>JAXCHO010000103.1:0-1413750 GCA_036630365.1 Acanthiza pusilla | reverse complement strand
AAAATTAAAATAATTATATGTGCTGTTTAGAGCTGTCCACTGCCTTGCATTAAAAGCATAGATTCTTTTATTTTTAAGTGAAAGATCTCAACAAGGTGAAAAACACAAGTCCTTCATTTTTCATGCTCCCATCATATCTTCCTGCTGTAAATTTCATTCTTCTGTTCTGAGTCTGCATTGAAACGTGTCTGGAAAATAATATTCCTTGAGATATTTGACAACCCTTTTTTGTTTCTACCTGTTGTAATTTCCACACAAAAAAAAAAAGAAGAAAATTTTTTAAAAAGTAAAATTTTTGCTTCTACAGAAATTTGAATTATACTTTTAATGACCATTATTGTGGCTTTCAAGATCCTGTGATGCCGGTGGTGATAATGCGGTTGTTTACTCCATTGGCTACTTGATTAATCCTCATTTTAATCATAGTTACAGCGAGATTCACCTCTTCAAAATAATGTCATTATGATTTAAACCAGGAATTAGTAAACAACTCACAGCTGTTGTGCAAAATGTTTGTATAGTAATGCATATTCATGAATATTTCATACAATAATGCTTATTAATCTGATTTTTGCAGAGAAACAACTAAATGATATTTTATAACTTGATGTTTGGCAAATAATGCAGTTTGTTTTTCATGGCTGGTGTCAGTGATGTATGAATCTCCCTACACATAGTTTGTCACTAAACATCACGAAAAGCTGCTTTGCAGAATCTTTAAATATCATCATTTTTTCATGTGTGTGCTCGGTACGAAGGGGCTAAAGAACCAAGGTCCCCAACTGTAGAACAGGACCCCAAGGGCTTCATTTCTCTTCCCAAACAGAGCAGGAGTTCCTAGATTCTTCCCATGGAGTCTGTTCTTGGTTTCAGACAGTGGAGACACCAAGAGTCAGAAGCAGTCTCTTTTTAGAGCCATGCCATGAAACAGATTTTCTTTCCTAATGTATACATATAAAGATATAACCTGATCAGTCCTCTTTTGAGGAGATTACACCAGATGATTTCCAGGACATGCAAATCTAAATCATTCTTTTGCACCAAAATTTCTATCTCTGCTATTTAAACTCTCTGTTATTTTCCTCATGTACGTGTAAGATACAGGAAATATTTTTCCCCCTTCATCTTTTCAGCCACCTCTTGCATATTTAAATGTTGCTGCCCCAGCTCCTCTTGGTCTGATCCCATTTTCATAATAAATAGCTTCTTGGAGTTTGTTGGTTTAGAGGATGTTTTCCAGACCTGTGGTTCAGCTGTGGAACTCTCCAAAAGTTGTGTTGCGTGGGCTGTGTGGCAGCAGTGGAATTAATGGGATGGAAAGCTCAGCTTGTTTTCCACAGAGTCTTAGGAATATAACCCATGATGATGTCTGTTTTGTCTGATACACCTGAGGTATATTGCACTTATGATTCATTGCACTTCTGACTTTTGGGGACTTTTTTGAAACAATGGGGGCCCAACCAACCCTTTGGTATCTTGCATGAGTGCAGGTGATTATTTTTGCTGAAAGTGCAAAAATTTATGGCTTGCCCTGGAATTATGTTCAGTTGCTTCCTCTTCTGAGACTTAAACTCTATTTCTTTGTCTTGGTTCTGAAAGTGTAAAGCGTGATTGTGTGAAAATAATTTCTGAAGTCAGAATATGGAATTAAAACTTCCCTTCTCACCTACAAGGTATGATTGACTTTTGAATTGAAATAACCTTGCTCAATGTCATCCTTCTCGTGCTCGTAGGTAGTTTTATAATTTTGATTACTTGAAAACCAATAAAGTGAAGCAGCCTAAAGTCAATGGTTCGCATGTTCTGATCTTCCTTGACAAAGAAAAAGTTTAGGTTTGCTGAACACTTAGTGTTTAGTAACTTTACCTGTCTTCCACGAATTCCCAGAGGATGTGGATCCAATTAGGTTCTCACAGTGTGTTTTCTCTCAAGTGGCAGCTGAAAACCTTCGGCACCCTTGACTTAAATGAATTGTTGAGCTGGCATAAAGCTATACAGCTGAGACAATGGGTTTATTTTATCTTTCTGGGGGAGCTTGATGTGAACATCAGCACCTTTATGATTTTTTCAGTGCTGTGTCAGCCTTGAGGGGGAACAGGACCATTATACAAACGAATTTAATTTAGGTATAACTAGTTTTTGTGGGGTGGTCAATAAGCAGAAGCTGTTATGCAGATCGTGAGGGCTTCTTTGATACTCCTTTTGGTGCTAATTTCATTTAGGGCAACTGCAATGAACTTTAAAAGGAAGAAGGCTTTTCCTTAAGCTGTTTCTGCTTAATGCCCACTTAACTAGCAGAACTAGGGATCCTGTCCTGGAAGAAACCAGACTTTTTTTAATCACAATAATTTGATAGAACAATTTTGTATTTCATGCTGAGGATATAGGTCAGGCTTCATTGAAGTCTATAAAATCCTGCAAATTTTCAATGGGTGTAGAAGAAAAGGAACTTTAACTTGAATAGTTAGGTTACATGAAAACCCCTAAAAGAGAGAAGGAAGAAGAAAGGAGGAGTAATATGCACAAATTGAAGCATCATTTAGGCTTTTTGAGAAGTTTTTGGGCACCATGAGCTCCCAAGTTAGGTCACCATATGGATCGTACATCCTATACCTCTGAATAGCATAAGGCAAACCCCTACCCAGCTCACTGTGTTTATTGATTTGGGTTTGCAGGCTGGCACAAATTCAAATCTGAATAAGAAAGTCCTTTCATGAGTGACTTTATGCTCCTGATGCACTTCAGGGTGTGCTGTGTTGATACATAACCGCTCCTGATAACACTGTTGTAGAATTTTTGTGTAACTTTTTTTTTAGCGTAATAGTTTTGCTATTCAGAGGAGCCTGTCTGTAAGTTCCCCAAGTTTGGGTTGTTTTTTTTTTTTTTTTTTGTGGCTTGTGTGACTTAAATGTTGGTCTCTTCTCGCTTATTCCAGCTGTAAAAAACAGGATTTTATCCACACCATGTAGAGAGGGAAAATGCTTTTGGTGACATCTGTCCAGTTTCTGGTGGTGTCTCTGTGTCGTGGAACGAATTAATTGTTCTCATCTAATTATCAACCAACCCATTTAAGCATTAGCTGATGGTTTGTTGGTGCAGGATTTGTTTTGCTCAGCTTCGTTAACCTCTCCTGCAGTTCTGTGTGCAGCTGTACACACAAGGGCTTCCATCAGCTCGGGGAAGGGTGCCTGCCCTTGTCAAGTGCTTAAAAAGCTTTTCCTTTTCACTCTGCTGATGGAAGTGCTATGAATTTGGGGTTGGATCGAAAAGTTACAAGTCAGGATCCTTCATGCTACAGTTTTTCAACAATTTATTACATTTGTCTCCTCTTTTGCCTTCGTTTTCCTTTTTAAAAAATCGGAAACTCTGAATACAATTAAGTGAGATTTTTACCCCTGAATTTTAATTGAAATACATAACAAACCTACAGTCATAACATTCCACTTGTAGTACTGCAAGGAGGTGTTTTAAAAGGGAAAAAGTGTTCTTAGTTCTGGTATTTGATAGTCTTTATGAAAACTCACCAGCAAGACTTGTGAAAATAGAGTAGAATTTGAGGGCCTAGGATTGCTTACAAATGAAGAATATAAACTATTACAGTTAAACCTTTTTCTTCTTTCCTTCAACCCTAATGTTAGCAAGGTCCCCTTGAAATTCTTTCATGTTTCCATCCTTGAAAAACTTGTACACAGTACAATGAGTCCATTTAGTAATTGAATAGCCAAGCTATACATATTATTTCTTATACTCTTACATCATAAATTATTCTTCCCATTTTCATTATTACTTCTTTTGCAGTTCTCCTTTTGCCTTACAGTTTTCTAGTCTCTTCCTGGTACATACATAGCTGGAAATAAGTGCATTCTTTGTGTTGCAATTATGCTGATATTCTATGAAGAGGGAATAGCACTTTTAATGTGTCATGTGCTGCTGCATCTTTGCAGCAATCACTTGGAAAGGAAAAATGCTCATCTGTAGTTACAGCATATTGTTATGGACAGTTTGGACTTGGAGTATGTCTTTTCCTCCCCAGAGAGAAAAGTGTCTTGACTCTGTTTTCTACGCTTTAAAAAAAAAAAAAAAGTGAAGCAATTACAATGAATAATTGTAAAGCTTAAGAGAACAAGAGGATCTCCAGGCTCAATGGATAAATAGTCCTTTTCTTTTTTTTTTCTTGGATTTTGTTTTTTGGCCTTTTTGTTTTTGTTAAAATATGTAAACAAGTAGGAGACATCTTGCAGCTGGTTTTGATAGCTTTTGGTCACCAAGGAAATCTCAACATTTTTATGATGTGTGACCTATATACAGTGAAAAGATGACATTTCAGCAATTCTGCCTGGAAAGCTTGAGTTGTGTGACAGCTTAAAGATCTAATGAATAATTCCCATAAAAAATGTTTATGGGTAGTTAGCCATGGTGAAACTCAGTCAAATGTTAAAACCAAAAAAAACCCCAAAACTATAATTATTGCCATATAGAACTTCAAATAATTATGCCTCACATATATGTACTGTCTACAGTATCACTGCAACAAAGTCCCAAACATCAGGGTCACAGCACTGCCCTTAGAGAAACCAGTCTGTCGCATATACATCTATTATGCTTTGACTTGTGTAGCATTTTTCTGAGGTCTGTTGTAGTGTCTTTCGGTCAGTAGATGGTGCAGCAGGTTACAAACATGTTGATTTTCCTATATGACATAATTTTGACCACTACTTGAGTCAGCAACATAAAGGTGTTGTTAGGGCATGTGCAATTTATATTAGTAAGCTCAGATCAAATTCATTAGGCTTTAAGTATGATGAGTTATTTTTAAATTTAATAAGTAATGCCGAAGAGTGGCATTGGACATAAATTAGCAAATACACAGCATCATAAGAAAACGTGAATAAAGTGAATGAGAATGTTCAATAAAGTGCATAGATATAGCTTTAGTGAAATACACAGACAATGGATTTGTTGAATTTCTCTGGAGAGCCATTCTTCTAAAAGAAACTTGGATTAGAACCATTGCTACTGGCATGAATTGTATCAAACTCTGCAGGGAGTTACAACAAAATGACTTCAGTTTATTTCCTTCTATATGCACAGCACTGTCGGTCACATGCACGGGTACACCTTGCAAGAAAAGGAAAGTAAGTTAGCTCACACCAACCCAAATCATCGTAGGATTGAAGAGCACTGCAGTGAGATGCTGCTGCTTGATTGAATCTTAAATTACACGAAAAGGCCCTTATGGTGTACTCAAGCATGAACTCAAGAACTTGCAAGTCAGTTCGGTATTTAAGAATCAAGCACATCATTTAGAATCTACTGAAATTCAGCGTCTCTACCTCGTTAATTAAAGCTTTGTTCGCCATCAGCCACATCTGTACCGAGCCAGCTTTTCATCTCCTTGAGGGCAGGGGAGCAGTGCTGCCTGTAAGATGCACTCAGAGGAGTTGGAATTTCCTTTCTTTAAGCTGTCACGGGCTGGGATGTGACACAGGACAGCTTCAGCTGTAGACACCACTGTAGGATGTTGGAGGCATTTGTTTTTTCTCTGTGGAGAGGTAGACATGGAGATGGAACATGACTTGGCAGGGGGCTGTCTTTTTTGTAATAGTTTTGGCTCAGAGGAAGCTTTTTTGCTAGACGAATTTGCATGATAGACTTTTTAGGCCAAGAAAAACAATTGTTTCTGCATAACATCTGAAATACCAGTTCATACCATCAAGCCAAGAATTCATTGTGCTGTGTGCTGCATATTCCATGTAGTCAAGGTAAAGCAAAAAGCATTGAAAATAACTTGAAAGTATCGTGTGGTCCAGACTTGCCTCCTTTAAATACTGTAGGAATAAGGTGTGTGTCAGTAAATCTGCCTCTTGCATGCTGCACATGTTCCTCTGAACTGATATTTTTCCTGCAATACAATACAGTCACAAATTCTCCTCTGACAGATTTCTGAATTGCTTATTAGTTAAATGGCTTACGGTTAGTGAAACACACAATTAAAAAATTGAATCTGTGTGAGCTAAGGCTTTGCTTCATCAGTTTTTCTAGTTTTCTGAATGAAAATTTATGAATTTATTGATGATTTATTCTCTTTTCCCTTCACGTAATCAATTTTGTGCCAGAAGACCGTTGCAGAAATCACCAGATCCAGTTTGTATTGAAATGAACCTCAATTTTCTAATTGATTCCCGTGAAATTGTATCAGTTCTAACCTACTAAAATGTGACATCTATTACTGCCTCCCCCCCTTTTAAGAAAAAGAAAATTACAGATGCCTTTACATCTCTTTTTGTGATGTGGTGGAATAATCAAAATGTAAAGCTCCAAGGTCAGATGGCCTTTCCTGAGTGACTCAGTTTCTGCTCAGTTTGATGGCAGCAGAGGAACGCAGATGCTTGAGCTGCAAGATTGCTGGGGTTTCATTATGTAACTAGAGCATATTAACAGGAAGTCATTAAATACAATTTATGTGTGAATAGCCCAGTTGGTAGGCACACTGGCTCCATTGTGTGAGGGATTAAATAAATGTAATACTTTCCCATTATTATTCACTGAATAGCTTTTATTTTTTTTAATAAGTTTTGGTTAAAATGCACGTAGTTATATTGTCAAAGTGACATGTCTGTTTCCTTAGAAGTTGAGTCTATACTGAAAAAATTGTGCTGTAAAGTTTACAGTGCTATTAGTTCAATTTTAGCCATTTATTTTTTTTTCTTTCACACGCACCCTGTCTATTTGCATTCTGCTTAGCAGTTTGCATGTTTGCAATTTTGATCTAATAAATTGTGTGGCTGTTGAGGAATACGATTCTTTGGCAAGTACTTTCACAAGTCTCCGAATGTGCACTTAGAAATCTTGGAAATATGTCAGGTTCCAAGTAGAGAGATGCATGAATAAGAATGGTAGCACCAGTTAAAAATTTGCTCAACAAAATGGCAGAGGGTCATCACTGGTCTCACATTCCATGTCACAGCCATTTTTAGAAGTTAAGGTTCTAAATTACTTTCTTTTCAATTTATGCCAATTTACTCTGCCTTTGTCCCATTTCCTACTCTATAATTTACACCAACATTTGTCACCTCTGTTTCTGATCCAGGGCCTTTGCTAAATATACTTACACCAAGTAAATGAAACAACATCTGAATTGTGCTTCTCTCTTCGGTGGGTTGGCAGGAACATTCTCTGCAGCATTAACTCAATGACTTTCTTTGGCAAGGTGTTTGCAGAACTTATTAATCTTCCTTTGTTGTCACTGTCATCTCAGGATCCTGACATAGATTACTGTATTTTCTTTCCCTTGAAGAAAAGCATAGGATTATGTTGTAATGAATGCAAGTTTTGAAATGGTCTTGCCCACTTGAAAATACGCTCAAATTTCGAGCAGAAGATTAGCCCAATCAAGCAAAATATTGGCTTTAAAAACCAGCAATGCTGCGTTCTGGAGACTGTAGGTGTACTGAAGGTAAGACGAGGCACGGAACTGGCACAAGTCACCACCACAGAGCTTTGCTCAAGCCATGGCCAACATCCTTCCCTTACTGCTCACGTTCCTTTTGCTGGTTTTGTGCTGGGAAGTTGCAGGCAGAAAGCTCTCCTCTGGGCTTGGCTGAAACGCTGTTCCTGGCTCCACACCAGGTCCTGATGCAGGTCCAGGTCTAGCAGACGTGAAGGTTGTTATGATCCTTCTGCCTGGCAGATGTACCGCCCTTCTCAACATCTCATAACAATTCCTCATTAGCATTTTAGTGCAGCCCAAGCTGGAAATGTGAAGTAGCATTCTCACAGAGAGCAGTACTAAAAAAAAAATATATCGTGTTCATTCTCCTTCAGCTCTGGAAATAACAGTGTAGACACATAATCCAACATTGCTTAAAATAAGTGTAAAAATCTTGAGAGAGGCTTCATATCTATAATCAAATCTGCAGGCTGTTTCTTCATAATTATCTGGTATTTTACTAGTTTCTGATGCTGTATATGCCACATCTGAATATATATGTTCTTGAGCCATCTTGCATAGATAATAGAATTTGATATGAATAGATTTCTTTTTACATTTACCGTCTTGTTAGAAAATTCTGCTAGTAGTTGATACATATATTACTTTACATTTTAAAGAATAATTTCAATGATTAAGCCCTTTTGAAGGATCAGAAAATTGGCATATGTGCTTTTCCTCACATTATATTTCCTTGTAGAGCATGGAAAGAATGGAACTAGGAAAACAGAAAGATCATCACTAGGGAGAAAAATAAAATAACCAGAAGAACTGACACTCTCAATCCTCAATGTGTTTATCACTTTCAGTATTTTGTATCCTCTATCACAAAATAGCCAACAGATTGACTTAAGGCAATGGTTATATTCATTGATTGTTGGGTACTTGGGAGTGTTTGTGAAGGTAAAACTATGGAGAGGTTTCCTGCTGCATGAGGGCCATAACGCCTTTGACAAAAGATTTAAAGTTTGTGCAGTTTTCTTCCTTTGTGGGATTCCTTTGCTAAATATGGTTAAAGTTTGCTCTCAGCAAAAAAGCAAAGGGACATTCCATATGCACGTGTTACTCTTTGAAGGTCTCTATGAAGAGGCAGGAATGAAATTTTGGAGCATGAGCAGTCATTGCTGTCTACCTGTATCAAAGAAACCTCCTTTTAAGTCATCTGAGCCAATAATCTTTAAAACATTTTGGTCTTTCCTTTTTTCCTAACAAGCAGAAAGGGAAAAGACAGCAGAAATTCCAAATGGCACGGAAAAAAAGAGCATTGAGCGCATATTACATTAACTCCAACATTTGATGGGTCTTCTAGTTGTGATATTTTGGCAATATTTTATTGTCTAATGACTGCCAAAACATTTGGCCTCTTGGTGGTCACTGCCAATAAAAACAACAGAAGTTCAATCAAATATTCTCCACGTTCTTTAACTGGGCTAAGAAGTAAAATCATGATAGCTTTGATTGCTTCCACTTTCTTTTTTGTTGCTGTGGTTTCTGTTGGACTCTGGTCAGTGAGGGAAGCGATGATGCGGAAAGGATGCCTTCTGAGCCTCAGCCAGGCACATTACCCAAAATATTTTGATCTTCCAATAAGCCTCAAACTAAAGCCAAGAATCAAATGAGTAAATTCACATTGCCTTCATGAAAATTAGCACATGCATTCTGCAGGTTTCATTCCAAGTGGTTTTTTCAGCATTCTTCTGGCACAGAGTTCCTGAAGTTATCCCTGGTACAATCTACCCTTGGAATCAAGTAAAGGTTTTATGGTGCCCTTTTTTTACTGATCAAGTCAATTAGCAATTTCATCATTTCAAATTATCTTTATTTCTGATTCCCTCTGTAAAAAATCCTGGATGAAGTAAAATTTAAATATTTTTCTATTTGTACCAAAGTTTAATCATCTTAGTGAGGAAAAAAAAAAACAGTTGGCTCAATTTTTTTTGAAAGCACTGCTAGTATCTGCTGGAAAAAAAAAAAAAAAAAAGTAGACCAAACAGATGTTTTGTTTCTCTTTTAAAGGATGATAAATTGTATAAATTAGTTTTTACCTTTGCAGGCTGCTTAAAAACAGCCCTTCCCCTCCAATCTGTCTGATGAGGTAGTTAATATTGTAATTCTGATTAATTTTTTCCATGTAGATATTTATTTCCTAGTATATTCTTCTTCCCAAAGTTGCAACTAGATCTGCTTTAACAAGGAAATCTGTTAGAGTGTCTTTGTGAGGAAATCCATATAAACTTGTAAAGGATTCATTTTACATTAGCATCCATGCCATATTCTGACATAAATGCTAATTGGAATGCTTCAGCTGATTTTAAGTGACCGTGAATATACTACACAGTAGAGTGACTTTCACCTTAATCTTTAGTGGTCAAATTAAATTCATTGCTATTTAAGCACTGCTACCCCATCACTGTGTGAGCCTGATTCTATGGGGCAGAAAAAACAGCAGCAGAAATCTGGGCAGGAAATTGGATTCAGTGGTGACTTGGAAGTATCATCTTGGTCTGTGCAGGGAGTTGGAGTTCCATTGAAATTATAAAAGGATGGCGAATTTATGCAAGAGCTTTAATTATTGAAAACAAGAGCCAGATTCGCTGTTGCCTGAGCTGTGCAGGGAGCTTGGATTTTCATAAGGCACCTAACCAAGTTAGGGACCTAATTCCCTATAAAATCAACGTCTGTAACCTGTTCAGCTGCCTTTTAATTGTCCCAGTTCCTTCCTGTTTACCTTTGAAGCTGCCGTTGGGTCCAAATCCTGTAATGCAGTTAAGGCAACTGTGGAAGGTGTCTGTTCATGTTGGTAAAGGACATGGATTGTTTTTCCAGCAAAAGACTCCACTGTGCCAAAGCAAACAGATCAGTCACAGTTTCCTGATTTTTATATGCTACACAACACAAAAGATGGTGTGCACTCCATGCTGCAAAGGAGCCCAGTTCGATAAAAATTGTATCAGTTTAATCAATAGTAATGTTTTCTCTGACTAAAACATGCTCATAAGTGTTGTTTTGAAAGAACAGGCCTTAGCAAAGTCTGTACCTTCTAAGAGCCTGGCTCTCGTTGGCCTCGTGTATATTTAAATATCTATTGCCTTCTTCGCCTGCCTGCATGAACATACCACGGGCTGTTCCTGGAAAAACGACGACAGAAAGACGCTGTTTCTGGGAACAGGGTTACAGAGCTGGTAATGTTGATTGGTGACTAATTAGTGTCATTCCCAGAAGTATTATCTCCGGAAGAATTTCCGAGAAGGGACTGACAACATGGTGTGCATTGGTACATGGCTAAGTCACGCTGATGTTTTGCTACCCCTCCCATAATTCAAAGTTAAGGCTGTGACAAATGGCAGTCATGAATTTGTATTTTATTCCCTAACCATAATTAGCTAAAGCATAGCTCTGTTCCCTTCATTTCAGCCCTTTATCATATTTTGTGCTTTTGTTACAGGAAAAACACCAAGGAGCAGAGCGCTGATGGCTTTAGTTGGCTGTCTCTGCGTTACTTCTGTGCATGCAGAATTAGGGACTATTAAATAGGCCATGGACATTTGCGTGTCTCATTTACAAAAATATCTTCTTTTGCATGGGAGGACTGGTCTTGTGACATCTCTAATGAGTCCATGATGGATGAAAATATCTTAAGATAATTAGTGGAAGAATCTAAGCAAATAAAATGTAAAGAATAAATATCAGAAGATCAGGCAAGCAAAACAAGCACAGCTAAGGGAAGCAACAGTAATGAATTATGTTCCAAAATATGGTATAATTCCTAGGTGGCTGGAAAATAAAATCCAGAAGATAGTCTGGATTTTGTCAGAGTTAATGCTCCTTAGTTAAAAAGTTTCAGGAACGTTGCTGCCATTGGAAAATGTGATTTGTATGTTCTTGTCTGGATACCTGGATAAACTACCTTGGAATAAGGTTGAATGATACCTGAATCTATTCTTGCCTTATTCAAAAAGCATCTCTTGAAGGATGGCATGTAATTTAAGCTCATAGTCTTCATTTGAAGGTTCTGCTGATACATCTATACTAACATAGTTTTATTTCCAAAACATCTGTTGTTCTCGTGCTCTTCCCTAAGGACTTTTGATGATGTGGCCATTTGGATCAGCTGCGGATATGATTTATTTATCTGTTTGCTTATTGGCAAGACTTTAAAATGAGCAAATCCAGATAGACAGGATTCAATTTACACAGCCCAGAGCCAACTCCGCTCCCCCCCCAAGTAAATTTTCTAGGATGTCTTAACATGTTTAGATGACTGGGATAAAGTACAATATCAAATGTATTTTGCAAGTACCTCTGTATTTTAAACTCAGAGTCTTGATATTTATTTGTCAAGAAAAAGTACCAGAGTCCAATATTGTTGTGAAAGCACAGGTTCCAAGGGCATGGGACAATGATTCAGGGGTTCAGGGTATTAAATCTGGTTTCACCATTAGTTCACTGAATGGTATTTGGTTGAATAACTCATAATTTAATTTTGCCTTGGTACGCCTGAGAATTTAAAGGCTGAAAGGTTCATTGTATGCAAAGATAAATAGATCCTCAGCATCTTTGTGTTTGTGTCCCTCACCTGAGGGTCTCTCTTACCACCAGCAACCTTGGCAGAGCACGTCATGATCACAGAGGTTTTCCCTCTTGCAAGGACACAACCTAAGTGATGAGTTGACTTAGTCAAATTTTTGAACAGGCAGCAATGGCACTGATATTTCTTTAGAAAATATAGCTGCCCTTCTGTTCCCAGCCATTTGCTGTGGAAAGTAGTGAAAACAGTAAAAATGGTTGTGGAGAATCAGTCTGGGCTGTCTGCAGCCTATGCATTTAAATCGCCACGAGGCCTTCTGCAGTCTCCCCAGTTATCACTTGTGCACATGTTCAGCCTCTGCTGCCTGCCAGCAGCACTTCAGTAAGTTCTGCGCAGGATTTTCTCCTGAATCAATCCATTCTGAGCTGGTAGTAGAGCTACTGATGTATTTTAATGAATTCTGTTTCACATTTTCCCATTTATACTGCAGTTTATATACTGTCCTTAGAGATTTTGGTATTCATCTTATCTGGCTTTAGAAGAGTGCTGGAGAATCTGGTAAATGACAGCTGCTGTGTTTTTAAATTTTCCTGTAAGGTTTCAGCAAGATAATGTTGCTAGAGTGGAGAGGTTTGGGGTTGAGTTTATTTCTTTTGGTTTTGCTTTGTTTTTATTTTTTCTGCTTTTTTTTCCATCTTTTTACTTTTTTAAGAACTGAAGCCTAGGACAAATTATTCTGTTGTTCAGCAAGTACCAACATGTGTATAAATGTCTAACGATGCTCAAACCAATAAGAAACATACTTCATGTTACATCAAGTGTAAAGATTATTTTTCTGGTGAAATGCTTGATTTAGGATTATGCTTCACGCCCTGACTCGTGAAGTTTATGGTCTGCAGTGGTGCAGCCAACCAAGTTTTGGAATTACTTACCTTTCTTACCTCCATCACTTGCAGAAAAGCTCTCAGAACTTCCTTCAGACCCCTGATTTTATTGCCAGCTGGTGTTTATTAAAGACTACTTATTCTTGTGCTTTAGTTTTTCACTTCCCCCGCCAGTATTTATTCCTTTCTTCCTGTCTTCAACCCACAGTGTGTTATATTTATAAAATAGGTCACAGGCAATTTTTAAGAAAATGTCCTGTATAGATTATGGAACAGATTGATAAACTACAAATTGCAGTAAGAGCACAGGACCTCCAAAGAGGGAGAGTCTCCCTAAGAGTAAATGGATTTTGGTTATTTCACTCTAGAAGACAGAACCTGCAGCACAATTAATATTATAAAATCTTAGTAAAGCTTCTAACTTCAAATTTACCATGACATTGTGCAGGAAACAGTGATGCACCACACTGCAAGGTCTAGATATGCTCCAGTTCCTCTGTGGCTCATATCCCAGTAAGAACCCTTTTGCTTCAGATCTATAGCTTGACAGGGAACCGTGTCAATGCTGAAGCTTTTTCCTCATTTCTTTGTTTTCTTGCAGAAAAGCTTCTTGGTTTTATATTTTCTTTGATTTGTTCAAGAAAACCAGTTTCCTTTTAAATTCTGCAGAAGGTCTCAGATGAGGGAATATTTTCCTTTATGGCTTTTGAATAACAAGTTTCCCTGATGTAACCCGCAGAGAGCAGCCTTGTATCTCTGATCTCTCAAGTTCTCTCCGTAATTTGTGTTTCCCCACTCCTAAACCTTCCTCCTTCTAAGCTGCATGAGCATCACACCTTTACCCAGGGCAGGGGTAATCTTGGGGCTTCTGAGTTTGAAAGACATAGCTAATAATTTCATCACTTATATTGCTCATTAGTTGTTAATATTGCCCAAGATACCTTTTGCTTTATGTATTTTCTCATCTTGCCTATGTCCAATCAGTGTAATTGACTTTGGCTCTCCTGAAAGTGGCAAGCGAGAGGGTATGATCAGTTTAAGATCAAGAGAGAGATCAGAAATATCATTTCTTTCAAATAAAAACACACAGGGTAAAAATCAGATTAGGAGCAAAATCCCAGCATTTCACATCTGGCCATCCCCATATGCAAGAAAAATTATATTCCTCAAAACCAAAGTTTTAATAAAAATATTATTTTATTATTTATTCTTCATTTTGGATTATGTCGAACATTAACTACTTATGTTGGTTTTTCTCCATTTATTATGACTTTATTTACATCTTTTTAAAGTTGATTTGCCACCTAGGAAAATATTAAATGGACAGCTTTGGAAACTGAAACGGTTTCCATGTAAAAGATGGACAATACAGGCAGAAGTGCTATTCCCACTGTCCTGACAGGTGTTTCTTCTCTGCAACAGCATAACAATAGAGTTCTTCATTTTGGAGCTGGTGCTTATTTCCCAATGAGCCTCTGAAGAGGCTGGGTTAAGGATTATCTCCTCAGAATCTCCTGCTTTTCAGTGTTCCTGTTCCTGGTTTCCTGATGCAGCAAAGTCTTAAATATCCAGGGGAATGCCTGGGGGAAAGGTGGGAGTAGCATGAGTAGACAGGCATAAGCAAAAGGAAGATTTTACATAATAAAATTATCTGTAATATATCACCTTTGGAAAAAAAAAAAACAAACCTGCAAGCATTTTGAAAAAAAAATGCAGACAAGTTTCTGAAGAGTAGAAATATCTTTAAATAGTAACAAGGGGAACTGAACAGGGGAAAAGTGCATGTACATCTCATCCTCTGCAGCACCATGTAACTGTAGGGTGTTGAGAGAAGATACCTGGGGCTATCTCAAAGTTGATCATAGATATTTACCATAAAGGCTGAAAATTACTTGCTCATTTTAATAAAAACCTTCATTTTTGAAGCTTATGGTTGAAGGATCAAAGCAATATCTTTGCTTTTCTTTTCTTTCACCCAGAATATCTGCTGGTTCTGTTCTCCTGTGCACCTCTCCAAGTACAGTCGCAATTTGAGGGATGCTCTTAAAACGCATATGTTTTAGGAATTTGTCTCTGGTTTTGTGGTGGAATGAGTCTTCTTCTCGTACCTGGATTACTCCAGAAACAGACAAAGATAAAATGAGAAGTACAATTCAAGCTATTTTCTTTTTTTCCCCCAATGAAAGGAATAGAGAATAATGAGTCATTGCATGATAAACATCTTCTGGAAATCAGTGTTCAGTCTTGTTGGTTTTCTTCTTATAAGACATGGTAGGATTCACAATTTGCTTCACAGCCATACAGATATTTTAAAGGAACCTATTCCGGGATGAATAATTTTACTCACCTTAAATGATTTACTGTATTTAATGAAACTGCATCTTTTCCTTGTCCCCTCCCTTCCTTAAAACGATGAGATGGATCATTATCTCAGCAGGAGGCTCACTGGTATTCCCAACCACCACATCATCCTGGTCTGTGCTGTTGCTGTGACTATCCCCTTCCAATAATTAGTGTCTTTTAGAAGAGTGTTGGTGTGAGAATGCATATGTGTTTTGTGTAAAATTAGTATAATATATGAGCAAATACTTAGTGTATTATATATTACATTTTAATTTTTATACTGTATGCTATTACATTTTAAATTTTATATTTCATGTTACAAATGCTAGCAGGAAAGTGATCTTTTTCTTAGCAGGAGCCTGGTGGTGTCTCTGCTTAGCACACACTGGGTTTTCTATATATGAAATCCAAACCTAGATTTGCCTCCTGGTTCTTGTCAGGCCTGGAAGTCCTTTATTGGGACCACATTGGGGATTTCTCTACCAATCGACTGAGACTTTTATTTCCATATTTATTTTATTTAACTGCCTCACTGCAGATGAATAAAAGCAGTTCTTTAAAGTACTCTTCCACTCCCCTTTGAAAGCCCAGTTCCAGACAACATATGCAACAGGGACACAAATAATCATCGTGCTTTTTAAGCTGTTTGCCTTCTATTGCCAAAGTTAAATATGTTTAAATAGTGGAAGTTACCAACTTGATACCTCCTATCTGTTTCCTAATGAAGGCCAGAGGGAATTAACCCTAATCATTTGCTTCTTTCCTGGAAGCAAATGAACTTGCTGTCATTTGAGGGTGTACTGGTCCTTACCAGTAAGAATGAACTTCAGAAAATTGCCACTTGACATTCTACCCCCACAACCAGAAATTGAAATTGAATCCCCGAGAGCAAAAAGTTTAATAACACAGCAAGTCTGTCAAGCAATTGAATTTAAGTAATGCTATAATGCAAAACACTAGTTACTAATTACTACAGGGAAGGAATTGCAATAGAAAATTTCAACAGTTTGTTATTATACTGTGGCAATATTACTGGGCAAGATTATTGGCTTGGTCTTGCAATATAAAATGCTGATTTCAAATTGATTTTAACAAATGAAACAAGCAGAAAGAGTGCTTTGACTCATGAAATTCAATACTTAGAGAAAGTGTAAACTTTTAGCTCCCTAATAATAAATACGAGAAAAATGCTGAATAGTTTTTATGACACAAGTAGGATGTGATTCTAAGTTAAAGTGAGCTCAGTTTGTGCTTCTAAATCCCAGCTGATTCTGCTTGCACAATGTCTGTGTGCAAAGAAACAACCCCCAGGTAAATGTGACACAGAGGGATGGTTAAAAGGTGAAGGTAAGAATCATAACTAAACAAATTTAACTCATGGAATTAAAGGAAGTAGTTTAGTTTGGATGTCTTCTGCCACCAAGACCACTTTTGTTTAATCCATGCCAACCGGTTGCATTTGAAGAGCTCTTTTTGGCCAACTTAATCCTTTTTTCTGTGGTTCTGTTTTCCAAGTATTTATTGTGCCAAAAGTCTCAAACAGTTGCAATATAAAAATAGATGACCATAATATTGAGATCATGTTAGTGGATTCCCTTAGTGAGAGGGAAAGGTGGAAACAGGACTCAGCTTCAGATATAGAGTAGCAGCAACTAAAAAAAATGAAGTTATTAAATGGAGTATGGGAATTTCAATCCCCTACTGAAAGCTGGGAGGTCAGATTATGTTGCATTCCTCAGAGAAAGGAGAAATAGCAGTACTAGGGATAGGCAAAGCAGCAGAGAGAGCATTGCACTATTGATGCTAAGGAAAAGAAGAACGAAAAGGTACTAGAATAGGAAAAGAATGAAAAGGGACAAGAATAATAAAATGTAAAAAACAGACAACCATTAATTCATGAGAGGGGTTTCTATTATTGAAAACTATTTTTTGAGTTTATTGAGTAAGAAAATAACCCTCTTGATAAGGGGCTGCAGAGACAATCAAAAAGGAAGAGACTCTAAGAAAACCCAGATTTACAGTTTTCATTTTCCAACACCTCTAGAAAATGGTTTCTTTGCCTTTCTGCAGAGCACCACCTGTGCTAGACAGTTCTTTAAAATGATCCCAGGCAGCCCTGCCATAAGATGGCAATTTTGTCTCTTTTTTCCAGCTGCATGCTCTTATTAAGATGTTACTTGGTTTTGCCACAAAACAACTGCTGACAATACCAACTGGGAAAAGTGGGGCATGAATGCTGTTAAGCCTTTTCTCTTGTCTTTTTGGCATGAGATAATTTGCACAGTGCACTAATTTGCAACAAGGTAAGACACAGCTTTCAGTCAATAGGGTCAGTTCTGAAGCTTAGAGCAACATTTTTTCTTTTGTTCCTTAGAAAATTGTCGGTTCTGTCTGGGGACTTCATTAGGAGAGTAACAGGATTTTTCTGCCAGTTCTTCAGCAAGAAGGGAACCTCATTACCAATTTTTAATATGAAAAAGTGAGGGATAAGTCTGAATAACAAAAAATTAAAGAGCCATGTGACAGCAGAGCCTTTCAACATGGTGCACTGCCTCGTGCAAGATACGGCTGAGTGGTTTTTGAAGTATCTGGATTAATAAAAAGTCTGATTTATTAGGGTGTTACAGATATGGTGTGGATATCCAATTATAAACTTTATCAATTTTATCTATGTGCATATGTACACATAAATAGTTTTGATGACCTTAAACTGACTGTTAAGGCAAGTCTGGAGTTAAGTACATATTATATGTATTACAAAAGTCTCTTTTACACTCAGGAGGACTAACTGTACAATAAAATAAAATATCCCAGATAGAGATTAAGCATCATCCTGCATGTGGATGACTCCCTGTTCTGCAAAGGTCTTTGTCTTTTAGTTAGGAAAGGCCTTCCTACTCCTGTAGCTGAAAAGCAGTAAGCACTTCCTGGTAATTAAGGTAATGTAAAAATCAATGTACTAATTATTGGGTTTTCCCCCATTACTATATATACTAATAGTGAAATTCAGACTGAGCTATATTCTAATTCAGTAAATTGGTTTGGCTGCATCCATGTGTATATTAGCTGTATGTTATCAAAAGGCTTTAATCCTGTAGAAGGCACTTGAGCAGATGAAAAGCAATTTTAGTGCAGGAGGTGTAGGAATGCAGATGCTTCCTGGCAGTGCACAGTTACTCTCTAGATGGGAGTAAAGGGACAGAAGGCATTGGGTTTGAGAATGTGGCCATGCCAGTACATGTTTGCTACTTGTGCAAGATCTTCTGAAGTAATTTTTTGTTAAGGTTTGCTCCTGTGAGATGGTAGAGTGAATTTGCAAGAGCAAGACTTGCGGGGAAAGGCTTTTCCTTGTGTTTACTGGCATTCAGTACCAGCCGTGTCTATACAAGACTGAAGAGTATTATTGTCACTTCTTCAAAAGTCATGGCTAAAACCATCAGCCTAAAAAGAGAATTAAAATAACAAAAAAACCCCTAACCAACCAACCAACCAAAAAAATCCCCAACAAAACAACAAAAAAAACCCCTAAAAACCAAAACCAACCAACCAACAAAAAAAAAAAAAAAAACCAGCAAAACAAACAAACAAACAAAAATCCCCCACAACCCCAAAAAACCAAGAAAAAACCCACCGCCTTAACCCAAAATTCAATAATGGTTCAATAGTAATTAGGTCAGACTCTGGTTAAAAATAATTATAAAATATTATAACAGCGTTGGTATGAGTGCATTGCTGTGAGTATGCCACCAGCCTCAGGATCACAGAATCACTTAGGACAGTAGGGACCTGCAAAGGTCTCTTTTTCCAAAATCGGAGGCTACCATCAAAGTTTGGGGCTGCTCAGGTTGCCTGGGTGTTTGTGAGATGTCCAAGAAAGGGGTTTCTTCCAAGTCCCTTGGGGTGCTTTTGACATCACAGAATTTTAGAGAAATTATGTTACATGATGCATGCAAAGTCCTCAGTAAATTGAACCATAAGGTCAATTAACCACGTCTTTCCATAGTATAGTTTTATACAGGCTTTAATGTTAGTGATTTTTATTCCTAATTAATGTACAAAGGAGAAAAGATAAAATAAACCTCATTACTTGATGTCATATGCAGCAGACGCAGGTTTTCACTTTGCTTTCAGTGCTTTAGACTAAATTTGAATTTCCTCCATGAATGTTTGGACCTTACTTCTCCACACACGAATAAATCTCCATTCTCTATCCTGCCCTGAACTCTGTTCTCCAACCTTTCTGTTCCCTCAGAGCTACTGCAGATCCTCCTCCACTCTTAAAAAATAAATAACAATATTTAGCCCCAAATTTTCTGTAATCAAGCTACAAACTGAAGTCTTTATATTCTCTGTGGGTGTATATATTACTATATATCACTTAAATATTTTTTTCCTTTTAAAAATAAGCCTCTCCCAGCATGTTAATGTATTAAAATCTTACCATTGTGAACACCAATATGCTGTACACATAGGAAAGTCTCAGCTTCATGAAATGAGAGTCTTTTTAATTGTCCTTCTGTATGTGAATCGGATAAAATTAATAAGAAATGAGCTTCCAATATACTTCAGAAATGCCAGGTCCTTAAGGGAATGTTTTGATGGTTTAGTTTTTTTAATAACAATTGCATTAAACCCCACTTACTGTTTTCTGTTTTCATACATTACGCTTCATTATTTGGTGATTGACAGTTAGAGTTGTTTCTATTCTCCTCCTGATTAATTACATACAGTCTCTTTGTTATTCTGCTATAATTTCATGACCATGCTAATGAAAGTATTGGGACTATGGATTGATTTCCATGGAGTCTTATCTTTTTGTAATTTAGGGGCTGTTAACAATGAAGAAAAAAAAACCCCTTCAAGAATTTTCAATTTAAAACTAATTTATATCTAATTAATTAAAAGAGAAGTCCTGGTACTTCCATTGTAACAAGCCTCAGAAGCTTTGAGCTCTTTGGTTTCACGATCTGCAGATACAGACCAGGCAGTATCCTGTAAAATGTGTCCAGTTCCCACCTTGGATAGGGATGCACAGCTGGGGGCTACTAAGTGTATTTTTGAAGTGCGAGGAAAGTGAAATGCAATTTTCTAAATATGGAAAAGATGATGAAAAGTTTCAAAAAGTGAATAGAGGCATCTGCCTATGGCTGCTTTACACAGTGTGTATGAACCTCCTACTGTCTAAGTGGCATATGGAAAGTCTAGCTGTCGTCCCTAAAATAAAATTCTGGATTTCTCCCTGAGAAGCCATAGCTGTAGTAATCATTCTAGCAAGAAACTTGAAGAACATTTTGCAAAGAAGCGGTAACTCACAGTGAACTTTCTTAATCTGTTGGAGGCTTTTTTGGTTGGTTGTGGGGTTTTTTCCAGTTTTGGAAGTAGATCTGTCCTCTTACTGCCTCCATATCATGTATTATCTTGTACAGATGTAACTCCAGTTATAGAACTGCAAGATCAAAACCAACCCTTGAACCTGAATTTTTATTAATGGCTATGTCAGGTATTATATTGAGCTTGACTTCTTTTAAAAATAATGTATTTCCCATGCATATTCCACTCCTGCTCCTTCAAATTAATTCTCTGGTGTAAATACCAAATGAGCCAAGCCTGTGGAACATAGGACCAAAGAGGGAGGTGAGAAGAAATATTAATGATCAGTGATCTATTAATGACTTGTAGGCATCAGTCTGGCTCAAGATCTTTGTGAGCTGTGAATTGCTGGAGGCTGGGTGAGGATTCTGGGGCGGTGTGACAAATGGGCCTTTGGGGGTTTGACCTGCACTCCACATTTTTGGTTTCACCCACTGGGTTGTTTGGATTTCTGTGTGTTTGGTTTTGTTGGTTTGGTTTGTGTTTTTTTTAAAGTGCAAAAGAGTGAACATTTAAGATGTGTTGCTTCTCAAGACTATTTTATGGGTAGTAAAATTTGCATTTTATTCTTACACCAGATCTATGTATTTGTACAAACTGTTTAAAGGATCACAGCCAGTATCTGCTTTTATTTATGTTGTTGTAAATCCAGAACAGTTTATTAGTTACTTCTTTGAAAGTCATGAAAGAGGAGTTTGACCCTGGCAGTCTTTTTCCAAAGAAAGCAGAGTTCAGGTGTCCATGATGAATGTTTTTTGTTGGTTTGGGTTTTTTTCCCCACTGTTTCAGATCCAGGGCAATACGCCAGTAGTAAAACTGCACTAGTATCAGGGATTGTGTTTGATTCCTGACATTTCCTTTTCAACAATAGCCAAATACCTGAAGTCATAAACATGGCCTTGCATTTTTAGATTTCTGTGTGTCCAAGGATTTCAGAGATCTTCATGACTTGAGCAATTATTATGAGACATACAAACTTAATGCAATTTTTACAAATAGGGAAATGGAAATACAACGAGAGAGTAGAACGTGTCAGTGACATTTCAGGGAGTAGATGGTGATCTATTTCATTTAATTAATCAATCAGAAGGTTGAGGGAGATGATCCTGCCTCTCTGCTCTGGTGAGACCCTGACTGCAATGCTGTATCCGTTTCTGGGATGCAAGAAAGATGTCGATCTTGAAAGCAGGGACAGACAAGGGATTAGAAAATGCTCTGAGGGTTGGAGCACCTCTGCTATGGAGAGAGGCTGAGAGAGTTGGGATTGCTCTGCCTGGGCAAGAGGGAGACCTCATTGTGGCCTTTTGATATATAACAGGAGCCGCTAAGGAGCATGGAGAGAGACTCTGCCAAGCACAGACAGGACAAGGGGCAATGGTTTTGAACCAAATGAGGCAGGATTTATACAGGGCGTTATTAGGAAGACATTTTTTACACTGATGGTGGTGGAACAAGTTGCCCAGAGAAGCTGTGGACCCTTATCATTGGAAGTGCTCTATGATTCTATGAACGCTGTGACTTTAGTGGCACGCCATGAGACACAGGTTAGTGTGGGTCCTAAATCTCCTCACAGATCAGCTGCACAGTGGAATGTCTGCCTGCACTGAATTGCTTGTTATTCCTAATTTCCCACATTGTAAGAGAGAAAAGAACTGAGCAAGGAAAGTGCATTGAGTGTACCTTTGTATGCAGGTACCGGCATAGAGGGAATGGAAATATTTATTTTATATATATATCTATATCTATATTTATATGTATTTTAAAGTGAAGATCAAAATGCCTTAAGTAAAAGAGCACACCCTTGCCTAGTAGGTAACTTTAGATGTAATTCTATGGGCTAGAGCATTAATTGCCTCATATACAAGAAGCATATAAGGAAATATTAAATATTCATTTGCAACATTGTACTCTGCCTCAGCAGTAGCTGAGGTGCAATATATGTATGTATGCAGTGACTTTGCATTAACCAATACTGAATAATGTGCTTTACAGTCTACATGCTCGAATTGCAAGATGCTTTGCATTTATATAGGACTCTCAATACAAAAAAACCTGAAATACTTTTGAAACAGGATTAAGTATTGGTATCCCTACATCCCAGTTGGAAAATTGCAGAACAGAGATTGAACTGTGTTAACAAAAAGCTGGTGATTATTTGGGATAGAATTCATCATCTGATAGTCATTTGAATGCTGGGACATTAGAAAAATCTCTGGTATTCTAGCTGGATGAATGTTGCTAACCCCTCAGTATGTTTTTTTATATTTTTAAGATTTAAATAATCTTTTTACACAGAAAGGCACTGTAATTTTTCTGAGTTTCCTCGATGAGGTATTTTATTCATTTGGTCACTGGCAGCTTGAGGCATCAACTTTCATGAAAAAACTTTTGGGGGGAGCAGATACTCATTTTATGGCACGGCCATTTTTGGTGGGAATTAGTAGCTGTCAAGACTCATGCTAAATCCTAAAGTTTTGTTTCCCCACTGAACTGTCTCTTTAAAAGAAAACTCTGCCTGTTCAGGAGGTGTTGGAGAAGTTCTCACTGGGGATGTGCTGTGACCTTGGTGTTGTGTGCCATTTGTGCATCATTAAAAGGTTGTAATGAAGCTCTGCCACACACAGATTGTAAAAGGTCAAGCAGAAAGTTGGGAGCCGATGAGGTTGGGAAGAAAAATTGTGCTAGCAGCAGAGGTTGAGGGATTCATTATATTGATGCTATGGGGTTTTCAGCAGAGTAATAACTGAGTTAGCAATAGAATGTAAATCTTCTCAACCACTTAGTCTGAGCCTGCTTCTTCTTGATTTGTGGGGATATATTTTTACTAGAGTACAGGAAAAGTCATCATGCTTTCAAGAAAGCCACTGGAACTAGGGAATGCATTGTAGGTAAAAAGACAGAAGATAAACAGAACTGTATGGGGCACATCTGTGAAAACAGGGTATTGGTGACACAAAGAGGAGGACTGTACCAGACAAAAATGTTTATGCAAATAATTGGAGTTGCTGCATGGGGTAATTGTAGGTTTGCAGGTTTTGGTTGGCATTTTTGTCATATCTGTGTAGAATGCTGTGATCATAGCTATAACAGTTGCCTTTCTGGTTCATAGCACAGGAAGGGGCAGTGGCCTTCCAGAACCATATTTGTATGGGAAGGTATCTTTCAGTCCCATAGACATTCCCTGTTTCTCAGAAAAACAGCCCCAAGTAGAAGTGTTCATCAGAGCAATATTTAACAGACCATGTAACTTCATTGCATTATAATTGACTTGAAATTAATAATATGGAAGAATAAATCTGAATTGCAATTGCCATGCCTTTACAAAAATTGGGAATAACTAAAATATATGGAACAATTTTGCTTTCTAGTTCTCTGGATATACTGAATTATGTTCTGGTATAATTTGTCCCAATCTGGACATAGACAAAATGTTATATAAAAGGCTGTGTGGGTTTGTTATACTCCTATAATCTTGCATAGAGGACTTTCCTCAACTGCTCTATAAAATTAAAGCTTTGAGTCGTGAGGAAAAATTGGAAATTTATAATAATTTGTCATGTTAGCAATTAGATTTTCTAGGAAGTAGTTTCCTTAACGTGAGAGGCACCAACCTGGCATGGCCAATTTAAGACATTTTTTGTTAATTACTTAAATAGAAAGATTTTCAGATGGGGGAATTAAAAAACCAAATCTCTCTAATTCTAATCTAATACCTGTAGAAGTCATCAAGAGTCTTTCTGTGGCTTTTAGTGACCGGAGCCTGCAATATTCCCAGCTTGTCCTCCAAAGTCTTTGCATTTCATCCAAATATTTATTAATTCATGTATATTCTTTAGGGAATTAGTTCCCAAAAGAGAAAAAGCATGCAAAAGCTGCTATCAGCCTCACATGGAGGCTCATAATTTCCTGTACTTGTATCTTAGAGGAAGGATCAAGCCCATTACTCCTGGATGGCCCTAAAAACAGAAACATCAACATTCATCCCTTTTTGTTCCTGGCAGATGATCTTGTAACTAATCTAATGTGTCAATTACAGCCAGCTTTGAAAAAAGATACTCAAAGTATCTGGAAGAAAAAAAATAAAGAAAAAGTGACTAAACCAGGTTACTTGGCATTCAGTCAGTTCCCATCAGATCGCTGTAAATTACCCGTCACATTATTCCTTGCTGAACATGCTTTGTCTCAACATCCTCAGCTAAACAGTTACATATTTTGTACCTTTCTTCTGTCACACTTTCACACTTGCTATGCAGTTCTGTTTTGTTCTAGAAAATACCATCGCTCTACAAACTGTGATTAAAGAGCTCTGAGGGGTTTTCAAAGGAAGCTTTAATCAATATCGGAGGCATTTTCTTTTGTGCATTGATTATTATGCTAAGGTGTTTAATTAATCAACAGATGTTATTTTAATAGAGAAAACATTACTGAAAAAGTGATAATGGAAAATTACAGAATTTTTTTTGAAGCCAGCTTGCGGATTTCTCCTAACAATTGCCCACCAATCCTATGAACTTGAGGCAGTCCTGCTAATCCAAAACTGTCCTGCTAATCCAAAACTGTCCCTTTTGGAGGCTTTTATCTGTTTGGTCTCAAGCTCCATCATTAATTGATATGTCTACAACTGAGAATTCCAACCCCCAGATTTACCCAGTATTTCTTTTAAAAATGGAGGGAACTCATATCTTGGTATGGTCCCTCTTCCTTAAGTATATCACAAAATCAAATCCCTGAAGTCTGCTGCAGTGCTGTTGAGACCTATATGTGCATTTGGATGCTATTTCAGAGACTCCCCATTTGTAGGTATTTCAAGTGCAGTCTCAAGAGTCAGGCTCCCTGAGGTTGTCTAATTCATTCATCTGCACCAAATAGGATCAGCCACGTTTCTGTCATTCCTGATGGGTGTCAACATCCATCTTTGTAATCTTCCAGAGAGGAGATGGCTGTGTATAACTCTTCTTATCTTTAGATATTTTTCTCCTATTTATTATCCAAAATCTCTCTTGATTCACTTATTCCTGATGCTGCCTTCCATGAAGGAGGGATTAAATGGAGAAGTCATTTGCATATTATCAAATCACTTTTATACCCTTTTCCTTAACATTAGAGCTGAAACATTTCATTTTGCATTATTTCTTGTCACTGCTGCTGTTCCCTGAACAATTCTCTCTCCTTTTATTTCCTGTCTGGGGAAGTGGTGTCCAAAAGCAGAGGCAGTTCTCTAGACAAAGTCTTTCCAATGCTTATTAGAGCACAAAGGATCATTCTGCTTGTCCTAGAGGTGCTACTTCTGTTTGTACATCCTGTTTTCTGAAAAGGCTTCTGTGGAACATGTGAGTGTTGGACAAAGACCAAGCTGCAGATCCATCCAGGGCAGGGAGGGCACTGATGCCACTGTGTCACCTCGTGCCTGCTGCTCCCCTGTCATTGCCACCGCAAATCCGTTCCGTTCTAAAGCTGCAGAGTCTCAGACTCTGTCTCGCAGCTAAAATGCATTGATTTTCTTGCATTTTAACCCAAATCTGGCACAAACTCTTAATTACCTACAAATGCCTTCTCAGGAGCTTCCAGTACAGCATTTTAGCACCCAGTTGGGCTGCCAGGGGTTAAGAGCGTGGACTGTGCCAAGGAAACCAGCACATCCAGGTAGAGCCTTCGTTAGTTCTACCCCGCTCGCTCTGACTTCGCTGTTTGGGATCCGTAAAGCCTGAAAGGAGCACAGGGCTGGAGAGAAGTAAAAACGAAGGAGTTAGGAATCGTCTGTCGCTCTGTGCATTCACGTAAGATAAAGTTCTGTTGAGTAAGTAGCGTCTTCTTGTCTCATTTTCTTTTCTAAAATGGAATTTTCTTGGTTAAAGCAGGTTGTTTGGAAAACTTTGTTGCGTTGGAGGATGTATATGGCACTGTGATGATATTTTCTGTTTATATTCACTTCCCAAGATGTACATGGCATTAGGTAATGAGGATTTTGGTTCTGTGTGTCAATTCTCTCTTGCTAGTATGTAGTAAATGTTTAGCTAATTATAATCAGTTAAGATACATGAGACACTATGTCATTATTCCCATTACAGCATCATTCTTTCAGTGAGTTATCTCTGTTATTGACAGTGCAATTATTTCACTGCTGGAGAGTGCAAACATGTATGAAAAACAAGATAAGTTATCAAAAATAGCACCTTCAGAATAAATATGAATAATGAATACATGTGCCTTGAATTGTGTAGAATACATATAATCTATTTTCTCTTGGTTTCTCAGAATCACTGGAAAATAAATGCTGCTTTTTGATTTTTTTTCTCATATTAAAAATGTGACTCATACCCAAATAAAACCACTTGGCATGTATATTCAGAGAAACCTGAAGTATAAACTTGTTTTTAAGACAGAAACATTTGCTTGAGTTCCGTAATCAGAAGATGTTGGCTTTGAAACTGCAGATGATTTATTTTCCTAGGTTTTTTTATTAGATTGAGATTTGCAATACCTTTGATTTAGAAAATGCAGTTTTCTTTGGTCCTTGTGAAAACAGATGCCGTCAGAATTTTTTAGGATGTAGAAACATTGTTCTCACAGTAACTTTAAAATTTAGGTCATTATTTTGGGATAGACAGTTTGAATGTCTGGAAGGTGCTGCTGACCTGACTGGGCAAAATCTGGACTGTTTTCTCAGGCCATTTTTGGCATAGCAGTGCTATGGCTAGTATTAAATTTAGCATAGTGGCCCAAAAGGAATACTATTCAGATGAATTATGTTGTAGAGTTTTTATCTGTTCTGAATTCTCCATTTTGTATCACACATGGTATTTTCTAATCCTGTTTTTGCCTTTAAAAAATGCATCTTATTATTTTCGGCAACAAATTGTGCTAGGGACTGTGAGTCTTGGAAAATGACTGAGCTTCAGTTGAGGCCAATTTTTGCAACAGTATGTTAATGAAGCTTGAAAAAAAGTCTCCATTTTCATGTTGAACCATATAATAGAGTTAGCACTTCAGTGCCCAAATTATGTAAGTGACAGAGAAAGGGAGAAATCAAGAGCCCTACTCCCAAAGCAGTGGAATTAAACAGGCTTCAGATCATATTGAGAATCTGTGCTTGTGCTCCTTCTATTATTAGACAGAAAATTCTTTCCTGTAGGGCATTGTTAATGAGCCAATAACTTTGGAGTTACTCGTTATATTTCCCATCACACTCGTGCTGCTCAGGTTACCCACCTTCAGCGCCCGGCCCGTCCGTGCTGCTGCTCCAACCGCATTTCTGCTGAGAGAGTCAAAAGGGAATGGTGTCACATTTAATGTAATTTGACAGCTTTAACTTTACTATCTAGCTGTGGCCTTCAGGAGATCACTGAGCTTTAAGAACATCCACTGCTTCTGGACAGAGCTGACTGTCTGTGTGAGTTTCCTGGAGCTTTTTGGCGGCATTGAAGGGTAAAGCTCTTAGCTGCAAGTCCTCACGCTAGCCAGGTGCCTCACCTAACCCCTGTCTAGTGGGGAGCTGTTCCAAATGGATGTTTTTATTTATGGAAGCTTGTCATCACTCCTGTTGAAATTTAACGCTGTATTGCTGTGAGATGGGGTCATCAGGCCACTTATTAACTCGCCCAGCAGGAAAATAAAAATGCCTTTTGGGCCCCATTGGCAATATTTCTTGAGTGCCTGCTATTTAATCACCTTCCTGATATGTCTGGGTTGTCAGTTATCTGCGCTGCATATTTTACTGAAGTGTATAGAATGAGGTGTGATAATGATTTCCACATTCATAGTAATGAAGCAGGAGCTTCCCCACGGTATCTGAAATTACTGTGGCCCAACAGCGTCAGGGATACTTACGACATCAAAACCCAAGTTGCTGTATTTTATACCTTTGCTGCTGGCACTGAATTTCTACATGGTTACTCAACCAATTAAACCTGGTTTATTACTTTTAATTACCTGTCTAGTTTACTTTGTTTTCTAATTTATCAAATCAGGCTAGAATATTTTATACATGGGTACTTCGTTGCTAACAGACAAGGCACCTACACAGAACATTATCTGCATGCAGTTAACGCTGTCCCTGAGAAGAGCATTATGAGAGGTGGGAAGGACATTTTTAAAATATCATTTCAAGGATCCTAGAACCAAATAGTGACTTTTCTTAGAGTTTCAAGTGCAGCCCAGTCTGTAAATAGCAATATTTGCAAAACCCCACATTGACATCTGAGAAAATGCATTTTCCTTGAAGCTATTATAGGGGAATCATTTGGCGCTTATTTTCTTGCTGAATTTACAGCAAAAATAGTTAAGTAAGAGGGTGCTTTTCTCAGAGTTGTGTACTTACTTCTGACAGTCTCGCTGATTGGAGAAGGCACATGAGCACCAAGAAAAGACAGACCAAGTAGAATTTGCAGGGCTCCATGGACGTGTGCTAAGTTTTTTCTCACAGCTTCTCCACCTCCCTCTTCTTTTCATCTTCAGCTCATGGGTGCTGCGTTTCGAAATGTTGCCTAGGACTTCTCTTCTGGAGCTCTGGACAAAATGTCCATTCTGTATTTCGTTTATGTTAATGAAGACATGTTAATTTCCTAGAAAAACCTCAGGATGAGCTCTTCATCCTTAGCCTGGACGATTTGACACTTGTCAAGACAGCTGATTCCTTCCTTTTCTTCATCTTCTTCTTTTAGACTGCTTTCCAGGAAGCCCTTCTTTGATGCCATCCTGCTTTCTGTGAGGGTTTTTTACAGCTATATGTCCTGTTTGCTTTCTCTTTTCCCACCATGAGTCATCTTTGATTGGTTTTATTTGCAACAGGCTTAAAAAAACTGTTCTGCGCTGCTGAATCAAAACCTTATCCATCATCCTGTCATCTGTCCAAACTAACACCCCAGCAACGCCAGAGATCTTACGTGACTGTTTAGTTTTAAGCTAAATTCATCGTATCTAAAAGAGAATTCCCTCGCCCATTTCTATTATTTCCTGGTGAAACTGAATAACACTGTATTCTGCCTCTAAAAGCTCATTTAAAATTACTTATAAGCCTTGTAAATAATAACCCTACAAGTGTGAGATCAGCACTTAACTCTATGGAAAGGTTTCTAGAATAATTTTTTAGTTTGTCTCTCTTATTCTTTGTTTTCTTCCCTTGTTGATTGTAACCAAGATTTCAAATTCTTTGGGGAAAATATGGCTACACAATGCCAGCTATTGAGCTAATCTGAGACTTCTAAACAATGTGGAGAAAGTAAGTCAGAATATACCAATGACAGACAGCATGAAACTAGAGAAAATGATTAATCATTGGAGGGCTATTGAAATTAAAGCCTTATTTCATAGGAATTTAGTGACAAGCTGAAGCTGGAAGCCAAGTGAAATACATTCCTTTAATTTTCAGTTGTCCACAGATTTTGCGTGTGTGTGTGTGTGTGCCTGCTGTAAGACAGAGACACCACATAATTCCTCCTTATTGCACAGAAAAACCTTCAGCTGGATCCTGCAGGGTGGTGTGAGCCTTGCTCCCAGAGCTGGTCACGCTCTTCAGCGTGGGCTGAACTTGAACTAACAGCGATTGCACCCTTGGAGAGCTTGGCTTCGCTGTGTTCTTTTCCAGTTTTCAGCGAGATCACTGAGAAATTGCGGCCTCGGTGGTTTCAGAGAAAATATTTCACAAAATCGCTTGTGGAGCGTTCAAGGCAAGGAGCCAGGGAGTCGGCAGAGATAAGTTCCCATCCTGACAGATGAGGCATTTTTAGAGTGAGTTTACATTGTTCGGGTGCCCCCTCAATCCTCGGCACTCTGGAGCCTGCAGCAATCACACACAGAACCGTGGTTACGGCCGAGCTTCAATATTTCACAGAATCTGCTGAGAAAATGGGAGGGGGAGCAGAGTAATTTGCAATGCTTGAGGCACTCAGGTATAAATTGAGCTCTCTTCTGTGACTGACAGAGCTCGAGATGATAAAACTTTTTGTGAATTATTAGAAACGCAAGATTGTATGCCTGTTCACATACATACAGCTGCTTTTTTAGTGCTGTGCAGCAAAATGTCACAAAGAATGTTGGTGGAATGACCTGTAACAGTGAGAAGTCCTAGGACTGGCAACCAGCAGCCTTCAGAAAACTCTGAGCTGTCACTTGCAACTTTTAGGCAGCAAATTTCCCAGTAAATAGACTATTAATCAATTTAGACAGCAGTAAATGTGAGTGATCACAGGAAAGACTGGCACCTCAATCAAAATACACATTTTATTTACTTGCATTCATAGGTGATGTGAGCTGATTTGAGCTGAGGTAGAGCCTCTTAATTTGAAATGTTTTGAGTACAGACTTTATAGAAGCCAAAGAAACTTCTGTTTGATGGCTCTTCATGGATTTGCATATATGGAAGTGAATGGGGGAAAAAACCTAACCTGTTTATTTGTTTATTAGTCGTTCAGAGAACTGCAGACTGCTTAAGGCTGTGGGTGTATTGGTCTTTCCACAACAGAAATACTGTTTTTTTTTAAACACCACAACATAAAGGCCTTAATAAAGACATTTTGGTTACACTTCTAGTGCTTTACCTGAAAAACAAACCTTCAGGATTATTAGCCTGGTATCATTAGGAACAAAACATTCCCTTTAAAAAGCAAATTGAAATGTACTTTGCAGGAACAAACAGGGTTCTGCTGTGACTGCTGGGTAATAAGACACTCTTCCTTTTATTGTGCTTTATGAGCAGCAAGACACGAAACTTGGAACATTTTGAAAGTACCATTAAGGGAATGGGGCAGATGAGGAGCGGGGCAGAGAGCTTGGGGAGGATTTGTGTCTGCTGTGCTGCAGGGACACGTGGTTGGAAGCAACAGCTTGTGTGTGGTTTATCAAGCTCTGGGGGCTGAAAGAAATTCATCCTTCCCCTTGGTTCTCTCTCTGCAGAGTGCCTGTGGTTTGTAAAGCTCTGGGGGCAGAAAGAAATGCATTTTTCCCCTTGGTTCCCTCTCTGCAGAGTGCCCAAACCCCAATGTGCAGACCTCTGTAATGCTGAACATCCAAACTGTGCCCTTCAAATGAAATCCCAGTCCAGCTGGATTAATGGGATTTATATTTGAAGAGGTTAATATTTATGCTTTAATAAGTAAATGTCCTGATTTCTGGAACGGGTAAAATTACAGTAAACGTTATTTGCTGGCTAAACCATGGATTTGGGCAGATGAAGGTATCGAATTTCCTTTTCATTGAATAACTAGCCCAGTATCCATGTTTATGGTAAATGTAGAAGGACCTTATCCTGCAGGAGTTTCTGCTAATTTCATGCACTAATTGGGCCATGAAGTCTATACAGATACTCCACTGTATGCAGTGCAATAGAGTAGGAAGTGGAGAAAAAAGCAATCCAGTTCCTCCTACCCCTTATTGCTCAGCTCATGGATTTCATATGGTAGCACGTGAGTTCTCAAAACTTTTGGGAAAGCATCTGCCTGCTGGGCACTGAAGTCAACTGGGACATTAATATTTTGATGTAATTACTAATCCCTTCTGCTACCTCCAGGAAGGATTTGTCTCATGGCTGTGCCAAAGCAACTTATTTCAAATTTGTGACACACACTAGGCATGTATGTTTTCTCTTTTATTTATGATTCATATGTTCTTCTGTCTCCCAGCATACTGCTGTCCTAATGTCTCTTTCAAACTGCACAGTTTTAAATGATAGCAATGAAATAATCAGTGGCTTTAGAACTCATCATTTGAATGATAATATAATGAATAAATAAAACAGATGATAAAATATAGCTTTAAATAGGTCTGACAATGTGTTGTTCTTTTTTCTCTATGAAGTGCATGTAGAGGTTTTCCATTCCTGATTTGCAGCCTCCAGTGAATCTTTGCTACTTTGGTCCTGTGTTCATGATTTTAGTAAGTGCCTGTGGTAAATAACCTTGCACATGACTCCTGTATGGAGCTTTTATTATTCTTATTGCTCCAATTCTAGCAATTTAGCTTTATTTCGAATGAGTCCAAAAGAACATTCACCTCTGTTTTCTCTCTTCACCATCTTGAAACTTTAAATTGTTGGGAGCAGCCTTGCATTTGTGAGTGAATTCTTTCGTGGATATTCTCATCATAAGAGCACTTGGTATTACTATAGAAATATTATCTCCATTGAGGCTCATCTCCTTGAAATATTTTCTCATTTTCTAAACACTGAAGACAAGGTAAACTGCACCGCCTAAAAGAAAACACTACAGCATTTCAAGGTTATTGTTTTAGTTATCATTAGGGAGTTTCTTATGAGTTTGGTATTTGGATTTCTTTAATGAAAATCAATGAGTGATTTTAAAGCATTTTCAAAACTTATTAGTTGTAGTGTAACCTGCTTGAAAACTGGGATGATGCTGGTATGAGTAGACTGAATTTAATTTGGGTGTAAATTGTGAATTTATTTGCTTTAGTTCAACAATGCCAATCTACTCCTGGCACTTTATGCTCATGTGCAGGAAAAATATGGGGAAAACCAGTGCTGTTTCTCCCCTTCTCACACCTAAAACAGGTTGTTCAGAGGTCACTTTTTTCCTCTTCCTGCAGAAAGATCTTCCATCAGGTACAGCTCTTCCTCACTCAGGAGTGACAGTGGCAGCCTTGCAGTAAGAAAAGGGAAATAAATGTATGTTTTTACTTTAATGGCGTGTGCTCACCCCTTAACCCCCATATGTAAATCCTTAGGTGTTAATCAGTCGCTGTGATGTTATGATGTAGAAGTGCTAATACATCAAGAGCATGGCCCTGTAAATGGTTTCTGTGTGCTTTTCTGCTCTCCTCTTTATTGTTGTGATTGGGGGTTTTTTGTACCCAGATAACCTCACAGATTTCACAGGAGTGCCTTTTAAATTAAGTGAGATGAGGATCAGTGGTCTCCTACTTTGGGGCCAATTTCACTGGTTCATCTGCTAAATCGTGCTTTTCTAACTTCACAAAATCACTTTAATTCCAGTTAAACTATTTCAGGTTATTAGTGACCTCAAAATGTGCCACCCTGGTTATACAGGATAAGGTTAAGACTTTTCTCTCTGAGCTAGCTCATTGAATTAGGGGGCAGACTCTGAGCCACTGTAAAGTGGCATAATAAAAATTGATCTTAGGGGAGCTACACTGCTTTGCATCGAGTGAGGACGTAGCCCTTCCTAAATCTTAATTCTGATTTTTTTCATTAGCTGTATTATTGTAAGGTAGCTATTACATGCATCTAGCTGCTAGTGCAATGGAAAGCCTACAGTGTGCTACAAATCAGAAGCAAGCAGAGGCTTTAATTTAGTCAGAGACAAGCTTTGAAGGCAGTCAAAGAGCCACTGATGGAGTTCAAATGCTCTTTGTCCTGCAAAAATAAAGAGCCCATTTGTTCTGCCTTTTTACATTAGCATCTTTTACCTTGCTGGAGGAAAAGGAGGAAGAACTGTAATCCTAGCTCTTGGGGTGTTTTCTTTTAAAGAAAGGGAATATTGAACTCATAGACCTTACTATAGCTTTAGCTCTATGAAAAAATATGAGTTTTGCATTTAATAAATATCACAGGATGGATAGTTTATGCCCCAGTATTGGGTAGTAACTATTTCTCCTTTCTTATTTTCCTTTTATTTCTGCCACCACAACACAACCATGGCAATGTAGTGCCAGGACAGAGGTTGCCTGCCAAAGTTTGGGTTTGGAGAGCTGTGGGACTCAGGCACAGGACCCTCCACACTGGGCAGGGAGTGCTCGACTGTCCAAAAACTCTATGATAGCAGTTCTTGCTACCTATAGAGGAAAGTAATTATCATCAGAATACTTGATCCTGTGACAAACACAGGGGACCAGGGTGCTTCTGAAACAATAGAAAAACATTTGAAGTTTTAATGGCCATTAGTCCTTGCTTTGTTCCTTTTGGACCAATTAATTTACTTGTGATTGTAAGGATCTTTCCATGTTAAAATTAACACCTTTCCTATTCTACATCCTACTTCTGCACCTAATAAAACCTAATATGAGGTAAGCACCTTCCCCACCACCCTCAGCAAATGTTCCAGTAATTTGGAAAGTGATCTGGAGTTTTTAATTCCCTTCTCTTTCGCTTTGTGTACAGGAAATAGTTTGTGTGGCACACTTGCTCTCCTCAGCACTGTCTGCTAGCAGTTTCTCACCTTATTCTCTTTGCAAATTACTTTTATTCTCAGCAGGATTCACAGATGGTGAAGTCTCGCTGCTTTTCCTAGCGAATAGATGCAGTTTAATCTGACAGCATCCAGCAGAAGACAATGCCTTCATCATCAGCTCTACCTTTAGCCCATGGAATGGCATTTATGGACCTGTAGTGTTCAGTGCTTTTGAAGAGTTCTCTTTGAGTTGATTAAACTTGTTGCAAAGCTCAAGTGGCAAATTAAGTTCAAGTATTATCTGTTCACTTGTCTTAGCCACCTATTTCTTGAGGAAGTTGTCTTTTTCAGTTGAAAAGACATATTTTCTTACATATATAGATATTCCTATATATATTCCATATTTTATGTGCAAATGAGGGTATTGTTTCAATAAAAGATACTTTCAGAGTAGATTTAATCAGTATATGGCATATTTACTAACACTGAGACTGAAAATTGAAAGGTAAAAAAACCATCAATCAAGATAAATTTTAAAATATAAAAAGACTTGCTGTGGCCAAAATTAAGACATCAAAATGTTGTTCCATAAATGTATACTGTTAAAGGCTGTTAGTGGTATTTAATACTACAAGTTCTTCCTAGAATCTTAAATTTTTCTCAGCATCTCATAATGCAGTAAAACAGGATATTGTCATCATGTACTCAGTCCAGAAGGAAGCGAGTATATGGTAGTGCTTTGATTACTTGAATTGTCAAATTACCCAAAATTTATTCAGTTCCACAGTTCTTTGGCATAAAAATTTCTTGCTGACTTCAACAGCAATTCCTTGTATTAAACAGACAAAGTGCCCTTACTCTCTGTAACTGCAGCAAAGCTTCTTTTTTGCATGTGAGTTCATTTTGAAAAAAGTATAAATTATTCTCAAAGGCTGCTCAACACATTTATTTAAGGTGTGATTTTGCAATTCATATTGAAGAAAAGCACTCAGATTGTCACAGACCAAAGGTTTGGTAAAGGATAGCTTTTAGTTTCAAGAAGAAAACAGTGTACCAAACTCCTATGTACTTCTTGAATTGCAACTCGAAGGAAAACTGATTTCTGGAATTTATAATCCCACATGTCTGCAAAATGTGCAAAACCAAATATAATAAACTGTGGCAATATTTGAGCTATGCATAGTGTGTACCTTAAATAAAATAGGTTAAAAACTGGAATATAATAAATAGGTTGCACTAACTCATTGCATACCTTTAGTGCCACCTATATGCAAGGAATGGTGCAAGGAAGTTGCAGCCCATTCCTGGAAAGTGTGTTGATTGAATGCCAGTAATATTGACCCCCAAAGAAATAGAAAATAAATTTATTAAATGGGAAGGTGCCAACTTAGTAATAAGTTATTGTCTTCTAGTGTAATGACATAAAGTTATTTTCCCCAGTGAAGAACACTTCCAATTAGCCAGCTTTATACCAAGACACAGTAGTTTTTATAGCAAAACAGTAGTTTTCTTTCTTATTGCTTTGAATCTGAATCTTGTATTAAGCTTTTGAAACTACCCTCAGCATTTTAAAAGAAAACTTTAAAATCAAGCCTAAAAAAAGCGCCCAAGTTATTATATAATCTCTTGTTGGCTTATCAAATTTCAATTGTAAATCACAGTGCATTTGAGCTGGCTTTTATTTCATTAGTTGCATCTGATTTTCCATTTCATTTTGTGCACATCCCTTGCAAGATTTAAATCTCAGTACTTTGCTATTGAGTTGCTTTTTTTTTTTTTTAATTTCCAACATGACTTAATAACTGAAAGATACAGAGTGAAATCTTGTTCTGTGCTGCTATTAACTCGCTAACCACAAACCATTAGGCTTTTACAGGGACTGGGTTCCAGCAGCAGCTACCTGGCTGTGGGGAGTGATTTTATTTTATATTCAAGTAGCAAGAACAAGTTGATAACCCTGCCTATGCCACCTGCATGTAAAGCTAGAAAACTGCAAGCCCCACCATAAATTTTTTCGCTGTCTTACTAAAAGCTAGAAAATACTTATACCATTTCTCCCGAGACAGCAGGAGATGGAAGCCCATAGTCATGCCAAAGACAATTCAGGCTATTGATAGAACAATTAAACTGGTGTTTTCATATTTCAGGGTCTTTACCACTTTATATTACTATTAATGGGTTTGAATTCAACCATCACACGTGGCACAAATTCCTGTATTTCAGTAATATTGGCTGAAATTTGGTCCTTGTTCAGGGCCATAAGAATTGTGTAGGATCTTTAACGAAAATCGCTTGACAAAGTAACTTTTGGAACAGATGCAAGAACAAGGCTGTGGGTAGGTCAGGGGTGTGTCAGAAGGGCAGCAGTGTTTGAAATGGTTGTGAGGTCCTTTGCCTCTGGAACCTCAGTGGTTATTGCACAAGCAATGCAGACATCCTCTGTAGGAATATTACACTGTTTATGCTGCAAAACAGGGCAGGGATTTATGTTTGTAACAAGTCTGAATAGAAATGATGACTGTTGAAGGGTTACTGGTGTATCCTGTGCCATTGCATCCTTCCCCTTTAGAGCAAACCCAAGTGCAAATACAATGCAGATATTATACTTTACAACAACTCCCCCTTCCTCAGTCCTACAGGCTTGCCTGGCATTTCAGATTCACACCAGAGCAGTCCAAATCCTATTAGAGTTGTTTGTGGTATAACTACTTCCTCTGTACACTCATAGATTTAGAAAGAAAAACCTAACCAAACAACCCTGTAGGTAGGAAAATGCCAATGACCTCGCTAGGGTCAGAATTTCAGCTCTGGAATTAAAACACCAAAGTCACTGCTCTGTCTACAGAGCTCAGAGGGGAGTGTTCCTCAACCCTTCCTCGAGATGATGAATTCAGCTCTGCTCAGAACATCACCTTCCATGGCTAATAATCACATTTATTTTGAGAATAATGAGACAAAGAAGCGTCTTACAATGTTATTGCCAATCTGCAAGGAAACTCCTTATTTAAATTGAAAATATTATAACTCATTTTCAAGCTTTTCAAGGAAGACTTTAAACACATCGCTGATCATTAAATGTTGTTTAAGTTGTGCTGTAATTTGAAGGTTCTTTTTATGACAGATCTGAAATAGATCTCGAGTAGGCCATAGAAAAAGAATACCATCTCTTTTTTTAAAAAAAAAACAATAGCTTTCAAGGCCGAGGATGGCCTCTGTGCTGAGATTAATAAAGCTTGACAATACATTCTGAATGCAAGCAATGACTTCTATTACAAGGGGAAAAATGAAAAAGCTGCTATTACTGACACAGTCAATAGATTGCACCTCAGTGTATACTGTACTTTCTACATTTTTAATATAAATGTGTTCAGTTTCAGAGACGGGAGCATTATCAGCATTCATTTTACTTGAGGCAATAATGTGAGAAGTTGTGTCTTGTGTAATAAATAAATAACCTGTCTTTAAAACCATTTACTCAGATTGCTTTTCCCAAATGCTTATTTAGAGGTGCTCTGGAAGGTGTCATACACCAAGACAGCCATGTTATAAAGATTTTATGAAGTGCATTTTCTTTATTTTACACATAATATAATTGATCATGGGGTACTCTTTGCTGGTTTTAGAAGTATAATGGCAGTCTTGTACCATGGTGGGATGGTGTGGTGAGCTGTAAAATGTGGCTTGAGGCTCCCCCATTTCTCGGAGGTTCCTGGTGGTTGTGAAGAGCTGCCAGTAGGGGCCAGAAAACTTTCCATCATTGCAAAGAATTGCCTCTCTTGAAATTCAAAACTTATCTTTTTCTTCTGTCATGTTTTTTTGGACTTGAAAGAACAGAAGAAATTGTCTTCTCTCTATAAATATACATATTCAGATCCTCATAATCTTTGTAGCGCCCACTCATACTAAGAAACTATTTTCTTCCTGTAAATGGATCATATTAAATGGCACTTAATTATAAAATAAGACAGTGAGTTAATTTATGTTTTGTGCTGTCACTCCTCTGTGTCTGTCTTGGCACACACATTCATGTGAACAAATCCTTTCCAATCTCTCCAGAAGGATAGGAAATGAAGTATATATTACATAGGTAGCTCAGAATGTGAAAATGAGGAATAACCAGCAAAATTTTAATTACTTGTAACAATATCTAATATTGAAGGAGGCGTTTTTCACTCACCTGATGTCTGACCATAACAGATTTCTTTTTCTTTTTCTTTTTTTTAGCATAATCTGAGCAATGGGTCTGATATATCTCTAATGCCTCTTTTACATCAGTGCTGATTTCATTGGAGTGGCCCTTGATTTACACTGTTGTAAAGAAAGGAGAATCAAGCTGTAAACATATAAGGGAGGGAAAGCATAACTGTCTTGGATGTCCAGAGACTCTAAGTATAAAATAGAGGAAGATTTATCTGGAGTGGCTCAGGGGTTGTGGGCAGCATAATAGGCTATAACAGAGCACAGGAAATTTAGGGAAGAAGAGGGTTTGCTGTTCTGTGGCTCAAGGTGAATGTTCTTTTGGTTAACAGAGAGACACATTTGTGACTGCAGTTAAAAGAAACAGGTGGAGGTGAAGATGTACCATTTATGCATTGCTAGATCTGTGCTCTTCTAGTGCTAGATCGGGTTTGTAGCTCAGAAAAATCTTCTCCTCCTGAGACTCCACACTTCAAATGTCGGATTTTGAAGTTAAAACTAAAATTTTATTCTTTATGTAGCAAAGAAAATCTCTTTTCACTAGCACAGGTGCTCTGTGTAAAGTCTTCTACAATACTTTCTTTAGGTCGTACAAGGAAACCTAATTTAGAAATATTACAGAAATCAAAACTTCCCATTTTGTGTCTTAGAACTCAGCACTGATCTGATTACTTTTGACTGTGATTCCAGGTTATCTACCTAATTTATCTACAGTGTTATTACCAACATGTGTTTTCCCATGAGGAACATATTAATTTGGTTGTTGCCCTGGGGAAATCTAAGCAAAAACACAAAAAAAAATTAACTACAAGAATACTTTTTCATAAAAAGGAATGCCATATACACAATAAATGACAGGCTTGTGTTTAGAAGAGTGTTGAAATCAAAGGATTTTCAGTCTGCACTTTCCAATATAAATTGCTCATTTCAAAACATAATGTTCTGCATAATTAGATCACATAGTCTGAGCATCTGGCCTATCAGTCTGTGAAGTGATGTGGTAAAATCTGTGGGTAGGAGGAACAATGAGCAAAAGCGATGCCCACCTCCAGAGTGTCGGATGGTCGGAATCATTTCCCATTTCCTGCTGGACAGGGGTTGGGTTCTGCTTTCCTGGTGCCCTTCCCCACCTCTCCTCCCCGTGGCTCTTCCTTGGGCACACAAATCACCAGAAATGGAACAGTGGTGACTCCTCCCTGCCATGGCAGGGTGGCAGTGAGAACACTCAGCCTTGAGCTGCAATTATCCCTTGCCCACTCAGTCCCTCAGAAGCTCAGTCATTCACTAATGACAGCGTTCCTTCGGCTGGAGCTAACGTGACAAAGGAAATGGAGCTCTGTGAATCACGCTGGGGATGCGCAGGGAAAGATTATTTTAATTTCTAATTTAGCAAGTACGTCAGACCATCGAACTTGAGTAGCTTCCAGCTACTTCCAGCACAGAAGGACAATGTAAGAAAATTCCTTAGCAGATGTGGCAGTGTGCTGCCTTCCCCACTGTCCCTTTTTTCTTTCCATTTCCTCTGGATTTAATGAGTAAGCAGCCAGAAGCTTAATTGTGATAGATTGGGTGCAGTACGAAGTTAAATATTGTAAAAGAACATTGAGACATTGATTGTTAGCACATTTTTCAAACAAGTTGTAAAGGTACAGAAGGTGTTGGAAAATGGTGATTTACATGGATAAAAATTTACTCTCCAGTTTTCTTCAGCAGACGTATCATGACAACCATACCATGGTCTTTTTAAAATAAAACTGTATCAATCCAACTTTGGATTGATTATGTTGAAAGAAGAGTTTGGAAATGTGAATTTTTGGAAGAAGGATATACCGTTATTTATACCATAATACTTACTGTTTTAATTTAATTCCTTTAGTTTTTGGGTGCAGTTTTTTCACCAATGACTGAACTTCAGTAAAACTCAGGAGTGACTTTTAGGAGCTATGACAAATTCCTTAGTGTCTTGGAAGCAAATTGTAAATTAAGAGCCTAGGTAGCTTCTGCTATACCAGAGAAACAGATAATCAAAGATATCGAGCTTTTTGAAGTATAGATCTATTTCTTCATATTTTATAGAAATAAGCTCTTTTGAAAATGTGATTTTTAGCAAAAAGCGGGGTGATGCTTTAATACTCTACTGGATTTTGCCAGCATGCAGGCTCAGAGAAAATTGTTGCTTATCTAATTCTACATACCCTGAAAGCAAGTTTGAAAAATAGGAGTCATTGAGTAATATCTTTACTGGTGCCATAAATCAGAGACTTATTTGCATACAAATGAAAATTCAAACCAAAGTGCAGTAAGAAGTAACAGTGCCCTAACAGTTAGGGATCAACATTAAAATATGAACCCAAGTTTCCACCCTGAAGTAAAGCAAAAATCAGACAGCATCTTCTATTGGGAGATATCTTCTATGTTCTTGCTGTTGGGATTTTGGTTTGTTTGTTGTTTTAACTCTGAACACATTCACAGAAGGATAAAATTATTCACTGGTCTTTGACATAATGCTTGTAAACAATTCATTAAAATCTTATCATTGATAGTATCAAAAATACATGAAATATTCAGTAGATAAATCACATCAACAAGTCGTGGCTGTGACCTGTAGCAATGCTAATCAGAAATGTGTGCTGGGGTGTGGGAAACAGCACTTTGCAGAAGATGGAAGTGAACTTTCTGTGCTTTTTATTAGCCAGCTCCTTCAATGTTTTTTCAAAAGAGACAGCAGTGAGTAGAAACAATAAAATCAAGGTTCATCAAAGAATGATATTGGCCTTTTTAGGAGAAAACACAGTGAAATGGAGCAAGGTGAATAAAAAGAAAATCTCCAATGCTTTAAAACTCTAACAAATTCTGAGACAAATTTGTAGGGTCAATACGGGAGCACAAATACACAAGTGGCCATTTTAGAATCAGAATACTAAACGAAATTTAAGCTACAGTGGTCAAGGCAACACCACCTAATTAAAGGTCTAAAGACGGAGTTCCACCTACAGGGAATAGATGAAACAACTTCCAGATGAAACAGATTGGGAGGCTGCAAATGAGAGATGTAATTTTTATTAAAAGAAACACAGCAATTTTCCCTATGGTAAGGTCAGGAGATGAAAAAAGACTATGTGCAAAGTTTTTAGAAATAGAATGTATTATTTAGAACAGTCCCTCCCTTTAATTTTTCAGTCTCCGAATGAGATTGGAACTTTAATTACACATTTGCTTCTTTCAGGGAAGACTTCTCTCTGGGCTCATTTTTCTTTTTAACCTTAGCTCATTTTGGTAGTCTTTAAGCACCCCTGTAGTCCAGTTGACTTTGTGCTTACTTAAGGATGTGCTATTGAATCTTCATAAAGATCATTGAATCTGGATAAAAGTTGATTATAAATGTATATTAGAACTTGTATAAATAGATATAAAGACTATTTTGACATAAAGGCTATTACATGAATCAAAGAACAGTAAATTTTAAAATAATTTTAATAATTTGCATGTTGAGTAGATTTGTTGGCAAGCTATGCCATTGCTGTTTTACATTACATCTCCATTACCAAACCTGTTCTCATATATGTAGGTCATCATAGCAAATTCAACAAAATTGGTTTTATATGGTCTTGTTTTATTTTGTCTCAGGTGAAACAGTGCATTGGTGGCACCAACGGTGCCATTGGTGGACCATGCTCTGTCCCCACTGTGCACTGGGCAAAGATAATATCAGTGATCTAAAGGCTGCAATGCTACTCAAGAGGGGTTAATCAGAGATCTGATCTACAGATTTTCTTTGGTTGGCCCAGACCGCCCATCTCTGGTCCCAGGACAGGTCCTCCAAGAAAAATTATGTAAACTCTGGGTTCTTTATATTCAGCAATCCAGTCTGAATTTAATGAGGAAAAAGGTGTTAATTATACCAGAACTTATCTGGAATCACAGAATCACAGAACAGTTTGGCTTGGAAGGGACTCTAAAAACCATCTTGTTCCACCTCCTGCCATGGGCAGGGACACCTTCCTCTATCCCAAGCTGTTCCAAGCCCTGTCCAGCCTGGCCTTGGACACTTCCAGGGATCCTGGGGCAGCCACAGCTTCTCTGGGCACCTGTGCCAGGGCCTCCCCCACCCTCACAGAAAACTCAGGACATCGCTTCCTTTATTTTTTGTTTATGCATTCAAATATCTTGGTCTTTAGCTGGAAAGCAAGCCAAGATGTCTCCACCTTGCTCCAAACTCCTTTGCTGCCATGCAATCCTCAGTCTTTCCTGCTTGAAACTTCAACCTGATGCACTGTTACAGACAAGGAAAATTTCAAGTCCTAAATTGGTTCCAGTTTGAGACATTCGACTACAAGTGCCTCAACCACAATCAGCTCCCACAGCATTCACCAAACAGCCAGAATTGCTTTGCTTGTTCTAATCTACAGTGACCACTTCAGGTTCCCTGCAAGAATCATTCTGCTGAGTTGGCTAACCTTAGACTTCTGCAGGGACCCACCCCAAAAATTACAGGAGACGTTCAGGTCACAGGCTCAGCAGTGGAAGATATTAGAGGTATTTGGTGGAAAAAAGCCTAACATCAGTCACTTGCTAGGAATTTGGTCCTCTCAAACTAGAAGAATCTATATAGAAGATAATAAACTATGAGCATTCTATGTTGGTATTCTGGAGAGTGTGTGTTTTCTATTTTTGACATCTTACACGGTCAAACTTTGTACAATTCGCCAAGAGCATTGCAGCAATATTTTAGAGGCTAAAGTCTTCTTGGGAGCAAAGTCATCAGAGGGGACACACCACGCCCATTTCTTGCCTGTTTGCTTTATGAGAGGAAAATTTCATTTAACTCAAAGTCTGCCCTTCTCCAATAATGTCCACAAATGAAGAAAGAATGCTGGATAATATCTGCAAACACTGGCTTTTAGTTTAAGAATATATTTTCTGCAGACTGACTTACAGTGGATCCTTTGAGGAATGTGAGCGAAGATGTTTCAAAAATTCAGTAGCCTCAGTTTACCCTAAACTAGGCTGTGAGGTGTGAACAATGCGTCAAAGTTAGAGGGTAAATAGGTCTTATTTCCATCATTGCTCTTATAGTTTTGAATTTTGCCAACTGTATGAAGTGCCAACATGATTATCTTAAATTCAGGCTACTCTGAGGGGTGTTTAAGGGAGCTGCTAAACTGCTGCTGATATCTTAGTGGATCTGATGTGCAATTTAGGGATGAGAGTAATTTTGTAGTTGGTCAAATATTTACCATGGGGTACAGGTATTGTGTGAATTAGTATTCTATGCCTGCATAAAATAGACTTACTGGAATACAAATGGGCTTATTGTGAAAGTCTCATTCTTCCCAGTCAATCTTTTTCTGCATCACAGTAGAAGAATGTGTTTCACTAGGTTAAAATTCTATTTTGAAGAATCCTAGGGAGAAATTAATAGTGAACATGAACTCTGTTCTTCGAGATGCATTCATTTGGCCAGACTAGACAACTAGTAAGTATTTGCTTGCAGGATGAATAAAGTGTACTATAGCCAGTGGGATTTGTTATGTCCCTGATCTCTGGGATGCAAGAGAAAATCTGTTTACAGAGCTGGTTAATTGAACATGCACTCTAAAACCTTTACAGATTTCTTATTAACAGTATTACCAATAATAAAAGAAAGCATATCTATTGTTTAAAAAATTAGTCTACATTCACCATGAGATATGTAAAACCAGTCATTTGTTCATTAAAGATAAATGGTATTTAACACTGAAACAGCTGCACATCTCCTCAACAAAGAACTAAAATACTTCCACACGTACATTATCCAAAGTGATCGATGCCAGGCAATGGAATCAGCAACTAATTAAAGGTGGCATTATACAGAATTAGGTATCTGTTACAATTTCAGCTGTGAAATATTTGAGTCAAATGTAATCTGGAAGGCAGAACTTCAGTGAACACTAAATGCCCCATTTCTCATAAAACCCCACAAACAGAAAGCTTTAAAGAGTATCACGTGAGCCTTGTTCCATTGTGATTACAGATAAACCCAAAGAAAGCTGATTGTTTTTGTCAATCTATTGGCCTAAAATAAAAAGTAGCATTTAAGCTGCATTCCCATAGATCAGATTATCAGGAGCACTTACTTTCCATATATAGTTTATCTAAATAAGGAATTCCCATGAGCTACAAGTGTTTTCTTTGTGTCCATGCCAAATTGCGTGGCTGTGCTTAACAAACTGAGGTCATTCATGCCACAGTTTTTACAAGCTATTAAAACTCAGAGTGAAATACTTAGAGCATTCATTTTGCAATTGGCAGAAATGCCATGGGCTGATAAGTACTGGTGATTGTCAGCACTTAAAAAAGAAAGAACAGGTGTACCAATAATGTGGAGTTAATTAAGCTAAATGTACATGTTAACGTAAAAATATCGGAGGGAAGAACAGTTGTCAGAGAATTCTTGACCATTCCTTGTAGCTTCATAAAAGAGACCAGCTTATAAGCAAGTGGAAACCATGAAATCATTACCCTTTTTTCCTTTTTGCCAAATCCTGAGTGATCTCTTCAGTGGACTAATCATGCCTGACTGGGATTTTTGAAACGGCAGGACCGATTGCCCTGCTGAAGTTAATGAAGAACTCTGAGATTTGAGAAATTTATTTCCTCTGACAAATAGCAAATGTTTATAGTGCTTGCTTTGGTTTCAAGCCATTACAGGTGCAGCAGAGATGGAGGAATAACTTCACTTAAAAATTATGATTTTGCCAGGGAATTACACAATCATCCTGTTGATCAGAAATATATTTTCTTTCAAGTGCAGTAAATAAATAAGCAATAGCATTATGAAGTTGACAAAAAAAGAAATAGGAAAAAAGGAACATAAACTTCTGAGGAAGTGAGAGAAAGCAGAAGGTTAAGACCTGGGCTACGGTCTAGAAGAGGTTTGGAATTGCGTTGTTGTCTGGGTGTTGACTGGCTGATTGAACAGCCTTGGAGGTGTTCACAAGCTGTCAGGCCAGGGAATTGGAGTTAATGGACAGCTAATATCATGATTGAATGGCAAAAGTGGAGCCTGATCTCTTTGAGGATGGAAAATCAATAGTCTATTAGATTTGTCAGGCTGACAGGGAGAGAAAAGAGCGAAAGTCTGCTGTATTTGCTTGCATTGCAGGGGCTGCTCTAATTAAGCACCCACCTTGAGACAGAGGGGAACCTGTGGAATAGAAGTAGTAATGAGATTCAGGCTTGAAGTAAATGAAGTAACTGCAGTGTAAGGCATGCTGACAGACAATTAAATCTCTTTATCAATGCTGCTTCTTTCCAGAAATAAAATCTCATATGGCAGCTATAAAATAAGGCTGAGCCTGGTATGATCATAAATCTTGCATCATCTCGTGGTTGTGTGCCTTATCGTTCATGCTGCTTTGGTATTGGTTTCACAAAAATTGGAGACACACCGGCCAGTGATGAGCTCTCTAAATGAAAGTTTCTGCCCCGTCAGTGTGTATCTTGCTTAGAATGACTCTGCATAAGCCCTGCACTCCCCACTGTTCCCAGCTGATATCCGCGGTGACACTGCTGATAGCGCGGCGTATCTGGGGACGAGCCAGCCGCTCAGTGGCACGAGGCAGCTCTCCGTCCCCTTCCCTTCCTCCTCCTTGCCATCAGGAGGGAACTAATCTGACTATTTCAATCAGCATGTGCATATCTCCTCCAAACCTGAGAGCGAGTGTAATGCGTCTGACATTGGGAGTGTTACGAATGTGCCCACATTCACCAGAGTTCAGTGCTGCACGAAATTGCTGATTTGGATTAAACCTGAAGTTTTCCAAGGCTTCAGATGGCTCACACACGTGCAAATGTATAGTGTTATTATTTCTGTTACCTCTTTCCTAATCAGTGAGCTTGAAAAAAATGAATGGTTTTAGCCTCAGTGTTTCTCGTGGGGGAACATTTTATTTTGCCGTAAGCCATGGCAGGCTTTCTTCTCCCTGTGTTTCCCTCACAAGAAAATGCCTTGTCATTTGATCTCTTTTTTATAAGGAATTTATTACAGATTGTGGTGATTGTGCTTTTAAATGTATTACATAGGTGCATATCATATAAGAAGAAAACCATCTGATTTTGAAATATATATTGAGGATGTTTCTTGCACTATTCCATTAGTTTGTTTCTGCTAGTAGGTTAAATAAGTGACAGGTGACAGAGTGGTTTAAAATGAGCACTTTGTACAACCTTCCTTCACATCTGCTGTGAATAAAAACAGAATAGAATAAACCCAGGTGTCAGTACAATGACCTTGATTTAATACTTGGGGAATGTTTGTAGAGCATTAAAAGTTCACAAGTTGTCATGATGAGGAACCAGCCGACTCATAGGAGGATGAAGAGCAAGTGCCTGAGTCTGGAAGTGTTTGACATTTTCTGGTGGTGTGAGTGTCTCACTGAGGGGGCTGGAACTGCTGGGAATCCAACGCTCTGAGACACTTTTTGGCACTGGTCAGCATTTCATTAAGGCAAGGTTTAAAGGAGCACAGATTTAAGTTCAGGTCTTATCGCAGAGAGCTGTAATATATTTTGGATACTGCTGACTCATCTCCTCTCTTAGCAGAAGCTGATCAATGCATTGTTGCCACGTCATTTGAAATATAAAATAAGAATCTGGCAGAGTGTGGGAACAGATTTTATTGTTAAAAAATCAGGGTTCATCATCATTCTGAGCCTGATGCCTTCTTTAAAGAGAGATTTTGAGCCTGCAGTAGCATCAACACATCTTGATAAGAGAGTCTATGGTCTCTAAAGGTACAAAAAATTTAATAACTTTTATTCAAAATTGTGACCAGTACAGCAGCAAGGATGACTCCCCACAGAAAGCATAGGGCTATCCATATTCTTCAGTCTAAAATGGGCATAAATTGAAAATAAATAATGGACTTTACCAAAGTACAATAATTCCCTGAAATTATCACATTGAAGCTACTACAGTGCATTTATATGAAATAAATAAACACACGCTGTAAGAACCAAGCAGGTGAGCTTCCCCTGGAGCTGGCAAGGCTGAGGATATCTTTTTATGGGTAGAGTTAACACAGAAGCCAGAGACCCTTGTGGACAGCAGCACTGAGAGCCTGGCAGCAGCTGCCCCTTATTTATGCTGCAGCCTTGGTGTTTTTGCTTATCTCAGTTTGGCACTTAGGGACTCTGGAGGAGAGAGAAGCTCCCTGGTGCATTTGTATTGATGTTGGCAAAACGTGTTCCTGTCGGAGTTGGCAGAACACATCCATTTCAAATGGAATACTGATTTTTTGACAGTCTGGCTGAAATCTGATCCATTGCAATACATATATGATCGTGGGCTAGTGCAAATGGGGCCTGGTAAATCACTCTTTTGGCATACTGGTGTGTCAGTGATATTTCTTAACATTCCAATTTTCAGTCTTTGCTGTTCAGAATTAAATAGTGCTGGGCTGGAGGAACTGTGTTAATGCTTAAGAGGAACTCAGTCAAGCAGACCTTCCACTGTCCTGCCAAAGCAGCTAATACTTGCTATTTATTTAGGATACACCTTTAAAATTAGGAAGAACTGAGATTGTATTGCAGAACTTCTAACTTTTGCTTTTAAGACAGTTTAAAAACTATTTTGGCTTTTATTTACCAGAAATCCCTTGGCAATCTTCAGTAAGATAGTTTTGATTTTGTCTTCACTTGAAACTAACTTCATTAAAATGATAAAGGTGAACAAATTTAAGAAGGCACATGGATTTAAATTCTGTGACATTTTAAAAAAATTATATCGTAAACACAGTGCAGCTCTACGTGATGACCGTTCTATAATTTTACAAAAGAGAACAAACATAAACTAAAATGTTTTTTGTTTCAAATGCTGGTCTCTTTAGAATTGTTTTTTACTTCAGTCCTTGCTAAGCCATCACCAAGGCCGAGGAGCAGCACTTGAAGGTATAAAACCGTCCAAAGCAGAGGCTGTTTAAGCAGGCAAGAGCAAAAGGTTTTCATCTTGCTCACTGCATATCAGACAATGTCCACGGCTTTTAGCTTCTATATCTGTTCTTCCTGATATGCAGGAATGAGTTTTGTTATGTGCTTGTATTTTCTTTCCCCCAAACTCCTAGATCATTAGCATCTATTGACATTTTTAAAGTCCCACTTTTAGATTCAGACCTCAGGAGTACTGATGAGTGCAGGTCGGTTGCGGCTGTAAATAATGCCAAGAATTTCCACTGCCAGTACTTGGAAAAATTGAAGTAATAAAAAAGATCAGGCTGTGAGTGACAACTTAAAACCTTACTCACTAGACTGAAAAGGTTAGAGAGTTACAATTTAATGTGTATATACTCCAAAATTTTAAAGCAGAATATAGATAATTCCAGTAGCTCTATAAATACTTGACTGGGCTGTTCAGGCCTATTTTTCTGATGCTACATTCATTGCAACTATAAATTTAAACTAGACTGTGTCAAAGGAACAATTACAGTTTGTCACAAAAAGGAAAATTTAAACCCATGTACTTTTCTTTATAAATTATTAGACATATAAAATGTGTTATTTTCCCCTTAAATTTTAAATTCATTTAATGTTGAGTTCACTGCCATCTGGATACATCATTTTATGCACTTCTCAGGAAGGACTTACTGAGCTAAATTTTTGGTTCAGTTCAGACAAAAAAATCTTTATAAAACAAGTTCCCACTGTCTGCAGAGAGAGACCTTCTGAGCATGCTGACCAATTTGTGTTTGGGATCATAAATCACATTCCATTAGGCGTATTAGAAAACAAATTGTTCTTTTTTGAATATACTTTATGGACTATTAGACATGTTGCAGCATAATGGAGCTAAATCTTCGGTGGATACACTTTGTGTAAAATGGATCCAATTTGTGTTTAAGGAAGAAAGAAGTTTAACATTCCCTTTACACAGGATGTTCTGCATTGCAATTTATTAGCATTGCAATCATAGGGGCTGGAACTTTTCCAGCTGCATTCAGCTGAGATTATCTGACCTTGGATTTGGGTTCAGACAGTCCATTCTCCCCAGTCTTTTGAGTGTTTTTGTGCTGTCTGTACCTTTTAAACATAGAATATAGATTTGTATAGGTGCTGAAGACAATATCTGAAAGCATTTTGCCACCTATGCTAAAGAAATGGAAATAGTTTATTTCATTGCTTTCCCAAAGGCTAAGCTTCTTTTGATATTGCACATGCTCGTGTTATCTTTAGAGTGTTGCCTTAATAAATGCTTTATCTTTGGCGGTAATGTGCAGAGCATAAGTGGTATTGGCCTTGGAGGGCTTTTTGACTTAATTTGCTGGATGCAAAGCCTCTGTTTCCAATAATTTATTATGTTTCAAAACCATCTCAGGGAATACAAAATGTGCACCTGAGGCTAGCTTTTATTTATTTCCAATCATTTTTGAACCTGTGCTATTTTCTGGCATGAAGAAGTAGATATCAGTGCACCTTTTTTTCTGCCACTCCCCCTTACCCTGCATATTTAAAGCACGAATAAAATCAATCTGATCACATATTGATTTGTACAACATCTTTTGTGCGCTTCAAAATACACAGCAGAATTAGAAATTGTGTTAAACTCCAAAAATAATTTGATGGCAGATTACGCTAAGTATTTAATCACTCAAAAAAACCACCAATCCTAAAAAATACCTTGGCTGAATCTCTCATACCAAAATTGATTCTCTTGCACTGGATTTTAGACTTCGTAAAGTATATATTAAAGAGCTTAACTAGTAAATTAGAAGACAAGATAACTGCAGTGTAGATAAATGAACATTGCGCAGAGAATTTTAACCAGATTTTTGCCTAATTATTTATTCTCTACTGTGTAGTAAAAATGAGCAAAACTGACTCCATGGAAATAGAAGATTTTGAATGATTATTTTTATATAACTGGGAGCAGAGGGTGCATATCTGCATTAATTTGCATCTCATGTATAAGTTTCAAGGTGTTTTTGGCAGGGTTCATCATTTATTAGGCATTTCTTCAGTGCTCAGTCTATGAGGAGCATTGTCTTGATTGGGAACCCAGCCCTCTCTGCTGGGACTTTAAAGAGAAAGGAAAGGAGCACACGCCTTCTATAAATATGGGAACTTCAAATAATTTCTCCCTTGCTCAGGGAAAGCCTTCTCGCTCACTCACCAGAGTCGCTGGCCAGCTTTGGCCATTTTTCTCCCCAGCTGGACAAACGGGGTAAAAACCCAGGTGAAAAAGCAATGCTGTAAATCTCCTTTATCACTCCCTGTGAAAACTCAAGCTCCTGCCTGCAGGATGGATGGGCTCCAGTTCCCATGCCTGAGTCACCCTCCCGAAATCGATGGCCCTTCTGAGGGGCATAGATTTCCACGGGAGCCTCGCTCCTCACAGCCCCTCCAGCGAGATTTACGTGTGTGCTTCCCCGGGAAACCTGGGCCACCAAAGTGTGTGAGGATCCCTGGATTAAGGACCCATGGCAGCTCCTCCAGCTTCTCATTTATCAATCTGCTCAAGACAAAAGCAGGGATGTCCCAGCAGTGCCCCAGGGGCTGTGGGTGAGGACCATGAGCAAGGAGAGAACCTATGGAACAGGGAAAACAGAGATGCTGAGCCAGACCAGGAATAAACACCTCCAGAGCTCTGGAAATCAGAATGGAAATGTTGTCAGGAGCTCAGGGGGCAAGCAGTGCTTGCCACAGTCCAAAAGCTACACCAAGACTGGAGAGGAACAGCCTGGAAGGGCAGAGAAGGAGGGGGGAATTCTTTCCTAAAGCCGCTTTCCATGTGTTCTCTGTCTAATCCCTTTGAATTTTCTCTGTCCTAAGGAGTCAATTATTCTGGTTCTTATTTTAATGATATTTTGCCTTTTTAATTTTAAGAGACTGCCTGTCTTCTCTGTGAACCCACTGTAAGGCGAAGATCCGGGCAGATTTACCTCAAAGCTTTAGCCAAGTTAAAGTCCTATTACAAGCCATTGAAATGATTTAATTTTATTACCTGAGGACACTTTTTCTGAGGAAAGTTAGTACATGCTGCAGTGCTCTGCTGAGTCTGGGCATCCTTCTTCTTCAGCCTTGTCTGAGGCTGTGGTAGGCAAATGCCATGGATGCAGCTCTAATGCACACTGGTATTTCAAACTGCAGTGTAAGGATACAAGATTTTAAAATATTGATTTGGTTTCATCTGCTTAGGTGACCCCTGGCATGAATATCATATTTAGCTGTGAACTTTGCCTTTTGCTTCTTTTTTTTTTTTAATATAAAAGCTCAAACTCTTCTGATTTATTTTTTTTTTGGTAGCATGAGCCTCATCTGGCACTAGTTGGGACAAAAAAGCTCAACATCAGAGAAGCAAAGTGTATTTTTTCCTTCCAACTACTATCAGAACGAACACTAGGACCAAAGGCTCTTATTGAAAATAATTCCTTAAATAATCACTTACCTAGAAGGTATTTGATCTGTATGATCTGAATGCAACTGCTGATAACTTCAGAGAAATAGAAAACTGTGTTAAAAATCACTTTCTCTTGGGGACTGAAGTCCTGCCCGTCACATGGTGGATTAGAGGCTTGGCAGCTCGCCAGCCCATCAGACAGCACGTAAATTCTTTGATGCCAATTGCATTAGCTTTCCTCTACTAATGTGTTGTAGAGCTTGGGAAATAAAAGAATGAAGGTCAACACACCAGCATGTACCCCTGGTGTAGCAAGGGCTGCTTTTAATGGGCAGGAGAATGAAAATGCTTCAGAGCTCGAGCTGCAGGCTGGGTGACCTTCTCCCATGCCCAAGGTCCTGAGATTTTTGTCCTCAAGTCCTGAGTGCAACGAGTGCCTGTCCCAGGATGCAATTTGCTCTGAAATTCCCAAATGGGCACAGTTTGCCTTCAACCATTACGGCCTGTTATTCGTGTGCAGATGCTGTGGGCTGTGAACTTGGCTCTGAACTCCACTCTCACCCTCGTGGTTTTGTTCTCTGGGAGGGCCGGAGCGGGCAGGAATCAGCACAGCTCATGAGTAAAAAAGCCAGACTTTGTGACTGATTTGAACACCCTCAGACAAAAACTCTGCTCGCCGTGCATCTTCTCCCCCAGGGCCCTTGCTCCAGAGATGTGGTGCAGAGATGGATGGCAGAGCCGTGTGCTGCTGCCTTGTGCTAACCATGGTACAGCAGAGACACTGCAGGGGTGATGGATGAACAGGGGTGATGGGCTGTTTGCAAGGAATTAATTGCTACATCCTTCTTTCTCCCTTGGAAACAGGCAGGAAGGAGCCAACCACTCCCAAAAGCATCTGAAGGATGATGCTTGCTGGGAGGTGAAGCTTATGTGTTGGAGCAAAATCTAGAAACAGACGTTAAATCTGAGAAATGACTGACCTAAGTGTATCTAATCATCACAAAATAATCAGTTTTGATGTGGAAATCCAGCCACAAAATTTTTTAGAGCCCTCCAGTATAACCTCCATCCTACCCAGGGTATACCCAAGGGGTTTACACACCTTTTGCTGTTCCTCTCCCTGGACATCCTCTTGTGTTCTTCCCACAGTGTGCGCTTTGGGAAGCTTGGCAGGCTCCTGCCCCACTGCTGACACGGTGCCACAGCCCTTCAGTTCACACTTTGCTACTGAGAAGGAGTAAACTGTGAGTCCCTGGGTAGCAGCTGGCACAGGGCTTGGCATCAGTCAGCTTGTGAAACCGGGAGATTGACACTGAAACCTGCCTTGTGCCGAGTAAAGAGCTAGAGGAGGATAAAACTGGAAAGAAAGGAAGCTCTTTCATAAAGGTTATATTGGTCTTAAGCTGGTTTTGGTCCAAAGATGGAAGGGTTTTATTTTAACCTCTGATTTTTCAGTGTTGCACTGTAATAACCTCATCAGGGAGACAGGCCATGAAGTGGGAAACAATTTGTAACATTTTTCCATGACTGTTATGTGATCAATTTGCCCTTCAAGCTTGAAGTGAGTTTGGTTCTAAGTCATTAAAGGGGGAAAGACCTCCCAAAGCAAGGGATCTCTGCTGTTCTTCCCTTCCCTCACTCACGCTGATGATAACTGATGCTCGTAAACCAGAGGCAAGGGCAACACTGCAACAGCTCCCCTTGACAAGCTTGTAACCTTCTAAGAAAACTCTCATTGCTTGTCAAAACCAGGGCTTGATTACACAGTGTTACCTGACACAGAGCGGAGAAAAGCTGAATTACTTTGCTGGGCTAAAAGTGGGAACAAGAAGATTATGTATAAACAACGAAGGAAGAACATACTTTGATAATAAATGAATGAGACAGGTGATGGATGATGTGGAGATTAAAGTGCAAGAAATGTTGGAGTCATTTTTAATTGCTTAATTTTGTCCCTTTTGAATGAGGAAATATCTTCCATGACTTCAGTGGTGGCAGACTGTAGATTGTGCATAAAATAGAGATTTGGCCTGAAGTTAAATCCTTTATCTAGAAATATGCAAATCTGGATCTCAGTTTTGCTCTAAGATGCAATAATAATATCAAGAGAAAGAAATATTTCCTATGTAGGTCTTGGAGGTGTTTTGATCAGTGCAAAGATGAGTCATGCACCTTTGGATGACTGATTTTGCTTTACACATCCTGCTCAGGTCTTCTACAGCCATCCAAATGTTCTGCTCATTTACAAGGACTGTGACTTTTCAAGGTTCATACTGAAAAAGTAATAATATAACCTTGGATGTGTTATAGGATAATTGCAGAACCTTGGTCATATAAATCACAAGTAAATTTGTAGGATTAATTCAGGGCGTTCTGGTACATAACACTCTTCCCTTCTGGTTTCTCTTCACCTGAAGTTTTCAAAGCAGTCCAGTAATGGTTTTTCATTTCTGTTTTTAAGCAACAACAGTTTGAACATTTGCAGCATTTAACTAGATTAGTTTCTTTAGTTTTAATATTACTTGAGGTACTGATTTGGGAGAGTACTCACAAATTCCTGTAAGATTGCTGTTTCTATGTAAAGTATAGACAGAGAAATTATAATTCCCTTCTTTGTGATACTTGTGATGGAAAAATACTCTTTGGAGTTGCTTTTATAATTTTTATGCTTTACATGTGACAGAACCCACAGAAGATCTTTCTCAGGCCAAATTAAGTGGGAAATTGGACTGACTTTTATTCAAACTGTGAATCCAGAGGAGAAAAGATGTTTTGCTTACATTGTCTAAAGAATTCTGTCTGTGAAAAAGCAATTTTACCCACATATTTTGGCACATGGATTTGAAATACTAAACTATGGAGAGGTAGATTTGCTTCAGCAATGTCTGTTTCTGAATCCTTGTATGAATCTCTCTTATTTCACCTTTTGAACAAGTCCAGTAGATACCTGTGAGAAACTTTGTTTTGTGTCTTCAAGTTTGGTACGTGCTGCACTGGGAAGGATGGAGGGAGAAGCCATGCTAGTCTGTTAAAGTAGTTGTCTTAATTTTCACTCAATAGTATTCATCTTCTAAAAATTAAATATCAATTTTTTTAATCTACTTTTTTCAGCTCTTTTCTCTCCTCTGCCACATTTCGTGCTCTTTCACTGAGAACGTGGCCACATAATTAATTGATTTCTACAGTGGCTTAAAGGAAGGGATGTAAACCTTCATGAAGGTGGCAGGAACAAATGTAGGAAGGAATGAATGAAGGAAAAATGTTCTCATTTTTTTGCCATTAATGGAGGTTTTTCTGATCCCCATTAGGAGATTTCTCTCTCAGCTCCCAGACTTCTCACTAGTACTCATTGCTAGGCTACATCTCACAAAGCTCTTTGTTTTAACTAATTCTTGTTCAGTTCTTGCTGAAGGGGTAAAAACTTTTACACAAGAAGCAGAGGGAAGTAGCCAGAAGCAAGATCTCTCTATTATTTGGGAGGTAAACGAATTTATCCCTCTTAAAGTAGTGATTAGTAAATCCCTCGCCATTTAACTACCCTCTGGCTAAGGTAATAAAATTACAGTTTATCCCAAACCAGAAATATGCCAATAAATATGATCCTCATAGTGACACTGAAGTCATTAGGAATTTTTTTCTATAAGGAAGGTGAATGTAGCTGAGCCAAAAATCCTATAAATATACAGTAGCACTTGGATTATTTGGAAAGATACAGGCTCAGTTCAGGTAAAATAACATTCCTTTGTACACATAAACACTTGAAGGATACATTGGTTTATACAGAATTTTATGGCTCGTGGTTTTCGTCAAGTTGGAGACAGTAGAAATGGGAAATATGAGATGCCCAGAGAACAGAGATGTGGATATCTTAATTTAAGTACCCATCTTTATATTTAGACAGCTATTATTCCTACTGACTGTACTGCAAACTTTATCTGCAGACCAGCATTTCTGTTTAAAAAAAAAAAAAAAGGCTGTTCCTTGGAGCTTGAAAATGGGGATGTATTTTATAGTTTGGAACCTGAGTTTATAGATTTGCTCAAGAACACTCACCTCTCCACTATATAAGAATCGCAATTAGAGTTTCTTTTTCTTCAAGGGCTCAGTCTTACAGGAGGCTGAACATTATTGACATTAAACTCGTGGAGTTAGGGTTTCGATAATCAAAGTACACAACACTCTGAAGAATTGAGCCGTAAGCACAGAATTCACCAGATTAATGCATTTGGAAACACTTTGCTTTGCATATAGAGGGAACAATCACGCAGCAGACACCTGGCAATTTTGATGATCCTGTTTTCAATAGAATAACATTGCATACTCTATTACCAGAAGAGTAATAAATGAGAACACTGAACAGAAGTGCCAAAAGGAATCCTTAATATCGCCTTTATGAACATCTGTCATTTGTTTAAGTATAAAGAAAAATGAGCTTATGCTGAATGAAAAATCAGTTCTAAAATGGAGACTATCAGTACCTTTTGCAAAATGTTCTTATTTTTATTGAGCATTTTACCATATGCATGAGAATTCCCAGCATTATTTTTATGGCTCTGCACAGCCTCCATTGTGCATCCTTGGTGCAGACCTGAGAGGAGCTGGCTTACACATAAGGACAAAAAGAGGTGTAATGAATCATGAAACAAGCCTGTTTTATTCAATAAGACATTGTCTGAGCTTTCTTTCCACATGAAGAACTGGCCATTCAAACAGAAATGACCTGCAGAATTTTTGCATAGGAAGGAAGTTAAATTCATTGGGGCATATGCAGTAATAATTCTGTTGTTTCACGATACTATGAGATTAAATTAAACAATACTTGCATTTGGAAATTCCCCTAGTAGGCAGAACAATGAAGTATTTTCCCCTGAAAATGTCATTGATTCCTTTCTCCAGTAATTTTTCAGCAGTTCAGTAATTGCAAGACCTTTGTTTTCAAGGTAAATGCAGGTAGAGATGTCTGGCACAATGGAGAATAAAGGATTAAAAGGCTTTCTCAGGAAAGCAAGGGCCCCCCTTATATTTACTTTGCCACAAATAAAATATTGTGCACAGGCAACAGGTAAGAGATGCCTCCAGCATACCTTGTGATATCTGCCATGAGCTGCTAAATGGAATTCCTGTAGTTCAGTATCACCTTCAACCAGTGAAGAGATGAAAGAAAGCTGATTGTACTTGATATCATTTGCAGGCATTGGTGTCACCTATAAATTCTCGGCCTTTGTTGTGCTGTGTAAAGCTCTGAGTCACTGGACACCGCTGGAGATGTCATTATTTTAAAGGCTGATGCATAGAGTAATGACACATTTTACTTTTTTCTTGTTTTGCTAAAATTAACGTGTGTGGAATAGGTCTTAGTGAGAGGAAGGGAAAGTGTTCATTGTGGGATTTGAAAATCTTGTACCACATAAAAGTTACCCTTTGGGTTTTTTCGTCTTTTTTGATCAACAATATGAAACTATGGAGCTATTACAAAAAGCTTTTCTTCCTTCATATCTTTGCAGCATCCTAGCTTTAGTGGATTGCACAGATTTTTCCATTTAGCCATTCCACACAACAGGTTTGGTAGTTCAATGAATACCTTTCCCTTTCTTCTCTCTGTACTCACTTATGCCTCTGGTTGATTAATTTTAGAATAAAGCATTCCTAGAGGAGCTCTTCCAGAGAGGGTTTTCTGTAGGCGTCTGTTCTTTACATCCAGGGCAAGATGGTCCCTGCATGGTCAGGCAGCCTGTGCAGCTCAGTGTAGAGAAACTTTGATTTTCACACTTTTAACTTTCGGATGTGACTTCTTCACGCAGGAAACACTTGCTGCAAGTCAAAGTGCAACAAGCTATCAAGTCAAATTAAAACTGGGAATGAAAACGGAAAATGAAAGATTTTTTTCTTCCACCCCAGAGTAGAACACCAGTGCATCAAGGCCTGACCTTAAAGCTTTCACCATTAGGATTTTTTAATAGAGTAAGAAAATGAGTAACTGAGGAAGGGAGGAAAAAAGAGAGAGAGCTGCAACCCACAACAGTCCTTTGACTCTGTGTTACTGCTGGAGGAGTCAGTGCTGGACATGCTGCTGCCTCTCCTCCCTTTTATGAACTTTACCAGGTCTGATTTTTACCTTTTTCTTCTCTTCTTTTTTTAATGTGTGGTTAGTCATTTTCATTATGAAAGGTCAGTCTGCTTTTCTCCTGGAATTTGAATGTTGCCCACATTTTTTTTTCCAAGTGTCATTACATCGGCTAACATTTTTATCACCAATCATGGCAAGATTTTGTAGCATTTCTAGCACACATCTTTAGAATATATTCTGTCTGAAGAGTTTGTCCTTTTGCAATTAAAAATGACCCGGCTACATAATAAATGCTAAAATATTGTGAAATGTTGGCCATCTTCAAGGTTTGAGAACCTTCCGTTCCCTGTGAATTGTGTAAAATGTGAGTTTGAGATCTTTGAAAAATATCTTTCCCCCATGTTCATAAATTCCTGTTAATTTAAATGGATAAGGTCAGCGAGTTTGTCTGGAAGACCATTTAAGAATAAATGTTTCTGAAAACTTAGTTCCTTCATCTGGCACTTTCAGGCTCTGCACGACCCTGATTCACGTTGCTTTGCTCACTTTTCATATTGACTGATTTCCTCCCATTCCTGCATTCCTTTCCCCAGAGTATTTTTATAATTATAGAATCAGTTACTAGCTGAGAAAAAATAGACCCAGGGATGTGTGTCTGGGTGAGGGATGAAGCCTGAGCTGCCCCCCTGACGCTGCCGCTGTCTCTGAAGCCAGCTTGTGGGACACCTTTTATTTTCCCCTTGTTTGCCTCAGCTTTGTTCCCCACAGATGGAGTTAATGCCAACTCAGAGCACTTGGCACCTCCAGGTGGAAAACGTTCATTTGTTGTTATCTGCGAATTTTAGCAGTTCTCAATTCATAACCATTTAAACCGCTCGGAAAACTGTTAATTGCGTTTCTGCTCCTCCACGCCTCCTCCTCCTCCCATCTGCTGCCGTTTTCTCCCACCTTTCCCTATCACCTCCTCCTGGGATGAAGGTGGAGCTCAGTCACCAGGGATGGGCCAGCTCAGTTGTCTGGCTGCGTGCTGATGTCCCTCTCCCTGGGCATTTGGATATGCAATTTTAGCTTGTTTGCCTCCCTTTCTCTGCCACGGAATATTCTGATTTCCTTCTGTTGGTAGTTTTATCCCCAAAGGAAGTTGCCAAAGGGAGTGGAACAGCAAGGTTGGCTCCTCTGTGGTGTCCCTGGGCCCTCTGGAGCTGGGATCCTGCACCCACAGGTGGGAACCACGTGGTGGAAGGGTCCCACTCAACACCGAGCCCAGGAGGACTCTGTGAAATCACTAATTACAAAAACCTCCCACATTTAACAGTTTTTTACATAACAACCCATCAAAGTTTGCTCTGTGCTGGGTTTTCTGAGGACGTGGTAAATAATCAAAAGTTTGACGTATCAGATTATACAGAAATTATATCAACTTTCTGAAGGCAAAATTAGTTGGGTTTTTTTCCCCAGGTGTTTTAATGGAAGATATGGTTGCAGAGATTTTATTTTTCCAAGTTCAGTAGGACTTTTTCTTGTTATTAGAGGCCAAACCAGGTCTGTGGTTTGTAGTGCACTCACCAGTTGTAGGGACACTTTGAGTTCCTAAGGACATATAATGGAGAGAAATGACAGAGAAGAGCTAGCCAGAAATTTTTCAGCAGAATGCTTTTCCGTGGAAAATGGCATTTCAAGGCAACTCAGAAGTTTCATGGAAATTCTCTGAGATTTCATTATGAACTTTGGCAAAAAGGCTGTGATGTTGGTGGAGGCAACAATTCTCAGTGCTGCTCTTGATTTGGCATAACATGGAAGAGTATCAGGAAATACTTGGGTCTACTTCTAAAGTAATTTGAAGGACACCTGTTATTTATTATTGGTTGTCGAGGCGTCAGAACGTTCCATTGTAAACTAAAGCAGGATGTGTTTCAGTCCACATGAAAATTACGTGTTTTAACCAATGCTGGGTGGCAGGTGTGTCTTTGGTGGCTCAAAAGTAAAATATCACAGGATCATGGAATGGCTTGGGCCTTAAGGAAAATGGAAAGGGCCTTAAAGATCACCCAGTCCCAGTCCTCTGCCATGGGCAGGGACAACTTCTACTGTCCCAGATTGCTCCAAGCCTTGTCCAACCTGGCCTTGGACACTTCCAGGGATGGGACAGCCACAATTCTTGTGCTATAAATAACTGTATCTCTCATTGTGGTGCACTGCTGCTGGTACAGCCTGCAATAACACAAACAAGGAAAAGACAATGTCAAAATACATTTTTAAAGGAAATTTGAATTCTAAAATTTTCTAAAACAAAAACAAACAAAAAAAAGCATTGCTTTAGTTAGACCTGGAAATTTTGTAATGCTTTTTTTAAACATTAAGATTCTGAGAAATTCCCATTCTTCATTTTGAAAAAAAGTCAGTGGGTAATTTCCAAGAAATTTGCCATTGTTTCCTATGTAGTGAGAGCACTCCTGGGAGCAGAGGCTGGCAGGAGCAGCTTTCTGTTCCCACCCTGGTCTGCAGCAGGAGCTCTGGCTCAGGCTCTATCACTGATTCAGGAAGCATTTCGGAACACAAACTCTCTCACATCATTGACTTACCTCTTTAACTTCAGACACTTGTCTATGAAAGATGGTTGCACAATTTACCATATGTAATTTTTAAACCTAATTTAAGTTAATTCTGTACGACTTCTCATCAAGGCACTTTCAATTTAATTTTTTTTTTTTTTTTTTCTAGGACTGGTTTAATTAAATTTAACATAAGTCAATTCATATTGATTGAAATTACCTTAAATGAGTTTGGCTTGAGCCCAAATAACACAGTCTTTTGCACCTGTTTTAAGTTAAATTGGTTTAATTTTATAGCAACAGTTCTACTGTCGCCACCCATCAGTGGCAGCCAGAACACAGAAAGCTCTCACTTCTGGGCTGTTATGCAGTACCAAGTAGAGAAATAATCTGAGATTACCTACTCATCTCTCAGTGGAATCATTTGTAGAGTAAAATACCATTTAATTAGTATAAGCTTCTGAGAAACCCATGAGCACCATGTGTTTGAGCTTCCATTCTTCATCACTAATTTTCCTACATATTATACAATCAAATAAATGGTAATTTATATATTATCCCTTTTTTATACACCAGCTTTTATGGTGGCTCTTGCTAAAGCTCACACTCGTCTGCTTTAGTATTCTGACATGATTCCCTTTCTTTAAATAATTTTAATGAGAAATACCAAATTAAAGCAAAATAAGCTAAACTCAAAGCAGGAAAAGCAGGAGGCTTCTCTGTGGTGAGGAAAAGCAGCAGTAAAGGCATGACCCCCCTTTGCTAAAATTTTCTCCCTAATTCCAGAGCTCTCAAACACAAGCAGGAACTGCCACTGGTCTTCATCTGAACTTTGCCTTGTGGCCCTTAAAATGTTGTTGAGAAGAAAGGCAAGTAAAGCTGTGTTTGGGACCAGGAGGAGAGTTTTGCTAATTTGATCATAAGTTCACTAAGTGTGTATGCAAATATTGGAGCTAATTCTGTGCTCACATCACTATAAACTGGAAGAGATTGAGTGAAATAGGAAATATTAACTTGGGGTTTTCCCATAGGCAGGTTGTAGCTGGGATAAGTTTGTTTCTAGAAGAGAAAACTGTTTATAAATTACAGAGAGGAGTAGGACTAAAACTGAGGTGTACAAATAGCTGCAGAGGTGAGAAATATGTGTGTTTTTACCCTGCAGACACACAGGTGTTTGATAGGACTGTGCAGGACAGGCTCACCTGAGTGCCTTAGCAGGACCATAAAGTGGTGGGCACATCTACAGGCTTAGAAATTTCCAATTCAATAATTTTTTGGTGCACTTTAGAGGAGGAAACCCAGTTTATATAATTTTTATTTTTATCCATTTTTCCTCCTCAGTCTGTCTGTTTACCACAGAACTAATTTTCTGGTGCAGAGCAGTGACCGATGCAACCCATTGTGTGTGAGCCATACAAATTGACAGAAAAGGAAAATAATCTGCTGCCAGGGTTTGATATAACATTTAATACCTCTGCATTAATACCCATTGCAATGTAAATATTACTGTTTAGAAAAGATTTGACCCTTTCTAATATAGGAGGCCACACCACATTATATCAGACCGTGCTCTGTCATGTTGCAACATGAGATGAAGTAACAAGAAGTGACATGAACCTTTGTAAAATGCCACAGTGCAGTAACCCATTTTTAATGCTGTCAGTATAAACCATGGGAGCAGGTAGAAACAAATCAAACATAACATCTGAACGGGAAAATATTGTTAAAATTACCTACAGCCTTCAGTTAATATCTGACTGTCAGGACATCTCTGGCTGAGGTATCAATTCACACCAAGAAATCATGCGGGTTTGTGACAAGAATGATGGTGAATCTCATTACAGAGATTGTCACCTCAGTGTTATTTATCAGCACCTCACACAGCATCATGGTCGAGTAAACAAGATGAGTTTTGTCTTGGTAATTTTCTTGAGTAACAATCCCCCAGGCCCACCTCACCCCCCATTCCCGGGTCAAAAGGAGTGAATATCAGTGAGCTGATTAAGCATTCCAGGAGCTTTTTCACCAGTTCACCTTGCCGTACTTTTCTTCCCTTTACTCCCAAGTTTTTCCTCCTCTTAAACTGCCCCAAACCACATTCCTGCTGGGATAAGAAGGCTAGCAAGGCTTTGCTAACTCTTCTTTACAACACTTCCCTGCAGACTAACAGCATCCAGCATTTATGGCCCTGACATTTCAGCAGTCCTCGGGCCTCTCCCGCAAACGAGTCTTGCACTGGATGCCAAATTATATCCAAAAAGCAAAAGCTGTGCACTTCTCATGAATTTTATAGGACACTGTGGAATTAAACTGGACAACCAATTTAAGAGTGTAGAGACTGATTCACCAGCATTACTGCTGAGGAATCAAGTAGCAGATTCATTGAATCTGGTGGTTTGGGCATAAATAATGTTTAAGGCAATTAACGATGGGTTTCAGGCTTGTCCTGAGGACTTTATCAAACTGCAATTTTACAGAACAAAGGAGGTTTTTTGGAATTCATGCATGGAACTAAAAATTTCAGTGTTAAAATGAGGTTCCTTGGTGTATGTCGTGCAGCAAGTAGGTCTTGATCACACTGCTCTTAATGTATATGAAAATAAGCACTATTGTAATAAAAGTGATTCTTCTACTGACACCAGTAAAAGCTGCAACATATTAGGGATTTCTTTTTCATGTGACCTTTCTGTTGAAGTTTCTTTCTTCTCTTAATGTTCTCCCCACTGAAAGAAGGATGATTTCACTGGAAAATATTCACCAACAAACAGGTGAATCTTGCAATCTGATACAGTCGGAGGAGATTTGGGGCTTTTCTCAATTTAAGGAATTTTCACAAGCATGTATAGATAGCGAAGATTTCCACAGCTCTCAGTTTTCTAAGTGGTGCTGTCCTAATAAACCTGTGATGTGACCTGAGACAGGTTGGTGGAGACTTTTGTGCTGTTAAACAGCACAAGAAACGGAGCACAAGCTGCAACAAGAGAAGATTCAAGCAGATATTAGGGAAAGTATTTGAAATTAGGAGGATCAAACACTGTCTTGGTAATTTTGGGAACAAGTTTCCTAGAGATGTTTTATAGTTTTTATCCTTAGAGGTATGAAAACCACAACCAGATAAACCCTGAGCAACCAGATCCAACTTGGGAGTTTGCTTCAGCTTCCAAGTGGTCTCTGCTGTGCGAGGTCATCTTTCCCAAATAGTCTGCAGAAGACCCTTCTACCCTAAGTTATTCTATGCTTCTCTGCCAGTGGTTTCACCCTGAGTAGTATTTGGTGACCTTCTCTTCCTCACTGATTTGCTACAAAGACTGATTTCAAGGCGTTAAATACATTTTAATTTAGGGATAGAGGCTGAGCATGAACTGCAGAAGAATCACATCCTATTGGCTCATCTACTACACATCTACTGTTATGAATGCTCCTAAATGTACCATAAAGATATTCAAATTTGCATTAATTTTTCATGGTATCTAAAAATCTGGTCTAAAATTGTAAAGACATATTCTTTTTGGTTCATTATTATTATGTGTACACTGTGAAAGAATTAAGGACTAACCAAGCTTGCTGCAGGTCATCAGATTTCCTCTTTGACCTTGTCTGATATCATCTCATCTGTTTGTGTTCAAGACTGCTTAAAAGCCTAAACCTATCCTGCACAAAATAAATATAGGAGGAAAACTCTTAAGAAGTGTTCTTTATTCTAAGCCCAATGGGCTCTCTTTATTCAATAGAGCTAAGTATTTGACTAGTTTTGCAATAAACAGAAGCTGAAATGTAATTTACCAGCTCTTCATGAATTGTTTATTCATATCCACCCTCGGGATATTCTAGTACTATTGAATTACTCAGTATGATGTTGACAACTAGTTTATTTTTTTTTTCTTCTAATTTCTGCAACGTGCTGTTCTTCAGTATTTAGATCTGAGAACTAATTACTGGGGACATGTGAGAATTTTGCAAAAAAAGGCTGTAGACAAGTAAAATAAAGCAGGCCAAATTCTATGCTGAATTATACTGGTGCAGCCCAACTCACGACAGCAGAAAGACAGAATGTAGGCAATTAAATATTCCTGCAAAATTATTTTTTCATTTGTGACATTGCTTTCTAGACCTCCTAAAAATACTCCATGGTTAGGGGGATTGGTTTGTTTTTCTCCCCTGCTGATGCAGTGATACAGTAAACTTTTCTAAAAAGCAAAGAAAATTACTTAATATCCTTAAGTATTTATGCTCTAGAACAGTGCAATACTTTATTAAAGGGTTAAAATTAAGGATGATTTTGTGTGGTTTTCTAAAGCAAGACACTCCAGTACACAAATAAAACTCCAAAGTAAATTATATAGTGAATATTCTCGTGGCATCGAAGCCTCTATGTAGCCTATGCCCTACGTGCTGCAATGTTAAATAAAAAATAACCACCCTCACTTTGTTTATCAGGATACCAAGAGATGTATTGCGCTGTATACTTCCCATAGTGGCACACATTATATTATTGGAGTTATCTCTGAACTCCCTGTCAGAGTTTCAGAATAAACTGAAATATCCATGTGATGGACGAATCACAGAGGGATCTGTGAAAACTCGGCCAACAGTCATCATCCACTTGGGGTAGTTCAAAAACTATCATCCGTCAAATTAAAAAATTATAAATCTGGGGGGGAAGGACTGGATTCCCATGTAAATAAAGAACCCCAGGCCAAGGCTGCCCTGAGCCCCAGTGCTGGCACCCCCTGACCCCAGCTGAGCTCAGGGGACTCCTGCTCGCACCCGGCACGGCCAGGGTTAACAGCGTGGGGTTTTATTTGAGAGAAATGCAGTTATCCTGCCATGGTGCAGGCAGACCCTCCTCAAAGAGCCCTGCCAGAGCTGTCCTTGCCCACCCCAGCCCTGTGCCTCAAGTGCCACAGCCCCAGGGCTCTTGTCACAGCTTCTCCTGTGCCTGGGCTCTGCAGGGCTCAGCTCTGGGATGGAGAACCACTGTGGGATCTCAGCTCTGCCTGTGCCCACCGAGGTGATCCCAAGCTCTTCCCTTGCTCTCCCTTTGCCAGGAGCACTGTGGGTCACTCAGGGTTGCTGGCTGTGGCACTGCTGGGAATTGCCTGTCCCCTGGACACGCTGGCTGTAGGTCCTGTCAGGGTGGCTGTGTCATTAAAGCCCTGCAGCTTCTCTGGTTTCCAGACTGCTGCATTTGTGTCCATCCCACGCGGCTCCTTGCACATTAGCTGTGTTAACACCAGGCAGTTTTCTTGGTGTTTACGCTGATATTTAATTAATTTTGTGCGGAGTCCTTCTTGTGACGCTGCTCAGAGGTCCTGTTTGGCACTTCCAGCAGCACAATAACTCCAGCACAAATTTCCTGCTTCCCTGCATTCCTGCTGCAGTGGTTGGATCACACTGCTGCTCAGATTCCTGATCCCAGCTCTTTATATGGCCAAGTGGCAAGGCATGGAGGTTTCTCCTCCGGAGCTTTGGGCTGGTCGTCTAAAAGGGCAGAGCTCTGCATCTGGAATTCAAGTTTTAAACAAAGCAGGGTATTCCACAGATGAATTACAGAGTGTGACAGCAAGAAAAGCTGTCACAAGTCTTTGTAGCCACAATTAACTTGACTGTTAATTATGAAGCATTAATATTAATATTTTATTCACCCATAACTTCAAAGCATGAGAGGCAGCCTAGCAAAACCAGACTAAAATCTTTCAAATCTCTGCTGTCTCGCCCTGATTGCCCACTAAGAAATGGTGATGTTTCTTGGGGACATCAGTCTAGGATTCAGCAAGTCTCTTGGCACTCCAGGAGTCAAAAACCTCTCCTTGGTCCTCAGCAGGTGCCAGCAGTGAAGTCTGTATCCCTTTCAAGTTTCAGGTGACATCGTGCACAGCTCTGAAGTTCAGGTCTTTGCACCATGGGGCTGTGGAGTAATGCAGACCTGGCAGAAAGGGAACCATCATATTCATCATTCCAGCTTCAGAACTCTTCTTACCCTTTCGAGCTGTTGTCCTCTATGAAATGCAAAGTGCCTTTGAGAAAGCATCATTTATTAATAAGATATATTCTTTTAGATTTTGGCAGGTTACATTCCAAAAAAAGACCCAGTGCGTCCTTATGTAATGAAACACTGCACAATTCATGTCTCACCTCCTGCCAGTGCTTTTAGAAATGGGTGGAAATGAGTAATTACCCATAAATGGTAACATTCCTCCATTACTTACAGAGAGTATTTGGCAGTGATCATTTAGGTTTTAAATGTTTTTTTGAAAGGTAATACCATTCACGGACCTGTCACGTTCGGAACTTTAACGTGTCTCAAACTCTTCAATCAATTTATTACCAAATTACTCCATTTTTAAAGTTAGCTCTTTTTACTTCTGTCACTCTCTCTGATCCATATTCACACCATTAATGTGAAGCTCTTTGTACATGCCAGGGCATCAGAACATGGAAATCAAGATTGCTCTGAGTAGTGGTTTAAAAGGAGAAAGGTTTGTGTCAGCTGTAATTCAGGCAAGAGCAGAAGAAACACCGCCCTGCTGCAGGGCCACTGCCACCATCCCACATCCCTGCAGGTGTCCCAGGCCAGGCTGGATGGGGCTCTGAGCAGCCTGGCACAGGGGAAGGTGTGGAACCCACAGCAGGGGCTGGCACTGGATGAGCTTCGAGGGCCCTTCCAATCCAAACCATTCTGTGTTCCCTGACCCTGTGATTCCCTGACAGCCTTAGGTCAGATTTCCCAATGTAATGAACAGTAGGAGAGGCTCTGGAGGATTTCCTGGGGCTCCTCAGCAGCAGTGTGGAGGTTCAGTGCTGTGTGCTGGGGGTGGGAAGGCACTGCCACTCCTCCAGCTGTGCCAGCTGTGCTCTGCACCCCTGGAACAGCTGCACCGCAGCTCTTCTCACCGCAGCTCTCCTGATCTGCTGCTCCCATCCCTCTGGGATGCTCGGCTGAGCTCTCCTGTCACCCCTGACCTGTATCCACAGTTATTTTTCATGGAATAATAGTGCAGAAGGTTTCTGTTCAAGAGACCTCCTCTCTTCGGCGGTGACCTCATGAGTGAGATAATGTAGCTGTAAATTTCATAAAGCTGCATTCCAGCTGCAATCACAGATTTGGGAGTTGATTTCTTCTGATGGTCTCAAAAAGCTGGACTTTTCAGGAATAATGAAGGGTCATTTCTATTACCTTAGCTCTACTTTTTAGAAGTGTGTTAGAGGTAGGTGTGCTAGTTAGAGAAAATAGTTTGTACTGCAGGAAATGTAGTTTAATACTTAAATAGATTTATAATTTTTTCTATATTTCTCATAGAAGCATCAAATTATTATATAATCTCTTGTAATATAAACTAATATGCTGCAATTTTTGCATACATACGTGTTTGTTTTTATTGATTTTACTTCCATTACCTTCTCTTAGAATCAGGACACCAGAAGTAGCAACCACTTGCATGCATGGACCATTTTGGGCAACAGTTTCTATCTAGTTTCAGAATTTCACATATTGTTAGAGAAGGAATTGTATGTGGGTTGATTCTCTTAGATATTTTTGTGTGTATTTATATGAATATTTATATGTATATGGAGAAAGTAGTTCTATGGAGAGTATATTTGAGAGTATATTTAGGAGTTTATTTTTATATATACATTATTTATATAATATTAATTCAAGTTTAATAGAGTCTTCCATGTGCAAAAGAAAAAATGCCTGATTCAGCCCTGAGTAAGCACAGGGAAAATAAATATGATCAAGTCAAGTTACTTAAACTTGGGGATTTTAAATACAGGATAAGTAAACAGACTTGAAGAAAATTACAAGAACACTGGCAACATCTGACAAGCCATGGAAACACTAAACCTCTCTCTAAAGCATGTGTAATCCATCAGGAGGATGATATGCATGCACCAGCTATATAATAGGAGTTACTTTTGCAGGTCAGACTCAGCATTTTGGTTGTCCTTCTGTCTTTCTGACCAATATCAGTCTCCATCTGGCTCAGCTTTTCCTCCCTGAGTTCTGTGGTTGCTTTTCCTTCCACTGAGGAGTGTTCCTGACAAACACAAAAGCCTCTCTTCCTTCTGCCTTTGTTTTTGCCATCAGTTTTGCCACTCAGTTTCTTTATTCGAGCATGTTGGGCTAAGGGACTTCGGCTAAAAATAAAAACAAAATAATTTGTCCTTGTGCCAATGCAGCTGAAATGTCACTGAGCAATGGTGTCGTTCAGAGCCCAAATCACCAGTGCAGTGCAAATATTGTGGGGTTAAGTAGCAGTTCATTTAGCTCTGCAGCCCTAATTTTGTTCAGGCAGAAGATTCTCGGTTTGAATTTACATTTTCTGCAGGATATGCACACGGCAGTTTTGTGAGATGAAGGACAAGAGCAGGGCTCTGGCTTGGTGCATTCTGCAAGCTGTAAGAGCACCTTCCCTAATTTCTGTGGGCACTCAACTAAAAGGCTGGAATGCAATGTATTGCAAAACTGCCATGGGGAAACTTCGTGTTACAAAATGTATAATGAGGCCACAGGTGTGTTAGTGGAGTTTTGAGTGGTCTAATCTTAGTCCGGTGTGGGTGTGAGGAAGGGAGTTCTCTACTTCCTGTCAGAATGCATAGAAAAAGTATTTTGAAATTGGAGTACTTGGAACCATTTTCTGCAGTTAGTACTCAAAATAAATAATCTTTACTAACTTGGTAGAAATGATTGATTATTCCCTAAGCACCACTTTGTAGCTGGAACATGGACTCTTGCTGGTGTGCTTAAAACAGCATAAACAACCCTTTGCTTTGGAACTTCAGCTAAGCATTAATCACACTAGAGTTTTACCATTAAGTGTTTTGGTATTGATTCATAGGCTGGAATTTCAAAGTTTTAAAACTCTCTCTGAATGTCCAGACAGTGCACGTCTGAGCATGTGGGGAATGCTCAGAGCTCAGGCTGCAGTGTACCTCACATTAATTCTCATTAAATAGCTCCCCGTCTCCTTCTCTTCCAGGATCCAAAGTGATTGCAACAGATCTCACATTCAGAAATAAGTATGATAGGCATGATAAAAGAGGTGTTTATTTATTTAACATGGGTTAGATGTGAATATAAAAGACAAACCATCATGAAAAACATGGGTTTGGGGGGCTGAAAGAGACTGCTCCATGTGGGTTGGGATTAATGATCCCATTTGCTCTGTGACCAATGAGCTCCGGTGGTGACAATTATCGACTCTCCCCTGAGATGAGTCCCCTGCCCCTTTCCCTCACCGCAGCAGCAGAGCAAGGAGTGTGTCCCCATGTGTCCCAAACTGTGTGACCCTAGCCCAGCAGGGTGACGGATTGGGACAGAGGCTGTCCTGTGTGCCGGCCCTGCAAGCACCGCCCTGCATTCCCTTCCCTCTGCCCACCAGACCTGAGTCAGTTTTCCCTCCTGGAAGAGCCTACAGGGGAGTTAGATTTTAGATTCTTAAAAAATCTGTGCTAAGGCTTGACTGGAAGGAAATAAGCAAAGCCCAAAGTGTCATGAACCCCCAGTGAACCTTGGATGGAGCTTGGGTGGTGGCTGGGCTGGCGAGGCCGAGGGCATCCAGCAAGGGAGGGCTCTCTGTGCGAAGGAAACACATCAGCAATTCCCAAGAAAGTTCCACAGCAGCAGTGGATATTTTAAAATGTCAGAAGAGAGAGAGCTGCAGTTGTGCATTTCTAACATTTAAAATAACTATCCCTGCCATAGTCTTCAGCAGAAGATCAAAACACCATAATTTTAATATCATAAGCTTTTTTTTTTTTTTCTTTTCTTTTTTTTTTTTCTGAGTGAAAAACACCCCTTGCTGTGTGGGTCTTTTTCTCCCTTGGTTTTTTTTTTTCTGTTCCCAAAGACTAAGGCATTCAAACTCTAAGGTAGAGGCTGTTTACATCTCTTTTTTTCAAAAGTTGTTTGATAGCTGATCCTGAGAGAGGGTCTCTCAATCTTTAACATTTCATTAAGCTGCAATATTTGGAATTTTGAGGCTGGACTTTAGCCTTTGAGGGAGAATATTTAAAGGCATGAATCTTTTAAGCTGCAGTGGTGCAACAGATTATTTCAGCAATTTGCCACAGACCATTTTTCAAAGGGACAATGAGGCATTTCTGAGCAATACATGGTGGGAATAAGCTTCAATATTTTCATACAGCAACTTTGGAAGAAACTCTGTTATGTCTGTGTGGTTTACATGGTACTTAAAATAGCTCAGGCAACCTCCAAGGGTATGAAGTCAATTTTTCAAATATAAATCTCAATCTCAGATCAAGCTGGACAAAGAAAATAAAGCAATTTAGAGATACCACTCACTTTTTCTTTCTCTGAATTTCTAAGCTTGTGTGCAGCTGAATGGCAGACTCAGTTCTGGAGTGCTTAAAGGAATTTGTTCTAACCCACCTGGTATACAAACACTGGCATTTAGTGTCTTTTCAGTGTTTTCCATAAGGTCAGAGTCAGTTGCTAAGAATATTTTTCAAGGTGAATTTGCAGTGTAAAGTCTATGTGAAAAAGAATAAAAACAGGGGGGAAAAAAATCCAAGCCAAATTTCTTGTAAACTGCCTATACTCCTGGGACACCTGCCTGAGTTTATCCATCATCAGACTGAACAAAACATCTTTTACTAAATAGAGGTTTATACCTGAACATAGGTACACAGCAGAAGGAAACATATCCAGGTTAGGAGAGCTTTGGTGCAAAAGAGCCTAATAAATTCTATGAAAATTTGATTTTTTTTTTTTGGTGATTTACTGATTGACATATACTATGCAGATGCTTCATAGCAATCACAATGCTTAATTTATATTCCAGTGACACACATTTGTTCACCATGATTTTCAATGTCTAAGCTATAATGAGTGTTTTGATGATGTAAATGACATCCAGATCTATTCTATTCTATTCCATTTTATAATGTTCTAAATTTCTGCAAATGATGATGTTTGGATTTGTGAGAAAAAAAAATGTTTAAATTGCTTTGTGTTCTCGTTCTGTTCACTGCTGAAGTAAAACACTGTGTGGTGCAGCATCAGCATGGACTGCAGATGAAAATAAAGTTAGCAGCAGCGTCTTTCCCTTCTTCAGGGAAGATCTGTAGTGGTAGATATAGCGCCAATAGAGGGAAAAACACGATGTTAATGCACCCCATAATAATGGCTTCCTCATTCATCACTGCAGTAAACCAACTGTTCTCCCCCTTGCTGGCATAGCAGCAGGGGAATTTCAGCCCTCAGGATCCACAAAGTCTTTACTTTCTGTCTTTGCCCAGACCCAAATGACACAATGGCAGTGCCTGGTGCTGGGGAGGGAAATTTCAGCATTCACCTGCCCCAGTCCTTCCCCAGCACTCTCTGTCATCATCAAGTGTTCATTTCAGTCATGGACTGAGCAATTTCTTAAAGGGCTGAGGTGAAGTTCTGAGAAAGAAATTATTGGAGAAGTAGAGTAAATTCATTTTGCTTTGAGAAAAGTATTTTAAAAACTGAGCTGTTGTGAGGGGGTGATAGGATTGCTCCAGCTTCCTCTGGAAGTGGAGGACATGCATGAGCATCTCTTTGCAGCTTGAAGCTGTCCAAGCAGCCCAGCTCATTTTCCTGTGCTGCAGAACATTGTGCTGTAAATGCTATTTATATGTACACATCACTGCAGCGATCAGACTATCTTGGGCTATTTTAATTCCAGTATATTCACCTTCCTCTAGACCAGATCTATCAGAACTCTTTATGATGGACAAATGGAAATCAAAAGACTCATGGCAAGTCACAGCTTTTTTAAAATTAGACCTATAAAAATAAATTAAATAGTCAGTCCAGTTTCATTTTTGAAATAAGTTTTCAGCTTTTTGTTATTATTTTGCTGCTGAAATCCTAAAAATCTTCCAGGTTTTTGATGTTGCTCAAGTCATCCAAAAGCTCTATGTGTGTGTTTTCGTTTTTAGCAAAAAGCAATAGTAGCTGGAGAGAAATGATCTGTGAAAAGTGAGGGCCAGTGTTTGTAAATACCTGCACCATTTGTAGATCCAGGTGTAGAAATTTTCAGTGTGCCCTGCAATCTGCTCATGATGTGGAAGTGAGAACAACTGAGGCTTCTTGAGGTCCTTTCACTGTGTTCATGTGGAAGAGGAAGGGTCTGAATGTTTCCTCCCCCAGCTTTGTTGATCAAACTGAAATCAGAACTTGTCAGTTGCTCTTGAATTTTGTTTGATGAGTTGCTACTGAACTTTTCTGCTCCCATTTGTTTCAGACAGACTGCTGAGGCTAATAAGAGACTTTCACAAACCTGTAATTTGCTCATTTAGACTCAAATGTGAGCTTTCTTCACATTTAGGAAAAGTGGGTTAGAAAATATCCCACCCACATCATATTTTGTGCCGTATCAATCCCTTGTGCCTAATTACTCAAGACATTTTTTATAAGGATGGGCCCTTTCCTTTTTTTAGGGTTCACCTGCTTTTGTGACTCTTCCACCGTGTGAAATCACTCTTTAACAGCAAAACCCACACCTGTTGTTTTTCTCATGTGCTCCTGAACATTTGAATGTCTTTGTCCATGTTTTTATTCTCTCTACAGACTCTGTATTACCTTACTAGTTTTCCCTTTGGCATGTCTGTGCCTGGCCATATCAGTTCCAGGTGTATCATTCAGATATCGAAGTGTTTAAGACTATAGAAACACCTTTTTATCATTTTGCTCCCGTCACCTCTGTTCTGCCTCATTCCCATTAATCCAGCAGTCACCATGTCAGTTCCCTGTTTCTGCCATCTCTTCTCAAGTCCCTCACAAGTCTGAATTGCCTCTCATTCCTTTCTACTCTTAGAACCTATTTGGGCAATCCCATAACACACATTTTCTCTGTCCCCCTTCCTCTAGAATGGAGAGCTTTCTCTTGTGCTCACTGCTCCCCAGGAACGTGAAATATGGGCTCAGTGTTTTCCAGATCTGTGCCTCAAATTACTTCTTGGCAAACTTTCCCCAAGTTCAGACCTGACCAGACAGATCTGTGTCCCAGACTGTGTTCCCCAAAGTGCTCTCGTGAGGTGTCAAATAATCATCTGTGGTAAAGGGCCACTGTCACCACATCCTGCAATATTATATCACTCATTTATGAAATGCATTATCGTAGCAGCATCACACAAGAAACAATGTACGTTAAGCAGCCTTCTATCATACACCTTGTTTAAAAGAGATTGTAGTGATGCAATGGAAAATATTCGTGGTGAGTTCTCTGTATATCACTGAGATCATTATAAATGCAGATGGAGATGTCATTTATTGTAATCTAAGACACCGTAATTCAGGTTCCAGCCCAAGTTGTTGAAAGCTATTCCATTTTACCCTGGGCATTTTGTTGCTTTTATTTATTTAGTGCTACTATTGTATTTTATTTTTTCAGCCAAACCTTACAAGCAACAGAGGGGGGAAAAAAAAAGACCAAGTGCTTTTTATATTTGCAACTACAGTATTAGAGTATTTTTCTTGTCAAACTTGAGTTGAAAATGATACCAGAGGAAACTTTTAGTTTGGGTTGCTAAAGAAACAAGGCTTAAGTGATTATGCTGTCTGCTGGTTTTATTGTGCTGCCTCCTGTCTGGTTTCTCATGCCAGCAGCTTGTTAATCTGCTGGGCAATTTCAAACAAATATGATTGGAGGTAAAGCTCTAAAAATGTGTTAGGTACCTGCATGCCTTGTGAAAGCGAGAAGCCAGATAGAACAGGAAGATAAAGCTTAATGCCCTGACTGAGGGGGAAATTGCCACGTGAATTTAACCCTGTTACCAGGGCTCACAGAAGGGCAGGTTTCATAATTCCTACTATTCTTTTGAAGTATAAACATAAAAGAAGAGCTCCTCAATTGACATTTCCTGAGTGTACTGTCCACAGCTATTAATTTTATAGTGCCTAGCTGCCTGCCAAAGGGTCATTCCACGCTCTTGCTTTGAAACCCAGTTCCATTATTGATGACCAAAACACCAATTCGTGGGGCACGTGGAATATTCTGTCTGTCACAACAAAGCACCAAGTGACCCTCTTGAAAATGCTTCTAATGAAGAAGTTCAGGTGTTGTTGCCATCTCTTCACATGTTGTCTCCTTTCAATATTCTGCCCTGGATCAGCAGTTTTAAAGATAATATTTTTCATCATGTGCAACATCAGTTTGAGTGGTTTTGATCTTTTCGCTGGAATGGTATTTTTCATTTCCAGCAATAAATTTGGGATAGATTTCATTCAGATCTTGGATCAAGGTTTCATAATCCAAGTGTTTATAATTGTTGTTGTTATTATACACTTCCAAATTAAAAACTGAAATAAGGTATAAATGTGCATTTTTCTCCCTGTTGTATTTTTTGCATAGTTCTCAATTGTATTAACAGTGGAGAAAAAGGGAAGACAATATTTTATAACTAAAAGAAGGCAGGTGGAAATCTATGTGCCATCTCTATACTGGGCATGCAGTGACCTGGGTGGTTTAATATCTGTGGGATGTGGCAGGGTCTTTCAGATTGATATTCAGCATTTTTTGGGTAGCAGCAGTAAATTCCATTCTATCTGCAAGCTCAAAGTTGTGTGTATTGGCTTTGTGTTCTTTTCTTAAAAAGGAATTTATTTTAGTTGTTTATTTTAGTTAAGGCTTTAGAAGGAACTTAAAAAAAATCCACAAGGCTCTTAATTGCACTCAATAAATGACTCATTCATTCAGTATTAATTCATACATAGTATATCAACCTCCAATTTCTGTTTGATTTTAATTATAATACTCCTTGGGCTTATTTCCTCACAACTTAAAAGTGACATTTGCATTAACTTAAAAACCTTTGCAAAATAAATGAGAAAGCAGCAATGCCTTTAATAAATGTTGCTCATAAAGTACCATTGTAACAGGATGCTTAATTAGAAATATTGTGTGGTCAAAATAAGAAGAGAAACCAAGGAGACAGATAATGTTTCCTTGCTGGTAGCAACATCTTGAATGCTCACAGTAATGCTAATAATCCCTGCTGTAGCTGCCCAGACATGCTGCACGTTTTGCAGTAATGTTTGCACTTTCCTAACTTACAAATGCAGGAATTGGTGAATGTGTTGAAAACATCAAGTGCAGTGGTTTATTGTTAGTACTGTATTCACTGGGGAGTCAAAGATGTACTTATGAGCCTTATGGTACTTTGCCAATATCTTGGCCATCCTTTATGGACAGGAAATTTCCTTAGAAACATCATTATCTGGAGATTTTTACTGGGTTTTTTTTTTTTTTTTTTTTGAGAAACCAATGCAGAAGCCCGGTTTATTTGCCAGGTAATATTCATGTTTCATAGTGATTTGGGCATAAAGTACGTATTACTTTCACAAATGGGCTTTCTAGGTGAGTATTTCTTAATGAGATTTAATGAAGGCATTGAATGAGGAGGAGAGGAGAATTTAGCATTTGGGAGAAGAGCAGTGACAAAGATGAAATAGCAAAAGGAAAAGAAATGCTGACGACTGAGGGATTTGATAAATGAGAGCTTGAGATCAGCACATTCAACAAGAGAATTGGGAAGGCATCAAAATGTAGTTTTACAGAGTTCTTGTTCAGTTGCTGAGGTGCACTGTACTCAATGTTTATTTATGGATCCATTTTTTCCCTCTTTATTTCTCTGTGTGTGGATTTACCCATTCAATCAGATAAATCTGCTTGCACATAATAAATGGGAGATAATCTCTGTGTGAATTGCTTTAGTGAACTCTGTGGGGGGATAGTACTTAATTGTAACAAATGAAATAAAACTGACATAAAAGACAGCAATCACTTCAAAGTAAACACACTACCCTAAGCAACTTTTGTGGCTTTAAAGTGAAGGATAATTTCGACAAGGTGTTGGTTTTAATTGGTTCTTTGGGAGATTTCTTTATAAATTTCTTATAAATTATAAATTAATTTACATTTAAATGCCTCCATTCACTGCTGAGTTAGCCCAGAACTTGAAAAACAGCAATATCATGTTCTTAGAAGTGTCGCTGACTCTGCTAATGATTAGAATATTTCCTGAGCCATCCTGGTCTTTACTGCTTTGTAAAATTTCTAGGCCAAATGTTTAGGTCCCAGTGAGCACCATAACACACTGCTGATGGCTTAATTCAGGATTTGTAGTGCTGCTTGACTCAACTGGGTGGAAGAAACATAAAGAAAAAAACTCGAGCTCAGCATTTTGTCAAAGGGAAATGTCAAAAGAAAAAAATATATTTACATCACTGAATTGAAGTGTTCCTCCAGCTTAACGACCATACATTAAATAAAAAAATAACAAAGAATATGTAATTAAACAGGAATAAAGTGTATAAATTAATTTATGATGTGAGTTTTCACATTGTATGTTTAGTCACTGAGTAGAAAAAAAATTCTGACAAATTAATCTTGTAAACAAGTCCTGATGACTACAAACAGTGAGGCAAACAGGAGACAATCACATCTATCTCCTTCCCCCTCTTTTTAATCTGAAAAATTTGAGAATCAAAGACCTCTTTCCCCCTTTTTTGCATTATAGTCTGTGATCTGAACCAGGGAAAAGTAAATACTGCTGCACACAGACAGCTCCATTCACGCTTTCAGGAGGTGCCTTGTTCTCCATAGACCACAAAATAGAAATACATTTATTTCGCTGAGAGGTTCAAATGGAAATGCCAGCCAATATTAGTGAAGTAAATCTAAGCAAGGATATATTTTGTGCAGAAGTGGCTTATGAAAGAAAACCAAACCACCTACAGCAAGCCATAGTGAATAAAAGAAAAATATTGATGCCTCAGTATAAGAGCAAAAAGCTTAAAAATCAAAGAAAAGACAGCCTAATGTGTTTATATGATCTCAGTCTTCTACTCATGGCAAAGAGGAAGCTTTGTGAGCAGCTCTGTTACTGCAGCCTCTGACAGCTCAGGGCTGTGTGCTCTTCCACAGCAGCTAGAACTGGAAAATCTGAAGCCAGGATGAACTGTGATATTTTACAATATCAGGGCTTTTTATATGTAGTCAGAAGGAACTGTAGGAAAATGACTCTTTGACTATAGAAAGGCTTTGCAGATAAAGTTCGTTAATCAGTGGGAATATAAAGTATTTTAGGTGTTCAGTCTGAAAAAAAATTAACATTGTAAAAAAGAGAAAATAGTTGCCAAAAGAAAATGTGGTCACAACTGAAGTTAGGGTTAAAGAGGGGTCAGTGGATCCCTCTACGTGTTCTGAGAGTATTCAGCCTCTGTTAATTAACGACCAAGAGGGGATTTCTCTGCAGAATTTTGTTGTTTTCTTTGGAAATGCAGTCAATCATGAGCAGTGCAGGAGTTCCAGCATCGAGCAGGTGCTCTGTACAGTGTTATATAAATGAGGCTTGTCCACTCGAGGTGTTTTTGTTCATGTTCCCTCTGTTTTCCTATAGAAGGAAACCTATAGAAGGTGGTTAGGAGTGTCCAAACTAAATATGCCTCTGGTGAATAATTTGAATAAATTTGCTCTCAGGCCCTGAACTTCTATCTTTACATTGTAAATCAAAACTATAGTGGTGAACCATGATAAAATATATTACTGTACTTGCCATGGCCACTGTGTCTGCACAGCTGACTAGTGTAGGATAAAAAAATCAAAATGAAAAAGTATTTGGAAAGAAGGTAATTTTCTGTGGTTTCCCTACATTTATTTTACAAAATACTACTACAATGTAACTGCCAACATTTGTGTTTATTGAAACCCCTATTTATTTCCAGATATGGGACCTCATTACGCTAATAGTATACTATTATGTAAATGTATTTTCTATAAATGTCTAGTATCTGTAAGTAGTTTAGTCTCAATGTCCCTAATGTAATATATCAAACAATAACTCATTTGTCAAAGAGAGACAGTTCATTAGTATTCAGCAATCATTTGGACAGAATAAAACAGCAACAGTATAAAAATTGATGTTGCGAAACTTAACAAATGAGGGAATAAGGAAAGTGTGATTCAGGAAATTGCAGGCCTGCCCTCAAGGGCCATTTTTAGGTCACTTGTCTGCATTTTAATATTACATCTGTTTTAGAGAGAGTCTCCAAGTTATTAGGTTGGGAGGGAAGCCAATTTGCAACCATGACATCAATATCCAGGGGGTTCAATAAATGGGAACATAACAACACTTGGGACAGAGTCAGGGTGAAAAGGTGTCACACTGCCAACTGTGGCATTGTAACTCAGTTTTGCAATTAAATTATTCAATGATATAAACCTTAACTTTTAACGTGTTTAAATATTGGGAGATTTGCTCTTGAAATCTCTTACCTTTCAAGACAAGAAAAAAGTAGAACGTGCACGTTTGACCTAAATTATGGTACTTTTGAATTCACTTTAAAATTCAATCACTGCATGGATACATCCAGGTGTGCTTTGTCCACCTATGGGCAAGCTGGATCAGATGCCAGCTCCACAATTTGATGTCAGTCTTTCTGCACAGGTGTCAGGCATGTGTTATTCTCATTTTCTTGCATGGTGTTCTGCTTCTTCTCAAATTAGTAATTTCTTTTGTTCTCACACACGTGGGTCTTACACTGGTTTGCACTACCTGATTTGTAGAGGTACAGAACTTCCACTGCCTTTTAAAAGAGGCATTTACAAGGGATTTCAAATTATCTGGAAGCACCTTGTCTCTCATCACTACCGTATGGGTTACTTGAATATGAATCTCTTTAATGTGGAGAGTTTGAAGGATGCTGTGCGTGGCCTTTAAATACCTTACTAGGCAAAGTTGCACTTTCCTCTCTGACTCACAGAAAATGTCAGCAGCAGATTTTGTGGATCTGTATGTATTTCTACATAATGTTCATCTCAGGTCAGAGAACAGCACTGGTGGAGTGAGTCCTCTTCTGCTCTTTAGTTGCTCTGGCTCCCATCACTGTATATCGAAAAGCAATGATATATTCTAAAACAACCCTCTGGTTTTTATATGGGATTTGTGCACATGTTACTTTTCATTTAGTATTTGACCTGAAAAGAAATGAACCAGATAGGTGGGTACCTAGGTACTGAGAAATGGATTTCCTGTATGCTTGATCCAGGCCTATATTGTCAGGCTTATTCATGAGGATGTATCTGTTCATTTGATTCAATATTCTGTTCCCCTGTTATTTTTCCTCCCAAAAGCACTGTAACCTCCATTCATCAAGTCTAAGATTAACCATCTATGGCTTTTCCAAAAATACCAAGAGCTACACAGTTGCTTTTGAATCAGAATTAGAATAAACCCTTCTTATAATGCTTTCTCTTTTATATTCAGCACTCTCATTTCCATCTTTCACAGCTAAATCGGGTTATTTAGATTACAGCAAGGTCTGAACCAACTCAGATGAAAAAATTATCTACAGAGCCTATTTACATTTCTTTAATGAAACACTACGTTTGCTTTGTATAAAAATATTTTTTTAAGACAAAAACCTGAATGTGATAAGCATAATACTATTGTGAAGTAAAGATAAGCTTAAAACTGAAGCTGGTTTTAGAAGAAAATGGAAAAAGAGATTGTTCTTTCAGAGCATGGTGTGGATGACAGATAATTGACATGTCACACTGGTCACTTTCTGTAACATTCAGAAGGCAATAGTTCCACTGTGGTATTTCAGATGCTTATTCTGACCACACCAACAGTATTGCATTGGTTGGTAGATGGCAGCCAAAATATGGCCCTTTGATTATCTCTCGAGCAACAGTAATTTCCTTTCCATATGGAACACCTACAGAATGGATTTAAATGAAGCTGTCATTATTTTTTATAAGAGGGGAATATTATCTGTCTGTGCATGAAGAAGGGAATCCTCCAGCTCAAGTCTGTGTTTTTCCAACCTCTGCTCTCACGATAGAAAAGATGTGCCTGCCCAGCCAATCCCTAAACCCAGGAAAAAATTGTAATTTGATGCAGCCTATTCTTTTAAAGGTGCAGTAATTGACAGAGTGGGAGGTTTCCGATATTGTGAGGATGTGACATGAAAATATCTGATACATGAGAAATAACCTGCCACTCCTAAGGTAGTTTAAAACCCAGGCAGCTGAGAACAGATGCTATCTAGTGACACTCTTTTCAAAGCATCATCTCTGCTGACAGGCTGCTGTGCTGCTTTGGTGAGCAAACAAGGAGCGTTACAAGTGCAGGCACAGATCGTGCAGCGATGAGAACGGAGCAGTGCTTATCTCTTGGTTAATACAATGCTGAAATATTAAAATCTAGCCTCATAAATACCTGTTTGAGAGGTAATGAGTCATTCATCAGCAATCTGCTAATGACTGACTGCAGCTATCAGGTGTGGATTTACAGAAGGCCCTAGGATAGCCATGCTAATGACAGGGTTTTTAGTTATTATAACCTGTAATGTTTCTTAAAGGCAATTTTGGCGTCTGCATTATCTCTTGTTACTGTCATTTTAGAACATCTGGGGGTTTAAGGTTGTTTTTTCTTCCTTTCAAAGGACCTCAATGTAAGTGTCTTACAACAGCCTCAAAGATTTTTACAAGCACATATTGTTAATGATATGTACATCATTTTATACCAGTAGACATCAAAATAATCCTCAGAAGAGAGAATTGTAATCCTCATCTCTTACGTGGGAAAGATGAGACTTGGAGCTATGATCTGTCTGTGTGTCGGGGAGGGGATGCAGCTGACAAACCAAAAGAGGTTTTCCACCTGTTCCTGTGTATCCAAACATGCCCAGGCAGGGCTCTGGAACAGCTTCTTATTTCTCAGTCATGGGCTAATTGAAACAGCATACAGGAGGAAAATCCGAATTCAATCCAAGTGCAGGTGTGCAGACAGCTTGCAGGTGCTACACTAGGTAGGAATTTAGCCCTAGTTTGACTACTGATAAAAGCACAGTTCAAGCTCAGAAATACTTATTTGCCTCCTCTTTTGGATGATTTTTCTTACCTTTCAGTGAGGGGATTAGTAGCTATCCCAGATTTTTGGGAGGTTCTTTGCACTGTGTTGTTGAAGCTGCTTGTGTGGTCACATTCTGTGACCAGTTCAGAGCTGCTGTAAAAACCACAGCTGCCTTTAACCCGAGGGATTATTGTTTAGTCACACAAAGTCTGAATTGGTGTGCACAAAAATATGTTCCACGTGTCTGTGTCTGCTGCAAAACAAGGCACTCAGGACAGGAGTCCAAGCAGGAGCAACCAGGTTATAATACAGGAAGAAATCGCTGGTTAAAACAGGACTATAACACAGCCTGGAGAAGCTCTCAGTAACATTTTTGACCTTCATCTAATTGGATCCAAACACTGAAGTCTGTGCAGATTCTTCAGAAGCGTTTTTAACAGTCCTTTTCTTAAAGAGGAGGTTACCAAGGGTTTAAGGTTTACCAAGTCAGGAAAATAAGGAGGTAAAAGAAGCACCCACGTACCAAACCCTTGGTTCTTTTGTGCTCTGGCATCATTACCTGTAGATATGATTAACATGATGTCCTTGGTGCTTTACAGTGTCAGTATGAAGGCAGGCTTAGACAAGATGACTCTTCAGCTATTTCACATATGAAAACCAGCAAAGATCAGCTTACTTCAACCACAAAATAATTTTCCTTTTTTTTTTTTTCTTTTTTTTTTAAAAGAACAAGAAGGTAGCTTATAGTCTATAACCTCCAGGGCCAGGGCCTGTTTGAGCTCCCCAGCTGCTGGCAGAGGGCTCAGTGCCAGCCAGACACACAGAGTGCCTCTCCACCTTCAGCAACAAATTATTTTCCTACAGAGCCAGTGAGGTTCTACCACTTGCTGCTGCAGATTAATGCAGAGGGAGAGGAAATGGGGCCTGATGGTCCAGCAGATGGAGGCAGGAGGCCCAAAGTGATAAACTGCACTTGCAGCATGGGAATAATTCCGTCACCGTAATCAGGCTGTGGATGCAGAGTTATCCATGCTCAGCACCATCTCCCCAGCCTGAAGTCCATGGAAAGATTATTTACAATGAATAAGACTTCCAAGTTGTTCGTGTTTACAGACTTTCATCTGATAGAGCTCAGTGCATTACCAGCCTCCAACTTTCCAGATCTTGAATTTCCTGGCTGGTGAACTATTAAAATGCAGATTAACTAAACTTCAAACAGATTTATTGCAGATGGCTCCTGCAAAATCCTTTTGGATTACCTGCCTCCGGACATCATTTCCTAGTCTGTAGGGGTTCATTAAGGACAGATTTAAATGAGTTAGCTGGGGAAAGGCCAGCAGGAAGAGTATGTTGAAAATTATTCATATTATTATGCTTGATCTAGTGATATAGATTTACCTTTTAGGAATTTTTTTTTAAGTTTCTCATTTGCAGCAATGAATAAGACATGCAAGCAGGCCTCGTGGATCATGGCATTGTTTAGGAGTGCATTTCATAACCTTTGAGTTATTTGTGGCAAAGAAAGTCACCCGTGCTGAGAGTGCAAAGAGAAAAGACAACAGCCGCAGTGCATGTCCCTCGCAGTTCTCAGCTGCAGCAACTCCATTTCCCTCTGAGCAGAGCCTCGAGATTCCAAACATAGCCACGAAGCAGTTTGCTTTGTTTCTGTCATCTAACCCATTTCAAAATAAAATTAGCCTGGGGGTTATAAAAACAAAAATAGCGATGTTTAGACTTACATGATTCACTAATTGTGCTGCCATTTGGTTCTTACAAATTGGCTCCAAAGCTCTGAAGTTTTTTTTATTTTTTTGGAGATGTAGTTAATCTAAATTTATGCAGGAGCACTGTAATGACTTCTTCTTCAGACTATGAGGGGTTTTTAATCACTTTCAACATTTAGCCCCTGATTGGGCAAAGCACTTACATCTAAGCTCCAACTCCTCACTGAATCGGGACTGAGAGCTAAACGCTGAATTCTCAGTTGCCTCAGGTTTTTAAAGAAAGTGGAAGTGCAGCCCTGTGAACAGGCATAATTTTGAAGGTATTTTGCACAGGCTAAATATAGTTGTCCTGACTTGTTTGAAACCACTTTCCACATCAGATCTCGAAATGTCTTATTTATTATTGCAAATAAAAAACTTAGGAGTATTTTGACAGTGTCAAGCACACAATCCAAATAGCCCTCGCAGCATCCCAGCCCAATTCACTTTAACTTTGGTGGGCACAGGAAACATTTTGAAAGTTCCATCTATTTCCAAGCTGAAGGAGCAGTGTGCTCCACTGACAAGGCCCTGCCAGGAAAAGCTGCCAAGCACTGAGAAGTGTTCAGCCCTTTGGACTGACGTGTGCATGAGCTGGCTATGGTCTCACAGACACAGTTCAGATATTGAACCCTGGTCTTCAGTGATGAAAATTTAGTGCGTTAAAGAGTGACAGCAGCTTGTTCTTCTGCTAGTGCTGACCCTCACACCTGCTTCAGCAGTTTTGTATTCAGCCTCTGTGTGCTCGAAAACAAATTTCCTACCATGTTTCCCTCTCAAATGTGCTCCTTCACTGCTGCAAACAGATGTTTTTGCAGCTACACTTGTGCAGGTTAACAACCACAGCAGTAAAGTGCATGTGGGTTTTAGAGTTTATCCCCTTGAGCTTTCATAAATGCTCTTTTCAGGCTCTAATGGCATTGCTGATGTGTGTGTGCAGGTGTCAGTTGTGTTGAAGTATTCTTGCAGGCATTCATGGCTGCACAGGATTGATGAACATGGCAACTGGGGGATGAATAGCAGGTGCTGAAAAACTACCCTTTTTTTCTTTCAGCTTTTAGTTTTCTGGAGCTCTTTAGCTGACTGCAGGATTGTTTTACAAACACAGCTTTTTTTTTTTTTTTTTTTTTTTTTTTTAGCATTGTAAGCATAACTATCATGATTGCAGTTTTAATCTGTCATGGATTTTACCTCACCATGCAACCAAAAAAAAAAAAAAAGTTTCATTAGAGATATTTTCAGTAATGTGTTTTTAATCCCAAATGCCTGCAAATAGGAGTTCTTTGCCAAATTCTGACTGGTAAACAGCACGAATGCTTCATATGCTTCTGTAGCCACTCTCAAAAGATGCTGCCAAAGTACATAATGCATCAAAGTTTGCACTGAAAAAGGAAAATCAATCAGGTCAGATACTGCTTCAGCCTGAAGCTTGTTTCAATGTTTGCTTGCTTTCTGAAAAGGTTGGGAGCCATTTCCTCTCCTGGTTTGGGAAAACTCGCAGGACTGATCCCTGCTCTAATGCTTATGTGACCCCTGGAGGATATCTCTTATTTTAGTTTCAGTGAGTGAAGAACAGTAGATATATAAATGTCAGCAGGAACAGACAAGAGCTACTGATCAGAGTTAAATATGGTAACTTGGTCTGGTTGTGTAATGGGTTGAGTTAATTTTGCTGTCCCTGGAAAAAAAAGGTAGGCATGAAGGGGAGTTTTCCTAGACAGCAGTTCATGACAGAAAATGCAAAATCCTTCAGAAAAGCCTGACCCTTGCTTCTAAAGCTTCATTGAAATCACATCGACATCCTTTATCAAAAATGCCTTTTTCCAGAGAGCCATTCAGAGGATCTGAAGCATATTGTGCACTCACGTTCCAGGTTCTCTAACCTTCTGCAGTAATTGGCAGCTAGCCTGCTTCAAGATAAAATTTATAAAGCAGAGAAAGTCTCCCATATGCTGCCCTTTTAGGGAAAGTCTTCTCATTACTGGAAAGCAGGAGCACAGTGATGGTAAAATACTGTGGGGATCATTTATCAATCAGCCTATCAGCAAAGCTGCAGAAACACAGAATTAGAGAAATTAAACAGGGAAAAGCGCTAGTTCTTTCATCTTCATCTCCCTATTTTCACCAATACAAAAAATTTCTGGTGCTTTGTGTCACTTAGTTTCCAAATTTCAGTTCAGTGAAGTATGCTACCATTTCCCTCATTTTTAGCAGTTGTCATAACCAAGAAATGTATTTGTTTCTTGTCCTTTTTTTGGTGCTATCATGTCTAGTGATAAACCTTACCTGGTAACCTGAATAATTCATACTGAAATGTACCTGCTGTCCCTGCAGTGGTTTTGACCAAACTATATTTTCATTTTACCTTGTGTTGTTTACCCACTTTTTAATCTTTTCCGAACACTCTCCCTCTGAGCATCTTATCATTTTTGCTTCTCTTTTCTGAGCTTACTCCCATTTGTTTTTCCTTTGTATTCCAGATAAGAAAGACACACCGTGACACCTGTGTTGTTTAGCACCTTTCAGATGCTAAACAAGTGCTGAGCTTATTTGCAGAAGGATCATTTTTGGCTGCTCTATGGCAATGCAAACCTGTGATGGACTGAACTGGGGTAGAAATGGGGAAATCTTTGACGTTGTTATCCCATCTTCTCCCATTTCTCCCCAGGTTTAGCAGGCTTCACTTTCTTCTGAAGTTAATCTTCATCATGTTTTTATACTCCCTGCCTCTATTTTATTGCTGCTGTGCTCACAAGCCCCTTTCCTTTTTAGTCTCATTGGTTAATTTAACTGATCTTCTTCCCCGTTATTTGTCATTGTTTTAAATAAGGTGCTGACCCCATTTTTTGTGATGTTCCCATCAATACCCCATACCACCAACACGGTCCCCAAAATCAGAGCTCATTTGCTGTGAACTTATGAAATCTTCAGGTCATGAAGGAATTGTCTGATGAAAGAAGCAAACAATCATAAGCAAGGAACAAAAATCAATAAACAGCATTCAATAATCTCGAACAAATACAACTGTCAGCTCTGTGTTGATGAATCACAGATGTGTTCCCAGCTTCTTGATTTCCCCTTCCCGACTCCCAGCACTCTAATTATTGGGAGAGTGAGAAGGTTGTTACTTTATCCTTCCAGGTTCCTTCTGTTCCTAACAAAAATACGTTCCCAGTCTTCTAATATTTCTTTTGTTTTGGATTATTCTTCTCACTAAATAGTTGCAGTATTCTTTCCATTTAATGAAATGGTTTCAGCTTTCTCTCCTGTTTAATGAGTTGGAAAATTAGCATTGAATGAGAATAGTCCATGGCTTTGGTCTGTAGTTTAGGAAATCTGTGAGAAGGAAAGGAAACACTTGCAAAGGCTGTTTGCAGACTCAGGAATGGTCTTCATTTTGCTTTTTTAATTTTATTTAGAGTACATGTAAGGAGCTTAGTAAATGAGAACAGATTCAGTTCAGCTGAAGGCAATGCTGTTCAAATGCTAGAGCTTTTTTTCCCAGACTGTTATTTTTCAGAAGTTAGTTTTTATCAGGTTTTTTATATTTGTTCCTCAGATTTACTTGACTTTTTCCTCAAAGGTACCTACATTTATGGTTAACAATCTGTAAGATCTCAGGGGTTTTTATTTAACTTATTTAACAACACATAGACTTCTGCATTCTGGCTCTTTTGTTGTTCTTAACTTAGTGCTAATATGACAGTATTAGATGGCCATTAATGTTGTATTGTGTCATCCTAATTGATGAGATTGTGATTTTCTTATCTGCAGTGGTATCTAAAGGTCACTGCAGCAGCCCAGCTCCACAAGAATCTGTGTTTTATGGCTAAGTCCATCCCATGGAGCCACACATGTGGGATGAACAGGCAGCACAAGGAAGCTTTATCAGCGTTCAGCCCCCAAGGGTTGTGCACAACACAGGAAAATCCAATTAGAGCCACAGGGAGTTTTTCAATCTCTTAATCGCCATTGCAGCACTGCAGATGGATATTATTGCCCACTACTTAAACTTTATTACTCCATTTTTCTGTCTGTAGCCCTTCTCCCCGCCAACCCACCTTGGAGAGACGGCAGGCACAGCCATATAAAACTTTTTATGACCTTGGCACCTGCACTGTTTTGTCGCATGAAAGATAAGACAACACAGAGCAGCCCGGCAAGGACTCAGACTGGTTTCACCAGTGCAGTTTGCTCTGCCCCCAGTCCCGAGAGCCTCACCTGCCCTCAGTGACAGAATTTGCCAGCCCAACCTCTTTTTGAGGCTAACACTTTCCAAAGGCAAGGCTGGGTGATGGAGGATGAGGGAGCAGGTGCTGGCTGAGTCCGAGCCCTGCTTTGCACGGAGGTTCAGATTCATTGTGTGACCTTGCATTGAGTCACTTGACTTCCAGTGTTTCAGTTGTGCTATAAAATTGACTAAAAGCAGGACTTAAACCAGGCACTGCATCCTGGGTAAATAATAGACTCAGGGAAAACATACAGGAGGAGGGGATTATGTTTTTGTATCTTAAAATACCTTTCCTGACAGAGAGGGTGGGTTTGCTATGGATGAATAATCTGTTAGCATAAATTACTGTTATTTTCAGTGGTGGCTTACCAGGTATATGTATCAAAGAGTGATACAGTCTGCTTGATTTTATGGTACATTAACTTTGCCAGAATGCATTTATTATATTTAAAACCTGCTAGGTACCTGCAGTGGGAACAAAGATTGCGTAATTATTTTTTCTTTAGCTTGTGGGAAACCAAATGCTTTGAATACAAAAGATTCTAGGGGTGAAAAGTTCATTCAGTTCACCCCTCCATAGGGAGAGTATAGACAAAAGGAATCTGATTACTAATTTGAAAACAGATGAAAGGAACCAATATAGTGATGAAATAACTGCTACTTCCATTTCTGCCCTTTGTGTTATTGGAAACAGTAAATAGATGCAATAACTGAGCTGTGAAGCAAATTTTTCATTATTTTATAATTAGCATCTTCCCCAATCAATTAATCACTTTGGAATAAATAGCTTCAGGTTTGGACTTTAAAACCTATATGTGAGATTTTGTTGCAACAGCAACAAACAGTAGGGAATGTCCCAAAGTGCAGCCCCTGTTTTAAATGAGGAATGCAAAGTCTATGAAATTAATGGAAATATCTTCATTAAGTTCACTGGCTTCACTGCTTCAGAAAACAATCATTTATTCTGGAAAGCATTGCAAAATCCCCATGGGCAAATTCATAGGTAAGATTTTCCATTTTGCATGGCTTTTCCATACAGGTCTTGGATGTGTTCATTCCTTCACCCCAGCTCAGTTACTTTATTATCTGATTTGTTAGCATTTATATAATAACTGTGCCTTGTCATTCTCTCTGTATTTTATTGGGTCAGTACCCGCTCTGTGTGGGGAGAGAGTGTCTGTATGGACACTGTGATGTGCAGAAGGCTCTCTGATCTTCATTTGTCAACAATGGAACTCGTCGATCCTCATATATAAGTATATTTATATTACAAAAAGAAAAATAAATTAAACTCACCACTACCTTTTGAAAGCAGAGAACACTTTCCTAGCTCCACAACTCCTCCTGTGCTTTGACCAGGAGAAGGGATTCAAATTGCACATATTTAAAATGCAAGAAGCCTGGAGGTCCCAAGCAATAGCAAGTTTTTGCCAGCCCAGCTGTAGCATTTTTTGAGTCAACAGGTTTTTTAGTACAGAGAGCCTTTCCCCCATTTTCTTTATCTATGTTGGCATAGCTCTGGAGAGAGGGACAAAGGTAGGAGGAAGCATAAACTCTCCTACATGGCCTGTTCCCAGCAGCTATCAGGCAGTGATTTACAGCATTAAAGTAAATATTTTTCATGGTTTGCACAGCAGTGTTTGTGTTTGGCCACTTTTAGTGTGAGATATAACACATTGTTGACTGTGATGAATACATACTGGGAAACAATGGCTGGGGCAGTGCACAGCAGTATTTAAAAATGGTTTCGAATGAAGCAGCAAATAGAGAATAGAAAAAGTACTGAGAGGACTGGGAAAAAAATCAGTTCAAGGTTAGATTAGATCCAGTTTAATGTAGACTTTCATTGCTGGACATTGACTTATTGACAGCAGAGGGAAGCACGGTATTCCAGCCACTGAAATGCTTTTAAGTGTCTTCCATAATGCTGTTAGTCTTCCAAACTTATAGCAAGTAATTGGAATTTTGAGGAGGAGAAGAAAGGAGGATACAGGAGAAGTTCTAATTTCCATCCTAGAAAGAAATAGATTGTTTTAAAACTACTGAAGCTAGTTATAAATATTTAGGGAATTATTCTGTTTCTTTTTTTAAATCACATGTGATTTTTCCCTCAGAATTAGCAAAATTATTCATATTTTCCTTGCATTTGACTGATGGATCGTTGAAAAGCAGAAACCATGTGGTACCTTTTGTTCTGATGGAGGAAAACAGCAATGATGTACAAAATAACACTAAATGAAACTGCTAGTCATGGAGCCACTCCCTTTCTACAGCCTGCAGTCAACCCATCACTGCTGTTTCGAAGTTAACAAATGAAAAGAGGTGAATTTTCCTTCTTCAGTAACTCTCCTGAGTTAAGAAGAACACAAGTACTTTAACTGTCAAGTGATGTTCTACACCGGTGACTACAAATATAAAGTTATGCACATGTTATGTTAGAAGCTGGGAAATCATATAAAGATTAATCAAGCCAGCACATCAACTCATTGTATCCCACTGATCCTCCACTGAAAACAGCTGGTATTTTGCTACAAGTACTCTGCCAGAAATGGGACGTGATTCAATATTGCAGCGTCAGAGATGCCTTTGTTAACTGCAGCAATCCTCAGAGTCAGCAGAATTACTGTTGAGTATAAATACATTTTCTGACAAATCTCAAGCAGACCAAGAATGCAATCCCTTGCAATCAGCAGATGCGTTTTACATTCAGTAACTTCGTCAGGATGTTGCTTTAGATTGATGGTAATTACTGATGTGTCATTTGGGGTGTGTTGTTGAGCAAAGTCCATTAAAACTCAATTTGTTTCATCAGTTAGCACCCAGCTGACATTATGCAGTTTGCTCAAAGAGCATTCACACTGGAATTGCAAAGGTGGGCATGTGGTTGGCAAAAAAATCTTCAAAATGCAATGGCACAATAATTCTGTATTTCATGGCTTAGGTCTATCAGATCATCTTTCTGGCCTGGTAATTCAGAGTCAGGTTCAACTCCCTCTTCCACCACAGCTTTCCTCTATAATCTTGGCCTGTCACTCCCCTCTTTGTGCTGTCGCCTTGTTCCTGTGAATTGAGTATTGCTATTAACTTCTTATTCAAGATGAGGGTAAAAACCTAACATTCTGTAAATCATCATGATTTTCAGAGTAATTCAGGGCAACATATAAATGTCCTAGAAAAAAAGAACCATAAACCATTTATATTTTGTTCCCTCAACCTTGTCCGTTAAGGAGCAGATAACGACTGAAATCAAAGAAGACCTTGCGACTTGGGCTTGCTTATGTGCCATGTGGAAATGTCTGACTTAGAGGAGGGAGAGGCGGCAGGTGTTGTGCAAGGAGCAGCTCCAGGAGAACACAGCATCCTCTGTCTGCCTACTGCAGGATTTTTGAATCTTTTTTTCCTAGACTGTGATGCTGCAACAGCACTGGCAGAAATCTGCTCCTCTCAGTCTACTGAAAAGCTGTGAATTGAATTGGTTTAATAAATTCCCTTTTAATATTATTTCCTCTTCCCCAATTTTCTTTTCCATGTGTTGACTAATTTCCTTTACACAAACCCTAAGAACACTCTTTGTTACCTCTTTACCATAGTTAAGCCCAGGGCTGTGGTGAGGTTTTAAGCCATTTACAATAATAAACATCTAAAATAATCTGTTAATATTTACTGTCTGCAATCTTTATTTTTAGATGAGGTGCTCTTTAGTCCTATGAGTTCATACCTCCTGCCTTCAATTGATGTACATGAATGAGGTTTCCTGTCATAATCCTGCTTTCCACAGCTAATGACATTTCTTGGATGGGAGTGAAATATTTTCCCATTGTCAGTAACACAGATAGCATTGTGTTGTCCATGCAAAAATACTGGATTTAGTGACAGGCTTTGCATACATCACAAAAGCCCTTGAAGGCCCAAATTCTGTGACTTTTCTCCCCTTGAGTGTCTCTTCCTGTGCAATTAAGGAGGCTGTCTTCAGTTACTTAAGAGAAATAAGTGGAGGAGAATAGAGCCCTAAGAAATGAACATTAGTTATCCCAAAAGGGACCTAGTGAGAATTGAAGCTTAAAAGGGTCTACACAGTTTAATTCATGTACCATCTGTTTTGGGGAAAATTAGCACAGATTAGATTTTCCAACTCATCTGAGGCTAAGAAAGTGCCTTTAGAACCTGTAGTATTTGCTTAAGTATTAAAAACAAATTAGCACCATTTTACTTACCGTGTGAATCCTGTGCACGTGAGTTCCCTTTGGAGTAAGCTGTAAGAATTGAAACAGCAGAATAGCAAAGTGATGCCTCTCAGACAGCCACTCCTTGCCATAATGTTTCTTAGCTGCTTTATGGTAATGCTTGACATTCTTGTGCTCTTCTGAGCACTGTTTTGTTAGATGTGACCATTTTGTATAAATTCAGTTATTGCTCAGGGCTGAGAATCTGCTCCCTGTGACCTCTGACTGGTGCTCCTGCTCTCAGTTTGGCTGTAAGTGGGTGTTGTAGGCTTAAAGACATTTAATTTAATGAAAAAGTAACAGAGGAATGTAACCCTCGCATTCAAAGACTGTGTAATTGTATTGTATCAAAGTATTACATTTTAATTACAGGATAGCTTTCAAAAAAGAAAAATAAAAGTCGTATTTTACAATACACGACAGAAACATGAAATAATTTAGATTCTCTTGTTTTAGTTTTCCCCACTTTGCTACTTACCAGATTTCTGTGTTCTGATGGCAAAAAGGTGGCCCCAGCCCTGCTGGACGAGGCTGTTGTGATACTCTCCAAGCAGGCAATACTGAGCACCAGGCTTCCTGCTGTGGACCAAATATAGGGGCAGTAAATGCAAAGTTAGCATCTTTAACAGTGTATTTACCTCAGCTGGACTCCCTTTTTCTTTCACTCTATTTGTTGCAGAAATCTTTAAATGCAGAGCAATCTCAGTTATTGGGAGCTGGATGGTATATGTACACACATTTTTCTTTTCAAAGATTTCCAGGCTCTTACTTCAACTCCCAGTCATCCCACATACTTAATTCTACGAAACATCAATTATTTTATGCTACCCATTAAATATTACTTAGTTGAGACACTTTGTTGATGCTGTGTGTTTGGTGCTGTATCTATGAATGTAGTCACTAATGTGATGCTTTTACATATCTCAAAAGATTAAAGGCCTGGAATTACACTCTCGGTTTGAACTGGCAAGTTTTCTTGACTTGACTAGAATTAGATTTAGCAGAGCAATGAGCCTGGCCCATCATTTTCAGATGGAGCAGGGGCAATGCACATGGTACTCATTGCAGAGTAGAATGAAAGGATGAAACATCCAACAGAAAACTGGAGCTCTGCATTTAGCTGAGATTGCAATATGCAACCTTTCAAAGAATTCTCTAATTATCACTAAAGAGAGTAAAAATGTGACAAAACAAAAGGTTTAGATTGTTGTTGCAAAAAGGACAGGTGTTTTTGTGCTGGCACTGTTTTGGGGAATGGAACTTTATTTCATAAAGCCTGGATGTCAACATGCTGATAGCATAAGTCTGTGAGTACCCATGTTAAAGTATTTTTTACTAATACCTCAAATTCAAGGTATTCCAGCTTTGCTTTTGTGGCATCAGGGTGCCAACTGGGAAGCGAATCTCAGAGTACCACAAGGCTTGTTCTTTGGTACTCCGGAAACCCACTGTGAGTTAATCGGCGATTTTTCACGGACGACATCTAATCTATAAGTATAAATTACTTTTCACTCCTATTATGCCTTAATTGAAGTGCACCAATGTGAAACTGCAATAGATGGAGCTTCAGTAATTCTAGCCTCAATTAACTTTGTGTGGATTTGAGTCTTTTTTCCTTCCTTTTCTTTGGACTAAGGACAATTCTTTGACATCTTGTATTTATTCAAATTATTGCTAGAAAGGTTCGGGGATATGCATGTGATGAGGCATTCTAAAAGACCACTCTGAAGAGATAGGCAGGAGTTGTGTGTATGATTTATAAATTAATACATATCTTTTATGTCCCACTGTTTTGTTTAACAGCTGTACCATCAGCAGTAGCCAAATCCCTCAGGATTCTGCTGGGGAGGAATAGTTTAATAGCAATCATTTTTTGGGTAAATGGCAGTTACCATCTCTGTAACAGCTACCCTCATCCCATCCTTGACTTTGCTTCAGCTCCCTGCCTTTAAGACACAAAATGTATGTTGCAGCTGAGTAAAATCACAGTGAAGAAATAAAGCACCTTGCTGTATGGAACAGGAAATTCAGACACAGCAGAAAGCAGAATTTGTACCAGGAGAGGCAGGATGCTGGGTAGGAGGAGAACAGGCATATGGTGATGCAGTTAATTCTTAGTTACTTCACATTTTACCAGAACTGATATATATTTACCAGAAAATTAGATTTGATGCATCTATCTGGGCATATATGCTCTTACAAATGTTTCTGGTGTTCAGCTAATAGCAATGAAAACAGCGTAAGAATCCCACTAGCACAAGCCTGTGGATTAAAATAGTTGTTTACAACACATTTTTGTTACAGACCTCCCCAAGTTTTCCCCCGTGGCTCAGATGGTCAAAAAGGATGTTTGTGTTTGCTTTTAATTGGATTGCTCTTCTGAGTGATCTTCTGCCACTGATAAATAGCCCACAGACTCTGAGAGGTCAACAGGTAAAAGTGGAAAACCTGCTTTATTTTTTAGCTTTCTCACTGTTGGCCAAGTCCTTTTCTCTGGGTAAGAATACATTCAGTCTCCTGATTACTGTGGTACTGCTTATTAAATAGGATTAAGCTTTGCAAAAAGAGGAGAGAAGAGGAAATGCAGGGGAAGAGAGAAAGAAGAAAGATAGAAAAGTTTTATTTCTCAGGCTTTCTCAAAACTTATTTAAATTCCCAGTACTGTCTTCACTGAGCAGGCTACACAAGTCAGATCTTGATTATTTAAGTCTCGTGTGTTGTTTAATTCACACAAGGCAGGATTTTTGTGATGGTCTGGTCTGACCTCTACCTGTGTTCTACTGTTCATAAAACTTTCCTGAATTCAATCTTATCTGAAAAGTGATATATTCAGAAGGCCTCCAGTTGTGATTTAAGAATGCAAGGAATGACATCGTGAATGGAGTTCTTCATAAATTGGTCCAATGGTTAATTTTTTCTATTTATTTTCAAATAAGGAGATTTGAGTTCACAGTAAATTAGCACCATGATTTCTGTGTTCTGATAGAAAGATTGCACTTTCAAATAGCTGCTAGGCTTCTAACTAGTGATTTGCATATGCAGTTTTACACAAAGACTTCCAACTTCCTTTCATCAGCTCTTAGACTATATATTAGCATTGATTGGACTCTCATTGCAAATCTCAATACTGGGAAGAAGTATCAAAAATTATGGCGCTGTCCCTCTCAATGGAACTCTTAATTAGGATTTCTTTTCTTATTATTTCTAAAGTATTTTAGAATTTTCCCTTCTAGGGAAATTGAACCCGTCCTTTCTTTCATTTACCACATAGTCAAAATTCTGACAAACTGCATGGTATTATTGGGGGGAAAAAAGTATTAATATACAGCCAGAGTGACCATTATAAAATAAAGATGATTACCAGGCTAAAGTCAGAAAAATTGTTCTCTGGCATGTAATAATCAATTAAAATATATTACTTAAAAGATGTGACTGCATGTAGTTCTAAGTAGCTGCACATATTACACAGCTTATTATACAGCAAAAATTTCTCTGATATATTGGGTAGAAAGATCTTCAAGTCCCATCTGGACTATCTTCAGATAATGAACTCATTTTGCCCAAATCTTGAATGAAAATGGAAAGCAGAGTTTTATGGGGTCAGTTTTGATCTTTAAAGCCTTGCACATTAAGAACATTGATATTTGTTAACTCTCCTCTGTAAAATCTCTTTTGGGTTTGTAGCTGCTGCCTTGAGTTGTATCATCTAAAGTTAAAAGCTATGGAATATTACATGAAAGGCCAGCATATCTTAATGCCTGATTGCTGAGCTTGCTGCTGAGGATGGGGGTGCTGAGAGACCATGGTAAAGGACACATATTTGGTGCAATGAGCTGTGGGCTGCTTAATTTTGCATATTGCACTACTTGAAGTTAGTAGAACTGGAACAGCTGTGCACTCAATCCTGGTGAAGATAAGAATCTCTCCCTCGGGGCATTGCTTTCTTCTGCCAAGTAGGACAGTCAAGTGTTGGATTTGGCTGTGGACTTTTCTGTTCTCTCCTGAAGCCTTTTCTTATCGTTGGGGCTTTGGCTGAGTATTTTGAAAGGATCAGTCTGTGTTTGGTTTTTATTATTCCACACATTATCCTGTAAGATTTTGTTTTGCCCACACTGTCTTTTAGAGATGATTTTATTTATGTTTTTGTTGAAGCTCTCAGACGGTGTTTCATAAGAGCACTGCTAGTGGATTACTTCGTAATACAATGCTGTTCATTTCCTGTGAAAACTTTGTACGCAACTTATAAATACTTTAAACTAAAACTCGAGTTGCCCTAGAGCATGACTCAGCCATGTACTAATAACTATGATTTTTACCTTGTGCAAGGCATTTAAACAGATGTTCTCTGCTGGCAGCAGAATTTCTTGTTTTTTCAAAAATGAGAATATTCATACATATCTGCTATTTTCTGTAGCAAACCCCATCTTTTTTCTTGTATTTTTTTCAAAGAAGAGGAGACATTTAAATCAAAGGTGCTCCAGCTGCCCTTTGTGTCTACCCATGCCATAATGTCATCCATCGCTTCTTAAGGCTCACTTCTCCTTTCTAATGTGTGCCAGCACATATCACTAAAAATCTTGTAAAATTAGTATCTGCAGCCTTCTCCTTTTCTTTTTCCCTTTCACAGCGCATCCAGAAATCGGTATTAAAGATCACATCTAGTGGCCTGGCCCTATTGCTTATAGAGCTCTCAAAGCATCTCAGATTGTTATCAGACTTTCATTTGACTTCAGTAGAGATCATCTATAATAAGTTCCTACGGAGCTGATCTCTCGTGTGATCATCTGGGCTGGGCTGTACTCAGGGCTGGCAAACAGAGCTCCTTTTATCCTGTTCCCTGTGTTGAAGCTGCCCCACACCACAGCCCCCTGTGCAGCCATGGGACTGTCACAGGGACAGGGCTGGCACATCAGATCTTGCACACAGAACACACCCAGAGTCTGAGAGCCTCCCCACAACTGTCCCGACACGACAGGAAAGGCAGAGTAGGATATAAGCATTGACAATGTGAAGAAGAGGCAGATACAGATTTTCAAAGCACTCTCAGACTTTTATCATCTCTTTACTGAAACTTTAAAGGCATAGAGAGTCACCCTCTTCTCACAGCCTTCAAAGAATGATGGATTTATAATCTGTTTCAACATCTACAGGATACTTAGAATTGTAGAATCATAGAATGGATTGTGTTAGAAGGGATCTTAAAGATCATCTAGTCCAATCCCTGCCATGGCAGGGACACCTTTCAGTGTCCCAGGCTGCTCCAAGTCCCTTCCAGCCTGGCCTTGGACACTTCAGGGATCCAGAGGCAGCCACAGCTTCTCTGGGCACCTGTGCCAGGGCCTCCCCACCCTCACAGTATAGAATTTCTTCAGGCTCCAGCCACTTCAGTAATATTAATTCAAAGGATTTTGTACCCTGGGAGGAGGGTTAAAAATTCCAACAGCAGAAGACCAATGCTGAAACAGCACATCAGAGTTTATACACCATCAGACATTTTTTTCAGGCATACTTACAAAGTGCCAAATTATATATTGACAAGCTCGTGTATTTACTGATTCAATCCTGTAAATTGTTTACTTTGGTGAAATGAGTGGGAATTTCTAAAGGCTGACTGCTTGGACAGCAGCATTGACCAGGGAAGGAAGTCACCATCCCTGAAGGGATTTAAAAGATGTGTAGATGTGGCACTTGGGGACATGGTTTAGTGACACGCTTGGCAGTGCTGGGTTCATGCTCTTAAAGGTCTTTTCCAACCTAAACGATTCCATTATTCTGTGATGCTCTCATCTTAGGCAGGCAATAAAGAGTGCAGCACGATGCAGCACGGTACTATGCACATTTTGTGGAGTTAAGCTAAAATCTTGCACTTCTGAAGTCATTAATCTCATTACTAATACGTATGTGGCAGAAAGCTACAGAAACAGACAAGAACTTTGCTAATGTTGCAATCACTTTTCTGTCTATTGAATGAATTTCATACAAAGCTCCTGCTTGAGCAGCATTTTCAGAAGACTTGCTTGTCTGATTCTCAGGCAGAGGTACATTGCAGATGTCTGTAGAGGAGTATTTTTCATGCACTGAATAGTTCATATTCTCCTACATTTTTCTTATGGGAGTTCCTAGTCCTTTTAGTCACCTTACCCCTTTATCCATGACTAAAATATGCTTTTAAAATTAGGAAGTGCTGGTCAGCAAAGCGAGGAGCAGTATCCTCTGCTTCATGAATATCACATGTACATTAATGTTCACGGTGCTGCTGCCCACGTAAATCACTCAGATTAGTTAGCTGATGCAAATTCTAGAGAGCTAGCTAAGATAAAAACAAATGGGCTCTTTAAGTTTAACCATATCTCTTAAAATTTGCTTATCTTGCTCACATTCCTATCTGAGTAGGTATAGTTTAAAGGGCAGCAGAAAATTTCTGTACATGGCAATTACCATTCAATATTAATAGAAGGTGTTGAACTAAAGTCCTAAGCAAGGAGTCCAGGGGGAATATGAATTCTTCCCTCAAAAAATACTCTGTATTCTTCCACTGTGCATTGGTGCATTCATACTTGTACAATCTAACATTTGCTTTTAACGAAATTAAAGCTGGCATTTGACTGCACAGGGAATTGTAACTGGAAACCTAGCTAAATTATTAGAACACATGCCTAAACAGGTGGGTAATATTAAAGCCTTAAGTGTTAGTGCTTTCACAGACACAACTCTTAGGAAAAAAAAAAAACCCTTTAAGCATGTCAGACCAGTTTTTATATGCTCTTGGGTTTTATTTTTAGAGTAGCATTTTTTAACATGTATTTTCTCACAGGCAGATTGTGTGTGTGTGTGTCCAACAAGACGTTCTGTCCCTGACTTCCATCCAGCCACGAAGGTCACTGGGTTATCAAACACTCAAATGGACAGAACTCGTTAGGGGGATAGTTTGGGTCTCTGGTGATGTGAAATGGCACATTCATACCCCCCAGCCTGCACCTGGTCTCTTACTGCATCACTGGGTTGTAGCAATCCCTCACATTAGGAAAAATTCCATCTTGGCCTCCCTCTCTGCATTAATTTGAATCTTCAAATTATTAAAATAATTCAACCTACCTAAGGTTTTTCAACTAAATATTTTAAGTTTCCCAAGTCCATTATTTTATTTACTCTTCAAAAATGCTAGAATCATATTAGAAAAAGATTTATCTGAATGGCAAGCAGAAATCATTACCCAGGCAGATAAGCCTATAAAGCATTAAAACTGATCTTAATACAAAATAGAGGGCCTGGTTGTGGCACTCTCTGCATATTTGTCTAGCAGACATGTAACAGAGAAATGGTCCAAATGAGCTTAATAAATCTCTTTCTTAAACTCACAAAAGACCACATCCTCACTTCCATAATTCTATTAGAGTCTGCTCCTGTGGAGGAGATAAAAGAAGAGATAACCTCTCCATTCAGAATATAAAATAGCAATTGTTCAGCTGATGATTGGAATATTTCCAGTAGAAGGACTTAATTATGGAACAAAATTAGCTCAATCTGACCTTTTTAGAGAATAATGCAAAACTAAGTTTTTTGCAAATGTCTTCCTGGAATAACTGAAATAAGGAATAATTTACTTCCCTCTTTCTACAAGAGCAAAAGGTGGCAGAATATGATAGCAGCATTCTTGGTGAGATGACAATCCGAGGATAATAATAAGACAGTATGTGCAGAAAGAGATAATATATTTTAATAGACTAGCTGATACAGTTTAAAAACAGAGAGGCTTTCAGGCACACAAGACCTTTTCAGCAAGAGCAGGTTTCCCTCTGTGACTCAAAATTGCGAGCTTAATAACTAGCTGGTGTAATGGTTGTGTCATAGCAATGCACCAAAATGTATGGTATCTATATCCATTACATCCTGAAAGCTCCTCTTGGGATAAAGACAAAACCTATTGTTCCAATCTCTGTTTTATCTCTGTGATAAATAGGAATAAGTACCTGCACCCACAGACTGATGATGCTGTGTGTTAAAGCAGTTCCCTCCAAGTGTTTCGTTCCCTGAGTTTATCTGTATTGAGGCACTCCTCGATAGGAAAAAAACCCCAAAACCCACCACAAACTGGAAAGAAAAACCTCATCTGTTTTATCAGTCCCATCTCTGATTTCATGACATTCTGAATGCTCCTAAGCCATGCTGATACCACTGCGTACAAGAAAAAAAAGGCATGAACAGGTGGTGATATTAACAGGCTTCTTATGGTTCTGAAAAATGAGATAGAAATGTTTCATGTCAGGAAAGTCAACATCAATCATCATCCATCTTGTGCAGATATGGAAATCAGCCAACGTGGTTCTTGCTGAGGAGGCGTGAGATATTTCTTTTGCATCAGAGCTGTTGCTCTGGACACAAGTCATAATTTGTTTAATATAGATGAATGAGGAGAATATTACTAACACTGCTTTTTTTTTTTTTTTTTTTTTTTTTTTTTTTTTTTAATAAACTGAAAGCTCCCCCTCCTGGCACATTCCCTGAACTGAATGCAAGGTTCTTGATGCCTGCTTTTAGCAACAGGAGATTCACAAAGATTCTTTAAAAGTAGATAGTTATAATTTCCCAAGGATTTCCCATTTCCCCATCCAGCTATGGGACTTGATATGAACTGATTTAACACCAGGGGTTTGCCCTAAGGCTTTGTCTATAATTTTAATCCATTGCTTTTCCAGGCAAGACTTACGGTTTCCACTTTGCTGCACATTATACAGAATAAAGAACACTTTTTCATAAAGTTTGAGTGTTCACATTTGCATTCCTTCAGGGTGATCAGTGTATCTCAGCTATAACCCCACCATCTGATTTCCTAATAAATGCCTTGGAATAATTTGAGAAATCTACTGGATCTCTTTGAAGCAATGCTGCAGCTCTGCTGAGAGCAGATCCTGACCAGGATCAGGGAATCTGCAAGCCAGGGAAAGGGAAAAAAAGCAAAGAGGGACGTGTTTATATCACAATTTTGGTAACTGCTGTAACTGCTCCCATCTCATTGCTGCCAGTCCCTCTAATCCCTTAAATCAGTGCAGTCTCTTATGTGCTTAATATGATGAACTGATTTGTCACTGCATTTCCAGAGTCACACACTTATGCAAAGAAAGGGGGAGACTTTCCCAGCATGTGCAGCCACAGGATCCTGTAGTTGCCATAAATTCCTACATTTTAATTTTGTTTCAGTCCCTGGTACAATCCCTCAACTCCAAGCAGGCTGACAAAGGCAGTGACACTGGTTCAGGAGCTTTCATTAGATTTGCTATCTTATTCAGAGATCTCATCTCCCTGTGTCCTTAAAAATTATTTATGGGGAACAACGTTTTACTGGAGCGTGAAGACAAGAATGAGTGTTGTGTGCAGGCAGGATGGTGCTGGGGCCACGCTTTCACAAAGCCATGCACACCAACCCTCTGGCCTCACAGAGCAAAATGAAGGAGCATTTTGAGCAAAACAACGTCGTAGCAATCTCAACTCAGTGCTCAGCTGTAGCAGTAAAGTGAGAATGAATGAATTAATTATAACTGTGTCTTCCTTTCTGGGCTTTCCCTGAATACCAAGGTGGCATTTTCTTCTATGGTAGTGATGCTACTTTGCTTTTTATGCCGTTAAGTAATAAATATGGCAGTGTTCAGTTGTAGAAGAGTAATTTTAAAGTCTAGCATAGGGTAACAATTTACTACAGATATAATGAATGGCGTATGTCTGTTAGACCTGGTACATTAGGTCTGGAAGTCACAGAATTGCTAACCTTATGCCACTTTCCTGTTCCCTCTCCGTGGTTACAAGAATCAGGATTGACCCACACAAACAAAGCTGCTCGCCCTAAATGGAGCAGAGCACAACTGCTGAGGCAGTGAGGCCAATGAGCTTTACAGCAAAGAAGAGTATAAATGTCTACACACAGGGCAGAATTGCAAATGCAAGCTTGCCATTCAAAGCCAAATCAGAGTAATAATAAAGTAGAAAATGACACGTTCATTATATGAGCATAGGTACATGCATGCATCTATCTGTGTAGGGGATAGATTCTTATTAAAACCTTGCTTTATAGATGTATATGCACACGTGCCTTCTTAGAAATGTCTTAAAAGCTGCTTTTATTGTCATAATGAAAGAGTAGGACTCCTTTGAGAGCCATTTGTCTGCAAAACTACTGTAAACTTCCTTTGAGTAGGCTGCCTGCACTCAAGAGAGTTAAATCAGTAGAACTTTGACGAGACTAGAAGACCCACTGATATCTAATTAATGTGGAAATAATTGTTGTAATCGTTGCATTTCTCTACAAAGCATGTACTGAAAAGCAGTTACATGACTTAGTGAGCATCAAATCAGTTTGATATGCAAATGGAGGTATGGACTACTTCATAATGCTGGTAGTATTTAAACATTTGTTTATTAAGCTGCGAAAATTGGAGATGTCAACAAACGGGGTCCAAAAGCGATGTCTTTTATCAACAGAGACTTCCTTCAGAGATTTTGCAGCACACCTTTTAGAGTCAGTAGGCTCTAATTCCAAGAGTACAGCAATGCTAAATGTGAAGGTACTGCTGGGAGTAAAGTGTGGAACAGTTGTTCCTGCACCTGACACATTCCGGCACTTTTCCTCCAGCAGGAATAAAAGGGAGCAATTGTAGTGCTCTCAGATTACCCCTGAGCTCTTACCTTTTTGCTGTTAAGGGGTCATGGAAGCAACTTAAATTCTCTTTATCCGTTTAATGTAGATTCAATTAACTCGGGTTAATGACTGTGGGATGGAGCTCAGGGAGTTGAGAGCTGCTCTCATTGTTCAGCCCGGCTTGTCCTGTGACATAAGCTGCATTTTTGGGTGGAGAAAAAAGTAAAAGACAATGAGTTGCCAGGACAGGATCAGAGTCTACAGGGAAGTGTAATCATTGCCTCTCAGGCATGTGCAAAGCTCACAGCTGCATCCAAGTATGGAAGTGCAACACAGAGTTGATCAAACCATGCACAAAAAAACCCCACATTTTTTCTGTTTGCTAAACATTTATTCTTTAACTTAGTACAGTCAGCACAAAGTCCTTGGGAGTAGTAAGTTGTGACCTGTTAAGATTTAGATGAGTATTTTGCCTGGGATGTATCTTCCTCTTCATTACATAAATATATCATGGCCAAAACAGTGGATACAGAATATGTTTATTTCAGGAAGAGTACAAAATTGCAAATTGTTCCCAGGGACTATGGAAAATTATGTAGTTGTGTGATATTTAATGGCATATACTTTTGAAATATTTCTTGGAAGATTTTAACAGATTTACTCAGAAGAGCCCTGGCTAACCCCTTCTCTTTCCATTTACTTTGACAGGATTTCTGAGCACTGGGGACCAAGCAGCAAAAGGAAACTATGGCCTCCTTGATCTAATTCAAGCTTTGCGATGGACTAGTGAAAATATTGGGTTCTTTGGTGGTGACCCACTAAGAATAACTGTTTTTGGATCTGGTGCAGGCGGTTCATGCGTCAATCTGTTGACTTTATCCCATTATTCTGAAGGTAACCGTTGGAGCAATTCAACCAAAGGTATTATGCAGGTTGCAAATTTTGACAATTTTGGTGTCTGCATGCCACCGCCATTAGTACTATGTGATGTTCTGTATATTCTCTTTGTTTCTATGAACTGTTGAGCTCAGCTCAATATTAAGAAACTTTTTAAAGGCTGTACAAGCCTCCTTCTCCCTCAGCTCTTCTGTGCATGTTTAAATTTTGGGTCACTTTCTTCTTTTTCCTATGGAGCTTTGTAGAAACACTTTATAGCAGACTTCTGAACAGCATTTTCTTGGTGCATCATTTTTGTCTCTTTTCTTTCCTACCTAAGGGTGTCCTTTTTGGAAATCAGTCAGTCATACTCACAGTAGATGAGGTCGTCTATATTCAGACAGTCGTGAAAGGCGTGTTTAGTTTCTCCTGAGGAGCAGAATTTAAAGAAAACTAAAATGACACAGTTTCTCTTTTCAGGCTAACAGCTGAAATACTTAAAACTATTATTTTGTGTGAAGGAAACAAGTAACTAGTTCAGAAATCTTTTGTCTGAAACTGCATGAACTTCACTTGCTGTCATCTAATAAAAGGATGGTTGAATGTTTTGCATGCATGATCCAAAATTGTCAAAGCATCCAAGTTGCAAATGGATTTCCTTCTATATGTTTTTTCCTATTCCATAACTAACACCTTTTCTCTCTAGTTGAGGCAGATGGCAGGAAATTAAAATTATGCTGTTTGAGGCACCCAACTTATTTTTCCTATGATTTTTTGCACCACAGTTTCACATGGTGTCTCTCATGTGCATGGCTATTGCTTATTGATCATGTTACTTTTGTCTTACTGTTTTCACATATTTTTATCTATATTAATTTTACCAGGGACACCACACTGTGCCCTGTCCATATAATCCTCCACTAATTTATATTGCTGTATCTCCATGGGGGACTAATTGGCTGGTCATAAAAACGTAATTCTGCTGACATTAAAAGAGCTTCATTTACCCAAAGTCATGTTACAAAGACCACTGAGGTCAACAGAAGTGACAGATTCTTTAGACCATGCCATTATGCTTTCTTAAATGAGAGAAAAACATAACTTTTACAAGAAAAGTCAAGTGGAAAATAAGACTGTGGTCTAAATTTTAGTCTATTTTCAAAATTTGATTTTTAATGCAATATTTTTTTCCTTCCATAACTACCTGCACTTGAATAGGAGATATTTAAAAGAACAAGCCTACAGGAACAAGAACATCATTGCACTGTGAGCTGAGGGTCACAATGCACCATCTTCTTTTATCAGAACCCTAAAACCCAACTTCATCACCAAAGATTAATAATCAAAGATTAAAGGTTGAATGAGGACACCTGCTTTATCTTCCCCTAACTATTTACTTGGTGCTAATATCAATCTTCTTGGTGTAACATGACATCAATGCAAAATGCCACATCCACAATATTTGGACAGTCATGTGTCCACATGATACCTTGTCATATCCCAACACATGGCCAGAATTCTGCCAGGAGCAGAATTTTTTGGGGGGCAATTGCGGCAGTAAGTTGCCGGCACAGCAGATCAAGGCATTTTGGAGGGGTCTGAAGAAGGTTCAGTAAAAGCAGATTTTTGAGGATTTCTTTTAGAAGGCAAACCCATGCTTTGATGAAATTTGGATTAAACAGAGTGCACCACACTCCCGTGTATGTTACGTTTCATTTGGAGGTGGTTAGATCTGCCATTTAAAAAAAAAGAAAGAAAAAAGAAAATACAAATTGGTCAGCTTCAAATAAGAAAAGTTATTTCTTAGCATTTCCAAACCCCCTTTTGTTTCATGTTATTTTGTTTCAGACTCACATTTGAAAGCTGGAGAAGGACTTTTTACAAGAGCATGCAGAGATAGGACAAGGAGGAAGGGCTTCAGACTGACAGAGGGCAGGGTTAAATCAGATATTATGAAGAAATTGTTCCCTGTGAGGGTGGGGAGGCCCTGGCACAGGTTGCCCAGAGAAGCTGTGGCTGCCCCTGGATCCCTGGAAGTCTCCAAGGCTAGGCTGGATCGGGGTTGGAGGAACCTGGGATAGTGGAAGGTGTCCCAGCCCATGGCAGGGGTTTGGAACTGGATGAGTTTCAAGGTCCCTTCCAACCCAAACCATTCTGTGATTCTGTGATTATCAACCAGTCTCTTTCATAAGCTGTGCATTCGGATGCTTTCTTCGCTTCCGCTGTTTCCCTCTGAAAGATTCCCTTGGCAGTGGAGAGAGGAACTCAGCCTATTTCAAGATGGAGCTGTTCGCAGCCGCCCACCTGCAAGTGGGCAGAGCAGCACCCATCTTCACAAAGTGCACCGAAAATATAGATGAATCTATGCAAATTATTATTATTTACTGTGGTGAGACTTTGAATAAGAGTCACAAAGCACTCTGGCCCATTAAACATTTAAATCTTCTTTCCATCAGTCTGAAGCCCATAAGCAATAGTAATCATACACATTATCAGATAAAAATGTAGTTCTCCATCCTTTGAGGTACAAATTTCTGCCACGAATGAAAATAATTTTTCATACTGTTCATTTTTCACCAAATGGTTTGAGTGGAGGAAGAGCTCTGTCAGCATTCTTCAGCTTAGGAAGGAATGTTTAGTTTCACTTCCTCAGATGGCTTTACGGCCAAAGGACTTGACCACTTTTACTTAATCCAGCATCTGATGTTTATGTAGCACTTAGCAAGCCACAGTGTTTGAATCAGCATTTTCTTACACTTTCTGTCCTTGTTCAGACGTATTTAATAAAGCAATAAAAATAGATTTACACAATATGCAAAACCCTCTACACATTATGAATTATCATGAAATACATCTTTGTGAAAATTCAGCTTTGTCATTTAGTTACATTTATTACAATGCCTGGATCCTCTGTGGTAATTCCACTGACTTTGAGCTGATTTATACTAGCTCAATATCTGACCTTATAAACATGCAAATATATTTTTAGTTGTTTATAGCTCAAGTTCATTCTTATATTTACTCATATCTTGCAGGGAAATAATATCTTGGATATGACTTCTCATAAATTTGAGGGGAGGCTTGAGTTTACACATTCCAGTCTCTACACCTATCTAATTTTAAGACTTTTGGATTTGGATCTAATACAATCTAGAATGATTTTAAAATTCCTGAGAAGCTTGTAAAGCGTTTCCTGCCAGCAACAGATTCCAACTTATTTTTGAGTGCACAGGGTCTGGTGCTGCAATAGAGGATGTAAAAGCATTTATCTGATTTGATTTAGAGTCTAGGGAGGTTTTTTATCAATAGAAATATGTTACTTATCAAAGTAAAAGCCATCTTGTGCATTATTGGAATAAATTTCTGAGGTAAGCTGAGCACCTTGACTCCAGTTCCTCTAGTGGGAGTATCCAGCTATTCATCAAGCATTGGACCAAAGAGACTAAATACCTATTAAATACAGCCTAAATTACCTAAATATAGTTTCTGAGCATTATTTTACACAAGGTTCAGCCTTATAATCTCTTTCAGAATCCAAAGTACCCTCCTCAAATGGAGTGGAAAAATGCAAAGTCCCAACACAAAGGCAGCACAGGAAGTATCACAAGGATGGAGTTCTGACCGCATTAAAGCCAGTAGCATAATAACTGAATTAATTCACTGACTACAAGGGGGTGAGGCTATCATCCATGACACGTTTTAAAAATCCTTACAGAAGGGAGAGGAAAATGTCAATTTTAACATGTTTTGTTATTTCTTTGGGTAGAATTCCTGGTCCAGAGTGCTAATTAAATCAGCATAAATTCAAGCTAATTGCATTTAAGTCTTTGGGATTTACTGCAAGTTTATATGCAGTGCCAGATCATTCTCTCTCCCTTAACTGAATACCTGAACATATGTTTAAATCTCTGAATTACAAAGCTAAATAGTATAAAATATATCATTTCCTTTTTTATGTAAGTGTGATCAATATAAACCTGCCTTAAAAAAGCTCCTTACAAGAAAGGATTTTGACTTAGACACTTATAAATGTAATAGCGGCCTGGTACCTTCTCATCTGTTACTTCAGAATATAAACTTATGCAGTGATATGCAATTTAAAAGCACTACACCTTTCAAACCAAGTTTAATCCCAAAGAAAACATTAAAAAGTGCAGTAGATTTATTTAACAGAGTTGTATGCATGCATGCTGCTGATGGCTTGAGCAATACCCAAAACTTCAGCCCAGAGACTCGATGGCTTTTCCTCTGACCTATCAGGTACTTTAATTTTCAGAACTTTTTCAAGCTGATGGTGTTATCCTACATAAGGTAATGCCACTCCTTTTTCTTCCTGAGTTTCTTTTGAAAATCTCTTCCTCAGCTGTACTATATTGAGGGAGAATCATTTGCTTCAGCACATATTGCATTTATTTTGTGCACATTACCCATAGGTACAACAGCAGTCAGATCTCACCACCCCCTGTATTTAAGTACTATTAAGATTCAGGTATCTCTTCTGTTAAAGTTTTCTATATTTTTCAAAGATCTCCTTTGAATCTTTCAAAGTCTGTGGCTGTTTTCAAGGTCACTTCAGTAGTTCTCAAATATTTCTCCCCACAGGACTTTTTCAAAGAGCAATAGCTCAAAGTGGAACAGCTCTCTCCAGCTGGGCAGTTAGTTTTCAGCCTGCAAAATACGCCAGGATGTTGGCTACAAAAGTTGGTTGCAACATGTCAGACACTGTAGAACTGGTGGAATGTCTACAGAAGAAGCCTTACAGAGAACTTGTGGACCAGGACATTCAACCAGCAAGATACCATATAGCCTTTGGACCAGTGATCGACGGCGATGTGATACCCGACGACCCTCAGATCCTGATGGAACAAGGAGAATTCCTCAACTACGACATCATGCTGGGAGTTAACCAAGGGGAAGGGTTGAAGTTTGTTGAGAACATTGTGGATAGTGAAGATGGCATCTCAGCCAGCGATTTTGACTTTGCAGTTTCTAATTTCGTCGACAACTTATATGGATACCCTGAAGGCAAAGATATATTGAGGGAAACTATTAAATTTATGTACACGGACTGGGCTGACCGACACAACCCCGAGACCAGAAGGAAAACACTGCTGGCTTTGTTTACTGATCACCAGTGGGTTGCACCAGCAGTGGCCACAGCAGATCTTCACTCGAATTTTGGATCGCCTACATATTTCTATGCCTTCTACCATCATTGCCAGACAGATCAGGTACCTGCATGGGCAGATGCAGCCCATGGAGATGAGGTTCCTTACGTACTAGGAATCCCCATGATTGGTCCTACTGAGTTATTTCCTTGTAATTTCTCCAAAAATGATGTCATGCTAAGTGCAGTGGTGATGACGTACTGGACAAACTTTGCAAAAACTGGGTGAGTACCAGAAACTTAATGGTTTTGTACGTAAACTTTGGATGGAATGGTGCTTTCCATTGGTTATCTCCCTTGGGAATGCCTCTGTACTAGTAGGATTAATAAGAGATTAATAATAGAGTTGGATGTTTTTGTTTCCTGTAATGTCCCTTGGCTCACTTACATATTTTAGGAAAAAGAGGGAAAAATATCTTTGCAAACTTTCTGCAAAGAAATTTTAAAATATACACAAAACTAATTAAGGAAACTCTAGAAAAGTGTTAAGCTAAGCATTCAGCATATATGTATAGTTAAAACCAGCTGCATTTGTACCTTTTACCCCACCACTTTCATCCCATGAGAAAGAAAATTATGTAAATATTGCATCAAATATAATACAGCTTATTTTAGTATCACATTTTGTCTTAAATTGACACTTCTGACCATAAAATATGTGACTTTAAACTTGGCAAGTTTTGCCATTTTCATTAATTCTTTCCCTGGAAGTTCAAAAACTTTTGTTTCCTTTAACCACTGTTATTTTTCACTGTGCATTGCACTGAGTTGTGCATTGCCATGATCCTTCCCCCCTGGAAGGCCACAGATGATTCATAGGAACAGAAACACAGAGCTGTATGAGCTTTATGCTGCTGAAAAAGAAAAGAAAATCATAATGTTCTCTCACACTGGTTTCTCATAGACATTTGTCCACATCACCACACCCCAGGCAATCTTCCCTCAGCGGCACAAGATTTCAGTGTCAGAGAGACACCAACATCTTAGAAAAACAGGGGAATCGCTGAAGTCTGTGTAAAAGAAGGATTCATTTGCATAATGCTGTTTCTAATCACGATTATTTAGGCCTCTAATTTTAGGGAATAGCACTCTGCTCCATACAAAGACAGATTTAAACACTTAGTTTAAATCTTAATCATGTTAATTTTATAATTCCGTTTGAAAAGCTTTGTAACATTGAAGATATCTTTTTCTTTTAGTGACCCGAATCAACCAGTGCCGCAAGACACAAAATTCATCCACACAAAACCAAACCGTTTTGAAGAAGTAGCATGGACCAGATATTCTCAGAAAGACCAATTGTATCTTCACATTGGATTAAAACCACGAGTGAAAGAACACTATAGGGCCAATAAAGTGAACCTTTGGTTAGAACTGGTACCTCATCTGCACAATCTTAACGACATTTCACAGTATACCTCTACCACAACTAAAGTGCCATCGACTGATAATACTTTCAGACCCACAAGGAAAAATTCTGTTTCCGTTACTTCAGCCTTTCCTACAGCTAAACAAGATGACCCCAAACAACAACCGAGCCCATTTTCAGTGGATCAAAGGGACTACTCAACAGAATTGAGCGTTACTATTGCGGTTGGCGCATCGTTGCTGTTCCTGAACATTTTGGCCTTTGCAGCGTTGTACTACAAAAAAGACAAGCGGAGACACGATGTTCACAGGAGATGTAGCCCCCAACGTACCACCACCAATGATCTCACCCATGCACAAGAAGAGGAGATAATGTCCCTCCAAATGAAGCACACTGACTTGGATCATGAATGTGAGTCCATCCATCCACATGAGGTGGTTCTTAGGACCGCCTGTCCCCCAGACTACACGCTAGCTATGAGGAGGTCTCCTGATGATATCCCCCTAATGACACCCAACACCATCACAATGATCCCCAACACTATACCAGGGATTCAGCCCCTACACACATTCAACACATTTACCGGAGGACAGAACAATACTCTGCCCCATCCTCATCCCCACCCCCATTCACACTCAACAACCAGGGTATAGCCAGACAAGACGAAACAAACTTTATTTTTTGATGGATTACAGTAGGTGATATTACTGAAGATTACTTGGCTTTCAACCTACAAGACTCTTACTATTTAAATATGGAGGAATATTATGTGAATATACATATCAAGAACATTTGGGGTTTTGAAAAAAATGAATTGTACATATATCAAATGAACTTAAGAAACAAACAAAACAAAAGAAAAAAAACAAAAACAAAAAACAAAAAACCCAACTGTTTGCAATTGCTTGAAGCAGTTGTCCTGAATGATACTTTTTCATTCACATTCAAGTATTAATTTTTTGAAGATTTAAGTTACATAATGGAATTAGGCATGTGCAACACAAACAGGAAAGAACTATGACTGAAAATTTTAAAAACCTATAAATATGCACAAGGGACACATTAATGGAATGTCAGATAATTTTCACCAGTTTTTATTTGGACCTGTTTTCTTGTGTAGACCATATTTACATATTTGAATAAGTACACAAAGCACCAATGCTGTTAAGGCCTTAGAAAGGGGCTCATGCTGAAATCTGCCAGTCAAAGAAGTTTTACAGCCTGGCAGGTACAACATTATCACATAAGTGCTGTCAGTATAAAAGTTGTGGGAATAAAGGAAACTGGATATTTTTAGCACGATGTGCATGATAATTTATATGCTTGGTGGCTGTGCTGCTGATTAAGCCGTAATTAAAATTCTTCTCATCCCATTGGAGTTTTTAATAGAAGCTTTCTCCATCAATTGGCACAACCTAAAGAAGTTTTTTAAAGGGGCAAAAGTAATGACAGTAAAATATTTCATGGTAGCTTCCGAAAGAGAAGGGATTGCAACAGTTCTTAAAGGTATTTGTGGCATTCTAGGTACACAGTGGTGGACTGTCACTGATATGAATCCCAGACAAAAAAATGTGTATCAATAATGTTATTTTTCCTTTCCACCTAAATAATTCCTAACTTTGAAATAACTGTTACTTTAATGGAATCTCCTTTGATGAGGGATTTATAATTTGCTGTGATTTAGTTACAAAATATTTAGTTTAAATTGAGAAGGTAAAGTGTGTCCAAAAATTTAATTGCAATGACATTTTGCCATTTAAAAATGCCCCAGTATTACCGCTCTGATTACACCTTTCAGTTTATTGTTTCAACTCATGTTGCATGTTACAAAGTTTACTTATAATACTTTAATATAATGTTAATTCCCTTTTTGCTATACATTAGCTTTGTCATTCCAATGAATTCTCTAGACCAGATGGCAAGAGTGTAGAAAAAGAGGGTATATAAGAACGGGGAGAGAGCCAACAACTGGAATTTAAAAATCTGGATACTACATATGTTTGTGTGATTTGAAGTGAATGTTCTAAAATCACGAGAAATTTTTCATTCCCCTGTAATTGCTTTCCAGTAATTCTATACCATGGTCCTTTCAAAACGTTTGTATATGTAATCAGATGTACATTTATATAAAAGAAATAATTGAGATGGACTTAAGAGCACATCCCTGATAAATACTTTCTCTCTTACCTGTACTATATTTCTATTAGACTAAAGTTATGTGATTTTTTTTTACATTTTTTCAAATTACTAGCAATTTTGATAGTTTGTAAGATAATGCGAAGAACTTTCTCTGACAAACTAACTGCAGTAACAGAAACATTTCTTTTCAGTTACTCTTTTTCAAGAATGAAAGCTTATTACACACAAAAATTGTATACTACTTGATGGAAAATTACTTTGTATTTCTTGGCCATATTACTGGTCACTGAGTGAAATAAAGATAATCTGGATAACGAATATTATTCCAATGTTAAGAGACCTGATCTTTGCTCATTAAAGAGCTAAAATGTTTATTGCTGTTTTGTCATTTTTTAATGAAGTAATGGTAACTGTCTCAAATAAAGAGTAATATCTTAAGACCATTCTGGTTTTTGAAGACATGAACGTGCCTTCTACAATTAATAAAACTGCATATTTATGGGCCAGCCCCACCTACAGCCATTTCTTACAGAAATATTGACATTGTGACTGTCATAATATCACATATCAATCTCCCCTAGATTTTAGGAATGAGTTCAAAATGCAATATCAACACCAAGAAACCACAAGGAACAGGCCTAATTGAAATAAATCTGCAGTATTCCATAATGGGAAAAAAAATCACCTGGGTTTTGTTGGGTGATTGAAATTTTATTATAAAAGTTTGCTTCTAAATTAAAAGTGTGTTTGCTAACATCAAGCACAAACATTAAAAATTAGGCTGAAATAAAAATAAAGTACTGCAATTTTAGTTATTTTATTTACCTATTAAAAAAGAGGAAAAGAAAAAGAAAACCATGTATTAATTAGTACTTCTTACAGTCCCCAGTTTTAAATTAAGGTCTTTTTGTAGAAGCATAAAAAGTAGTCTTCAAAATCCAGGGCGGTCTGTGTGCAATTTCTGCCTGATGTGGTTGTGCTTTTAGACTGTGACCTGCCAATGTAAACCAATAAAAAGAATTGTCTGCCATCTGATAATTATTGTTTAATAAGAAGATTGTATTTTGCTATGTTGATGAAACAAAACAAAAAAAATACAAAAATATTGATGGCCATAAAACAAGATATAAATGAAATATGATTTTATGTGCTTTTCTTAACTTTATCAAAACCAAAATAACTTTCTACTATAGTTTATTTGTGGCCATATATCTATATATCTCTATATATACAGTATCTGGTAATTGTTTACTTTTATTAGTTACAAAATAAATGATTTAGGTAAACCAAGCATGACACTACACTTTATTTCTGTCAGCCAATAGTATTTAAAATGTGAAAGATGAAGGCAACAACACAAATTTTGTCACTCCTGTTTGGGAAAAAACAAAAAAAAAGTCCATTCCTGTGATGCAGATACTGCGAATGATATTTTAGTGGCTACTTTATACTGACATTACAGCAGCTGGCTTTCCAAAAGTAAGATGGTGTCCCACATTTTAACACAACGTTAAGAAAGATCAAGAGATGTTTTAAAGCTGAAATGGAAATACAAGAAATGGTTTTGGAATATGTTCATATGCTTCCTGGAATATAAGTTTGTTCTTTTCAAAATATTTTATCTATTTGATTTGTTTTTCATGGTAGCCTACACAAAAGCAAAACTGAGTGTGATATTTAATTTCTTGTATCGTCCTTGGACCAGATTTCCAATAAAATTAGGATATCAGTCAGTCTTTGGAAGTACAGTAAAAATATAAAGAGCCTGCATTTATTGCTTTCACACTTTTGTAAATATGTTTGCAGACCTTTTTAAGAAAATGTATTCTACCATTTTGGGGAAAAAAAAATAACAATGGAATCATTGTCTCGTTTATCTATTAAAATTACAGGCAATATAATGTGCTGTGCTGACATTTCTAGGAGAAATAAAACCGATAAAAACCGCATTTCTCTCAATGGTATCTCAGTTGGTTATCCCTGGTACTCTCCACCCATGGAAGACTTGCAAGGCATGGATGAACCTCCTGGATATAATCCTCCATAGGAAAATGTGTTCTTTATTTTCGTTATCTGTACTGAACATGGATTCCTGTGTCACAAGTCTTTAATTATTGGATGTTTTTGTTATTCAAACACCCCGAGAAGCGGATGACTAGAGGTCTAACAAATAAACATGTTACAGTTTTAAAGACACCACTGCACAGAAGATGCTGGAATTTCTGTTGCCAACTTCACTAGGAGATGAAACAGCTGACTTCATAGGAAGCTGTCAAACATCATGGCATTCCTTTGATGTTTGGAAGTTGTTGCTTTTTCCCTGTGATGTTAGTTTAAAATACTGGCCTTTCCTCCCCACCTTTTTTCCTAGCAATGAACAGTTACAGATGGTCGCTTTTAAATGTAAGCGAACATTAGATAATTTAATTATTATTGTGAAAATGTGCTTCCAAATAAATTAGATTAATGGGAAATTCCCTTCAGAGGTTTTGTTATTTTTCATTCAAAGCTCTTGTCAAAATATCTGTTGCAGCAGTTCTGCTTTTTTTTTCAGTCTGCAAGCTAAGGGACTTTCTCCAAATAACATTAAAAATCTCTTTTTCTATTTGAAATAATAACACTGTAAGATTAAGATGCCCTCCTGAGGCCCCCAAGTAAATATGAACAATTTAAAACATGGCGAATGGGCTTTGACTCTAAACATTCTAATTTGATTCTATTCTGGCACATCAATACCTTTGTATGCAGACCAGAAATCAGCAACATTTGATAAGACGTTCAAGAGAACTTTGCAGCAGAATCAATGAGTTCATCACCAGCCATGCACAAAGTCCCTTTTCTCTTAGGTTCTGTTAATGCCATTGTATAATTAATTTCTTACATACAGGTTCAGTAAAATCTTAACTTTGTGAAATGGGAAGTTGTTAGAACAAGGTAATGAACTTTATATGGCAGAAAATGTTTAGAAAAAAACCTGTTGAAAGTCACCCAGGAGGTGTAGATTTTTATATGCAACCTGGCTTCGTTCCTTTTTGTTGATATTCTAATTCTCAGTAATTTGTACACCTGGGAAACCATCATTTCTGTAATAAGCTTTAGTTTTGAAAAAGAATTTAAGTATTGTATGTAAATTGTGGATTAAAGCCTGAGTTTCATGTCCCTTGCTACTGGGATGAATGAAAAACCTCCTAGTAGAGCAACAAATTTGTACAGGGAAATTTTATACAGTCTCTTGAAATTTCCTTTGTTTTCATTTGAAGACAAAAGTGCCATCACAGCAGTAGAAGCCGTGTATTTGTCACAGAAAATGCCTTCTGTGTGTATATGTCTCTGTCTCCACATCCATACCCACATGCACTACCACAGCCAATAAAGGAAATTTCAAAAAATGTGACTAACCAGGGAATTTTACCTTTTTGCACTGTCCAAAGGTGTGGAGGTAACTGCTGTACTTCATTCTGCATTCTCCACTGTCATTGAGCAGCTGATAGGACGATGACAGTTTCTTTAGCTCCTGCTGAATTAGTATTTATCGTAGGACCACTGGAATCAATGAAGCCCTGACAATTTACACCAACTATCGATCTGCTTCCGGACTTTTAATGTTCATCATGGCTCATCTCACTGGCCAATTTTGAATATCTTCTCATGCACATGAACACCCACTCACAGAAATTATTACAAGTATCGCTATCCTGATTTATGAGCTCTACCTGGCTTTAAAACATGCTTTACAATATGCTTATGGTTATTTGTATGTAAGGCCAAAATTCAGGGGAAAAAAAGACCTATATATATATTAAAAAATCCTTGGAAATGACATTGATGCAAAGAAAAGATTTGTACCACAGGTTGCAGCCCTAGCACGCTGTAGTTATTTTTATGTTAAAATCTATATAGAAAGGAACATCTAGTTCTTCCTGATCCTCAAATCTATATGTTGACCTATATGTCAAAGACACAATGACACTTTACAGCAGTTGGAAGTCTGCTCTGTTCTGCTCCATTCTGGAAGGGAAGAGACAGACAACTGGGCCACATGTTGCTATAAATTCAGGACAGAAATAGCTGGATTTTCTCTGTCATCTGAATTTTCCCCTCTCAATGTCAGCAAGGCCAGGCAACAGCATATATGAGCTGAGCTTTAAAATGATGCCATTAAAAAAAAAAAAAGTGGAATTTTTAAGTCTGTAGGGCTACGCAGTTTTTTGCTTTACAGCTATAATAGCCAGTAACTTCTTTTCAAGTGGAAGTTGATACCACTGGCACTCAGATGTGATAATACCAGAGCTCAGTTAGCAAGAGGTTGGTGAAAGACTCTATGAGCTGCTTACACTTAAATTGCATTATTAAAAACACAAAAAAAGGAACAACTTTTCATCTAGTTATTTTGTTCAATCACTGAGGACGTTAGGGAGCCTGACTGGATGTCCTGGGCGTGAAGGATAGAAAAGGAAATTTTGGGCAAAACAGTTGTGGGCCAGACCCGGTGCAGTCCACTTGATATGTACTCTTGATAAATTTTCCCTGGAATAAAATGAGGAGTGGGGCAGAGCCCTGTGGCAGGAGGCAGTTTGGGAGAGTGAGGTGTACAGTGTATTTATTTAATCCAGAGGTTTGTAGAAACAACTTCAGCAGTCATTTTAAGCAATTAAGACTGTACAAAAGGTCCTAGAAATAATATTGGGTTCATCATGACACCAAATGCATTTTTAGAAAAAGCTGTGCAATATTTCACTGATTGATGACAAATGTATGGTTGCACAGTGTTGGCTTTTCTACTTTTCATAAAGTTACTCCTACGTAGTTGTGATATTCGGCTGAACTAATGAATAAATTTTGCTCTTATTTGCACAGAGGTAAGTCTAGAACAATTTCATGAAAGTGGAAGCATGGACCTTCACTATGGAAAATAACACCCAAAACCAATTACTCTTGGTCAGCTACTAGAGATTCCCTTGTTCAATTGTGCTGATTTTCCGTTAACATTTATCTGTTTGCCATAAATATATTTTTCTCTCCCCAGTTATTAACTGGAATAGGTGTACCCTGCTCTCCACAGAAGATGAAGGTAACAGGAAATATTGTTTTCCTCTCAGAAATCCTGGCTTTGCTGTCCAAGATCAGAAAATGTAATAGAAGAAAAATAACAAGCCAGGGTTTGGGGTTTGGGATTTGGGTTTTGGGTTTGTTTTGGTTTGGTTTTTTTTCCTATAGGCTCTTTTGGGTATCTTGAGTCTCTGAAGGCTGACCAGAAGCCAGCAAAAGATAAAACCTTAATTGCTGCAGCCAGGAACCATTTTTGGGCATTTTCCTTTTGCCTTGCCCAGGAGGAATGGGCAGGGTTAAATTCATTAAAAGAGACTTCTCTGGAAAAACACTCCCAACTGTAGCTCTGAGATACACCATGGAAGCATGAAAACACTCAAAAATTTTGCTGTGTTTGTCAGAAGAAGGAACATTTGTAAAATGTAATAAAATACTGGTAATACTTACATATCTGAGATTTTTTTTTTAAACAAGTAATCTTTTTTCAACAATAGAGTTATATCTTAAGTCTAAAGGGGCTAGCTGGTTACTAGAATGTAGACTGTATTGTAATACTGCATGTGAATTCCCCTCTGTCTCATATTTGTCCTGGTTCCATTCTACAATTCAGTTTAGGGATGATATTATGAAACTAGAAACACTCTGTGTTTTATTGAGTCGTTGCAGTATGGACTATTGCTAGGTGCAGTTTGCTGTCTGTAGTTCATTCGCTATTTACTCAAATGTCATAATTTCATAATTCCTTCATTTATGAATTTATTTTTTGCTTGCTTCCTTGAAGGTTTTGTTAGGGGTGATTTTTTTGTTTCTTTTGTGATAAGTGCAATTTTGCTCTTCGTGTCCTCTCACATTGCTGCTACTGTCTCACACAAATGCAAATATTTGAAACAACTTAAACCTCTGTTTTCTTCACTTAATTTTATCAGTGTTCTTGTTCCTTCAGATGGGAATTTGCTTTAAATTGTTTTTCTTGTAGTTGCATATATATCCAGGGATATTAATTTATGAACTCCCAGCTGCAAGAATTCAGGGCGGGAATGGAAATTTAGCTGCTCCAGTGTCTTTAGCATCCAGTGTGGGCAAGGGCAGCTTCTTGTGGGTAGGGACAAGAATCCCTTCAGTCAATAATGACAGGCACGTGCCAGGGAGTTCACAGCCACCCCTGAATTATCCCCCACACACAGATGGTAATTTTTCCCTCTGGAAGATGCCAGAGGTGCAATTTCACAGGCAACTTTGAGCTAAGGCAGGTGTGTGCCTCCAGCATGAGAGAGACTTGTAAACTCTACTGCTGGCTAGATTAAGAAGCTTAAAAATTAACATCTTCTAGCAGCTCATGGCCATGCTTCAGACCTGCATCACTGTATTTTATGGCTGTGCAGACACTCAGACCTTTGCTCTGAAATGGTTTTCTGTCTCTGTGCCACAGCTGTTCCATGGAGCTGATCCCCTGCAGGAAACAGCCAAACTTGTGCACCTGAGAAAGATGTGCTCCCCCCCTTGCAGGAGAGAATGAATTACACATGAGCAGGACCAAACCAAATTTTCTACTGGTTCATAACTTGAAGTAGCCCTTTGCTTCCCTTCTTAAGGGAGCAGAATAAAGGCTTGAGGGTTTGGGTATGATTGTAGGAGGTGTTTTAGCTGTAGGTCTGTGCTAAATGTTGAAGGTTATCAGCATGAAATTCTTCCTAAATTTCACCACCTGTGTTAGGTGCCTAGTTTAGGAATTTTAGTGTTGGATAAATCATAGTTTACTGATTATCTGTTTTTCCTTGTTGACTAAGAAAGAACCAAATGGAGGCGAACAAAATTACTATCCTTTCTCTTTCAGGTGCCCTTAACTATGAAAGCCTGACACAATAATTTCTTTTTATACATATGTTATTGAGGATAATTTCTGGGGTTTTTTTAGTTGCAGAGATCAGAGTGACAACTTCTCATACCCAGTTTTTATTACAATGTGCCTCAGGCTGAGGAAGTAAGACCAGCAGTGATCAGAACTAAATAGGCTGCATGAAGTAATGAAAAATCGTTACTTAAAAAACTTTGTAGTGTAGAAATTTCATAATAGTAAGCATAGCTAAGACTGGAGGAGGCTGCCCATGGCTTCTGCAGCACAGAATGCATTTCAGAGTGGATTCTGCCTTGGGATGGCTAGATGGGCTGGAGAAGTTCTTATTCCTTCCATCTCTCTAAATAGCTCCAAAATGAGATGGATAGATCTGAGGCAGATAAGGCACAGTGATGAGGTTTACAGCAATTGCCAGTTCCACAATGCTTTATGCCCTGTGATATTGCTTTGTGAGGGGCAAGTTCCATTAGGAGCAAGTTAGCAAAGTGGAAATGCAGAACACAGAAATGCCGTAGGGGAGAGAAAGCAGGGAAGAAGAGCTGGAGGAAAAACACCAGCCCAGAGGAGTGAATTTTGGAGATCAAACCACTATGGAGCAGTCTGGCACACCAGCAGAAATGGGGCTTCTTGTAGCACTTGGTGAGACCGCTGTGTTTTGCCAGTTTGAGCTGCTTTGATCAGATGGGCTGATTCTTCTCAGAACTTAGCGTGGGTTTAGACACATTTAACACACAATAGCTGCACTTAACAAAAACGACTGGCTGCCTGCTCTGGTGCAAGGGAGTCCTTATTTTATGCAGTCAGACATTCCACTTTCTCCTAGTTTTGAGTGTGTTTGCAGGCTTCAAACCTTTGTCTAAGGACTACAAGAGATGATAGGAACAGCAAGAGTTCACATGTGAAAAGGATGAGAGTCATATTTTCAAAAACTGCCCAAAAGCACATGGGGTTTTATTAGCTGTAAGCAGCATAATAAATTATTTCTGTCAGCTTAGCAGCCTCTAGTTACACTGTCACAGTGAGTGGCACTATTTTAACCTGGGTTGAGCATGAAGATATACAATAGCTGCATTGATGTCAAGCACTTGCAGAAGGGTTTACGTGAGTATTTTTAGACTTCTGTGTGGTCTCTGACATCTATTTGACAAGCACTTAAGACCACAAGATTTATAAAAACGTACTTTAGGAGAAATACTACATATAAATCATTGTGAACTTATTTTACTGGAGAGAGAACTGATTGTCCTGTAAATCATTAGTGTTATTAAAAGAACCATGCAGGATATGATCACTTATGTCTTGGAGAGGAGCTACATGAATGCCTTGGCTGCATTTGTTCAAACCTCTGAACCTCACGCTGTGTGTTGCAATCAGATTAACTGAAAAGCTAAAAACAAACAGAACAAAACACATAAAGCTGATAGCAATATTTGCCACATGCTGAGGTCAAAGAGGTGTAAATCCTGACAGATATTGATGGCTTCATTGGTTATGAAGCTACTAAACATTATCCATTTAGAGGAGAGATCAATAGGAGAAGCACCAGCTAAAGGGGACTACCTGGGGAGCAATCACCACCAAGTGCTTCCCATCCTGTTGATCTGTAAGGCTTCTGTAAAGCTGCTTTCTCAGGATAGGAGTCAAAGCTAGAAAATTATGAATTTCAGAGAGCAGCTGTGACAATTCCTTGGCCTCATTGATTCCAAGATCTTCAAGGAGCTCTATCTGAATAATTTGCCAAGAAGTTACCATCTAGTTAATCCAGATACTGGGCATGGCAGACTTTGGTTTACAGCAGAGGTGTTTGGACTAAGGGTTGGTATGATTACATATGGTTCATCATATCTGATCAGCAGAAAATAACCTTTTTTGATATTATGACTGTTGCCTATGTGTCCTTCCCTTCAGTCCTGCATTCTGTGTGGCATTTTCCGAGGAGGAGAGCTAAGGAGCTTGTGCAGGATGCTCACCTGGATATTAGCTGTTCAACTTTCACAAAGTTAATGAAGAGCGCTTCTGGGAAATGGGAGATGTCTTGTCTTTCATCCTTGCCAACAGGAATTTCCCTGCTGGCCTTCAGACAGCTCCTGCAATTAGATTTGCATTAATACCTACTCTCTTTTCCATCTTCATTCTTATAGGTACATGCTAATGAAACAAGAGATCTTGAACGTTCTTGTTCAGCTTTATGGTTCAAAAATGTCTTTGCCTGGCTGCTCTAAGTGCCACACAACCCTGGGATGTCGTGAGGCTGCTGCACACCAGCCTGGAGATTGGAATGCAGCAGCTCTGTTCAAGCATTTGGTAGTGTAAACCAATCATGCAGCTCTAGACCACAAGCGCTGCAGCTTCCACAGCTCCTCCAGCTGTCTGGGCAGTGCCAAGGTCTCACTGGAAAATCAAGAAAGGTAATCACAAGGCAGAACTGGCACTGGAAAGCAGCTCTATGCAGGCTAGTAAGGATAAAGGGTCTCAGCCTCCCACATGGCATTTACAGTCATAGGACTGAAATGCAGAAGGAAGGAGCAACCAAAGAGTTTATTTCAGGTTTTTATCACTGCCGTGATGGTAACAGATCTGGATCTGTGGCATGGTGTGCAAAGGAAATAGAAACAGCAAATTAAATCTTGAAAAAATCTTAAGAAAAAAACCAAGCAAACATATTCTGAGCTTAAAATTTTAATCTGAACTGTTGGCTTGCTGGTGACCTTAACTCTCACAGATGTTACCTCTCAGCAGACCTGCTGTGGTTTTGCTGCACACTAGGTGACAGTGGCTACAATTTTCAGCTCTTTGTTTCCAAAGTAGAGCAGATCTGCAGCTTCTTCTTCAGCTCCACAATTTCTGTGATCTGTCCATAATGCCCCAGGTAGGTGCTCAGTTTATTTCCATGTTTTATGTTCATCCTGGGTCTGTGTTACTATGGTCAGACCTGTGGGTGGTGAAAACTGATCATAGTACAAGGAGCTGACCTTGGAATTTGCAGACTGCAAACCTTTGACACCCCATATAGTAAGTTATGTAGGATAGACTGCATTTTTCCCATAATGTGAAACTATTTTTAAGATGGGATGAGCAATAGATAGTTGCATAGCAGAAAGAAAATTCTCAGTGAAAAAAAAAAAAAGAGAAAGACGTGTTATAATAATTTCACCAGTCATTTATTTCTTCATTTAGAAAAAAAATTAAAATAATGGTTCATATTTTCTTTGGTCAAATTTAGTAATAATTTTAAGTAATATACAGAAAAATAGCCTACATTTTTCAAAACTTTTGCAAAATGACATTGCAGTTACTATTCTGAATCAACTAGTCTTATTTAATATGTTTTCATCAACAAAAAGGAAAGAATAGCAATAAACCATCATTGTTTCTGATCTGCACTGAGCATTTACCACCTGCAAGCCTGAGATGCCTTCACACAGATCCTCAGAGGTGCTCTGCGTTAAACTGGCAGTGAGGCATTGCATTCCAAGAGCTCTGTTCTCTGCCCCGTGCTGGTGCCTGTGAGCTGGGCAGGAGTGGCAAAGGGACTGTGGCACTGGACATTTTCACCTCCATTCAGTGGCACATGAGGGACAGAAAGGCACAGACCCATTTTGTTACTGGCAGCAACCCCTCTCTCTTACCTTGGACAGATCTGTAACAACATGAACTTGTGCCCCATTAGGCAAGAGTTAAAACCTGCAATTAAAAATACTAACACTCCATTTCAGAACGTGGAGGCAGGCCAGAATAATCCAGAGCAGACAGCAGGGTCAACAGCAGGCAGGGTCTGTAAATTGACTCTGTCTGGCGTGAGCAAACTTAGGTAAGTGCTGATTAGGCAGGTCTTGTAATGTGCCTTTTGTGAAAACAAATCCAAGCTGCAGCCTTCTGTACACAGCACAGCTGATGATGGGTTGTTACTTAAAGGTCTGGGAAAGCAGCTTTCAGACCCTGAGCTTGTCAGAAAAAACAGCAGGAGGGTGCAGGAATAATGAAAACAAATGTACACTGAGAACTGGATGGGTAACACCGGTGCAGAAGTCAACAGTGTGACGTGCCCCGAAAGGGATCGCAGGAAACTGCAAAGGCAAAGCTGACCCAGGACACCCAGACAGCTTCCTTCTATTCATTACTTGCTGTGCGTAGGTCCTGACAGGGCAAACAGCATCAGTTATGCTTTTCTTCCCCTGTGCAGGGTGGCACAGCTTTAAGATGCTCTCTCTCCTAGAGAAGGAGGCTGCAGAATTGCCCTGGCAGGTACAGATGGTGGGAGGGGGAAGGAAAAGCAGCAGCGGTGCTGTTGTAGGGGGGGAGCCTGCAGTCTACTGACAAGAGGCATCAGCTGATCAGCAGCACACATAGATGCTAGTGGGTGTTCAGACTATTTCTGGAAGCCCTAATGACCACAAAACATTTTCTCTTTATTTAGTATGAAAAAGGTTTTCAGACAGCACTTAATGATTCACTTCCCTTACAAATGAAGAGTGGAAAACATCCTTTAATCAACAAAACGCTCACATTGCTGTTGCTAACAGGTTTTTTTGCAGGTGTTTAAAAAAAAAAAGGTCTCATTTCCAGCTGGCTCATATGCACAATTCTCAAAATAGCTGAGAATTTGGAATCTATTTTATGGATTTTAAGAACTTTCTGACTGGGAGTGTGAGACCACACTCACGAGCAGTAGGAATAATTCTTATTGTTGTTATTTAATTTCTGGTAGTAGGTACTAATTTTACAAAAAAAAAAACCCAAGAACTGTAGAAAACCACTATAATTATTATTTTACCTACCCTGCAAAAGGCAGCTGCTGTAATTTCACATGCAGCTCCAACAGCAGCTGTTTATCTAATGAGCTTTGGAAGACCAGCTCTCCCAGCCTGACAGCTCCAAGAAATACAGAAGTGTGGCAAGAAGTGGCATTGATGTTTCAGTAAGTGACATTCTTTCCTGAGTCGGCATGAATGAAATGCATTGGAAGCGTGTTGGAGGCACTGGGAGACACCACCTTTAAATAAAGCCAGCACCTATCCTCCTGCTAAGAGTGAGAGACTCTCCAGTGCACAGATGATGCAAGGAATCACAGACTGCAAGGAATCTACAAAAGACAGAGGCATTTTGTGGAAAGAGAGAGTCATTTTGGCTCTTTGCAGTACATGTGAGGTGAATAAATGCTCTTGGGTATTTCTGCTTTGCATAAGCTAGGTCTAAACAGAGCATTTCAGACCCCTTGAACAGGAGTCCTGTGGCCTCCTGGACCTTCATTCAGAGCTCTCTATGAGTCCATATGATGCTGCTGCTCCAATCTAGTGCCGGGTAAGGCTCATGTCCTTACAGGATTGTGCCACAGTGTCCTGCTGGTGTCACCTTTGTGGTTAAGCCTCTAGCCAAGCTGTCACTTTAAGTGGCCTCAGTGTCTTGCTGTCAACAGCTGAACCCTAGAAAAATGTTCATATTCAGGTTCAGACAAGGAGGAATCACAAGCTGGAATTAAAGCTGAGTTTCCCATTTGGCATTGTGCTGATCCACAACCATTCTCAGCGTACAGTTAAAAATAAAATGACCTCTTTCTTTTCCTTGCTGCTGTCATGATTGTCATTCCCCACCAGATGCCCTAACTTCCCACTGCGCCCCGCTGGCTCTGCTGCCCCTGTTGTCTCTCAGTCCAAAGAGTTTCTGAACAAGAGACAGGCTTTTATGGAGCCTGGCAAAGCTTCAGAAGGGAAAAGGAAAAATCAATACGGCTTCAAAGCAAAGTCTTTGCTTCAGTGAATATGACATTTGCCCTTTCTTCACTAGTGGGAAAAACAACAAGGACACTTACACCAGCAATGGAAATAGAATGAACAACAACAGAGAGACCTTCCAGGTTTGACTTGTAAAGGGAAATAACTTTATAGTCATTGTCCCTATTTGGTGACATCAAAAGCAGGTGTAGGGTGTAAGGCGGTGCAGCCTGGGAATGAAGTGGAAAGTAACACAAAGTCAAAGAGAAGAGCTGAAGGAATTTGGAACAAGAGATAATGGACTCTGCTGAAGGAACAGGAAGAAAAGACACGACACAAAGGTCAGGTCCATCGTGGCACAATCAAATCAGTTATAAAATGTCACCTGCAAAGGTGGGCCATAACAGTGAAAGGAGATTCCACTAAGGTTTACACCATTTGACAGCTTTGCAGCAACTGAAAATGGTGACAGACCCTCACACTTTGCTAATGAACAGATTCTCGGTAGAGTTGAGCAGGTCAGAAGTTTTCTAACAGAAGCTGAAAATGCCAGTTAAGGAAATTAATGTTTCTGCAAAATTGAAATTACTCTAAAAGGCCACTGATATTTTTGCAGTATTTGCAAAAAAAGGTAAGCTTACAAGTCTGCTTCAATTATTTTTCATACTCAAATTTTTGAATTTTGTTTCCAGTTCCTTTGGTTTCAAAACTATATGCTTGTTCCAAGTTGTTAATTACATTCTGTTCTGACTATGCAACTTCTTAGCTGGTTTTCCAAGCAGTTTTGTTCTGATGTTTCTATCTCTGTGTCATTCTTCACGTGTGACTTTGTGGATCTCTTTCTTTTGGAATACCATGCATTGTTCCGACAGACTTTGTGCACTTGTTTGAAAATAGTCTTTTGTAAAGGAAGTATTTTCCTTCTGTGGAGCTGTGCCTTCAGCTGCAGCTGTCACTGGCATTGTTGTTGTTTGTGGCCTGTGCAGAGGATAATTTGCAGGACCTACCTGCCCTGCTGGGAGGATCCAGGGTCAGCTGCTGCTGCTGCAGTTGTGTAAGGGAGCAGGCTCCATCCCTGGTGAAGCACGGAGCAGGACTGTTGAGGAGCACATGGGCAGTGTGGCAGGACAGTCATGTACTCATCCTCTGACCCCTGTGCTTGTGCTGGGTGAGAGCTCTGCAGCTACAAGAATCAATGAAAATGTATTGATTTCTCCACACCATCGTAAAGCTTGTCTACTCCTATCTTGGGTTTGCAAGCTGAAAAAGGAGACTGTAAAACTACAATTGTCTTACACTTTTTCTCCTTTTTCTTCCCCATTCCGTGCTTGCACAGGAGACCAGGATCTGGGTCTGACAGAGCTGCCTGGTAGCTGCACCACAGCAGCCAAATCTGTAACCACTCAGGCTGTGAAAATGGCTGCTTTTGAAGCTTTCTAAGGAAGGAGAAGTGCACAGTGGGATTGCCCAAAAGGCAAAACTTCAGTGACTTCTTTCAGCTTTACTCATCTCTCTACAAGCAGTGGCAGTCGAGAAGATATAATGTGAGTGAATAGGTCAGTGCACCTCTGGATATTCCAGATTCACATAAAGTTCCTCAGAGTAATTTCAGCTCCCTTTGCTTGAGGTTTGCTGTTCTAGGAAGAAGATAGACAGCCCTCATTCATCTGAAGAACATGGGGCTGTCCACAACTGTTAAAAACTGTCTCAGTGGTAAAAAAAAAAAAAAAAAGAGTATTTTCAATAATATTTAATTTCACAGCAACTGTCACTAAAGCCATTCCTAAAGCTTTGATACTAAAGCCAAAAAGTGTGTGGGCAGGTGTCTAACTCCTACTGCTCACACAGTCTGATGGGGAAGTTTGGCTTTTGACATTCAGCTCTTCCAACTGAGAAAATCCCCAGCTGCACCAATTTTGATTTAAAAAAAACACCAGTATGACAGGTAAAACTGGAATGGCTGGTAAACATGTGTACGTACTGATCAAATGACCAACTACATACCTGTTATTATCTATATTGAAATCTACACTAAAATTGAGTGTTACTTAAGGCAAGGTATGTGTGGCATAAAATACAAATAACCACTGCTTTCTGCTCCACCAAAAGAGGGAGGCAGACCCAGCGAAAAACAAAAAATTGCCATGTGATTTATCTGCCATGGCACCATTTGTGACTTTTCCTACCTAGTTTGAATAATTCACATAATTCTTAGATTTACGCTGTTGGGGCTGTTGCATGAAAGGAGCTGACCATGCTCTCATGCACAGAGCAGAGTGAGCAGAGTCTGCAGCTAAGGACCCTCAAAAGGAGAGGGCAGAACTCCTCTGTGGGCAGCTGGAAGAGCAGTGGTGGGGTTCCTAGCCAGGTGTCCTCTGTGCTGTCTCTCCCATGCAGCAGTGGTGAGGATGAAGAGGAAGATGATGACTTTTTGGCATGCTTTCCCATTATTTATTATATGCTTTTTTCCCCCTCGATGGGATCAACCCAAACTCCCTCCTGGATGCTTCTCTTTGTGGCATGATTACAGCTGAGTATGGTACTTAAAGAAATTGTTGCACAGGCCATTAACCTCCTGCACATGTGTTATTAGCTAATATTTCAGTATTTAAAATACTAATAGTGTAGAGTATACAAACACTGCTTTGTTGTTTCAGTTGTCTCCAACACAAACCAGCATCTACAAAAGGAGTATGAAAAGGTTGGGGGAAAGGGCTGATTTTCACACCAGTGCTAATGGCTTCCCACGAGAACCTGCCATATAAAATTACTGGGGTTTGCAGGTGCACGGCCACGGGAACAATAAACAAAGCTGTGAGAACAACAATGGTAACGCTGCCTCGGCAGCTGCTGTGAAAGAGCCCAGAGCTGCAAAGAGCAGCCCCTCAGCACTGCTGAGGCACTGGGGCACCTGAGGCACAGCACAACCCAGGCAAAATTCAGCTTCAGCACAAGCAAATGGGATGTTGTAGTGCTCAGTGTCTCATTTTGGCTTCAGATTTGAACCCTGGTCTTGCAATAAAGTAGAACATAACCTTAGCATCAAAATATTCATGTGAGCCAATCTACACTTTGGGTTTCACTCTAGAATGGTGTTTATTCAAAGAGCATTATCCTTCCTAAATAAACAAACATAAACTCACATCTCTCCCCTCCCTGCCACGTGGATCTGCAGCCCACAGATCACAAAGTGAGTCATGCTGAAGTACAGAAAATAGGCCCAATCAAGCTGGTAAAACAACCCAGACTGGAGAGATGAAGGTCTCTAAATTAGGAGTGCTCTGCTGCAGACCCCCAGGCTATTAAAGCTCATGATTGTTTGCTCCAGCACCACTGTTGCTATGGCAATTCACACAGACAAACCCAGGAACCTGTCAGCATCCAACCAGGTAAAAACCAAGGACTTAAATTATATTCAGAAATAAACAGGAAGCTGATACAGATGCCAAAGAATCAATATACTGTATTCTTTGTGTCTAATACCATTTCATAGGCAGGCAGCTCCATTCTGTAAAGCTGCACATTCCCAAAGCTGTTGAATACTTCCACCACATAGAGTACATTGCAGCAACTCTGACTTGTGGAAAAAAAATTATCAAAAAACTTTTGTAATGAAACTGGGAACAGACAAAAAGTGCTTAAGCAGAGCCAGACAATGGAGGCTACTCTAAAAAAAGGCAGATGGTATCTTAGTAGAAGAGAGATGAGGTATTTTTCAGATTCTTTGACATGATGCTGAGATGGAACTCAGGTACCTTGCAAATGACAAATCTCTAACAGCAGGGAGACAAGCATGTGGCTCTGATGGGATCTGCTGTATTTTAGAGATGTCAGGCTGGACCTTGTTTCCATTTAATTAGTGAATCCATCTTGTTCATGCTCCTAGTACTGTGGCACCTTAAATTGCATTATAATATGCTTATCAGTAGAACTGGAATTGAAAAAAAAAACCCCACAACAGAATTGTCAGGAGCTTTTATGTCAACTGCTTTTATGCAATTTCAACATTTTAGTTTTGTCATCTGCAGTAATGAATTCAGTGACATAAACAAGGGATTTACCAAATAGAGACCGCAGCTTTATCACACTGAAACTTTCTTACATCACTCAAAAACACCATTAGAAAGTGCAAAATATCACCTCAAACAACAGATAAAGCTTGTATCTAAACGTGCATTTCTAAGAAGGACTTTCAGTATTCTTTTTCCTCACCTGAAGGTGCAAATGACCCAAAATGGGTGGCAGACAGATAATGCCTCCCCTCCCTCACCAGGCCATCAACAGAGCTTCTAGATGGGCCAAAGCAAAATGCTGTGACTCTCACAAGGCTGTGGCATGAAAGATCTTCCTTTATGGGCACTACCAAGGTAGGAAAGTCAGTTTTTCATTTGGCAGCTCCCATCCGTGAGCATGGAAGTCTTTCAGCTCTCACCAACCATCAGAACAGGAATCACAGAATCATTCCTCTTGGAAAAAGACCTTTATGATCGCGTCCAACCATCATCCCAGAACTGCCAAACCCATCACGAAACCATGTCCCCAAGTGCCGCATCTCCAAAGTGTCTTTTCAAAACCTCCAGGGGTTGTACCAAGGACTTGACCAAACCAATATTAGTGCTAACACTGCCTGCCATTGTTGCAGGCAAGAAGGGACTGTGTCTCCTGTCAGGCACAGCTCCTCCCTGCAGGAGAATGCCCTGGCACAGCTCGGCACTGTAACATTCTCAGGGAGCTGTGGACACACCACGTAAATCAAAGGTATAACAATTTATGAAACCCAAAGCAGCACTGGATTTTGGAATGACAACATGATTGTATATGGGCACTAATAAAAGGCAAAGGTTCCCTGAAGCTTCAGGCTGTGGAGTGGAGTAGAGTAATGTGATTAAGAGAGAGTTAAGATGTATTAAACTTTGAAGGAAAAGGCATTCTGTAGTGACATGTTAATAGATCCCAGGAAAGATTTGTTAATGGACTAAAAATTGAGAGGCTCTTTGTAGGCAGCACTAAGTAAAAAGTAAATCAGTTTCTCCATGGGTGAGGTTCACTCAGAACCTGGAGAAGGAAGGAGCACTGGGTACAGCCAGGGCTGCCTGGCTGGAGCTTGGAGCCCAGAACACAGGGACACAGGGAGGACACAGGGAGGGCACAGGGACACAGGGATGCTTCCAGCCCTGATGCTGTACCACAGCTCTGCACAGCTTATGGTTTGTGTCTTTCTTACCATCACACTGAGCACATGGGTGAATAAAACCTATGGTTTGGGTCTATGAAGGTGGTTAGGGATGCAGTGATTTCCTCAAAACTTTTCCCAGGGTGTGAAACACAGAGTGTGACAGATATAGATATAGCTAAATAATAGTTAATTTTCAATTAAAACACACTGCACTTGGGCAATAGCTGGAAATGAAATACCATCTCATAGAAGCCTGAGCCTTGTAAGGACACTGAGCCCAGTAAAAAACTTCATCTGGCTGGTATGAAATACTAAAATTCACTGACAGCAACCCAAAAGCAGTCATAATCAGGGGGAAAAAAAGGGCAGTAAAATGTTTGTGTTGGCCTGATCTCCTTTCTGTGATCTCCTTTCCAAGCTGACATACTGGAAGCAACAAAAGTGACAATATTTCAGGGCATGCTCCCCTCTGAAAGGCAGAGAACACCAGAACAGGTAATACTGTCTCTTCTTCATCATAAAAGGCTGATTTTTTCTTGCTGCACAATTATAAAAGACATCATATATTTTGTGACATAGTGAAATTTGTGAAATTAGTGGGGGAACTTTACCCTTTCCCAGTGGGGCAATTTCTTTTCTCCATGGCTTTAAGATGCACCCAAGATTCTTGGACTTTCTAACATAAACTCTAACCTGCGTTTCACAGGCAATGAGAAAGTGGCATCAGGAAACTCGGGTGTGGCTTGGGAGAGGGCTGGATGTAATTGGACAGCTGTTCCTGCACCATTAAACACAACACTTTCTGCAAAAGAGGCAATCCTAAAAGTGTTTGATGAAGGTGAGTGGTAAACATGGTAAAAAGAATTAATAAAACAGCTGCCTAAACCCTGTTTTGGGTTTTTTTGAGACTTGATGCCCATCAGGATGCTAAGGAATAGGGCACCCAGCTGATGCTTTAGTCACCTCTTGTGTGTTCAAGTCCTGGGTCAGTCCCAGTGACGGGGATGCTCTCCTGCCAGGGGTTTTTCATTTGGAAGCCCAAATCCAGGCTGAGCCCAGGCGATGCAGGCTCCTTCAGCTAACAGCAGCCAGGAGTTTTGCATTTGGGAGCGAATGAAATACAGATCGTGGTCAAAGAGGAATGGTTTGGTTCAGCCCCATGAGCATAAATGTTTGTAGCTGGGCCATGCCAGCACTCCCACAAGCATCTGCTGGAAAGAAGCTTCCAGAAATGGGGTAAAAGCAGAGTTGTGGCTGAGAAGGGAAGAGGTGGCAGTGGAGGGGCTGCAGCTCTGGGACCTTGATCTCTAGCTGTAACACGTTTAGAGGGAAGGATAAACAGCGTGAGACACCCACGATATCTTCAATGCATGGAGAAGATCCTTCCTCAGAATGGGGGTGGGTGTTTGAGTATCTTAAAGGGAAGGTAGGAAGTGTTTATATGGTTCTTTTACAGATACTCCTGAACGGATGTGTTTTAAGGTGGGGGTAAACCAGGTGAGTTATAGGGAGTACAGCCAAGGAGCTGTACCCACTCACCACACCATTCATACAGCAAAGCAATATGAAAACTGCAAAGTGAGAATTCAATATTGGGAGAAGGTTTGGGGTTTGTTAAAAAGAAGTCCTACATCTTTCTGACTAAGCCCTACATGGTAGAAAAGTGCCAAGCTGTTGACTTTCTTGGAATGCTTATGATCCAAATTACTTTATTGATTCAATGCTTGCATTATATGTGGGTTTTGTTTTTTGGGGGTTTTTTTGGGTTTTTTTGGTTTTTTACCATTCATGTTTTTACTACATATAGCACTAAAATTTAATCTATATGAGATGGAACTGTCCTAGGGCTTTTCGTTGCTATAAGTCATAGGGGTTTTTTTTAGACTATTTCTATATTAATAACTACTTAGTGCTGTCTTCTAGCCTTTGTTTTCCATGAGGAAATAAACCCCTCCTTTCCTTGTGGAAGAGGGGGAGTGACATGTGTGTTTGGGTTTTTTTTATTATTTTTATTTCAGTATATATTTCTGAAGTGCGAATGGTCCTCCTAAAACATCTACCTTCTAGTGAGCACAGTAAATCATGAGGCTATGTATTTATCATTCCTTTTTATTTTTTAAAGGTATAATAGAAAGCAAAGCCATTTAGCAAATCAGGTACAAAACTAAGATCTATGTTTTAAGAGCTGCAGGGGAGTTGGAAGAAAATTGGCTCTTGCGATGAAGCATTATTCAGTCCATCACACATGTGAAGTACAATTTTGCCCCTGAGGTGAAGAAACTGGTGGTTTTTCCCCTTCCATATAACCTTGGAATTTGGAGGATTTTCCTTGTGTGCATTACTGTACCACTTGGCAGTGCCTCTGACGCTCATATTTAGGATATGCTAAGACTGGCAGGGGCAAATACGTGTCTATTTGCAGAGTGAGGCAGGTAGAGGGAACAAGGACAGGACTGTTCCCAGTTCTGCTTCCCCCACATCGCTGCTCTTCATAATGCAAGAACGGGGATTATATTGGTTTTGCTCTGGACCCGTTTCAATTTTAATTACTCTTAATAGTGAATTAATAAAACTGTGGGGTGTTTGAATTAACCTGCCTGTGTGCACAGGAACGACCCAGAGGCCCTGAGCTTTGTGCATGACCTGTTTAAAGTATTAGGGAGCCATCAACACTTCCATATCACCCCAACATTGCCTGGGCTTTAGGGCTTCGCCTGTGGTTGGGACTGCCTCATGCTCCTCAGTAGTGATTCCAAGGTAGGGTAAATCAGCCATTAAGTTATAAACTGAGAGATTAAGTGACCTCTGGTTATTTGAGCATATTGCTGTAAGTCATTAATGAGCATATCCCAAGATATTAAGTCATAAATAAGCATATCCCAAGAGGCAGGGAGTTGGTGCATGGTGGGTCCCCCTCTGGGCAGAGCTTCAGCAAGCAGTATTTTCAGTATCCTGGAAGCAATGTTCAGCTTTGGAAGGCATGGAGAGCAAGAGGAAAGGGGGATGTGCTGCAACAACACCTCTTCAGTATTTCCCTTCTTTCACGTACAGCTTATTACCTTTAGTGTCACTGTGATGCATGAGAGTGACTGTGAGTGATGTTGATTATGTGCTGTGGGGAGGATGGAGTTTGAATTCTCCTCTTTGACTTTCCAGCACTTCTTTCTGGTACAGAGTAAGATTATTTTCTTGCCTTTTCCTGTTCCTCTTCAGAGCACTCCAAGAATACTAACAGCGTTCTTGTTCTGTGCTTTGCTGAGCGCGGGGCTGCGAAATCCAGCTGGCACTTGCACAGAGATTCATATGGAGAACTGTCCTGGCTTCCTCCTCTTAACCCTCTATAAGGCCACTCATTCTATTTTTCAAGCTATAAATTAATAAAATAAAATGAAAACGCAGGAATATAATGTAGAAACTGCTGCACTGCTGTTGCATCTGACTGATGTGTTAAGACTGCAGCTTGAAGGTAGAGGGCAAGTCATGTGAAAATGTTAGTACTGCAAAAAAGGGAACAAGGTTTGGAGAGAACAAAAAATAATTTGAAGAATATTCTAAGCAAAAGTGCTAGAAGGAAGCTGTACATATTTCAGAGAGACAGATTGGGCAAAGAAGCCTGGCAAAGCAAATCCTTGTAGCAAAGCTGTTAAAATGGCATTGTCTCAGAGCGGTGAAAGTCTGCACTCTGCATTTCTCTGCATGAGTTAACTTGACCCCCAGCCATTGTTTCCTACGGGAGTGGAATAACTTGATAGGCAGCAGGAGGCAAAATTATTTCAAGTCTTTCGGCATTGCTTCCTGTAACCAAAAAAGTAAACACGGACATCAGCATGTAAACAGGATGCTCAGCTGTAAGTTAGAGCAAGATGTAGCTTGTTCTACATTCAGCTTTTCTAAAAATAATTCTGCTTTAGTAAATAAGACATTCTGTATGTGTATCCTACTTCAACACATTTCAGATTGCCGTCAACAAACTGCAGGATTTTAGTAGAAGGTGTTTGCTAAATAACAAGTAAGGCAAACTGGATTTACTAAATCAGACCTTCTCTGTTTTTGTTGCTAAACTTCTGTATGAAATATGCTTTTCTGTGTTTGGATAAATGCTGCTAGGGATTTACTGTTCTATTTGTGAATGTGGCTGTTCTTGCAGAGCAGTCTTATGCCTGAGATCCTGGGATAACCAGGAGGTGGGTGTTCTACTTCTAGAGCTGTGTTACTGTGTTTTTTAGCTTTTTTTAAAGAAGTATGTATTTTGGCAACCAAGGCCGTTTTTTTAACCAGATTTTTTTTTTTTTCTGTTGGCAAAAATGTGAGCTCTTTGGTTTCTAGATAAAACTGCTCCAGTTTCTCTTGGAAATCACAATTTGGACACGTAGAGCTGCCTCTCATAAAATAAACCATAGTCCCATGGTATCCTGTGTTGGCTGAGCAGAGGGAAACTGTAGCTCAATGGGGGCCCTGTCAGCAGCTTCCCTGTGCCTTTGAGCAGCTTACCAAGAAGACAGAGCCAGGCTCTTTACAGAAGTGTATGGCAAGAGGCTGAGGGCAAAGGACATAAACTGGAATTACAGAGGTTTATGTTGAATTTAAGGGAAAAACTTTCTCATTGTTAGGCTAGTCAAGCAGATTTTGCCCAGGGAAGTTGGGTAGCCTCCAACTGAGGACGTTTTTCATAACTTGGTTGGATAGAGCTCTGGGCTGCTACGGCAGACAGCAGTTTTGGATCATAATCTAGTTGGGGTTTTATGTCAAAACCTGATGCACCTGCATAAACTTCCTTTTGAAGTTTCCATGGATATAGTAGAGGGCAAAGCAGATTATAGCCCAGGAGCCTGGGGGATTTCCAGCAAAGATGGTGTTTGTAACATTAGATATTCGGTAGGAATTTTGTAGGTACAGTGCAACAGGTTGACTTCCTGACTTCTTAAACAACAGACCCAGTTTACATAGACTTCCAGAACTTGAGAGAATTTCCAAAATACTGTTGTCATTAGGTAGTTGAAAGGTACGTCAGATAACTTGATAATAAAGGTTGGCAATAGGGCAAATAATCTGCCTTGTTTCCCTATCCAGACATGGCACATTTTGTGATGTGCTGTAGAGGTGGTGTTTGGTATCAGCAGTGAGTGATGGTGTTTGGAGGGTAAACTCAAAGCTTGTAAGTTGTAAATATAAGGGAAAATTTTAATGGAAAAAGGGCAGTTGCTTCTGGCTTGTACTCTTCCTCCCTCCACATGTACACATACTGTGTTATGCTGCAGTTCTAGAACAGCTGTTTACTGGACCTGTTTGCCTCTAACCCTTTAGCTTCAGGCAGAGAAGTGTGAGGAGGCAAAAATCCATGGGTGATGAAGACCTGTTTCTTTCCTTTTCAGTTATGTGTGCACATCACTGCAGATAGAATAGGCTCAAGAGCTTGAGTGGTCAGTCTGATCATAGGTAGGTAATGAGATCAGGTGGACAGGCTCTCCTTTATGGATTTACCTCAGTTGGAATCTGGGTGTAATTTGCACCTTGTCTGCACCGAGAAGTAGATACATCTGAGGAGTGGGTGATTTCCCACTTCTAGAAATGTAAGTGCTGCACTTGCCCCTACAGCAGAGATTTTGTGGATTTAAATATCCAGATGGTGGTACTTGGCAAAAGTTGTATCTTACAAGGTTTAATTCACGCTGCAGTTGTTCATTTTGGTGCTGGAGATGACTTTAGAGTAGGAAGTGTTTCAAAATGAAAATGTTTGTCCAAGGTCATTTCTCTTTCAAGTCTATGAATAAAAAGAGGAAGGGGCCCAAAGGAGAAGCTGCTGGCTGTTAATGGTGGTCTACTGGCGTGACTCTATTTTAAGTGATAGATCATTGACAACAATGATGATGCTTTGAGAGCAGAATATCTCATTTTGAGCAGCCAGACAGTCTGTAGAATGATTTTGGCCATGTGCCATCTTCACCTTAAGCATCACACTCCTGGTTGCTAAGGAGTATTTTACTGGCACTTTAAAGCTGGGCACTGTAGATGTTGGCAAATACAATTAGTGCTGATAGCTTGGGGTACAAACTGCAGGTTGAGCTGAGAGGCAGGGCCCAAGGTGAGAGGCTGTGAACTGAGGGCATGGGGACCTGTGGTGCAGCCAAATGAGGGACAGGGACATGGCAGGAGCTGAGGACTCCTGGACTTTCCCACCCAGAGACCACAAGAGGATAAAAGCCCAGGGGTTCCTTTGTTTTGCATCCTTCCTCAGAGGCATCTGCCCAAGCTGTTATTGTTATTCACTTATTGCCCCACAATTAAAATATTTTAAGGATCTGGATGTCTGGGACTCTGCTATGGGAAACCTGGAGTGGAGCTGATGAGGAAACTTGGTCTGACTGTGAGTGGAGGGGGTGTAGCTGAGAAGGGGCCTTAGTCCCAGCTCATATGGTGAGCATGGCTCCTGGATGGTGGGACAGGGAAGTTTCCTTACCCATAATATCAAACACTCTGGTACTGAACTGTGTTCTCTGCATGCTATGGAAAACACTTGCTTTTTTAGATATACTCTTAATGCAGTTCTGATTTTAGCAAAAAAATGTTAAGAAATCCCCAAAACCAAGTGTTATGAAATTGTCCAATAAGAGGCAAAGACCAGAAACCTCTCTGATATCTTTTCCCAGTTTGTACATATTATGCAATACAGCATGCCTGCTTGCTGTGTGCTCCAAGATGTACCCTTCAGTATGAAAACTGGCATGGGACTTGCAACTGAAAGTGAAGGCAGATTTTTGACATTCCAGGTTCAGGGTGCTCTGATCACTCAGCAGCTTTTAATTGAGGGACAGCGTGCAGTTATCAGTGTAATGCCAAAGAACAGTGCTGGATTCATTTTATCAGTAAGTTTTCCGCACTGTGATGAAAGTTGTTATTTTGTCCCAAACTTTGCTGGTTGGAGTCATTGGAGCTCTGCATGAAAGGCAAGGAAGGTCAAACTGCATGAATCTTAATGTGTCATCTGAATTCCAGGTACTATTTGGAAAGGAATGAAGATGTCTGGGGGTAAAGAGTGTATTCCTCTAAAACGCCTAAAGTGCGAAAGAAAATGGGCTGTACTCTGCCATGCTTAAAACACGAGAGGTCCAACCCATAAATATAGGGAGGTATTTTTATGGGCAAGAACAGTACATTTCTTAGTCTGTTGCACAGTCAGCCTTTTGGCATACTAATTGCTAAAATCATAAACATCCATAGCTTCAAGCTGGTTGCTGAAGCTATCCTGCTAGATCTTTATAAAAAAAATTTAAACAGTCAAAACCCAACACAAACTATAGCTATTTCTTCCCCAAATTCTCTTCTAATGACATTGTTGTTCTAATAAAGTGATTAGACTTTCTTATCCTAGCCAGGGATGCTGCTAAACCAAGTTGAAATACCCGTCTTGCTGGGATTATCCTTCAGGCACAGTTTAAATGACACACCAACATATACATCTACTTTAACTCGACATTTGTTGTCCTTGCTGCTTTCTCCTACTAGTTCTGTAAGGCTCTTAACTTTTCCCTTGGAGTCATGAGTAGTGTTTAAGAAAAAAAAACCCTGTCTTTATTCTTAGAAATGACATTTTTGTTGATGAGCCATCCATTTTCTTTCACTTATGAACTTTAAATTGTATGTTGCTTTGACAGCATTTTTACTCTTGGAAGTATCCAGCTACACCATCACACTTCAAAAAAGCCCCAGCTGTTCAGAGCCAAATTGTTGTCTTGCTCCATGCACTGATGCTCAGTATGAAAGTGAACCAGAGCAGTGAAAAGCTATTTATTTAATGATGGCATCTTCAGGTCTGTGTTAGTCTGAAAAGGTCTTTCATTCTACTTAAGTTGCTATCTTAGCAGTCTGCAAATGATGTTTTGCTTAGAAAGTAATTTAATCACCCTCAGTTTTAAAAGCTTTGGCCATGTGAAGTAAACCTGTTAACTTCCCAAGACAATACCAGCTGAAATGAGAATAAAGGAAAATACTAAATCACCCTCTGCCTTCTGAGAAGAGGTACTGAAGCAGTGCTACATCTCACATGGTCTTTTTTGAACTCCTTCTGCTTCCCTGTACTTCAACTCCTTTTCCAATTTTATTCACGCCAGTTTCTCCACTTACTGCTCAGTACTTCTCCCTTTGCCCAGAATTTCTTTAAAAAGGCAGGATTTTCCTATAAAATTGGCATATATTTTTCTTTACCACTCTCAGCTCTGAATTTGTTTATCCTGATTGGAATGAAAGCCCGTGTGCTGACAGAAGTAGTGTGAGGAGATCAAGTGGGATTCAGTCATGTGTTTTCATTTAAATTACAATCTCAGAAGTGTGTTCGAAATGAAAAGATTTAATAACATGCTCTTTGCAGTGGCCTGCATTAGGATGAGTAAATCAGGTACAAACTGTGCTACAAAGAAAATGTAAACCCTGCACAAACAAGCCCCCCTAATTTATCCACTTTAATCTAGGTTGGGTGTTTTACTGGCTTCACTTTGCCTTTGCTATATGCAACAAATGGGCAGCACCGACAGGAGCAGATAACATTTTGATCAAGTTTTGGTGTCCTCTTAGGTTTTAAATTATCTTTTAGTGTTTGCACTATTTGACTCCCTTTATTTTGGAGTTTGTTTGGGTATGTGTCTGGAAAACGGTGAAGAATTACATCCACCAAGTCAGAGACCAAACTTTACTGTATGGATTTCATTGCAGCTCATGTAAATGTTTTTGCTGCAGAGCTGTAGAGTGGCAGGGTATTAATACACATCCTCTGAAGCTACCTCTGAATCAGCACTGAGCTGCCTTCTGTTCTTGTACCTCCTGTAGTCTCTCATGCCAATGCAAAGGACACAAAATACATTCCAACACTGGGCTCCAACTTTATTTAAGAAGGTTGCATTGGATCACGGGACCAGGTGCAGATTTAAATGGAAGTTTCACGAATGCTCTTCCATAGAGGACTTGTGGGTAGCAGAACCTGCTCTGCTATGGGTACAGCCACATGACAGGGCAGAAAACACTATGGAAACAGCAAAGAGGGTACAGCCCTTGGGTGTTCTCCAGGCTTTTTAGACATTTAAGTCTGAATTATGGCAGGCACAGGCCTCCTGACAGCAACAGAATCAGGAATGTGCAAATTCCTGCAAGTTTAAGCAGGTGCAAGGAAACAACCCAGGGCAGTGGGATGGACTATTCTTGCTGCTCTGGGAATCTGTAAAAACTCTGATGTCCTGGAATGGAAATAGGTGATGACCCACTAATCTTCACTTGGATCCATGCTGAAAACAAGCTCTACCACGGTCCTGCAGCGTGAGCCACAAGCCAGATTTCACTGCCTGTGCTCAGCACTGCACTGACACCAGGATGCAACATGAGCTGAGTGGCAGCTTCCCACCAGATACACCAAGGCTTCAGTCTAACTCTGTCATTACTCCTAGAGTATGGTTTTGCTCTAATTACAGCTTTTTGAATATTTCAATTTTTTACACACTGGACCCCTGGAGAGTTAGAACTGAAGTATCCTTGATTCTGTTGATTTCTGTGAAAATTGTAACACCATTTTATCAGGTTTTTGATTTAATTAGCCTGCTTTGGGGAGAGGATTAACATAGCATGTATAGTCCCTATTTAAGTGTACCCAGTATTGTATAATAGGGGAGTTTGTGCCAAACAAACAGCTGGGCTCTGCCTGGGAAAGCTTATATTCTGGTGGCACAAACAAAAATACACAATAAATACAAACACAACAGCATGTGGCCATTGCAGTTGGTATTAAATGGAAAGAAATTAAATTCTTCTGTTTCTGTGATGTTCTTCTGCTAAGTGCCTCAGAATTATAATAACTTGTTATTGTTTTTTTGTATGGACTATCTCTTGACACCTCGCCTTCTAAACAGAGCTCCTGCTCCGATACTTTGAATATTCAGCAAATTTATTCTTATAGCTTGCACCTTCTTTCCTTGCTTTAGATTCTCTTGTGATAATTCTGCTTCCAAGTTATAGTATCTCTCCATCACTGATGGTTCCATATGGTCACTCAATTCATACAGTTAATTTAATTAGATTCCTCTATAGTGTAGCACTACACTGGGCATCAGCTGTAGTGTCTCTCCTGATGGATTACTGGGCAAAGCCCTCACTCATGAGGACTTACATTGGAATGTGGTTTTTGTTACTTAGATGTTTACCAAAAATAGTCAAAAGCTACATTAAGAAAGAAATGTTAGGTATTTCTTCAAAAAACAAGTGTAAAGAGGTGTCTACAAACTACTGAAGTTTACATTTGATGTAATGAAATTTTTTTTTAAATGTGACTTCTTGCTATTTATAAACAAGAGTAAAAACATGGGCTCTTACATGTTATTTTCTCACTTTTCTGACAGCAAACTTGGGATGAATCTTTCCCACAATGTGGAGGCTTTTTTTGTGTCTTGTCAGAGATAAGGTGATTGTGTGGAAAAACAATGATGATAGGGATCTGTAATTACTTGTGACTGATGAGCATATCTGACACTGTTTCCTGGTATCCACTGATAATTCTCCAAGGTAAGAGGGAAACAGACAACTTCCTCTGCTGACAGTACATATTTCATGTTTGGGATGCTGCTTGTGGTGAGGTTTTGGGCAGGATTGCTATACCACAGCGTGAAAATATTAGGAAAAACAATGCATGTCTGGGGATCAGTCTGTTAAATGTTTCTGTCTTTCAGGTTGGTATAGTATGAGCAAAGAGAAAATGAGTCCTGGGAGACAGAGAGCTCTTTCAGATGTCAGTCCCCCAATTAACTCTGTAAGGGCACATCAGAGCATCTTTGGGTAAAGGCCATCTATCTTTTTCTCTTAATATGAATGGTGGCAATATAATTATTTTGAGTGGTGAAAGAAGATTCTCTCTTAGGAGAAATTTGTCTTGATTCAAAAGTACTGATATATGCAAAGTCAGAACTGGACCTTGTAGCAGCTTTATTTTAAGCTGAACATTTAAAATGCATGTGATATTTTAAAGTTTGAGAAGTTTTTGAAATGTGAACTAGTCTAAATTATGCAGAGGTCTTGGAGCTCAAATAACTACAAACAAGCTTTCAAATCTACTAACCCTCAAAACCACCTCTACCTGAATGGCTTAAACGAAATACTGTGCTCTGGAAGGGTAAGAGGATAATATTTAGCTGAACTGCACTTTATCTTGTGCTTCTGAAAATGATCAGTTGCAGGACAATCATTAAAATCATAGGCTATAAGTTACTGTCCTTGGAAGCAAATGATACATTGCAAGATTTGTGGGTCTTTGTCTTTTATCACAGCAAATTGAATATGTCTAAGTCACCAGGGGTTCTTTTTAAATTGTTCCTTATTTTGCTAGGCCTGCAGCTTTTAAATAAAACCTTTTGATTTAATAAGGAACAAAAATGCTGATATTTGTGCTGGTTTAAGGATTGCTGCTTTGTGTAAGTCTCTTTTCTTGCTAAGTACTAACTATAATGCAGCTCCTGATGAAATCAGCCAGTTGAGTAATTAGGGGTTGTCTCCTTCCTATCTTCTCTACAATCTTCAGCAGTTATCTCTTTTGTTCAAAAACAACTGGAGGTCAGGTTATGTGAGGAAACCCCACGATGAGTTAAATGATCAAGACCCAGAAAACCCCGGAGCACTGTAGTCTGTAGTGTTCCTCCTCCATTTGGAACAAATTACCTATCCCAGCTTCAGACCTCAATGGGGGAGTATATAAATTGTTTTTTATTTAGTCTTAATGTTGTGTTCACCACCCTACCTGTGCTCAGAGTATTTGCTGTAAGTGTGAGCCCCGCAGGTTGTCAAAGGGCCACTCGAAATGCTCTCTTCTGTTCCTGTTCAGTTTTGCTGTGTTAGCCAGCCTGGATCAAAAGCCCAAACATGGCATTGAGCATTAGGTGGAGAACCCTGCAGAGGGGGGAGGGAAGTCTGGCTGGAGAATAGCAATGCATGTATTTTACGGTAAAAAGGTGTAAGAGGATCTGGAAGTGCCAGGCTTTGGTGGAAAAAAAATGGGTAGTTAGAAAAGAGGATATATTCTACAAGCAAGATTAAAGGAAATTAAATTGGAGGATTAAGACTCAGGTTCTGTACCTGTTCTCATTTTCTGTTTCAATTCACAAAAACCACCAGTGATTAGTATTCTTTAAATAATGAAAAAAGCAAGAAGCATGTCTTGTTCTCCATAATCTGTGACTACAATCTTCATCATAGAAACTCTCTCTCGTGAGACAAATTTGGGTGTCGTGGAGTCCTGCTTATGAGGGATGTGGATTATATTCACTCACATCTCCTGAATAAGTTGGTCTGGGGTTCGCTGGGGCCCCTAACAGAAGGAGGAGTTGGACCTGTTGGAGTGAGTCCCACAAAGATGATCAGAGGCCCTGGAGCATCTCACCTGTGGAGTCAGGCTCCACTGGAATCCCTCAGCCTGGAGAAGGGAAGGTTCTGGGAGCCATTAGAGATCCTTCCAGTACCAAGAGAGCTGCACAGACTTTGGGGAACTATGTTTTGTGGCTTAAGGATACAGCTTTACGGAGTGGGAGGCGAAAGGCTGAGAGAATCCACTGCAGGAATGCTTTGATAAGAAACAGGACTTCCATCCCATTTCAATATGATAGATTTCAAAGTTAAATCAAAATGTAATTAAGTAGGGAGTAATTTTCTTTACCAAAAAAAAAAAAAAAATCATACTCTAATTTAAGCTTGGACAAAAAATAGAATTTCCTGCTTTTGCTAGTTAATCTATTTTGTAAAGCCTGGATCAGGGAATAGAGAAACTGCCAATGAACTGCAGAACCCCATAACTTCTTTTGCATCACTATGCACTACTTAAATGGCACTTCAACAAGAATCAGACATTCTTCCAATTGTGTAAAGCTTGCATGCTTAAAAGCCTTTTTTTAGGGAGGTATTTCACTGCTTATGGGATGATGAATAATCAATAGTTGCCTAAATATTTCACATTCCTCCTTTTTTAGTTATCCTAAATACTAGGGGAAGCCATGGTAGCCCTTCTAGGCCTAATTTTGTTCCCAGTTTCTTAACACTATAACTGCACACCTCTATCCTCTGCATCAGAGTACTTGATTGTACAGTGGGCCAAACACACCACACCCTGAGCTACCCTGGAGTTACCTGAAGAGGCTCAGCGAGGTAGGAATGTTCAACTCTTTGGATGCCTGATACAGGAACATCAGCTCTAGTGAGTTTCCATGATCCATTTAATGTCTTCATTCTTTGGAAGCTATTGCTATTAGCAGACTTTATAGGTAGGTAGCACTCATTTTTGTTGCTTTGTAGTGTTATTTTTCCAAATTCGTTATTGAAAAGGTCATTTTCCAAGGTTGCTAGGTCTGAAATGACCATTCTTGGCAGCAGCTCCAACTGTCTCTTCATTTCATTAATTTTCTTGCTGAATCGTGGATTTGTTCTGTAAAATACATATATCCAATTAATTTTTCAGCATAAAAGGCAGAGACTGCTCATAAAAAGGAATTTTAGATTTTCAAACTACATATAGCAGATGGTTTTAAAGGTATTTAATTTCTCGTTTCCTCAAGTGGGGCTTCTGTTATTTAAATGCGTGGTGCCTTTAGCCTATGTAAAGAAGCAGGACTTGACATTCCAGGCATGCCTAGCAGTCCTCTCGGTCTCAGTGCCCTCCTTGATTAAATGCTGCGGGAATGGGCGATAAGGGGCAGGACTGTAGGTCCCTTTCAGACCTCTAAAATGACAGTTTTAATGCTCTCCTTCTCCTGCACTGGGATAAATAGTCCTGCCAACTACACTGACCAGTGTCCTCCAGCAAGGGAGAGGACATCACCGTTCACAGTGCCAGTCTACCAGCGTGGCAGCCAGGTAGGATCTTTCTTATAAGGATCACAGACTGAACTCTCTTAAAAATTAGGGTTTTATATTAGTAACTCTAATAGGACCCGAAAAAGCAGCATCAAAACCAGCAAGGATTAAGGGGACCACGAGGTGGCACTTCTGCTGCACAGAATGCCTAAAGCTCAATCACTTTGCAGGCTGGTAAAAATACAAAAAAGAAACAAACAAACCCAACTTTCCCCTAAAGAAGAAAAGTAAACTTATTCTTGTGAGCAGCCATTTAAAATCAGTAGTTAAAACCATCACATGGATTCCTTTCAACCTAACCAGGAGCGGGACTCGATCCTTGTGGGTCTTTTCCAACTCAAGATATTCTATGATTCTGATAGACTTTCTGTAAAGCAGAAACTTTCTTTCTTTCTGTCTTATCCAGTATCTCAAGTCAATAAAGTCTCTTTAATAGTAATATTCAATTTCTCCATGTTTCCATGCCCATTTCCACACTACCTGATGTATTTTTTGATGAGGAAAGATGCATAACAATACTGAAGTGTTCTGTGGATGTGCAATTTTCATGTGCTATTTCTCTTCAGAAAAGTTTCAGGGAAAGCTTTAAGCTTATATGTGATTATCTTGCATATTCTTTCCTAGATAACTCACATTAAGTTTTTGCAAAATGTGATTCCTTGGAGGATGTTTTTTCCTCATAGTGTACATCTATTTCAGTTTCCCTGAATGTTGGGGCATCACTTAATTTTTTTTAAAAATTAACTTCTGGAGCATGTGGTCCTGATTCAGTGTTTTAAAAAAAAAAAATCCTTGCCAGTGGTTTCAAACTTTTCTGTTTGGCTGCACCTCTGCACTGTGGAAGGCAAATGCATCTCCCTCTGCCTGTAAGGAAACAAACCCTTGGCCAACATGTTGGAGGAAGGGAGGAACTCTTACAACAGCAGCAGGAAGACAAGGGTTTGGGCAGCAAATCTAGCCTGGTTTTAGCAAAAAGTTAATGGAATTTTATATTTGACTGACTTTTTGCTATTGCCTAGTAATTAAGAGACCTGTCCAAGAATTTTTTACTAAGATGCAGCAGAGGCACGAGACTCCAAACAACTTTCTGGTTACCTGATGGGTTTGGAGCCCTGTGTGAAAGCATGTGGAGCTATCGCTGCTGCACTCTGCTTTTGGAGATGATTTCTCTGTTGCAGTGTCAGCTCACACTTGTGCCAAGCTCTGGACTCTATCTAGAAGGAGTTCACGGCTGAAGCAAGGAAATGCAAAACTGTGGTGGTGGTGGTGGTAAATCTGTTTTAAACTTCAGTCCCAGCTTTTCACACAGAACGGGCATGACTGGCTTAAGCTATACTGCACAAAATCTTTTAAGTTTGGAGTGACTAACAAAACCAGTGTATAGCCATGGCTTGCACCTGGGGTGGTCTAGAAAAGAGACAAATGCAGGAAGGAGCAGAATTACAACATGTTATTGCAGGAGAAGAAAGAATTGTGAGTAAAGACTGATGAATCATGGCTTGAGTAAATACATTGGTACACTTACAAGCCTGATAGATTTCTTTGGGCAAGAAAAATACACCTCCAGTTGCAACTGTTTTACTTCTGCTTAATATTGGAAAAAGTGCTTTATTAATGAGGATTGTAGATTAGTTCACCTGCTATTCAGTGACTACATTGCTCTGTTTTTTTCTGAAATTGCTTTCAGAGCTACAGCAGTCCAGCCAGACTTTCCCATTAATACTTTATTAGCAGAAGCCAGTTATGTTATAGATGCTTGAAATTTGCTTTCTGTCTGCCTATACGTGCACCATATGCATGGGAGACTTCTGAAAGACTTTGTTTTCTGTCTTTTCTGCAGCAGCTGCTGAGTTAAGATGCCTTTATTTCAATAGTAGCTTTTATTCAGTAGGGAAAACATTTTAATTTTTTTTTTCTTTTTTTCATAAATGTCTTTCTGGGAAATGCTGCTTGACATATTTCTCCTTCTTAAAATGAACATTTCTATCAGTAATTCCCCTAGGGTAAACAATACTAACCCTGACTTCAGACAGTGAAATTTATCAGGCTGATGCTTCTCCTGTCTTTGATGAACAGCTGAGCCCTGTACCTTGTGTGGTAGCACCCGGGATTACAGGACAAATTGTAGATTTAGGACAGAATGAACAGCAAAATGCTTCCAAGCAGAACTAAGTCATTAATCTGGATCGAGGAAATTTGTTTTAATAAGGAGACAGTATTGTAATGGCAGTGCATTCAAGGGCAAAGTTTACCTGTTAAGAGGCTTTGTGAATGCAATGCAATTGCAGCTGCTCAGACACCTCCAAAACTGCTCTCGGTGTGGTTTGATCCTTGTGGTTTTAGTTTCCGGGGTGCCCGCAGTGCTCGGATGTTCATTCCCACAGAGATCCCCAGGGATAAACTGGGTGTGGGTCCTGGCCCCAAGCAGCCCTCGTCCCATCTCCCCTCCCAGCTCCGGCTCTGTGCTCATGGAACTTGGACAGGCACAAAACGCTGCAGATCAGAAATTATCCCACCAAAAAAAAAAAAAAAAGGTGTAAAACAAGGCTTGAGCACCACCATTCTCCGTCAAATTGTACAAATTGTACAAAAGGCTGAGGGGAGTTGGGGCTGTTCAGCCTGGAGATGAGAAGGTTCCAAGGAGACCTCAGCGCCCCTTCTGGTTAAAGGGGCTAAGAGAGAGCTGGAGAGGGGCTTTGGACGAGGAATGGAGTGACAGGACAAGTGGCAATGGCTTTAAGTGGAAAGAGGGTACCTTTAGCTTAGGTGTGTGAAGAAATACTTTACTGGGAACGTGGCGGGGCCCTGGCACAGGTTTCCCAGAGAAGCCGTGGCTGCCCCATCCCTGGCAGTGCTCAATGCCGGACTGGACAGAGCTCTGAGCACTCCGGTCCAGGGGAAGGTGTCCCTGCCCATGGCACGGGAGATGCTCCTCACGCTCCCTCCCAACCCAACCATCCCGCGATCCCGTGAGCCCGTCCGGTCCCGGCGCGGCTCTCGGCGGCTCGGGCCCCGCTCGGGCCCCGCGGGCGCTCCCCGGGGTGGCCCCTCACGGCCGGGGCCGGGCGCGCTCCGCTTTACGGCTGCTGAAAACCTCCCTGGGCGGGCCGGGCCGTGCGGCGCCGGGCACCGCCAGGGCAGCGCAGGTAACGCGGGCGCGGGGCGGGCGCGACCCCCGGGCTGCGGAGCGCGGCTGGCAGCGCGGGGCGAGCTCGGTCAGCTCCGGGCGTGCTTTTTCTGAAACTAACTCAGAAGTCGGTCACATAGAGGGAGCCGCGGCTGCTCCACGCTGGTCGTCCCGGGACAGCGGTGGCTCCTGCGGGGGTCCGGGCTGGGGCTGGGTGTGGGGTAGGACAGGTAAATGTGCCGTAGGATGGTCCTGCACGGCCCCGGTGAGCTCCCGCTCTCCTCCCATCCCTGGTTCCCACCTTCGGCGTTGAGCTGCTCCGTGTTCTGCTCTTTGCTTTCTGTTCGCTGAGAAACGGGACACGAGCGCGGTCTCGCTTGAGTTTAGAAACTGAGCGATGTGTTAGCGCCTTAAAGCTTTTAGGTATTGAAACAGAACCGCCAGAGCACAGTGATGTGTGTGACATGTTGGAAACTCGCTGCGAGTGAGAGCAGCGAGCAGATGACAGGACGCGTTCCCCTCGGGATTTGGGGCGTGCTCAGGGTACCAGAAACGCGACCGGGTAATTCTGTAAGTTTCAGTCCAGGACAGCCTTGTCAATGTCATCCTCTTGTGTGATCCTCAGTGTTTTGGGTTCTCCATCCACGCAGACAGAGCTCCTTGGCTTCAGCAGGTATTTGTCTCCTGTAACTGAGATGGCCTCAACGTTGTAATTAAAACAAACTCCGTAACGAGCGTGGAGTTGACATTTGCAAAACAGCACTGAGGCGTCTTGCTGACTTCAGCTGAAATCTGCAGCATCGTTGCTGAGTCATCAGGACAGAAATATTCGGGCAAGAAATAAAGAATTTAGATTTTTAACCCTAATGTGAGCAGCCTGTTTCATGTTGGTTTATTTATTACTTGATAAAATATTTCTTGCATTTACAGGCAAATTTATTTGTTCAGTGGTTAGCATATGGAAAGCATTAGATGACTGAAACTGTAAAGATGCCAGGGTCCTGTATATCAAGCAATACTGTATGTATTTTTAGAATTTAAATCTAAAGAGCTCTTGTATGAGTCCCAGTACATCCATAATGCAGCATTTATCTCCGCTATCATCAAAATACTAAAGAGTGTCTTCTGAATTTTGGTCATGGATCACATTCCTAGTAGATGTCTTAACTGTGTGATAATCTACCATAAAGTTAATTACTTGAAACAAGCCAAAGAATGATCTTTTGTAGCCTACCTTTGGCAGTTTTTTTTTTTCAGCTGGAATTTTTAAATTAAAAACTCTAGAGCTATACACACAACATTTTCTTTTAAAAAATACTGCAGAAACACACTTTTTTCCAAGTTTCATCAGATTTTTCTTGGTTATCTAAACTTTGCTAGTTTTTTTTTCACATCCTTAAAATTGTAACAGCTTTATATTGCTGAAGATGTTGGCTGAAATGATGCTAACAGGTCACATTGCTCGATAATGAAGTATTTCTTTAGTGATAATGGGAAATTGGGTTTTCGTTGCATTGCAGAGTTGGGTCCAGGTTGTTTATCTGAAGCAGAAGAAAGGTTTAAATGGGAAAAAAAGTCAGAATTGCCTTAAGTTAACAGAAAGATGCTCGTGGTTCACATGCATGTCACAAGCTGCTGATTTTTTTGGTAGCAGCTCCCATAGTCATGCTGATCATATGACTTCCCGCTCTGTTAATCTTCATAGCTGAAGTCTTTGCTTGTCACTGCTGTGGTACATACCTGCATTATTTTTTCCCCTTTTTAAAATAACCTCAGGGTATGAATACAAACTAGACAAAAATAGACCTTCAAAGTGCTTTTTCTCCCCCTTAATAAACAGATTTATTTCAGAAGCGTAGTTCTTTGTGATTCACATGTAATCCTCCAGGGAACGCGTGCTGTAGATCTTCATTATGGTAATCTGTCAAAAAGACATTTCTAAATCCTCAGACTTTTTCAGTGGCTCTGGAGCTTCTACTCTAAATATGCTTTTGGTGGCCAGGCCACCTCTCCTGCAGTATAGAACTGCTTAAGCACTGCTTGGGCAGTGTTGCGCTTTTCTTTTTCTTCCTTTCCTTTTTTTCCAACCCTCTCCTCCCCTGTAATGTTTGCTTTGGTGTTTAAGCACGTGCATTATAAATGTATTTATAAATTAGTTAATTAGGAGTATGCAATGTAATATGAGGAAGTCATTGATAGATGGTTCTAAATTAAATCTTAGTAGAACTGAGATGCTGTTTTGCATTTTTGTGCAGATCATGCTTTGGTTTGCAATTAATCCAACTATGAAATAGGATTTATCTCCAGCTGTGGGATACAGAGCAGATACTGATGTGGAAATTGCTTCCATTAAGTAACTCAGTGTTCTGACTGAGAAAGGAGTTTGTAGCAAGGTGGGGTCAGTTTCCTCTCCTGAGTGACAAGCAAAAGGACAAGAGGAAACTACTTGTGCCTGGGGGGGGGTTAGATTCGATATTGGAAAAAAAGTCTTCACAGAAAAAGGCTGTTGAGCACTGGAGCAGTCTGCCCAGGAGAGTGGTGGAGTTCCCATCCCTGGGGGGATTTAAAGGATGCGTAAATGTGACGCTTTTGGGGACTCGGGTTAGGGCTGGGCTTGACAGTGCTGGGTCAATGGTTGGACTGGATGTTCTTCGAGGCCTTTTCCAACCTAGTGGGTTCTGTGACTCTATCATGTGTTGAAAACAATGCACTCTGTTCTCAAAGACTTAGCAACAAGTGCATTAAAGCACTTTATTCCTCCTCAGGCATTCATCTGTTGGCTCTGTGAGTTGTGTGTGCAGGGAAGCAGGAAAGGTCACTGTTCACCCTACAGTACCTGTATAGTTCCAAAAAAAAAGGGGTGATCAAGTACAGCTGTCACAGCCCAGGCTGTGTGCAGCAGAGCAGTTTGCTCTCAGCTGTCTTCTTGCCATGGGATCTGTTGGTCAGCGGGGATCTAGCAGGGAAAAAAACATAAAGACTTGCATATCTGAAAACATAGTCAAGAAGTAATGAAATGAAGGTTTAGGAGTGCTGGTCTTTCTGGTTTCTTGTACAAATGTGCTTGCAGTTCTTTGGGGATATCTGAGAAGCACAGGATAAGTACAGGAGCTGAACAAAAGTCAGAATATGCTGTTATTTATTACTGATCTGCCACTTGTGTTAAAAATCAATATAATGACATTGACATGGGTTGTTGACATCAGTAAGACTTGACTTTGAATTCAGACTGGTTAACTCTAAACTCTCTACACTACTACGTTCAGCATTCCACCTTTATGCAGAGCCAAAGGATTCAGCAATCACACAGTTGTTCTGGGCTTTCTGCTTGAAAATCAGAAGGATCTGTCACCCAAACATACGTGTAAGAAGGAGGATATATACAATGGTCATCTGGGAAATTGAACTGGTAGGATTGTTGGGTTTGTTCTTTAGTTTTCTCTTCATTGCTTGTTTTAGCTTCTCAGTTAACTGTTTTCCATGGAAATACAGATTACTTTGAGAGAACTTGAGGAAAAACTTCAATATGAGCCAATCTATATATGATCGGGCAGAAAGTGTACAGTGTCTTTGTGTTTGGCATTAATGAGATCACTCCAAGAATCCTCTGTCAAGTTTGGGTGTTCATACTTCAAGGAGGATGTTAAAGTCAAACAGACTTCAGAGAAGAACTGTAAGAATGAATAAGGGTTGAAAATTTCTCCTGAGGGAGAAATTCCAAGAGCTCAATATGTTAAATATTATCAAAGAGAAAGGAGGGGAGGGGCTTGATTGCAGCGTTTTAGTGTGTGCATTGTGAACAGAAATTCTGTGATGAAGCAGAAAATGATAGGATATGAAGATCCTTTGGCTAAAATATGAGCCAGACACATTTGCAGTAGAAATAAGAAATGCATCTTCAGCAATGAGGGTAATTCATTGCACATTATGGTAGGATATTCATCAAAGGAGAATTTTAATTCAATATTTTTCCTTTAAGATGTACCTAAGTAAAACTTAATTGAGGGCATGTGTCTGTGTTCCATTCTATACAAGTCACAGTAGATGATCAAAGTATTTTTTTTTGCGTCTAAAAACATGCATGTACATAAAAAGACAATAATAAAATATGCTTAGCCTGGGAGACTGTTTAAATTAGGACAGAGCTGATAGATAACTCAAGACTTTAAAAGGTATAAAATGCCTGGAAACAATGAACCGCAGAATCACAGAATAGTTAGGGTTGGAAGGGACGTCTGGAAATCATATAGTCCAACCCCCAAAACAAAGATCTCTAAAGCAAGAATTTGTTTTAACTTTACTGAAGATTGAAAAGTTGGCTTAGTGAGTAATTCTTTAGCAATGCAAGATATCATTACACTCAATTTCTGCATTAGGAGGTCTTGGCCATCTTAAACACTAAATTAACAAACCAGTTGCTAAGATTCCTTACAATTTTTCATGAAAGTACTGTGGAAATTAAGGTGGTTGAAGTTCAGAATCTGAAAGAAATGTGAAATAAAAAAAAAAAAATAAAAATCATGAGTAACTTCCAGAGAGGAGAACACTTGGGCTGCAATAGAAAACTGCTGAGTACAACAGGGTGGTAACAGAACATACTGTGTGTGTGTGGGAATTATTGGAGGGTTTGCAAGGAGGGATTTGTAGATCCTGCAGAGATTTGGGGAAAATCTGTGTTATAATGCATTATCTCCTGCGGTGAAGAGCCAGCAGGAATGTTCTGAGGTTTTTCGTGTGCTCGGTTTTACATGCCTTTAGCAGTCAATGCTTTCAGGTCTTGGGCTTAGTGGAATTGTAGGCAGCTGTGCTGGTTTTGCTGGGGATAGAGTTAATTTTCTTCCTGCTAGCTGAAGCAGGGCTGTGTTTCGGATTTGCGCTGGAAATGGTGTTGATAATAAAGGGATGTTTTGGTTATCACTAAGCAGTGCTCGCACAGAGCCAAGGCCTTTTCTGCCCTCACCCCACCTGTGAGGTGGCTGGAGGTGCTCAAGAGTTGGGAGGGGACAGAGCTGGGACAGCCGACCCCAGTGACCCAGGGAATATTCCAGCCTATAGGGTCGTGTGCTCAGCATAAAGCTGGGGAAGCAGAAAGAAAAGGGGGACATTGGGAGCGATGGCACTTACTTTCCTAAGTCATTGTTAGGTGTGGGGGAGCCTGGCTTTGGCTTTCCTGGGGATGACTGAACGCCTGCCTGCCTATGGGAAGTGGGGAGCAAATTCCTGGTTTGGTTTTGCTCACGTGCACAGCTGTTGCTTCACCTGTTAAACTGGCTTTATCTCAGCCCAGGGATTTTCTCACTTCCACTCTTCTGATTCTCTCCCATCTCACCGGGGGGAAGGGTGAGCAAGTGGTTGTGTGGGACTGGGTTGAAGCCCCTTGTTGGGGGTTAAACCATGACAGCAGCATGAGGAGAAATGAAAGAATGGTACATCAAAATAGCAAAACCTCCCTTTGACACCGTTTGACAGGATGGACAGAAATCAAGCTGAAGCACAAGTCAAATAAGATACGCCTGTCTTGTATAAACTCTTCAGGTTTTTCGAGAACATGTCAGGAATCAGCCTTCAATATGATGAGAGATCATCAAAATAAATGGAAGGGACCAAGCTAAGCACACATCACTCAGCGAAACCAGTCTTTTTGCTTAAATCCCTGAGGATACTGAAGCAATGACCAGGGGATTTGATAAGGGAGCGTGGATTGGTGAACCAAATCATGTATATGATGAGGACCAGCTGGTTATAAAACTACAGCAAATTAGAGCAGGAAAAGTCTGCAGCTGGAAGGATTTTTGAGAGTCTGAAGGTGATTGTGCTTCCTGTCTCAAGGGACAATGTGCAAGTATCCAAAAAGTTCTGTGATACACGCTGAAGGGAAAGCTGAGTATTTGTTGTATTGATCAGTGTGTTGGAGATGGCTGAAACAGTGGAGATTTGGGGGCTCAGACCACAATTTTAAGCCACTTACTTTGATTGCACACTTCCTTATGAATATTTAATGGCTTAGGAACTGTTGGATGATGGATAATTCTGAACGCTGCAGTTACAGAAAAACCTGCAGCAGTGAGCATGCAAGATAGAGACGTTTGACCATTTGTTTTTCTTCTTCTTAATAGTAGAAATTAATTCATAGGTGAATTCATACTTTCCTTCAGGTCTGTTTCTGTTTTTTTAAGTTATTACTCTTGTCTTAAGTTTTTGTGTTTAGGTGTTTAATTTACTTTTATGTTCCAAGTAGTTCTATAAAGGTTCTACCTTTTCTACTTCTACCTTTTGTACTTTATATTTCCATTCATGTTAGAGATGACCTAAATTTGTTTCAAGCTTTGTTTTTGCAATAGTGGTAAAAATTCAACTTTTATAAAACATAAGATTTTTTTTCTTTCTTTATGCACTGCTCTGGGCTGATAATGTGTGGGATATAAGGTGTCATGGGCCAAGTTTGTGGTATGAAAAGATTGACTTTGGTAGAACTGTAATGAGAAGTATCTGTGTAGAGCGATGGGTGAGAAATTTTATAAAAAACTAATTATTTGCAGAAAACCATGTCTATGCTGGCAATTTCCAAGTAGACTTGGGTGTATTTATCTACCCATTACAGTTCTTATTTTACGGATGAATATGCTAAGTGCTATGCAGAATTATTTGGCCATATGTTCCTGTTTTTATGGAACTTCATTTTGCGGGCTCTTTATATAAATAAAGTTTTCTCTTCATGATGGAATGTACTAAGAGGAAGAGAAAAGAATGTTATTTCAAATGTTATACCTTTTGCAAAAGAGCAGATGGTGTTTGTATGTGGGGCTTCGAGGAAGTTTTACGCTTTGAAACTACTGCTTTATTCCAGATTGTCTAAGAGAAATTAGTGTTTTTAGCTCTTCTGGAGCATCCCAGGTTGTACCACACCTGATGTCAGTGTGTCCTAAAGCCAGCAGAGATGTGGATTTTATTTGTATAAAATAAAATCCACATCCTCTGTCACTTGATTTGTATAATGTGGATTATTCCCAAGTGCAGGCAAGAGTTACTTGCTCAAAGTTTATTGTGTGCAGTACTTTGCCAAGACAGACCTGAGGTGAGACTGAATGATCTCAAGTTTCTGCATCTCTATTCATGCCTTTTCAGTGTTAAGAGTTGACTGTTCCAGTCTTCAGGACTTCCATGAGTCACCAGAGCTCTGGGAAGCTGATGGAGAACAGTCTGGTGACACAAGTCAGCTCCTTCAGCACCCTTGGACAGCTCAGCAGTGTCACAGTTGGTGCTTCACAGTCAATTTGATATGCTTCACGGACACTAAATTTGATACAAAATCCTCCAGGAAAAACAGTAGGCAGATGATTCATTTTCCTATTTGTCTTTTAATAGGAAATTTGAAATCCACTGGTCATGCCAATTGTGGGGGAAAAAAGGGATTTTGTTAGTAAAATCTCAGAGGAACTTTTAGGTGGGTGCTGCAGGCTGCATTGAAACATTAAATTATTAAACATGGCTTTTTACAAATGTGTTCCAAGACATTTACATCAACGAACCACAAACATCATGTTGGATGAGACTAAGGGCAGGGATTTACATTGTTTCACTGTCCCCATTAGTTAATTGTTTTTCACTATTCCCTTGCTTAGTTTGTTGGGGGTTTTTTTGACAATATTTGGGCATGTTAAAAAGCATATTTTCCTTGTGGTGTTTTGCCTCAAATAACTTTGTTTTAATCCTATTTCTGTAGGAACAAATCTGTATGAACTCTGACACACAAATAATTTCTTGCATGAATATTTGAAATGTAATTAGAAGACAGCAGAGAATACTGAACTGCTGTAGATACACACCTTGTATCTACAACAAATAAAGCATTCTGTTGGGGACTTAGAGAATTTTGTAATCTTCCTGTTGATACTGCAGTTGTTGTGGGAACCACTGTAGAGCATCTGTTGCCTGAAGGAACTCCCTCTCAGGAGGAAACTGGAACCTGGGGGGTCACCTGTGTGTAAAACTGAAATACACTGTGCCTCTGGCTCTAGCCTCTGTCTGAGGCTGAACTCTGTGGGAGCCTAATGAAATATTAGTGGATTTGCTCATTTAGAGGTCTCTGACAATACCTGTGGAAGAAAATAATGGCTGATAAAAGAGGAGGCTGTTGCTTCCTTTAGCTGCTAAAGGAGACACTTGTGCCCTCATCCCTATTCTGTAGGAGGAGCTGTAGCAGCCATTGGGCCATGCATCAAGGGGAAAGAACATAAAAGTTTTGATTAACTAGGGGAGATAGTTGCATGATGTCAGAATCATGCCTCTGACATTTTTATTTCAGTAGTGAGATGTTGAATTACTGCATATTTTTACTGTCTCAATTGAGAATGAAGCCTATCCAATATTATTTATCTAAGTGCTTCCACAAGAGAGGCAGATGCTAAAATTCTCTGAGAAGCCTGGTGGTGTTTTCAGGCCAAAGTGTTGGCCCAGAGCTGGTGTGTGAGCATATGTTCAACATGCTCAACCAGTGGTTATTCAGTCTCTCCCTTGCAGACAAGTGTGCAGAAGTATCCAGTGTTCTCCTGGGATGGAATGAGAATAAATGCAAAGATATTTTTAAGTCAAATTGAATTCTTGTTTTCCTACCAGCTAATCACTTGTATTAGATGCTTGATGAGTGTCTGCTGTCTGAAAAACAGATACAACATGGGCAAATATGTCTGGCACAATCCAGATGGTTTGATTTCTGACTTCATGGAAAGAGTAGAAAAAAACACATGTAGTGAGCAGAGAGGCTGTGGAGAATGTGGTGCTTCCAGGGAAAAATAAAAATTGCTTCTCTGTCCTGATCAATTACCAGACTATGCAGCTTTAATACAGAGCTTTCCTTGATTGCCAAGTTGTGGCTTCTTTTCACCTACTTCCTACACCTACTTGTAATGCTTTGAAAATGACTATTTTGGGACATGCTCTCTTACTTTCATGCTTAGTCCAAAAAGGGTGGTTTTTTTTCCTCGTGTTTTCTAGCAGCTGTTTTTCATAAGTGTGTGTGTGTGTGTGGATAAATACTCATTTCCCCTGTGGTCTAGCTGGCTTTTCTGCACTGTTAGTACTCCACCGTAACAAAAAGGGATTCTGCATACACACTTCATTCTTGGTGTATTTTGTAGGCCAGCAATTAAGTGTAGGTTTTGAAGTTCAGTGGGTAATTAACTATGCAAGTGTAAATCCACTAACTTTGCGTGTTTGTTTTACATGGGTTTCAGCTTTTAAACCAGTTCTTAAGGACACTTCATTTTTTAAAGAGTAAAAAATATCTGCTCTTCAGGAAAAAAATCAGAATAGATTTCAAGCGATTTTTTTTTTCTATTTAATTAATACAAATATTCAAAAATCCAGCACTTCAGAATCAGAATATTCCAGGAGCAAAACGTATTCCTAAAATGTGTGTTCCAGCGTAGGATACTTAGTGGCACAAGAGTGGAGTTTTGTTTTGTTTGGGTTTTTTGGTAAAGTTACTGTTTTGCTTTTTGTTTTTAAAAAGGATCACACTGCTGTTTTCTTCTGTTGAGTAATGTGCAGACGGTTCTTGCACATAGGAATTATCAATGTCCTTCTGAGTACAGGGAACTGAAGTGAAATACACATTTTTCATGTATGTAGTGGTTATATACAAATGTATGTATACAGAGAAGAGTTTATTTATGTATGTACAATCTTGATCAGATGGGCTTGTGGCCTCTGAGTTTGTAAATAGTTTCCAGAAGGGTTGTAGAGAATATTTACAGGAATTTTTCTGGGTGCCTATCTTAAGAGGGATCTGAGGTATATTAAAGAAATGTGCATTTCTTAGGAAATAGCGAGTTTGAAGAATTCTGGAATTGTTATTTAAAGTTATGTGTGAGTAACCTGAGATAGTCTCCCATTTGAAATAGGCTTTAGTTTTCTTACACAGTCTGTGATGGAAACATGCTTGTTTTCTAGCTGCTGATAGATCAGGGCTGGATAGGGTTGTCTCTGTGTGCTGTGTCAGAGCAGAGGGATTGACCGCCTTAGGGAGGCTGGGGTGAGGTTTCCAGGGAGCTGTTTTGTCCAGCCTTCCTTCCAGTAAAAGACTTGTGTTCCAATACTTGAAAGGAATGGAAAATGTCTTAGTGAGTATCAAATTATAGGTGAATTATTTTAAGTAAAAACTTGCTCTTCATGCTGCTTCTTAATGGAGAATTGTTTTTGTTCACTGTGTCATCCAAGCATAAATGAGAGACTTGAAAAAACTTCATCTTGTGAGAGACAGAAGAGTATATTTTTGAAAATAGTACTGATGTATAAGGACTGCTTTCTGCTCTTTTTTTCTCTTATTTGTTTTTCTTGTCCTTTATAGAATAAAGTATCTTTCTAGATCTATAATATCTTTTAAGTGGAAAAGCCTAAGTAATTTTTTCCTTTTTCTAGTAGATACTTTGTGTGATCTGATTTTGAAGTCAAATCCTTTCTATGTTTAATAGAGACATTTCTTTTTCTTTGTTTCTTTGGTTGAAAGGAGTTAAGTAATGACACTTCCTAGAAAGATGAGATGGAAGTGTTACCAAAAAAAAGAGGGAAAAATTTTCTTGACCTTTAGTGCAGATTTTTTCTAAGCACCAGTTCAAAAGTCTGAATATCACTGATGTCCTGAGAAGGCATAAAAGTGTCAATGTAAGAGATAAATCAAAGTAATTCGGTTTTTCAGAATTGAAATAAATGTGATTTAAAGGGAAACTGTCAAGATACTTAGATCTTAAAACTACTTTAGTGGAAATTTGATTTTTATTCTGTTAGAAGCTTGCATTTACACTGTTGGTTCTAGAATAAATTAACTGAAAGCTGTAGAAAAACTTCAAAGATGATTATTACAGTGTTCCCTAGGGAATTTTAATCCATTTATTGTTTATCTCTTGCCTTGGAGGAATTCCATCTAGAAACTTTTATTCAATTACCTTGTGCAATGTGAAGTATTCTTACCTGCTACGTGAATGTACCTCTATTTAAATGATTGACTGCTGATTGACACAAAGTTATACTGGCTTGTCAGGAAAAGTGGAAAAAGAACAGAATTTTCTTTGAAACTGTATGGAGGGAATTGCCTTGCAGTGATATGAGATGTGCCTCACAAACTGCCTTAAAATGCAGCCTGACCTTTTTTCTGATATGGAGTGGAAACTTGGGTAGATATTTCTCAAACAAAAAGCAATCTGGAAATGGATTAAACCTGAATAATTATTCACTGATGGAAATCTAGACATAGGAGCCTCCTAGGGACATTCTGTATGCACCCAGAAGTTCCTGAATGTACAGAAGCTAATATAAATATTACCTCAGTCTTTCCTGGTAATCTTTTGTCAATCTGGGCTTTTCTTAAAACTTAATTTCTGTTAGTCTATGGGCACTGACTGTAGCATGTAGGACAGTGGGTGTGATTTCTGTTTCAGAACATTTTTTTAAATCCTGGCATACAAATCAGGTTCTGCAGAGTTCTGTGCTGTATTTTGTTAGTTATTGCAGCAGGTTAAAAATTAAAAGGAAGTGCCAATGAAAAAGAATTTGATCAGGAGTACTTTGTGCAGACTCAGTACTCACTGTGGTTTGTCAGGGCTTCACAGTAAGAGCAGCAATATGAGGTACAGAGGGATTCAGTGTTTATCTAAGATATTGTTAAGATAAGAGATTTCTAGATCTTTTTCAGGGTACATTTTTGAAGACTGTTAGCATTTTTGTAGTACTTGTGTTTTTTATACTCAGTTGGCTGTGTCAGGTGGACTGGACAGCAGGTTAGACTTCAACACAATAAATACACACAGCCTAAAATATGCAAGATTTTGCAGTTGATGCAATGAAGTTAAACTGTTGGAATATGTGTGGGGTTTTTTTTTTTTTCTATGGTTGGTCTTCCCTTCATGAATTCTAGATTAAGATTGGAATTATTTTTTAAATACCCTACTACTAATACACATGCTAAAATTGTTTTCATTAATAGCTTAGTGTCTTTCTAGGCAATATTTATTCCTCCCCCTAGCCTTTTTCTTTTCTTTAGACTTCTTCTGACCTTGTTTTAAGCTCCATTTTCCAGGGTGGGGATGTGTGGGTGTATTAGGCAAAATAAGACTTTACCTGGATTTGAAATCTTCCAATGAGTGCCATACTGATGTGATAATACAAAACCTGTGTTTTTCCTGCATCAGCAGACATCAAAGAAATCCTTTTATTTAATAGTAAAAGATGCTCTGAGGAGGAGAAATCAGCATCTTTGTCTTCTTGTTATACAGATAGGATATCATATGCAGAACAGACTGTTGTAATGCTTGGGCTACAATAATGAGTACCTAAGAAAAGTCTGAGTTATTGAAGCATGTCGCCATAGGGCAAAGCAAGGGTGGGATATGGTTAAAAAAAAATCAGCAAAGGAAGCTGGAACACATTTATATTGCATTCTTTGCTTCAAGAGTAGCTTTCTTTATTGGATTCCTTATGTATAAGTAACAAAAATTCATGAATAGTTTATTTGAATTTGATTTTTCCTGATCTATGCATGAGTTTATTAGCTTTAGGCAGGTGCATAAAGATTCAAGGTTTTTTTTTTTTCTACATCTCAGCTCCTAGTACTACATCAAATGTTGTCTCCTTTTAAGACACAGAGACCTTAGCAGAGATTGCTGGAGAGCTGTAGCTGCTCCCATCTGTAATTCACGTCTGTTCCTATCCAGACGTGTCAGTTGTTAGGCTTCAGTGGACCTGAGGTCAGACTTGATGCAAATTTGGTAGTTTTAAAGAGAATTAATTCAGTGGAAAGAAATGCATAGAAAGACTTGAGTGTTTTGCACTGTGTTGAGTAATGCAGCCTTGACTAACACAACTCAGTTGTGTCCTTTTTTGTTTTGTGTTGCCCCTCCATCACATGATATGCTTTGACTGGCACGAGTGGTCACTAACAGAGCTGAATTAGTGTTAATCAGCTTATGGAACAAGTCCAGTTTGAGAGGTGAATGAAAAAATATAAAACCCCAAACAAGCCTGCTTAAAGAGTACCGTGTAATGGCATATTTATATATTACTGAAATATAGATTCTCTAGCCTAGCTCCAAGTTAATTAAGAAAAAAACCCAACTTGTTAGGATCAGAATTTTATCCGAGTTGAAATTATATAGTTCTGCAAATCTCTATGGTCAAACTAGCATTGCATCTCCATGAAGTGGAGCAGGATGGATGCTGTGCAGCCATATCCTCACCTGCTGCAGCTTCCCAGGAGGCTGCTGCATGCCCTGAGGATGGAGTTCCCTGCGCTCTCTGCTGATTTCATGGTGGTGTTGGATGTGTTAATGGAGCAGCAGATGTTAAAAGCGACTTTCCATGGGTTGTAAGCCAGGAAACACAAAACTGGGAGCTCTGTCAAAGCTGGGAATAGGCTCTTGGGGAGCTCCTGAACATTATCTGTTGCTCTCTGGACTGTGTGACTGCTGGAAATGTAGTCATGAACTGAAGGGAAATTGTCTCACTTTAAGAATGGAAGTTTTTGTTACTGTTTGGTTTTTTTTTGTTTGTAGTTGTTGTTGTTAATTTTTATTTAAACATTTTCTGCTCTCAAGGAACATGTGTAGAATATGAGTATCTAAACACAAGTGGGAATGAACTTTCATTTTGAAGGCTTGGTCGCTATTAAAATGCAGTCACTGTTCCCCGTGGCCTTGGCTACTCTTCTTTCCTGTGCTTTCACTTCCCTGCCTATGAAATGAGTGATGTTATGCTTGCTTTCTAAAGCAGTTTCAGAAAATTCAATAAAAAGCAGTGAATTAGATCTGAGTTACAGTTTTGTATAATCATATGACTTTAGAAACTTTACTACGTCACTGTAGTTTTCAGCCTAAATTTGAATCTCTTAGAATGAATGATGAAGCTTATTTTCAATGGCAGTCAATGTCTTGTCATGTATTTAATTCTTGATACAGTTGCTAGGATAATAAATAGTTGAAAATACAGTTAAAGATAAAGGCAAGATAAATAAATGTGAGTTGTTTCCCTGTGCACTCAGGTCAGTGATTGCACAGGCCTACACTTCTTCATACAGAATATGCATGGTTTGAGGAGGAAGGCTAAAAATGGGTATTTAGGAAGGCAGTGGCATGTATTGTCAGACTGTTTTAATACCCCTTGGGCTGTGTCCAGCAGTAAAACCCTCGCAGTGTCTCCAGCTTTGTGTGAGCTGTGGTTTCTGATTGGTGATGATGCCTGGAGTGGTGACTGATGCTTCTGGTGTACAGCCTTTAATGTGCTCTCCACTTCCCCTCGAAGTTACCTTCTTGCACAAACTCCAACTAGTAATGGAAAAATCCTTTCTGATAATGAGGAAAGTGCTGCAAATATTCATGGCATGTTGTGTACAATTCCTGTATCACACTTGCTGGGGGGGACAGGTATTTTTAGTCAGACAATTGTCGCAAAATGGAACTTCTGGCAGAGGATGGTTTTGGTTCACCACCAAAACTGGAACAACTTAATTGAAAGCGTGTTTTTGGATCTGTTTACGTTCAGTCAGATATTTGTATTCTGGATATTTTCCTTGTGAACAGAGGATATTTGGAATGAAAAAGGTAAAGAAAAAAATGAAAAAGCCACCCACAAACATTTAAGAAATAGGAAGAGTTCTTCCAGGATGATCACTGGGAGGAGCTGTTTATTACAGCTTTTATGCATTAAATCAGTGGCAAGGAAATGTTGAGACAGTGGGAAGGTGATGTGGAGGCAAAAAACTTTGTCATGAGTGGGGAATACTCTTTTAGCAGAAAGGGATCGGTGGCTCTTAAAAAAAATAAAACTAAAGGAAGGAGTGGTGACCTCAAGGGAAAGTACTAATTCACTCAGATTTTAAACTTCTATTGTATATTAACTATTAAAGAAGTGCAGTTGGGCCCCATCATTGCTGATGGCAGTGCACTGAGCAGGTTGCAGTTGTCCAGCTGTCCATGGATGCACTGGAGAGCCCATGAGTTCCAAATGAGACAAGAGCTGTTCCTGCCATTGGAGCACTGACAGGATCGTTGTCAGTAATCCTGTTACAGAGGTAACCCACCTCATGGAGACAATTTGTGTTTGAATCCTGATATGATAGAGTGAAAGGGGAAGAATCTTTGTAAAAATTCTCCACCGCTGTCACCATAATCTCTACTTGAGTGAGCATCAGCCAAGTGAGAAAATGAAAAATTATAACCTGCCAAGCATCACTGGCAGACTGAAATGAAAAAATTGCAAGCTAATAACAGTGATGCCTCCAAAAAATTTGCTGGCCAATTTAACATTGCTTTATCCAAGGTCACATCTTGCAACTGATTATTTTTAGTAATTTGCAGATGAGGATTTTCTACCTTACTTATGGGAAGTGAAGATCAGGGAAACACCAGGTACAGTTTTAAAACTCAAGGTTATCAATCTCTTCCTATCAAAAGGAAGTCATGTTCCCTGCTTATTTGCTTAAGACTGGGCACAAAATTTTTTTTCTACTGTAGTGAGATGGGACATTTATGCTATATACTGTGGCAGTGATGAAGTCAGTGTGACGTGAAAACTCACAGTGGAGTGAGGCTGGTGAAGGAATTGAAAACAGGAAAAACTAGAACTTGCCTGAATTTGTTCTGGAGTACTATTGCTAGTGTTCTCACGATAACTTTTACGTAATAGTTTTAAAAGAGATTATGTTGCCCGTTTTGAGGTTTAAGGATTGTGGACCTATTGCAAACAAGTACACGAGACTTAATGTGGGCTGTGCCCTGTGAAATAACCAAGGCATCCAAGGTGGCATCCATTACTGGAATCCAAGGTGTGAAAACCATTATTGAACTGTAGCAGCACTTAATTTCCTCCAGTACAATCTGCACAATCATCTTAATATTGCTGGGTAAACCTTGCCACAACATTTAGACAATGTTGGTGCACTATCACTTATTTAAAGTAGACCATTTTTCAACAACTGGAATGTATCATTAGTGTGTGGAAACTCCTGCCCTAGGTGTGCAATGCAAGGGGAAACCCTCTGTGCTGTTGTTTTCATGTGGTTCTGTGGTCCTTTTAATGCATTATATGCAATATCCTGATACACTGCATGTACACTGTGGTTCTAGGAAGATCTTGTGGTCAGGAAAGATTTTGAAGGGCTGTGGGTAATTGTTTTTCTGCCACTCGGTGGTTGCTGTGCAGAAAAGACTGCAATGCTTCTGTCTGGTGTGGAAAGTGAGGGGCATCTTCTGTTGCAAGGATTGATGGAGCCCCCTCTTTGTAACTGCCCTGGTTTTTAACCAAAAAGGTCTTACCTGTCATTAAAATAATAAAATTACTTGAGCAACTCCACTTTGAGGACTCTCCAAAAGCATGTTTTTGTTCCTGTCTATGTGAGCTGTGTGTGTTGAGAGAGGATTAACATGCCGAAGGTGCCACTGGTGTTTGTTAAAGACCACCGTGGTCAGAAGCCTGGGTGAAGTCTCAGCCTCCAGAACCAAGTTTGCTGGGTTTATGCTCAGTGGAAACGGGAGCTGAATTCCCAGCTGCATTTCCCAGCTGCTCTCTGGGGAAGTTCCCTATTAGATCACTCATATCCTGCCAGCCTTGTGAGATCTGACAAGATCACAGCTTGCACTGTTTAATTTTTCTCGCTGTCATGCAACGCATCATAGTGAGTTAGCTCAATAGCCCTAATCTAATGCTTACTGCAATGAAACTGGGAATGTATCAATCAATACTTATTTCAGTAAGCAAAGCAAGATGAACTATTCTTTTGACAACTTCTGTCCATTTCATTATCTCCTTCTTAATCACAAAACTGTCTCATAAAGTTTCCATACTTCCTTAAACTTTGTAGCCTGTCTTCATTCATGTACATCAGGCTGATGCCAGCAGCTCTCTCCTCTCCCAAACGAGGTTCCATCCGTGCATTAGATTAATGTGTTGCACTCCTGCAGCAGAAGGAAGCTGATTCTTTCCTGATGTGTCCAGGCACCTCTGGCAGGCAGACCTCTGGACTTAGGAACAAAAATTTCAGGGAGTAGAAGACAGCAAACATGATATTTTATTGCCTTGGTTTTTTTCTTCTCTGAAAATAGTCTTGCTTTAGGATACTTGCAATTCAAGCAAAGCTGAGAAGGTTTAGTATTGCCTTTCTCTAGCATCACTCAGTGTTACCATCCAGTGTTATCCAGACTCTGACAGGGTGGGCTCTGTCCCAGGCCAGACAGAGCTTTAATTCTTGGATTATGCTCATATTCAGAGAGGAATTTCCTCACTGAACTCTGTGATGTTTTCTCCATTTATATTAAGGCTGTTTCGTATTTCTGCAGTAAAGTGTGTCTCTGTGTAATATCTGTAAGTATACACGCCCTTTCCACCATTTTTAGAGCAGTATAGTGGGGATTAAATTCCTCCCTTTTTCCTGTACAATGCTCAATTTTCTAGGGTAATAGTTTAGTTTTAATGTTGCAGACATTAAGAGGTAAACATATAGGTGAGAAGAAGAAACAAAGTATAGAGAAGATAAATACCTGTACAGAGAGGCATGAGTTTTTTTCACATCTTCTGGGACAGAACTGGATGAGTTGTCCCTTTCTTCTGTTTACCGCAGCAGTGTTGGTTTAGATGCTCTGTTCTGCGTTAGCTCCCCAGGAATGAAATGACAGGGCACAACTTTGTGCTCACTTATTTGGGACCAGCTCTGTGGGTGTGTGGCCCTCTGGATGGAGGAGAGAGCATCCAAAGCTTATGACATGCAGTCACAAAATTGCAGTTCTTTGCCAGCTAAGAGGGGTGCAGCAAGCTGTTCTCAAAATCAGGCAATTTTTCCTTACTCTTGTGAAAAACCAGAGCTTGACTCTCATTTTTGCTTTTCAGGAAGCTGAATGCTTTTTTGGCTGTCTCCAGCCAAATGCTGATAATAGGCTCTATAAGGGAACTTCTGTGCAATGATTCTTTTAACAAGGAAATTGCATGTAGCAAAAGTGGGACTGACCAAGAGAAAAGGTAAGGTTAAAGTTGGCATCTAGACTTTTCTTTTGAAAGAGCTAGTCAGAGGAGATGAAGGACACTTTTGAAGGCCTGAAAGCCACATTAACTATTTAAAATAGAGTCACAAAGCTGCGCTTTTTTCTGCAAAAATCCTCTAGAATATTGTATGTCTATTAATGAATATTTCTTTTAAAGCCTTTTTCTTGTGGCAGGTATTTGTGTTTGAGGCTTGACTTACTATTTGGTGAGCAATCCAAATTGTTCATATTAATTGACCCTCTTGACCTTAAAAGACATGTAAATACTTGCAGACCATTGCATTTTGTTTTCTTCTGAAAACATTTTAAGGTAATGCACCTTGTTTTCATACTTTGAGAAGTATTTTTCTGGTATGCCTGTTTCTTTCAGGGGTTGATAGTGAAGTGATGGCAGAAATTTAAAATAGATACCCCTTTTGAAGCTTGTGTGCTGATTATATTAAAGTGTGTGGAAAGGAATTCTCTGACCCATTACAAAATAATTCTTTTGCCAACACAAAGCATAATGCATTCTGATGACACTCATAATTGCAGTACTTCCAGAGTAATTACCCTGGTAGTTCATTTTCATATTGTTGGAATTCATATTTGCATGTTATATTTAATTGAAAACTGCATGCTTTGATCTGTGCACGTGTGGAAATACACATTGGGTTTAACTTGACAGCAAATGTGTATTTACTTTGCAGGTGAGCAAACATTTGGGTGTCTTACAGGCAAATGCATTTTAATGTCACTTGTATGTGAAGTTACATCCCTGTACAGCTGCATTTTTCCATGTTACAGCCAGCCCAGGTAGTGGTGGATAATGGATGCTTAGGTGTTTATCCAGCAGATCAGATTCCAGAGTTTTGAATTGTGCCAGAAACCAGTTTGTGATCAGACTTTGGCCTCTGTCCTCACAGCCATTTCCTGAGTTCTGTCTCTTTAGTTCCATGATATGTGTTTGTAGCAGCTGAGGTTCTTCCAGAGAAAAAGGAAATGAGTCTCTGAACTTTGAATAACTTTATTTTTTGCCACTCCTTATCCTGAGCTATGATGGAACTCACACTTTTCTTTTGGCAAAGAGATGATTGAGCTTTTCATGTGTAACTGAAAGCACCTGGTTATTGAAGTGCTAAAGCCTGAAGTAGGAAGTACATCTCTGGACAGGATGAAGAGTAAAGATAATGTGGTGTAGTGCTTTGACACAGAGGAGGCAGATTTGGGAGCAGAAGTAAATAAATAAACCAAGAAAAAAGTTCAAACAGTGATGTCTGTGTGGGTGTGATTTGCCTGTATTAAAGTCAGGCTTGTAAGTTAAAACTAATATAAACACAGCTTTCCCTGTAATGGACTTGGGCATTCTAGAAAGTCTTTTTAATAGAGTTCATATTGTATTTTGAGGTTAAATTACCCCAATAAAAATAATTCCTCTGTGTGCTTTCTGGATATGAAGTTTAATCAGACTGTCTTGGAAAGAAGCCTGGGACTAATATGAGCATTTTCTTGATGTGATGTCTGCACATTTTTGCAGGAGAGGACTAAAGGTCATTCCCCTGTTGGATGGCAAAGAGCTACCTAAAGCATGTTGCCAGCACAAGATTTTTGTGCAGTTTCTTTATGGTGGTGATGTCATTGAGATTGAATTGATATTCACAGCTGAAAACAGAATCCAGAGTGTAAAACGATTGCTAAATTAGCAGTTGCTCGTATTCAGTGATCGTAAGTCAAAATTTGGGTAGGTGTGGACGAATTCTTAATCTGACCTCAGTTTTTCCCCTATTTTTTTTTAATCTTCTGAAAGTATTCCGCTAAACAGCTCTTATAAGAGTATAAAGGAGTGAAGGTTTCCTTGTATGAGCAGATCTGGGCACTGGGGTGAAACTGCAGCTCCTACATGCAGTGGGTAGTCCCTGGGTGGGAGCTCATTGCCAAGCTGTGTGGCAATCATTCAGGTAGAACACTGAACTAGCCAGTCATCCTAACCTGTTAATGTCCATCTATTAGCCTGTAAATATTTTAGAGGTAGAGTTTCTTGCAGCGGTGCATTCTGGGCTTTTTGTGTGTTCAGGATAAAAATGCATATGACCTTGGTTTAGTTAAAGTACAAGAACAAATTCCATTGAATAAAAACACACCTGAAAAGTTAAATAAAAAAAAATCCTTTTCTACAGATTAAGGCTGGTGCCTTTTGCCTGCCTTTTAAAACATTTAAACACACTCTTTACATGATGCTTAAGCTTTTAAGTCAAAGTTATGAGGTGCTTTAGCCAGGCTTGAGCCTGAGAACAAGACCCAAACCAGGACAATAACAAAATGACACAAAGATTGACTTCATCGTGGTTGCTGGATGAAGTGAAAACTGCTGAAATATAAATCCTATATCCTGGGATTTCACTGCCTGCTGGAACTAATCTCATTAACTTAAAACCACCTGAGGCTTAAGAGACATATACACTGCTGTGAGAAATTATATTTATCTCATCCTAGGGGGAAATCCTTTCCCTCCCCCAGCTTACCTTACTTTTGACTTTGTCATTCTTGAATTACCAGGTCATTTCTCCCCCTTGGGAAAGTCGTCATAGCTCACAGCCATGCAATTACTGTATCTGAAGTTCACTGCTGTATGAATGCTGAGATCACTGTTTGAGGGTTTTCTTCTTAAATAATTTCCTAGAGAAAACAAAGACTGGGAAAATAATAGGTTAGCAGTTTACTTAAATAAAGTTCCTCCAGAGCTACAGGAAAAGATTCCAGAACTAAAAACACAGCATAAGGCAAACAGCTCACTGAAAGCATTAAGGTGTTTATTGCCTTTGTAAACCAAACACTGAGTTTTCTTTAACCATTAAAGTTTAAGAGATTGGTGGCCTCTGATAAGTGGTAATTGGATGCAGAAATTTCAAATGCAAGGTTGCAGTTTGAAATCCCATTGAGTATTGCCAGGGAGAGCTCTGTAGTTGTGTGGTTGATTGCTGCACTCCCATTTGGATTGAGACTAGATCCCAAATCTGCATTCAATATTAAATCCAGCCAGTAGAAATATTGTTTGATGTGGGAGGATTTTGGATAAGGCCTTTACTGATAATCTTGTTGGACTTTGCAGCAAGGCAAAATGACCTTGTTCAAGTGTCTTTCGATGTGTGCCTACGTCTGAAAAAAATGAATAAATCAATTTTGAGTTATCCATTAAACAGCTCAAATCTAAAAGGATATTAAGGAAAAAAGGTAATGTTAAAGCAGAGTGGGCTCTGAAAAACAAATCTTAAGGGCCTGATCTCTGAGATGGAATGCAGAAAGCCTCATGCATGGAAGCTTTTTGTGGTGAGCCTGGCCCTTGGGCTGCGTGTCGGTGTTGTGGAGGTGGAAGTTACTCGCAGTGAAATGGAGGTGCCAGTTTCTGTGACTAAGAGAAATGACCGCTGAGCCAAACTGCACGTCATTTCTGTAAAACCCAGCTCAGAAGGTGATTTGTGGATTTGAATGATAGGTTTGTCAAAGTTCACTGTTTACAGTGGTTTATTGGCCCTAAGTCACCATTGCGCTGACCAGCCATTTAAATTGCTCTGTGTTGATAGATTGTGTGCAGAGACAACAAGAGATGCAGTTGCAATTGCAGACCAATTAAAATAATTAAAAATGATAATGTAAGCCTCTGTTTCTCTTTCATCTGCATGGGATGGAAGTGATCTGGTCTGTTGATGGGAATGCCCCATTAATCCTCCATTAATGCCCCATATTTAAGGGCCTACAAAGAAGTGTGTATGAGCAAATAGTGAAATGCTTTAATGTCTCTGGATTAGAAGTCCATGTAATTATGGTGCTAATTATGTGGTGTTGTGATGTTGTCTAGATGTAAGTGAATTTGGTCAAGTGTTTTTGTTTAATTGTATGGAGTAATGAACAAACCAGTGAAGTTGTAAATGGCTATTGCTATTGTGTTGTTAAGAATAGTGTCTGTAGTGGTGAATGGTTGCTGAACTCTAGTGTACATTCCCTTTTCAGTCCTGCATAAATGAGTACAGCATATTCCAGTTTATTTAGTGATGGACAGGCTGTTAGTTCTTAAAATAGCTAAGGAGTAGGAACCTGACACCTTCAATGATTTATGTGTTTTCTTTGTAAGCTTGTTTCTGTTTTGTAACCTTTAAAATGTGGGTTTTATGAGTGATATCATTAAAATTTATACTCCCTCTAGTATGTGATGTTAGTCATTATTGCTCTGCTGTGCCTCCAGATCACCTGTCTGAATTATAAAGCAACCTTCCTTGAAGCTAAATAGTAATTTTTTTTCCAAATGCGTGCTGACTTCATTATTTTTCATTGGTGCTCCCTTACTGGAGCAGAGGCCAGGATCTGTCCTTTTCTGCTTTCCATCCAAATGGGAAAGGTTGCTAGGAGTAACTTCTCTATTTCTAGGAATGAAATATGAAGGGTCATTTCACTTAAGAGATGAGATATCAATCAGAAGAAACTTCCAGAGAATTTGTTCTGAAGTGTACTCTATTTTTTTCTTCTTTGTTAACTGAGATTGAGATGCTCGGGAGGTAACTTAATGTTGTGCTGGGCTTTGTTACGCTAATTTAAAAGATTTTCAGTGAAGAGTGCATCTCAGAGAAAAAAAATGAAGATTCTGAAAATATCACAGTCCTTGATTCTATCAACTGAAACTCTTACTGATCTTAGGCAGCATGATTTTGTAAAAGGCTTCAAAGTTACACCTTTAGTCTGCATCCTCAAATTGAAGGTGCCAAAAAGCTTTCTTCTGCTCTAAAACATTTTTTCTTAAAACAAATTATTCCAATGAAAAATGAAAATTTCGCTGAGCCATGGATTACTCCCCATGTTCTCTAAAGCCTGTCAAGCAAACCACTGTGTAACTCAGGAAGGTCACCCATCTCTCTCTTCTTTCAGGAAATAGATGATCTTTTTTCAATGTTTATGTTGTATATTGTCTAGCAGATTGTGGCATAGAGTAATTAATTGCAAACTTCCCAAATATGACTTACAGCCAGCTTTCATCCAGAGGTGAGATGGCATTGTTTTGAGTGTAACTGCAGATGTTTTAGTTTTTTCAAATCTAGTGTGTTTGCCTAGAATCAGATCGAGTCCAACCATTAACCCAGCACTTCTCAGTCCTCCCCCAGCCTGTGGCCCCCAGTGCCACATCCACACATCTTGTAAATACCTCTGGGCATGGGGGTTCAGGCACTCCCCTGGGCAGGACACACCTTTCAGTGGAGAAATTTGTCCTAACAGTGAGTCTGAAACTTTCCCTGGCACAACTTGTGGCAGTTTGCTCTTGTCCTTGCTTGTTACTTGGGAGAGGAGATGGACCCCCCAGCCCCAATCTCCTTTCCAGTTGGCTGTAGAGAGTGATGAGGCTCCTTTTCTCCAGGCTGAACACCCTCAGCTGCTCCTCCCAGGACTTCTTCTCTTGTGCCTTCACCAACTTCATCTCTCAGAAGGTGTTAGAGCATGCGGAAGAGCTGGGATTCAGGTTCTTGTAGCAATGCCAGTATAAGAGGTGGTTTTTGTGTGTGTGTGTGTGTGTGTATTTTTCTTACAAAACCTTACCACTGTAATACAAATGATTTACTGATGTTAACAGAGGATAAAATACTAATTTCAGTGCAGCCTGAGGCTACCGTGATATATTCAATGCTGTCATCTAGTTTCGTTGAAAGATATGTGATATAGCACTAGAAAACAAGTTTGAACAACAAAAAATGTGTTATTGTTGAAAAACATGAGAATGGAATATGTCAGATAAGAGTTGTCAGAGTAAGTGCACTCAAGCCCTGGATCCTCAAGCTAGTGGTCTTTTCCTGAAGTACTTGGTATCGTGTTGCACTGTCTTACAGCTATTGAAATTCCTTGTCTGCTTCTGTTCCCACAGTGATTATTCTCTCAATATTTGCAAGGCAAGTTCCCTGTCACGTTACAGATTTCCCTATTTATTTTTTCAATAAAGAAAACGTGAGCATCAGAGGTTCCTGCATTGAACGCTTCCAGCAGCATAATTCCTAGGGCTGGAAGGAAAGCTCTGTGTGTTTGCACTCCTAATATCAACAAAGGTCTGTTTCAGGATTCTTGTCCTCTCACCACACACACACTGCAACTAAACTTTAATTAAAGTAATGCTATCAGGTTGAAGTTTAATTTGCTCTATGCTACTTATACGTATTTTAAGTTGTGAGTGGACTCCATATATAAATGTCAGTACGATGGCAAAGGAGGTGGAAAGAAGAGTTGTGATGGTGATCAGAGGAGGCTGAGTAGAGTTTTTCATAGGGTTAATGCTTTCCAAATTGGAGGATATAAGATTGAAAGTGAAGGGCACACTCCTTGTTGAGGGAAAGTGGTGGAGTGATCCTAATGCAGAATCTCATTAAAGCAACTGTCAGGATTCCTCTATTTTACCATCACCTCCCCTATTCTATAAGAGTCAGCTGTCCTTCGGAGTGAGCATACTGCCAAAGAGGCATTTACAAATAAATGAAAAATGTCACAATTGATTTTGCTCCTTTCACAGGACTCTGTGTCAGCTTTGTCACAAACCTTTTGTTATTCTCTCTTTCAGATCTCTTGTCTGGACTTTGGAAATAACTTTGGATGGTTCTTGGTTTCCTTCTGTTGACCCGGGGTAAGCTCCCTGGATTATGACTTTTTATTAACATTTGTGCAACAGTTAAATAACATTGACTTTTCAGTGCCTATGAAGGAGGAAATGCTGGAAGTTCTTACCAATTACCTTTTGAGTGTGTATCAAAGCTGCATAATACAATCCACGCTTGAGAATATACCACTAAAAACCTGATTTATTCCATAATTTCTCCTATAAAAGTATTTGTACATTATGGTAATTACTTTGCAAAATGTTGTGTGCTATGGTAGTAGCTACATAAAATATGAATAGCTATGTGGCTTTATTTGTTTCTAAAGAATATGCACTTTTAAGTTGATAGTGTTCTTTTCTTCCGTATTTATAATTTTTCGCTCTTTCACTGTGTGTTAGATGGTTATAGTGCATTTTGCTGCTTGTAAGTAGATCAAAAGGTAAGTTGTTTTTCTTATGTATTTGCTGCCTTGGTAAGTGAACTTAATGTGCAATATCAGTCTACCCCTTTTAATGCAAAAGTGTTACCGCAAGATTGGATATCTGTTGAAATGTCATTCTAAGAAATAGTTGAGGTTGTTTGGATACGAAGTATCTAAATTACAATCACATCTAACAAAACTGGCTTAGTTTGGGGGTTTTTTTCCCCTTGAACTTCAGTTTTTGAGATTGGAATCAAAAATAGTGTTTTACTAAAACTGCTGTGAAAGAAACTTCATTAACATCACGGAAATACCTGTGATGCTTTAAATAAGAGTTGAAGATTTTTGAATACAGACTTAGTGCTGCATTTAAGAGTAATTTTTGTCCTTTCTGCATTTTCTGTGATGTCCAGGACGTGTAACCTGCAAATAGTAATATGACAAAGAGATTGCCACTTTCCACTAACTTCAGCAAATAAACTCTAACTGTATAGAAAGAATTGGTTTGTGAGGTTTTTCTATTTCTGAAGGGCTTCTTCAACAATAATTCACACAAGTTTTACAGTCTGGCAAACAGCCAAAAATCCCTCTTTCAATGCATGTTTTTTCATAGCAAAAATTAAAAAAAAAACCTTGCTGCATTTTATCACTATTGCTATTACTAGATTTTTAAAAACAAGAGAAGTGAAGAAAATCACTTTGTTGTCACTTTTATACTCTGGAAACTCCTAGGAAATTGGGGAAGGAATTGGACTCTGTAAGGAAAAACAAGAACGATTTATGGTGTCACCTGTCCTATGTGCAGGTTTTGCTTCTATTCCTCTTTCACCTGGGATTGTAATGTAGCCTGATGAGCTCTATTTTAGCTCTGCAGAAATTTCCTTTCATTGGTGTATGCATATTTGTCAGCTGTTTAAGCATTTTTAATGCATTACATATCATATCTGGATTTTGCTATTCTGATACACTTTTTCCTTAACTAAAATCAAATTTATTTAATTTGTTCTAAAAGAAAATTTAAAATGAATATTTGAAATAACTTTTGAATTTCCTGAAAGTTTAGATTTATTTTTGTTTGTTCTTTTAATTAGAAATCAAAACTTATTAACTAGAACCTCCAAAGAACACCCTTAATTTGTACTTTGGACAGTTTTGTTTACATGGCAATACAAAGCTTGTGACAGAGCTTTCTAGGGCAGTCTCTAATAATGTGTTTTCAGCAGTGGGCTGCCCAACCTTGCTGTTCTTCTATTTGTATTAGAACAATGAAAAAAAAAAGTTGGAGATGTGACGCTGCAAAGACAGAAGATTAATTCTGGCAGTGTGGAAGATGATGACATAGCTTCGAGGAAGGAACCAGACTGCTCAAGGCTGTTATATTTGTGTAATTAATTAATATTACTGTAAACAGAGGTGGAAGGAAGGAAGACTGGGAGGAAAATAAAGATTATCATTATCAGCTCTATTCATTCCCCAAACTCCACCCTCCCATTTGATTTATACAGTAAATTGTTTTGAGGTAAATCTAAATGGAAATCTGTAGCATTTCACATCCAAATGGGGCATGCACTTAGCAGTAAAGGCAGTGCTGCAAAGGCCAATGCAGAACTCTCCCAAAATGCCTTGGAACAGAAATATGTTAAAATTTGACTTGGCAGATTTGCAGAGGCTTAGACTTTCACTCACCAAATTTTCACTCAATCACATTTGATCGTATTACTGATGTTGATGTGTCGCAGCTTCTACAGAGCTGAGCGTATTCTGATCCATAGTTGTGCAGATGTAAATATCTGTATGTATGCTGTTGGCATATATGGGAATTAATTCCATATATTAGTCTGAATCACGAGATGTATCTCGCGTGCTGGGTGTCCCTGCAAGCAATGGATGAAATGTCATGGCTGGAAAAACTGCCATGAGTTAGAATATAACTTTAGTGGGAGATTGTCTAGGATCTCCACCCAGCAAATAGTGAACACAGATTAATAAAATAAAGGAGAAACGTGTGAACACCACTCCTGCTTATTCAGTTCACTAAGGAACTTGCAGGTTGGGAATGAGCCTAGGAAGAGCTGAAGGGATACAAAGAGCTTTTGTTCCAATGAGAGCCCTTCATGGAAGTGAACCAAAGGCAGTCCTGTGCTGCTAATACAGGTTTCCAGTAAGCTTCTTTTCAGCCAGGAGGGAAGGAGTACGGAAGTGCATTGAGAGCTGTATCTTTCTGCATTAGTTTATCTTCTTAAACTGCAAGTGAAAATGTTAAAAGTATTAAAATTTCATTTCAGCTGATGGTGGCCATCCTGTTCCCCAAACCATGCCCACTAATTAGACTTTGCTGTTCATGCTGACAGTTGTTCAGCTCTGGGACCCAGAGCTGGTGTTATTTCAGCAGGATGGGTCACAGACCCTTCCCAGTGCCAAATACATAATTTTTCATGGAATAAGACAGCTTTTCTGTATATGAAGAAAAAATAATTGATGAAGAGGGGGGAGCGTGGGGGAAATAAGGGATGATAACCTGGTCAAGTAGGGAAAGATAAGGTTTGGAGGAGTTATTATGCAGAAGTTTGTCAGCTTTTAGAAGATGCCCTTTAAAGTCCTGAAGATCATTCCTAGTTGAAATCAGTCCGGTTTTTAGCACCTCTTCTGAGTTGCACCATGTTACTTCTTAAATTAAATTCCATATTATTCCATTGACTTCAGAGAGGTCACTCATGGAATAAAGAAATCGTTCCTCACCTCTTTGTGTCTGAGGCTCTGCTCTGTGCTGGTGCCCCCTCTTAGCTGTTACAAAACACTATTATCCAACTGGTGTCCTCTGAAGGGTTTTGTGTTGTTGCTTTGTGAATTGCAAGTGATGTAATATAACTCACAGCATAAAGGACATGTGGAGAAGACAATGCTAACAAACAATTTGCAGCTCCTCATTGCCATGGCTGAATGAGTTGGGTTTAGGTAATTTGCTATTCCAACAGGAATAATGAGGTAAAATGTGTTTTACTCGTTTTCATTGGGGCACAATGGTCAAGCCTGAACCACTTAATTTGAGGGGCTTGGACAGGGCAAAGTAAATTGCTAATCGTGCTTAATTGATCATGCTCTTACTATTGCCTCTAGCTGTAACGTGTTAATGATGGTGTGAGAGATTAATCATCAGAAAATCACTGAGATCATACAGAAACATACCAGGAAGCAACTTAATGGTGAAATCGTTGAGTTGCTGCCAACTCAGCAGAGCAAAGGCAGGGTATGAAGCTCTTGTGCTGAACCCTAGAAATCTGAGTTTTTGGTCAAAATCTGACTTCAAACGCATGTGGTGTGATCATCTCTGCATAGTCTATTTGGGGGGGCAGGGAAGTGTCTTTGACTACATTTGCTGGAGTAGTTTTTTTATCAAGAGCATCTTGGGAATGTTTTCAGCACAGAAAAGCATTAGCAGGACCTCTAATGCATTTTGATTTTTCTCTATGAAATTGTAGTATTTGTTTAAGCAACAAAGAATGATAATTACTGCTGGAGTTGGGGTTGTTTGGTTAATTTTTTTTGCATTTTCCCAGAACAGAAGTGTTTGAAATCCCATTCAGAATTGGTTTCTAGGTTCATATGCCTGCATATAGATTGGAATTACTGTAAGAAAAATCAATGAATTGCCATTGTGTTAATAGTATTGGCTCTATTTGATAAGTATGTCCTTGGGCTTTTTTCGGAATTATAGCTATAATTTATGTGTGCTGAATACAATTCCTCTGAGTCCTCTGTAGCTCTAGAAACAGGTCATGCAAACTTGTCACCAGTAACAGTGGTCTCCAGTAGAGTGATGATTCTGCACAATGTCTTCATGTAAAGGAAACAAATACAGCTTTCCATCCCCCACCATCTGTTGTTAGGAGTATTCCCTTATTGTCTACTGTTTTGGGGAAGAATTTGACTTAATGTTCTTGAATTAAGTATAATAATTAAGATTTTTAACATTTGTAAAAGCTTGACTTGCTTGCAGGAGGTAGATTGTGACAGCCTGACATGCTGTACTAAAATGATACATGAGTAGAGCAATGTTTTCATCAACAGAAATGTGTTGCTGTTCAAAGTTGATTCTCTTTGTAGGGTGCCATGAAGTAATTAGAAGACCGTAACATAATCCTTCAGTATTGCATTAATTCCTTAGAGGGATGAATTCATCTTTTCTGACGGCAATAGTGCACGACTGGCCGTGGAAATGCCACTGAGCTATAAAATCATCTGTAAAACAAAGAGTAGTTTTTCTAGACTAGCATGTTTATTTTACAAAACTCGTAAAAGGCTCATGCTTTTAGTGATTTTTGCTTGTAGCAAACTGGAAGTGAAAGTATTTATCTTAAAATTAAAAATCGACATGGAATGCTGTGTGCTTTGCCTTAAAGAAAACTGCATGTGAAATATTTGTCTTCTGTGGGGACTGCAGACTATTAGAAGGTCTGTGCCAACACAAGAAGAATCTCTCGTTACAGATGATGAGTTTTTGCAGCTGGTGTAAACTAATCCTGCTATGGCTGCATACTGTAAATTTAAAGGATAAGAATTTTGAGCAGTTTTCTTTCTCCCAGCAGTGGGTGGAGAGCTGGGTTTATATAGTTGAGACAGTGTTGCACATTAGCCTTGATCGGTTTGTCTTGGTTTTTTATTTTTATTTGTTATCTGCCCAATGCTCTATGCATGAGTTTGTAATAGAGGCTTGTGTTGGCTGGAAGGGGAGGGACACTGCTCAGATGGAGGGAAGACTGGAAATACTCAATGAGTTTGATCAGAAAAGGTTCTGTGTGCAACCCCTCTGAGCTGACATCTTTCTGTGCTCACAGTGGGAATTCCAAAACCCACAAGGACATTATTTTACCATCTTTTTATTATTCCCCTGGAGAACATCTTTGTGATTGTGCTGTGAAGTGTGTTGGAATTGAGAGGTTCTTCCCAGCCCACCAGACTTATGTGTTTCTGCTGTTTCAGTTTGTACTCAGCATTAATCCTTCCTGTACTTATGTGTTCAGCTGCAGTGGTGGAAGTGGCCCTTGCTGCCATATCCCAAAATAAAGCCCTTTTCTTGAAGAAACCAGACGTTGAGGTCTAGTTTGCTATGGTAGAGGTTTTGGGAATGTGCAGCAAAAATTCAGAAGTCTAATTAAGGAAGCATTAAATCTAAGGCCTGCATTGACTATTTCACTCAGGTTAATAATTCTGTGATTTTGTGGAGGCTGCATGCCTTAGCACAGAGAAAGACATGAGTGGTTCCATATGTGCAAATTAGAAACTTGCATGACACATGAAGCAAGCCTTTGGTTTCAAGCAAGGGAGCACAATCACTCTTTTTTAGTTGCTAAATATTTAGTGTGCAAAAGCAAATTTTCAGCCAAGGTATGTATCATTATTTCTCACATGACTATTGAAAAATTAAAGAAGATATAGAAGCTGAAATAGATGCTTCAGACCCTTCTGTAGTGCAGGGCAGAGGTGTAATATTTAGAATCCTCACGGTATTCTAACTATAGTTAATAATTCTCTAAGACTATGCTGTTCTAATTATAGCACGTCTGAGTTCAAAAAGAGTGTTTCATATAGCCTTAAGGCCTATGAAGGAGATAATCTTCTTGGGAGTTCTGACATTTGTTTTAATGGAAGCACAGGATCAAGCACAAATGCTAGGCTGGAGTGACATTTAAATGTGATCAGCAATACTGATCAGCAATCAGGAAATCGAGCTGTTCAAGCTGTTTAGTTAAGAAACTCCTTTATGTAACATATTGTCGGTTGGAAGAATTTTTTAATATTTTTCTTAGAATATGGCTCTCCCCGTATGAATAAACCATCCCTATCTTGGTGATGTCGATGACAAGGCTCTGATGGATTTCAGCAACATTATGAATCTTACCTGCTGGAGATTCAGTTTATATGCATGGATATGGAACTGCTCAAAGCAAAATGTTTCACCATCCTCGTGTGAGCGCTTTCGATGCTCCAAGGCATCTCAGTGCGTTAGGGAAGAGAGCTCGTCTCCACAGAGATAAATGTTTTGCGATGGTTTTATTCTCACAAAAAAGCTGACACTATAACCAAGAAATGGAACCATTTTTGATTAAAAAAATCATCCCAGCTCCCCTCCCCAAACAAAAACCTGTACAACAGATTTCTTTTAATTAGAGTAACAGAGGTCTCAGCTTCAACAAGGAGGCTGTCTGATATGTGAGGCTTGTAGAGGGAAGCCTCGGGTTTCAGTGCATTGTTTAGAGACAGAATTGAGGGGTTTGAAAGTAGGCAAGTCCAGTTTTTTGGGAAGCATATTTTCAAGGGTTAGGTATTCCTGTTGTTTTCATCTTGGCTCTTCCAAGTCCACCTGTGCCCCCTGTCAAAATAAGCTCTGCCTCATGTCCTAAAACACTGCCCTGGCAGTCACTGACTTTGTCACTGCAGACCTTTTGGATTTGTTGTGAGTTCACGGAGTAATATATATTATAAGCTGTGTATTAGCAGTTATTTTTACATATTATGACTTCTTCAGATAACTACGCTTTATCCTAGGTAGAACTATCACTGTTTTCACTATCAACAGTTATTTGTTGACTATCATTCAGAAAATGATCGGTTGTATTTTGGAAATATAATTTCATGAGCTCAATTTGCCTTGTGTGAAGGACAGTTTTGTTGGTGAATCACTGTAGAACTTTTCCATTAAAGCGTAAGATGACACTTCTCCACATTCCCTCCTAAGTTCAGTTTTTTAAAAAAAATTCTGTATGTATGCTTGCATTTTCATTTATCCATTAGTTGTCTTCCTCTTAACACACAGAAGAATCTGTCTCATCGGTGCATATTGAGGCACAAGTAGAAATAAAACAAAGGCTGGGGCTGAACTGCAGCCTCTGGCAGAGACTTGGCAGCTGACAGGAGATGTGGTGCTTTGCGTTTTAGTTTTGAATAGTTTGGTGGTTCTGCAGTGTTTGTAGGAATACATTTGCAATAAGAAGTGAGATCACCTTGTTTGATAGCTTTTATAGTGATATTACTTCCTTTGACCCAATAGAAACCAATAGAAAGCAGCCTGACATCTTTCTTTTTCCTGTTGTTTTTCATTTGGGTTTTTCCTGTACTGAATGGATATATTCCGAATCAGCTGAAGCTTGACAAATGCAGCTGTGAAGACTTGTCTTCAAGCTATACTGCAGATTTTTCTCTCGCCTTCCTTTGCTCTAAGAAATATCTGTTCAACTGTTTTTATAGTATTTTTATGATAGGCATTTCAGATACCTACTGCTGGATAAATAAAACTGCCTTTCTAGTTTAAGGAGCCAGGGATGTTTTTTCATTTGTTTCTCAAAATCTGTTGCAGTGCAGAATGTCATAGTAAAGAAGATGGCCTGGCATGGAAATGAGAACGTAATTAAAATTATTTTTACTTTTCTCAGGATTCGGAACAAACTGTTGCTTAAACCTTTTTCTTAGAGGTATTACACCTAACAAGCTCTCTTGAGAGAGATGGGGGTAGAGCAGCAAAGCTATCAACAAAAATACAGAACGGCTGTGTTCCCTGGGGTTTGCTTAAATTTGAAAGTAGATAGGAACTGTGAAGAAATATAATGCAATCTGGTAAAGAAACTGCAGTATAACTCCAGTGGCCTCAGACACAGTAATGTAGCAGTGTAAAGATCTCGTATTAACCTGAAAAATGGGTAACAACATAAAACACTCTAAAGTTGCTTAGTTTACATTTGTCCTCAAAGCATCGTCTTCAGTGTATTGTGGTGTGGAGATCAATTTATGCTGTAAGCTCTGTGGAATGGAAATCAGGTCTTTTTACCTGTTGTGAAGAAGGCCCTGTGAACCTTTTCTGGGCTGCCTGTGTTAGATTATGACAGGTTAAGTTCAAAAAGACCCCTGAGCTAAAACAGCAGTCAGATGGCCTTAATTTCTTGGTCTTAATTTCATGGCAGGTTGAGGTTTACTAAGCCATTGAAGCCACTCGTGGTGTGAGATTTTCTATCCTTGCCCAGGTGAATGTATATCATGGAGTCATAACATTGGTGGTCCAGGATTTGAAGCAAAGGAAGGGGGAAACAGTAATTCTTGAATGTTTCAAATGTTTCTTTTTTTTTTTTTTCCCTAATATCTGGAATGCCTGTTAATCCATGCAATATTTGTTTTATTATAATCCTTTCTCAGAATTTGTGAATGCCTTCAATACCCAATCAGCAATAATGGTTTTGCAGAGCCACAGACCTTCTCTATTTACTTCTGAAATTCAGATTGAGAAGTATCTGTTCTTTGTTTGTTGTTTTGAGGAGGAACTTCAATACAAAGTTCACAGTGAAAAGTGTTCTTGAATTTGAGCAAATTGATGCTTTCCAAGTCTGACATAGATATATTTCTTTGAGAAATCCCATTGAGTTACAGTCTCCATTATTCTCCATTCACAGGCATGACAAAACGCTCAGGGGTTTCTGTGGGAGATGCAGTTGGCCTGTGATAAACCTGAAGGGTCTGAAGGTACTGTGCTGCAGAAAGGCTATGGCCTGATGGTCAGTGCCCTGCACCATGTACAGCCCAGCGTTTTCTGTGCTCACTGGACATGTACACACTTGATTCTGCCAACTGCACGTGTCTGGTTTTGCTGGAAGTGTTATTCTGGGTGCTTTGCTCTAGCAGGTTTCTCTTTTTCTCACAGTCAGCACATTCATTTTTTTCCCCTCTACACTCTCATATCCCTCATGTTTCTAATTAACATTTCAAAATCACTGCCTGTCCTTTGTTCTGCATTATCTGTGCTTGTTTGCATTCCAGTAGCACACCTGTACTGCAAATACAACACCAATTAATACTCTTTTCAGTAGTTTAAAATAAATAGTGTCCATGTATGAGTTTATTCTCAAGCCAGAATATATTCAATATTTTTTATCTGACAGGCCTTGAGTTCTTAGAGCTGGATTTAGGAAAAGTTTCAAACTCCAGTTAGGCTGAGTAAGCAGATATCTTTGTCTAATCCATTAAATACACCATGCTTCTTTATAGCTCTCTACAGGAGTAAAGAATTAAAAAAGTTAAGCAGTGAATAAGTATCTCCAAAGATACCTATTTTTCCTTGAAATATGCTTCACCTAGAAAAATAATCTGTAGATTTCCTGTTTGCTCTTAGGTTGTCACATCATATGTGAATACAAATTTCAAAAGGAGAGTTTAAATCACTGAAAATATTTTGCTGTCTTTTGCTTTCAGTTCAACTGTACTACTTTTTTTCTCTTACAGTAATTGCAGTAAAGGACATATTTTCAGCTGAATTCTTTTGTTCCTTTGTTAAGGACTTCCTTTGAATGTTAACTTAGGTTCTCTGATTCAAGAAAGACTTTTGGTAATATGATTTAAGCATTGTCTTGGTTTCTTGCTCTCATGCTTGGTTAGATCATCTCTGACCATGAGGGAGAACATGAGAATTTACAGAGAAGTGTGGCAGCCTGTCTGAAGACACTTTCTGGCTCAGCAAACACCCAAAATGAGAGGAGGGCAGGGAGGTCCTCTCCTTGAGAGCTGTGGAACAGGGAATTGTCCAAAGCTGCTGTACTGGAAGTTACTGAACAGCTCCCTGTAAGTGATTCTCACTGTGCGAGGGCAGTGTCACCCTGGTCCCTGTTGCCAAGAGCTGATAGGTCTTTAAGCACCTTTTGTGTCCCAGCTAAGTAATTTTATTTCAGAGTGTGCAACTGATTTAGTAACTTCAAATAAACCCAAATCCCTGCACTTGAAATTTTATAAATGTATCAGGGTTTTTTATATTTTTTAAGAAAAAAAAAAAAGTATCAATATATACTGTAGCTGATCTTTGAAAAAAATACTTCACAGCCCCCCCTTCATGAAAACTCTTCACAAGACTCTTGAAATTGCATCTTCTTTGTCATCACTCAAAAGTGATGTGTGAGATGCAATGTTATGACTTGACAAGCTTAAGCACAGAATTATTGATCTCTGAGCTGCAGCAGAACTTCTAAGGAGTTACCTCCCAGAATATAGTTGGTATTGAGTAGGATTCAACACTTGCTGGTTTTGCTCCATGTTATTTCTTTGTGGATAAATCAGCCAGTTTTCCAGAACTTCTGTCACTACTGTGTCTTGCTTAGTTGCCTTTCGCATGGAAGAAAATTTGGGGCCATTATTAGGCCTCCGAACTGACATGAAGTAATAATTGTCTTTTGAAATAGAGAGGATTGACCAAATGATTGAACCTTAGGGATAAGTTGGAAATTCAACCTGTGCACTAAGTGTAGGGAAGGAATGGGTTCACTAGCTCTGTGAATTGGAAGGTGGCAGCTGTAGACAGGGATCCAAAACAGAAACGAACCAATTTATAGTTTGCTGTTGATTTGAATATTTAAATCAAGGTTGTATATCACTGTAGATGTGATCTAGCTTATCCAGATGTATGTGGGCTCAATGCAGAAATTGCTGAGTTAAATTCTTTGGCCTGTGCAGTGTAGAAGGTCAGTCTGGCTGATCACAGTTGTCTTTTAAAAATGCTGGGTGTCAAAAATGAAGAGGGATGATTTGCAAAAGCACGAAACAGGGCTTGGTAGAAATGAAATGTCAGTAGATTAACATGGAATAAGCAAATAATTGTCAATTTATGCAATTAGACTGGATGGATAAAATGAATGTGTTTAGAAAAAACTGATTAAAAAATTGCTGGTTTCATGTTAACATGAAAGTAATATTGGTTTATCTTATTGAACCAAAACCCACCTCTTTTTAAACCTTAACACATACATAAAGTTGACTGTTGCAGCTCTGACTAAGATTTGCAGAACTGGTGGAGTTCTGTGTCCTTTCATACATATTTCATATAAAAACAGGACTCCATGTGTACAGTTTTTGTTTGAGCTCCAGTGTGCTTAGAGAATCTGCTCACCTGGGGAAGAGGAAAATTGATGGGATAGGAAAAGGAAGGTTAAGGAATCTGAGAAGAGGCTCCCAAACACATGCCACAAAACCTGAAGGTGCTTGTGTACACACCTGCACTTGGTTTGTTTTATGCATTGTTGCATCTGAGTGGAGTCAAGTGGGCATAAAAGGGACCTTTTCATTGGCTACTTATTTTCTGAAGAGTTTCAAATAACTGTGAGTTCAAAACTTCTGTGGTAAACAACCTTAGCTAAAGGAAGCTTAATTAGATCCTGACCAAAATTAGAAGTACACAAAAAAATGCTGAAGTCAAGCAAATTGTCAGTGTCTCAATTGTCTTGATCAGGAAGAAATACTGGGTTGCCTGTTATGAGCCCTAATCCCATTAAAATACATCAGAATTTAGGGAGAAACTATTCCCATACCTGGAAATATTTAAACAGAGGCCCATAGGAAGATTGAACAGAGTAAAGCCAATTGAATTTGGTTTAAGAATTCATCCCTTTTTGTCCTACATATCTAATTCATTTTTCTCAAATGCTGTTCATCTTGTGTTGCATATTAATTGCATATTATATGTTCTTTATTCATAATATACCACTGATAATAACAGAAAATTAAATTTTTAATTCCCAATGATACCTTAATTTAATGTTCCAGTTACTTCTCTTCTTTAACTAATCTTCTGTCCTCTGAACAAATTTGATTAAAATCATTGCATTTATTAAGAAGAAATGGGCTAAAATGTATCACTTTGGTCCCACAGGGTATTAAAAATTCCTTTCTAAACCATGTCTTTCGGTGGATGGCAGATTTTAGGCAAGGAAATGGCTGATTAAAGCTCAGAAATCACTAGGATATTGAAAAGTGGAAGTAATTACTTGCTTTAGTACTGCTTTCTCATTTTACAGGTAAGCCATTCCTCCTTTCTCTTGTCTCCTGATGCTGTAGTAATTATGAGTTTGTGAGATTTGGGATAGGATGTGGGACACTGAGGAGTGATTTCAGATTCATATCTTTCCTAATGCTGTTTGCTGCAGGACTTTGCAGGCAGTGCTGAGGAAAACTCACCCTGAGCTCTCTTCCTTTCTGTGGTAGGCTGAGCAGAGTCAGTAACAGGATCTTCAGGGTGGGATAACGCAGCCATTGGACTTTTGTGTTGGTACAAAACAAAAGTCTGCAGTTTGTGTTTACGTTTAGATGTTTTGTAATTTGTAACTTCATGCTGATTTTGTTACTTTGGTTTGGATTAAAGTGTTAGGGGTTTAACCTTCTTAATTTTCTATTGAATTATGTGATTATCTTGGCCCATTTGATGTTGTGCATATCTGTGTAATTAGGATGTTGTAATCTTCTTCTTTCTTGGTCTCTGATACCGAGTTAATGATATCTCCTTAGGAAGTCTGATACAGCACTGTTAACTGGTTGGGTAGGGAGGAGTTCACTTATCAGTGAACAGAATTTAAGCACAGATCCTTTTCCAAACCAGCATTATAAAGAAATGCTTTTGAAATACTTCAATTTATTTTCATGGTTGTCCCTCTCAGTTCTCATTGTATGGCTGATTAACTGCATTCAAAACACGATTTGCTGCCTGTATAGTGACAGAACTTTTTTGAAAGTGTGAGTTAATGAAATTTAATGCTGTCTGTGCTGGCTTTTTTAGGTCCTTTGAGCACCCATTAAGTAGGTTAGCTGCTCACTTGTAAAGCTCTTTCAGCTGTGAATTAGAAAGCATCTGCCTTTACTGTATGCACTGTCGTCTCATAGTCACTCTAATTTTCTCATGTTCATTTCTAATTTTATCTCCTTCTGCTCCCTGGGCCTTAATTCTGCAAATTCATGATACTGATTTTGTGATGCCACAACTTAGTACACCTTTCACTATCCCAGGTGGCTCCAAGCCCTGTTGAACCTGGACTGGGACACTTCTGGGGATGGGGCAGCCACAGATTCTCTGGGAAACCTGTGCCAGGGCCTCACCTCCCTCACAGAAAAGAGCTTTTTCATATTATCTAATCTAAACCTACTCCTTTTCAATTTGAAGAAGAAATATTGCAAACTGATAATCTTTCTAGGTACTTCATTTTCTTCTATATCAGACAATGGATTGATTGCAATGATCTTTAATCATTGTAAATGTATAGCCTACTTATATACATTCTTACAAACACTCCTTGACAGTATATGCTTTCAAAATGAAAGCTTAAATATTTTTAGGTAGTGGGAAAATCAAGAGTACCTGGCTTAGTCCAGTGTAGGCCCCCATTTTTACAAGGTGTTATACAAACAGGAGAGAAATTCCATCATCCATAGAGCTGATTTTATAAGTACACCAGGCAGGCGAAGGGTCTGAACAGGAGCACAGAGGATACAGACTCACCTATATTTTTCTGGCAGGCCCTCGAAAAACCCCAGATGTCTGAATGGGAATTCTTTGGGCAGTGATGCAGGATGTGAATTAGTGATGCTGCTATTGCATTATGTTAACATCAGGAGGCCTTTATTGAGAACCTGATCTCCACTGTGCTTTTATTGCCAAGAATCATTCCATAAAAAGATATTTGTCCAAAATAACTTGCATATTAGATTTGATAAGCTGCAGCAGGCTGATGGAACAGAAAATGATGTTGTGCAGTCTGTGGTAGTGCAATACAGTAGTAGGGTTATAAATTAAATAAATTTATTTGAGGTTGCATAATTAGGGTTAGATCAACACCTGTACATCACATGTAACTGCCTGGCTTTTGTCCAAAGTCATTTGTTTTGTAGTTCTGGACTCATGATTTTGAACAAATTCTATTTGAGTTTCAGGTAATCGATGAGTTTGTAGTGGAATCTGCCCCTTTGTGGTTATAGCTGTTCAGTGTTAATGTGGTTTTGCAGGGTAAATGAAAAACATTGTGTTCTCTTCTGTTATGAAGAACAGTAGAATTTGGAGGTCCCATTTCTCTGTGTAGGAGGATGGTGGAGACCCTTAAGAAGCAGACTGCATGCATCCACTGCTCTGGATAAAGAGAGCTTTGGTGGGTAAACACCAGCCAGGAAAGAATTAGCTTTTTGGAGGTCTTTGTTAATGAGTACCCGCATGCTGAAAGATAATAAATTATTGTCTTTTTGATAAAGTGAGAAGAAATATCCAAGCGAAAGCTTTTATATTGCAGAACAGATGGTTCAGGTTAGTTTTTTAGCTGGTTAATATGACATATTGATGACATGAATTGTGCTAGCTAATGACCTGAAGATTTTTCAGGGGCTTGCATTCTGTCTTTTCTAGAAAATACGGAGGGGAACCCAGAGGCTACGTAATTAAAAGAGGTAAAACACTGAGCCAAAAGAAGGCTCGTGTAGTTCCATATGACAATAGCATTTTAAGCACGCTGCCTTGCAGAAAGATTCCATTATGCTGCCAGTGAACTGGAGGGAAGCACATGGCTGCTGTCTGGGGCTGGAGCAGGGAGATGTATAGGAGTCTCACCATACAGCACTCGACTGGTCTCTTATCTAGTCAAGTGTGACAAATAATTCTGCGCACTTGTCAGCGCTGACGGCTGAGACTTTTTGCTTAGATGCCTTGACAGTGCTTGTATTAAGCACCCAGGGCCATCCACTCCATTAAGTTTTTGTAAAATGAACTGTCTGTACTTGCTGTCTGGCTGATCCTGGCAGCGTTTGGGAGCTGGAATCCTCTCCAGCGAGCCCCTTCAGCCACCTGACAGGTCAGGCTGGGATGGTTTCAGTGGAGCCTTCAGGCAGGGCACAATATTTCCTTGGATAGACAAGAAGGATATTTTAAATGATGGTCAAAGAGTAATGTGGAAGACAGCCAAGTTCTCTGAGATGAAAATAGACAAAAAGGTATTTTTTTTTAGGATATACAAGCAAGGGCCATGTGGAGGTAACTGGAAGGTGCTCTGTGGAGATATGAGATGTGGTTTGTATATCACTCTAATCTCCTGATGGTATTGCTCTGGGTACCACCTACATCACACTAAGTAAGTTTGATAATACAATGATTTTTAGAGTTGGGAGTTTAATTTTTCTTGAAGAGAAATACTGATAATCAAATTATATCTGTAATTTCAAATGTAGCCATTTGTAGCCAAATGATAACTAGAATTGGAGGTTGATTATTGAACTCTTCATTAAATATACGGAAGAAGTTACAGAATACCTTCCTTGGTATCTCTACTGTGTCAGGGTGCTGAGTGTTGTGGTGGTTGAGCTCCTGCCTGCATTACAGGATTACAGATTCTCCAGGGATGCAGTGGAATTACCTTGGCCTCTGGGTACATGGGTTAGTTCATCAGGGTCTCTCAGTGACGCTGGTGGAGAATTTTTAATTTCTGTTCCCTCCCCAAAGGTGAAACATAAATAACACCTACTATATGGAATAGTAGAATATCATATTTTCTGTGATTTTGGGGAAAAATTTTTTAAAGTCTGGATTTAAAGGCATTTTCTGCATATACACTCATGCAAGCACACCAGTTAAATATACCAGAGAGTTTACTGAGTATTATACTAAAATCAATGTACTTCTGAAACCTGGATTTGGTTTTAAAACAATGTTCCCATACAGTGTAAATTATAAAAACAGAAATAAAGATGTGGAAACTTGAAATATTTAACTTGATATGTTTGAGTTGCACATATGACTTTAATCAGTATTTCCTATTCACTGCATCATGTCTGTGCTATTCTACTTGGCATTGCAAGAATTTGAAGTTAGAGCATTGTGCATGTTAACAGAAAAGCAGGAATACAGAGGTGAAACAAAGAAGTTGGAGTTCTAATGGAAATTCTGAGTTGTTTCAATTTCCTTATAAATCTGATTTTGATGCTTTCATTTTTACATAATTATGTAGCTTATAGTGATATATATTAATGTAGGATATGAATTATATTACTGTGTATGGTACTGTTGTTGACTGTGGTTCACACAAATCAGCCTTGAGAATGTGAAGACAGTCAGTGTTTCACAATTTTCATCAGGAAAAAAGTTGTTTTCACAGCTCTGTTAGCATAGCTATAAAACTTTGTGCACCCTGTGCTAAGTTTTGGCATGAAACTTCTCACCATAGGAGAATATACAACTTTTTTACACCTGACTTAACACTTTTCTCCCCACTGAAAAATGGAACTTGGCAGACTCACAGTATAATATGTGGGTTAGAACATGCATCTTCAGCCATGTGTATGTGTTTGTCTATTTGAAATGTTGGGAGTGATGGAAACAATTTACTTATGTTTGGAAAAACCCCACAGTGGATATTAAAAGAGCAAGTCTTGGGAAAGTCTGAAAGAATCGGGAGCCACAGGCGAATAACTGGTTTAACACAAGGAAATGTGGACTGGAAAGGAGGGATTTAGCAATTGAGGATGGGATTATCACACGATGAGTTGCAGCTGGTTTGGGAGAGGACTGACACTGAAGCTAAGCCTGATTCTTCAGAGCCTGCCAGAGGCTAGGGGAACAGAAGCAAAACTTGTTGGCTGAAGTTATGGATGAGTTTTGTTGCAGCCCAGGTGTGTGATCCAGGCGCCCTGTGTTTGGGGGCAGGCTGTGGTTTGTTTGCAGGATATATTCCTGCCTCTCCCAGACTGGATTTATTTACGAGTGCAGCTTCTGACATGGGCAGGGCTACCTTGAGAGATGCTCCACTCCATCCCTGTGCCACCGAGGGCTGTGCTGCTCTGGCAGGGCTGCTGTGATAACAGCGTTATTGCCTGAGCCAGCAAGGCTTGGCTCTGGGTGATGGGAAATCAAGGGCGAGTTGGAGACATAATTCAGAGCAGATGCAGGTCCCAGTTCTGCTCTGAAATCTGAGTGGGAGGAGACTCCCTCCACCCACGGCCATTGAGCTGGGGACATGAGTCAGGGGATGGAGAGGGAGCAAAGAGGGGCAGTGTGAGGGTCCCTGCCTCCTCTGCGTTCCCCTGAGCATTAATTTGTAGTCAATTATCCTTTACAGGCTTCATGCCCTTCTTCTTTCATTTCTTCTTCAAAACTATCTATTTGGATGAGTATAGGTGCGCAAGTGAGGTTTTGATCTCTCTTGCTCTCTGCAGAAGTAACTTTTGATGCCAGATTTTGTAAAATTTGTTTTTGTTCATGCTGAGATACCTGCATGCCAATATCCTTCTTGAAAGAAAATTTTCTTTACAAGCCCTGCTAATGAAAATACCAGTTGAAGGTACCAGCCTACATCAGTGTAATTAGAACTTGGATTAGGGAAAAAAATTACAAACCACTTGAAAACCTAGATTTCAAGCCATTAAATGAGAAGACTTGGATTTCTTACTTTTGGCAGGGAAGGAATTTCAACAGTAGTGTAATATTCTGGTCTTAAGAACAGAGATGCTTCATTATAAATTGGAACCAGTGCTTCCCTATGGCGTGTATAATTGGACTGTGTCAAAATAATTATTTTTCTCTATTCTTAAATTGCACTTTGCAGGCTCAGTTTCTTATTCCTTATAGAACTATGTTTATTTTTGAAAACAAGCGTCATATCACATTTTTATATAGACTCATGGGTTTTGATCATAATTTTCGTCTGAAGATGCATGCTGACTATTGAAAGTCTGCTAATGAGTTAAAATTAGTTTGTATTCCTAAACCCATTTTTTGGTGATGAAGGTTGGGTGCCACTGTGCGATCAGAGTCCAGGTGTTCAAAGCAAGGAAACCACAGGACTAAGTGCTGCCTGCCTCACATACATCCTCAGAAAATACCTACCCTATCCCAAAGAAATCTTGAGATTGCCTTAAGTTTTGGTGTTTAAGAAGGAGGTCAGGTGTATATTGTATGAGGTACAATTTTTCGTCCTTTTTTTTTTAATTTTTAACCTTCTGGGTTCATATTTTAAACCTTGCAAGCATGAATCTGAGATATGAAAATACTCTAAAATCACATGACTCAGTAAATTGGAGTATAAAGAAAAATGGCCTGTTATTATGACAAAGCTACTGAAATATTGAAGAGTTGATGTTTCTTTCCCTTTGGCATAATTTGCATTTTAAAAATGAGAAAAAAACCCAAGACTATTTGTTTAACTGGGACACTTGACAGACAAGGTTTAAATTAGAGAGAAGTGTGATTCTTTTATTTTGTCAGTCTCTCTAACCTTGTAGTCTCATAAATTAACTGTTCTTAAGTACTAATGACCTAGGAAAGGCAGATGCTGTATCCAGCTGTTAAATGTTTTTTTAATGCTTCCTTTTTTATAGAGACAGTTAATTCCAGGGTAAAGCCTAAAACCATTTCAGGAAAAAAATTTCTAATGTAGTCCTCAGATGATTAACAAGAGCAAGGGTAGTATATAAAAGCAGTATGAACATCTGATATTAACTACTAATTTTGTGCCTTGCTTAAATACATTTTGGGGTGCAGGGAGACGGCAGTTTCATTCCTTATGCCGTGGCAATCTGCAGTCTGGCCACGGGAATTGTGACATTTCCATTCCCCAGTGAGCTATGCCCCTGTTCAGGGGTGACAGGACTTACCTGTGTTTGTGTGGGGAAGGAGGAAGGATCCCTTTCAACCCAAACCATTCTGGGATTCTCTGACTGAAAGCATGGAAATGCATTATACTGTACTACAGTAGAATGATTTCCCTAAAAAAACCCCACCTTTTTTCACTTAGAAGTTTTTATTCTTTTGTACAATACTAATAGGATGACAAAGAGAAAAAAGCGGCAAATCTTTGGTCCTAAGTTTAGCCTATAACAGATTACAGGTACAGCAGATTTTATACCTTTATTTCAGTGCCACATAGTTTTGTAACTAGTTTTAAGTACCCTGTACAAACTTTGCCACTAATAAACCCAAAGGTATGTTTTTATATTGCTTTCATCTCTTAGTGGCTTCTTCCTGTCCTAGTATCACATCGTACACTTGACATATTTTCATAATTCTCATGTTATTTTTTAGTCTGTGTCGTCTTTTATATTCCTCCTAACTGTGTCAGAAAGCAATCATAAAAATGATTTATTTTTACTCCATGTGGAAGTTCGTGGGTATTCAGAAAGATTATATGAGGGTTTTAGTGCTGACTTCATTAGCTGTGATCCTGTTCTTGTTCAAATCCTGGCTGGCAGAACCAGTAAAATAACGTCAGAGGATTTTTATATGTGTGGAATTACGTAATTTGTTTTGTAATTACAATGAATACAGAAGCAGGAAAAAAAAAAAAAACATTTTTCATTAATTATTACGCAGGAAAACAAAACATTTAATCTTTTAGAAACTTTCAGGTTGTGGGGGAGCATTGGGAATGATGCCATGTCAAATATTTATCTATCCCTTCCAGACAAAGTGTTGTGTGAGGTAAGAAAGAAAATGCAGTTAGAACAGGAGAAAACATTTCTGGCTGCGTTATACATCGATCATTCTTACAGGGAGGAAAAAAAATGTGCCCTGCATTACTTAAAGGTGCTGGGAAGTAGGATGGAGCCTAATTCTGTTACGGGAACAAATCATTCTGCCCTTCCTGTAACAGGTCAGTGTTTTTGCAGCTGCTTTTTGTCCCTGAATATACTGTGCTTATGTGGCTGTCACTGGAGGCTCGATGGTTACCAATAATACAGTTTTGTATTTGTCACTCCTGAGAAAATGTGGAGCAGAGCTGAGCAGAGAGGTTTCCTCTGCTGAGAAGGGACCTCTGAAGGATCCTCATGGGTGCAAGTGTCCTTTGACTGGAGGAGAAGTGTGTTTTTCTGCCCTGCTGAATGGATCAAATTAAATTGTTCAGTGTTTCAAAATAGAAAAATGAGTTTGAATAATCAGTGGCTTGGCCTTGTGGACTTACTAGCAGCATGATTGAAATCACATGGAAAGTGATTTCTGTCATCAAATTCTACATTTCTGCTGATGTCACGTGTTCCTGGTAGTCTGAAGAGAGGAGCTAGGAATGTTTAGCATGCAGTGATCAGCTTACCTGAGCTGTGCAAGTGTTTTTTTGGTTTCTGTAGCTGTACTCGCACAGCTGTGGAAGGATGGCTGTGGTGTCAGTCACAGTCCCCAAGGACAGGTTTCATGGCCCTCCTGCCGGTGTCAGTCCAAGTGTCTTGGCCTCTTCCTGACCTGGGATTTTAGCCTGCAACTTGCTTCAAGAAATAAATGAATGAATACAAATGCAGCTGTGTGGAAACAGAATGCAGCATAGTTCTTGCTTACAATAAATACACTGGGCTGATTAATTCTCTTGACAGTTTCCTTATGCCACTGACCAAAATAACATTGCTGTTATCTGTGCTGGTTGTTTCATCAGGCTTATCTCGTATCAGGCAGTTCAGCTCTGCCTAAATAAAATATTCTTGATGCTTATGGTTGCATTCAGAATTACTTTTGCAAATCAGTTAGAAACAATGACCTGTTTACCCAGGGGTAAGGTGAAAATCTCCTGTACTTTTTTACATTTAAAAAAGGAAAAGTTGGATAAAATGGAGTATGCATTAGCGAGTGAGTGAGACCAAAATCTGTCAGACTTCTGAGCTGTGTCTGCTGCTGTTATCAACTACAGTAAAGTATTTGTGGATCTGCTTAAAAAAGGCTGTTTTATTCACCAGCTAGGTCAGGTTCACTGCTGGTGTTACACTGGGGGTAATCCAGACCACACATCCAGGAATACTGAGTGGACTGGGACCTTTTAGAGACAGAAAGGAGCAGCCTCACCTTCCATGGTCCTCATGGAATCCTGCTCTAGTGGGAGATATCCTTCCCCAAGGCACGGTGTTGAAACTCGAGGAGCATTAAGGACCCTTCCAACCCAACCAACTATGAAGTTATTTGTGCAGTGGCACGTTTTCATTTAGAGGAAAAGGCTTCTAAAATTATATTCTACTAAATGTTACTGTGTGAATTATTTGCTTTGTGATTTTTTTTCCCCCTCAGTGACATTAATCCAGTTTTAAGCATGTGAAACTTCTGTGAAATTGCAGCAATTTTTTCTTAGTTTTGTTGGGAAAAGTCTCATATCAGGAAGAAAGCAGAAGGCTGTGGATGCTTATTGGTTGTGATATTAAAGTGTATTTAGCTGCAATGAGAAAAGCTCTTAAGCAGTGCTTAATTTTGAGCACAATAATCCTTGTGGTTGTCAGTGAAACTAAATACAAATTATTCACGTGCTTAACGTGTCCCGTACACCTGAAATGGTGTTTGTATAATTCCCAGGTCTATCCGGTTACGTTGCACCATACTTCTTTGTCTCATCATCTGTAATTGAATATTAAAAATAGAATTTCTGATATACAGCAGGCTGGAAAAATTAGGCAAAAAGTCAGTCTAAGGTCTGAGGAAACTACTGTGAAAGTTCATGTTAAAAGTTGGAATATTGGAAAGGTTCCCTCTTGATTTCCTAAACCCTTCTCTATTTTGCTAAAGTGTGCTTCTCTGGGTAGGATCTCTTCTTTTATATGCAGTGGACTTCTGTGCCAGAATTTCTTGCTCTTGTGTGGCAATCCAGCCCTCGTCTTGCTTAAGAGAAGTCTTGTTTCACTGTGGTGGGATTGGGGCTGTGCTGCTTGGGCTGTCTGCTTCTGTTAGAGCTGTTCTTCATAGGATGCTCCTCTTTAATCTGAAGAATGTTGGTATTTGTGAGTATTTTTGCTGCTTTTCAGTGTCAAACCCATGAGCATCACCATGGCCATCACCCTTCCCTTCTGACAGGATGAGTGAGTTGTGTCATGTTCTAGAAACAGACAGAAATGGTTACGGAACGTGGTTCGCACCCCTGGTTCGTGGCTACCAACTAACTGGCAGCACATGCTGGAGCTAAGTGGCTGAAATAAAGCAAGTCAGAAAAAAGGAAGTAAAAAACCCAGAAAAAAAATTTCTGGCAATGTGAAATTCACACCATCTCTCAGAACATAGGTCTTATCTGTGTGAGTGCTGCAGATGTACAGGTATGTACAAAATGTGCTCTGTTCAGCTCTTGGATGATTAAGAACTTGCTGTAGTATAAGTTAAACATTTTAAATTGCCCGATATCAAGAGGAATTTAAAGAACTGATCTATATCAAAGTAATTTGTGTATAAGCCATCAGTTTGATAGAAATCTCTATAAACATTCTCAAAATCTACAAGTGATGTCTGAATTGACTTGTTTCGTTAAGAACACTGCTGAATATTCGTTGTGAGGCTGTAAGAAAAAGGTTGTCTTTATTTGTTCCTGAAAATCTTAATTTTAGACTAATAATTAAAAAAAACCAAGCCCAACCCTCAAAAGAAACGTGCCCAAAAAAAGCACTTTTAATTTTTTTATTTGAACAGAATATTTTAGACAAAGAGCATGTTACTTGGCCATTCCTAGTTATTGTATTTGTCCATCATAGAGGTTTTTGCCAACATTACCATTCCATGAAGCTTCCTCTGGCTGCAAAGGTAAATATTTTTAAGAAAAAAATACGGTAATCCAACCAATTCTGAGAAGGCTTAAAGGGTAGAACTGAGTGTTCCTCAAGAAATGACCATAAACTTTGGCCTTCCAGTGTAACATTGCTTCCACATAAAAATGATTTACCTTGACAGTGCCTGATTAAGTCTGTTTACACCATCTAGGAAGTTTTAATTCTCTTGTGGTGATGGTATTAAAGTCACTGTGCTTCACTCTGCTTCTCTGCAGTTCTTGGGAGGAGAATTATTTAAAGTAAAGGCATAATACTCATTTTACTGAGGAGTTGCATCAAAAATGCAAGAATGAAAGCACTGTCATGCTGATGGAGGGCTGTATTGAAAGGCATAAAATCAAATTTATATTGGAGGGACTGTCAGTGAAAAGGATAATTAATCAAGATCTTTGCACACCCTGTTTTTTATTTTTGTGTCTATTAGAATCCTATGAACATGACAATAGATGTATTCTTCTGATTAATGACCAATCTGTGCAATTGATCCAGCAGATTCAGTTACTGTTTATGATTGGCTTTCTGTCTAATAAAATACTGCTACTCATTTTCTACTTAAGGACCCAAGTATTTCAGAACTTCTGAGATTTTAAGGGCTTGGGGGAGTTAGGTGGTTTTGTATGTCTTAGTGACCAAGGAACAATTTAAAAAATGAGGAAAAAGATCCAAGATAAAAAACCAAAAAAACAAAACCCAACCAACCAAACAAAAAAACCAACCAAAAACAAACCCAAAACACATAAGGCATGCATATGTATATTTATCTCACATAAATATATATATATACATATTGATAAATATACTGCTAATACTTAAATATTTTCACATACATTAAAAAATGCACGCAGTCTCTTCACAGTACTTGGGCACTATCATGTGCACCACAATATATAAAAGTTATTTCTGGCCCTGTTATTTATTTTATTCTTGATGTGAATTTGACACATCACAAAACACATACTTTTCAGAATGCAGGGTGCCTTTACAGATTGGGCAGTTTGCTTCACCACCCTCTTCCTTTCTTACTCCAAAGCTGGTAATACCAATTTCTCAAGGTTTTCATTTAAGTTTCTGACTCGTTCAGTGTTGGTCAATAAATGACACAAGTTGTGTGTCAAAAGAGAAGATTCTCACCAACACCTTGGAGTGTTTAAGCTGATGGGATTCTGGCAGGAACGGTAATTGTAGAGGGAGTGACAGGCACTGTTCTCTGCTGCTCCCTCACTGTGGTTTCTATAAAAGACTGGACATACTCTACAAGACTTTTTTCTCCCATAAGTTTATTTTTTAGCATTTATGAAGCTATGTGGTCATCTTTTTGAACTATTGTGAATGTCAGTCTGCTGCTAGGCTGTCATTCAAAAATAAAGATCACCAAAAAATCAATTATTAAAACTTGTCAGGGTGCAGATCTGTAGCCCAATGAGTGGTGCAGGTGCACCTGATTGTTCCTGCCCTTTGGAAATCCTTATCCAAAGTCTGGGGGTGTTGGAGTCTGAGCTGCAGCAAGCTCATGGAAATTGTGCTGCTGACTCCAGTGGGATAAAGTTAGTGATTCTAGCACCATGTAGGAAACCTATTTCTTGTAGTGCTGCTAACGTTTGAGTGAGATTCTAACATTTGTGATTCTCAGCAGAGTATTAGACCAAAAGGTTGATTCCTACTTCCATAACCCACTCAGTGTATGCACTTTTTTTTTAACTTGAGGTCTCCAAATCTCATTTCATAGGGAAAAAAAGTAATCCATTATCACCTACAACTTTTTTTTTTTCAGTTTCCTGTTTAAATTACTTTTTCTGTTTTAATTTTCACATTAGCTTTCTCTTTGATGTAATAATTGAGTCCTCTTCAGAAGAAAAGGAACAAAAAATCGAGGAACATGTTTCAGAAATTTAAAAAGAGGTAATTTGTAAAATTGCATTATTTAATAAAACTCGGGATGATTTCTGGTACAGGTTTTGGCTCTTTTACATAGCACTATTCATAAAGATAGCTGTCTAAGAGGTGACAATGTCTGGAAGGTTTTATAGTGTGAAGGGTCAAAACTCTGGCCTGTCCTTTTGGAAGGACAGATCAGTTCTAGCTGCAATACTGATAATACTGGAGCTCAATAACTCATCTCCTTGAATGCAATTCATGTTGGTTAATGACCTGCAATCAGCCTGAACATAACTCCTTAGTGCCTGATTAGTAGAACATTTAAACTTAAGAGAACATGGCATTAAGCATCTTCTGCAGAGGGGCACAGGTGGGCCATAGATTTTTGAATGAGGATGACTGGGAAAATTTCAGAGTAGATTAAGGGCATGCTTTTGGTGAGCATCATCATCTGTGCTTGTGCAAAATGTGATCAGTCCAGGGGGAGAGCATCAAAACTGTTCATACACCAGGTAACTAGGAAATAATTTGTTTAATTTAGATTTACTAACTATTCCAAGTCATCAGATGGTGATGTCAGGGTGCCAAATGCGACCAGTGACTGGTTGGGTTATTTTCTAATTCTAGTTTTCTATTATAAAATAACTCAATATCAGACTTTATGTCAGGGTGCTCCTTGGTTTGTGTGTGTGTGTGTCATGTGAATACAGCAACCCCCTGCAAGAGCCTTGGCAGGGTGGGTTGGACTGGACTGGATGATCTCCAGAGGTCCCTTTCAATCTTAATGGTTCTGTGATTCATATCTATACAACAAAAACTGCACACAGGAAGGCAGAAGTGATTTTGGTTTTTCTTTGTGTGTTTTTTTTTTTGTTTGTTTGTTTGTTTTTGTTTTGGTTTTTTGTTTAATAATTAGGTGAAGGATTTTTTTTTTTTGTCCGAGCTGCCTATAAAGTTACCCTTGTGGGTTAAATAAAGTGCAGTTGGGCTATGGATCCATAGATAGCAGTAATCATTGTAACTGTTAGCCTAAAGAAGATGCATTTAGCCTTATGAGTGTGTTATTAAGAGGGTAACATTATTTAGGGTTGTTGGCAAAATCAGTACTGAAATACAGTTGCCCTGGACATTAATATCATTAGAACAAAGTAATGTTTTCTGGCTGGCAGTGGAAGATGATCTATGACAAAGGAAAACTCCTGACTTGCAGAGAAGGGAGTGCTCTAGGGTACAGTGCCTCTCCTGAAAGGCTGGGCAGTGGGAAATGAAAAAACCCTGGAATAATTGACTGCTGTATCCAAGGATACAGGAGTAGGGAAAGGGACAATGAAAAAGACATTTTGCAGTGACACTCTGACATTGATTTTCATAAATCTCCAGTTGTAGGTTAATGAAATGTTTTATTCTGCCCGGGAGTGCTGCTCTGTGTGCTCTGGCAGCCACTGCATGTTTATTGTGGTCGGTGGCACAGAGAATGCTGAAAGCTCAGGATTTAGCAAGGGAAGTGTTGGGTACCACACAACATTCAACATTGATTCTGGTGCTGCTTCAGAGTTTTAGAGTAGCATCAATTTACTGTCTCACTGGGCTGAATCTTCCTGGTGTTAGACTAATGCAAATTGTAGCTGTCTGATGGATAGATGGAACCAGAAATATCTCCCAAGTCTTCATTCTGCCACTTGAACGCTTAAGGTGTAAAAATTTATGGCTGACTTGCCCAACTTGTGCCATTGTGGGGCATTCAATTATGGATCTATGAGGCTGGCATGGTATTTTTCATTTTCTAAACTTCCATGCAGTTATTCATTCCAGGACAGATTCAAAGTGTAGTGTTCTGGAAATTGTGTGTCCCTTCTCTCTTAAACTCTGTTGAACTGCAGCTGAGAAGCCTCAAGGGGAATAAAAAAATAACTGAGCTGAATCAGATCACCCAGGCTGTGTTACCTGCTGCCACCTGCTCACAGGATGAGGAGAACTTTGGGTAATGCCTGCTTATTTAATGATGCTTATTTTCTGTGTGGTCATCGAAACAACAGATAAGTTTTGTGTTCCAGTACTTCCACATTTTCTGCATGTATTAAAGTTATTGAATTTGTGGTGATTTGTTGGGAACTTCAACAACACAGTGTTCTTGGGTTTCTAGCCTGGTTCAGTGACTGCTTGGCTTTACTCTGCTTCTTGCCCAGGGCTGTGAAATCCAGATGTGCTTGGCTGGGCAGTGGGGGACAGGAGCAGCCTTGAGAGGCCATGTAACCATTGGGGTCAGCAGCACTGAGCACATGAGCAGCCTCACAGGGGCTGGTGGTGAGGCTTGGGAGCCTCTCCAGGTACTCTAATAAAGGCATGTTATTTTCTAGCTAAAACTTGGTTATTTTTTTCCCTAAATATCTCTGGTATTAAGTAATACTGGTGTAAGTTGGTGTAGATAGATGTACCCTGTATCTCTAAATCTGTCTCTAATCTTGTCTAAAACCATATGCTTGGCAGCTTAAGAGCCATAAGTAGAGGATGCAAATGTGAAACATCAGGGATGTTTACGTGGAATGCTAAGGCATGATTCATACTGAAATAAGCTTACGTTGTGTATTCTTAGCTAAATATTAGCAGAATTCATATGACTACCAGAACTTGATAATGTGTGAAAACTGTGACAAAACCACTTGAGATGCACTTTAGTTATATCTCAGGAAAAAAGTTAGAGAAGCCTCATATATCACTGCGAGAAATAAAATGCATAATGCTTCAGTAAATGTACTTTAAGTATGTAAAAAGAATAAGCAAAACAATTAAATAAAACCCATTAGAAGTAGCTGAAAAAATGTTTTCTTAGATGTTTGTTGTGTGAATGTTCTTTTTTCAGAATTATCTACATTTATTTCTTTATTTCGTGCTTTCATTTTGCCATTCCAGAAGCTATCTTGTAGAATGGCCTAGAAAGCTTTCTTGAAAGGCTTTGGTTTTTTCTTGAAAGCCAAGCACTTCTTGTTCGCCTTAAGTAGATTTTCGCTTAGTTGTAGTGTAACTTAAAGCAGCGTTGGAATGTAGTTAATAGCAGGAAAAACAACTCCAAAGCAGTTACTAGGGAAGCCATCTATGGCAGGCACTTCTCCATTCCTGCAAAATTAATGGGCTTCACTTCAGTCATGGCTTAATTAATATGCAGATTATTTCCATTACTACCAAAGCAAATAGGCATTGTGGAGACAGTCATCTGTTCCTCAGTTTTTCTCCTTTTTTAATTCCACTTCGTGTTCTTCCTTAATCCATGCTGCATTGTATCCCTTGGAAAACACAGTACCTATATAATATATATAAATAAATGTAAATGCATGTTAGTTAACAGTAGCCAAATTTGTCAGCTCACCTTGCTTGGAGTGGCACTTTGGGATGCTTTATAGAGAATGTACAAAGCAAGCCTGGCACTGCTTCCTTCAGTGTGAGGATTTGGAGCTGCGTTTGATGTCACTTGGAAAGTGATATGGGCTAATAATTTCTATGGGGTGTTTCCCAAATGGTAAAATAATGTCAGTACTGCTCATAAATAGCAACAAATGTGGTAATTTCAAATAAAAAAGAGGAGAGTGACAAATTTGTTTCTGACAGACAGGAAAAGTCAAGTAGGGCAATATATGATGTGTCAAAGAGCTATGGAATTACAGGAATGGAAAGACAAAAAGCTGAGAAATAAAAATATTTGAAATCAATTTATTTCTGTTTATCTGAAATCTGAAAATCAGAAGCTGATGAAAAGCTTCTCTTACTTTGTAAGAGTGACTTGCATCGACTGTCTCTATCTCCTGTGTTATTTTTCCCAGTGTTGTCATTCCTGCTAATCTTTCCTGTCAATGCTTTCCCAGCTCTCTTAAATCTCGTTTTTTCCAGGCTTGCTTGAAGCCTAGAGGTAGACTAATATCCTTCTCCCAGAGGGTGGAGGTTAGAGATGGAGCCTGCTTAATGTATTTGTAGTTTTTCTTGGAGATGATTAGTGCTTGAGTTTACTGAAAGCATGAATCCCAAACTTCCTTTAAAATAAAGCCGGGGGTAAGTGGTGGTTGATAACTTAAGGCTATTTTTGTTATGTTGCTGGTGGAAACCTGTAAGACTTGATGTTTATGACATGAATTTCCACTTTCTTTTACATGTAAGCTTTTATACAAGCAGCATATTATGAAAACATACATTTTAAAAAGCGGTGAAATGGTTTTAAATGGCTCCTAAAGTGTTTATTTTTTAGAGACGAACTATCTTTATATATTTATCAAGTCTTTTGCAAGGGGAGAGGGATGCTTGATTCTTTGGGCTTTTTCTCTGCAAAAGAGCTAAGCAAGGTTTTATTCAAATGGAAAGATTGTTTTTGAAATCTATTTAAAGATAAAATGCTGAAGTAACTCTGACATGCTAGCTAAATTTTGTTGGACTGTTTGCCACGCTTAAAAGTGTGCTATGGAGACACATGCACAGGAATAGGAGAAGAAAGTGGTAAAGGAAATGGGAATATAAACCTGCGGGCTTTCTTATTAGCTAAAGCAGAAAAATAGAAGTCCCAATTTTTGTCCTTTTTATTTTCCCCCCATAAAACCAGAATTTCTACACAAAAATTCACACTGAACAGCTGGCAGAGACAGCAGGTTAGGAAGCTAGCACTGACACAAACTAATTCTTTCCTATATCATACCCTTCTGTGATCTCTGTCTTTAAAAAAAAAAAAATTCTTTGAGCATTCATGTGATAATCTGTAGTGTAATAAATGCATAGGTTTAGCTGGTTTGTGTTTTGTGTTTGATTTTTTTTTCCTGAGTGCCCAGTACTTGCCAGCTTATGTATTCAGCACGAGCGTTCCAAAGCAGTGTGAGTAGAAACAGAACTTGAAGGGGCTTTACAAGTGCACACAGTATTTGCTTTACAGATGGACAAAGAAGAATTTGCTACATTGACGAATGAATCTTGAGTTTCCCGAGTTAGCTGTAAAGATGTGTATAGCGTGACTCGGACTAAAGATGTTCTAACAAGTTGGACTGACTGGTGTGAATGTTTTTTGTGATGGCTCCACTAAGTTCAGCATCTTTGCATTATTTATAGCCATCTGCTTGATGTGTTGAAGGCTCTGGCTCAATTAGATTACCTTTTAGCAGGAACAGCTCTCAGGAACAGTGCAAACAGGCATGTGTCTGGCTGCTGCAGAATAAATAAGAAAGTAAATAAAGTCAGTGGTGTCTTCCTGCAGGGAGGGCTCTTGAACTGCTTTACTTATGGAATAAAAAGGACACATAATGAAAATATTTCAAGCAAAAAATGTGTGATGACCTTTGCCCCTACATGTTAAAAGAGGGTGTTAAGGAATGGAAATACCCATGTGTTTACAATAGATTAAAGAAAGGCTGAAACCAAACCCAACCCACAAACCAATGAGTTACAAATGCCTCTGAGCTGCTGAATTTCCAAAAATCTACATTTCAGTTTTGTGGGATGGAATTATTTATGAACTTAACTGGGGGGAGATGTGGAAGTGACATTTTAAACAATGTATTTAGAAAGACCAGCCAAGAATGATGAAAACCACAACATACTGTGGTGCTGTGACCACAGGCAAGTCCTTCAGTCCTATTTCAATCCGTTCCCAACAGCAGCACTGGGAGAACAGTGTTCATCTTCTGCATGATCTGGTTTGAGAAAAATTTTGCTCTCAAATGAGTCATTTCACTGTGGAAACATGGGATGAGCGAGTTAAATTGCATTGACTCCCTCTTAACTGCGGTTGGAGAAAGGAAAAGAACATCTCTGGTGTTTTTAGGGAACTGTAAGCTGTAAACAAGAGTGTGCAGCCCCAGAATTTTCCTGTGTGTTGAGTAAGCAGGGCGAGATTGATTTTGTCTTTGGAAGTCAGCAGTGGTGTAAGGTGTAAGATCAAGGAGAGCTCAAACATCCATTCATCTGTGCTGAATAAACCCATCAGGAATGCAAAATGAGCATGTTAATTAAGAGATCTGGATGAATGGTGACAGTGTTGGTATGGAAGAGAAGTGCTGAGGAGGAGACTTGTAAGCTTTTTATTGTGTTCCCACCAAAACCCTGCACCTGGGTGTAGGAATGGCTGATGCCTCAAGGGGAATGTGAAAACTGAGTTCCACAGTCAGACAGGAAAATTTCTCTGAGAAAAGTGGAAACTTAGTGGAAGTGCACAGGTCAGTATAGCCCTAATTTTTTTTTTTTTTTTCCTCTTGAATTTAACTTTTTTTAACTGCTCAAGAAAGTGGTATACTAAGAGTCAGCATTCTTAACATTGACACAATGGAGCAGTTTTTGTAGTTAGGTGGTTTTCTGCATGTTGATTAGTGTTTGTTTATGGGGAAAAAGATTAGAAGGATGTGGAATTCTGTCTCCAGAGAGGTGAAGAGAAGCTGTCCACTCTAAGGGCCATGGCTAACTGGAGCACACACATCAGTAACACTCTTGTAATTACGTAATTTGGCTTTTAGCATCTGCCTTTTTCTTAATTAGACAAATTACAACTGATACAAATTATTATGACAATGACAGTAATTACAGATTGATAAATTAGAGGAACAAAGATGCTGCTAATAATCTGTTCTCTCCCCTAAATCATCTCGGTCTGCGGTTGTACGGAAACGCTGCCATTTTTTCATCCTCTGGAAGTTGTTTTTCACTTTCAAGCTGCTTCTCGATATTCTGAAATCAGCCTGTTATTATCTTAGCATGACATTTGGCCTGCCGTTCCCAGCTAGGGATGGAAAAGGCTATCATTGGACCTCTCTGCACAAAATAGCTGGGCTGAACATTTCTGTACACAGGGACTGTTATTCTCACCTTTTGAAGAGCAATTTCTTTGATGACTCGGAGAATATTTGACCTTCAAAGTAAAAGCTGCAGGCAGTACAATTTGCCTTTGTAGTAGTTGTGTAGAGGGTTGGATTTTGTGTGTGTCTTCCTTGTTAGTTTTGAGAATAATCTCTTCACTTTTCTGTAAAGAGCAGTGATCGTTGTTGAACTGGTTAGTCCCATTCAGACTTAAAACTGAGTTACCAAAAGAAAACGTCATTTTTTTTAAAAGCTCATGGAATTCTTAAAAGCCCCTTCAGCTACAAATGAGAAGATCAGGTTTCTTCTATTTTCTATCTAACGTGGACAGTGATTTTGTTTTTCCCGTGAGGAAAAACCCTCTCTTATTGTCTCTGAACTTCAGACTGAAGGAAAAAAGCATGTGATATGTGCATGGAAAACCTGTCCCCAGGGTACCTGTACCCCAACCAAGTGCAGGCCTCGCACACTTCCCAACTAGCAAAAACATGGAACCTTTCATTAATTTGAGGATGTCTTGCGAGGCTGCTCAGCAGAGAGGTCAGAGCAGATCCTCAGCTCTTTTACAACTGTTCTCATTTATTTTATCTCCTATGAGAAGAACTGCAAGGATGACTTCAAGGGAATATATATATACACACACATATATACACACACACATATATATATATATATATGTATAAAAACCACAATATTGTTCTTAACAAGTTTAATCTGGAACTTGTGCTTCTAACTTCTTGAGCAAATTTTTAAAAATTTTGCTCTACTTTAAAAAAACTTAGATATATTCTGGAATGCTGTAGCACGAATTAACATTGCCAGCAATTGAAGATCACACACTTAGCAAAGAAAGAATTGTTTTACTCTTGAAGAGATTTTTTCACTAACATTCAAAGATTTTGCTGGAAGAATAAATATTTAAACTTTGTTCTGTCCTGTGTTCTGTCAACTGTTGGAATTATTGATGTGTTCTGTAATTTTGACCAGAAAATCCAATACATGGGACTGACGGAATTCCAATGTTTCAGGTGCACACCAAGGGGAGGGATCTGAATGCATGTTGAGGTAATAACTGCTTTCTTACTTGTGACCATAGTATTTTCCAAAAGCAGCTATTTCTATTTAGGGATGAGGGTATTGGTTAAAAAAACTTAGGGCCAAAAGTCTGTGCTAAATAGTGATTGGTTATTGTGCAACATTCTCTGTATTAACAAGTACAGTAAGTGTTAATATCTTCAATTTAATACTAAGGTTTAAATTTCAAATTTAATCAAAATCATAAATTTCATTTTAGGATTGCCTTTTCTGTCTGAATACTGTGTACTAACAAATAGTATAGTTTTGATTAGTGATTTTTCCAAAATCACTGTAGTTTTGCTAGATTTGTATTAGAATAAGTAAACAGATTTTCCCCTGCATTCATTCCAGTAGATTGGTCTCTTTCATTCATCATCATGTACTTTTTCACCTTTCCCTTTATGTTTTCCCAACCTGATGTGTCTGTAGGAGACTCGGGAAGAGGCTAAAAGCTGCAGTTTAAGGAGTGTGTGCCCAGCTTTGTGTGACACTTGGATACATCTGTGGGCAAGGAGCTGAATGAGTTATGCATATTATTTGTAGTGGTTTATGGTGCACTGCTGCACTCTGTGGACAAACAGAGTGGATAATCTGCTGTCTGTTAATGCACTGTGCGTTTTGATGTGCTGTTCTAATACTTAATGCAGAAAACCCTTCAGCTCTGCTTTTCATTGTGGGAATAAATGGATCAAACTAATCAACAGGTTGGAAGAGCTGACCTTTGTAGCAGCTGGGCAACAAATTCCTGAAAAGCATTGCTGGTTTTACCCAGTCCCTCCTGAATCGTTTTCATGAATTCTTTTTAGTTCCAGTACATGATGTATAACCAGAGGGCTGCAAGCCCTTGGTAAAGGAGTACTGGGATTGTTCCCCTCTGCCCACATATGGACTTGATGAGAGCCCAATATTCCAAAGTACTGTATGTGCTCCTCTCTTTGGGTGGGGGAGGATGCTTATTAGCCTTCTGTAAGATTGGGGGCTGTAAGAGCAAGTAACCACACACAGTTTGCTGCTAAATAAAAACACATGTAAATTTTTCCCTAGTGCAGAAAAATCCATTTTCGTGTGGTGTTGTCTTTGAAAATGACACTTTACAGAGTTAGGAAGGAAGATTAGGAAGGGACTGTGCAGTGGAGATACTCCGTACTGTAAACTCATCTTAAAAATCTGAGAAATAGTGTCTTTCACAGGCACTAAGTTAGCAGGTGAATTTGTGATTGCCAGAGTGGAGGAGAAAGAAGATGAGCTTCTGAGAAAAGAGAACTATTTATTTATTTAGGACTATTAGAGTTGTTTATAGAATTATATAATATCCTGAGTTTGATCCTCAATGATCACAGAGTCCAACTGCTCCTGCCCTGCACAGGACACCCCAAGAATCCCACCCTGTGCCCCAGAGCATTGTGCAAATGCTTCTTGAGCTCTGTCGTGCTTGGAGCTGTGACCCTATCCCTGAGGAGGCTGTTCCAGTGCCCATCCACCCTCTGGGTGAAAAATCTTTTCCTAATATCCCTAAATCTCCCCTGACTCGGCTCCATGCTGTTCCCTCAGGTTCTGTCACTGGTCACCAGAGCAGAGATCACTGTCTGTCCACTGCTTCCCCTTGTGAGGAAGCGACAGACTCTGTTTAGTTAGAGAGGACATAATTCATAAGTAAGAAATACTAAAATTTCTTGGAAATTACTTGCTTAGAATAAATTTTATGGCTTTTGTTCTGCTCTGTCTTTTTTTCCAGCCAAGATATCATTTAATTTGTAAAACACATGGTATTTATAGAACAGAGTCTCTTAACCTGAAGTCTGGTGATGTATTGGTATTTAAAGCAGTGATAATGCTGTTAGTGAGAAGGTTTAATTGCATGATTATAGACCAACAAAATTAGGCTCAGCGACGTGCAGTCATGATAACCCAGTGATATGCTGAATTTATAGATAAGACTTCCTCTCTCTGCATCCCTATACTGTCAATATAACAAAAATGTCCCTAAAATAAAAGGCGTACTTTGGGGAATTTGGTGTGTGTGCTCCTGCTCAGTGCTTTGCCAGCCAGTTTGGTGACAGGCTGTGTGGATTTCAGCACCTTGGTAACGTTCAATGTCTGAAAGATGGTTGTTCACCTATCGCCCTTGGAAAAATCCCTCTCCAAGTGCAAGTTTCTTATGTTCAAAATGTTAATCTTGGACGATACTATGTGAAATCCATCAGGAGTCCAAGGTACACCAGGGTTATTTTATGGGATCCCAGCTGTACCTGCGGAGTTGGCTTCACTCATGAGCTGCAGTGGGAACCCCCCCAGCCATCTGTTTTGCAGCCCATTTTGAGAAAACACCACAGCAAAGCACTCAGATTGCCTGTTAACGGAAGACTGAAGTTTATGATGACAGGTCAGCTTGTAAACATGGATTTACTGTTCTCTTTTATTGTGTGTCTATGCTAATCCATAGTTACATGCTGTAAAGTCAGACCTCCTATGAAATTCTGCATGCAACTCAGATATTATTCTGTATTATTGTGATAGGGGTTTTTTGGGGATGTGATCTTTGGGATGCATGAGTTACCAAGAGGTGTATGTGACAGGAATAGTACTGGTTATAACTGTCCTTTTTCTTCACTGAAGTGTTACACAGTCCATGGCACTGTCTGCTCTAGAGCAACATCCTAGTTTTGAGCAAGGACAAGGCAAAATGTGTCTTATTACTGAGAGTGTGCTCAGCAGCACAGTGGGGAATGATTAAATGCTGCTCAGAGCAACATCTTTGCTCATGGCACAGTGATTCAGCACTTCATGTTTCTGAGCAAGGAATAGGACTGCAGCCATCCCCTAATTGCTGTCAGCCTGGTGTGCACCCAGTGTTTTCTGCTTGGGTCCGGTGCTTCGTCCATCCTCTGCACTCTCATTGTCGTAGTTAAACCACGGCAAGTTAACTTGCAGAGGTGTTACACCCTGGAGATAACAGTTGAATAGCATCATTCATTAAAACAAAACAAAACAACCTGTATGGTCTCTGCTGCTTTTCATTTTGAAATAGGAAAATGATCTTGGCACAGGGCATTTCCTGGGGATTAATGACTGGCTGGGGTTAATGGCCCTTGGCTGCACTGTGGGCCATCAACTCCTCCCTGCTGGTCATTAATCTGCAGGAAATGCCCTGTGCCAAGATCATTATTGTTGTATTTGGGTTCTTTGAGAGCTGAATTCGGGAACCCACACTGCTCTAATGTGTGAGAGCCTGCTGGGTGTTCTTACATTTAGGCCCTACACATTATTTTTTTATTTTTCTGGAGCTTATCTGAAGTTTCCAAATGTTTCTCTTAATGGAAAGTGTCTGTAACGCTTGAGGTCCTTTAAAAATACTTCACTGAGCAGCAAGCAAGGTAATATTAAACTTTTTGGTGAAAATAAAAGTTCTGTGTAGCGAACATTTTTGAAAAGTGTGTATACTTGGGGGCAGTCTACCTTTTAGCCTGGCCTAGAGCAACAGGCAGAGCACTGGAGCTGGCATGGGAACATGATGGGCAGTGTGTCTGGGCTTTCTGCTCTAGGCTGGCATTGCAGGGTTCTGGGTCTGCACAAGCTGGAAACCCCTTCCTGAAGCAAAGATGGTTCCCATTTTTAGGAGATTTTTGGCTTTATTGGAAAATGAAGAGTAAGAAGAGATACACTAATTTTCTCCTCTACCACCTGCCAACAGTGTGCACAAATTATTCTGTTCATTCTCCCCATGTGATTTCAAGTTCCGTATTCACAGCTTTTTTATATAGATTTTATGTAGTAATTGTATGAAGCCTTGTTGTAATCTGTACTGAAATTGGTTTAGGGTTGAATATGAAATTTCAGAATTAAAAGGAAAAATAACCTTCAAATAGATCAGTTTAGTATTGTGGCCTGCAAGTGGCAATTCATGACTACTGGCATATTTCTTTATTTTAAAAAAACTCAACCAAACCACACGAAACCACCACCCCCACCCACATGCCAACTACCACTCTTCTAGTGAGGAAAGTATTTGATCATATCAGACCATATTAGAAGTAAGGTTATGAAGAAGTGAAGCTCCTATAGCAAGCAGTAAATGCAGTTTTGGGGGACTCAGCTGGTGAGTACAATTGCTCCTGTGCATTCATCTAACGTTCCTAGATGACTCTTTTTATGTCAGTGAATTAATGAATTCACTGAAAAGAGTAAAAATCAATATTGTGCCCTGTTTTGTTTTTTTTTTTCTTTTTTCTTCTTAAATGCTTTTTTTCTTGTTCCTTCCCTTCTCTCTGTGACTCAGGCAGGTCTGTGAAGTGTCCTGCTCTTTCCTTCAGAGGCTTTGCAAATAGGCAGCTCTTCTCCTCCCAGTCCTCAGATGTACCACGCTGTGAAGCTGCCTTGGGTCAACAGGAAACCTTCAAAATGTGCATTTCAGATCTTGAAAATGCCACAGTGCGCGTGAGATTTGAAGACAGCGGCAAGTTTAGGAGAAACTGTCACATCTCTATAGACCTTTTTGAGGGATTTAGCAGCATTTCAGCAGGGAGAGGGAGAGATGTTTCATCAGGGGAAAAGGTCCTGGTTCAGCTCTGCATCAAGACTTTTACAGATCTTCACATTAAGTGTGAGATTCGGATTTTTTGGGATGAAAGTATATTCATAACCCAGTCCTTGTGTCCACAAGTCAAGGATTATTTCTACTGTTGTAGAAGAAACAGTCTGAAGTCATTCTCTATAGTAGTGATTACAAACTGTCAGTCTGAAAGCTTTACCTAGAAAATGTGATATGACAAGAAATAAGGATTACTAATATTTTATAAGTTAACAATGCTATTATAGCAAAATTTTTGTTCCAGATGGAACGGTAATACCTACTCTGACAATAAGGCTGTAACAAGGAGAAGACAACCTGCCATTACTGGCTTGCCATGTGCTTTTTAAAAATAGATTTTCATGTTCTGTCACTTACCCACTGAGTATCAGAGATGATGTAGGTAAGTCAGGAAGTTGATATTGTTGTTGATGCATTTGAGAGACTCTGTTAGTGAAAGCAAAGAAAAATGCAGTGAATAGCAGGGGAGAAGTGACAGGCCTGCCTTTGTTTGCCTAATCTAGGAAGATGTAAAGGAAGTGAGATGAAAATTTACCTGTAAAGAAACCTTGTTGAAATTCCAGTGTATCCTTGTTTTGCTGCTAGCCTGGTAAAACCATCTTTTATTGCTGCAGGACTATAAAATTCAAGAAGAAAATATCTAGTTTATCCTGCAGCCTTTTGAGTTGGTAGGCATTCATTTACATTGCAAACCTTTGCCTACTTTTTCACAAGGACCATTTCTTTTTTTCTTCTTTGGAGGAAGGGAAGGGGGGGAAAAGGGATCCTAGAGTAAGGGCAATAAGTCATGAGAAATGGATTTTCCAGCTGCTTCTTTTTCTGCACCCAGCCTTGCTGGGGACTGGCCAGAATGGATCCCTGGTACCAAGAAGTGGGGGATCCCCTTTTGGGTGCACTGACCTCATTGAGGGATGAGCATCAGTGCTGAGAACTTCTATATGTATAAATAATTGCCTAAAGTACACACCAGGGTAAATCAGGCTTTAGATCTGTGCTGGTTTTGGCTGGGGTAGAGTAAATTTTCTTCACAGTGGATAGTACTATTGTTATCAGACATACCCAACTATTTTCCTTTGTTAGTGTCAGGATGAGAAAAAAAGGTGGTTTTTGTTGGTTTTGTGCTCTTAAGGTCACTGGTTCTACATGAGGTTAATCAGTTAACAATTATTTTGTAGTCAGCAACAAAACCAAGGCTGAAGACTTCAGTATGATCTTTATCTCCGGGAGAGGTTGGCGCTGTCTTTACTGTATGGTTAAAAAAGCTGTCAGAAATTGAGTTAATATTAATTAAAAAAAATGTTGTGGGCTGCAGTCAACATTTCCATTAAAATTAACTTTAAATGGAGAATTCTAAAGCAGTTATGCTGGAGCTAGAGCCATCAGATCAGAGTGATGCTGAATAGTTAAGATGATCTGATGTACACAGCAGAATGCCAATATTCAATTGTTATATACCATACTTCTTTGATCTACTGTGGCCTTGTGTCTGTTTTCAGAAATTATCCCAGTTTTATCTTTCTGTAATGTTCTTCTAACTGCCCTAATGTTTACAGAGCAATATTTAAAACATGGCAAAAAACATAGAAGCAGAATGATGCCTATGTTTTATCTACTGCATGTAATACTCATTCTGAAGAAAGATGATCTTGTTAGCTGGTGTTTTTCATTGTAAAAATAAATGGGTGGCTGTGTACATTTCTTAGCTAAATTTTAGCTAGTATTTGGCTTTGCTTCTCATTTCCTACCTGCCAAACATTTGAATGCATTACCCCAAGAAAGGGATGGAGGCTTATTGGCTTATTAATTGTAGAAAAGTAAGTAGCTGTCAGTAACACTTTAAAAACTTGTTAGCCAGATACTTGTCTATATGTATGTGTTGCTTAGTTTTGTTGGCTTCAGCAGAAATTTATCATTCTCTTTGAAATGTGGAACATCTTAGAGGAAAGACAGACTCTTAGCATTTGCAAACCCCAAGATACCAGGAGAACTCAGTTTGCAATCATAAAGAGAAGCAGCCATACCCAAGAGACATCACTACTGGACTAAGAAAAATGTTTGCCAATCAGCAATGTATAATGAATAATGAACAATATTTGTCACCTCCCTGAAAGTGGGGCATTGCAATACAAGTTGTACAGCTGTTATTGTTTAATTGCAGCTGGATTAATAAAATGTAGTTTTTACAGCCCATTTGCAATATACCACTGGGGAATACATTTTATTACCACTTTGGGTGTCTTTTAGTTAATAATTTGTGCCTTTTGAGCATAAGTATTTGGCTTCAAATCCCAGATACAAGTTTATTAAAAATTGTAATAGTTCTTAGAGACTATAAAATGAAATGAAGTGCATGAAATGTGCATTTCCAGTGCTTGAGTTTGAAACCATTTTTTACTTGACTAATTTCAGTGTTTCCAAGACTAGTAAGTATTGAATTTAAATAATTATTATATATTTAATTTCCTAGACATACATTATTATTATTATTTTCAATAGATTATTTATATTTGTTAGTAATTAAAGATTCAGAATGGCACTGAGAGCATGTGGTCATAATATGTAATTTTTAAAACTTGCACAATGTTTATGCAAAGCAGTGGCAATGCAGGGAAACAGAAGTAATATTTGAAGTCAGAAACAGGAACAACACAGTAGCTAAATGATCTGAGTTACAGAATAAGGCTGACCTGGTCACAAATAATTGACAAGCCTTTTACAGATAAACTGCATCTTGCTGCTGGCTGAATGGGCTCTCCTGTTAAAGTCAAGGGTAGATCAGTTCTTGACTAATTTCCCTTTGCTTATCACTGGCAAATTCTTGAAGAAAGTGTCAGAGATGCAAAGCTACCTCTGGACAAAAACACTTCCCTACAAATTCTTCAGACAATCAGGGTGAATTTTTAGTGACCTGTGCAAAGCAGCACTGCTCCAGCCTCTTTGCTCCACATTCAGGTGCTTGCCTCTCTTTGCCATCCACATCCAGCAGTTACTCCCATTCAATTATTCTGAAATACAGAGAATCAAAATGTTCTCTTATTTTTAGGATGTGCGACCTTTGCTTCTTCCACTGTGGTTATTTTCAAGTTTTAAGCTGGTGGTACACAAAGGTGAGAAGGTGCCACAGTGCAGAGGTTGCTGCTTGATGCTGTGAATGTGCTGCTCTTTCTCCTGTTCTCCAGGCAGTCTGTTGAGGTAGATACAAGTAAAAGTTGAAATTTTTGAGATGGAAAGTGTTGAAGACACTCTTCTGCAAGTGGACAGGGTTTTTTGATTCTGCTTAAACGAGCACGGTACCTGGTGATCGCAGTCTTGTTCCTTTTACAGCAGAGTACTGTAACTCGGTTAAATTGAGCAAATATTTCTAGAATGAAATGGAAAATAAACAGTTCTACTACTAGCATTTAAAGGAGCTTGCTAAACCCATGTTCACTGTCCTCTGTATTTAAAGGAAAAAAAACCAAGCCACAACCAAAAACCACCCCAAAAAAGAATGCTTTGGTAAACATTTGAAAAAAGATTCCCTGAACCCTTAATCAAAATTCTGTCAGCATCAGGGGGAAGGCTGAAGAGGAGGAGGCCTAAAAAAAGATGATACTCTGCAATATTCACAGACACTCAATTTCAGAATTAGATTTTTGCCAGAAAATTGATTCTGCTCCTTGTTACAGCAGTGCTTAGAGCACAGGTGCATTAAGAGTGTGCAGCAACCAACCCTACTTTATAAATGGTGCACACTGATCTTGCAGCCAGAGTCCAGCACTTGTACATAATTACAAGCAACTAACCCTGCCTTTTAAAAAATGATGATATTTATCATGATTATCTGAGCAGAGAAACAGAGAAGCAGCTTTGCGCTGGTGTTACTGTAGTGGCCTGCCGTGTTTTAGAGTGAATGCATGTCTGTTACTCCTCCATCCTTTTAAGATTTTACTCTGAATATTGAAATTGGTCTATGCCAGGGAAATCCTCTCCCATCTTTAGTTTATTCCGTTCTTATCCAAAGTAATGGCTCACAGGACAGGATTAATGCAGCCCTTCTATGGATGAATGTACCATTTAGAACAAGACTAAGGTGAGAACAGAGAAAGGTGGAGAGCTTGCTCTAAGCAAACACTAAATGTAATGCATTTCCTACCCTCTGATGAATCCTTTTATCTCTGAGCATTGCGTGGAAGGGAGGGATAAAAGATGAACCTATCCCTCCCTGAAATAGGAATTTGCTTAAAGGTGAGAGCAGAGTAAAAGGAGCTGTGTTAAACTTGAACTGTGATTGTTGCATCTGTGTCAGGGTTTGAAGGATCATGCACTGCACAAAACTTCAATAGAAGAGCAGTCCAGCTGCAGTCCTGCTTTTTTTGTTCCTGTTTTCCTTGCTGAGTGATGCGTGAACTTGACTGGGTTACTTTACATGTGATGATAGTACTTGTGTGAAAAGACAATTAATTACAGGTTTTTGAGGTCTTTAAGGAATTTGATCTTGAAAACTAAAAATGAGGAATAAATATGAGCTTGCTGTATCTCTGGCCAGGTAATTTTGTCTGAATTTAAATTTGCAAGAGTCAGAGTGAAGCAGGGAATGACCCAACCTTCAGACATCCCCCCATGTCTTGTGAATGTCAGTAGAACAAGATTTGCCTTGTGTGGGCACTTGTTATTACAGCTTGACCATGGGAATCCTGGCTGAACTTCGGTTTTCTGTTAGACAACTTGACACATGACTTTCTCGCTACTCACAAAAAATCTATAAGGTTTGATTTTTAATCAGAGGAGGTAGTACAGACAGATGCTCGCTGCTTGTGTTTAGTAATACCCCTGTGGAAAAGCTGCTTCAGGATCTCCTGTGAATTAATTTTTCCTGGTAATTAATTGTCTGGAAACTTGAGGGGGTTAGCCGGGAGAAATTCTTCATGAGTATTGCAGCACCTGGAGAAGAAGGTTAAAGTGTAGAAAGTCTATTAAGCTGCTAACTCTTGTTTGTTCCTTCTGAAAATTCTCCTGTCTCTTTATTTTCACAGCCACATGAAGATTGGGGGTACTGATTTAAAGCATGTTAGTAATTTGGATTTGCTTGTGGTGTTAGCAGTCAGATTTGTATTTTTATTATCTCGAGGCACTGAGGAAATTGGCTCTGAGCATTTATATTAAGTATTGTTGTGGCTCCGCATTTTCCGGTGTGTTCATGGCCATGGCATTATACACCCTGGGTGAATACAAAGATGCTTATGAAATGTTAAGGCTGAGTGTATTTAATTTCATGTCAAGAAGGACTCCCTGCCATTGTGAATAACTGTCAGTCTCAACACTGACATAAAGTACTTGTGTGTGTGTGTGATGTGTTTTCGTGGATTCAAAGCCCTTTTTTTGGTGTATTTTAAAATTCTACAAGAATGGGACTTTCAGCTCTTCAGAACTTGCAGAGCAGTTTGGCTTTGCTCTTCTTTGGACCTGCTAAAGTGGACCTTCAGTTTGAGGGGTGGATATCTTTGGATCTTAACAGTTCCATGAATATGTTTTTAAAATTTGTATATCTACAAAATAAGTGTATATATTTATTACAAAATCATGTGCCAGTCTTCTTTCATTGAGCTTTCATATTGATTTTGTGTGTCACTGTCAATGCTGGAATATATGTGAAGAACTTTTTAATAAAAACCTTTTGATATTAATAGTCTGTAGTAGTAAAGCCCATAGCAAGAGAGAATTCAGGAAACAATTTGGTCACAATTAAATGGGAGGGAAAAGTACCATCCTGATGATAAAATTGAATTCTTGTTTAAAACACGTGGGGTAGAAGTTTGCCAGTCTTCAGGAAGCATAAAATGCCATTAACCAGCATTTAGTCACTTGCTAATACTGGATGTGATTTCTAATTGCTTCTGTACTTTGTCATTGTTTAACACAATCAAATCAAATTGGCCAGAAAATTTTTCTTGGATCATCATAGTCTGTGACTATGTTTTTACTGTTATTGTTCCAGCTTCTTTTTCATCACCCCAACCTTTACTGCTTCATTAAATCTAAAATTAGACTTTGACAATCAGCCTATTTTATTGGAATTATCAAAAGAAAGAAATATGCATGGAGAAGTTGAAGGGGAGGCTCCAGCATCATATTTTATTTCACGCTTAGCAGTTCCTTGAGAGTTATCAAAGTCAGGGGTCCTTTATTTGTAATTAAATACTCCTCACTTTAAAATCATGACTAATAAATGTCAAGTACAAGAAGAGGCACTATTATTCACTGAAGGTCCTTGGATGTGTTTTAGGGTGAAAATGTGTAGGCACGAAGGTTGTTAATTTTTAAAATGTTGTAGGGTTGGTTTCATTACAAAATCCTAAAGTTAACCACTTCAGATAAAGCTCAAAAATCATTGAAACATTTGGGGAGCTCTTATCCTACAGGAAACTCTTGACATTTATGGTAATTAAAAGTGAAGGTATCTATTAAATACTTAAGTTATTCATATAAACACCAAGCTGGCATGTAACTGTAGGAGTTTATATATCTTAATTAGAGCTGGTCAGAACTGTTCAGTGAAACTGTTTTCTGTGTTTGCTGGTGGCTGGGGTTTTATGTTTTAATGAGACCCAAAACCTTTGAGGAAACATTGCCATGAATGCTTTGGTAGTCACCTGGAATAAGATTTATTATCTGGCAATTGGCAGATCCAGTTTGGTTTCAGGAAGGCAAGGATTGGCAGTCCCTGGAGCATCTCCTCTATGAGACAGGCAAAGAGAAGGCTTTGAGGAGCTCTTCCAGTGCCTCAAGGGGCTCCAGGAGAGCTGGAGAAGGGCATGGAGTGATAGGACAAGGAGGAGTAGCTTCAAGATGAAAGAGAGCAGGTTTAGATTAGGTATTAGGAAGAAATTCTTCCCTGTGAGGGCAGGGAGACCCTGGCACAGGGTGCCCAGAGAAGCTGTGGCTGCCCCATCTCTGGAAGTGTCCAGGGCCACGCTGGACAGGGCTTGGAGCAGCCTGGGACAGTGGAAAGTGTCCTTGCCCATGGCACGGGGCTGGAATGAGCTGGGCTTTAAGGTCCTTTCTAGCCCAAACCATTCTGGGATTCTCTGCTGATTCTTCCTCCCTTGTTTTTGTGTGTGCCTTGTAGTCTGTTCTGCCATGGATGCTCTGTGCCCTGTGTGTTTTCTTTGTAATGAAGAAGAGGAAAATACAAATTTTTCATTTCTCTGTCAGATAGTCCAGTTGATCCTGGCCCCAGTGATCTGGCTGATTGTCCTGATCCTGACCTACAGGCATTAACTCAAGTATTAGAATTTAAGGATATCCAGAGAGAATTGTGTTTAGAACCAAGTTTTGGAAAATTACTTTTCTATTGGGCAGCATCAGCAAAGTGTTTTTCGTTCTCAGTGCCATTTTAAAAGTTGCAGGAATTAGGTCTAACCTGCAGAGAAAAACATTGTCACCACGTATTTGATTGTAAATCCCTTTTAATAAAACTTTCAGAGTGCACCCAAAACATATTTCTGTCTGGTCTTGCCTATTACTATAACATTTATGGGCTTTCCTGCCGTACAGTGGGATAGTCCCATCTCTAGGATGGGATTTATTGCTTTTTTTTCCCCCCCCAACTCTTCTTGAAGGAAAAACACTGTATGCATTTGGATTTGTGCAACAATTAGGGATGCATCAAAAATGTGTCTGGTTGAACTAACATGTAACACTAAGCATTGAGTTATGTAGTGATAACTCTATAATTGAAGCACAGCCACAGACATAGTATTGTAATTGGGAAGGCATTGTCTTTCTAGTGATGAAAGGCTCCTCTGTGAAAATGGTGAAATCTCTTCCCAGTCTGTAATTTTTTTCACACTGGACAGTTATTTTGGTGATGATGGAAACAATCAGTATAAAATAACTGGGTAGCAGATTGGCACTTAATAATAATAAAAAAAATTACTTTTTGGGTACCATATTAATTCAAGTGAGAAAAACATATACTTTAAAGAATGTTATAGAAACATGTTTCAATGGATTTCATAAAAGATTTTGAGCATGCTGTTTTCAAATTTGATAAATGTGCCACTCTCCTCTGTTTGTAAATGCAAGTCTTTTTAACGTACTTTTTCATGCATTAGGTTTTTAATACTTACTTTTCCACACATGCCCTGGAGAAAAGCGTGCAACCCACTGTTACTCTGAGGCAAGCTGGATTTCAGTGTAGTCTGTTTCAAATTAAATGAAATTGTTTATTAGTTTTGCAGTTCTGGAGAGCAGAGGCACCCTTGGGTTTTTATTGAGCTGATGAGGGATATGTTCGCCTATACATCCAAAGAGGACTGATGCTAATTGGGCTTTTCACTTTGATAAAGTCCTTGGTTTCAATGATGATACGCAGGTTAGCCGCATCTTTTAATTAACAAAAAAAAATTAAATTCCTCTGCTGGAATTCCCTAACTGGTGAGTGGTTTCTATATGCAAGTATGCTCTCTTGTGGTAAGCCATTTTATTGAATCCTCCACCAGTTCTAAATAGTAACAAATTCTATTTTAAACAATGATTTAAAAAAATCTATTATTTTTTATCATGCCATTATTTCCAGGGTTTATAGTGTGCCAGTGGCAGAGGTCTGGCTATGGAATATGTGATTGTGTATATTTTGCAGCTCTATTTAATACAGTGAGTTAAATCCAGTGAGTTAAAACACGTGACTTTCCTGGAAGCATCCACTTTGGAATATGGAATAAAGTGCAGTAGGACAGACAATGATTGTGTGATTCAGGATGTGATACTTGTGCAGCCTCTAAACATCAGGTCGTGAAGACAGGGGGGATTCCAGGGCTGAAGCATCTCTATCAGATTCTAGTAAATGCAGCTGTGCTTGTTTCAGCGGCTAAGATGCTGTTTAATGGAATCTGAATCACAGAAATTCGGTCACTCTGGTTTTGTCCAATAACAAAAAGCAGGGAAAAAGAAAAAGGCAAAACAACCCAAACTTTCTGTGATGTGGGTACTCCTGGGTGGTACGACTGCCAAGGTGCATTTCTTTGTTCAGCATTGCAGTAGGACTATCATAATTATACAGATAAATTCAAGAAGCATTAAATCAAATACATCTCAGCTCGTCTTAAAAACATCAGCAAGACTGTTTTAGTCTTGATGATTAGCTTAATATCAAGGAACTATTACTTAATAAATGGCTGAGATACCTGTAATCCTCTATATATTTCTCATGACAGCTGGGATTTCTGTCCAGATTCTTTACCAGCTGAGTAATTACCATATAAATTTCTGCAGTGTTTTGCCTGGGGGTGAGGATAGCCAAATGTCAGCAAAAACATGAGGTTATGTTCAAATGATCTCAGTCATGCAAGTCGTGGATACTTCCCTTCAAGGGAAATAAGGCTGTAAAGAAGAATTTCAGAGAATGTTTTTTGAAATTCATTGAATCAACTTACACCCAGGAACACTGGGCACATTTCACGTGATCACAACTGCTGTTGACTTTTGTGGAAGTTTTGGCAGGCTGGCGACTCAAAGATCACATTCCCATGGTCACAGAGATGATGTGATGTGTGCTGCTGTGCATGAACATTTAATGTCAAAACAATCAATTATACAGCAGGTGTGGGCTATAGTAGAGTGATCTCATTTGGCACAGAACTTGGATAACATGTAGGACAGCAGGAGATGGATGGGATAAGAGCATGCTGGAGTAATACCTTCCACTTGCTGGAACTTAATTTAGTTGAGACGAACAATGTCTTTAAAAGACGTTTTTGATGCATGCCTGTTATTTCATTTGTTATTCTTTAATATCAGTTATAGCTTCATTCAGTAAGAACTGAAAAGTGTGACCCTGTCTTCCAGTTTTCTTCTGTTTTACGTAACCTGAAAGAAACAGGGAATTTAAAAGGTTCAGCACGTGGCACATTGATTCAGCTCGTCATGAGAGCTTAATAGACTCTGAGCAGAAACCTGTGCTAGAAGCCTAACATAAATATTTAATGGAGAACTTCAGTATTATTTTAAGGGCAGAAGTTGGTTAAACAGCATCAGCAATTTCAAACTATAGAAGGCAGACAGGAAACAGCACTGTTTACAGTGATAATTGTAGGAAGGTGTGAGGTATGAATCGAGAGTTTAAAATGATGCTGTGTCACTGTGTGTTCAGACACAACCATATGCTCGTGGTGCTGTTATAACCAATTTGTTGCACATAACAGTCCTGTGCAGTCTGTCTTACCTGGAGCACAGGATTAGTCTCAGTTGAAGTTTGTTGTTTTTTTTTTTTCCCCATGGGACTGGTTTGCTATATTCAGCAGTTATCACCCCTCTCTCTTGCAGTGGATTTCAACTTCAGAGTTGTTTCTGTTTCCTACTGCCCTTCGCACCTCACTTTTTGTCCATGTCCTCACCCACACTTCTCTTCCTGCTCTAATACCAGAAGAGTCTTCTGATTTTTGCAAGAGCAAGACCACGGGTAGTGTGTCATGTCTCCATTGGATAAGGATGAGCAATGCACAGCTTGTTAGGATGGTGCCCCTGTTCTTCCAGAGGAGCAAGAGAAATTAATATTTGGAGTATTTCAGGCTCTGCAGTAACACATTTGAAGAACACTGTTGACCATGAGTCTTGCTGCTCTCTTGGTCTGTTTCTGCTCTTTTCTTTGACCTTTCCATGTTTTCTCTGCTGCTTCTCCCCAGCCCATCTTGTCCCAGTTGTTGTGCTCTGAACTCCATTTCCCCTAAATCAGGCATGCTGTGGTGAGATTTCTTCTTTGTTATTGGTGAATTAATGAAATCACATTTCAGAAATCTGTAGAAACATCTGCTGCTGGATTGAGAAATTCAGAATTTTAACCCACAGGGTCAAAATCTGGCAGTTGGAGGCGTTTGGAGCCAGATGCCATACAGTGATAGTTCAGCAGTCCAGCCTATGGACTGAGCTGGCTGCCATGGAAGCTGCATGAAAATAAATGCTACTTTATAACACTCTTTCCCATTCTGTCTTGTTGCCAGTTCTTCCTTTAGCGTCCAATGTTCAGAGCCTGTGTTGCTTTTTTATTTTATTGCTTTTTTTCTGGTATGATTTTGAGCTCAACTCCTTATAGTGTGCATTCTTCTGTATCTAGAGGAATAAATCCAAGAGCATGGAGGAGAATCTCCTTTCTGAAACAGGTTAATGTATGCATTCATGGTAGGGATCACTTAACTTTGGGCAGAAGGTGAATCATATGGGAGTTGTATTGGTGTTGCAATTGAAAATGTTTTAAGGCTTGAAGTCCTATTTTAAATGAGTGATATATCTTCAGTCTCCATACTTTCTACCCTTCAAAAGATGCAAAGAATGCATTATCCTTCTTGGCCACAATGAATACAGTTATTTCTGTGCTGGAAATAAACAGGCAATCACCAAAGCTGGAAACAGTTGTTCTTCTAGGTGGGTGATTTTCAAATGATTAACTAATTCAGTCAAATGCAGAATACTGTTGTTCTTAAAAGCATTCTGAATTTTCTGTGTCTGCTGATGAGGTTTTCTGTACATGAACCTTGAAACAAATTTCAAAGCTATCAATTTTCATAGCCACATTTGTCAGTTTGGCAGCAGTTCATTCTGAGCTTGATGCTAAGCACGATTATTGTAAGTTATTAACTATGCTTACCGTAAATCACCCGAATCTGCCCAGCTCTGCTGCCAAAGTGGTGTGAGGCTCACACTGGTGCTGGTACATGTATTTATGACATATGCTATTGTTCAGTAATTACCTTTATCTTCAGGTTTTCAAGAAAAAGGATACTATTTGGTAGACAGGATAATTTTAAGCAGTATTCCTGTCTTGTGAAGAAAATTATTGAGCATCTGGAGTTCCTAATATTTTATTTTTTATCCTTCAAAAATGAGCCGTTTCTGTTCTCTGATCCTTAAAATCAATCCCTCAGCTGAAAAGCATATCAAAATAACAGGTTACTCTTGGTGTTTAGAGTAATGTTTAGAGGCTGCAGCGGGAGGCTGACACCTTTTGCATTTGCTGCTGCCTGAAAACAAGCCCGTCTCCCAGCCCAGCCTCTGCCCCAAAATGCTAAAATTGAAATTTAATGGCAGTGGGTGTAACTGGAGGAGCGCAAGTCAAGGTGTGACAGCTTGAATTTTAGTAAGCACCAAAAAAAAAGAAAAATCAGAAGGGGGAAAGAAGGTGGGGTGGAAGAGGAGGGAAGGCACGGGTGACCTTCCTGAAGGAAGATGTGCCCTGGCTCAGGTTGTGCAGCGCAGGATCCCTGCACAGGGCTGCAGGAAACAGCTCTGAGAGCTCACTCTGTGTCTGCAGAAGGTGGAATCACACGTGCAGTGCATGTTAGTGGCCCCTGGAGGTTTCTCTATTGATCTGTGTCTTAATAATGCATAATAGGCAATCAGAGCTTTCCTGATCTTTTCAGAGACACACTGTCAGCGAGAGTTGTAAATCACCGTGCTGCTGGTGGCTGTGTCTGACCTGCCCTCCACAGCACCTCAGGAGCTTTCACTTCCACTGGGACTGCTCCTGACTTACCTGGCAGAGTCAGGCTTGGGGTTTGGAACAATTACAAATCACCATTCTGTGGCCTTTCAACAAGGCAAGATAGATCTGTGGTTGGTTAAAAAAATTATTTCAGAATAAAATCAGTACATGTTTTGGGATTATTTTATTTTATTTTCTGTTTCTGCAAGCACGAACAAGAACATTGGTTTTGCATTATTAGCCTATTTGAGTATTTTGCCCTGTTTAGGTTTTGCTCTCCTTTTGAAGATCATTCTTTTGTAGAATGGTTTATGATGGGATTTTTGTTTTAGATGCTCAGCTAATTAGGACTTTGCAATTCTGATGTCGCCTCTGTCCCATCTATTGGAACATTGACTTTTAGCAATGGATACTCTTAAATCAATATGTTCTTTATTGATACTTGCTGGGGACATAGCTGAGTTTGGCAGCAAACTGCAAGTATACATTGCAGTAGTGCAATGGGTTTACTTAGAAAGCAAGAAAATGAGATTTCAGAATTATTTATTGTTGTTGGACACCATCTGCAATACTCATCTCCTGGACTACAGGAATTCATAATCACTCCTGTAAAATGTGTGTTTTACCCTTTGCCTTTGACAGTATTTAACAGCACAGGCTAATAGAAATTTGTGTAATTGTGTTACTACTATAAGTAGTCATTGTGCAAACCCATTCTGATTCTGCTTTTGACAACATCAGAAGTTAATTGGATTACCAAAATAATGCAACAGCAACAATGGCAGAGAATTCAGCTTATAGCACTAGTATAAGTTTGTCTGTTTGTATCATCTCATGGCTACTCCCTTTTTTTTCTCCTTTTTTTTCTGCTAGAAAAGGCCTAGTTTGTCATGGCTTTTCCCTGTTTTAGTTCTTTAATAATAAAAAAAAACCTAAAAGCCACTGGGGCGAAAACTCATTTAATTTGCTCAGGAAGTAGGAGAATTGCAGGCTATTTTGGATATTTTGAGTACAATGTTTAATGTTTTATTTATATCTAGCATAATAAATATGCTGACCAATAATAAGTCAGCAAAACTCAGTGTAGCTGAACTGTTCCAAGTGAATCAGCTCCTATTTTTTCCTCTAACCTTGGGACAGAGCAGGCTGCTAGTGCTGTGACTGACCAGGTGGATATCTAAGGATAAACCTAAACCAGGATTATCTAAGGAGAATGAAGACCAGAAGATGCCAATGGATTGAAGCTGAGAAGCCCAGACCTGTCTGGGATGTAAGTCCCACACCCATGGCATGTCCTAGCCATGAAATTCCAGGCAGGATCAGGTCATGCATCTTCTCTCTGTTGAATCTGGAGCACTGAGTGCCCCTGAGGCTGAGAAGTGAGGAACAGGAGGATCACCCCTGGTGGGGTTTTTTCTCAGCAGAAGAGCTTCATTGGTTATGAGGAAGAAGAGGCTCTTCTCCCTGCCCATCCCCTTTGTGCAAACAGGGGATGACTTAGCTCTGGTGTCTCCTGAAGGGTGAGATGAGGGAGCACAGTTTAGGGCTGGGCAGGAATTTCCACCATAATTCAGGATCAGTAGCTTGAACACAATCTGGTTTCATTAGCAGCCAGCTCTGAGTTCTGCTGTGTCTGTAACGTGCCTGGATGAGCTCATTGATTACTGCTTGGTGCATCTCTGCACCACAAAACATTTTATTAGATAAAAATGTATCCAAAACTGTTTGCACTCTTCACTGGCAGAGGGGCTGAATCCCCTCATCCTGGGCTCTCCCACCCTCTGTGATTCCCCGGACACAGGAGGAGGATTCAACTTACTGAGTGCCAAAGTCACTTTTCCCCTGGAGCCCTGAGCTCTCCCATCCCAGCCAGGGCAGAACTGGAGGATCAAGGCTGAAAATTCCACAGTGATGAGCACTTTTCATACAGCAGCTCACCCCTTATTGGTGGGCCAAGGATTGTTTTAATTTTTAAAATTTGGCTGGCTGTGTGCAGGGGCAGGATGGAGAGGTGTGGTCTAGTTTTTTCTCCTTTTGTAAAAAAAACCCTTGGGGCCCACAATGGAGTGTTTCTGTTGGAATGATATATATATATATATTTTATTTCCAATTGATGAATTCTGCTGATATAAGGAATTTAATAAAAATGCTGTCAGATGATTATCTATAGTCATGCTATATAAACCTGGTTTTGGGGAGGTCTAGATTTTAGCAGTTGCAAAGTACAACAAATGGTTAGATGAAAATAGTTACAAAGTCTGGAAATTGACTTTTTGCTATTTTTTATGGTTTAATCTGTTCATATAGAGAGATATACCTTCTTTTCCAAGTGGGATGAATCTCAATGAGAATACAAGTAAAAAATAAAATGTATGTTATCTGTATGTTTTTTTTATTTATGCTGAGGGAGAAAATGCAAACGGTTTTGAAGACGAACCTGTTGTCTTTGTTCTTCCTCTGAGAAATCTGCCTTCCCTCTCGTTTGCTTTATTTCTTGTATCTGAATTCCCTGAGCATGTGAACCTTCCTTTTCCTTAAAGGAGAGAAGCATAAAGATAAAATGTGTTGTGTGTGCCCACTAAACCTGATAAACTGATACTCCTTTCCTGATATAATTTCACAGGGCGTAAGGGACATATTCCAAAACCTGTTAAAATCAACAGAAGTTCTGCAAACTTTACTGCATTTTGGACCGGGACTTTCACTGAAAGTGAAATGTGTCACTGAGTATATCATGGCAAGTTATTTTGTTCTGCTGCAGAATGTTTCCTCTCCTTGGTCATCCTGTGTTGTGCACTTGCTGCTTTGAAACACTGCAGTGGGGCTTTTTCTCAGTTTGTGGTGGTCTAAGCCAGCAGATACTTCTTTTATCTCTGTATCAAAGAGCAGACTGTGGCTTTAACATTGACAAGAAGCACTTGGAGACAAAGGCTGACCTTTTGAAACTGATAAAAAGGAGACCCCAGGGAATCCCATTAGGAGCAGGGAAGGTAGATAACAGCTCCTTCCACCCCACAAAGGTACAACATTCTGCTTATTCTTGGGGGACTCTGTAACTGAAACCAGTTCCTTTGGCCTTTTCTTTCAGTTCAAAGCAGCCATCTGTGTCCTTTAATTTGAGTGGTAGATATTCGGTTATTTTTATCTGAATATACAAAGGCAAACTGTTGGGGTTGTTATCTCAAAGACAAAGCAAAGGGTGAGCATGAGTTCCCTGTTTCTCCTCATGCAGTGACTTGTACTGTGGCTCTTCTTTCTTCCAGCCCTTCCTTGAGGCCCAGAGGATCCCTCAGGTGCTCCAAGGGTTGGTGGCAGCACTGGAATTTCTTGTTGATTCCCAGCTGTGTCCTGGCACTCCCCAGAGCAGTGTATGCTGAAATCTCAATCGTATCTATTGATTTTTCTCATGCATATAATATATGCTGCTCTACCCCTAATATAAGATGTGAGAACTACTATGTCTAGGTATTTTCTGGAAGGTTTGGATGAAAGAAATAGGAAGAGGGAGGGGGAACTGGATTGTTTTGGCAGTGGTTTTCCTCCATAGAAACATTTAATTGTATTTTCCTCACTGGTTGTTTCTATTTTAATTAGCCAGAATTTCCTGACTGTGAGATGGTTGGATCCTTGGAGATGCTTCCTTCTTTTCCAGCTCAATCTAATATATATTTAGGTCTTTTAACTTCAAAATGATAAAATAGAAAACTATGTATTGTATCCTTTAGATATGAGCTCGCCTTTTCAGTAGCAGAACTGAAGAGATTTGTATTTATTTTGCCTGATTAAAAAGCATGAGTTCGGGAGACCTTATGAAAATTGGAAAGACACAGTGATTTCTCTGTCATGCCATGGCTTGAGAACTTGATGGTGATCATAACATTCACTTGTTCTGTTTACTCAGGGTTCCTGATTTCAGAGCTTACACATGTGACAATTGGGAATTCAGGGTTGGAGTTTTATAAATATTATTGAATCCACCCCTAACTTTCAGTCTTCTAGTAAATGAAGCAGTGAAAGCACAAGGGAAGGAGAATCTTCAGTATTAACTACCTGATGTGAGTGCAAGTCAGAGATCTTGCTATATATCTTTAATAAAATACAAGAATTAGATCAGTTTTTAACTGGCATTATTTGGATAATATTTTAGTTACTTCACACATTAATATAATAGATAATATTGTCTATAAATAACATATATAAAATTTATTATATATAAATATTTTAAAAATAGTAATAAAACAGAGTTTTCTTAGGTTTGAGGGTAGTAATGTCAGATTATTGAAGTATAATATGTCATAAAGTTGATACTTTCCTTTCTCCACAAGATGTGAAGACTGAAAAATACCTTTTGTACAGTCATTTTGCTTTCAGGTTCTGTGTCCAAACTTGAAATTGAGAAAGTCCTCTTTTCAGAGGTTGAAAAATGTTGCAGGAAAATTATGGTTTCCTTTAAATTTTTCTTTTCATCATCCAGTGTTATGGGTGCATATTATTGCTGACATGGGATTGTGCAGAAATTGAAAAGATAAATTTGGATGGAAGGATTTTCTGAAATACTTTTCTTCATTGAGAGAGTGGGAGAAATCTATGGTAGTTATCAAAATTTACTGCAATCATGCTTCTGTGTTTTATGTGTCTCAGAAGCAGAAAAGCAAATGAAAGGAGTCAAAAAGGAGGTTTCAAAACTGTTGAAAATCTTCGCTCTCAGTGATGCCTTGGCTATTGTTTTAATTTGCTTTAGTTCTATGGTAGATCGTAACAGTGGGTGGGTAATTTACAGGAGCAACAAAGCCATGCCATTACTTCTTGGAAATAACAGAAAAGAGCTTTTATACTTAGACAAAGACAGTTTAATTGCAGTAAGCCCTCTTGTGAATCAGTAAAAAAAAGTTAATCCAAGGAAAAAATATTATTTCTGTGGTCTTAAAGTGGAATATGACTCTGTGTCTTTTACCTGCAGCTGGATGTGCAAATTGTTCTTTTAATGAAGGTTACTTTGAATGCTGATCATAATAGCAGGAAATACAGGGGAGAAGCTTTTACCTTCCTGCTCTTCTTGAGTTGTGAACTGTCTTGTGAACAAAGACTGGGATGGCTGCACAGCTGGCTTGGGTTCATATTTTAGGCCACTGAAAGTGTTTTCTTGGCAGGGCTGAGACTGCCAGAAATCATATCTGTGGCTGTACTCCCTCAAGGGTTTTCAGAGCACCTGCCTGACCACATGGACGTGCCTGCTCAGAGCGGGGCAAAGAGCAGGGCAGGGAAGACAGCAGGAAAGAGATACCTGGTGCTGATGTGTTTGAAAAGTGACTGTCACCAGCTGGAGTTTCTGATCCTGGGATTGTGTGTTCCTGGAAAGCAACTGAAGGGGATCCTGACTGCTGCCAATAATTACCAGCTGCCTTTAAGCTTTGCCCTAAACCTTCTCCTCGAATGCACTGTGTGTGTGATATTTAACTGGCAGCGTGGACTGACTGGCTGAAATATTAAATGGCTTGAGATGCCAATGCAGAAAGCTTAAAAAATGAAAAATAAGAAGGAAAAAGCTTATTTGATTGATATCTACCTTGATCTCCTCACTATAGTGGTAGGTTTGAAGGACCACTCTAACCCTTCTTTGTCAGCCTTTCAAGTGAAACTGTTTTGGTTTCTCCACATAACTTGTGAGATGCCTTACGTTTCTGTGTCAATACTGCAGACAGTGGCTTAAGATGGTAAGAATATCACTATAAGATGGTGAGAATAGGAGTACTTTCTGTAGTTTGTCCTTAAGAACCAGCAGACCTACTGATACCTCAAGTACCATTAATTCTTGATTGGGGCATGCCAAGCTTCTCAGAGCAGCCATCTGCTCCCCCATTCTGTGTGTATTTATTTATTTATTAGTAAGGTGAATCCCGACCCCTCACCTGGAATAACTGTAAGGGGAGCGATATTTTTTTTTTATTTTGAATATCTTTTTATGCAGAAGATCTTACCAAGAAGGATGGTTTAGCTTTTCTTGTTGATTATTTCTCCTGATACTTGGCATCATATGTTCCTTTTTATATTGTGTTCACTGACTGGTTTCTGACTAATATATCTTGATATTTGTTACTTGAAGTGACATACAAAGAAGCTGTCAGCACCAGCTGTGCAGACGACATCTGAGAAAACCAACACTAAGTATTAAGAAGGAAATGAAAATGTCTTTTCTGCCCTGCTAAATTCGACTTTTGGAGTTGTTTTTTTTTGCCATCTTTCTCACTTGGCTCTACATGCTTGGCTACTCTGAAAGAGAAACATTTTGCTGGCTGCCTCTTGCATGATTTCCAGGTGCACAGGCCAATGCCCAGTTTCCTGCAATGCAGAAATAAGTTAGTTGATTACATTTCTGATGCCTTTCTGAAACCTGTAATCTTCAGGCTTTCCTCAAATTTAAGGCACATCAGGATAGGTTACCTCTGTGTGTCTAAATGGTTTAGATTGGAAAATAAATGATCAGTCCTGATCACGAATAATTTACTGTTCTCTTAAGAGGGGAGAATAGGAAGTAAGCTATTACCATAAAAAATTTTACTGCAATTTTCTTTTGCATAAGCTTAAATTCTGTGTAGAGAGGTTGTCAATTAGTGTGCAGATTTTTTTAATTGGCTATAATAAAAAGCTAATTGGTGTTTTGCTTAAAGAGTGAATTAAGAAAGTGTTGCTATAGAAACTTTACATGTGTATAGTGCTGCTCTACATAACAGAGGATATAATAGTCTAATGACCTTTCTGAGCCAGCTGTAAAGTCAAAGAAAAAAGTGTTAAATTCAGGCTGGCTGCAGAGATCATTAAGGAGTTTGTGACTTCACCCATTTCATTGCCAGAAAGTGTCTCTGGCATTGTCTCATAGAATGTTTCTCTTGACTCATGTCAAACCATATAACAAATGCTGGTCTCAAAAGACCTGAACTTTTGTAAAATCCGAGTGCTCCAATTGTGAATGTGTAAACCGATCTGTAATCTGTCAAGCATAAAATGTACTACTGGGAAAAATTCATTTTCATAATCTGAGAAAATGCGATGATGGATCGAAAGTGGCAATGTCTAATCCATGAGCTGTTGTATCCTTCCCTCCTCTCCCTGCCTTCTGTACCCACTGAATTCTGAGCCTCATGTGGAGCACAGGAATTAAAATTTTAAGTGAAATGGGATTTCTGCTCTAATTTGCAATATTCTCTCCTAGCCAAATATTTACCTTCTCAAATATAAACTTTGTTGAGGAGAGAATAATTTCTTCAGGATTTGCGAACAAGAATTTTTTTTCCTCGGGCTAATGCTTCCCTACTGAAATTACTTCAGAGTCTTTATCTGTACCTTTGCTAGCTGCATTAAAGTTATTTACAGGTGGCATGGATAAGAAGTTTGAGGGATGTGATGAACATAGTCATTCCTGGCAAGGAAGGTGGTCAATAATGAAATAAACAGCTCTAGCTGGTAAAACTGAAACATGACCTTTTCTTTTCAGTTTCCTGATCCCAAATCTTGTCATTACTATGTAAATAGACAAATTGTTTTGCCCCTTTTAAACTCTGTCTAGATGGTGCAGGGATGTGAGAACCTGCAGTTATTGGTCATGGTGACAGAAAAACCTTGAAGTGTTCTGCATGTCCAAATGTGAGAGACAGGACAAACCTATAAACTGTCAGCATTTTGTGGAATCGTTCACTGTGGGTTTTTTCCCTCTGGTTTTCAATTGTTTTCAATTAAACAAACAAAAAACTCACCCCATTGTGTGTCTGCTATATTTGCCCCTGCACATGTTCTTCAAACTGGTAAAACACAATAATTTTTGAGTATGATTAGTGTATGATTTGACCTCTTTTTTTCCTCCCTTTTTTCCTCTCAGTAGATGCTTAAAAAAAAAAAAAAAGTCTTCTAAGTGGGTGAACTTAAGAGAATCTCTGAGAATTTTGTGGAATTATACAGGCAGCTTCTTCCTGTACCTCTGGGTCAGGACTGAGTAGTGTCATAATTTAGCAGCTATTCTTCCCTTGATGCACATATGTAAGCCCTATTAGTGTTAATGCCTTTTTGAAATGCTTCCCTCATATATTCAGTATCTACTACTATGTCCAAACTCTGAAGTCTTATGAGTTGCATGGCATGTGACTGTCTCTAGAGCTTAATAGAAAGTTGGATTTAATCTCATAGTTCATCTTTTGAGCCATAAAACTGTAAGAAAGATAAAATGTTTGAATGCGAAGCTTTTATCTGAGACCTGTGAGCAAATAAGTCTTTTTTCTTGTCCAGGGAAAGGACTAGGTGTTTTTTGGTTTTTTTTTTTTTTTTCAGCTTCCTTTTGTCTTTCCCAGTAAGACCATGAATGTAATGTGTACTTACAGGGACTGTATAGTCTAGAGGTGTTGTTTTGCAGAAGAGTGGTACAATATTGCATTTATGATTGTCAAGGAAATGTGATTTTTGGAACTCAGTAAATCCGTCCTTCAGTTTAAATTTTTGCTGCTTTGCTGCAGTTCATTTTCAACTGTCTTTGTGAAAAGGGGACTGGTTTGTTGAAGGGCAAAACATGAATTTTCTTTAGGACTGGTATTTTCCTCTTAGTTTTACTTGACTGTACAAAACTGAGCATCCCAATCTAATGTTACTATTCCTGCTTTAGCTGTAAAATCAGTAAAATTTATATTAAAGCTAAGTGTCTGGGAGGTGGAATGCCTGCTAGTTCAATGTTTTATTTATTTGGATTAGTGCTGGTTGTGGTCCAACAAAATGGAGTACTGGAGGAATTCGGTGGAGTACTGGAGGAATTCAGTGGGTTCTGCATTCTGGATCTTGAAAAGAAGTCACAGTATCTGTGAGGCTGGAAAAGATCTCTGAGCTCCAACACCACCATGAGGTCAGCGAGACCATGGCACTGAGTGCCACAGTTTTTCCTTAAACACTCATGGTGCATTTATCTTTTTTTTTTTTAGTACTTCTTTACTGAGATGGTTGTGTTTACAGAAACTATGACAGAACTTGGTTGCTATTGGTCCTTTTTCCCCTTTGTTTTATAATTTATGTAGTGCAGCAATGGAAGCTTATTAGTGGAGCAATCTGTGGAATCTTTATAATAAGCCTTGATTGGGACTGAACTTCAGTGATATGCACAGAGACTGTTTAAATATGTACTGAGCTACCTTGTTTTGCTTGGGAAGGAACACATTGACAACTTCTGAATTTCATTAGAAGAGGGAGGGAGATTTGTGTGGATGATAATGAGCTTGCTAGTGAGAAACAGGTGAAAAATTAAAATTATCAGTGGTTTTGGGCACTTTTTTTTTTTGTAATAACACTTCTAGTTTACTGATGGATAACCAAGGCAATTGTTTATTATCCAGTGTTTTGTAGTATAGCAGAAGTGCCATCACAAATTCCCTGCTGAGGAGTCTGCTGCTTCATGGAAAAGACCTTGCTGGATACAAAGACATTGATTTTAACATTTTAGGCAGTCATTCTCCATCTTTAAGTAAGAAAAATATTACCTAAGTGCCATTAAGCTTCAAAATATATTTTACTTTGCTGCTGTGTCAGGAAAATGTGTGTTCTATTTCTATTTACAAGTTGCATCATTGCAAATGGTCATTTTTCTGTTTCAATGAGTGGTATTACAAAATGTGATGTGTTCCTCTTTTGCAGAGAATTAGTCTAGAGGCCAGACTGAAAATATGCCTTCGTGACAAAGTCTCTACAAAGCTGATCCCATCTTGGCTTTAAGGTAAATGAAAAAAATTGCATCAGACACATCTTCTAACTTTTTTTCTCATTGTGGTAGTTACTGAGCTTGAAAGAAATGTGAGAATATCATGTGCTCAGAATAGAGAAAATATTTCAAGGAGTTAAGTTGCAAAACTTAAAATTTAGTTAAAGTATAAGTATGAGCCAGTAATTTGGGTTTGGCTTCAGTAATTAAAAGAAACAACAGGCAGTGGCATGAATGCTTATGTGTCTTACGTACTGCCTTGGCAAGTGTCTCGTTTTGTCTGAAAATTGAATATGCATATGAAGGAGAGATCACTCTAATTGAATGGAAAATATGAAATTAAAAAGGCAACAAAGTATAAATAATTGAAAATCAGGTTGCGGCTCTGAGCTTCTGTATGTCGGGAGCTCAGTTGTAAACAAAATTGGTAGAATGAGAATTCACATTTTTCTTCCTCTTAATTTTACTTTCATAGTACCATAGTCCTGGTATAGAGAGCAAGGCAGTGAAAATGATGAAGGGGTAATTAAATATCTGTAAGAAAGTAAGAGCCAAACCAGAGACTAATTTTCAGCACTCTACAGTGTTCATTATATATGTATATGCTTTGGTTTCTCATGTATATGGAAAATGTGTCCTCTAACTGCATATTTTTAGTCTTTCTCCTGCAGAATTGTTTAACTTGCTGTGTTCCATAGTAGGATGTGGCAAACCTGTTTTCTTTGTGAAATCATTGCAGAAAAGCATTATTTTAAAAACTTTATGAACAGTTAGTTACCTGTGAGTAGAGCTAAGTATTCTTTATCTCAACTAAGTGTCCTTTATCATGGTTGTACCTCGTTTGATTGCTTAGCATGTCTTGTTCATTCATTGAAATCACTCAAACGGGTAATTATCAGTGTTTGAAACTTTTTGATTCTACGTGCCCTGCTGTGTCTGTGGATGAAGATGCAGTGACATTGCTCTGCTCAAAAAGCTTTATTTTCAAGCAAAACTTTCTCCAGATTTAAGCAGTGCAAGTAGATGTAACAGAAACCATGTGCTACTTCAAATCCCAGTATTAGGGTTGTGCCATAGCTCCAAGTTCCAGGAGCACAATAATTGGAAATACGGTCAAAATATGTTCAGTTGTATATTTGGTTTAAAGGCCCAGGATTTGCCCTCAAGTGTCAGGTACTTCTAGAACCGCCTCAAATTCAATGGCAGTTGATTTTTTGATGGTAGCATTAAAGTGATACGGGAGTGAACTTCAGCTGAAAGAGTTGTGTCCTCCCCTGTGTCCTTAGCCATGGCCCTGCCACTTACCCTGTGCCCCTGGGGATGCTTGGGCTGCTGGATGAGGAGCTGGATGAGAACTGCTCTGGCTGAAGCCAGCCTGGGGTTGGGAGGGGAGGAATCTTCATTTAACTTGCATTGCCCAGCTCTTTATGGCTGCAGAACATCCCTGCTGGTGCCTGCAAGTTGAATTTGACCTGTGGCTTGAGGATGACAGAGAGACAAGTGCTTCAGAGGTGGGGTGTGTTTACATTGATACTAAGGACTGGATCAGTGCTTCCTGTGGTTGAAGTACTCCTTTGTTCCCGTGGAATACATTAAAGATAATGCTTTTCGGCTTCTGAGATCGGTTGGGTTTTATTTGTCCTGACACGGTCTGGAATGGCACTTCCTCATGTTGAATGCCATTCTTCTGGAGTTTAAAAACTGTCAACTGTTGCTGTATTTTTTTACAAATTCAAAGGGCACTTTAGTACTGTCAGTGTGCAATCACAGGTGTCTGATAATATTAGAAGATGTCCATTAATGTTAACTCTTAACAGAACCCTGTTCCTTAATACAACCATACCTTGCAATCATCCTGTACTTTCCACTACAAAGCAATTATCTGAGTTGTGTGAATTGGCTGAAACCTATCAGCTGTTAAAATTCAGAATGTTGCTTCTGCTCGGAAAGAAAGTCAACTTGTTTAAAAAGTCATCTTGTTTAACTTCCCCTGCCCTTCATCCATCTCTGAGAGTGGGAGCCTATGTGAGGGAGAAAGAAAGGGAGCCTGATGGTGCTTAATGGCTGATGAATACAGCCAAGGATGCAGGAACGGTTGCCTGGCAACCTGGGAGGATGGGCTGAGGTCCCTTGTCACTACACAGGAGGTGACATGGGCTCATCTCTTGAGCTCATGAGGACTGACTTCTGAGGGCTTGCATGCTTTATCCTCCATGTGTACCATGGCTGGGTTAGATTTGTATCTGATGTGTTTTGTCTCTGTGTATTTCATACTTTTAAAAAGAAACACAAGAAGAATGGAAGCAAATCAAGTGTTTCTCTTAAAGGAAGGAAATGTGTGCTTCCTTGTCCCATGCAGTTGCTGTGCTTTTAAGATGAGAGCCGTGTTTAGGAAGAGATTTGCCTAAAATTGAGAGCTCTTAGACTTAATTCCTGGTAAAGTTCTGTTTTCTTAGTCTGAGAGCCCTCTGAAAATCATCATCAGTGCTGAAAGATGATGAGCTGGGGTTTGTGTTTTAATTGCAGCCTTAAGAAGCCTTTTTGTGGTAAAACACAGCTCTGAAGTGACACATCTGCTTTGTTTCCCTTCTTCCACTGAAATAATGTCAGGCTCTGAACACAGTGTATGCACTGAGGACTGTGACAGGCTTGACCTTGTACAAGTTGTTCTTAAGCAATTCAGATGGATTTTGAGCACGGGTATCAGCGTGAGGGGTAGATCTGTCTTTGTGTCACAGTAGAGTTGTGTGTAGGTGGTGCTTCCTTAGGGAGGTGGTGTTAATTTGGTGTTCCCTAGCAGATTTTTTTGGGAAAGTACATGGACATTACCACATGAAGGTTGTTGTCATCAAGTGAATATTGATCCAGTAACTATTTTTGACATTGATCCAGTAACTATTTTTCTTTTCCATGGAGATAATTATTAAGGAAAGAGGTGTAACTGGCTTGCAGAGGCTGTGCAATCTGGTGTATTCGGAATATTGCCAGAGACAGTAGTTTTCTTTGGCCTTTTGGTTCTCAGAAACAGCTTTGGTGAGGCCAAAGCTGTGGGAAACAGCTTGGGTTCTTGTTTTGATCTGTTGGACAAAAGATCTACCTGGCAATTTTGTGCCTGTTTCTTACACCAGGCAAAAATGAAGTTAATGTGTGTATATCTACAATTGTATCATCTTGGGAATTCTTAAAATGAGAAAAACCCAAACACCTCTCTCTTACTGGTAAGAGCAATTGTCATTTGCCAAATGCATGCTTCCCTTTTGGCTTGTTGAGTTCAATGTTTTTGTTAATGGTTGTTGTAAAGGCTAAAACTTCCAGAGCATTTTAGCATGTTCTGAAACCTGACCAGCTATCAAAATAGAGTGTTTGTATGGAAATGTATTGATGGAATCTGCAAAGCAATCCATTAAATTTTCCACAGGCTTTGTAATTTTTAGACTTGGCATAATAATCTGATTTTTATCAGTGTTTTCATATAACTTTTTTTCTGCACTGTTTATTTTCCCCCTCTGTCCCCATGCAAACACCCACAGGCCAGACAGCAGCAGTGAGCTGTGTGGAGCTACTTGCTTGTAACTGGAGAGCCTCAGAAAAATCAGGTGAAAGGTTTGAAATGTTTGAGTTTGGATAGCCAAAGCCTCGAGGCCATTGTCATTAACAAAATGGTCTTTCTCCTTCCTTCTCTTGCAAGCTGTAGCTTCTGACTTACTATTTATCTTTTTAATGGTTTTTACTTATATTACAAGCCCTGAGTTTGCTACAGGGTATTGGGAAATGTTTTGTAGCTCGTGATGATTCATGGGAAAGTTTGGATAAAATGCTCTAGACTGTATTCTGTGGTAACTTGTATTCTTTAGGGCAGCCTTGGTCTGAGGCAAGATTGTTCTTTCTCATCATCTGCAGGTGTAATTGTCTGTGGATAGAATTGTATTAACTCAAATGTAACCGCCAGGACTGAAGGAGCTGCCGCTGCACTGGTGGGACAGAGGCTCTGGATCCAAAGTCGTGCTTCACCATTTGAAATCATGCTTTAGTCTGCTGTATCAATGAAGGAAAGGATTAAAATTTTAAGATGAGTTTGTGTTCATGTCCAAAATGTCCAAATTCTTGGGTGCTTAGTCCCCTGTGGCAGATTCTAAGACAGCAGAATACCTTAAAAATACTTAACAATTGTACCAAGACAGTAAGTAAGCATCATTACAAATTTAAAAAAAAAAAAAAAAAGCAGCTGTGTCTGTGTGTACAATGCATTGGTGTTGAAAAAAGCCTGACTATCCTCTGTAACATAACCAGAAATGTTCTTTTATTTGCAATCAAATTGAGTGAGTTTAAATTTTAAATCACTGTTGTCCAGTCTTAGTAAGGAATGTGAGTGGAATATATTAAGTGCTTTCAGCATTCTGTTGGTTGCTGGTGTCTTAGGAAATTTCTGATTATTACATAATCAGTATTAATAATTATTAATAATCAGTATTACTGATAATTAAAATATTGGTTACCTTTAAACACTGGTTAAGGAACCTTACACTATGATGTTTAAATCAGGCAGTTTTGTCACTTTCAACTCACTTTTGCAAGGGTTTTTAATCTTCTTTTACAGACTTTTACTACATACTGCAGTAATTTCTGTTGGGCTGCTGCATTTCTTATGGGATTAAGACATAGAAAGTCATGGAAAGATGAGCCCAGAACAGACAAGAGTTAAAAGATTTTATTCTTTTGAATGTGCACCTTGAGCACTATATGAAAATGAGAGTATGATTCCTTTTCTTAATTACAGACACAGAATTAACTTCTCGTCCCTCATTTTGACTTTTCTGCTATTTTATTTGTTACATAATATCCCATTTAAGATATGGAGACAATTTATTGATTAAAGCATATAATACAACAGGAAAAAAGAGTCGTGGCTGATGCATTTTAGAGCTCATTTTCTGTGTTGCTTCTGTATTTAAAAAATCCATGTGAAAATATATTAAGCAATGCAATAACTGCATACAAGCAAACACCAAGCCAACAGCTGTGTTTTCTAAGAGTGCAGCACTGCAACTGGAATTGGGAAAAATAAAACTTTATTGTAGATTTGGGAAGAAATGGAAAACAGTGCTAATCTAAAAATAATTTGTCTTCTTTTTTCCCCATCAGTTGGGGAGAATAAGATTTTGCTGCCTTTACTCTCTCAGGAAAAATAGAGCTCCTTCTGTTTTTTAGTGTTACTACATAGCTGATTCAGAGATGCAAACAACAATGAAGAGTGTTACTCCATGCTAGAGAGGCTTGGTATGGGGAGTTACTGATGGTAAATAATTGATCTAACAACTAGTTTGGAAAAAAGGAGGAATTTATTCAGTCTGGAGCACAACTCAGATGCGGAGATGGTGCTGGGCCAGAACCTTGGCCTCGCTTTGTGTAGTCCCAGTGCCTGCCCATCTGATTTTGCAGAGTAGCTGTTAAAAACTAATGAAATGTGCTTTGTGATCTGTCTGCAGAGGGCTGTAAGCAGGTGTGGTGTGAGAGAGGAGCGGATGGAGAGTTAGGGCTGTGCTGAGCTGAGCGTGTGCCCTGCGTGTGGAGCAGCTGGGTCAGAGAGGCTGTGCCCACCCTACAGCCTGGCAGCAGCAAAGAAAGCTTCTGCTTGCCCTGTGTGTGCTCCTCTGGGGGATCATTAATATTTTTAATTAGCAGAAACCAGAGATGGTAGTAGGAGATGGTGGACACATTCCTGCTGTGCAGCTGTGGGACTCGTGAAGCAAGTGTCTTACTGCAGCTTCATGAGACAGCCACACCTGGCACGGGAGGGCAGCAAGTCTGCTGCCTGTAAAAGTAATAAATGGGTGTGGGGATATCAGATTTTTTGGTCAGTTTGCACCCTGGTTTGTCCATAGGTGTGATGATCTGTCAGAGAGGCCCTGCTGAGGCTGGTGGATGGTGTGAGCAGGCAGGGCTTGGTTTGCCAGGCTGTGCTCCATGGGCTGTGCGGATTGCAGCTCATGGCATTGCAGGAACTGCCTGTCCTGCTGAACGTGGCAGTCCCTCAGAGTGAGGTTGTTTGTAGCACAGCATTGCTTCTCCGTAGGATATACATAGATAGAGTTCTTTATATATACATATATATGTATTTTACAGCTCTTCTGTTGTAACAATCTTCAGTGATTGAAGATTCGCACATAAGATTCTTCCTGGCTCTTCTGTATTTTCTGGGGTAGAAGATATTTCAGCATTCAAGTCTTGATTGGCTTGAAAATCCATCTCCATATTAAATCACTGTGTTTCATATAGTAAATCTGTTCTAAAAGCTTACATATGTGCCTGGAATGCAGGCTGACCTACTTAAACCACAGCCCTTCCCAGCTGTGCTAGATGGATCTAGAGATGTGTGTTCATATTGCCAAAATCTAAACCCGTTTTTGAAGAGGTCCTTTCTCTAAAAGAGTAGAGTAAGGATAAAATGGTGCATTTTTTTCTATTTAGAGCTGATCAGCTTTTGATTTCCTGAATTAGGTTTCTAGACTCTGTGCTTCCTAATGTGATCTTAGAATAGTGAGATTTAGTTCTTAGTTGTGCAAGATGGAGTTCAGTATTAGTTAGCATTTATAGCGTGAGCTCTCTTGCTGACAGACCTTTTTTCATTCCCTCATTCTTCCATTCTCCTTTTTTTAAGCTGCTTACTTTTGTCATGCAATTTTTCATTTGCTTTCAATTATAACAACAAGATTCATCAAAAGTAGGGGTGGTAGAAATAAATTGTGAAGAGATTTTTAAGTCAAACAAACAGCATCTTTAAAAAGCACTCGTTTAATTGTAGTGTTTTCCTAAATAATCAAGTGGATCAAAAGGCAGGGAAGTTGTTAAGCTTTTTATTACATCTTGTATACATTGCATTGCTATCATTTCTAGGCCTGGATTACAAAGTATCATCTTCCATGCATCAGACCTTTATAGTAGTTTAATTTTGTTTAATATGGACCAAATTAGAAGGAAACAGGAGAAACTAATCCTTGTTTTTCCTACCTTCTACAATGCAACTTCATAGTAATGTGTCTGTAGCCTTGGCTTCTGTGCACTCATCCTTCAGCTGCTGAAGTTTCAGTTGTTATTTATTTTCTACAGACTTACATTTTCATTAACTAGCAAGTCTAAAACATTAGAAGTGAATCAGGAGGCTATTGCTGATTTTGATTGCTAACGTTTATTTTTTGAGCTTTGGTTGCTAAAGCTCTGGGAGTGAAAACTGAGGAGCAGGAACTGATTAGAAAATGGAATTTCAAGGAACTTTAAAAAAATTGCATTTTGACAAAGCACCTGTTTTCTATGGAGGGAAGAATACTTCTGTGAGGAAAGTGCTTTTGTTTCAGACTTCCAAATCAGGATTTTGAGAGTGAAGGAGAGATGTTGAGTTTTCTTATGGTCATAAAGGTAAAACAGGTCACAAATTGTGCTACATTTGTCAATCATGTCAGGGCTGATAAATCTCAGAGAGACAGTACAATTACCCATAATTCAGGTATTGTGAAAATAATGTATGCATTATTAACAAAACAACAAAAATTAATGAATCCTGCTTTTTTCTGCATACTAATAAATTCCCTTGGCATGTGATTTTCTCACTCAGCAAGGGATTAGGGAGAGCCTGAACAACATGTCAGTCATTTTGCTGGATGTGCTTTTGAAAAAGGAGGTTGCTCCTCTGTGCAACCATCCCCCAACAGAGTGGCCACGGGGAAAAACACCTCCTCTGGGATCTGGAAGACCTAAATCTTAATTCTGTTCAGTCCACGCCAGTGAGTTGCAGGTCAGACTGGTGTTTTGGAGTCATTTGTGTTCCCTTTAGTAGTTGGCTGTGAATAATGCTTAGAAATAAATAGGAACAAATATACTTTGTTTCTCACTAAGCTCCGAATTGGTGATGTTTGCATCTGTATGAAGTTTTATACCACAGCCTCCTTGTAACTGGTGACAAACTGTTTATCACAGCTAGATTTGGAAATAAAACTCATAGAAGCCAAGGAATATGGGATGAACATCTCATCCATGATGGAATAAGTCTTTCTTGGGCTTTGCTCGCACCTCAGTGCTGTCTGTGCAAGGTCTCTGCTGCTGGCACTCACTCTTTTTTTAGTGCATCATTTGCATAGGCACTGAAAACCTTTTTCACTGTGGTTTTTGAGACTGCTTATCCTTGGTTTTGTGTTTAGTCCATTTTAATTGTGGAAGAAAGTATTTTCCCCTCCCATCTCCTGTTTTAATTGAGGTTGTAGCCTAAACAGCTGCTTGTAATTTAGAGGCAAATCAAATAATCCTGTTCCTTTTGCTGTGCCGTTTTTCTTGGAAGAAATTAAATAGCTGTGTTGTTCTTAAAAAAACCCCAAATAACCACCACTAAACAACAAGAAATCCCAAGCACCGACAATACACAAACATGAACTTTAGAATCTTGCCTCTCTGGTTCAGTGACTCAGACAGGATTGGCTCTGGCCCTTTTCTCCCAGCGTTCCTGCCATTGTTGAAAGTGAAATATTTGCTATTATTATCTTGTCAGAACTGTCAGCCCATGATGCCAGACAGGTGATCACTACAAGAAACTTTGTGAGCTGCTTCTGTCCTGTGATGCACTTTAAAACACTTGGTTATCAACGAGCAAGTGTTCATGGAGCCTGGATCAGAGTCATCTTAGCAATTGTGTAAAAGAACTCTGCATATTCCCAATTCTTATGTGTCAGTTCTAGATATGGTTAGTGTCATCTGTGCAATTTCATATGTAATAAGTGTATCTTATTACTCAGGTTTTGGAAACATTGGGTCAGTATTCTTTAGAAAAAGCAAAACCAAACCCCAAAATGTGTATTCCTGTTCCCTTGTTAGAGCATGTAGAGTAACAAAACACGTTACCAATAAAGTATGACAGCAGCAGTGTTAGCCATTGGTTCTATAGCTCATTAATTCTATAAAATAACAATATTCTTGAGTAAAAGTGAGAGTCCTGAAAGCCATTGGGCCAGCACATAGAAGAAACCTTTGCTTTTCTAAAGGCTTTCAGTTGTGAGGGCCTCTCTAGCTTTGCAGAGCTACTCTAGGAAACTTGTGACAAAATTAATATTCTCTGCAAATTCTTACCCCTCTTGGTGGAAATACTCTGTCTTTAATGCCATGGAATTTAGGCTTACAGTCATCCATGGTGTCAGCAGGATGATGCAGTGATCAGCTTGCCACAGCTTCATGCATGGCATAATAACTGACTTTTCCCTTTTTTAGCCCTGATCACTATAATCATCGCATTATGTTTCTGTTCATTGACTGTCAAATGTACTCTTTAGACTAAGAAATATTGTATTTGATGTGCAGTAAATACACAGAATCACTTTCTTTTTTTCTGGGAGCAGAGCAAAGCCACTGCATTTTCACACTTGGGTCTTTCTGGAGAGGGTGAATGAATTAAGAGTTCCTGCTTTAGAAAACACTCCATTTAAATCATTGCACGCAGCTGAGCACAACAAACAGTTTTAGGAGAACATAAAAGCAAGAAAGCCACTTCTCACCATCAGTCATTGTTGGGAGAGGGAGTGTGAAAAATCTTGAGTTTCCGTCCTTTTTGCGCTATTCCCACTTGTGGGCTTCATTTCAAGGGAAGAAGTATTTTCAGTACTATCACTCTCATCTCTTGAATTCTTAAAAATATTTAAGAGTTAACAGAAGGTGATGTGAGAAAATGCTAGAACTTAAAACTACAAAATCCTTTTGTAGGTGCTAAAAGCCTAAAATCAAAATCTTACTCTTGAAGGAAATTGCTGGTACTCAGTGACTGAGGAGAGAGTTATTTTTGTCCTCTTAGACTTTCGTTTTCTTTGGAATTAGTAGCTCTCTTCATGGGGCTTGGGGGACACCTCACAGAATAGTGTGTTGAGATTAAGATCTACCATGATTTTGGCCATGCCTGGAAGTAATAGTCACATAGGTTATTTAAAGATTTCTCTTTCAAGAGAATATTTTGCTTTCTATGCAGAACTTTATTGATAAAATAAACTTGTTTTTCTTAAACGTGTCTTTTAAAAATAGAGCAACTCAAGATTGTTTGAATATAGAAACTCAGCACTGAATACTTGACTTCCCCAAGTTTGGTGGTCAAGGAGGACTTTCTGAATGTGCTCCTCTGCTGTGCCCAGGCAGGGATTGTGCAACTCAGGTATCTCTTTTCTTAACAGGGATCTGGTTGAAAAGCAGGAATGGACATAGACCCTTTAATAAAGGATCAATATCTGCTCCTGCACAATTGTTCCAGCAAGTGTCCTAACAGAAGCTTTCATGAAAGGCCACTTTGGTTTTTCACTCTTGAAGTAAACACAAAGCCACCAGTGTTCTTACTCATTTCTCCACACACAAAAATAACTTCGTTTAGTCTCTGTCCTTAAGCAGAGGAAGCTGCACTGGAACTGAGCTGAAAAGAACCTCCACCCACTAAACGGATGTTTCAGTGGAATGTTGCGCTGGTACTTTGCAGCGAAAACTCAGTGAATTGACTCAGGATGATGTTCAGCATTGGAACTGGAAGGCACAGAGCAGCTGGGGAGATTCCCAGGTGTCTGCTGGAGTCTCACCTCTTGCACTGACTCTGAGCTGGCCAGGGGCAGCTCCAGCTCTCTCACAGTAAATGACAGTAGATGGACGAGCCTGGTGAATTGTGGAAACCACTGACTGCAGATTTACGGCCATGAGCTGATTATGGGGGAAAACATAGTAATAGCTCAGCTAAGATAACAGAAATAAAATAAGAAGAGGCCTAATTTCAAACCTTAGTTAATTTTTCTTCTCTCTTTGCTTTCTTGGTAGAGAGCCTTTTCTGACTGTGGAATGGTCACTTTAACCCAACTAATTTAATAAGCAAGAATAAAGCATGAGCATTTTCTTGTAAACTCCTTCATTTCTGTGAATAAAGTGAGAACTTCTGTTGGAATTGACTGTTCAGATGATTCAGGTTTGCGGGATGTCTGACTTGCCTTCTATAGCAAAACTCAGGACAGAAATATTTTTTACTTCTGCTTATGTGATACTTACCTTGAGGCGTGTTACTTCCTGTGGCAACATTCTTACTCCTAAACAAGATTTTTGTTGGAATTAGCATAGTTTGTTTCAGAAATTTGCTTGACAGGTATGCTTTACCTAGCCTGAATTATCTTGAAAAACTCATCTCCCATTTTTTTGCCCTCTGTTTCTGTTTCAATACTTAAAAAAAAAGTGGGGGTGGGGGGTGGGGGTGGGGGGAAGACAATATATTTTAGTTTTAAAACCAGATTTAATTGCTTCTGAATTAAAAGAATTTCTAACGCTATTGATTTAACCCATTTTGAGTGTAAACCAGATGCAGATTAACATGGTGAGAGCTAATTACCTCTTTTAAGTTGCAATTGTTTGTTCCTTTAAAATTGTGCTGTGTCTTCTCTTTGATTTTAGTCATTGGCAGTTGCAAATGTAAATGTTGAACTAAAACTAACTTTGAAGGCAGCGAGACAGGTGTACCTTTTCAACAAATTGATTACAAATGTATCAGGCACCTGTTATTTGATTTACCTGGCAGAAAAGAGCAAACATTTTCTTGGAACTCAGCTGGGAGTGTGGCTGGATAAGATTATCGCCTTGTGCTGGAGAGGGAGGATAAGACAAGCAAAACAACCTTTTGTTTTGTTTAGAAGCCCTTGTTGTTAAACAGTCAAAACAATATTGGAATTGCAGTGTTGAAGGAAAGCATTTTCCTTGGGGATAATCCTTGGGAAAGGCAGGGGAAGGTTGGGTTTGAGGTCCTCAGCAAAGATTTTGCCAAGGGGCACTGCATCGGCCACAATCATTGTCCTCTGTGGGCTGCAAAGATCCATCCCAGAGACTGGCTTGATAGTTAACATTTCGTCTTCCTACGCAATGCAAATTCAGTGGTTCTTTAAAAGCAGTTGCAAACTTTCTGTGGCCTTTGGCATTTTATCCAAAACACCTGCCACGAACCAGAGATCTGCCACGAACCAGAGATATGCTTCATCTTGTGCCTGTGTGAAAGTGAAAGGAGAGAGAGGGTGGGGAGCGAGGGAGCAGGAGAGCCCAAGAGCAGACAAAGCAGCCTTGCCCGAAGCACATGTTAATCAGAGGAGATCAAAGGATATGATGTCAGTTTATAGAGAAACAGGTCAGGCAGGCCCAGGTAGCGCAGGAAGCAGGATGCTAATTATTCCCAGCAGAAAGTCAGGTATAGGGTTACCGCGCTGCGGCTCCGAGTCAGGAGGTCAGAACTCGCACAGCAACCACATCCACTGCTGGAACAGCTCGGCTCCTTCCAGGGCAGTTCATAACTTTCTGGAAATGGGAGAGAATGAGCGCAGTGCCCCGAGTGCAGCCCAGCCAGGTAAGCTCATGCAGCCTGAGCAGTGCTGAGCTCTCAGGAGCTCTGGGACATCCTTGTTCTGCTGTGGCAGTGTGTGCTGCATGTCCATGCGAGGGGACACGTCCTTGCATGTGTTTTGGGCAAAGGAGGAAATCCACATCACTCATCTCTGCAATACATTATTTAAAAAACCTCACTGGTTGAATGTAGGAGGGCGAGGAAAGGTCTGATAAGATCGTGTAGGCATTTGGCACTGTATTGTCAATAAAGGTTGTTTTAAACGTAAGGTGATCTGTGGATGTTGAGGTTACTCTTCTGTAGCTCAGTTAAACCCTATGCAAATGTTTTCTGTGTAGGGAGTTCTCTGCACAGCTATTTTGCACAAATTTCGTGCCTGTTGCACATGAGCAGGGCATGGCAGATGCAGGGAGATGAAGGATATTGTTTCTGTTTAGCATTCGTTGTTGCCTTTATTTTTTTTCCTTTTGTGGGTTGTGCTGAAGTTGCACCAACACATGCATGCAAAATAGCCCTTGTGGGCACTCGTGTGACTCCGTAAGAACAGAGTATTCTGTCCTAAGTATTTTAAATTTTCAGTAGAATCCTGAACACAACACTTCATAAATCTAGCTTAGTCCTTCTTTTGCAACATTAATGTCAAATTTTTGCTTTGAGAAAGAATGTTTTCCCAATAGCCCTTTTTTCTTTCAACAGGCTGTTTTAACATCCCAGAAAATACTATCTTCCTGAGGAATTATTCCATTATTTTATCTTCTTAGCATTCTGCGGGTTTTTTCCCCTGACATTCAACCCATGCTTTTCTTTTGCTTGACTTTACCAGTTTCTTCCCGGCCTCTTTCTCATGCTTTGCATACAAGGGATAAAGCTTTGTGTCTGTTTTGTGTTTTGCAACAATCCTCCAACTATTGTAAAATTTGCCAATGGTTTTTTGAGAGCTGGAGTGGTAACTTTCTAGTCAATGACAAGATGTATTACTATTTTTTTCCTTCGAGTTATTCTTTATATGCATGGACACCTGTAATCTAGGGGTTCAAATGTTTATCTCAGACCTACATTAATAGGGAATAACTCTGTTAATGCTGGAGCTGGTTTAGTTCACAGAGAACTTTTATTTCACTGCTTTTTAAATTTTTTTTTCTGTATGTTAATGATTTTGTAGGAACTACCCAGAAAACATATGGTGGCAAATTAGATTTTGATTCAAATTTTAATATTGAAAAAAGCACCAGGAATATTCAATGCTGTACAGGTCTAAATACCATTTCAGGCATGGTAATGAAAGAATTGGTATTGTTTCTTTTTCTCTTTCTTCATTCATTGCAGGTACAGGGGTTTGCTGTCCAAAAAGTGATCCAGTCTAACTCCAATCTTATTTTTGTGCTGTAAATGAGGAGTTATTTCACTTCTGCCAGTATAATAATGTGGAAAAAAAAAAGATGGAAAATTTTTTCAAGCACGTTGTACGGGTCTTTTGGGAACTATGATTGTGATTCTGGCTTAATTCGTGCTTTTTCTCCATTAGCCTAAGTGAGCTTAGTCAAATGGAATTCCTCTTGATTTGCATTAGTGGAAATGGGGCAAGAATTAGGGCTGCACAGGAATTCTGGATTTTAAATAAAAATATTCTGTGTGTGCACACATGCAAGCACACATGTACATCCCCAGTTTCATTTTTTCAGTTGCCATCAACGTGATGTACGTATTTCCATATGTGCTTGTTTTTAGAAACTGTCCCAAATAATTGGTGATTCAACTGGTATTTTTTTAAGGAAAGAAAGGTGCAAAGATTAACATTACTCAACATACCTGTCAAAACCACTGCTAGTGAGACAACTTGGTTTTCTTTTCATGTTATTTATTTTTAGAGAACTTCGAGGTTGTATGAATTACTAAAGGTGCCAGATTGACAGCCCTGGAGGCTGGCTTCACTTATTCATTAGCAAAAGAGATACGGCCTGGGCAGCAGGTGCACAAACCCTCTTGCTGTGCTATACCCGTGCCTTCAGTTCTGCTGTGGAAAAAAAACCCTGCTTTTGAGGATCCAGGGTTTCAGTCCTGCTCCCTCCTTGTCTTTCCCTGCAGCATTTTCTTCTAATGGTGGTGTGATGATTAGGTTAGCACTAGAGCCTATGCAGAGCCTTATTTGGTTTCCCCCAGCAGCCGTCAGATGGGGAAGGAGCTCGGGGCTTACATAAGTCAGTAATTCTCACCATCTGGTCAATCAGTAAATATAAGGTCACTCTGCCGTCACAGCATTTTTGTTTTGCACCAAGTACAGTAAGCGCAGAGAATAAATTAACTCTTGGTTCCGTTCCGCGGTTGTTTTGCTGCTTCTGGAAATGGTTCAGAGCGCCGTTCCTGCAGCCTGGGTGTGACAAGTGAAAAGAGCAAAGCTCTGAACAATGGGGCTTTGACTGCCAGCCGTGGATTGATTCCTCGTTCAGGCAGTCACTGAGAGCCCTTCAGAAATGCACTGAAACTCGCTGAGAATACCTTGTATTTTTGTGGTGGTTTGGGTTCAAGATCCGTTCCTTCACTCGAGTTGTTGTTTTTAGTCTTCCCATGAATGAAGTGCTGTTTACTGGGGAATGTGACAATACAGCCCCACAAGATGCAATTACTGTTAATTTTAATTTGATGATATTGTACATGAGTTGTAATTGATTTTACACTGTATTTTGTTGCTGGATGAACACAGTACCTTTGCTGGCTGGCTAAGTGTGTGTAATCCATGCTTGCCTCTGGCCCACAAAGGACAGAGCTGAATTGAGATGTTCAAGTTAAAGCAGCTTATTCTTTTGGTTCTTGAGAGACATAGGTAAGTGAGCAAGAATGAGAAGAGTCATATGAGCATTATTAATATAACATCCTGACAAATTTGGGTTTTTTTTCAGGGCTCCCTTATGTGCTATTTATTAGCATAACTTAAGCATTTTTAGAACTGGTTTAATTATATCCATATATATATGTGTGGCGTGTGTGTGTGTGTATATATATTTAATGTAAACATTTTATATAAACATATATTTAATCTAAACATATGATTAAACAACTGCATTATTTCTTAAAGCAGTTTCCAGCAAGTTCAGATTCCCTCTGTAATTAATCTGGGCTTTGAATCAGCTCCGAGTGTGTGTTCCTTAGGGTTTGTTCTTGTGTTCTGATGTTGATTTTTAGATCAATATATATGTAGTCTCATGAAATATTTACAGACCAAGTCTAAAAGGAGCAGCTACTACTTTTTGCTGAGAAAGGTGATAGGAAAATATCAAGAGCCTACCTAAAGATCCTGGTGTGCTTGCATGGAGCAGTGGGAATTGAGAAGGGAATGTCCCAGAAAGCAAATTTCAGTCTCAAATGTCTCTTTCTTGCTGAGAAGGCTTCTTGGCTACCAGGTCTACTCAGCTTGCTGAGCTACATGAACAACAGCTTTCTTTCAGGTTTGTGTTTTTGAGCAGGGCTCTGAATAATGCTAATAAGTGCTGTAATCAGCTGCAGTTATTAACTGTGGGGTTTTCTAACAAAAAGTGATAGTTTTGAAGGTCCCGTTAAGAAGTGCTTCCTCTCCCCTTGGCGTTGGATGACCTCAGCCCTGCAAATCGAGGTCTGTGTGCTTTCTGGACAGTTATTCACAGAACATCATTGGGTCCCTTTTTGGCTCTTTTTGAATGATAATAGCAAGGGTTTCCTGTGACAGCATTTCTTGCACAGCTTGGCTCTATTCCCCAACCAGGTACAGTAACAATGGGTAATTTAAAATAATTCGTTCTATTGCTGCCTCCCATAGATTTTTGACTTTCATTTCAAAGTGGTGAATCTAGAGAGCTGGAGAAGTATGTTCTGATCACTATCCTGGTACTGTGAAAAATACAAGATTTAAATAGTCCCGCAGAGCCATCAGCAGCTGGAACAGCACAGAGCACTCTTTTTACTGCAGCTGAAGTCATTCTAACATTTTCAGGGTGCTTTTAACTCTTTTATCACAGGAATGCTGGGGTTTTTTAGCTTTTTTTATTTCCCAGTTTATATGTGCTCACAAATCACGATTTGAGATTTTGCTTCTACAGAAATATTCTCACTAATACAAGCATATTAAATCTGAGAAAACTGCATAAATTGAAGCATGATAAGAGTGAATCTGTCTGCAGTGCTGAGAATCGACCGCAAAACTATATATCAAGCCCAGGACTTTCAGCTCCCAATCTGCTTCATATTATTGTTGTTTTGCTGTTATAATCCTTTCCAGTTCTCAAAGGTATGTTGCAGATGATTGCATCCTCATATGTGTTCCTGAAAATGAAACAAGATAGCAGCATCTTGCTGCAATAAGTAAAACTGGAATTGAAAATGTAGTAGGTGTACAGCAAAAGGATGATATTTGCAAAGTGTCCAAAAACTTTTCCTCATAAAGCTGCTTTAAATTTTTAAATTCTACCAAATTTGGGACTAAGCCCTTGTCAGCAGTAGGGTCTGTCAGATTCAGTGTTTGCCACTCGTGGAAGTGATCCAAGGGACGTTGTTGGTTTTTCCCCCGTACATCATTGTTCAGTGTGTGTGGTAAGGGTTATGTTTATTTTGGCTGCTCCTGTACCTCTTTTTCTGAAAGTCAGTCACTTACAGGAGAAAAGCAAAGAGCGAAGGTTGGCGCGGAGGGAATATCAATGTGGCCTCAGCAGTTCAGGCAAAGGAAATCAAGTTTTATGTAAACTTCTTATGCAGATATGAACTAGTTCATAAACTAAAGAGTGCTCTGCATTCATAGTAGGTCCTGACAAGGTCTCTTTTTTCCTCCTCCTTCAAGTACTGGAAGTTTTCTGCAAGTGGCTGAAAGATTTTCCATCTCTATATAGGGATTTCATTCCATAGTCCTAGTGGAAAAATTGGTGATGGTGAGAGGTTTTGTTTTGTCTTTTTCCTTTTCTTGAAAAAATAACCTCTCCACTGATCACCACCACAGTGGGACAGTGTTCTAAATGCCATTGTGTCTTGCAGTGAGTTTTTGAGATGTGTTTTATAAAGACAAGCAAGGTTGGATTTTTGTTGCAATGTCATTCTGATCCAGGTATTTAGAATTCTTTCTCCCAAGTGTTTGGTTTTGTGTTGGGGGGTTTTTGTTTGGTTCTGTTTCCTCCCCCCCGCCTCCCACTCAAGCCTGGGCTCTTAGTTAGTCTCCTGGTTGTGGGATACATAAAACTGAGAATAATAACTGCAAAACTGTTCATTTTGCATTTAGTCAGCAATCAGAGAAGCAAGAAAGATTGACTTCATGTACATCAGATAAGTAGCTAGAAACCATTGCAAACCTACAGTGAGCTTCAAAGAGACTTGTCATCTCCTTCCCTCTCGAGAAAATGTGCATGTTCTGTGTAGTATTGGAGTTTTTCACTCAAATTTTTAAATTCTGGGTTTTTAAGAGTCCACTCTCCTGTTTCAGCTGGTGGAGAGCCACAGGGTACCTTTGGGCCTGCCTGGTACCAAGGGTCAGCTTTCCTGGAGTGTTGCTGCAGCTGCTTCTGCCTTTTTCCAGTTTCATGTTTCTGGTTATATTTTGGTCATATCCTGAAGCTCTTCTTATCATTCAGGAGAATAAAAGGCGTAAGCTAAAGTTAACTAAATCCATCCCTGTAGAAACAGTTATAGGAAGTGGAGCTGTGTTTTTTAGCCCTAATGTTACCGTGAATCCATAGTGCTAGGCAGAGTTTCATAACAGCTGGCTTTGTCAATTTGTATATGTATTCATCTTTTTCTTCAAGTAGTGCTTTTAAAAGTGGCATTTCTGCTGTCTTTGTAAGCTCAGATTTTCTGTGCCTTCATAACACAATTAATTTCACCACATTTTATTCCTGCTAGCCTTGCAAAGAGGGACTGAGTCAGACTGCATTTGTTCTTGTGCTTCATCAGCAGAAATGTTTACCAACTTTCTAGTTTTATTTTATTTGTAAAAATGCAATGAAAGTAATGGGGTTGCACTGGTATCAAGAGGGTTTAATTTGCTTTGTGTTGTTATTAGCACTGATTGAGACATGAGGAAGAAATAATCCACTTACACTTCCACTGCCCAGGGATGAGTTTTTAGGGCTGGCAGGAAGCAGATATATATCTTTTCACTTCTAAACCAAGTCTATTTGACCTGGAAGTCTGAAGTTACAGCAATCCCAAGTCATGGCAATGATGGTTATGCAGAAGGATTGCTGTCTCTCTCTCCTCATTGGAGATATGTGTGGCTGTCCTTGATGAGCTCTGCTCTCTTCTTCTTTGCTCTCTGTATGCCTTGAGTGGAAGAAAGCATAGATGGACTCTGTGTGTTATAAATATAAAGCCACTCCCATATGTCAGGAAATTTAATTTAAATTGGCATTTAATTACCAACTCTGGGCAGCACCAATGAGTCTGGTACCTGGCACTTCCTCCCTGGGACACTGCTCCACGGAGCAAAGGCACTATGAGCTCTTAGGGACTGGAAATTCAGTTCTCAGCTATTTCATGGGCATTGTGGCCAACCCCTGTAAATTGTTGCACAGCTTAACTAGCAGATAATTATATAAACCCATGTCTTCTGCATACCTGAACAACAAAATGTTTATAACTCTTGCTTTCCTGATATAGAGAATTTTTTCCTACTTACTGTTTCTATATTTACCAGATTACATGTAAAAAGCATAAAATCCTTTATATATCCATAAACATAATAACAAATGCTACACTACATAACTTAGACTTAGTCAATAATTCTAGACTTAGCCTGAGGGGTTGAAGAGAAAATTATTCCTGTTACAAATTTTAATTATGCCATAAACTCTGGGAAGCAGCTATTGATCTTCAGCATCTGGCATCAGAAATGTCGCCTGCTTTTTTTGGTTATTTAGTTTGTCAGTAGCATTGTCATATAGGATAAAAATAAAAAATGTCACAGGAGATGAAGATGTACCATATGCAAATGAGAATATTTTGGTTTGTTTATGTACTAAAAATATTTTATTGCTGAAGAGTGTTTTGTTTCTTACCAGATTTTTTTAGCTATCTCCAGAGAAATTTGCATCTGAGATGCAAGAAAGCAAATTCTAATTCTATCAAAGACTCTTTCTCACCGTGGGATGCTGTAATGTGTGTGTACAGTGTGTTTCTTGTCTTAGAGGTACATTTAAAATTGGAATTCAATTAAGTTCTCTGTTGTGGAAGAATTAGAATTTCAAGGGCCAAATGAGACAAAGGCTGGAACTGTATTTCTGCATTTTTACCTTAAACCAGGGCTGTTAGATGACGGTTATTAGTGTAAAAGTTTTAAGTCCAGCTCAAAATAGTAACTTTGAAATTCTGATCTGCTCTGAAATCAGTGGCTCCTTGGCACAGTGAGCTCTTACTCAGATGTTGCAGAGTAGAAGGAAAAGCTTTTTAAGAAGTGTGGATTTCAGAGCAGGATGTACTGAGAGCAGAAGGAGAAATGCACACCACCTTTCTAATCAACATAAGGCATAGAACCAGGTGTGTTGTTTGGTGGCATGTCTGCTTATCGTTCATGAGGCTTGACTGTACGTGATCCTCCAAAATAGTTGTTTTAGGTGTCTGGAAATACAGGATATACTCCAGTAAAACTCAAGTGCAGCTGTCCTTGTAGGCAGAGTAGCATAAAGCTCTTTTCTTTTCCCATATCCAGAATGGTCTTTGAGGAGACCCTGCTTGGCATCCTGCTCTAGAGGCAGATGAAGGATTGTCTTCCCTGTCGAGGGGAGGTGGAGCTGCCCAGGGAAGGTTGGGTTGGAGAGCTCCAAAGACCTGGCCCTTGGAAGGACAACTGAGGGCAGCGCACCACGATGGCAGAAAGAGCAGAGGCTCTCTGAGTGCTCAGCAGGTGCCTGTGGGAGCAAAGCACTTGCTGCTTTCCTTCCAAATATCTGAAGCAAGGAGGGAGTTTGTGTGGTGTGGAGATGAATGAGTGCTGTTGGCTCAGTGCAGAGATAGAGTGAAGCCAGTCTTAGTGCCAGGCACGACGTTGATGCATCAACATTAGAAGGATGTTTGTAAAGCTATACCATGGCCATAGGCTGCTCTGTAAAGGAGACTCCCTTGAGAAATACTGTACTTTCCTTCTGATTTCAGCAAGGGATGAAAGCACCTCTGTCACTTCCTGCTTGGTAGTTTTACTTAAATTCTCCTCTTTTTATCTCCATGCACCCTGTGGTGAGCCACGTGATACCAAACGGCGCCTCAAATTTCTCAAACTTTGTGCACATGACTGTGACCTCTTACTGAAGAAGGAAACTAAGCAAAGTAGGACAAAGCTGACTTCAGAGGGGCAGCTTGTGGTGGCTGTTGCCAACTCTTCGGCAGGAGATTGCTCCCTCCACGAATATCTGCCAGTGGCGTATTGACGCTTGAACCCTCCTGGCTGACTTTACTCAGCCTGGCTTGGAGCAAAAGGAGTGCAAACAAATACCATTGAGGCTTGCAGGCATTTGAGGTGGCCAAGCTGACAGGTTGCACTCCAGCAGGTAAACGGAAGCCTATTAAGAGCACACAGAGACAAAATGTGTTGTGTTTTTTGGGCTGGACCTCAGGGAGGCAGACAGCTGTGGCTGTTTCAAGGACACAGAGCAATCATGCGATTTCTGAAGGATTTCTGTGGCAAGTTCTGACTTCAGTGTTCTCATGTAGGACTGAATGTCTAAATCAAAGCTTGCATCTGCATTCACTTTAGAGAAGAGGACCGAGGTGGCATCTCCATCTGACTGCAGAGCGCTCTCAGCAAAATTTAAAACACTGCACCATCCCCAATTTTGTGCTCTCTGAAGAGCCCTAGCACTACTTGAATAATACCTTTCTGTCTGCTTTCATTTTCTAAAAAGAGTGAAATGTATGAAATGTGTGCAGTTTTCACAGGGAAAAAAGAAATCATTGAAATGCCCAGTTCTCTCTCTCTAAAAGCTTCCAACAGCTTCTGAACCCAGACCTGCAGTTACCCCTTAGCTGTTTAATTTAGGCCTTGTACTCTGGGAAAGTTCTGCCATTTATGTGTTGTACCATTTATTTTGGTGACAAAGGGAAGCTCGATACCTTGAAAAAGGTAAGCTCTAATTCTTAGATACTTGGATTTTTTTGTCTATTGTTTCTGGCTGGCAGGTCAGATTTGTACTGCTGCCATACGCAGCAACTTAAAATTCATGTTGGTGTGTCACTGCAGTTACTACACTCCAGCCACCACACCAGAAAACTATTAACTTTCAGTTAATGATAACAGAAAATGTTTTATAATATACTGTGAAATAACCTAATCATCTGCAAAAAGTGTAAAGATTTTATATTAAAAAACAATTAAACTTTGCTTTTTTTGTTTGCTTGTTTCTCTTTAACAGATTGTAAGACATGCAATTAATTGACTTTTGCTTTGGAGGGAATTTGTGTTTGCTATAGCATGGTGTCTGCTCTAACAATAGATGACTGCTACTGAATTTCGGGATGTTTACATTCAGGGAGAGGCTCTTTTTGGTAGGAAGAGAGAGAGAGAGAGAGAGGAAAGCAGCAGCTTGCACCCATTAAAGCTCAGTGCTGTGTTGTACTGAAGACTCAAAGCCACAGATGGGCGGAGAAACAAGGACTTCTCTCAATTTTTGCTGAACGACAGATTTTCTCTGTGTGCTTGGGTTGCCCCTTGTCTTGCTCTGTGCAAATCACTTTTTACCTTCGAGTCTGATTTGAGATCAGCAGCAGGAGCTGCTGTGCTCTGCAGGCAGCGCAGGGTTAAACTCTGTCAATAGTTTCCAAGTGCCTTTATCTTAGGAAGGTAAATACAATAGCGGCAAGGACTACTGGCAAGTGCCTTTGTGGGTTTAATTGGCTCATTTCTAACAGTAGAAGAGAGTGTTCAAATGAAATGGAAAAAAACAAAGTCTTCTGCACAAAAGGAAGCTTTTCTAAACTGTGGGGTTTGAAAGAGCTGAGCTAAAAATCAAGAGGATGAATAAAAACTCTTGACTGTGAAGGATGGGCAGTGAAAGGCTGAGAAAGAATGAGGAGCAAAAGGAACGTGACAATTTGCCCAGAAAACATTGGTGCTGCAGTTGTGGTCAGTTAGGGAACCTGGCAGCACCAGCCTCTTCCCTTTGCACTGAGAGCCTCAAATCAGGGAGGAGGTTCCACCTTCCCCAGGGCGTTCCTTGTTCCGAGACAGACTTCTCCAACACCCAGTTGGCCATACATCCAAAATGCTCCAGGCACTGTACTAATAATAGGATTATAAAACAGGTTTGAGTGCGAGTCTGGATGTAATTATTTATGTTCCCTCCACTCTGTGGAAGATTCAGGGCAGGTTTCTGGGTGAGGGAGGGATTAGGTCTTTCAGTGCCCTGTGTACAGCAGTGAAGTGAACACTTCTCCTTTTATCTTGTACTTTAAGGTTCGGTGTCAGACTGAGTAGCTCTGAGCACACTCCAGAGGTGATCCAGAAGTGGAAGGTTCCCTGTATATTACTTCAGTGTTGTTTATTTTTCTGCTTTATGACATTTCCAACTCCTTATTTTAATGCAAATATCTATTTGCTACATGTATGAATTCTCAAGGATTTGCAGGGATTGTTTTGGAAGGGGCTTTGTTTCTTCTTTTGCTTTCTTTAAAAATGAAAATGGGAATTTATCAAGCACAGTGATTTCGTATTTGCTTGACTAATGGAAATGCTAAGTATTTTAAGATTTCAACCATCTTGGGAAAAAAATCTAGCCCCCCTAAATTAATTTTAGTCAAATATTATCCCAAATACAGTCTTTCTTAAGTGTGAAAGCTGAAATTTGGTTTAGAAATGCAGTGTATTGTTTTGTTTATTTTGATATCATTGCGTTTTGTATTCTGAAGGTAAATTTCACCCTTCCACTGTTGTCGTGGATGTCTTGGAGTCTGAAAACAGCAGATGCTGACATCTGGCTCTGCTGAAGGTGGCTCTTCACGTCCTTTAGGGACATCTCAAGGGTCCATAAACCATTCTCTCACTTCCCATTGCCCTCTTCAGCTGAAGATTAGAGATCACACATCTGGAAATCCAGAGTGGCATGGTTGTGCAAGCACAGGAGTTAATTGATCTGTGACCTGAAATCCATGGCACTTGGAGGCCTGGTGCTGGCTGGGAATGTGTATGCAATAAATACACGGATCTTGCGTTGCCTGCAGTCATTTTCCATACATCAGCAGCACTCAGAACACACCCTCTGCCCACCCTGGGCCCTGCCCAGAGATCAAGAGGGAGACAAATAAGCAGAGCAGTGAGGGGAGGGTGTACAACACCTTGTTGTACACACGCTATGCTTACACACAGAACAGCGGTGGTTAAAGTTCGTCGGTGTTTACACACGTAGTTATTACCGAATTCACCTTTAAAAACTTGGAGTTTGTGTTTCTTGCCTTTTCAGTACATGGTTGTACTCCTAACCTAGGAATGCAGAGGTGCATCCACGGGCAATAATCATATTATTTCTCCAGTTGTCCACCTTGATCAACAAATCTTTCCTGAACAGAGGCTGCAAAGGTGGAAAAGGTGTTCTTTTAGTTTTTTTTTTCTTTAGATCTACCCAAAAGGAAGAGAAAAATCAAACTGTTCTAAGACCAAGAGGAGTCTTAGTGTCTAGATAGACGTAGCCTCAGGGTATTGTGCTCCCTAGTTTCTTTTATGTAAAATTGTAGCTTTATTTCTGTCTATTGCTTTGTCTTTAAAGCAGACCAAAAGGAAACATTTTGCTGGATTTAAGGTCTGTGTCCCAGTTCTGCAGCGTGGATGATTCCTGCTGTGCTCCAAATAAATAAGGATAAGTTCCAATAAAATAAGGTCCTGGCTTTTGTCTGTTTGTCAGCTGTTGGGTTTAAGAAACTTGGATTGTTCCTTTTTTTTTTTTTTCCCCCTAGTTTGGTGTCAGCTGCAGCCATTTGAACTGGATTGCATCTTTTATTGCAATTACAGCAAAGCTAAAAGATGCAGGAAAGAAAAATCACCTTCATATTTGGAAAGAGATGTTCTTTTAAAAAAAAAAAATAAAATGGGTTTTCTGTTGTCTCAGAAACAGATGTTTGTTTAAACCCAATCATGAACTTGTACTCAGATTTAATTTATTGTTTAATTTTGTACCAGTCTTTAGTAAATAAACTGCCTTGGGAGCAAGTGAATTGGAGTTTTCTGTGTGCTGAAGTCTTGGAATGAAGCTTCTTTCAGCAGAGTTCAGCATCCCAGGAAAAGAAACAAAATTGCTGATGAAAAAGGCTCATGTATATAGATATTTGTCAGGGTTTTAAAAATGCAGCAACTTCAGTTTGCAGCACAACTCTGGTAAAGTCTGAGTAATTGACTTCAGTCCAAATCAAATCTCAGTCTTCAAAACTCAGGCTTTTAAAAAGAGGAGTTTGTGTTGGGGTTTTTTTTTGGTTTTTTGGCTGTGGGACTCTGGCTGTGTTCAGGCATTTCATCCTCACTGCCTCTGAGTGCAGACAGGTTCTAAGTGGAGGCGATGAAATCCAGCTGGTGTCTTTAAATTATTTCTGACCAGATGTGAAATAGCCCACTGAAATTTTGTGATGGTCATCTTGTTTTCCTTTATGGAAATTCTTAGCTGATTAGCAAACACAACTTTTCATGAATGAGGGCTTGAACTGAACCCAAGCTTTAGAACATTTTCTGACTTGCAGTAATATAATTCAACAGATTACAGGCTTTATGAGCACAAACACAGGTGTATTTTTGCTAAATCTATTTAACAGGTTTGTCCTGACAATCACAGACTGTTTGAATTCTTCCTCTTAAAGACTACAGTAAAATTGTCTGCTTTTCATTTAATTCACTATATCTTGTGTATATTTCCTGTTCACAATTGGAAGAGGGAGTATCCAGTCCACCCACTGACCCATGTCTGGCTTTCCAGGGAATCAAAATAAAAGAATAATGAAACTGACTGTTTCAATCCTAAAATACATTATTAAATATGAAATTTAGGTCTGAAACATTCATTTGAAAAAGGCAAGTTACAGTTGTTTGTATATATTAAAGAAAAGGTCATGTTTATCCCATTGGAATGCTTCTGTTTGACAGGCTGTTTATAGCAAGCATTTTTTCTTGTTTTCTGGTTTTTTTATGGCATTTATAGGCTAAAAGTTATAATTGGCCATTTTTTTTTTTTTTGTCTTGGTTTGACTTTGGTATTTGTTTTGGGAAGTGAACACTGAGGTCTTTGAATATGCACATCTGTTGTGAAGATGGAAAACTGATAGAGGCATGATTGCTTACTGTAATGGGAGAAAATTAAAATCCTGTATTCCGTGGAACAGAATAGGAGCAGAATGCTGAGATAGGCCATTTGAAAAAGCAGAATTTTAAATGTTCCTGGGTTGTTCCGTTGTCATTTGTAAACCCCGTAACCATGAGGCATTGCAGCCATTTTAAATTACTAGTGTATAAATGTTTAAATTATGCCAAGTATAAAGATAAGCATTTCTATTATGCTTCAGAATTTGAAGATCATCAGTAACTTCCTATTCTTCATAAAGTTCAATTTCATGCAAGAGTAACTGATGTTTTCAGCTGCAGTCAGTGATGCTGGGGCTCAGCAGAGCTGTTGGGTGGTGAGGGAGAAGGAGTCAAAGAGAAATAATTTAGAATAGCCTGTGGTTGATTTGCTAAGGCTGTTGTGACAGTGTATCCATATCGTGTTATTAAACACAAACGTTATCATATTAGTCATTTTGTGTATCATTATGATTTTATAATTATTGTATTTTATATACCCAGGTTTGCTCCCATTAGCTCATAGTCTTAAATCATTAAAAGCAGATTTTAACTTCCACATGAATATAAATCTACTTTTTTCTAATAAGGTCAGTCTTTAAAAAAAAACCAAAAACTCAACATCCTGCAGATGTTGCCTTTACCCATTATTAAAGCTTCCCTTTCTCCAATCAAAACTTAATATTTCTAGACAGTTTGTTGTCTTTTCATAATTAACTGAAATTAGGACATAGTGAAAATGTGTTTTTAACTACTTTAATAGTCCTATCTGAAATTGTCTTCTTTCCTATAATGAATCAAATTTCTAATGATTCTTCCTGCTAACTAATTCGCATTGCTGTCTGGCTGCCTTGCATTTAATCAGCAAGAGTAAACTGCTAATAGATCACCAGGAATCTGTCAGCAGTGTTGGTGTAGCAGTGTGAGTGCTGACAGGGTATGGAAATTCCCTGGAAATGTTGGGCTCAATCCATTGGGGGTTTCATTCCTTCCAGGAACACAATGTTTGGCATCTCAAAATCTTCAAGCAGAAGCTGCAGTAACCCAGCTCTGTTATGGGGCATTGTGCTTATCTAGGAAACCTCCTGCTTTCTGCCTGGCTTAGTGTGCTGCTCTTGTTCTGCTGTCTACCAGTAAGTGGCAGAAATATGTTTATTTTGGTTTAAGTGTTTACAGAGATGTCTGGTTTTATGCTGCTGTTGGTTTCCATTCACTGCGTTAACAGGAGGTTGTGAGTTGAGTTGGAATGCTCTGCATGGTTAACTGCAAAAATGACATTTTCAGCTTGTTCTGGGAGTTGGACAGTTCCTTTGGTGAGGACTTCCTACTTACAGAAATAGTACAGGTTTTTGGTATTATATATTAGACGAAATATCGATGGTGAAATGCTGTATTTTTAACTTCCTTCCTGTGCTTATTTTGCCAAAGACCTGATGTGTGGAAGGTGTCCCTGCCCATGGCAGGGGGTTGAAACCAGATGGTCTTTAACATCCCTCCCAACCCAAACCATTCTACAATTCCATGATTCTGGGATTAATAATGGTTCATGCATTAAAAAAATAAAAGAAGATCTGTTAAAGTTATTGAATTGTTTCTTGGTAGAAGCCCAGAGACTGCACAGAAGTTAGGGGGATGATTCAGTCTTCATCCAATACCATAATTAAGCCCAAATTTAAAACAGTAATTGATCATTAATCTTGGAAAAAACAATTAAAAATTCTAAAAGAAACAACAATAAAATTGTTTTTCTGGAGTAAGGATTCCCATCCTCTCTATGCATTTCTCATGAATAATGCAAGGCTTAATGAATGTAGAAAAAAGAGAAAGAAGAAAAATTGGTGGTAACTATGGTCTGTCTCTGTGTGATTGCATGGCATTTGCTGTCCAGTTGGGCTCTTCCACCTGACCAGGTTGCTCCAAGCCCTGTCCAGCCTGGCCCGAAACGCTTCGCTCTGTCCCCATCCAGGCCTCTTTGCCTGTCACACCACCAGTGAAGAAAGAAATCTGAGTATTTTCACAAATCTGGTTTTGCCGTCTTAACGAAGTCTTAGACAATAGGATGAAAAATGACCTCTTTGCTGTTTCCATTGTTGCACATATTACACAAATGACCAAGCCTTCGCTTGTCATTATTTCTTACAGTTTAATCTTGCTGTTGGCAATATGAAAGCATACTGCAGTCTTACTCTTCAAAATTATTTTTTTCTCATTTTTTACTAGCAGATCCCCAGCACTATTTGAAGTTTGAAATATAGCTTTTAAATCTTTCTGATAAGGATGTTTCTATGTCCTTTCTTTCCTAGCTTTTGAGCCAGCTTGGCTGTGTTGTGTTGGAGGGAGGGAAGAGAGAGGAGACTTTGTCAAAGAAGAGCCAGAAGCTTCATAACCTGATTATGGAGATGATTGTTGTACACTGCCTGCATTAGGGAAGTGTTAAACACTCATTAGGGCTCTGAAGTGATATTCATTATGAACCTGGCTGCAGTTGGCATATAACTTTTATCTTGCATGTTTTGGTAGAGTAATAAAAGTGTAAATTAGAAATGGGAAGATCCTAAGAGCGAAAATAAGAAACAAGTCGGTATTTCGCAGTCCCTTTCCAGGGCAAAATATTTTTGTTCTCTTTTCCTGTTCAGACAGAAAGCTAATCCTACCTAAGGCACTTTTTAAAGCGCTCATGGGAGAGATTATTCCATAGGGACTCAACCTGCAGTTACAGCTCAGAGCTAATGTGACACCACATATTAAAGTGGTGAAGCTCCACTGAGCTGCAGCCGAGTGGCACCTGTCTGTGGGAAGGACAGGTGCGTGATTGAGAGGGGTTTTTTCTAAATCTGAGCCTCCAGTGACACATCTGGATGCTAACAGGGTTGTCAGTGATCTGTTGTCACGTTAGTAATACATCAGGGCCCTGGAGCCATGCTCAGCGTGGCCCTGCAGGGTCCCACGTTCCTCTGGCTCCTGATGTTGCATGTTTGGGGCAGGATTGAAACCAGGCGAGCCTGTGAAAATGAAAACCCTTTTTTCACCCTCCTCTGGTTTTTCCCCTCGAGCTGTGCTTCGTGTCAGGTTCAAGATTATTTCAGGTTCTGTAAGTACTGTAAGGAGTGAACTGCTCTGTGTTATTTTAACAATGCAGGGATCTACTAAGCCTCCTAAAATACAGTCAGTGCTGACATACACCTTGTAAATGTAAAGTTACTACAAGCCCCAGCATCTCAAGGCTGTTTTTATTCTAACACCTACTTGGCTGTTCAAAGGTCACCATGGGCTGTGCCTCTCTTGAGAAAAGTGTTGCGTGCTGGGTACACAACATTACACAGAGTTTTATTCAAGAGGTGCTGATAACAGACTTGATTTGCCAGTTTGCTGGATGCTGGATCATGTTTCCTGCTTTGCAGGTCCTTCAGAGTAGAAATTGGTCTCATTTACTTCAATTTTCATGTTAATGGTCCTCTTTTTCTCAAAGCAAAGGGAAATATGCACAATCACTGTGAAAATAGAGATATATTCTCCTGACAATGCTAGTAATAACTTTTTGTCTAAAAATCCCATTAAATACCTGTTTTACTACTTGGTATTAAACTATTTATTATGTAGAAAACTTTTGGAAGGCACTGATCAGAGTTTAAGATTCCAGAACCAGTTTGACAATATACGTACTTATATGAAGACATTAAAATGAATAAAAATTGCTTGCTTTTGTTGATGCCAGGTTTTTTTTTCTAGCTCTGTAATAGTTACAGAAGCTCCCAAGTTCTTCACAGATTTTGGGTGTGGAAATATCAATATTTTATCAAACATTCAGCGAAGTTTTATCATATGCTTTATTTTGAAAACTTTATCCATCTGGGTTTATATAATAGCACGTTTTAGAACCCTTACTTAAAATATGTGCCAAGTCTGCTTAAAACCCATGTGCCACTACAGTAGTAAGCAATTCTGATCTTGATTTCCAACTCAGTATGTGTTTAGAGCAGAATCAGGCATACGTGGGACAAGCTGGTGGGTAGAGAAGAAGAAATGTGTGGTTGGGGGAGTGCAGGACATTGTGGACATCGTGGCTGGTTCCTCAGCACTGCTTGGGAGTGAAAGCAGTGTGAGGGCACTGCCACTGTGAAAACATGGCAGGGACCTGCAGATCTCTGTGTTCTGCCACGCTGGGAGCAAGGGAGACACATTTGGACTGCTCCTTCAGACTTGCTGCGATTACAGGCTCTGCCCAGTGCTTCAGAACCAAATAGAGTCGCAGAGGTGGTGCTGGAGGGGAATGCTGATGGACACCAGGGATGTTTTAAAATCTTCATAGCAGGCTGGACAGGATCTTTCCATTAACTGAGTTGATGAGAAATTAACTATTGTGTCCTTCAAAGTATTCAGAAAAATACTGCTGTTATATTTGAGGTGGCTGTTACTGCCTCCTCTTTTTTTTCCTTTTTTCTTTCCCTCCCCTGTTCCCACAAACCAAGGTGGGGGTCAGCTTGTGGCCTCCAAAGCGACATTCCCAGCATCCATATCCTCTTGTCACATCTCCTCTTGTCACAGAAAAGATACCAAGGAATCACACTGGGTAAATTTAGATAAATGTTAATATGAATATGAGTAATTTACCCTGTCAGGGTGTTCCTGTGCCTTTCATCTCTCTCCCAGTTTTTATGTTGCAACTTCCTGTTTATTTGGCAAGACAGAGGGAAGGTTTCCCCTCTACCTGATGAAGTGGTAAAGTTCATTTTAAGTTGTGTGCTAATTCATTTAATGGTCTCATGTCTACCATCTCCTATACAGTACTGAGGAGAAAGTTGATTGCTCTAAATAAAGGTGATGTGGATATTACAGGAAATGCTTTCTGCATTTGAACCTAAGAAAATACGTCTGCTTTCTTTTAAAATGAAAGTTGTTTCTGTTTATGTTAACAGCTGAGGTTGCCATTAATTTTTATTTTGTTGTTCAAATATTCTTAATAGGCGGAGGTGCTAAAACAGCTATAATTACATCACCACATTTGCTGCTTGGGATATTGTTTATTGGCTTTGGATTAGGTGTCTTAATTACTTGATTGCTGTATTTTGGATTTGGGTAAATGTCTCTACATTTTTGTGGCATTCCAAGTATGATTAATATCTGCAAAACATATTGAAGTCATTAGGCTTTAATGTTCAAAATTGTTCTTTTTTTTGTCAAGATGGAAGAAAGTGTCAATAAGAAAATAATTTTAATTTCAAATGAGTGCTCATAAATATGTAAAAATTAAAAAGCGATGAATTGTTTTTATGAATTTTAATGGCTGACATGGTGCTGCATTATGCCAAGGGAACGAGTGGCATAAATTACAGTAGTCTATTAATTCATATCATTTTTGTAACTCATTTCATATGTGTTGGTCGCGCCTGTGTGCAGCCTAGACAAGTTGTTGTCGCACACATTGTGAATCTTTTCCCACAGCATTGAAACTCATCCACACTAAACTGGAATGTGGTGGCAATTTCAATAGTGCTGATCAAAGCTGTAGCACTTTTTCGTAGAGCTCGAGGAGGGGAGGTTTGCTGTGTCTGCTAAGTGGTGTAAGAGAAAGGGTGTAACAAGCACTGATGCATTTTAATGCTGCACTGGCATTACTGTGGTTTCCATCTGCCTTTCAGCTACATCAGGTTATTCACTGAGTTAAATAAATGTTAATGTAGGAAGTAACCAAGTAAATTTATGTGTTTTATTCTGTGTCTCCCTTTGCTGAATGGGATGTAGGTAAAGGATAAGTTTGACAAAGTGCTATTGATGCTTTGTATAGTTAATTATTTTACATCTGTGATAGGGATAGAGCATTGCTGATGGTGACAGGGTGAATTAGTGGATGATATAAGGTGTATAACACCATATGTAATAGACACCAGCAGACAGGAATTTGGTGTCTTCGTCTGAAATCTCTGATCAGAGCAAATCGTGGTGTTCAGGGCAGAACAGGACAGTGGGTATAGGCAGATGTGTTAAAATGGAAAGGTCACAGTTGTATCTGTCATTAAAAAAACCCTATAAATCCTCATTGAAGAGTAGCTGTGGTTTCAGAATAGTCAGGAGGCTTGGGGAAGCCCCATGTGCTGAGTGGGGAGGTAATTATGGCTGGACAGCTTCAGGACTTTCTCCATCACTGCAGAAGGAGAAGTTCAAAGCAGAGTCATGCTGAGCTTCGGCTGCAGAGGTGCTCGTGGGGGAGAGAGCACAAAGGGGGGGAAGCTGAAATGAGGCAGTGACTTACAGCTGGCAGAGGTGTTTGCAACCTGGTGGCCACAGACTAGGAGTCAGTGGATCCTTCCAGGGATTTTTGACAGTAATAAATAAAAGCAAATTTCTCAGATGGCCTGAATTTGCCATAGTGAGAACTTGTGGGGTCAATCAACTGGAAAACCACTCAGAGCTTAAGTGCCCAGACCCATCCTCAGTGAGATTTGCAGGAAGATTAATTACTAATAACTGATTGGATGCTAGATTACTTCCCTACCAACACTTTAATTAACTGCAATTAAAATTGTCAGTTTGGATTGAACTTGGTACTGATGGCTTCCCTCAAAGTTTTATCACTTTGTAAAGATACTGTGCTTCTTTGATTAAAGAAATAACTTCCTGTTACAAAGAAAGACCAGAAAAATACTCTGTCCAGCTGCTTTTAGTTTTATCTATCTTTAATGGGAAAATTAACCTTTGAAAGGTATCCAGCTTTTGCAGAAAGTAGACGCCCCGTTCTCTGGTGTATTCAAATATGCACAAATGGGCACTGTAGAGCAGGGAGCTGGAAATCAAACATTCTGTCACAGCTATAAAAGGTTATCTCACACTGTTGTACAAGACCTTTGCAGAAGTTATTTTATTAAAGTATTAACTCAAGACAGTATTTAAGATTATTCCTAACTTCAAAGGTAGTTAAAATAATGTATTAGGAATCGAGTCTAAGCACTGATCTATGGATTTAAAGCAGTAAGCTGCTGAAATCAGAAGGCTCAACAAGTTCACTAACTTTAGTTACCCCTGAAGAGAAACCTTAATAATTTTTTACAGCTCTGAGAAAATACCTGTAATTTTTGGTTGATTTAAATAAAACAAAATTATGTCCCCACAAATATATTCCTTTTGGAGGAAAAAATTCTTCATTTCCTTCCCCTCCTCCCTGTGCAATGCAGCGTTGGGCAGCAGCACAGGAACATTTCAAGCAGGGGCAGTCACATCCAGATCCGAGGCTGGTTCACCTGGCAGCAGGCAGTGTGAAGGTCCCAGGTTGCTCAATGTTTGTGTTCGTGTCTCCACATCATTTCACATGACATGATGACAGCATGCCTCTCAAAACAAATTTGTTTCACTGGAATGCAAATTCACGTGGTGCAGGAAGCTGTGGTGCCCAGAAGCAATGCTGGTATGAAACCAACTGCAAATATTTTCCAAGTATAATTATTCTTTCTTTTAGATATATTCATAGAGAAATGTGTCTTTCACTTCAGAAAAACTTCCAGCATTCTGTTGGTTGGTCATATTAAAAAAAATGTGTTTTCATTCTAGATGTCCATTCAGCAAAGAAGCTTAGAAGTCAGCGGCCTAAAGGTGTTTGTTTCTTCCAGCAGCAATTTTCAGATATGCCCTTGATTCTCTAATTTATCTTCTACCAGATTCCAGCTCACTCCTTATATCAGAACAGGTCTTCCTCCTTGTCCACTTAATTTCCTTTATGCAAATTGTAACCCATAGAAAAATAGCAAACACACAGAACAGTCAAATAAAACAAATCTACAAAGAAAATCTGTTCATAAAGAGAAAACTTAAATAGATTTTAGAAATGAGACTGTTATTTTCATTACACTTGCGCCTATTTTTGTTTGCTGAACTGGCTAGGACTAATATCAAAGGTTACATGCAGTATCAGTAGGCTTGTGGGGTTTGTTTTTAGAAAAGAAAAAGCTCTGCAGCTTGGAGATAAAATATAATGTAGTAGTTGCTAAGGTAACTGCATGCTTTTGTGAATAGTGGAACAAATTAGGTGAGCAAAACATCTGTAATTTGTCAATAGGTTAGAGCAGCCCTGAGCTGCTGGAGTTTAACCTCTTCAGACCGGCCAGGGAAGCCAAGGGGTGAGGATGAGGAGGAGGATTGTGCTGAGCTCCCCGTGATGCTCATACTCCAGAGAAAACTGTCCCCTCCTGGGAAGCTGAGGTTGGTGCCGGGTGTCCAAAGGGCCTGTGAGCAGGGCTGAACCTGGCTGATGTGTGAGAATAAAACCTCTTTGCTGTTGTTTCATCTGGAGCGATAGAGTGCCTTTGTTTGCCAGTCGCCATCAATGTGATGTGTCTGCCTCCAGCAGTGACTGCTCTGTGGCTCCAGGGAGAGCTCTGAAGGGAGAGGAGCTGAGTGATCCTGCCCCAAGGATCCTGGGACCCCCCATCCCTTGGAGCAGGATCACTCAGCTCCAGGGGATCCAGGGACCCCCCCCATCCCTTGGAGCAGGATCACTCAGCTCCAAGGGATCCCAGGACTCCCCATCCCTTGGAGCAGGATCACTCAGCTCCAAGGGATCCCGGGACCCCACATCCCTTGGAGCAGGATCACTGAGCTCCAAGGGATCCAGGGATCTCCCATCCCTTGGAGCAGGATCACTCAGCTCCAAGGGATATGGAGATACCCCATTCCTTGGAGAAAGATCACTCAGCTCCAGGGGATCCAGGGACCCCCCCCCCCATCCTTTGGAGCAGGATCACTCAGCTCCAAGGGATATGGAGATACCCCATTCCTTGGAGCAGGATCACTCAGCTCCAGGGGATCCAGGGACCCCCATCCCTTGGAGCAGGTTCACTCACCTCCAGGGGATATAGGGACCCCCATCCCTGCCACTCCTGCTGCCCAGGGACTGCTGTGTGCCCGGAGTCCTGCTTGAGGGATGGCCAGTGCTCATTTTCAGCTCCTGCTGGAGGTGATTCTTGATCCAGTGCACTCCTGAAAAAGAAACAGAGTGATCCCCTGTAGAGGCTGAGCAATCCCACCCGCACACATCCCATCCTCCTCTGAGAACACACAGCAGCTGAGAGTGTGTGTGCAATTCCCTTTGCTTAACCTCACACCCTGGCAGCTCTAAGCAGACAGAGCCCAGGCTGCTTTCTGGATATAACCTCTCTGCCAGCTGCTGCTGACCTGTAGGGCATGTTTTGAAAAGGTCTGAAACATCAGTTTTACAGAAGGAAAGCTTGATGCTGTTATGTGATTACTTTAAAGAATGATGGCTTGGGACTCCAGTCAAAATGTGGCCTGCATGTACAAAGAGGGAGATAAGATTTTATTTGGGAGGAGAAGCTCACTGGGTTTCTTGTGCCATACCAGAGGCTAAAGACTAAAAATGAGAGCAGTAAGAATAGCAAATACCTTAATGGCTCCAAATCCTTTAACAATAAAAATTATTGTCCTCATTGCCATTCAGAGCAGGGATTATTTTCCCAGGAGAAAGTCAAAGAGTCCAGGTATGTCTAGATGGCAGTGGTTTTATATGCCCATATTTCTGGGCTGAAAAAAGATCTTTTTTTTTCCTTACACTTGACTTCCTGTTGTTTGTTACTTTCCTCCCACTAGCAGAAGTTGTGAGTGAGCTGTAGCTCCAGCACCAAACACAGCCTGTGGCTTGTCACGTGAGGCCACTTTTGCATGTGGCACTGGGGCCAGAACATACCTGCAGGGCTGCACCTATTTTGGGTTCGATTTAGCCCAGCTGGAACACAAAATGTCTTTCCTCCATATTTCAGACACAGTAGATGCTTTAGAGCTATCAGGTCAGATTCACAGTTTTAAAAAAAAAAAGAAAAAAAAAAAAGAAAAAAAAAAGAAGTTAATTCATTTTAAGTCCATAATGGTATTTACCAATTAGCCACGAGTAACCAGTTGAAGGATTTTGTTTGGTTTTTACGGTTTTGAGTCCCAGCTGCAAACATAAATGCAGCTTCTATTTTTCTAGGGGGCTTAGTTGATTGGTGTTTTTTGTTTTGGTGGTGTTTTGTTTTGTTTTGTTTTGTTTTGTTTTGTTTTTGTTGTTGTTTTTGGGGGGGTTGTTTTGCTTTGTTTTTTGTTTTGTTTGTTTTTTGTTTGGGGGGGTTGTTCTGGCTTTTTTTTTGTTTGTTTGTTTGTTTGTTTTTTTGTTGGTTGGTTGGTTGGCTGGTTGATTGTTGTTTGTTTCTTTGTTTTTTCCCCTAGGAAACTCCTGCAATTGCTCTTACTTGAATAATTTTAATGAGTAATTCTTTCAGCACGTGGAAATTTTGAGTATTAGGTTTTGTGTTTAATTGTGTAAATTAACCTTCAAAATAAGACTTTGTGCTGCAGGACATTATTTGTTGAATCTGCCTAATCAATTCAGGAGGTTGAAATAAATAAAAATGAACTTTAAATTGGGAAATGAGGCATAGACAGCACTACTTGGAGTTTGTGTTTGCTGGTGTGCACACAGGATCTGAAATATTCTGCAGAGTGCTACTCCACAGACAGAAAGAAATATATTTTCGAATTAGGCAGGTAGCATTTTATACAGAATTATTTGGTCTTTGAGTATAGACTGTCCAGATGAATGAAATCTATTTGTCCCAGCTCAGAAATCTCCTCCATTTCATTCCTTCTAGCTCAGTGATTACCAGAATCTCATTTTGGAGGCACTTTCAAATCCAACCACCTGTGCGCGGAATTGGACCAGGGGATTCTTAAAGATTTTATAAAAGCGACAATTACATTGGTCTGACATTGCTTGCATCCTTTCCCATGGTGTTTTCCACTTCACCTAACTAACTTTCCGTGTCTCTGCAAGCTACTTGCAGTCAGAATTGCTTTTTACAGTGAGATTTCAGACCATATAAGAAGGAGTAAGTTATTAGTGTGGGGCCTCATGTAGCCCCTTCAATTTTCATCCTCACTTTCCCAAAAGTGAGGAGATGCTGAGAGCTTTCCCTTGGAGGGCAGGGCTTTGGACACTATATTAAAAATCCAGGCAGATAAAGGAACAAAACCCAATTTCCCACATCTCTCGTGTTTTGGTTTTTAGGTGGTAAATGCTAATTATGTACACTTCAAAATTGCACATGCTGTATCTCTGTGCTTTGTAGCACACACTTCCAAACAGCATTATCAGAGTGGGAAGATAAACGTAGTTATAAAATATGCATCTTTATAAATATATTATTGTGTGCTCTCTCTTTTAAAACACATTCATTTGGAGAATTTACTTCCATGGCATCCCTCTTCTCCCAGTGAGAACATTGATTTCTTCTCTCTAGGCCTCCCTCAACAGTTCTTTCTTTGCAGTTCCTGCTTCCCCCAATTGTTTTGCTGTTCAGAATTCCTTGGTTTCTTTCTGGAGATCTCTTAATTATAAGCCATGAGGCTTTAGTTATTTTACATTTCCAGCAGGTCTCTTGAGAGGATAAATGGTGTCAGTTCATGGCAAACACTGACACCTGCATATTTCTCCCACCTTTTGGATGAATGGTGATTATTTCTGAGAAGAAATCTCAAAGATTTATTGAAAAACCGTTCTTGTTCTTGGCGTCTACCAGGAATATCCAAACTGCTAATAGCTGTCCATCTGAAACAAATTTGGGGCCTATCCGTAAACCACTCTTTTGAGCCATTAAACAGAATGATTTTACACGTTAAGAAAAAAAATCATCTCTGTAGACAGCAAATTTTATCCAGATGAATTGGAGAATTGGACTAAAATAAGAATTTTTTTTTCTTTTCAGCCTTAAAGTCTGTTTGCAATCTGTCAGTGGGAGAAGTGAAGGAGTTGACCAAACTTTGGAGTTTAGATATAACTAAAACTAATATTCTAGTTTTCATCTACTGTGTTGGATCAAGGAAATAAAACAGGTGGTGGAGCAAACCCACCACCACTGAAAGTGTGACAGAAAGATCTTATACTGTGGTGATAAATATAAAATACGTGGGTGTAGGATGGATGGAACGGGAAAGTTTTTCCATGCCTGATGACAAGGGGCTGCCATAGTGAGGAGAAAGTGTGACAGAGGTGTGTATCCCTCCCTGGGTGTGCACTTCCTAAAACTGAGACAAGGTGTTGGCTCTCTGTCTGGTTTGGTTTTCCCATGAAGAAAGTCTCCTCAAGTCTTTGGAATTCTTTGGATCAGGCAGATTTTTTTACTTGCTGGCAGTAAAAGAAAAGGGAAAAAAAAATCATCCTCATAGCCAGAGACATCATAATCATAGTGGCAAATAGAAAAAATATCAATTATAAGAGAATTCAGGCTAGTTGTGGGTTTTCATCGCAAAGAAAATTGTGGCTGGTTTTGACAAATGATAAAAATAAATTCAGCAGGCAATTTTGTGTTGCTATCAAATGGAAGAAATTCTGGGAAAAAACCTCAGCATATTACCTCTGTTTCTGAAATTCATAGCAATGCTTATATTTATAAGGGGTTTTGATGCCGAGATAAATGTACAGTGGATCTTATACATTTGTCCAGGGCATTCAGCTGGTTGAGTATTGGATATGTCACTGAAATACACCTCTAATGTGAGGTAACTTTCTTACAATGAGAAATGGAAGTTTTCTTTCTGATGTATAGGAAAGGAGTGTGGTATTTTGTGTGGTTCTTATTTAAAATAACGTAACATTGGAGGAAGAACTTCTTTATAATATAGGAAGTGGGCAGGATTTCAGAGGATTTAACAGTAACTGTGTCATTTCACACTTAGCTATAAAAGTAATATTTTCTAACAAAACGTTTGAGATGGAGCCATAGTATTTTTGAAAGGTTGAAACATGGGGAAAGTTGAATTTGTGCTTGAATATAATGTACTGAAAAAGGGCTGCTCTTGATGTCTAAATTGGCTGCTAGTTAGTTTTAGATTAAAGTGCATAAACTCCTTCTCTCTTCATAAGGAGTTCACAGGCATTAAAAGCAATTCTGTTTCTGGAGTGATATTAATAAGTATAATGCAGTCCTTGGCATAATCAGATAATGGGAATAATTTGGCAGTACTGAATTATTTACAGGCTGGTATTCTCAGTCAGAGATATACTGCTAAGATATATTTAAAAACAGCCAAATAACTTGTGCTAATAATAAATGACATAACTGAAATCACTGTGCAGGAGATTAAGTGTTTGCAAACAAGGCTTGGCTCTCATTTACCACACCTTATGAATTGGAATGTGGGTCTGGATTCAGGTGGACATGTGCTTTGAATGCAGGAGTGGAGCATTTGAGAATAACCTCTTGGAGAGTGATTGTTATTGTGGGCACGTGTGGAAGATTTGTGATGCAAATGTGTGGAGTGTGGGGCTGAGATTAGAATCCAGCGGTGACTGAAAGGCCAAAAGCTGAGGTACTGCAGATCTGAGGGTCACGAACCTGCTGTCTTGTGGGGCTTTTATTTGCTTACAGTCCTGGGATTTTCAAGCTGTTCTCACACCTCTGAATCACTGGCTGGAAAGCTGGAAGCATGGAGCTAAATGTAGAGCAGGGAAGGACTGCAAGGCCTTTGGGAAGTCGAGGTGACAGATTTAAGATGCAGCTGTGGTGCTGCTTGTGTTAATGTCGGTATATTGCTGATATTGTGGGATGTGTATGAAGCTCAGAGAGGTTTTGCTTGATAATAGAAACAGATTTGATGGGCAGAGAGCAATAGCTGTTAGGGTATCCAGCACATACACTTAATGAACAATATGGCTGTACAAAGGGAATAGCTTTTTTTAAAAGAGAAATTCCTGTGGTTAATTTAAAGGTGAAAAATCTTAGGATAAAAGGATGTACTATTATTTAAAATGCCAAAATGCTTTATTAAATTCAGGATCTTCTCTAACTGCTGGAAATTCAGAGAAGCCCTTTTGGCCTTCCACTGTTGAACAGCTGTCAGTGGCAGAGCCATTACATTCATAAGCAGTTTTGCAGTGCATCTCACAATACATCACCTATTTATATTAATACCTTCATACCCCAACCTGAGTTGCAGCTCTTTTCTAATCAAACATTCACTTACGGGTGGCCTAGAGAAAAGTTAATGAAATGCAGATTTTATTAGCCACAGTGGAACATGTAATTTGACTTGTGAAATTAGTGCTATTGCTCACTTAAATCCACACCTCTGGCCACAGGAATTGAATGTGTTTGATCTCTGAGAGTGCTTCAGGAGGATAATTGGCTGATGCATTGGAGGGAGCATCCTGAGCTGGGTGGCAGTGTTCTTTTGTAGCATATTTTTTATTGTTCTCTGGACAATACAGATCTCCTTCAAAGATGCATCTAAGCCCATGTGGCAATCCTCACTCGTTTGTCTTTAATATTTCTATATCCCAATGGAAAGAGGCTTAAGACATAAATCAGTGTTCTGTCTCCTTCTGATTTGCCTTCAGATTTGTGCATTTTTAGTCCATTTAGTCCTTTTTAATGAAATGGATTCATGTGGTGAGGCTCTCTGTAGGTACATATTTTTGTGTTTAGCATTAGCCACAGAGAATGTGCAATTTGCAGAGGAAAAGGAGCCCAACAGCAGGTGGAGCAATGAACTATTTACAGCACTGTATCCTCTTATCACATGTGCTTTTTTATTTTGTACTTGCTCCTTCTTTTTCCTCACTTTGTTCAGATCAATTGTCAAACATCTGCCTGTCAAAAAAAAAAAAAAAAGAAAAAAAAAATATTGCCTTTCTATTTGGAAGATTAATTGGGTTATTTCAGTCACAGGAAAGTTGCCAGCTCGTGTAAAAATGGGAGGAGAGGGGACACAAATTCTAACAGCTATTGATTAATAACAGATGTATATTCACCGGGATGGAAGATAAACTGCTCCTTCCAGGGATTTGATGGATAGGTGCTTGCTTCTCAGTTTCCTGGGGAACACTGCAGGCACTCCTGTCGGGCTGCAGAGGGTGTTTCCTAATGAATTTCCATTGATTGCATGATACGAGCATTGATCAGCTCTCTGCTGCCAGTCAAGCCCTGCTGCTGCCTCTGCCAGCCTTCCTCCAGATGCACATAACAGCTTCCAAAGACTGGTTTTGCCTCCTTCTTCTCTTTTATGTTATTTCTTTCTGCTGTTAAGGACTGACTAGAAATGATGTACATTCTTAGAAAAGATCAGATCCTAGAAAAATCAGTCCAAAGAGCATGCTGTCTTTATCAGTTATTTTGTTTAATGTGTAAAGTGTCCAGCAGAGTGTATAATCCAGTGTTTTGGTCAATTAGTAAATCAATATAATCCAAAGCAGATTTATAAACTGCACACAGACAACCTGGGGAACGAGGTCTTTAGAGCCGATAGCATCAGCCAGCATGGCTGAAGTTATAATGACATAAAGGACTGGTAAGAGAGTAACTAAATGCTGCATTGCTTTGTAATGCCAGTGTGAATAAAAGGCTGCTTTTATACACAACGTGAGGAAAAGGCATCCTGGCCTGCTGTAGGGCTTTTGTGCCTCTGTGTGTGTTAGCTGTGTGTGGATGGATGGCTACCTCTGCTAAAGAGAGTGCAGGGAAAATATGAAGAACCGAGAGAAGAGATTAATAGGGGAAGTAGTAGGGAACTTCATGAAACAGTAATTCCTAATCCACTTGCAGAGGTGTCCTGAAGTGTTGCAAATCTCTCTGCACTTCATGCACCATAGAAGTGGTTCAGGTTTTTGTTCCTGTCTGTCATTTGCATTGTGCTTTTTTTTCTTGTCAAATTAACGGTTGAAATTGTTTAGTATGGGTTTGAGCTGTGTTGATCTTTGGATGAAATCTGGATTTATTTTTAAAGATTCCCTGTCACCTTTTATCCCTGCAGTTGTCCGGGTATTTCTCTTGATTTTCTCACTGGGGCTCATACACAACAGCATTTCAGTCCTGCTGCAGACTTCCTCATGTGAAGGCCTTGTTGCAGTTTACTGAACTATCAAGAGCTGTCTAGTATTGTCCAGCTGGAGATTAATTTTTTGGTGGGTTGACAGGCATTTTCCTGCTTGTTACCAACAGCAGTCAAACTAAAATGAGAGCCTCCCTTTGCCCTGAGAAAGTACTATGCTTTTTTGGTTTGGTGAGCATCACCAGCAATAACTACTCTTTTAGAGTGGGCTGCTCTTTTAATTAGAAAAAACGTATTAAGGACAAATTTAATACAGATAGCAAATAGCTGTTTGAAATCCAGCTCTCTGCTCTTTGATGTGGGTTGTGTGTGGCATTTTTGGTTCATCCTTTTGGAGTTTTTTGCTGTTGTGCATGTGAAAACTGTGCTGCTGGGTCACTGCGCCCCAGAAGACAGGCATTAAAAAAGCACCTATTCATCCTCAAATTGAATTTTTAACCAAAATCCCCCCAGTGTCACTTCTGGCAACTGTCCTTCACCAGATATTGTTGCAGCTGGTGACTGTAGGTGACAGAATTGCAATGCTCCTTAACTGAAGGGTGCTGGAGTGAAAGGAAAGGATCACAGGACTGTGTGAAAGTAAATCTGTTGTATAATAAATTATACTTTTTTTCTTTCATCACATCAGTCAAATTAAAATTGCATAAGCATTGGTATGAGTTTCTAAATTTTAGTGACTGTACAGCTGAAGGAAATGTCTGCAAGCAGAGAGAAGTTAATTTATTGAAATATTTGAACACATTCCTTCTCCTCCTCACGATGCCCCTTAGATGTGTGTCCTGGGCGCTTCTTGCTGGGAATGGACTTCCATGGCCAGAGAGAAGTTGGCTGGAATAACCATAACCATCAAATTCCTGAAAATTTCCTCTTAGTGAAAGTCAAGAACTTCTCTTTATATGTGAATGTTATGTATGGACTTACATATAATCAGTTGTTTTAATTTATGACACGTCACATCCTTCATGGATTTTTTTTTTTTTTTTTTTAGCACAGATACAATTAGGCTGGAAAAGGCCTCTAAAGCCATCCAGTCCAGCCATCAACCCAGCATGGCCAAGTCCAGACTAAAGCATGTCCCTCAGTGTCACAATGCTGCCGAATACAGCAGGATACTATTTGAAAGAATCTCCTTTTTGGCTAGAAGCTGGGGAAATAATGGTTGTCAGAATTGTGTCACAAAGATAAATATTAATGAAAGATCTCATGTAAGCTCTTGTAAAGCCTCCTTGGAAATTCAGTCATCGTTTCCCTCATTAGCTGGGAGCTCCTTTGTCATTTGTGCAGTAACTCGCATTTCTGGAGGACTGCAACTGTTTTTCAATGACATTTTCAAGGAGTCTCTGTGTCATGTGGTCTTCTGTAACTCATTTCTTAAGGATATCTCTCTCAGTCAATTCCCAAATTCTAAACTATATTCAAGATATATTAATCACACCCATCATCATGTTTTAGAAAACGCTATGGATGTTCTAAAAACTTCTGGGCAACTTCCAGGCAAGTAGGGCGAAGCAGCATTATTCATGTACAGAGAAAATCATTGGTTAATCACCTGTGTTTTGGAGCTCAACTGTCTCTGGATGCCTCCTGAGAGCTTTCCTGTAGGAGCATCCTCCTGGCCATGGCTCCAGCCTCTGCTGCATCTGCTGCCAGTCCTTGAGGTCCTCTGCACTGTTTTTTCCTCCTCAGCACCACCGTACCTGCACTTTGAAGTTACATCGTCTTAAGACATTGTCTTCTGATCTCTTACAAAGCAATAATAATGAAAACACAAAGGTTTTCCTGATTCCAGCTCCTCGGGCTAAACCACCTGCTCGCTGCAATTACCCCAGGCTTCCCATCGCTGGGATTTTCCCATACCGCTGCACTTCAAAGGAAAGATATTAAATGTTGCTCTGTTTTAACGATTAATTGTAACATGGTATAATGCAGTTTCTGGCTTTTCTTGTCTTGCTTGGAGCTTTGTGTAACTTTGCCTGTTAATTCGTTTGGAAGTTTTTATTTGATTCGAGTTTTTCAGAAAATGCCAAGGTAACAAAGGCCAAGTAAGTGTTTTCATCCGGTGTGAACAAAAATCTGTCCTGAATTTGAGTGTTTTCTAAAGGGATTATTTTTTTTTTTTAATCCTATGAGATGTCTTGTCTTGTAGCAAATAATCCGTAGTATTTCTTCGGCTTTTTGGAGAACGTAAGGAGAATTTATTTGCTCACAGTTCAAACTCTCCTTCAGTGTGCTCAAACAAAATTCACTTTGTAGACTAATTGTAGGGGCACAGATGACCTTTAAGGGTTCCTTCCAACCCAAACTGTTCTGTGATTCTGTTCTGTCTGTATCCTTGACCCTTTGTTTTATTCACATGTAAGGGACAACGCTAGGCTTAGGAAAGTCAGGGTTGTGGTTTTTCTCCACTCTAGAACATCTGAAATAACATTAAATAAAGGAATAGAACTGTATTTGATTGGTACAAGTAAACACAGAATATAAAAAAAGGAAGGGTGACCATAAAAATATAGAGAGAAAGCAGAACAATGACAGGTTCAGAAAAAAAACCCCAAACCCTATCAGTGTAACACTCCACTTCAAAAACTTTGTGGTGTTTTTACATCATAAAATCTCCTTCTAAGAGGATTAAGTAGAGATAAGATCAGCTAAAGCATAACTGTGTGCAGACCTGAATCCAGCTGACTGCGTTTGTGCCTTTCCTTCACTCATCACCAAGAATCAGCTCCAACTTTCACTCAGTCATAGCAAATTCAGATTTGAGAGATAATTTTTGCCCCATTCGGGAGAAAGGACTTACTGGTGAAATGCAACAGGAAATCCAGACTTAGATTATAACCTGCCTTGCCACCAAATATCATAAATATATGGACAAAAGAGAAATGTCCAGTTTTTATAAATCTGTAGGGGAACTTTATCTCAAAAATAATATAAACCTGAGTGCTGAATAACAAAGAACTGAAGCGTTGTTGGGTTTGTTTTTCTTGTGGTACTCATATTTTTAATTCTTCTGTTAAAATAACCTCCAGCTCAAATTTTTAATTCTTATGATGAAAGCTTTTTTTAAATTGAATAGATAATTTTGATGTGCAATGCTTTTTAAGTAATTTGTAACAATCATAGTATAAGCTAGAAAGTTTGACTTTTCTAAAAAGTGATTCAGGATGTCTTTTGTAGCTCTAAAGTATCATGGCTTAATTAAAAAAAAATCTCCTGGAGACATAAAGGAAGAACTTTTTTCTAACAGTGACATAAACATGTTTGTTTTTGGCTTCTAGAGTTTAGTACTAATTTTGACAGCAGGAAACTAAACCCAAATATTCCTGCTAATACATTGAACTGGTGCAAAGCAAAAGGCTGGTGTTAGAATGTTCCAGCATTGTCACATTCAGTTCTGCCACTGTCCATTATAGCAGCATTTTGCAGCACATGAGGCTTTCACTCTAAATAAGCATTTTCCTGATGTGAAGTGTAGCACTTTGGGATGCTTTGTGAAGCTTTGTGTTTCCCAGGATTTATATTCTGCTTCCCTCTCTTTAACCTTTATGAGAGAGGTTATCATCTTTATGCAGATTAAGGTGTATGTGTACATAGTTTTCTGTAGCACCCACACTTCTAGAGAATGGCTTACTTCTGGAAGGTCGAGTTTGTTGTCTTTAGGATAATTTTTGTGTGTGCATGTTTAAATAATCTTCTCCAGGGCTGGGCCATGCTAGCCCTACCTCATGTTTCAAAACCTGCATAATTTCCCAGAAATAGTTTCCAGCGTTACAGCATGGCACTGCTGTTTTGGGCTTACCCAGGGATGTAGAGCAGTGAGAAGAAACACACCTCAAACCCAGCAGGAATTCAGTCAGAGCTCTAATTTCTTCCTGAGCCTTAAAATATTGCAGGAGTGACACAGTGAACCTGAGCATCTCCTCACTGGTGGGAGATTTGTAGCAGATTTTGGTGTATGACTTGATGAGCTTTCACTTTTCCCTCTGTTTTTGTCAGTGTGGAGTCTTTCTTATTCGAGTAACTTCATTACTTTCCTTATGACAAATTAAATTAAGAATTTTTGCCTACGCCAGGCTTCTAATGGTGCCTAAAAATAATTTCAAGACCAACAGCATAATGTCTTTCAGTAATTGTTAAATATGAGGGAACTGACAAGGCTAAAATAAGAATCAGGCAAATTAAACCTCTCTTTGAGGATAGTGGTGCCTGTAATTAGAGCTGCTCAGGAAATGTTTCTCCCTCGCTCCCCACCAACCCCCACCCTTTTTCTCCCACAGGATGATGGAAGTCAAGGGAGAGAGCACCCACCTCAAGCATTATAGTGCCCACATGGAAATCTTGAGCAGCTTCCCCACAGTGGGAAACCTTGTAGTGAGGTTTTTAGAATGCATTTCTGAGAAACTTTTCTTTTTTTTTTTTTTTTTTAAAGAACCAGTGCTTTCTGAGAGAAAGAAAAATCTCAAAAAAATCTCAATAATGCATTCTTTGTGGTGGTGGAGAGAGGATATTAAGTGTCTCATTCAGTGAACTGCAGACCTGTTATTTGGAAGTGTGGCAGGACTTCTGCTCAATTCTCTCTGCACTCTATGTGGGCCTTACATTAAAAATAAGGGTGATTTACCTCTTTTAAAAATGTTTATTTCTCATTTAAGTAGGTGAGAAATTATATTATGAACTTCATTGTGGGTGGAGCATAATCTTCCCACAGTCTAACCTCAAGTGAGTAGATTACTTAAAATAGAGAAAATAAAGGAAATAAGTAAAATAAATGGGGAACCTGAGAAAGCTGTGGATGGCAAGAGTGAGATACCTGCAAGGAACTTCTGTGTCTGTGTGCTCCTCAGTTCACCAGCTTTTTCTAAGAGGTAAAACAGTATTGCATGCCATAAGGTGGTCCTAAAAAATTAGCTATTATTCTTTTAAAATGGATCTATGTTACTCTATAATCTAGTTTCTCATGACAGTAGGCTCTTGTTTTAATGAGACTTCAAATGAATGCAGTTTTATAAAATGCAGATCACGACCACCAAGGAGAGATTTCTTACTCTTTACTAGGCCTTTCAGTCCTTCACTATTTGCATCCCTTATCTAACCAATTTCTATCTTTAGGATTGTAATTTTATCTCTGCATGGAGAATTGCAAACCTTGTCTGTTTCAGAGATGTTTGGCTTTTGTCTGTTTTGGTGTTGCTTCCTTTCATCCTGACTTCAGGATACCTGAGGTGGCTGTTCTAAAACTCTTCACACTGAATGGGATGTTGAAGGTAGGAAATAATATAGGACTTTGTCTTCAAAAATAAAAACCTATTTGTGAAGTGTTGAAGCTTGCACTGAGCATTTGTTAGTTCTCATTGTTCAGCAGCGGGCACGTGGTACAGTTGTATAATGTAAATTTAGCAGGATCATTTTATTTTTTTTTAAAAAGAGAAACTTTGCACTGACTTTTCTCAGTGTGAACAGATTCCAAAGTCTTCAAGGTTTTGTTGGTCCCAGACTTTGTATGTCACAGCAGTTTCTAGTGTCTTGAATGTGGCTTAATTGGCTCCCAGATGTGAGAACAAAATGGACCCTTTTTCCATTTATCTGCAGAGAACACGGGCATGTGCAATTACATCGTTACATCATTGGAGTGTATTGATTGGGAACCCTATAGACTGACTCCTTTTTTATTACTGAGGTTTTCTTTTTACAATCAGCGAGAATTTTGTATGGAATGTGTTGGGAATCCAGTGGGGATGTGTATTTCCCATTCACTCAGAGGTCCAAAACCCAGTGTGACATTGTCTTTACAGTAAATTGTATTTCTCTGGTATTCTCTGCATTTCAGGCTGAAGAGTTTGATCAAAACCTGGTGCTCACAGCAGCATTGTCTGTATGATACATTGTCATCTGCTGATAATATCTTCTAGCGTGGCACCTAAATAAGGGCAGCTCCTTAAAAAAGGTTGCAAAATAAAAAAAGAAGGCGGTTTTGGTATTTAGCAACTCCAAGGTTTATTGATCTAAATGGGTTTCTCAGCATTTGTATGCTTTTTTCTTTAAACTCCTGTTCCATATCCCCTCAATTTAATTGCTAATGTGAAATTTAGCTCTGGGGACAGTTTTTAACAGCCATCACGAGCAAGAATGTCATTCCATAAGTGGTACCTGGTATTACTGTCTTTTCACGGTGGCATTAGTAAAATAGTCTTAATGGGGCAAATATATTTGTAACTCAAGATTGCCTTCACCCAGTCAGCTATTACGAAAATTCTCCTTGCATGTTTGAATCCTCTTCCCTTAATGAAAATTCATGGTAACAGAGGAGAGGTGAGTGGTGGTGATACAAAATAATAGGTGCCATCAGGCACAAGTGTATTTTATGAACTTGTGTCACATAAAGCATTGGGAAATCCTATACACATTAATGCCTTCACAAATTATGTTTATCTTGTACATGCACAGAAGGAAACGACAATTTTCTAGTCTTCAGGGTATCAGCAATTGTGTCTGTCAATTCTTGCTGGTTCAGTCTGAGCTAAGAAATACATCAGTAAGCCCCTAGACTTTGCAGGGTTACTTTGGATGGATAGAGTTGTATGAAATTTCTTGTTGAGACATGAAAGCAGATGAAATTCAGGTGGTTTTACTCTTCTGTGCGATGTGAATTTCTTACTCGTTCGGGAAGAGTAAGTGAAAGGACTAGGGTGTCACAGAAGTGATTAAATTGTTCTTCCAGGTTCTGCTGATACAGTAAGGGAAGGAAACCATAGTTTCAGAAAGAAAGTAAAGCCCAATTACCTCTGAGTAAAACTGGCAATTTCCTTTTTACCTCCTTCCCCAGAGGAAAGGTGTTAGAACCATGTTCTGTAGAATGGATCAGTCAAAAAGAAAAGAAAAAGAAAAAAGAGAGATTTAAATATTTAAGTTGGTTATATGAGGCTTAATTAGAGTATTATATATTAGATGGTTTCCAGCATTAGAAGCCACATTCCCCATGCCCCCTCTCACCTCTGCACCTCAGGAGCCTGCAAGGCACAATACCACAACACTTTCAAATGCAGTTGCATCTTCTAGTTATGGATATAGTGAAATCCCTTCACTTAAAGGAGTTTTTGTTCACTTTTCATCTTCACATTTCATCTCACGGACGGGTGATCACAGTGCAGTAGTGTCTGGGGTGCATGTGGTTAGTTCTTCAGGTATCAGAAGGATTTTTTGAGATTTGTCGGGTTAGTTACAAGCTCTGGCATTTTGAGCAAGGAAACAGAAGGAAAACCACGCAGCGATGAGTAATTTGCCATTTCCCAATAACCTTCCAAGCAGAACTGAGTGGGTTTCGCATGGCTTTCACAATTGCTTTGAAGAGCATTCAAATGTACCTCTCATGTTGAAACAGTCTTGTTCTTAGGTTTCCCACACAGCAGCCAGTAGTGTGTCCCAAGCAGTCCTCTGCAGGGCATTCCCAGACTCATATGTGAGAATTTAGTGGTTGAACCACTCCTGTTTCTCCCATGCAGCTGCCAAACCAGTTGTTTGAGCTATTGGCTTTCCCTTTTAATCTTTGCTGCCTTGGTTACTCACGTGTGCTAAAGAATGAATGTTATTAACTCGGATGATGACAGAAGCAATGAACACAAACTTGTTTAAACTGAGCATGTAATTTGAAATTTTTAAGAGGAATCTTCAAGTGAGAGCAAGTTCTTCACCAGCAGTGTTGTAGGTTCTGTTAGCTCCTCAAGCCTAATTTGAAAGTAGCATTTCTATATTTTCTTCTCAGTCCTGTGTAAGAGAAAGACTCTGAACTAATATAAACTTAGTACAAACAAGGAAACAGGACCTGCAGGGACCATGAAATGTGTGGCATTTACCTTGGGACAATGATATGGACGGGTGCAGTCAACATTCAGGAGGATCTGCTGAATAAATACTGCAAGTTTTCCCACATGCCACAGCCCACAAAAAGTTCCCAGAGCAAATGTGAGACCTGTAGCAGAGGACCAAGTGCCACAATGGTATGGCACATTATAATGCCATGAGACAAGAGCAGGAGGAATAAAAAGCATGGACATTGTGCTGGTTCTTTGCAATAGAAGCAATAGAAGTATTGTTTAATATTCCAGTGGTCCTAGGAGTGGATCGTGATGAGGAAGGACAAACTAGAAATATCAGCTGTCTTTGCCACTCTTTAGACATACATTTCATCCCCGTGGCATTGACCATATCTATATAGTTTGAAGTCTAATTCTTAATGAAAAATCCCTTAGGCTCCCTGCAGCTGTGGGAAAGTTTCTCATTATGTTCTGCAGGGCTTAATTTTCCATGCAGGGCTGTTCATGTTTTCAGTTCACAGGGAAAAAAATAAAAGCCTTACTGATGAGAGACATTGGAGAAAAAAGACTGCTGGTGAAAAGACACTGAGCAAGAGCTATCAATCCTTGTTTAGGAGAGAAGACATGGAAGTTTCAGTGTGTGTGAAGGAAGGGAGGAAGCTGCCATTCATTGGAATGTTATTGAAGGGCTTTCTTTTCCCCTTAGTCCTCACGCTGTGCCTTGGTGCTTGGGGGGCTTATTGTCTTCCTCTTTGGAAATCAGTGTGGTAGATGTGGAGAAGCTTTCTTTAATTTGAAGATGGTGAAGGATGAGCTTACCATTATTTTCTTTTTTCAACTCTTTTTTTCCCCTCATATTTGTGAGTTGACTTTGTCTTAGACCTTGCAACTGTCTTCAGTCATGGTTGGGTAGAATTGCCAGTATAGGAACCCAAATCTAAGGGTCTCAGAACTAAAAATATTTGATACTTTGAGTTTGAGAAGACTCTCCTTATAGTCTTCTAACTGATAAAATTAACTTAGGTTGTATGATCAGATCGCTTTAATATTCTTTTTAAATCTCTATAAAATAACAGACTTTGGAGTAGTGATCTCAGAAGTAATAGAGGAATGCAGTAATAACAGTAATTCCTATAGTACTGTGTGGTTTTTAAAAATTTGTTAATAAATCTTTGAAGTGTCAGGGCACTGTTGTGCAAATCTTGGGTATTAAACGGAGAACTTTTCCTTTGAATATTAATATTGGTGAATAGTAAGTAGTTAAAAAAAGTAAAAATAGTACAACCTCTGGATACAGAAACAAAAAGAGTAAGGCCAAGGCAGGCAGCTCCTGAAGATCTCTTTCTGCTCTGTTAACATAAGCATGAGACAAAGTTTTAGTGCAATTTAAAAATAATTAATCTTGAATAAATACATAATGGCAGCATAATCAATGCAAATCTACGTAAATAGGTAGTCATGGTGAATTAGAATATAGTGCTACTGAATGGACTGCTCAAGATTTCATTAACTAGAAAGACTAAAGAACGTGTTTACTAAGAAAAATACCCTTTATCCTATACCAGTTGCTTTAGGTTGTTAATTTGAGAAGCTGATCATTTTGGTCCATTAATCATAATAATTAGAGACAGATTTAGTGAGCTTTAATGCTGTTCTCAACTAGATTAATAGTTGTGTAATCCAGTGTTTATTAATATAAATGAAGTAAATTAGAAGCATGACATTATAAAGAGGAGGAAGAAACTTCAGGAACTTTCCTGGATCATCCCAAAGCTCCATTAATTTACGATGACAGGTTGTTCTTCAGTAGTTTGCTTTGTTCTGTTTCAGTCTCTTTTCCCCCCCTGCACTAATAATGCTGCCCAGAGAAGAATGTGTGTAATGATCTCTAACCATCTTCACAGTTATTTAATATCCATAGATTTTGGTATTTGGGTGGAGATGGAAGTAGGGAACTTAACCAGCCACGGGAAGTTGTGCCTTTTTATTTAATACATACTCTTATCTGTAAGATCATGTTCTTCATTCACCTGGAGGCTCTGAGCCAGGATTGCCAACACAAGCAGGATTTTGTGCGTCAGGAGACTCCCACCCCAGCGTGGTGGCAGCAGTTTCTGTGTGAGCATTGCCATGCAGGACTTTTAAACAAGAAATCCCATGGACAGCGATGTCTCCTTGCTGCTTCTCGCAGGTAGGGAGGAGGGAATGTTCCTTCTGACTCTGCTTTGCTTTAGAGAGTTGTGTGTGATGGAGTGTAGAGGTGAGAGGTTTTCCCTAGCTCTGAGCTTTTCATTCCTTTCCCGAGCCAGGCACCTTCAGGAGTTTGTTTTCCCACTCCGGGGTTCACAGGGCAGACTGACGCTGGCAATGTCCCGCTGGTGCTGAGCCCTCCCTGGGGCTCTGTGTGTGCTCCTGTGACTGGGAAATGCACATTTCCTGGGGCTTTATTGAACTTGTGTGCTGAAGCACCTCCTTTTTGAGACGTGTGTAGTTAAGGGGAAAACTCAGATTTATTTAGATTTCTCATTATAAACCTAATGTTTCAGCACTTCCAGAAATGAGAGGGTCTTCTGATGGCCTGCTTGAGCCTTGTTTATTCTGTTCCAACTTCTCTCTTTTAAAATTAATTTTAAAAAATTAGGAAGAAAATAATGAGAGTTTTACAAGGTTAAAAGACTCTTGATAGCTGAAAACCTCTATAAATTAAAAATCTCCATGTGCATTTAACACCTGGAGGAAATCAGCATGCGTGTGCATGGCTTTTCTTATGTCCTCCACCAAAAGCCACTAACGAAACTGATCCACAGATCCCCGAGAGTCGCCAGCAATTTCTTCCTAAGAGATTTTTTTCCTTTTGCAAGTCTCCTTCCCCCTGGAATGGAAGGCTTGTTTTTAACAGGGCAGTTCTTGACCTTCTTTCACCTTTTTGTTTTGGATACACAGGCTTAGCTTTGTATTGAAAATCACATTGCAAATCTAAATAGTCATAGAAAACTCCAGAGCTCCCCACGAGGAAAGCACCCGTTGCTGTATTCCTCTATTTTGAACAGCAGCTCCTTGCAATGCAAAACACCAGGCAGCAGTTGTAAAGAAGGTAATTTCCTATCCAATCCACGCTCCTGGTTACAAATCACCTGACGAAAGTACCATGAAGTAGTTGTGTGACATGTGCTCGGCCGTCACTCCGGTTATTCTGCAGCAACTTTCCAGCGAGCGAGTTGAGAAATAGGACCTGCTTTCCAGTGGAAGCTCCTTAGGGTAGGTGGTTTCAGTTTTGCCTCCCTTGATTTGAGTAAGACAAGCCTTTTTGCATTTGGGAAGGGAATTCTCTTGGAGCGTGCCTTCACATGCAGTTTCTCATACCTTTTTGGATTGTCTTAAAAGAAATCTATACCTGTAGTTGACCTACTTAATCTATGCAATTATTCTACCTTGCTTGGGTGTACGCACATCATGTTCCTGTCTCAGTTTTTTTTTCCCCCAGTTTTTGGCATTCATTTTGTTCCTTGTTAAAAATAAAATTTGGTTGGTAATGGGAACTTGAGTTGAGTATTTCTATTGTTAAAATTACTGGCCAGAAGAATGGAGGCAGGAACCAGACAGTGCTTTGCAAAATCACAGCCCATTCACTGCTTTCTCAGAAATCCTGCTGGATTCATGTAGGTGTTTTTAATAGCGATGAGTAAGGCAACTGGAGCCCTGCTGAAAGCGAGTGAAATGTCAGGGATTGTTGGTTCTGGTTAAAAATGCACCCATTTCTCAACAGAGCTCGATGATGCTGCAACACCTCTTTATCTATGAGTCTGCGAAGAGATTTCCAGGAGCTGATGGCTATCTTGTGCCTAATTGTCGTCTTTTGTGTGATGCCAAATTTACTCATGTGTTTCTTCCTTCCTGGCTCTAAAGCTATAGTATTCTTTAATGCTCCAGAGTCTGCAACCTACATAAATTAAGGGTTTCTTGGTCAAATTCCCTCTGAGTGCAGTGTATGTGGAGAGGATTCAGCCCTGTAAAACCCTTTTTGCTCTGTGATCCTGCAGAACTTAGTAACCAACTAAAATTGAGGGATGTAAGTAGTTTTCCTGGAGACACTGAGTCATTTGGTGTTTCTTTCTGGCTTAGTACTGGTACTCTTACTGTGTTATCTGTTCCTTAATCAATATAATTAAACATCAGCAAATCTCTTTAACTTTAATCAGACATTAACTTAATCAGACTTAGTTTTGTTGAAATTTACTCTTCTCAGTTGTGGTCAAATGCTTACTAACACAGGAAAGAGTGACACTTTACATGCCTCTTTTTCTTAAGGCTACCCAGGTTACTATGCTTGTGGAACAAGAAGAAATTACTATAGATGAAATTATAATTAAATACAGACGTTTTTAACCTAGCTATAGTAAATTTTTGGCAGTATTAACATATGCAGATTACTATGCAACATCTGATACTATTTAGTGCTTTGGCTGTAATACTTTCGACTCTGATGTTTTGCTTTACATTTTGCTTGTAAATGTTTCTTTTGTAGAGTTGCTCTAATAAATTCTTTCCTGTGTTTTCCAAAGTATTGCCTTGCCCCTTGGCTATCATAGGGAAACAGCTGTGATTTAAGACATCAGCTTTGCCATTAACATCAAGTGGCTGCATAGCAGCCGTGAATCATCTTTATGAATGTGTTCTGACTAAATCATAGGACTCATTAGGTGTGGATGGATGGATATCTGAGAAACTGATATAGGTAATAGGCTGTCTTCCAAGATAATGAAAAAGTTTTCACCTTCACTTTTCTTTATATGCTTGCCTTGGAAATGGTGGCTTCAATACCAAGCTTGCAAACACGCAGCTGACAATGAGTCTGTTTCTGTAAATCCATGCACAAAGGACTGATTCATGTGGTTGGATGGTGATTATTCACAATTGGGACTTCCGTAGCAGAGTGTTTTATCAGACAAGAACAAATTAAGTTTGGGCTTTTGTTTTCAAGTTGGAAATTCACTGGCGTGTGATGGGCAAGAAAGAATTGTTCCTGGTGTTCTCTCAGAGGAAGGTGGGGAGATTCACTGGAATGAATCACACAGAAATGTGCAGAAAACAAATTTCCCAAATTTCTGTTTTGCCCAAACAGCTATTTAAATAGCAAGCATTCCTTCTACACACAGCCTCTGTGGGAGGGGATTTAATCTCTGTATAATTTATTTATTTCAAGGAAATTATTTTATTCTTCTACAGAAGAAGCAAAGATATATGGAAATTGCCTCTTGGCCAAGTCGTATCTCTTAACCCAGAAAATACAATTCACCCCCCAAATGAGTTGGGTTAATCTGTTCTTCTTGATAATGTTTTGCTATAATCAGATTTTTCATAGTTGCTAAGTACTAATTTTTTTTGATCAAGCTTTCAATTTATTTGCTGCAAAGAATGGTTATTTAACAACAAAAAACCACCAAAAAATAGCCTGAACATTAACTGCCCTAAGACACGAACTCATTAGAAGCACACAGTCAGATTGATTGGACTGATAGTGATGGTGATGATAATAATAATTGCATTACAGCAGTGCCTTAGGATCCTCACTGTAAATGAAGTTCTTGTTCTTGTAGGTACAAAACTAAGATCCTCTCCTGCTCAACAAGAAGTGAAATGAGAAGCAGTGAGAGCTTGAATACAAATCTTTCCTTCCTTTTTGTTTACTAAAAAAAAAATTTAAAAAATAGTTAAAAAAAAAAAAAAAAAAAAGGAGACCTATCTGGATCCCAAACAGATACAGAATTATTTAAGTAAAGTCCTCTAAGATCATTGAGTCCAACCATTAAACCAGTCCTGCCAAGTCCACCAATATGCCAAATTCTGTTCTTCAGCACATACAAAAGAAGCAAAACGTCTGTTGAGCATTCATATGAAACACTGCAATGCAGGAATATGGCACGTTCTGCCCTCTGTTTGTGGTAAGCAGTTAATAAAGAAATGAAATAATGAATGCTGCAGGTTCCAACTGCAGTAGTGCAGGTAGTGGTGGTAATAAGCAGGGAGCACAAATGCCTGTTTGAAGGATGAATTGAGGTTTGTACCGAGCTATTGCTTTTACAGTCAAGCAGATGTCATGGGCTTGCTTTACAGGACATTATGATGTATGAAACCGAAGGCTTCTGAGTAGTAAAAATTACTCCTGTCAATTCATCTTTGTGTATGGCACTTTGATATATCATTCACAGCTTAATTATATTGTCATAGTTGAGAGATTAAAACAAAAGTCAGGTTGACTCTTGCTTAAACCTCTCTCTAAAATAATGCTCACAGGTGAAGGGGGAAAAAATCCATAAGATCTATATAAAATTCCATTATAATGTATTGTGCCATCAATAACAGGTTCCTTCCATCCAGTTTCACATGGTGCAGTTAGGGAGATATTCATCAGCTGTCACTCACTGCAGGAGCACAAACAGACGACATCAGACACAGGAAAAGTGAGAGTGGGAATTGGCAAGTGGGATGTGCCAAACCCCACTGGGATTAGGGCAGTGGAGCCATGACAAAATCCACGAGTGCAGGTTTATGGGTCTGACTGTGAGAAGTGTCTGATAATTCCATCTGGGCAGGCCTGGCTGTCCCATTCCCCGACACAGAGATGGTCACCTGTGTCCAGAGGGAGCTCCTGGGTGGTGGCACCCAGGGCCCCTCCAGCTGCCCTCCCTGGCCGAGGGACAGCAGGGGAGGAAGAGTTTCTCAGCTCTCTTGCTGGGCTCAGTTTGTTACCAAGGAGATGTATGGTTTTTGGGTTTTGCTATTAACTGGCAGGTTACACATGAAGAAACAAACTCTGTAATCAAAATTAATTGCACGATGTTGTTTAGGCATGCAGCTTCTGAGGTTTAATTGTTATCAACTACACTGATAAAAGCAAAACCCAAAGGAGAATTTTCTGTGTTCTCAAACTCTCTGATACTCTTTGTGTATTTTACCTTCATCTAGTAAGTTCCTCTTGTCTGAAGCTGTTGGTTGAAGTGAATTGCATATGAGTACCTAATAGAGATCTATACAGCATCCAAAATATCAGGGCGGTTAAATTAGGTTGAAATTTTTCAAGATGGTGTGTTTGGCATATTGCTCCTGCCTCTTGTGTTTCTGGATGATGCCGTAATGCATATACAAATTAAATATAATATTAATGATTACTGCCAGGTGCTGCTGCTGTTGCAAAAAAAACCAAACAGTGATTTAAATACTAAACAAGTGAATGTAAATCAAGATAAAGGTGCAGCTTGTTGTATTATTTGCTGCCCATGTTTTATATACATTGATTCAAATGATGGGTTGAGGCATGCACTTAATTTATTTAACGACTTCCTGCTGTAGCTGTGATTTTGCCCATGGGTGGCTTTCAGAGTGACAGCTTGGAAGGCAGAGAAAGGTTGTTTATCTTTTCACTCCAGGATGAGAAGCTCAAGGTGTGGACAGGCAGAGGTGCTGGCGATGGTGCCAAGTGATGTCTGCTCAGTAAAAATGGCTAATGAGGAATTTTTTTATTGCAAGTGATCACTTTCAAGCACTGTGGAATTTTTTTTCTGTGGATGCAAAGGTAGGGCTGCTCCATATTCATCTGCCTGGGGATGTGGCACATGCTGACAGCACAATTTAGATATATGTGAGCAAGTAGATTAATGAAGCATCAGGAAAAAGTTCAGACAGACAATCTTCTGTACTTACTGTGCCACTAAAAGATTAGATTGGCTGTCATAAATTACTAATCTGAGCCTTCTAACTATACCAATTTGGTGCCTCTGCCTTTCCCTTCACTACTTTAATGGAGTTGTGCTTGCTTGCCTCACATGTTAAAGAATCTGTGTAATAAAACAACAGAAAAGAAAGAAAACTGTACATCATTCCCCGGATACCTGGATGTAAAGAATTTGGTTGGAGTCTCATGTTTTCAGATATTTGCTTTGCTAAAACAAATTCTTTCCATATATGCAAAGTGCTTATATAATTTATGTAAACAATTTTTCCCTCACCAGTTTTACATGTTTGGGAAAAAAGGTTTAGTATGCTATAATTTTGTAAGAATGCTGTACAAAAATGGTCAATTGGCACACGTTGCTTGTAGAGTACATGGCACATCTGTAGGTGAGAAAATTTCAGGAAATCTTCTGATCAAAGTCAGAAAACAAACCTTCAGCATTGAAACAATGCAATTTCAACATTCTAGGAAAATGAGGATTTTCTTTTTTTCCCATGCTGAGGCCCCAGTCTGAATGAAGTTAGATCTGTGACCTGATACTTAATGTGCAATTGGAGGCCCTTGCCCTGGGTGGAAATCCTGTTGTTATTTAGCAGTAACCTGCTGCCCCTGAGGCACAGTGTCAATTCATGTACAATGTATTTAGTGATGTGTTCTGGGCGCACTAAATAAGAATTTGATTTTCCATTAAAGACTTGTTGAGAACAGCTATCTTTCTGAAGAGCTTTTCACATCTGTTCTTATCTTAGTATTTTAATTGTCTAGAGCTGTATCTGTGTGCCAAGATTCCTTTTTCTGTTCTGTAATAAATTCCTTTATGATGCTGCCGAGTGCTCTTGTTAATGTGGAATTGCCTGGCTTGACTTGGTGATTTTAATGCCTTTTGGGTGAGCTTTGTCCATCTGATTGAGACTTAATAAAACCAGTAAATGTCTCTGTTTTAGTGTGTGGGTAATTTGCTTTTTAAAAAAGGAATAGGTGGAGTCCAGTGCTGTGTAGTGATGGTTGGCATAGTAATATTGTTGTTCCTTTAGAAAAGCGTTCACTGGGCAGGAGACCAGAAGCAACAGTTTAGCTATTATTAATCTCTGGAATATTTAGGCTTCTCTTTTTGGCGTGATTTGCTAATAGAGTGTTTCGCCTGAGTAACCAATGTCTTCTGAAGGAAAAAATAAGCAGATTTGTTTATCTCTAGCAGCTTGTTGTGATTTTTCACTTCCTTTCTCTGTATGTATTTATTATATTTTGTATGTAATGTATAAATATTGATATCTTGGAGAATAATTTTTACAAATAATCCTTTTCTTATGTAGTTAACTGTAGTCCTTTTCTTTTTTTTTTTTTTGTGGCCAGATGATATTTTGCAGTTTGGCAGCGTCCTCACACTTTCCTTTTCTATTATAAATGAACATCACAGATATGCAATTAAGAAAAACATTTTTTCCAAGCAGATATGGATATGGTATTTTTAAAGTAATGCAGGGAACATGGAACTTTCCAAGAGAATGAGAATGCAAGCTTAGCCCTCACTGGTGTGACTGAGTTAATGCTCCAGAGATGTGTGAAAGGGGTCTGTGTGTGTGTGTGTGTTTCTGCAAGATGCTGATTCCACTCCTTGGTCCTTGGTTTTTCCTTTGTGTGTCCAGTAGTGCCAATTCTGCCTGCCCTGGTGAGGCACAGCTCCTGTCCCAGGATGGAAGCTTTGCCAGTCCCTCCTTGGGGAGGAAGTTGAACGTGTGGAGAGCTCCTTGACACTTGTCTCAGCTACTCCCAGGAGTGAAAAGTAAAGGGCTGGAAGGATTTGGGTAGGTGGGGCTTTGCATTAGCTACAGGTGAAGGAATTTTGAGGTTATTCAGCCTGGAAGAAGTGATCCAATTTCACTGTATTTCTCTCTTGCTACGCTGACTTCTGTAGGTTTGACTAGTCCTGTGTGTGAAAATAATTTAAAATGTGTCCATGCATGTAAGTTAATAATGAAATCATTCTCTAAAATGTTTCTGTTCCTATTCTGCATGGAAGTTTTTTAGTACTGGCTGGTTTTTAATTTTGTTCTTTAGTTGTTCTTAGTATATGATCATGTCAACTTGTTGAAAATCTTACTGATTTCCTTAGAGTTCCCGCCAGTTTCTAAATTTGAGTGTTAATCATTTTGATAGTAGGAGCTCCTTGCTCTGCAGCTCCCTAGATTTTTGTTCAGGTAAGTGTAAGATAAATTCCTTAACTAATGAGATGGATTTTTGCATTACTGCATAAGTAATGGATTTAGTTACTTTGATGATGAAGTATTTTTCCTACTGTACAGGATTTCAGCAGAAAAGTTTAGAGCTGGACTAAAATATAAGCCACTGCTGTTAAATATTTTTGTGGAGATACTGCAGGTTCTGGACTTGCTGGTTTATTTGATAGGGAACCTGAACTCATGCCTGAGTTTGCCCTGAAAGTTTCCTGTGAGCAAATAATCTCTCTTAATTTGCCTTTTCTAGAGAAAATGAAAAATAATAATCTTCTCTTGGCTAAAAGCTGATATTTAGCAATATATTCAGATCTTGAGAAGAAAAATAGATTTTTGTTGTGTGCATACACTTCTAAATTACTGTGCTTGTAAATTACTGTGGAATTGCTACAGTAAATTACTGCACTATAAAATACTGCGTCTTGGTGGCTCGGGAAGATTTTTTTAGTGTACATGCCACACTTTAAAGGATACTGTAACATAAATCAAATTTATTTGAAAGGTATTATTAGGTTTTGTGTACTCTGTACTGAATGGTAGCGTATCCTTAGCAATGATTACTCATAAATCCCACAATTATTCAAAGAATAGCCGCACGATTAGAGTAGCATTGACTGTGTTATCCTGTGTTATTACAACAGTATGGAAGCATTTTAATAATAACAAGGGATTTAATTGGTATAAAGACTTATTTGCAGAATGCTAAACACTTTGGTAAGCAAGGCATTTGAATTGTGCATTATAGGCACCCGGAGTATTATCAGCTAATTAGGAACTGAAAGGGCATATGTAGTGTTAGTAGAGGCTGACTTCTGCACAGTTGTTTTTCAGTATTAGAATGGCTGGAACAATGATTACAAGTTTTATGTGACTTTAAGTATGGTTTATTACCTTCTGTGAACAGTTCCTAAAACATACTTTTAAGCAGTTTTCAGGGAACAGTGCATGATTAAGTTTTGCAATGAAGGTACTGATCTACAGCTAGAAAATAATGTGGAAGTGTTTACATTGTAATAGAATGGCATAAATATTTAATTTGTTTCTAGGAAAAGCTGTTTGTTTATCAGCAGATGTATTTTGTCAGGTGGTGGGGAAACTATGAATTTAGGTTGATTGGTGCAGGTAAAGGAGGAGAAACATTAATGGGAGTTGGGTACCCTGGGGAGTTCTTAATTATTAACCTGCCAGTTTTAAATTCCATCTGTAACATGCTAATCAAATGCTTGTGACAGTTTAAGCTTTATTGTCACCTTTAAACCTCTACAGAAGGAGGATTTCCTCTGAAATCTGGCTGTTTGTTGCCTAGCTGTTAATTATGCCTAGTAACATATCCTGCTAGTTTCTACTTCTTTCAGGCCACTGTTGTCTGCAGACTTCTTTTGCTTCAAGGCTGCAGTATTTTATCCTCTTCCTTTGCTGTTCCTCACTTTTCATTGAAATTCTTGGCAGAAATGGTGGCCCACACAAGTATTTTATCTTTTGTAAAAAACCTTTGGTTGTTTATGACCAGTCAGCTGTCAAAACTCTGTGTCTGCTGGTGAGCTACAAAGTGATCCTCTCTGGAGGCAGAGTTTATTTTTCTAAGGAATTCAATATGTTATCATATAGATGTAGTGTTGAAAGTAGCTAAAAATATATTATTAATGCTTCACAACAGGGGAAGACTGTTGCTAAGCAGGCCAGAGTGGATTGTAATTTTGTGAATAAATATGTATTTTTTGCGTCTGCGTGAGGCTTAGAGGTGACTGTCCTCACCCAGGGCAGCACAGGGTGACACAGAGTCCTTGTCCTTGCCCTTTCAGCAGTGCAGAAGGGACACTTGTTGAATGAACTGGCTGGAGAGATGTGGTCCACTCTCCTTCCCACCCAGAGCGTGCCTTGCTGGAGCTTCTCCCTAAAAGTCGTAAATCCCTAAAATCAGGGTCTGGCTGTGCCCAAGGGCTGAGTGTTAAGGAGGCAGAGGGGAGAGCATGTCACTTCTCCCTGCTTCTCAAACCAGGTGTGGCTTTTTGGGGAAAGGCCCCAAAATCTCTCAGGGTCTGAAAAGCTGTGGCATTGTAGCATGGCTGATGGTTGGAGTTGAAATGGATTTTTTTTCAAAACTGGCTTTCTCCACCAGACCTCATGCAATAGTTGTGCCTCGGTACCAGTTGTGGTGCTTGAGCCTCACATTAAAATGTGCATTTACCCTAAATTGAGTAGCTATTAATGTAACAGACTGATTTTGTGTTCCACTATGTTTACTGTTCCTTTACACCAAACAAATGAACTCCAAATGGCAGAGCTCCCTCTGGTTGTGCTGCTGGCAGGTTCTTTACAGGTTTGTCCCAGAGCAGTGTCAGGAGCCCCTGAATTCCCCTTGCCTCACCCAAAAAACTCCTTCACTTCTTTGAGTTGGAATGCCTGAGGTGCTTCTGGGAGGATATATTTCACAAGTACAGCTGAAGGTAAAGGCCTGGCTGGCAGTGTGATGCTGTGAAATCATGCTGCTGGCAGACCTGCCAGGGAAAGGATCTCACCCATTAATGGTTTTTTTGCTCTCCTAGCTGCTGGAATGCCTTCCAGAGCATCGGGATACAATTTGCTTATCTAATATCTGTAATTAATGTGTGAGCGCAGTAGCATTGTAGAGATGGAAAATGATGAACGGCAATAAGGCATTTTATTTCTGTTACATATTGTACTCTTCAGCCAGATTATTGTTAACCCCAGATGTTTTATGACTTTTTGATAATAGCACAGGGTATTTTATTCTTGGTATTAATTGGAGTTACACTTTCTAATGTAGAAATTCATTCTGTCCTTCATTAAATAAGTTAAAATTGCACTATTTGTCAGTTTATGGTTTCAACAGCTCTTTATTTTTTAAGAGTTGTGTAGGAGGAAATTCAAATTTATTGTCCTATATGTTGCTAGTCTGGGACAGGCAGAATTAGAGGGGAGAAACATCACAATCTCACAGCTCAGCATAAAGCTAGAAAATAACTCCAAGGCCAGGGATTTTTTCCTGTTTTGGTTGAAGAATCTATTAAATGGAAGTACATGAGAGAGTTTTAAAAGAAATTGATTTCCTTACTAACAATGTTTTCTTGCCTGAATAAGAGTTTAATCATATTGGTGGGAAACAAAATTGATGAACCTTTAACATCAGATGGTACAGAAATAGTGATTAGAAACCATTTGCCTACAGCTTAGAAGACAAAAATTTAGATTAAGCACAACTGAAACATTAATTTAATCTAATTCTGTTGAAGTCATGGGGAAAATCTGCTGCTGTAAAATTAATCTTACTCCTCATTTCCAGTTATGCAGAGAGTGAAATAATGTCAGTATAATTCTAGTTTAAAAGTCATCAATATACATCCATCCCCTTTGTACCTGATGCAAACATACTTCTCATTTAGGAAATGTCCTCCTCCTCCTGTCGCGTTGCTTGCTTTCTGCCATTCCCTATCAACAAAACTGCCTAGATTTAGCTTCCCAAAGCCAAGGAAGTGAATTTAAAAAAAGTACAAAAAATGTATCTCAGCTGCTTATAGGCTTTAGCAGAAAAGCAACCATGGCCTTGGAGCTGTTTCCTGAAAGAAATGCCAGGAAAAAAGCTCAACTTCTGCACAGTTGTTTTGCTTTCCAGCCAGGATTCTGGTCTGGGCATACGAATAGTTTGGACTTGAACTCGGGTTGCCTTTTCCCCCTTGTCCCTTTGCCACTGATCTCCATAAACTATTTCTAAAGGAATCATTTGGGGATTATGTCTCTTCTGTTGATGCTCCTGTGTGTTGTGCAACTACTTCAGTATTCACTGTTCTGTTCAAAGAAGTGCTTTGGGGTTTTGTTCGGGGCTTTGAGATGCTCTCGCCCATTGAATCAAATGCTTAATAGATAGGAAGGAGCACTCTCATGTGATAAAGAATTCATTTCTAATTCTGTTCCTGGCTCCCAAAAAATAACAGCAAATTAATTAGTTCAGTCTCTGCACTCAAATTCTGTTACTGCCTCCATCATTGTGCAGCACCAAAATGGGTACTGCTCTTGGCTCAGAGGTTCCAACATTGTCCTTCCCAAGCGGTTTGGAGGCACCCTAGCAGATTTTGGCCACTAATTAGTGACCTTCTCTAGGAGAAGTCCAAGGAGACAGGTGGTGTCTGATACCATCAAACTGGATTTGTTTTTCCTGCTACCAGCAAGACCAAACATTGCCTGATGTACAGTTACATCTTTGTACTTAACTTTCTTCTCTCTTATTCTGTCACTACCAGGCATCAGGCTGGTTGGTTGGTCCCTTTTCCCAACTTAAAATTACTGAGAAGTAAACTACTTTCATTTAGGCCAGATTCACTGAGGTAGGCAGGTTTTTCTCTTCTGTTTCAACTCCCTCCTGCCAGTCCCAGTTCAGCAGCTTCCTGCTTGTGTGCATCTGGGCTGAGCCTCCTGCGGTCGTTACCAGAATTGCTGATTTGCTGAGAAAAATATAATCTACTGGGCTTTTAGAAACGTCATCATTTAACCGTGCCATCCTTCGAACACCTAATCTGTATTCATTTAGGAACTTTAGGATGTTTTGGGAAGGCTGAAGTATTGCCACGGAGGCTTAAAATTTAAGAGGTCCAGTTTGTGATAGTTTTACGACAGATGTGGCGAGAGCTGGAGCCTCACCTTCAGTTTGATACAAGTCAGGTAAGTCTTAGAGTAGCCTCTCAAAGGCCTGTCCATTGTCTGTGTAGGACAGTTCTGGTGCTGTAGGACATTTCTGGTGCTGTAGGAAGGAGGTACTGACTGTGATTGAACCCTTATTTGCCTCAGGATGTGTGGAGCAATCCCCAAGGTGAAGGCAGCGTGTGCTGGGTTATACCAAACACAAAAAGCCTGCTCAGTTCCTGTGGGTTTGCCATGGAACAAGAGCTGCTCATGTTTGCACAAATGAAAAGGTATTTGGCTTGGCTAAGAGAGACAGGGCTTTGCTAACACCTCCTCCGGGGTTACCTTGCATTCCATGAGCTCGGACCAGGTGTCTGGGGAGTTCCTGTGGCTCAGCTGCTGTGGGTAAAATATGAACCTGTGACAACTCCATCGTGTGTCACAGCTCTGACTGCGCTGTCTCGGTGTCTTCATTAGCGTTTGCAGCGTGCAGGACGTGCTTGCATGCTAATGTGGGACTGCTGAAGGTCACACTTGGCAAGGATTGGTATGCCTGTGTTCACAGATAATATTACAAGTAAAAGCCAAGGAATATGAGCTGTTTTAGCAGTGCTGGCTTTTTACAAACTCCGGGCTGTTGTGTTTGTGTGGAAGTTGCACGACAGCAGCACTGGTGCCTGGGCAGTAATGCAGATCGGAGATGTGCTGCAGCTCGCTGATGCCAAGGCTCTCTGTTGATGACATCTGTCATCCTGTTAAACAGGAGACCTTTATTTCGTACCTGGTTTGGTGCTTTGGTGATGTAAATCCATGGTGGACTCGCTGTCTGAAAAAGCTGTGCCACATAATGCTTTCAGATAACTTTACCCCAATGGATGCTTTTCTTTTTTTTTTTTTAGACACATTTTTAAACATAAAACAAGTATATTGCTATAATAGAGCAGTACAGTTATTCGTCTATGAATTGCATTTATTACATAATTCCTTTAAAGGGAAACCGATTATTTGATTGTTCTCACCTACCAAAAAATATCAATTAGCATGCCAGACTAATTAATCTTCTAAGAGGTAACAATCAAATACAGCACATTTCCTCCCATAGGAAGACAGTACTTCTAAAGGTCACCATTTAGCTGTGCACCTCCTTTTATTGCACTGTCTCAAAAAAAAAAGGGAGGGGGGCAGGAAGGAGGGGTTGAATGATGAGAACTCAGTTCTCTCTAATGCTTAATAAACTTAACCTTTATCATGGTATTGAACTTGATGATCCTGCATGAAAGAGGAGTGCATGCTGCTTTAGAGGCATTTGTGCTGACTGTTAGTTAATCATTTTTATTTGCTTTATGGATACGCCATGGAATATTTATTAAAATTCTTCAGAGCATAGTAAATATGAAGAGAGGTTAAAGCAGCAGAGTAAGAAGGATGGTTCCTCTGAGAAGAGGGGGTGTGGGTACAAGTGACTGTAGGGATGCATGTTGACTACAAAAAGATCTCTTCCTGAGCAGTCATCCTGCTGTCTGATTCTGGACATAACTTCTTGAGGTGCAGATAGGGCCAAGCACATGATTTATATTGTCCTTTTCTCTAGGTTTCTCCACTGTAATAAATGGTTAAAGAAATTCGCCCTAACTGAAAAGAAATACTGAATATTTTCTGCATGTTTGGTCATATTAGAAAATGTGTGAAAAAACAATCATTTTGAAAAGGAAAAAAAAAGAATAAAAATGTAATACTTCGTATAGAGGTATTCTCAAAGCCATCAAATTCAAAGCTTTCAAATTTCATCTCCGATCAGCCATCTTTTATTGCTGCATTGTAAGAAGTTAAGTATCTTTTCTCAAGCAGACTATAATTCTTCATCATACATGGTATGCTAAGTTGCTTTAGGAGGTAACTAGAGAATGAATTTTTTTTATTGCTGATCCCGAAGCAGTGCCCAGAAATTCATAGGTTCCATAAGCGTTTCTAAAGATCCATTAAAATCATCCTAACCATGATGGATGGCAGGATGCTCTGTTTTACGTCATGCTCCTCATCTGTACTAAAATTAAGCTCCTGTTTCCTTAATTGAATATTAAATTTATTTTATTCCTCGGTAGACTAGACTTTTAGCAGGTATAAATCTCACTTTTATTTGCAACAGGTGCTAATCTTGCTTAAAATACACACCCTTACTGGGGCTCTTTCCCAAGGAATTTAAGCACCTTTGCCACATGGTGCTGATGGTGCCATGAATGGGATCTCTGCAGATTGAACTGAAATGTGGGAAACCCAAATAAATTCCTGCTGGCAGGTTGGCTGTGGGATGGTGCAACACTGGGGGTTAGGGTTCTGCAGACAGTTCCTCAGTGCTGGACCATCGCTTGGAACTGGGAAGAAGACAAAATGTATGAAATAACTATTTTCTCATCTCTTGCTTGTGGGTTTTTCTCAGAGAATGTAAAGCCCAGTGCTGTACGGAAGGCAGAGAAAAGGCACTGGAGGTGACAAGACAGGAATGGAAACAGGACATGAGAAGGATAATGAATCCTCTACACTTCCTTGCTCTTTCTGCTCTGCCCCTGGTTTCAGATCAATTTTTATCTTTTTCCCAACTTGTTTTTCTTTCCCATGATGCTCGTATGTGTGGCAATCAACATTCGAGATCAAGAATGTCTGTTCACTGCCTCGGGGATCACTATTTTTGGTCTCTTTGGGCTGCGAAGTGAGGGAAGGGCTGGGTAGCAGTGGAGAGGAGCCCTTTGTCCCCTCAGCTGTCCAGCAAATCCAGTCAGCACAACAGGAGTTAAAACAGCTTTTCGAAGATGCCCCACCCCTGAACTTGTTTTAGGGATGTCAATCATTTGGGATATTTGACTTGCTCCTCAGTCAGTGCCAGCCTTCCCGGATAATGTGAAGTGGGGCTGGGAACGCTCCTTCATGTTAAAGCCTCTTTAGTCACTGACAGTTTTGGTACAGAAAACATCCATCAGCGTCACTAGTGGGAGGAAGCTGTGCTGCCTCTGTCAAATTCCAGTGCTCCTGATTAGTGGATTTTCGTTGTTGCTGTTGTTGTTGTGTTTGTATCCTCCCCCAGGAAACCCACAGGATCACTTGTCTGACACTGTGTTGGCTCCCAGGGACATATAATGTATAGCTTATTCCCAAAGCTGTACAGCCTGATGTTTGCTCTACAGGAACAGCAAGTGTCTTCAGAAGTCAGAAAGCTGCTTTTGGGCTGAGTTTATTTCCCCGAGAAATATATGTACAAAACTTTCCGCTACCTTGCGTGCACCTTTATAGATTAAGTAAAATGTGCTGGCAATCGCTGCTTTAATTTTTGTGTGGGCAGCTGTTACATTTCTATAAGTATTACTCCTTTTGAGAAATTGCTGGGAGATATAAAAGTTTAAGTTCTCTGCTGGAACATAATTCTGGCTTTCATAAAAGCCTTGCATCTCCCAGCCTGTCAGTGTGCTTTGCCTGTCACATGCTTGAACATGTCTTGCTGCTCCTCTTACAAATCCAGCTCCGACAGCAAGGAGTCGATTACTAACAGAATAAATTTAAAATAAAACAAAGGCAAAATGCAAAGGCAAAATGCAAAGGCTCCATCAGTTGAGCTTTTTCCTAGAAACCAGGGAGAATAAGTGGTAATGGCTGTTTCCAGTGAGGTCATCTGTCAAATCCCAAACAACTGGTTAAATAAACTTAGTGTTTCTGGCCAGAGGAATGAAAGGAAATGCGGAAGTGTCTCAGTTTGGGATATTTGAATGTGAGCAACACTGCCAGCCCTGGGGAGTGCCCTGTGGCTATGAGGGACTGCCTGAGGTAGCCACCAACTCTCCTGCTCTACAGAAAACTCCTTTTCTTGTAGTTTGGGTCCTGTTTGATGGATTCTAATTGCTCTGTAGATCATCCACCCTGTCCAGGGGCTGGAGGAGAGCTTCTCCGGTGGCACAGCTCAGGGCTGCTGACCTGCAGGGTTGGTCTGGGTCCCCATAACAGATCTGGGAGCTGCTGAAACCCTCTCCTTGGGCTTCAGTCAGCCATGCACCTGCTGCAAGTATTTTCCACACCTCTGGCTGTAAAATCAACAGTACCTCTCCTTGGCTTGCTACTTCTGTGAATAATCAGGGAACAGTGTCTTTTGCAGTGGGTTTGATTTGATAAGATTTGCCACTGCAATAGTATTACAGCTTGCAAATATTTCAGTCAGCTTTAATATAAATTTTTATACTATGCTAGAATGAAGCCACAGTCTGAAATAATTTTACATCATAAGTGGTTCTAAGTGAAAGTACTTGCAGATTATTTCCATCACATATGTGCAGGAAAGAATCTATTTCTGACTAAATAATATTTAAGTCCATTACCTTAGAAGAAAACAGTCATTTCAAGCTTTAGCACCTGAGTGGTGCTGAACTTAAGTGATAGTGATAGGGATCATTATCGAAGTGCTGCCTTCTCAGGAGAAACTTCTCTCCAAATAAAGCTTGGGAGTCTCACTGATAGGTCCTGGATAGGCACAGTCCAATGTACTGAAGGCTGAGCTTGCAGCATCTTGGCTTGCCCAACTTTTGGAAATGATATAAATTTATTTGAATATATTTTTGTATGTATATATGTGCACACACCTATCTATTTCTGATATATATATATATATGTTTTTCTTTTTTTTAAAATTTATAAACATGTAATACCCATTCTTACAAAGGTGACTATAGTATTTTTGTGCTTTTGAAATCACAACCCAAATTTTGCTGCCTTGGAGGATTTAGAGATTTTGGAGCTTCCTTTCTCCACATGCAGCTCCTGCAATGTGACACAGCCCAGTTTGGAACAGCTTTCCTGTGTGTTGTCTTGCAGATGTGATGTTTTGTTTTTATAGGTAAGACAGTCTGTGAGTGAAAAAAGTGCTGGGCCAATCTTTTAAATATCCTGGGACTGCTGCTGCCAATGCTCAGGGGAAGTTGATTGAATCCTGACTATAGTCATTGGAAAAATGAGCAAACAATGCAGCCCCCAGTTAAAAAGTTATCTAAGTTCATGTAAACATGTCTGAGTTGAGGTGAAAAAAAGGAAATATTTGTGCATGTGTTTAAATCTTTATTGCTGTGGAGAAAAATAAGGTTATTGGCCTCAGGATTTTGGGTTTGCATTGAGCTGCTGCATTTTGAGACTGTGATTTTTCCCTGAGTAGGTCAAGGAAAGTAAATATCTATTTATATTTATAAATTTTTTAATGTCATTTGATTTATGTAACAATTACTGGGAGAAAAACAATACTTGTTTCTTAGGGTTATTTCTTTGTTTTCTTCTGTGAAAACCGAATCCTTAGAAAAAATTCAGCATACAGCATTAGAAATATCCTGGTTTCCAGGCTCTTTCTTTCAACATCCTCTGTTGGCTCCTGCAGAAACATTTCCTGCATGTCCTGGGAAGTTGTGTTTGAACTTGGTGTCCTGACAGCCCTGAAAGGATTTAGTGTGGTGCAAAGCTTCAGGACAGCTTGGGCTGCCACGGCAGCAATGGCAAATTCCTCTGTCTCTCCAAGGCTTCTGTCCCATAGGGTTGGTACTGGTACAAGACCTAACTGGCTTAAGCTGTTTCAAATGTGAGGAAACTGAATTTAGCTGTGCAGTTTTGACTAGAGAGTTGGCTCTGGAAATGTGGCTTTTTTAACTTGTTCTTTTATTAAATCTTTGGGCCAGGTCTTCAGCTATTAATCTAGATTTTGTTTCTGAAGCACTAAGTCACCTTTGTGGAGAGCACCAAGATGTGCTGGGTACAGAGTGGCAGATTTAGGATCTCCTGGGTCCAGGTGGGGCTGTGTGAGCAGCGTGTCAGCCCCTCCTGAATTCAGACTCTCACATCCCTCGCTCCACACACCAAACCCTGGGAGCTGCTCTGGCTGTGCCTGCTGGTGTAGCACAGCATCCATCCCTGCCACAGCTCAGTCTGTGGCCCTGTAAACTGATTAGCACCTCCCCATGGGGCTGGGAGCTGGAGCCTTGGGGCTGTGCTCCCCAGGGGCAGCAGCAGCTCTGCAGAAAATGCTGAAGTGCTCTGCACATTTTGCTGTAAGATCAGTGCTTTTATGTCACCAAAGCTTTTGGGTCTCTGAAGTACTTGCATTTTTAAAATCAAAGATAAAGATGTACCTACAGCATTTCTGTTGTTAAATTTCTCTGTGGTACCTAAACCAAGCTGTGTTTTCAGTACTTCAGTGGAAACATAGAAACACTGTTTTTCCCTTATTTATTCTTGATCTCTGGTTGCCTGAAATTCAGTCCATTGAGTCTCATTCTCCTGCAGAACACAGGTCAGTAAAATTGTATGATTAATAGGATCAAAATTAGACATATTAGTGTACACTGAAAAAATAATTTTTACCCATAAACTGAAACCAGTGTTTGTATACAGAAAAAAACCCAACCTTTCAAGTGTCTACCAGCATGTAAAATTACCTGTCAGGGTAACATATGCATATGTATTTTGTTGAGATATAGTAGGTGCACATGAAATCTGCCAAGAAACATGTTCTTTTTACAACTTGACTTTTGGTCCCTACCTACAGATGGATATGTAGCAGTTTCAGATTTGTAATATATATATTTGACAATAATAGAAGTATAAAAGTTATATGAAGCTATCAATAATGTATTTTTTAAAAAAAGATGACACTTTTGTTCTTCATCAAAATTTATGGGAATTCATGGACTTCTGTTAATAATCTCAGTATTTTGTAGTGCTTGAAAATTAGATTTTAAGGGAGAAAAGGTGCTTATTTGAATTCCCTAAACCAGACTAATCTTTACTTTTTCAGAATTCTTTAGAGTGGTATTAGCTACTCAGCTTCCATATTTAAAAAAATAAACTGAAGAAAAACCTCAGAAGAAGCTACTACTGACTTGAACGTGCCCTGAGTTATTTATTCAAAACTAAAAGATTGAAAGAAAATATTTTCTCTTGTTTTCACAACATAACTATCTTTTTAAAATGTGAGCAACTCTTTGATACTATTCTACATCTAAATTTTATTTTCAATGTCTTTTCAATTCATGCCAGATGAACACAAAGTTGTTATTTTAATAACAAAATGGCAGGTAGAAAAGATCTATTGGTTTGGGTTTTTTTTTTCCCCGTCTTGTCTAAGCTCATTTTTCTGAGTTACATGGATTATTTTTCAGCAGAAGCCAAGGTTGGGAGGAAATGATGTGTTGGCATGTTAAGGTATAATACATATTTTGACTTTAGAAGTCCATGTTGCTCACAAAAAATGTACAGAATTTTTATATTCTGAATAAAAGTGCTGACAAAGGATGGAGTAGTCAGACATTAAGTAATCTCAGACCTCTCAGGAGTCTGTGTGAATACCGAACGTTATTAGTTTGGGCATGTGGAAATCTCAGACCTGCGGATTTCTTCTTGGACTAGTGACACTTGGGAGAAAGGTTGGTTTGGTTTTGTTTGTTTGTACAAGAGCACAGTGCTTTATGAAATCCATCTGCTGGCTCAGCACAAATTTCAAGCTCTGCATCTGTAGACATATTGCCAAAAATTGCAACCCATGTTGCTGAAATATTCCCTTTCATGAAAGTGGATATGGGTTTATTACTGCAGCAGCTCTTTTGAAGAGCATCAGTCAGATCAATTGAAAAATGCCTGAATAAAGTTGGAAAGGACATGCAGGTGTATAAATCTCACTTTTTGATATGTTTGTTTTAACCCTTTCACTCCTAATTAACAAAGTGAAGGAATAATGAGATCTTTTGTGGTTTTAGTACCTTGGCACATTGTTTGCTGGGTCATTGTTGACATGGGCAGTACAGGTATCATTATGAAGGAATTCTCAGATCATGAGATGCAGGAAAGTCACAGCTTTCCTCCCAGGGCTGTGCAGGAATTCCTGCATGAACACGAGGCACTAAGAGTTCATAGTGCAGCCCCAGTTCTGTTTGCATCAGTTACAAATGGGGTGCTGCTGCTCCTCCTTGCCTGTTAAAGCTCAAATTTGTCTGTTTTTCTGCAGTGTGAGAAGGGAAACTAGAGATCTAAATACTCTTCCAGTCTGAGCAAATGACCAAGTAAACTGCTAAAATGTCAAATGCTATTCAGGCAAGGGCTGCAGGAATGTGGCATTTTTGGATGTTTGTGTTAGCGCATTGTAAATGTTAACAAAAACAGTCAAGACGAGACATTGAAATTTCTTGTCCACAACTAAAAAATTCAGAGTAATGCGAGTAACTAACATACTTTAAAATGAGTTTTTAAATGTTATTTTTAATATTAGCAGGATTTTTAAAAAAAATGTTTCAAACAAGTGTCTCTTTACATTGCACTGTGTCCCTTTAAATTCTGAGCCTCTCTGCTGGGGTAATGCTCCTTCTCCTAAACCTAAAACTGGTGCTGCCTTCATCGTGCTTCATCTCACTGTGCCACCTCTGACCGTTAATGCAAATTGGAGATAAGAGTTGCTCTGGGTTTAAATTGGTGGAACTCACAGCAGAATCTGTCTCGAGTTCATATTAATGACTGCAAGTGGGAGAAGCTGCCTGAACAGAGAGGAAGCTCTAATGAGACCATGTTCCTTCACCCGTAGCCATCTCTCTGCCACCTAATCTCTCTTCTAGACTGTCGAATTTAATTGTATCTTCAGTTAAAGTCTGCAAATATGTGGTAATATGGGAATAAACAAGGAATCATGTTTGCATGTTCAAATGTCTTTCTCTTTAAATTCAGTGCTTAGATTTTTCTTGGTAATTGCACTGGAATTGCTCTGTGCACACATGGCTGCTCCGGGGGGCGGGGGAAGGCTTTTTAGTCCTGCTTCTTGGAGCACCTGGGGCATTGCAAGAGCCCACACTCACTTGGGCCTTTTCCTTTAGAGGAAGTTCAAATAAAAACCAAGGGAATATTTGTTTGTCCGTGCTGCTCTTAATAACAGAGGGAGATTTCTGTGCAAAGGCAGTGTCTGTCAGCAAAGCAAACACAGCATATTGTGATGTTTTTGTGCCTGACTAAGGGCAGTATTTATTTCATCCTTGGAGAGCTTGCATGGAGGACAGAATTCCCACTGTGTCAAAAAGGATCTGCAGCAGATACCCTAAACTCCCCTCTTTGATAAAGTACCTTTTGTCAGCAAGTGTGTCTGTTGAAAATTAGCACTTCCTTCAGCACAAAAACCTTGACATTGAATATAATTGAGGAGGTTAGTGTCGGCATGTTCGTAAGTATTACCTGTCATTTGAAATATGACAGTGCTGTAACTGCAGGACCTTGGGGACTTCACTGCGCTGGCACTGCCATCTGACTGCCTTGGAGTCTGCGAGACAGCTTCCGAGCCACTTCGACCCTGAGATAATTAACATGGCCCTGGAGGCTTCTGCCTTTTGCTTTTCTGCACTTGTTGTTTAATAAGATGTTTGTTGCTCTGCTTGTCTTTGATGCAGTGGTGTGCCATTAGGGACACGGGGTCCTTCACATGCTGTCACAGTCAGTGGGTTTAGGTAATGCTGTCTGTGCAGCCATTCCCTTCGATTCCAGCAAATTAAAATATTATCATCAATTAGCCAGCTATGCTGGGTGGCTCGCTCCGTTTCTGAGGTGATGCATGTATTTATGGTGTGTGAAAGCAAGGTGACAGGGAGGAGAGTATTATACAACTCAATTGCCAGAAAAAACGTCAGGTTTTAAACAATGTCAAACGCTAAAATGATATCATGGGATGCAGAGATGAAAGGCAGCATGCAGCATTCAATTCCTCCCTGCCCTGGTGCTGTCTGGGAGGCACAGCCTGAGGGTGGAAGGTTATCAGCTGTCTGTGGTCAGAGAGACAGTTGTTTTAATCTCTTGCATTAGTCAGGATCGTGGTGGTTTAGTCCATAAAGTCTTTTCGGTGTGTTACTCAAAGCAAAACGTGTTTTTAAGAAGATAGGGAAAACTCTAAAGAGACGGAAAGTTTGGAGGGTCTCTGTGTAGGCAAGCTGAGCACAACTGGTTTTACTTTTGCACTCTGTGAAACAGTGTTTTAAAGGGTTGTGGAAAATTCAGCTGTGTTGCTACAGAGAGATTCGTGCTAATACTTGGACAGCTCACATGGCTGAGCTGCTTTTTGAATACTGTAAGAACTCAAAACAGCACTAACTCAACCTAAATAATCAGAGTCAATGGATGGCATGATTGAGCCAGGGTGCTCCCACAAAAGGGCATTTTTAGCCACAACAGAAGCTTCACAAAGTCATCTTGTTTCTAGGCAATTGTCTATTTCAAGGAAAAAACCTTAAGATAGTCTCCTTCAGGGTGTTTTCTTTTTTTTTTTTTTAAACATTTGTTCTTTCTTGTGTGTGTTTATTTCTGAAGGAAACAACAAATGAGCATAACCTGGAATGTACGATGTCAGAGACCTATGGTTATAGCATTTAATTTGTCATTTCATCATGTAAGAGCAAATGGAACTGGAAAGGTATCTCATTGCACCCATTTAGTTTGAAATACTTCTAACCTGTCTTGCTTGTGGAGACTATAGTTGATAATTAGAACTGTGAAACAATGTCAGATAGTATTGAACAGTGAGTTTGGCTGCTTTAGAGGAGTGCTTTGAGTGGAGAAGCTTGGAAAATGCCATCAGATAAAGCTGCAGATATTGAAAAGATTAATTTATACACCACAATCCACCCATAAGGACTCACAGTGCAGTAACATCTTTCAGTTCCTTAGTGTATTATTGCCACTGTCATGCTAATACAGAATGAAAGAGGGAAATACAGCAGTTTTCTTCTAATAATCCAGCATTAGTTCGGGAGTTAAAGCCAAGATGACTGAAAGCTACAATATTCTAAAGACTCATTCTCCAGTTCTTTTACATTATGAATATAAATATCTTCTCAGTTATAGACATTAGGCTTTCATTGTATAGGCCACCATTAGGCATAAAACATACGAGAAAGCTGCCTGCATTAGGCTATTGAAAGAGCACTGATTTACAGCTCTTCTGTACCCTCACTTTGCAAATATTAAGGGAACAGAAAAGGGAAAAGGTACTGAGAAGTCTACATAAATACATTAATCTTTGACTTTCATTTAGGAGTTTGGCTGACGTGGACTTTTTTTTTGTACTAAAGTACAAGTCCAACATTTGTTGTTTAGTCGTAACCTGACTGAAAAATCACAGGAGTATTCAAACAATTCCTAGTTGATCCTTTTCTTCTTAAAAAACCCTGTTATTGGAGGGGAAGAATCTTTTCTCAATAAAGATAATGAACTGTAGGATATTGATTAACTGTGGCTTATATTATACTAATTCTTACTTGGATTTCAGTCAGCAGTGACAGAAGACTTAAGCAAGAGATGTGATCCAAAAACTCATTGGAGAGGGTGGGACTGTTCCTTGGGTGACAGCCAGCAGGGCCTCTTGAGTCCCTTCTGCCTTCATTCTGCCTTGGCCTCTGCTTTGAAGCTGCAGGATTTTTTTATGGGAATTGCAGACATAAATATTGTACGATGTCAGAAGGCTTCCAGTGGTGGAAAGAAGCATACTGTACACATAAATATCCTTTTTCACGAAGCCATTTAACTTTTATTTATCAAAAACCTGTGAAGTTCTGTCCATTTTGTTACTGAATGGTAGAAAATAGATAGAATTAAGTGAGTAAAATTAACAGTAATAAAGTTAGGGAAGCATGAAATTAAAAAAGTGATTGCAGTAATAAGGTATAAAAGTTTTTCAGAAAAATAATACCCTTTTGATTTTGTGAAAAACAATATTAGTACTACTTATTAAAGAAGAATATATTTATATGATCAGTGTCACATCAATGAGGTCTACATACTTTTTGGTTTTACCTACTCTATTCTATTTGATTATCTCAAATTAATGTACTTTACAACTGCTAATCAATTTGTTCTCATTTTAATGATAGGTAAGTATTACTAGCTTGCTTTTGAAAAAGAAAAAAAAAAGATTGAAGCTGAGGCTTATGAGATAAGTGGTAAGAATCCATTAAAAAGGGCTTTAGTTTCAGGTTCTTGAAGTTGTGTAGCTCAACGAAAGGTGTGGAATTTGGTGTCTGCTGATACCTCAAGTAGCCTTTAGGTGCTTCAGTTTGCAAGTTCATACAGGGGCAACTCAATGTGAAATATATATGCAGCCCCTGAAACAGCAGCTCATCCCTCCAAGGGAGAGAATGCTTCCAAGGATGAAGAAAATAATTATTTTTGCCTTTTTTCTGTTTTGCCCCACAAATTTTCATGCAGTCTGCACAAATTTCTCTAACAAGGGAATGGAAGAGGACTGAGTGTGAAGGACTGTAAATCAGGAGGAAGATTGAGGTTACACATTGCAATATCATCATTATTCTAAGAGATGGATTTGGATTTGAATTGTCTTGGGAATGGAGGCTCTGTAAAATTGCGGAGATGATGGACTTGTGGTTAGGACAAGAGAGGAGTGGACAGACTGAGGTAGATCAACTTCTCCATCAGTTCTAGGGCTCTTCCATACATTTGGCATAGCTCAGTTTTCTCTTTACAAGGTCCGGCATGTATCCTGCCTTGACAGATTTATTTGTATCCTCCCCTCACAAATTTTCATGGTTTAGAAGTGCAAGGATCAATGTAGTCCAGTAAAATCTTGGTGTAACACTGAGCAGCAGAACAGCAGGAAATCGTAGTTTGTGCTACACAAACCCAGTGTTACTAGTTTTTTGTACACAGATGTGGTTAATACCATTCCACCAGAATAATATATTTAAATAACTGTTGAGATTCCTTCCCCAAAGATCTTCAGTAAAACACAGATAGAAAGACCCCAAAAAATTTAGAGCAAGGACATATTCAAAGGAGTATAATTTTAAAACACTTTTCACTGCAGTAATATTTCCTGGCAAATTAGTAATTGAGTTCCTGTGAGACGCTCTGCTTTTCACAGTTCTCCAGTGGGTTGGTTCTTTTGGTGTTAAACAGCTCTAACAGACCAGGATAAGCCGAAAAGCTTGATAAGGTCAGAATGGTGAGTGACTGCTGGAGACACATCTTATTCACAAAACACGCATTTAGTTCTCCGAATCCTTTTCTATTCATCTTTTAATCTCTGTTTTAGTTTCACATCTCATATAGAAATGTCAACGCATTATTATATTTTTTTTATTAATGAGCTTTGCAGAGCTGATCTTTATTATTTTCTTGATTCTTGCCCTTTTAATAACCTTTAAATATAGGTCCACTTCTTGCTGGCAGACCAGCTACTTTGCCGTGAGGCTTTGAAAAGGGACTCTTGTAGAAGGAAGAGTGTGTTCTGGGAAGCGTTAAATTTCCCTGCGTGTTATTATCTGAGTCGCATCAGCTCAGTGGCACATTAAGTAATAGGCTGTCATGGTCTGTTGTTATGGAACAGTTCCCATGAGCTAGCATTGGGTGTATCTTATGTAACGAGCCTATCTTTAGGCTGATGTACAGGATTTCACATTCAGCGCCGGGCAGGGATGGAGCTGATGTGTTTCATTTCTCCCGCTACGTCCCTGTTTTTTAATGCACATAAGTAGCACGTGGAAAGTGGAGGTTATTGCTTTTTGTGCCTGCTAAAAGGAGATAACGTTTCTTCAAGTAGCTGTGTTCTGGAAAGAATAAAAGATTCTGGATCTGTAAGTGAAATGCTGTAGCCTGCTGCCTTGCGAGAGATCAGGAATTTGTCCTGTGGCACAAAAAAGTGCATCTGGGGAGAGGTTGTTTCAGTTTTGGTGACATTTTTAAGACTCGCTTCAGGGCCCGGATCAGATGTTTCTTAGATACCTATTGGCAAATGCCTCAATTTTAACAGAATTGTTTCAGCTGGAAAAGACATTTTTAATATAATCTAGTCCAACCATTAATCCAGCACTGCCAAGGCCACCACGAATCCGTGTCCCTAAGTGCCACATCTTTTAAACCCCTCCAAGGGTGGTAATTGAACCACTCCCTTGGGCAGCCTGTTCCAGTGCTTAAAAGAATTTTTCCCATACACATCTGAACTCCCAGCACAACTTGAGGCCATTTCCTCTCATCCTGTTGTTTGTGACCTGGGAGAAGAGACCGACCCCCACCTGGCTGTGACCTCTGTTCAGGTGGTTGCAGAGAGTGAAAGGGTCTCTCCTGAGCCTCCTTTTCTCCAGGATGAAGAACCACAGCTGCTCCTGGTGCTCCAGACCCTTCCCCAGCTCCTTTCCCTTCTCTGGACACACCTCAGCCTCTCACTGTCCTCCTTGGAGTGAATGGCCCAAAACTGAACGCAGCATTTGAGCAGGGGAGCTGCTCGCCTCAGCAGCAGAGAAATATCACACTCGGGGGGTGACCTTTGAGGAAAATCACTAATTTCTTTGTTTAGAGTGCAGAGGGCACAGATCTCATAGAGCAGTTGCTGGTAAATGGAGTGTATTATTTCCATATCAGTGTCACACTGTCAGAAAGTGGCACTTTGTTAAGATAATGTGACCTTTAGAATCATCTTTTAGTCTTTTATTCTTTCTCTGGTACCATGAATCTCTGCTTTTAATTCTTAATGTTTTTCGATGAAGTAGAAATAACACAAAATTCAGTTATTCGTGTTCTTTCCTTTCAGCTATATTAGATGTTTTTTTCATAAATGGCATAGGTGCCATTTTGTCCGTGAAAAACTTCTGTTTGCTGACTGTAAAATGTACATCTGTTCTAAAATGTAGAGTTTGGTAAGCATTTACATATTTTATAAAGGAAAGAAACTGATACAAGAATGGGTATCAGCTGCTTTCCAGTGCTTTCTATGGGGAAAAAAGTGGACAAAAAATTCCCTGTGGGCTTTGTGCTAGGTTGTCTGTTACATAAACAGAAAGCCACAGTGATGGAGCAATTATTATTGAAAGGGAGAAGGGAGAATATGAGACCAGGTTAGATAATAACAATTTCATTTGAGTATTAGCAGTACTATATGCTAGTGCTTTTTTGCAGTAGGTTCTCAACATATTTTTTTGAGGTGATTTCCCAGCTTCAAAATTTTCCTTCTCAATCTTCTCATCTTTATTATGCAGTTGTAGAACCAGAGGTTCAGTTTGGTCTCTTTCCCATCTCTCTTGGAGCTGCTCCATGAAATGTGAGTCATGCAATACGCTCTGGGTCAAGGAAAAGAGGCTTCTCTGCTTCCATAAACATGTTCCAGTTTTAGAAATGAAGTTAGGTGATTTTTTTGTTTTTGTTTTTGGTTTTGTTTTTGTTTTGTTTTTTTAACCACCAAGAAATTTAGCTGAAAGCTTTCTATGTTGCAGTGCTGATTTCCAGCAGTTGTCCGTTTTCCTTTAATGTCATGAGGCCTGTGGTCATAGAAAAGATCCTGCAACTCAGAATAGGAACTGAAAGTCTGCTTGATTATTTTTAAACCTCACTGTTGTGATATGAGGAGTAGAAATACAGTAGCAAAATACAGCTCAGTAGCTTCATGTGCATATTTTATTTTTTTAAACAAAATTGAAGAAATGATGATATTTCCCTGGAGACAAAAACATTTTTAGAATAGAAGCTGCCTCTTTAAAAAAACATATTCATGTAGAAATATTACAGCAATTCGTTCTAATTGTACAGAAGACAGAAGTTCTAAATACTTAAAAGTAAGTGTAAATATACACTTAAATACTGTTCTGATTTATCCCATATAAAATCTCAGCACTGGTGCGGTACTTGGGTAACTGAATAAAAATCTGTGCTGATGTAACAAATGTAATGTACATTAATATTTCTGAGAAAAAGAAGGAAATACTGTTTTGTTTTGTTTGTGCTTAAAATTTGGAAGTTGGGTTCTGTGTTTAACAGCAGCCGTTTGAGTCCTATGTTACGTGGAATGAAAAAGAAGCTGTTAATGGCAAGAATTCTGAGAGAAAGGAATTTAGTTTCTAAGCCCTGTTCAGTTATAAAACTGTGAAAAGGTTATAAAAAAGTCAGTTTTATGGGGATTACTTTTGATATGGTTTTTGAGAATGATTTATTTCTATTTCTGGAATCGGAAACCTTGACACCCCACCCCCCCCCCCCAAAAAAAAAAAAAAAAAAAAAAAGGAAAAAAGAAAAAAAGAAAAAAGTAATCATATAATCCAGCTGGAATAAACCCCAAATTTTCCTAACATTTTTATATGACTATTGAGAAAAAAAAAAAACAACAACTTACTGCTGATGTTTCCTACTATGGATGTGTTACAGGACCTTGAAAAGTGCTGGAGAAGAAGTAAGCACAAATAGTGAGAGCTTCATCCCATAAACTTTTTAATAGTATTTTAAGCATATACCAGCCAGATTGTAGATGTGTCAGGTTTGTTAAAGCTAATACGTCAGCTCAGGGAACCCATTTGGCGCTTCAAGTGTATCTCCCAGATGGAACAATATCATTAAAAATTAATTGTATAACCACTGGACCTGCCTTTAAAGACTTTTGAACTGCTGAGGCTTTCTAATCAGATATTGTTGCTCCAGTTCACCAGTGAAGCGAATCCAATGACTTTTCTGGCGTATGGCCTACTTCTGTTAATGAAAGTACAATTTATTCACTTCAACATATAGGTTGTAAAACTAATCTCCTGGTTGACACATTATTCTCTTCTGCGTGTTTAACTTCTCCTCACTGAACCAAAAAGAGTATATAGTAAATCAGAAGGGACACATCAATCAGCTTGGCACCATTTAAAAGCAAATTAGTGTTTGGGGTGGTGGCTGCTGGTGGTGTTCGATGCCCAGCCTGGCTCTTCCCTGACCTGCCCTGTCTGGGTGAGTTATATCAGCCCAGTCTGGCCTGATATTCTTTGTAGGGTCTTTAGCATTCAAGAGGGCTTTAAAAGAAAACCACTTTTAAAATGAAGCTTGTTTAGTATTTTCATCTCTTCTTCTATCTGGGGTTTCTCATAGCTGCTTAAGCACTATTCGCTGTCATGACGTAACTTTTGGATGATATTGTACATCAGAAAACTTAACAGCACTTTTATTTGTACTATACCTGTATGGGTATGTGTAAAACACATCAGCTGTCTCTTGGTTTACTTTCTGCTCCTTTTTTGAGGCAAACTCACTCAGTTTGGTGTTCAGTGTGGGGCAAGGGGGCCTTGAGGCAGCCATGAGCTGTCCCATGTCCCACTGGATACCTGTACATCTCATGTGTCTTTACATTCATATAAACATGGACATCTCCTTTAGGTAAGACTCTTATATTTCAGGTTAGTTTGATTTTTTTCTGGAGGACAGGGCAAGTTCTCAGCTGGTTTCCCTTCTAGCAAGAGCTTCCCTCAGCCCCTTCCTCACATGTCCAGCTGTTGCAGCTTTAAGGCTGTTTGGAGTCATTTTAATAGTCAGAAGCCTAATATTTGCCACTAAATATTTTAACCTGATAGCTCTTACTGCCGCTTTTATTTTCTAGTAAGGTATTTGTTTCCATGAAAGTATTTCAGTGGTTGTGTAGAATTCTAAGTAAATACCAGATAATAACTTCCATTTATTCTGTATATAGCTATAGAAAATGCAGGCACATATATAGTTGTGTGCTCATATACTTGTGTATACTTAATGAAGTGGATAATTTGTGTACAAAACATCATCCATTCTTAAAAAAACCCCAAAAGCACCCACAAAACCCCAAACAACAACAGCATAGGTGCAGTAGGACATGTGAAGGATTTTAATTAGACTCTGACTTCAGACCCTTTTTGCAAAACACTGCGGTGTAGGTAGTCTGAAAAGTAAGGTAAAACTTCATTAAACAGCATTCAATTAAAAAAAAAGTAATTGTCTCATGTGGTAAATGCACCATTACACTCTGAACTAGTATGTCATATTTATTAAAATTTTATTTGAACTTCTTTTTCAAGTGGCACGCACAGCACAGAATTATATGGTATTTATATATTTGTTTTCATGATGAAGTTTATTTTGATATATTTTTCTGAGTTTATCTAGCATTTCAAGCTATAGATCATAAACCTAGCTGGAATGATGCTGGGGATTTTGATGTTTCTACATCCAAGTGACCTTTCACGATGTTTCTGTTGTGTTTTGTTAACTTACAGGGGAATAAATGGTGAGAATCAAAAAATGAAATTATAGGAAATAGTTGTAAATTCTTCACGTCACCTCTTTTATGCCATTTACCTACACCATAAAAACTGGGTAAAAATAAGTTTGTTACAAAGACAAGGTGACACTCCAGGAAGCTGTGCTGGCTTTTCTTTTGCTGTGCATTCTAAGAGCAGAGTTGATCCCAAGTTGGAACTGACTAGATGTACAATTTGGAGAGAGCTTATCTTAATTGTTTACAAAATTTAATGCTAAATAATATTTCATATGTTATTTTATAGTATCATAAAATCCAGAACCCAACTTCCTTAATTCGTTTCTGTACTAGAGTTTGCTGAGAAATGGAACTAATAAAAAAAAAAACACAACAAAAGTTCGCATTATGAGCTGCCTAAATCCTAAGCCTAGGTTTTTTTACTTCTAATTAGGCAGACAATTATGGCATTGTAGTCAGGATAAAAATAACCCAAAATATTCAACTAGTGATTTTTATGGTGTTTCTTTTATACGTGTCTATATGCATACATATATGAATTACTTTGTGACTCAGATTTTGTGACTCTTAAAGCCATTTGACCTTCCCATAAGGACAAAATATACTATTCTCTGACAAAATCTTATGTATAAATTTGTATTATTTGGGGATAATTTCAGAAATAATAATTCTACCCTACACCCAACCCCCCTTTTTTCTGCCCACATCTTAGCGTCTCACTAGAAGACATCCCATAATGCCAGCAGGGGCTGGAATGTGCTGAGTCTCACAGTGACAGTTTGCTGATTATTCCAATTCATTTGCATTTGCTTCCTTACACTTTTATGCCTTAATTTATGCACATAATGTGAAGGGTGATGCATCTGATGGAATTTCACATTCCTTGGGTTAGGGTGACTCAGCACCAAGGACTCAGAATGCCAATCAAACCTTGTGTTCTTCTGTATTTATCTCGTCATCCCCAGCCTCTCTGTCGGCAGCAATTCCTTGTCTAAACCATGAAGCATTCAGGAGAGCCTTTTTTCTCTTTCAGCCTTCCCGGATGTTAAGTAGACCAGGACAATATTGGGTTTTTTGTGGTGGTGTTTTTGTGGGGTTTGTTTGTTGGGTTTTTTGGTGGTTTGTTGGTTGGTTTTGTTTGTTAAGGTTTTTTGTTTTGGTTTTCCCCCCTTCTTTAATGCTCCTCTCTCATTTTCATTAAATTTGCTCCATTCCTGGGTTAACTCTGGTATCTCATCTGTATCGTGCTGCTTCACTTCCATGGCATTCTGTGCTTCTGCGAAAGTGAAGAATTAGTAAGACCAGCATTTCTTCATTGCTTTCACACTTCAGCAGAATCAGAGTTCTGTGTAGAAGCAGAAGCAGATATGTGTATGTCTTTTTGACCTCTTTGTACCTGCAAAACTAAAGATAAGTTTTCTTTTTCAGTGTTGCTATTAGTTTCTTGTCTACAAGGACAACTTGTACTTCATCATGCTAATTTTTATTTTTTCCATCTTGAATGTTGTGTTAGGAGTAAAACATGGTATAGAACTTCTTTTTTATTACCCTTTCCAGCTGCAGAATAGATGGGTGGAAAATCAGTGCCAATTCAACAAAAGCTATTGCACTGCAATTAAAAGATCAAACTGAATATTGTTAATTCCCTCCCTCTTTCTGTTTGGGTTTTTTTGGGGGTTTTTTTTTGGGAAACATGTTCTAGGAGTTATGTAATTAAATTATTACCTGCTGTATCACCATCTGCTTACATGATTTTGAAACGTTTCTAACCTCTGTGTGTGTGTTCACTTCATGACTTCAAGGAAGTGCCAAAAAAGCAGTGAACGTACTCAGCAGATGGACTGAGGGACTCACATCCTCCAAGCAGTCAGTCTTGATTGTTCTGGGTATAATTAAGCATATTTCCTCTAAATCTAATTATTTAGTTTCAAAACATGGCAAACATGTTTTTCTTTTCAATAGTAAAATATTCCTTCTGGGATGAAGACCTACTCCAGATCATTTTTGTGGATAAACATTACAATTAGAACATTCTTGGTAAGGTCATGTATGATTTTTTTTTTTCATTTAGCTCAATACTTGTATCATTATCTTTGAAAATATTAAACTTAATCCTTGCAGTCTGCAGTGTGCTACAGGTAAATCTTAAAAACCAAGAGCTAGATCTGGATGCTCATAGTAGGCCTGCCAAAAAGTGGGATTTAGATCTCAATGCCTAAAGCTTCAGGTCTGTGTTTATTTTCAACCTTTAATGGTATTTAATTCACAACAATTAGAATTGTTTGATTCTAACCAGGAAGCTGCAGTCCTGCTGATGGGATGGGTTGTGCTGCTCCTTGCTCACAACGTGCAGAATTTGTGGCCAACAAACTGACTTTGATCTCCTCTCGGTCCAGTATTGGTCTTTATCAGTTATTAAAATAGTGAAAGTCAGGAGGGAGATGTCCTGGTGATCATCAACTTACGAGTTCAAGCAAACAAAGAAACAAACCAGGAAATAACCACAATTTTGAGGTTATAATTCAAGGTGTGTGGTGTGATGGAAGGCTGCTGCTGACTCAGTTCCGCTGAATTCAGTGCATACTTTGGGGAGCTGACCAAACTAATTTCCTTTAATACTGAAGAGAGCTGAGGAGCCTCTGCAGTCCACAGGAGGAGTTCATTGTGTCAGGATGGAGTGATGATCCTCTCAAACACTCCTAGGCTGGGAATTCCATCAGCTCTTGCATTCATTAATAATCCTAAGAGTTCCAGTTTGTGAGTCAGGTCTAATGGGCTCATTAAATGAGAGTCCATTCAGGTTTCATTCAGCTGTGTGAAGTCTAGGTTGTGATAGGACTCCGAGTAGATTTTGCTTACTACCATGCTATGTAAGTTTTCCAATTTCTGGCTCATTTTGCAGTCATTTTGACCTTGGTAAACCAGATTCAAACTATCTTCAAAGGCATTTAAGTAGCTTTTTTCAGTGCTATATTCAAAAACACTTAATGCCCTCTCTACATTTCATTCCCTATATATTTATTTTTCTGGTTCTCATTAATTTAATTAGATTGCAGTCCTCCTTTGCTCTTTTCTGTGAGATTGCTCTGCTGGATAAATTCCTTTTAACTTTGATGGCTTATGCTAGAGGTGCGTACTCATAGGTATCTACTCAAATAAAAGTGCCCAGAGTAAAGTATTCTCCTTTCCCCATAAACAAAATTCCCAATACAGTCAGTAAAATCACTAGTTTTTGATAATCTGCATCTCTAATGAGACAGTTATCTCTTTACTTCAGTGGTAGCTACTTCAATGATACATAAAAGTGCTTTAGAACAGTGCTGATTTTGTTTTTGAAATCACCCAGCAGCCTAACAACCAGCTTGGATATAAAATTCACTTCTCCAGTTCTTTGTAGTAGTCTCCACTAGGTAGCAAAGTTTATGGGCATTTACCCAACTGCCTTTTTATATGTTGCATCCACCTGTTTTGACATTAATCCATAAAAATAAACTCCATATGTAGCCCAAAAAGTGGTCTTTGTTGGTCCCAAGTTACAATGGCAATAATTAAAATTATTGCTTTCATGTCCCAGATGGTAGCTGTGGTAGATAATTGTATTCTCTGCAATTATTTTGGACTGAGTTTAGAAAAGGAAGGTAAAAATCCAGTTTGGTTTTGTAACAGCACACAGTATTTAATTGGTCTAACTGAAGGCTTAATTATTTCCAGGATGTAAAAGTAAGGGAAAAATGGAAATGGATTACAGGTCCAGAACAGATTTATGGAGCATTTACAGGTTACTTCTGTACAGGTGTGGCACAATGGTCACTTTGGGTTACTGTCTTTACATTATATTACGTGTGGCAGGCTTTGGGCATGACCCTGTAATGGTTATATTTGGGAATTTTGTGAAAAAAGTATGAAAATGGATAATGGAACTCACTGCTTTTGCTCATACTCAGACCATGCCCTTTGTAAGGTCTGGCAGGGCAGCTCAAGCCTTTGGATCTGGGTGAAGCAGAGTCACAGCCTGACAGTTTCTAAAATAATTGAAAAATTGAGTAATTAACTAACATAACGATAGCCTGTGACATGTTATGCAATTGTAATGATTCTGCTTGTGTTATAACAAACCTGGTTCTTTCAGGCTGTGTTTTGGTAGTATAAATATTTTGTGATAGAGCAGTGCTTTGTGACTTCTGAGTTTTGCATTTTCATACCATTTGCCTAACATTTGGTCTCAAAACAGCTTCACTTTTAACTGCTATTGAAGATCATTTATTTTTAATAATGCCCTTGTTCATAAATAAATTATGAAAGCTATGAGACATGCTTAATATAGTTCACTGTGTTTCTAAATACCCTTAATATGTAAAGAAATTACAGGTATGTCCTGCTTCTAAAATACAGGGAATTCTGTGTGTTTGCTTTTTGGGAAAAAAAAAAAAGAAAAAAAGAAGTGCATTCAGATTTTCAGTCTTGAATTTCTGTCAATGTACAAACTGTTTTCTAATGTCAATTCTTGATTCATTTTAATTATAAATTTAGTCACTCTAAATTTTTCATGAGCTTGGGTGACTTTTCACTAGAGACTGATTTGCCTCTTTCCTTGCTGTTAATCATGAAAAACATTGTACTGTGAAGCTCAATGGAAGACATTTCCCTGTAAAAAAGTAGTAGAGATGAAGGAAGTGCTGCTGCATTTTTAATTTGCATGGCCTGATCCTCTTCCTCATGGGCATCTTCTGACTTCTCTATTTTTTTTCCTGAGCTTGAAATTAGGTCATGTATAAATAAAGCTGATTAAGTTGTTTTGTGAGGGAAATATTCCCACTAAAACTCTAAATTTAATAAAAAATGCACATTTTTAGTGAGGAAATGTTTATTTCTAAGAGAAATAATTAACATGTAAGATAAAGCAGAGCATGTTCAGTTTTGAATGATATTTCTGGGGAAACTGTGAAAAATTAGTTTTTAATTTCTTGAAGTTGAAGAAAATACAGATCCTCATGGAGTTTAGGATCTGTATCACTATTTCTATATTTATTTATTCTTTAAAATTTATATTTCTAAAGGGAAAAAAGGCAGTAGAGACCAGGGCCATACTGAGAGTCACTATAGTGATCAAGATAATTTCCCAGAGGCCTGCAGAGAGACAGAAGCAGCATATGAATGATGATTGGTTATACATTCATTTATTTTATGAAGTCTTCTCTTCTTCCTTCAAGGAGACATCTAAGTATTGCAGGTAGAAAAGAAGGCAGTCAGTTGGACTGTAGTTCATATTTTGATCAAAAATATCCATATAATGTTGAAAATACTCATATGCAGAATTTAGTAGTTTGTATTATTCAGAGTCACTTAATAGCATGTTTCTTGGGAGTCCTTTTCAGAGTCAGTTATGGATAATACTTTCATTAATATTGTCAGGTTATGTTCTTTGGAAATTAGTTTATTGATTCCCTTCAGTTGGAGGGTGACTTTTGGAGAACGCTGGTTTCTTAGTGGCTCCTGGCTCTGCACAGACAGTGAGAGCTGGTGACTGAGATTAAAATTAAGTTGGGAATAAAATCAATAAAAAGCTTTATAACTCCTAAATTTCCATGAAACTCTGAAACGTTTTTAAAATGAATTCTGAAGTAGCCCAGCTTTCCATTTGTTTGTGTCACTGGGAATATGCAGCGGATAAAGCCCAAGCTAGGAAGCAATTAAATGAATTAACTGCCAGATGAAGGAAGGAAGGAAAGCCTAAATCCAGATGGTTTTCCTGCTTCAGGGTTCATATTATAGGACCTCTTTAAAAAGGAGAAGTCTGCTTGGTCAAGACCAGGTCCTGCTGTCGTTTAGGTCTTGCCATAATCCACCTGTACTCCACATCCAGAGCTGCAGAGCTCCTGCAGTGAGTCCTGGTGGGAATTCTTGTGGTTCCAGCCCACTCCAACCCAGCTCCATTTACTGAAGAGTTTTTTGGGGATGCAGGATAGCCATAGCAAGGCGTTGTGCCAGAAACACCTGTGACCAAGGCTGACACAGACCTTATTTCTGTTTATTCTGTGCTTTCTTACATAAAGGTGTCCCTGAGAAGGATGCTTTGTCTATATTTTGGTGAGTGGAAATTGCATCAAAGGCAGCAACAAACACCAGACACGTAAATGAAATGCTTCAGCTTTCAGTGGTTCAGGAAACCTGCATCGTTCCTGTGCTTCAAGGGTTACAAGTCAAGCAGTTTTTAGCAAGCTGCTAATCTGCTGTGCTTGCTCTATAGTTATAGTTGCTTGCTGTCCCAGGAGTTTCCAGCAAATGCTCATACAATCTGATTAACATGGTTCACATACAAAGGGCGCTGGCCTGGGGACTACCATGTCTCATTAATGGAAATGAATTTTTCATGCCATGGCTGCAATGTCTGTGTGTTAAGACTTTCATTTCTTTTTTCCAATTCTGTCTCTTTTCTGCGTTGTATTTTTTTTTAAGCAAAAATGTCTGTATGAATTTTAACGACTGGTTATATTACAGGTCTGAGAGATTTTATTTTTGCATACTGATGTTATTTTTACTAAGAAACAGATGTATTGGCAGCAGAGGAAAAAAAGGGAGTGTGATGGCATACATTTGTGTTCATATTGAACCCTTTAGCTCTGATTGAATGCTTGATGAGCTCAGCTTAAGGATGAAGTGACTTGATCTATTCTTGGCAGCAGTCCTGCTTCGTGTGGGAGGTTGGAGCAGGTGACCCTGTGAGGTCCCTGCCAGCCAACATTTTCATGATTCTGTGAATTGTCAACTTTTCAGTGTAACTTTTCAGAATTAATTCCAGTGTCGTAATTGATGTATCATCCCATCTTTTTAAGAGGCTGAAACGTGTCCTACTGTGACATGAATATGGACGTGTTCTGGTTTATAGTTGAAAGCAGGGACAGAAGGTTTAGTCTTCTCCCAGCACTGTTCCTTGGAGTATTTTGGATTAATGTTGCTTTTTAAAGAAAATTGGAGAGCAAGCAATAGTGCATATGAGCCAATATGCAAAGGATGCTCAGTGGCTGGTCATGGCATTTGTTATTTAACACTTTTTGGTGTCAGCAGATTGCCATTTTCTGATTACCATTACTCTGTTGAAAGTTCCCCAACACCCCTGGCTGCCTTTACAGGGTGTGTACCCGAGCATGGATATCCAGCATCTCACAGGATCATCAGCCACATTTAGCTGATGCTGTAGAGCTGAATTAGCAGAAACCATCAGCCCTTCTGTTCATGCACTATTCCCGCTTTGGATGGGAATTGCTGCAATACCTCTAAGCATCAGTTATATGGTTTATAGCCTCCTTTAACTTGGTGTACTAAGCTATATGTTTCTTGAATATATTCTCTTTGTTCTTTTCATAATGCACACTTTGCTTATCTTCGACTTCTAATGTCTCTAAATCAAAAAGTTCTACAGCATAAACAATGTAAGCTGTAATAGCTAGGCACAACCCTAGCCAAGTCTAAAAGAAGGTTTATGATAGGTTTTTCCTTTACAGTAGCTGATATGTTTATTTTTGATTGTAAGGTGTGTATCATGCTCTTCTCTAAGGCTGCTCTGTCAAGAAGTGTTATGGTTGCTTTTTAAGAAATTATTCCTTAAGAAATGTATATAGACTAACAATATTAGTAAGTTCAGTCTACTAGGAGCCTGTGATAAATTCTGCAGAAATGAAAGTTTGTCAGCTTGTTGGTCTCAAAAGTGACTAGATCATGCTGAGGTAGACAATTGAGAACTGAGGTAGTCTTTAGGATAATGGACCTCTGCAGTTTATTTCTTGCAATTCCATCATCTTCATACACCTCAGCAAGGCTGAGAGGTTTCCCTAAAGAATGTTTGGGGGACCATCAGAGAGGCTGAAGATTGACCCATAGGCTAAGCAGCTGTGCCTCTTTTCCCAAGGATGTGGTCACAGTTGAGTCGGACTTGGCTGGAAACAGCATCAGATCTGGCTGCTTTTGTGACTTAGTTCCAGAAGGGCTTAAGTAAAAGTGTAAAATTCTTCTCGAGAGCTCCTGAAAGCACATACATTACTGATATGTGAAGCTTTATATGTAGATGTACCTCATCACATATCTTAAACCTGTGACAGAACTGCCAGCAGATAAGTATGCAGAGGAAACAGCAGAAAGAAGGGGTGCTTCCCTTAACTTTTATCCTCAGGAATCCACCGAGGATTCCTTTGTTGACCTGAACTAACATATTTTGGATTTTCTTTTTAGGAGAAATCATAAACTCATTTCAGCGTGTAGACATTGGCGGATTCAGGATGCTGAATGTCACACCATGTTGACTATGTGTGAAAAAACATGTTCTGATAAATTCACAGGAATTGTACACCATGCAAAATTACACCTCCAGGCAGACTCAGTGACCAAACTCTGACATTTCTCAAACTTGACAGCTTATTTCAGTGGAGATTTAGGAAAAAAAAGGTCAAAGGACACCAAACATATTACTGCTCCACTCCGCCTATAGCTATAGCAACACTAAATCTTCTGATACTACATCTTGGGGCAAATGAAGGGTTTCTCATTTAGGCCCTAGAAACAGGAGTAAACAAGTTTTAGGAAGAACAACTGAGGGAGGTGGTGTTGTTCAGATGAAAGGAGGCCGAGGGGAGACCTTGTCTTCTCTACAACTCCCCGAGAGGAGGTTTAGTCAGGTGGGGTCAGTCATACGTGCTGAGACCAGATGTGGCTTCAAGCTGTGCCACAGAAGGTTGGGATAAGATAAAAGGAGAAATTTCTGCACTGTAAGGGCTGTCACAGGTGGAGTCACCACCCCTGGAGGTATTTAAAAGATGTGTGGATGTGGCACTTGGGGACACGGCGTAGTGGTGGCCTTGGCAGTGCCGGGTTCATGGTTGGACTCGGTGACCTCAAAGGTCTTTTCCAATTTGACAACGCTGTGATTCTGTCATTATACAGATCATACTCAGGGTTGTTTCAGCCTAATGGCTCCGGCAAATGTCCCCTCGCCTTGCCAGGAGCAGTCTGGGGCTGCTAATGCGTGAACAGCTCGATTGCCTCCTGACAGGAGTCGGGCGCGTCCTGTGCCTCGGCAGGTGTGCAGGGTACAGAAATGTGCTTTCATAAACATGGGCTCATCCTGGGTTGCAGTAGCAGTTGCCATGGCAACATCACTCTGTGTACTTGAGCTTTAACATTTGAGAGTTCACCCAGAAAATAAATTTGGCGTGATTGTGAAGTACACTTGCTTGTTTTCTGAATTCTTTGGATACAGATCGTTGAAAAGAGCAGAAAATTATGTTACTGCTTTACTGTTTTCTGCCATAAACCATACACAGAATCATTAAAGCTGTCATCTATCAAAATATAGTAAAATTCCAATAAAGCTAAATTGTAAATGTTGCCATCTTCAGCTCCATAATATATTATTTTTAAGGGCTCTCTGTCATTGTTGAACTTGATAAAACTCAGTAAAACCCCACTGAGCAAGAAATGAGGAAAAAAAATCTAGAAAATGTTCTCTTGAAGTAAGGATTTAATTTTTTTTTGTAAGTACTGACCTATTTTTCTACAGCAAGTTAGAATAGCACAGAATGGTGACAGCAGGAACATTTTTGTGTGTGTATGTCACTATTTTGAATATATCAAAGTTTGGTTTTATCCAAAAAATTACTGTTGACATGAGACATTAGGGCTTCATATTTCCTCTGTATCTCTGATTTCCATGTGAAATATTGCTAATAGGAAGATTTGTCTTCTGTAACCAGCTAAGTTTGAGAAATTGATCGTAAACTTTGAAAACTGGAGCACTGGAACAGATTGCCCAGAGAGGGTGTGGGTTCCCCTCACTGGAGGTACCCCAGAAGGATCTGGGGTCCTGTGCTGTCTGCTCTGGGATGACCCTGCTGGGGCAGGGAGGTTGGACCAGTTTTAGATAAAATTGTATCCCAAATGCTCCTCAGTCATCCGTTTGTGGGTTGTGGTTTTTTGGTTTCCTTTGGCTGGGTTGGTTTTCCCCCAAACAGAATGTGTTAATATTTTTATTGCATGGTTTTGTCAATGATTGTTGAAAATCAGGAATGGAGTTGATGCCTGTGATTCCTGTTTTTCCTTTTGTAGCTCATCCATAAAAGTGACCTTTGGAGTTTGGTTTTCTTGTGTTTGCTTTTGTTGTTAGTTGGCTGGTTGGTTGCGGTGTTGGTTAGTTGGGGTTTTTTTGGGTTTTTTGGTTTATTGTTTTTCTGTTTTGTGGGTTTTTTGTTCTTTCCGAGGCATGGGTTGAAATCACATATTATTTTGCAATGCTGGTTTGCATCTTTTGAAGTATAGCAGACTCCCACTTTATTACAGTGTAATAACTTGCAAGTGTACAGTTTCCATATTTTCAAAGTTAAAATGATTTAATTTTTTATAATGATTTAAATAGGATTGACTATAATTAAAGAGAAAAAAGAGTTTGAAAAATATCAAAGTGAAATGTGACCAAGCCAAAGACTGGCAACGTAAAAATTTCCGAGGCAGAAATGAGTAATATAAAATTAACTTTCTTAAGAACTGCTATGGCCTGTTAGTACAGCTATTGCTGTCAGCATTTTCAAGTTAAACACCATTTACAATGATTTTATTTCACATCAAGTTCAACTATAAGCTTAAATGCAAATGCCCCAATAATAGTTTTTGTCCTGGTAAAGCTTTGTATTTTATTTCTTTCAGAGGCAATTATAATGTCTGGGGGAGTGTAATGCAAAATATATTATTGATGAAACCTTGGAGTTGGAAAAATATATTTATGCAGGCAAACTGGATATTGGGTTAGCGTAGAGGTAGTCGGTGTGAGGAGAAATGGGGAAAAGAGAAAGACTGATATTTTGGAAGAGCAATTTCAGGTGGGATGGACAGGAGCTTGGAAAGAGTTCTGGGAAGGTGAATGGTGGGGAGGGGTTGGGGCAGGAGGATTTAGGAGGTGGGGCTGGGGCCTGGTGGACATGAACAGAGGTGTGGGACAGAATTTCTTTCCATTTCACCCAGTTTAGAACAGTGTGTAAATGCACATACACGGCACATCCCAACTAGCCCTGGAAGCCCTGGTTCTCTGTCTGCTTTGCTTTTAGAAACACTGAAGTCCTATCCAGTGCCCTTCCCAAGGAGAACAGCGGGATCAGAGTGTTGATTCCAGTGGAAAAATGAGTGATTAATTAATGAGCTAAGAAACTGGAGTGAGTGTGTGTGTGTGTGACTTCTCTCTCCTTTGGCATCGTCCTGATGTTTGCAAATGAGCAAAATGAACAGTGAGAAAACTGAGCTGTGCCCACCCTAATGGGAGGAAAAAGCTGTCCTGGAAGCAAAGCAAAGGCAGCAGCGCAGCACATCCCAAAGAAATGCACAGAGTCCGTAACAGAGCCATTTATACTGATCTGATTACACTGCAGTTTTAATAAACCCCCTAGGTAGACTCTGCGTGTATCACAGATGCTCTTAGCTCCTATAAGGTCCCTAAATATTTCTGTGTTTTGTTCCAGGCAAATAGGTATTTGCAAGCTAAACATGTCCTGTGTTAGTAATCCATGCCCAGCATATCAGAGACCAGCTAAGGCTCCTTATTGCTGCATGAGAGTTGTCTGCTGGGGAGGAAAGACCTTCCTGCAGTCTTTTTCCAAACCTCAGGAATTCAGAGGTTCTGAAAACACAGCAGCAAATACATCCATGTACCTGTGCACATCTGGATGCATCAGCTCAGGTGGCTGATGCATTTGATTGCAGGCAAATTAACTCTTGTTCCAGCTGGACATCATTGTGCACAAGCCTTATCGATCAAGGTGCACCACAGACCCTGTTCTTGTCATGTCATCGTCCTTTGTGTTGATATTAATGGTATCCTGGTCCACATGACTGTTCATGATATCATAAAATCAATGAGAGATTTTGAAGAAGTTAAGTACTCTATGCCATTAATCTGTGCCAAAAAGGACTTTCTAATGAAGAGACAGCTCAGAGTCAATTTAGCTGTGTTTTACAGACCTTCTCTCTCCAGTCTGATCTCCCTGTTCTGTCTTCTGCTACAGCACTGCTCAGTCTTTCAGGTTGCATTTATCTTCAGTGAAATGTGAACAACTGGTGAGTTTTGTCATTTGTTTTTATCTGGTGGCTGTGTGGAGTGACAAGGCACTTAATTGTCCTGTTGTAACTGAACTGCTTGCCAAGCCCATATCCCAAACGTGAGGGAAGGGAGAAGTCATTACTGCACAAAATTAAGGCAGTGGTGATGGAAATTTCACATTATTTTTTTTCAATTACAGGGTAGTGTAACATTGCTGCTGACAGGGGCATCATAATCTCTTCTGCAAACAAGTTTTGTCAGGGATTTATAACTCCGAAGAAATTTGTCTAGGCCTGAAACTTGGCATCATCCCACTTAACAAAGCACTAATTTGTTGTCATACATACTTTAAAGCCTTGCAAGTGCGCTGGGTGTTGAGTTCCATGGTGAGCACAGCTATTGGCCCTTTAAACAGGTGACATTCCATCTGCTTTGGGGGCTTTGCTAGGCAGAAAAAATTAACAAGGACTTGAAGAAAAAGCACTCTGCATAGAAGATACTGAGAAGAAAATAAAAATGAAAAGATGCCTTCAAAATGAGATGAGCCAAGAGCCCTGGATTGATTCCTGGGTTTATGACTATACCAAGAGGCCACAATGGTTTTGGTACGATTCCTGGGTGAAGTTTGCCTCTTCAGTGCTGAGCAGAAAGTGGCCTGGGCAGGACTTGCTGTGGGCAGCTCATTAACACTTGCCACACTCCTGCTGTGCACGAGCCTGCTAATTGCCTCAGCTATTTATGAGCTGCATTTAACAGCTGCAGCACCAGTCACAAAGAATTTCCAGAAGTTTATTCCTATTGCTTTTTCCTTGTTGGTTTCATGGAATGTTCATGTAAACTGAACTTTCTGTTGTGGAGGTATTGGGGGTGGCAGCAGATGCAGGACCATGTTCTGTAGTTTTCAAAAGCTTCATTGATAAGGGATTGAAGCAGAGAAAGTGTCAAAAAAAGAAGTTTCTGGTGGTTCCATAACAAGAAGTTCCTATCAGGCAGGATGCAAATGTGTTATTTTTAAGGTCAAAGCACAGGCAAAGAGTTTTGAAATGGGCTCGTTAAGGCAATAACGATCTGATAAAGCTGACTCTCCTGATTTCTTGTGTACAGCTAATTGAAAGGATATTTAGCTTTGGTTTGCTACCTCTCTATAAACATTCTTCCCACAAAGCAGTGCAATTATAGAAATGTACATCAGCTTTATTGGTCATCAGCTTGGCTCTGTCCAGTATTCCAGAGTTTATGATCCCCTTTGCTGTCCCTATAGAGTGGCTTTAAAGCTCACTTGGTGCATATTCAGACCTCTGGCATTTTGCAGTTGCTCTTTTATCTTTATAATAAAACATGTATTTAACAACAATTAAATGTTGAAACAGCTTGCTGGCAGATGGGGTGAATTTTCTATCTCCTGAAGTTTTCAAAAATGTCTTTCAAAAATATGTTCATTTTATGGTCTGTGTTGTAGAGGAGACTGAGCTAGAGTATTGCGGTGTTTTTTCTTGTCTTGAATTTTTTTCTGTATTTCTATTGTCTTTTTTTTTTTTTTTTTCCAATTCACATTATTGTGAATAGTGGTGTTTTCTTTCTCCTTCCAATTCCCAGTGAAAACTACATTTAATACATAATCTTTAAGTCATGCCTACTTCCTTAACCACCTAAACACCAAATTCTAAACAGAATAGGTGGTACAGATTGCGTGGCACAAATGATCTCTGCCCTGAGAACCAGGAGAGCCCTTTCTAAAATTACTTTTGGAATGGTTAAATGCACTGCAGGCCCTGATCTCATATGCTTCAGTGTAAGTTGTGCTGTGTCCTTAGACTCAAATAATGAGCTTAGAAATATCAGTGGGAAAAGTAAAGTTACCAACTGCAGCTACTCTTGCATTCTTTGCATTCTTTAACTAAAAGACATGCGTTGCTAATAAGATCCCATACTTCAAAGACTGGTCTCAAATATAAAACTGAATTGAATATTGATTTTTTATTTTAGTTCATTTAGCTGCTTGCTTGTTTGTTGGTTGTTTCTTTTTTTCTGAAGTGAGGTTAACTGGTTTTGGTGCTTTGAATGAAAATTGAATTGCTGGGAAGCTAAGCTGTGGATTGGGGTTACTACTCATCAGCATTAATAACCATTTCAAGAAATTCCATATGAATTTTTATTATGCATTTATATATAGATAGAAATAACCTTTAATACACTCCATTGAACAATAAAACACATTTTTTTAATGTCATAAATATGGGGGAAACTTAACTACCACAGATAGGCAATGGTCAACATTTATAAGCTCAACAAGATTAATGTTTGCCATGAACCTGCATCTGAAAAACTGCCTTAATTCTGTTTTATGGCTAGTACCGTAGTAATCTGCCAAGAGTTTACTTATTTGGCTAAAACAATTTGCTAAATGACTTGAGGAATTCTAGAGCCAAAATTATGTGTTTCTGAAATGCAGTGATGATTTGCTTTGCTTTAAAGGACAAAACACCAGTCTTTAATTTCTAATAAAATGCAATATGAAGTAGAGCAGGAAAGATGAGGTTGCTGGGCAGTTGATATTACCTAGCAGTGATCTCTGTCACTGATGGTTTGCAAATTAATCCTTCCACTAACAAAAGAAGAGACAGAGAAAGGGCAGATAAATAGCTTCAAAATCAGTTATCTCAATTTTCCAAAGAATATTAATACACGGTTTGATGTCCAGTTGGGGCTTGGCAGGAAGCTCAGTGTACCAGGCATCAGTTCTGAGGCTGACATTATTAAATATCTTCCTTAACAACCTGGATGGAGAGGCAGAATGCTCCCCTGAGAGATCTCGGGGCGATGCACAACTGTGGGGATTGTGATGCTGTAGTTCCGAATATCCTTCCCAAACCTCAGGGCTGGGAAGCTCTTTGACTTTGCAGCCATTTGTTGACTCCACTGGAATTTAAAAACTAAATTTGCAATCCTTTTAAAAATAAATAATGCAGGCTTTCACATTAATTTAAGAGGCTTTAGTTCAGCTCACTCTAAACTCCATTGCTCCCACTGCATATGGAAGAGTTTGGGCTGCAGGTGGAGAATTGATTTGCAAAGTGACTGGAGTGGTGGCTCGGAACGTCAGGGCTCTCCTGGCTGTTCCCAGGCTGTCTGACAGTTATAGGTGAGGGATATTTATATGGCTGTAGGGGGAAAATAGGATCTGTAAATTGGTATTGTATAGAGGCAGATAGCCTTTCAGGGGACAATAGGCTGTTTCATTATATTGGAGCTTTCAAGTGGTTTACTCTCGTCAGAGAGCTTCAAAAAGCTGAATTCCACCTTGCCTTTACAGTGGGTTCCTCTATTATGTGCTAATGTTATTTGGAGGTGAGTTTTGGGGAGTGAAAATACCTTAAAACATAAAAATGGAGTGATAATGCAGTGTTGTAGGTGTCAGTCTAGCGTTCATCACTAGGAGAGGTTTCATGTCTTTATTTTCATTTTATTCTAATTGAGAAGTGAGTCTGATGTTTGAAAAGCCCTGAATTACAGATGCTTATGTGTTGGAATGGCTATTGTCAAAGTATGGGGGAAAAGGCACCCTGTTGTTGCAGTCTGTCAAAAATAATTTGTTGAAAATTGACTTTGAGTATTTGTACTGGAGGTCAGAGTTCCCTTTAGAGGGCTTCTGCTTCCACAGAAATATCTAGAAGTGCCACAGTTATGCCTTGCTATTAAAAGAATGATTTTGTTGCAAATACTTACCTGGCAGTGCTTTTGATTCATTAAAATGGGGAAAATAAGTGGAGCAAAACAGCTGGGACAATTTCTGAGTAAATTCATCAGTCATTCAGGAGCTATGCATTTAAAATACCTATAAATAATAGAATGCTCCATCTAAATGGAAGCCTTTTATTGATATGTAAGTACAGTGTCACCCTGAAGTTTCTTTTTTAATTTATCATTTCCTTGTGTTTAGAATCAGATCAGGCAATTCATATTATTTCCAGCTTTTCAACTTTATTTTAGCAGCATTATTTTGTGTGGTGTGTGAAATGAAATTGTTGCACACAGTTGTTAAGCTTTAAAATTACTTTCAGGTAACAAATAATTGTTTTGGAAACTCTGAGCCTTCACTCAATTTTTTAATATTATCTCGAGGACTGACAAAATAATTGGATAATTTCTGTGGTTTGCCATTGGCACTTTAAATTCCCTTTATTCATATTCTTACAATATATTCCTGTGAATATCTTCTTCTCCAAAGATGTTCATGGGACTGTTGATCCTAAAAAAGAAGACAGGACAGTGGAAATGGGGAGAATGAAATATCGAGAACCTAGTTTTTGGTTTTTATTGTCTGTTTAACTCTCAGGTTTTCAAAGAATAAATAAATTGTCTATGTGCGCATATAGAAACAAACATTTAGATGGTGGTTTTTTAATTATATTTTGTTTAACAGATAAAAAGATGGCCTATCACAAAGTGAACGCAGACCAGAGAGCACAGGGGCACTCTCCATACCTCGACAACGATGAGCTCCAGGCCACAGCGCTGGAACTGGAATGGGACATGGAAAAAGAGCTGGAGGAGCCTGGCTTTGACCATTTCCGACTGGATGGTGCAGCCCAGCATCACCTAGGGAACTCACAGAGCCCTGACCTTGACATGGAGCCCATCCAGCCTTCGTCTTCTCCAAAGGGAAGGTTCCAGAGGCTTCAGGAAGACCCTGACTACATCTCCCACTACACGAGACAGGCACCAAAGAGCAACCGCTGCAGCTTTTTTCGGATACTGAAAGTATTTTGCACTGCTTTGATTTTATTTATTTTCGGGATTGTGATAGGATATTATGCACGCAAGAAATGCCCTTCTCCCCCAACATCTCAAGAACCAAATAATTCTCATATCTACCATGAAATTCTCAAGGAAATCAAAGCCGAGAATATTCAGCGGATTTACAGGTATGTACCTTGTTTTGTTCAAATCCTCTCAGGTGCCATTGTTAAGGCTTTTTGTGAGTTTTTTTATTTATTTATTTATTTATTTATTTGGTGGAATCTTATTTACAAAGATTGACTTTTTTTCATGTTCAGTTTTATCATAGTGCTTGGGAGGCATTCATGAGCATATACAAGATTAATTTTTTTAATAATGCAAATTTGTGCTAATCATAATAGGTTTTGCTTTAATAATGTTCTATTGCTAAATATATTATTATCTTTAATGTACATTAATTGAAAAACACAGATAATTCAAATTGAATTGAAATATAGACAACAGAACAGCTGTCCTAGATCCAACTGACTGCCAAATAACACTATTGAAAAGGAAGGTTGATATGATGTTTTGTAATATTTGGTGTTTTAAGAAATCCCCATCTAATTTTTGGGAACCCTGGCTGGTGTTTTTTCTTTATGTGGTAAATTAAACCTTTAGTCTCCATGGGTTTAGGATGGAAAAACTGACCTTTTTGCTCTGAAAGATGGTGATTTGTTGGGGGGTTTTTTTGTTTGTTTTTTTTTAAATTTGCTATTACCTGTTTTAAGAATATACACTGTTGCAAAATGCCTACTGACTGGATTTGATTTTATTTTTTCCTTTAATGTGGAGTCGTTTCACTGCTTTGACAATGTATATAACATGTTTGTATCAGAGTATAATCACTTTCCTGTAGCAGTGAGCGTGGAAGAAAATAGGTTTTCCTGCCAAATTTTGGAAGTTGTTTCTTTATGGGGAGGGGAGATGAGCTTATTTTTGGCTTCTGGAATGCAAAGTTCCTTTTTCATATTAGAGGTAATGTATTGCAGATTTTTAAATCAGTACCAGTTCAGAAGCAGCAGAACTTCCACACCAGAAGTTAGAAAAGATTGTCGTGGTCATCCAAAGAGGTGTTCTTGAGTAGATCAGAAATACATCAAAAGTAACCACAGGGTTGTTCTAACGATATTTCTTTTATTATATTTGCTAAGCCAAGTCTTAAATCCTGTAGTGGCTAATACCATGTTTTGAGCCAACACTGTTATTAAATTCAAGAGAAAAAGTAAATATGAAGGGTTTCATGTCAGTTTTCATGTGCTGAACTGATTCTACTTCATACAAATCTAATTATTTTCATAATGGGAAAGGGTACAGGTGATGAAAAACATTGATTTTTAAGGTAAAAAATTAACTTCTTTGTCTTTTCAGAGAGTAAATGAACTGAATTCTGTCATTAGGCTTAGTCACAATCAAAGTTGGAGCAAGCTAAGCCCTAAGAGTGGGTATTACACAAATTACAGCAAATTGCTGACATGTCTGTCAGACTCAGGATAATACTTCAGTACTTTGTGTTTGGGGACTGGGAATCACTTGCCATTCTATTATTTCAAAGGGTGGTTTAAAAACATCCCTTTTCAAGCCTTTCATCACTTCTCAAATGATTTCAGCTTGCTATTAGGATATTAGTTGGAACCTGGATTTTAGGTAAAGTGAATTATATGAATACTTTGGAACTTAAAAAGCTTTGGTTGTTGCCATTCTTTAACATAATTCTTAGTATTTGGTGGGGTTTTTTTCTATTTAATAGCATGATATCGATAAATGTAGTCAAACATTAATTTGGCTACCTATCAATTCTGTATAAAAATATATAACCAATGCTTTTGGTATACTGCATTACCCACAAGATCTTTCTTAATGCAACATTTTGGTCTGAGACAGCTTTAATCCCATGTTGTGTTCAGTTGGTTTCCCCCGACATCTGTTTGGCAGGAGTCAGAGGCACTGCAATGAAACCTGGCTGTGTGTAGCCCTACAAATACAGAACACACAACATATGTTGCTTGGGTGAAAAAAAAAAAAAAAAAGAGAAGTCCAAACCTGAAAAAAATCAATATATGTTATTGGAAAACTTCCTTCAATAAAATACTTTGAGTTTCTAGGAATAAGTGGCAGCTGCTTAGCTTGCAATTTCTAAATGTTACTGAGCATGACATTAATTTAATTTTTGTTGTTTACTCCTTAGATCAGGCTCAGATGGTGTGGGAGTTTGCTAATAGTCCTGTAAAGGAATTAGGGGGGAAAAAAAAACTGTTTAAGAGACACAGAGGTGCCAATCATATCACTGGAGCAGCCATCACCTTAATGTGGTTGGGCGTCTGGAGTGGGAGCTTTCTGTGGGGATGGAATCTGCCTGTGCTCAGATGAAGCTTTGAGCATTTGGGCCCTTTGCACTTGTAAAGACGTTTCAGAAGTGCTCCAGGGTACTTGTGTTGGTTCTGTTCGGTTTTGGATTGGATTCTGTGTGAGTTAAATGAAACCAGTCTGTCAATCCAGTTGAGGGGTGCAGGATCATTGCTGCCCAGAGAAGTGGCTGAGTCCCCATCCCTGCAGGGAATTAAAGGACAGATGTGACACTTAGAGACATGGTTTAGTCACCTTGGCACTCAGCAATGGTTGGACTCTATCTTGGAGGTGTTTTACAACCTAAACAATTCTATGACCGTGTGGGATAACAGCAGTTTGTGTTCATGGCTTGCTGAATTGGGATATTCAGGTGTTCCTGTCTGGCTTCTCCACTGGAAGCTCCTGGTGGGCTCCTCTTCACTCAGTCCCATCCTGACTGTCTGCATCACCCCAGCTCCATGTTCAGCCTTTTTTTTTTTTTTTTTTTTTTCCCTAGTCGACATACCAGAAATCATTAGGTAAGAAAACTCAGTGTGTTGGCTTTTATTCCTTCAAATTTGCACCTTGTTTCTTGTGAAATGGGAATGCCACAGAATTTCTGTGTGGTTTAGCACAGCTGTAATTACTGGGCTTGGCCAAGTTGCTTAATCGATGGTACAACCTAAGTCAACATTATCTCTGTGAGCCTTTTTGAGCACCTGTCCCCACCCCCTGTAGGGAGGTGCTTGCATTGTTGATGATAAAAAGTAGAAATCAGTTCATTCTTGACATTTCAGAGGTTTCAAGATGAGTTGTCAGAGGTGCCTGAAGGGGAAAAGTAATTGCCTCAAAAAAAGGAAGAGTTTTTCTCACCTAGCACACTGCATTTTAAACTGGGACTAAAAAAAAAAAAAACCAAACAAAACAAAACAAAACAAAAAACAAACAAACAACCAAAAAAAAAACCCAAAACCAACCAACCAACCAAATAAACAAAACCAAACCAAAAGAAGACCCCCCCCCAAAAAAACAAAAAAAGACAAGTGTTGTTAGTAGGATTCAGTCAGTAAATCTAACAATTCATGAGTATGAATACTGCATTGTTTCGATAAATATTTTTAAAGAGAAATGATCTGCTCCATAGACAGATTCAGATCTGCAAAAATCACATAATTCTGCAAACATCACTGATGGGAATGCAGTAATTATATCTGTTTGTACCATGAATATGACTTTTCAGAGTTTTCTTTTGGAAGATATATGAAAAGATTTTATTTCAGGTTAGATGTAACTTGGCTCTCGCAGGCCTTCAGGGTGAGTATGAAAAGGGAATAAATTCCACATCCAAAAGGTAAAAGTTGAAACACAGAGTACTTCAGGCACTGCTTAAATTTATGTCCAAAACTAGCAGAACTTACCAGGGCAAAACAAATGGATAAAGGTGGTAGGATTGATAGGCTGGGAGCAGCTTGTCCCCTGGGCCAGGTGGGTTGAGAGTCCATGGCAAGACAGAGTCCTTTTAGAGCAAATGTATCGCGAGGGCAAGGCTGGAGAGGAGTGACCCTTACCCTGAACCGCACTCCCCGAGGAGTGCTGCAGCTCCAGAATGCAATCATTGCACAGGAAAGGCCCTGCTTTCCAAAGGGATGGATGCTTTTAGTCGTGGAAGTCTCTGCAGTTTATAATAAATGCTGAAGGTCGTAAGAGGCAGACCTTCAAAAATGCAGAAACGCCCACCACCAGTTTCGGTGAGCAGCATGCTGTTGAAATCTCAAAAGTAAATTTGCAATGGAAATATGCGTAATTTTCAATGAAATCTGACTTCCTAAAGCTACTTTTAAAAATAGCACTCAGATTTCTACCATCTCTTAAGTGCTTTTGAAAATTCATCTGTTTTTTGCTTTCTCACTCTGTATAAAAAGGGAAGTGCTAAGGAAGTGTATCTTTATTCTGCTGCTGCACATCTGCCAGATGCAGGTCAGCTCTCCAGTGATCATTGCCACTTAATTGAATTATTCAGCAGATTTGTGTTTATAATTACTAGATTTTTATTTGTTTTTATTTTTTCCTCTCCTTCCCCAAATTAAAGGGGCATGTGCCATTTTTGCCATTTAGTCCCCTCTGCCTCCTGGGTGACCTTTTTCTTGCCCTACTTTCAGGAGGAAAACAAGGGAAAAAAGTCTGAGACACCTGCTCTGGAGTTAGAGAGGTCATCGTCACTGATTTTAAGTTGCTGTCACTAGCTACCAAGATTCTGATCATCATATATTGTGCTAAATTTTTATATTTTAAAATAGTAAATGTTTGAGTTTTGTGCAAAATGAACTTTGGTAGTGTTTTCAGTTAAGATTTGAATTGAATGCACCAAATCTAAAGGGACAAAGCTATAAAAACACAGTAAGTGGCAGAAATAAAGTCTTATCAGAGACCCTTGAGATTTTAACTCCTGTTACCAAATTTGGCATATTTTTCATTAAAAAATGATATTTTGTTGCATCTTAAATAGTGCTGAAGATTTCAGTAGAAGAAATATAGAAGGTGGTATTTTTATTTCGTATGAAATTATTTCAATTTCATTGCTCCAAAACCAAATAAAAATGAAACAGTCTTGGTTTATTTAGAAAATGTGGGGCTATCATGATTTTTTAGAAAGTTGTAATTTTGGGTTTAACTTTTGTAAATTAAATGGATAAACAAATATTCATGTTGAATAGTATGAACAAAAGAAGCAGGCAGTCATATTGATGTCAGTAATAACTCTGGCTATGTGTTATTAGATTTGCTAATCCCTCTAACATTTTTGAAATTCTTGTAGCCTTATTCTGCTTTACTAAGTAATTATTTTCCAAAGTTGTACATCTTGGTTGCTATCAGTTCCATAGTTTTTTAGATACATTGTGCCATGATTAAAACTGGGATGGGGCACAGACAGAGGAGTCTTTGCTTTGCTCTCCAGCCAGTCCACAGAGCAGCTCCTGCATCTCAACTCCGCTTTTCATCCTGTGTATTCTCACTCAAATGCTTTCTTCACTATCATTCCCCCCACCCCGAGCAGTAGGGAGGTTTAAATCCCTCCGTAATACATCCAGTTGTAACTAACTGTCCTTTAGAGGCATATCTACTCCTTATTCTGGGTGGTAATATCACCTGCGGTATCTCCCAAATCCATCTCTGGCAAGAATTGATTTGTCACTGGTGCCTGCTGCCATCCATAACTTAAGCTTAATTCTTCAGAGGGTTTTGGGAGAGCAGGCAGCAGCTGCTCTCCTGTGTGTCATGGCCGAGGAACAAAAGTGGCAGTGCAGTGAGAAAAGGACTTTGCTTGGTTTTTTATTTTTCAAAGTGAAGTGAGAAGCTTCCACGTCCAAGTGTTTCTTGTTCCTGGATCAGTTGTAATCAATGCTGTTAAAACCTTGGGGCTTCAAACCTTTTTCTCAGGTAAGGCCTGTGAAAGACATACCTGAGGAGTAAAGAGAGCCTGGAACTTCTTGGAAAACTTGAGTTCTGGAGCTTTGGACTGAATGAAACGTACAGGCTGCTGCTTGGTGAGATTGCCTTTGTCCCAGGAACGAGAAATCAGAGCTCCTCAGGAAAGGTGTGATGAGAGAAGTGCTTTGGTGCCTGCTTGCCTGGGTGCAGACCCATTTAGTGCCTGCTCCTATTAACAGCTGCCGTTAATTAATAGCTACACCTGACCTGTCCATGGCTGCTGGTAGCAGGGTGCTGCTCACTTCTCTCAAGATCACTCGCTGATCTTTGTGTCCATTGTACACAAATTCTGGTTTTTGTCACACCAGCAGCCGAAAAAAGCATTACAAAAGGCAGATCTTGGTGGAAACTCATCCTGTTCCCTTCTGGATATCAGTCTGAGGTATTTCTTGTGTTGTTATCAAAAATGCAAGTATTAAATCTAGTTAGGCTCAGTCTGCAGCCAGGCCTGCAGCATCTTTGGAGATGGATGTTGGCACGTTCCGGTAACCAGGAGCTGAGCGAGCTCTCCAGATCTGTTCATTCCCACACTGCGCAACCACTTGGGATCCTCTTCATTCACATGGTAATTTGGGATGTGTATTTATAAGTACAAAGCCCCTTTTGAAAGGAGATAAGGGTAGTATCAAACAACGGAAGGCTCCCGCTTATCCTCCTGCCACATCCCCGTGGAAGAATGGCTCTGGGAACGTGGGGAGGTGCCTTTTGTGCAAGAAAGATGCCCTGTGTGACCCCAGTGCTATCTGTGGAACAGAGACTTGATAAATTTAGGCTTCAGATATGCACTTATGTCAAATATGATTTCTTTTTAAACCAAAAAATAGGTTATATCTGTACTTCAGAGGTGTTAATAGAAAGTCTGTTTTATAGTTTTCTTTGGTTTCATTTTTTTTTTTTTTTTTAATTTGCCAAACATAGCTCTTTCATTTGGTTTTTCTTTAGATTAAAAAAAGATGCACTATATCAATATAAAGCTTGAGAAGGAGATAGAAGTTTGATCCTGTTAGGTTCAGTTACAGCATATGCTTAAAATATTCCTGTTTTTGTTGAAACAATGTCTTAGGTTATGGTTTACTTACCATGGAAAGGACATGTTTCAAGTCCACCATGTGTTCCGCTGAAAATGTTTCTTTTCAGTTGATTATTTTCTTAACAGTAACCATAAAAATATATTGATTTTTAGATGTTTGATTTGGGAAATAATTTACAGTAAAATCTGTGGCTTTTTTATTGTAACTGTATCCTTTGTAAATTAAGTACATAGCATTGCCTTAAAATGATATTTCTAAGCAATACATGTTTGATTTCCTAAGCAATAGGTGTGACACGTTAATGAATTAGAATCAATAAGCTATATTATGCCACATCAGCATAATAAGTAATAAGTCCCTTGATAAATTTATGATCTGTCACAGCCCAGATGAATGGCTTTGGTCTTGCTGCTGTACAGTGCCTCGTGTTTTCCATGAAAAAGTCACCAGTTCTTGATAGGCTATAAAATATAAATGAATTTTGCTCCGATCACTGCTTTTTGGATTGTTTAATCTTACTTATTTTAAAATTAAAGATTACCTTGCTGGGATTGCCTCACACTCCTCATAACAGAAGAGTGGTTAGGGTTTAAAGGGAGAACCAATTTCCATGGCCATTAGCTGTCTCCCTCTTTACCACCACTGCTGAAAGTGTGGGGCAATTTAGTCCCAATTAGAACAGCAATTCTGAATGGTGACAAGTGCTCCTTTCCCTAATAGATGATGAAATGAGCTGTGCCAGCATGGCTGAGGAAGTAATTTCTTTTTAAAGGTCTGGCATTCCACATTGCTGCCTGTTTGGGGTAACAGAGGGATTGGGGAGTGCCTGATGATGCCTCCAATCCGTCTGTCAGATGAGCTGCCCCAGGACATCTTGCTCTCCCCTCTGCCTATAGGTGTCAGGTGCTGTTTGGGAAGCTCAGATTTTCGAGGGATCATTTCTGTTTCAAACTTGAGTGGATGGTGAAACATCTGTGGACTTAAAAAATCCATGCATTTTAAGAAACTTCTGGTGAGTGATAGGCTCTGTACTTCAGCTGAAAACCAGAAATACTTGACTGGACATTTCTGAGCAACTCTGACACTAATGCTGGCTAAAGGCAGTATTTAGAGGCTAAAGAGTTATTTACCTTGCCATCTATCATTTTTATAGATTTAACCAAACCACATTTTTCCTAACAGAAAGAACGTGAAGGAGAAAAACCACACAGCCTGCTGAGATGACAACCAGATTTCATTGTAGACCAGTTGCTTCCATTTGGGAAAAGCCATAGGATGCAGACATTGGACAAAGTTTCCTTCACTGTCCAGTCCTTGCAGCTCAATATGAGGACAATCAGCAGTTCTGGCTGGTGGTCCCAGGGATGTGCTTATAATGAGAGTGAGGAACAAACCGTGCAGATCAAACTCTCGTAATTTAATTAGTGGCACTCAGTACATAACAACTGCATGAGTTTCTCCTGCCTTGGCTCTGAATTTCCCAGTGTTACAGTGTGCTCAGGGGGTAGATTTTTCCTCAGAGGAGACTGTGGCAGAGGGCATTGCAAAGAGTCCTTAAAATTCCTGAACCCCAAACATTGGCAGATTCCTGTTTAGGATGCATCTGTTTAGGATTCCTGTTTAGGGTGCATCTCTCATCAGCATGGTATAAAACTGAAGTCCAGGGATGCTCCTGAGATTCAGCCTTTCCGTGGAATCTGCAGTTCCATGGCAGGCACTGCAACAATAAGCAATTAGTTTGCTGCCTGTACACATAAATCAAATTAACAAAGCCCTGAGGGGAAGGAGTTTTCTCAGCCCTTTTTGGTGGAGCTTTGACATGCAGCTCCCTACCATCAGCACCTATGACAGCTGTTTGCTAGAAGCCTAAGTCAGATTGTTGCTGAATTTAACTGGCTGCCATTGCTTGTACTGGATTAGGTTACTGTTCATGCAGGTTTGTAACTGAAAGTTGCTGGGGAACGTTGCTCAGGATCGATCAGGGATAATGAAATTGATATTGTCGGAATAATAGTCAATTCTAATCGTAGTGTTCTGCAATAGTCTTCTGTTAAGGGGCTTCTATTCTCAGTTCAATTCTCTTTGAAAGCTGATGAGTTTCTGGAATGAAACAAATATGGATTGCATTGAAAAGTTGGGGCTTTCCCTGGAAATACTGGAATTTGTGCAGTGTAAGACTTTCAGAATTAAACAACTTGGCTTTTTTGAATTTCTAGAGTACTGTTTGTGGACAAGGAGTTAAATAATGCCTCATGCTCTGTGTGATTACGTGTCTGATTTCTCTCACTCTCTGGAGTGAGAGAAATGCATAATCTTTAAACAAACATTTTCAAGTGTCATCCTTCATATAAGCTGGTGTTTCTTTTGGACACATGCAATTGCCACAAATTTACATATGTTCCTGTCCAAGTTGAAATACCGACTCCTGCTCTGCTTGGTTTATGAATATTTCTTCAAGGCTGAAAAGGTTATAATTTTCCAGTGAGATAGAATTTTCTCTATCCATCCTTTTTTTTCCTTTTAGTAAAACATAAAAATTGAAAAGTGAATTGGAATGTCACTATCAAAACAGTGTTTGAATGGCTCAGAAGCAAAATTTGTTGGAAATCTCTTTTCTTGGAGACCTCATGATTTTTTTTTTCCTATTTGGCGAATTTGGAGCATGTGTGCTGATGTTTCCCCACAAAGCAATGTCTGGTCCTTGACCAACTTCATGTCTCTGTTTATCTTTTGTGAAAGTTTACTTAACAGAATGGAGAAGGTAACAGGAACAAACGTGAGCATTCAAAATAACATTTAAAGATCTTATTTGTTTTACCTTTTTTAATAGTTTCTCAAACTTCATTAGCCCTCTGGCTAATTAAGTGGGTTGTGTGAGGCTTCAGGAGAAAGGTCACTATTGCTGAATTGGTCAGCAATATCGCAGATTGACTTCTCTCCAGCAAATTAGAGAAATCTTTACGGACTGTGTAACTGTAGTATTTTACTGAGAACTGAGTCTAGAGGAAGGAATGAATTTGGAATGTTTCTCTGGAAGTTGGGGCGTGGCTGAAGACTCCTCCAGTAATCCTCTCTTGTAATACAGAATTGATTAAATGGCCAAGAGCTTTGCTTTGGCTCAACAGTCCCGTCTTGGTGTTGTGCTCTAGACAATGTCACATTTTGCTGCTGCTTCAGGCGACAAACTGGAGTGGCCCAAAATTTGGAGAGGGGAGACAGTGAGAATAGTGAAGACAGTGATCAATAGTTAAGAATGTGTAAGAAGTCCATGAAAACATCAGTGTGCCTTTGATGAAAAATTGTTTTCTTTGTTCCAGGGGGGCTGCTGTGCTTTAGCAGAGAGCTCAGATATTCAGTTAAAATTGTGTCCAAGGCTGGAAGGTGTTCCCAGCGCTTCTGGAATCTCTTTCCTGTCAAAGGCTACGTGAGCCAGGGCTGATGCAGGGCAGATTGAGAGCATTTAATTATTGAAATACTTGGCTGAGTGCTGTTTGCGACTAAAAGGTGGTAGCTCTGGGAAGTCACTTGTTCCATGGTCATTTGTTAGTAATCGTTATTGAATGCTTTTATTTTTAATAAATGCCAGCCTGGGTGATGGGCCTTGTGATGTACATTATTAAATAAATAGGCAGCCTTCAAAAAAGGCCATGCAGGTCATGAACAAAGTTTCTGTTCCCTGTCAACTATTTAGGGAACGAAGCAAGGAGCTGAATTATTCATGGCATGCTTAGTGCAAGGCAAATGGAACCTGCTGCTGTGTTGCTAGCAGTGCAAATAGTGACCTAAAATATACAAATGGTTTGCTTTTGTTATTATTATGCCTGCTTTTTTTTACTAATATTTCTAGAAACCATTTAAGGAAATTAAACCCTATGACCAAAAAAAAAAGTTAAATCTGCCTGGTTCCCTAGGATCCTAGCACAGACCCTGCAGGGGATATTGTTTCTAAATTATTCAGCTTATGTGCTAAGAAGATAGATAAGGCATTGTGTTAGTACAGGTCTTCATTTTGTTCTTGTGGAAAACTTGTGGGTTTTTTAAACAAAATTTAATAACTTTTGTAAAGGCTGTTTCCTGCAGACAGAAACATGTGTATTTGTACATCTGTCCATTTTTATAGGGGGGCTTGCATCTATGTGAATACATAGATGTGATTTTGCATAACAGCTGAAGTTCTGTCGTTTACACAGCACTTCTCAAAGCTGTCACAAATTTCGGTGCTTGGCACCACTTCTCTATGTGGTCGTGGCTGAAGCCTGATTGCCCTCTAATCCCAGGGCCAGAAGTACTTCTTGTGCTCACAGTTCCTTTGAAACTGTAAGAACTCAAAGTGCCATGACGGCTGTGTTATCAATGTGCAGAGAGTTGTTAAGGATAAGTCCTGCTCCGAAAGAGGCCTCAACACCTAATGCAGTTACTTGTTTGGTATTTGATCAGAAATAAATACAGCTTGGGGGGCTTATCTCGTTCATATCAATATATTATGCAGAAGGTAAGATGAAGTTTGTTGATCACAGTGCAGCGGTGTTTTCGTGTAAAAATAGATAGCGGGGGAAGAATCCAGCATTAAATTACAAGTAAAAGTACACAGCAAAGGTGATGAATGGAACCAATTCTGTTATTGCTTTGTTCTGTTGTTGGATGTTCTTTAGCCAAAATGTCATCCTAGGATTCAACACAAGGCAAAATACATGGCATAGAAAAGGTGAGGTGAGATGATTTAGTGATTTCTTTCTAATGTTTGGTTGGTTTTTTTTTCTGATCTCTGTGTTCCATCTGTCTTTTCAGAGCTTGTTTTGAAGCATATCAAGATGAATCAAATTCATTACTAAATTTTTGAATTAACCCTTATTTTCCTTCATTCTCAACTTGTTTGAGCTAGGATGCCTGAGAGGGCTTGATATTAATATTCTGTTCTGATTAACAGATTGAACTAAACCCGAGGATTTGGGCTCTGGTGGCTGCAGGAGCTGGGGTGGAGCTGGGTGCTGTCGCAGAGCTCCTGGAAGGCACAGGGAGCTTTTCATGGCACAGTGAACAGGCTGGGCATTATCTGGGATTTGCAGCTCTTCACTAGCAAAACTTTTTTTTTTTTTTTTTTTTTTAATTTTTTTTTTTTCGAAGCAGACTCTGTTAAAACAAGAATCATTTGGTATTATTCTAGAAATACAAAGCTAAGTAAATTAAATCCTCCCTTAGTCTTGTGTATTTGGAAATTGGTTTTACATGCTTTCGTCGCATCCTGCCTGGATTAGTGCAACTCCCTTCTCCCAGTTTGTGCCTGCACTGCCTCTGCAGCAGCTATGGACAGATCACAGATTCCTGAGGAGGAATGAGGCTCATGGAGGGCTGGCTCTCTCTTCTGTCTCTCTCATTTCCTCCTGACTCAGTGTGTCTTGTGGTTTCTCTGTGTGGGAAACAGTTAATCGGATCAGGGTGAGTCAGCCCAGGATTAAATGTTGGCGGTAGGATTGCATCCCTTCCCCTCAGTTAACATAATTAAGACTGACATTAAAGATCAAATTATCCTCTGTCAAATTAGGTAAGTGAGAAACTCCTCGGTGACGTTCTTGCACAGTGCTGAGGAGGCTGTGGGGTCCTGCTGGAGGAGCCCTGAGGTGCCCTGGTGCTCCACAGCTCTGGTCTTGTTTTTGGAAGGTTCCTCTTTGCCCAGCTGGGCTCTCTGCTTCCCCAACGCTGTCAGAACTGGTCATTTCCCAAATTACTTAGAGGCAATGCTAGAGTTTTTCTCACAGGACTGTGGAATTGTGTGTACCAAATCTAAATGCCTTGCTGCTTTGGCTGCCTTTCCTTAGTGACCTTTCCTGGACTGCCTCAGAGGAGAGGAAATCCCAGGGTTCTCCCAGGGCATCCCAGCTGAGCTGGGCACACTGTCCTGGCAAAGAGTGGGGTGGCACCAGCAACTTCTGATTTCTGGGGGACTTCACGTGAGCCTCCTTTGCTTTCTCCAAAACAGGTGAATCTCTTTGAGATCTGGTCCCATTTGCGTCCTCTGAGACAAGCAGCTGACATTCCTGGAGCTCCTGTCAGCATAGAGAGATATTCTTTAAAACTTTCTTTATACACTTTTGAATTTGTATTTGAGTTACCATCCAAAGAATTCAGGGTATTTGCACTGAAATTTGGTTACTGAATAACCCAACCTACCCCAAAAGAATTAACTTTGCTTTGGGTTATATACTGGATCTCTTGGTGCATAAAGACATTTTAACACCTCTTGTTTACTGTGTGTTAGACACTGGTGGCTGGCTGCACTATATTATGTGACTCTTGGTTCAGCAGAGGTAGAAAACAGATTTATCTAAAGATGAGTGTTAAGTACTTGTTATGTGCTGTTGTGCCACTCAGGAAGAGTGACTTTGGGACAAAAATGGTGATATTATATCAGTGATTGAAGATCTATTACCCCAAAGGAAAAACAGTTTCTTTTTCCAGGATGAGAGGAAAGCAATTTCATACGTGGAGGGATGGCAGTAATTTCCATAAGGTTTATTGTAGCCATACACAAACAGTTTCGGTTTCTTATGCCAGGCTGTGATACAGGATGTAAATAGTGTCTCATAAAACTACTAAAAAGATAACTTAAAAGAAAAAGTGTGACCTTACCAAGAATTGCAGGGCAGCAATTCCAGCAGCAACAAAAGTATATTGTAGTAGTGCTTGTAATCCTTTAAAGAGATGGCTTAATAGGAATAGAGAATTAGTGTTCCTTGCCAAGTAGCTAGAAGATGTCTTTATGCTTTTTTTTGGTGTTACAAACAATGTGAATCAATCAATGGTGTTATAGTCAGCTGTGAATGCTATTAAAGTTTGCCAGAAAAGCTCATATTTTATTTTGCCCCCACCAGTGCTTGAAATCTTGGAAAAGTTTGTGTGTGCTCAGGATTGGTTTGTTGTTGTTACACCAGAGAGGGAGCTGATGGAGCTCTGTGAGCACAGGTTTGAGACAGTATTTGGATTGTCCTGCGAATATCTGAGTATCAGTACAATCAGATGATTTTTACTTATAGCATTAGTTGAACACTAACTTTGAGAGAGACCACATTCTCCTAGATATGGAAAATTACAGTGAGTACTTGCTCACAAGTGATGATGAGGCTCTGGTTTAATGAAGGGGGGAAAGCTCCATGGAAAGGTCCTGATTTGATCTCCAAGGCAGCGTAACAAAGTTTTCAGTTGCTTTTCCCTGTTTACCAGAAGAATTTCAGACCCGCTGGAAATATTGTCTCTCACCAGCCTTGAATACATGCAAATGTTAAAGTACAGCTTCACAAAATAGTTATCTCTGTAGCTGAAAGTCTGAATTTTCAGAGAAGGCTTAATTATTTAGGGAAAATGAAGATTGAATGAAGACAAGAAAGGCTCCTTGATGGTATTCAATTTTTCTTTCAGAATGTATATTCTATAATAATGTTTTGATTTAATCAAATTCATTATCTGCATTTTATTTTTCCTTAAAAAAAGAACAAAAAATGAAACAAAAGACAGGCATGAATTGTTACGTGAATATCATTATGCACTGGGAATAAGAAAAGTCTGAGCTAATGCTGTTTAGACCCTTCTTTAAAGAAATAATCAAATACATTAAATTAATTTTCCCATGAATATCATGGGGATTTTTTCTTATCTTATAATATTAGATTTGAGCAGAAGGGACTAGTTGACTAAATATGGATTCAGCACTTCAGTAATTTAATAATTCAGTAAATTACTGTGGTTGCAGTTAGAAAGAACTAAAGAAAAAAGAAAAGCAATCAGAATTAAAATTAATTATAAATATAATTTTAAGCAATATATTGACAGTCATGAAAGTGGAGCTGGGAGGGTGAATGATTTTATTTGCTCTGTATATAGTGTTCTGGAGCCTTGAACTCAAATTCCTCTGTTTTGAGCCACTAAAATGCCAATAACCAGTAGCCACACTGCCTTTGTTTTCCTAAAAATGAATGCTTGCATGTGTAGCTTATGCTCCTTAATTCTGAATGCAGGCTTTGCCATAATTGTAGAAAATGAGAAAATTGTGAGCACCGAGTTGGAGAGAGTGTGAAGCTGCTGCTCCTAAGGAAACCTTAATTGTTGAAGTTCAAGTTAAAAGGCTGAATATTCAGAGTTGTATCAGACTGCAAACCCCCTGGAACTTACTGCTTATGCCATTTAAAAATGATTGGGCACTTCAGTTTAATTTGCTTGAAGGTGAAGAGCTTATGAGACGTATTTGAACCTAGAAATAATTCTGACAGCTAATTTTTACATGCATGAAGAAGAAGTTTTATAGTGGAAACCTTGACTTTTAGTGCTGCAGAGCTGTCATAAAGGCCCTAATGATTTCTGACTTAATTACGTGTCTGAACACTTAGGTTGATTCGCGTTCGCTACCCTTTAGAGATTCATGTCTGAGTACCAAATACTGGATGCAGTCTTTGGCTGTGAAACCTGCTTTGCTTCACCTCTCAGCCTGCACAGCTCAGCTGAGATCTAGCAGACAGATTCTGTTCTTGTTAGTATTTTACATCTCGTTTAAGCCTCCACACACACCTCCCTAATTTATAAATAAACTGCATAGGCGCATTAGACCTCATTTGCTGATGGTGTAAAATGCTTTGGGGCAACTGTTAGGAAAAGCCCTTCTGTATTTGTGACAGCATCCTGTGCACCCATGTGTTGGTTGAGTGGTTCCCAAAATGCTTTTGCGGCCCTGGTTCTGTGGAAACAAAGTGGTGAGGGAGTCATTAGTAGAAAGTATCTTGTTCTTCTTACATAGTCTCAAACCTGTTGGTTTAAGTTAAGGAGTGTGAAATTAAAAAGGTTCAGCATCCAAGGGCTTCAAGCACGTTTATGAAAGATTGATACCCTTTGGCTATAGTTAATTCCATTTTAAATATGTTTATTTTCACTTAGAAAGTTCAACTAGAGTTTGGATTGCTTCCCTGCTGAACATAATTTGATTTCAGATTGCAGCAGTTTAGACGTACATAGATAGAAGAAAAATTCTTCCATAAAAGCTGCACTGTATGTAAATCATCCTGTTCAGGCAAGGAATTTGGTGCTAAGTTACCACTTATGTCTTAAGATTGAATGATTTATGGGTTTGAGATGATATTTTAGGATTCTGCTGCGCATGCCTATTCTTTAATAGCTCGTGTGTCATCCAGCTGGCACATACTCTCTGTGTGTGAAAGTCAATGTTAAAGTTGAAAGGACTTAATGAAACTGAGTTTCCAGACAGAAGCATGCCGTGACATTACTATTTTTTGTGTCAGACATGCTAAATCTCATCTGAGTTCTCCCTGGCTTGGCAGAAGTGTCAGTCTCAGACTGCACCGAGCCTGTTTGGGGATGATGCATTATTTGCTGATGCCATTTTCTTGTTTACACAAGTGGATTTGCATGGCTTGGTGCTCCAAATATTGGACTGCTGAAAACCACCTGCATCTGCTGAGGTATTGGGACTGAAGCTCTGGAGGCTGGCCAGGTTTCTGCAGTGCTTTTGCTTACGTGGTTGACAGTAACATCTGGCAACGCAGATGTTGAGTTCTAGAGAGCAATAATTATTCTGAGAGCAGGGAGAAGTTGTCACACGTAGTTATTATCATGCTACTATCACAGGTATTAGTATCAAAGAGATCATTTTGTTCTTTGCTGACAGCATATGTTTTCTCAGCTTTGGAGATGTGCTAGTTTGATGCCATGGAATATGCAGATTAAAAATTATCTTCGGGGTTTTTAAGCAGTTTGAAGGTTAAAGAAGACCAAAGAGACTGTAAATGCAAAATATTTTGTTTCTTCAGAATGCCAGTTTCCCTGAAATTGTAATTGCTCCCAGAATATGTTTCACACTGTGCCCTGGAGCTCCTCATAAACAAGTGGGATGAGGGAATAAGGGAAGTGCCTTAGCTCTGAGCATCTCAGGTGTGTTAGTTTGGGTTTTGCTTTGGTTTGGTTTTGGGCTCTTTTGGGTTATTTGTAAGTTTGTGTTTTAAAACCCCAGACTCATTTTCAGGCACAGGATTATTGGAAGGAATAAGACAGCTGAGATGTTGGGAATTTCTGTATTTACAGAGGTATTACAGAACAAATATTCGAATCTCTACTGCGGGAGAGAGATTTAAACTCTAATTAGAGAATAATTCTTGAAAATTTAATTCAGTTGGTCAGCTTGATGTCAGGAATTAATCTCAATTTTTATAAAATATGCCTAAAAATCATTGCCCTATCTAGGACAAGTTCTTTTATCTTACACTTGCATGTGACAGGTGTGAAAAGAATTTGAGTAAGAGAGACCAAATGAGTAGGAGTCCCAGGCTAAGAATGTGAAAAAACATAAAATTCTCCTAATGTGTTGTTCTGCACAGTCTAAATCTGAAATAGTAAAAGTGATTTTATAATAATCTGCATTTATTCAGCATTAAAAATGTTTGTTTTTTTTTTTTTTTTAAAACCCAAATTTAATCATGTTTGACTAAGAATGACTATTCTTCATTGGAGCAGCTGAAGTTACTTAAAATAGTTTTGGTATTTTCCAAATTTATTAGCTTTCCTGTCCGTGAAGCTCTGCAAGTGCTCAGGCAGCCAAGAGGAAAGTGAGATCACAACAGGTCATCACTGAGTTATTTCTCACATTGTCTTGCTGCACTGTCCAGACGTTTGCACTTTTAACTTTTGTCCTCAGCTCACATTTACATTTGAGGCTCTGCTTAGTCCTGGTAGAACACAAGTAGCTGCTGACTGTGCTTGACAGTCATAAATGGCTAAAATAATGGATTTAAAAAATAGAATAAAAATAATAGATTCCACAATAATGGAATGCCCTTTGTCACCTGGGGTCACACTTATATTTAGATGGTTTAAGCAGTGCTCCAGGCCCTCTGTGGTTCCTTGCTTTTCCACGGTAATGCCTCTACATTGCTTTGCGTTCTGAGGCTTTGTGGTCCTCACGTAGCCATTTCCCCCTTCCCATGCCTCCATTTCCCAGGGTGAGCCATTTTTGTGGGTTCAGCCTGACTTTGGTGGCAGCACTTTGTTATTTTGCCGCGTGTTGCGTGGGAATGGTTACCCTGAGACACAGATTTTGTAACTCTCCGATACGGTTTGTTGGCGCAACAAGCGTAAGCGATTTAGCGTCGTTTTCTGCCCTCCGGTTTTACTGCCTCTGGATGAAAAGGGCTGTTTGGTTTTATTCTCGTGTTTTATTTGTTGAGCACCGTGTCTTTGAACTGTACTCACACAGTGCACTAGGTCAGTGTTTAGTTTCAGAGGCTTCTCAGTTTCCCTCACGTAACTGCATCAGTCAAGCCTGGACAAAAACTCGGGTCGTTTTGTGTCTTCCCAGGATTGTGTAACTGTGCAGCCAAGGGAATTCCCATGCCACCTTGCTAACTGATGTGTTAACACCCTTCTGCCTTGGTCCTTAGAGAAGTTTTCTACCAGCTTTTTTCCTGGAAAGTGTGGTGGCCCGTTCTTACTCTCTTCCATAATAAAACAATTACCTGTGAATCCTGACTTTCCTGCTGGACATCTCCATATCTGTACGAGGAGCTGTGCAACAGAGAAAATCTGATTTAGAAAAGAACCAGAGCTCATCAGAGTTTTTGTTGTGGGGTGGCACTTTGTATCTTAATGCCATTTTTCAAAGTAAAGTAGGACCTCCTTCTTGGTAAACTTTTCTCTGTGTGTCAGATACTATTTGAGGGCTGTTTTTAAAGACTGGATTTTGCCGGCCTTGCTGCAGCGGGTCTGCAGATTTATGCGTTAGCTTTCCTCTGGGGTGCAATTGCCAGATGCTCTCTGATGCTCATTAAACTGGAATCAACATCCTTGTAAAATCTATAAAGACGGACTGCAATGCTGCTCCTTCAGACAGGTAAACAAACCCTATTGTCAGCACTGAGAACTGCAGTGGCTGGAGTAGCACAGGAGGCGTCTCCATCGCACTGGGTTCTGGGGGGGAAAAAAGAACAAACTAGTGAGGAAAAATTAAGTTTTGCAAGGTAACAATATTTTTTCCTACTTATGTACTCATAACTTCATACTTACGTCACGTTGATGATGAAATATTAAATTTGAGAATATTAAATTTAGGGAAAATGTGAACTTATATTTTCTACGGCAGCAATACATTGGATAAAATAGTAAATTCTGCCCAGTGACCATTAGTCTTAGTATTGCATGTAAGATAAAAATGAGTACTGTATATTATACCTGTAATTTCTATTCCAGTTAAGGAAGGTGGTTTCTGAGAGTGCGATAGCAGAGCAAGCTCTGTTCAAGCCAATTTTTCACTTTTCTCATTGAAAAAATGTTCTGATTTCAGGCAAAAATTGGGTAAGAATCTTAAAGCTTAAAATATAGTGCAAGGTTAAATTGTGTCAACAGCAAATACCTTTTAAATATTGCACTTTTTACATGAGAAATTAAGAAAATATTGAAATGTGTATTTCATAATTTAACTACGCCAAATTTTATAAAATGCATGGACAGCAACCCATAACCCTGTTAATTAATTAAAAACAACAGCAACAAAAAGGCAAGAAGGTAAACAGGAGACCTTTTCAGCATCGTCTGAGCTTTCCCAGTTAACACTTAGCCCCATTTCTGAAGATCAATAAACTTCACAGGTCAGGCATGTAATTGAAACTGCCTCCTGTTCTGTGCGAGTGCCAAATGCAGCAGAGCATTTGCTGAGAACTCACAGTCAATAATTATGGCTCACTTAATGGTTGTATTATGCCTTGAGGTGTTTCTGACTCTTCTGCAAAAAAAAACCACCCTTTTTTTTTTTTTGTTAGGCAAATGCATATTTTCATTAACCACCTAAACACATCATTCCTTCTTAAATGTTGTCTAGATGCTTTTCACAATATTTTCATTTGTTTTGACAGAAGTAAGCTTTATAAACTCATTTGAAGTTTTATTTAAACTATTTCCTTTTATCAATATATGTCAGATTTTTATGGATTTCAGAAGGATTTGATTTTATTTTGTATCTGATGACATAATTGTTAAACTACCTTTGACAATCAGTAAATCTGGAAGCACGAAATATTTTCTCTCCTTTTCCTGCCTTTAGCCGCATTGACATTATTAACTAAAAAAAACCCAGCCGAAATAAAAAAGCACTTAGTTTAATGAGTCAGCTGTGTTCAGGTGAATAACTTGGAAAATTATCAGCAGACCACATATATAATAATCAGTTGATATGCTGTCATTGTAATATGGAAATTTGAAGTTAACATGGTATGGATAAAACCTGGCTAGGTTGTTGCATACCCTTTTTCAGTTTCAACTGTAACCTGTTTATATGTGTATATAAGAGTATTATTTAAAGGTTTTGGGCTTTTTGGGTTTTTTTGGTTGGTGGTTTGGTTTTTTGGGTTTGTTTGTTTGTTTGTTTGTTTGTTTTCCTTATCTGGTAATTTTTATTGAATGTATCATATTGTCTGCCCTAGAAAATTACAGTCTCTATGAAAATTCTCTGAAATAATTTTTTCCAGGTAACATTTATTCTTGCTTTTCTCTGGAAGAACTCTTGGTCACCATGAGGGTTTTGGTAATTTTTTTCCCCCAGCTTCTTGACTGACTTGTGCCTGGCTGATGCTTTTGTGAACTTCATGGGCAATGAAAGTAATTTTGTGCTGAATTGAGAGAGCCATGCTTTTTACAGCTTTTTGATGACATACTGATATCCTAAATTTTTACTTCACTCTCTGTTTACCCTGGAGTAATTATTAACATTTTTGTTAGGCTTTTTGAATTAAATGTGGGTTTTGTTGGCTTTCATTTTTTCCTGAGACAGTTTGTCGGGTGATACTGAATTGAAATGAGGAGCACTGGAACTCACAGCTGCTAAAATCATAACAGAGGTTGATTGTTCAGCTCCCCTTCGATCTCCTGGGTTTGGAAGTCAGAGTCTGGATTTAGCTAGGCTGTCATATAGGAAACACTAATTTCACTAAGTCCAAGAAAAAGGACTGTGTGTCAAAGCTGTGATGTGATTGACCTTGATTTCCAGATGATTTTGAGAGTGAGGGAAGCAATGGTTTTCCATTATTTTTCTCCTCAAGGAAAAGCTGTTTGAAATTTTGAAAAATTACATTTTGGAGAGTAAAAGGGTGGGTAACACCTTTTTAATAATACCAAGTTGTTATTTCCACTTCAGTTTTTGACTGAAACTGAGACTTTTGCCCAACTTTTGGACCTCTACTGACTGACTCACTAACACTTTCTCTCTGTATAAAATTCACTGGGCTCATAATTTGTATCCAGTGGAAAGGTCACATTGGAAATCTTCATATAAAAGGAAGAAAAGTTTAGTTTTTTCTGTTTTCAGAGTCCTTAGGGCTGTTCAGCTGCAGTTGTGTGTATCTGTGGTGACGATGTGCTGTCAGCACAGGTGTCATAAAAAGTGAGGCCAAGCCTGTCAGACACACACGTCGAGGATATATCTTCTTTTGAAACTATCAGTCTGGAGGAGGCTGATAAGACAACCAAAAGTAATCTTGAGTTGAGAAAAGAGAGAGAGAATAGCAGGATTTAAGATGATAGGGGAGAGGTGAGGTAAACAAGAAAGGAAGGCTTGGGGATGACAGGTTTGTACTTTTGATGTTAATAAAGAACATCCCACCTAACACAGCACCATCTCTCTCTGTAATCCCCTTGTGGCATCCCAGAGCCCCTGCTGCACCTGTGTGGCCTTGTCCCTGTTGGTGGCATTTTGTTCTGCTGGCACACTGCTCTCTGGGAAAGGGAAACTAGGGGTGGCCATGTGGGTCACCCCCACTGCTGCCTCACCTGGGGTGTACGGTCCCTGCCTTTCCCGAGGGACAGGCTGCTCATATCCTTGGCAGGCACCAGGGTACTGTGATGGGCAGGGAAACAAAACTATTGGTGTCACATCTGCTCTGTCCCTGATGTGCTCCAGACTGCCCAGCCCTGGAGCTGGGGGCTGGTTTGAGTCAGAGCTGTAGGGGCAGGGACAGTGTGACACCTGCACCTCCCATCAACAGGATTTCCTCGGCTGCTTCCTTGCTCATCCTCAACCTGCATGGCTTGGATGTGTGATGCTCACCTAAGGCAGGTTTGGGATTTTGGGCAGGGGGTCAGATTGTTTTGTTTTACTAATTGATTTCTATTTTCCTCCCTACTCTTTACTGAGTCCTCAAAGTATTTCTCTTAGGTTTACATTTACTGAGTAGTGATGAGTCACTGTCTAGAGCTGTCCTATCACACCTGTTAAAAAATTACACCTGTTTCTTGTAGATAAGGCAAGAAACAAATTACTCCGGGGTGCCTTTCTCTGACACTTCATTTGTCTTCCAGACCGTGCAAGGGTAGTTACCTTCATGCCAAAATTAATTATGGGCAACTCTGGAATTGCTTAATCTATCAGAAGCAACAAGAGAAGAAAACATTTTATTCAGTTCCAGAGACTGGGTGAATAAGGAATAGATGGGAGTTTTCCAGACATAAATAGAAGTTTTCTACTTCTATTTTCAGCTGATTCTGAGTTCTCACTGAAGTTGTTACAATTTCTGCTTTCATCAAAATTGCTTTACTGTGTCTTAAATTAGCAGGGTCACGCTATAGCAGATGGTTGAAGAGTTAAACTGTTTTCCCTTTTTCTGCAGTAAATTTTTTCACAGTGTATACAATGCTTACAACAACGCTATACACTCCTTGGCTTGCTCTCTGTTTCAAGAAAAAAATGCCTTTTGAAAGAATAAATCTTGCATTGGCTGGATATCATCTCCTAATCTAAAGACTGCAACTGGTAACTACATAAATTACTGTGATATTCTCAGCACAGTTTCAAATGAATGACTTTATTCCTCATAAAACCACTGCTGTATGGCTTTTTCACCAGGAACGGCGAGCGAGGGACCGCTCACTGTGTCCTTGTGCTGCTGGCCCAAATACTCCCTCCCGTCTCAGTGCAGACAGTAACTTCAAACTGTATTTATTTGTTTGGGATGAGGCAAGAGCCACAGGAAGGGCTGTGGCTTTCCCTGCTCGTTCCCCTGCGAGTGCCACATGGTGTGCCCTCCATCTGGTGGCAGGAGTAAGTGGGAGAGGGAGGGATTGGGAGTGCATTTACAGGGAGAAGTAAAAGTCTTTCACTGACTGTTGATTTAACAAGGTAATATCCCTGCAGTCAGAAATTAAATGGTTAGCCTAGGGGTTTTCCAGAATAGGCTTGTTGTTTAGAATAGTTTTCTTTATATTATAGCAAGCGAGAGGGGTTTATACATCTCTTGTATATCCTTTTCCTCTCCTCGGTGTAAATCAGAGCAGGGCTTGGCTCAGGGTTTGCAGTGCTCCAGACCCCTTTGGTTTTCTCCTCTCTTTACAAAAGCACAGCAGCTGTCCAGCAAACATGGGGCGTAGGGGAATAAAATATTATTTCATTTACTACTTTTATTTATTTTCACCATGCTCACATGCCTGGACCAGAGGAGTGCAGCCATTCCTGACAGCGTCAAAAGCCCTCTGTGTATTGAATGTGTTCCAGAGCCTCTGTGCCTGCTGAATCCTCTGAGCTGCCACCAGGGCAGGGACCCCAAAGGCGGCAGAGCTGGCTGGCACTGAGTGACATTGCTGCTGGGACCCTGCCATAGTTGCCCAAAGCTGCTCAGCACTGGCAGTGCAGGGAAACATCTGACCAAAATCACACGAGACCACATCCCTCCCTGACCAAAATCCCAAGAGACTGTCTCACTACCTTAATTTTGTTTTTTTTAATATTCCACAAAGCAGTGTTGTCAGCACCACAAGGCAAAATGATTCATCTGCTTTCTATTGTTACTTGCTCAAGCAATGAAAGTAATTATATCTAAATAGGAATACTTTTTAATTTGTTATCTGGCTGCTGAGTGTTCTCGGTTCATTTCTGTTACGTTCTCCTTTGTAATATTAACAGCTAAAATATATTTTTTTAATAAAGGCTGAAAATCTGACATCATCACAATATTCCAGGAGCTAAAATGTGAGATTAAATGCAAAATAGATTTGAATGGCTGGAAACTTCTTATTTGTTGCTGTAGGCACTTCTGTAGGAATTTGGGTGTTAATCTGGGGGGAAAGGCTCCACTGTGAGCCATGCATGACATTTCAAATACTTTTTGCTTGTCTGAGTAATATCCTGTAAAAATCTTGCTGATAGTTGGTCACATTACACGGATATGCCTAAAATGAGAGTTGATAATACACAATGGGATCTTTGAGCTGTATTTTATATGTTTGGAGCACTGACTGGACCTTTTTGGGGGGATGTGCCAAACTTGTGCTGGGTATTGTGAGGAATAAAAGCATTGATACAGTCAAGGATCCCAAAACCCTTCTGAGTCTTTCAGTTAGCACTTCTTCCTGAGTACGCCTGGATTAGGAGATGGGAAAAATTACAGTGTTAAAATTCCTGTGTTGTTGATAGTCCCCCGCTCTCAAAAAGAAGTCATTCCATATTGTCTCCTTCTGATTATATGTGTGATGCCACATAATGCACTCATCAGCTGACAACTGCGACCTTTCATTTTATTAATGTTTCTAATGATACACTTGGTGGGAATTGTCTGATAATCCAACCTGTAATAATTTGAAATCCTTGATTGGATGTGGGTAATCAGATTAGGTTCACCTAGCTGTCTATTTTGGGCTCTTTAAAGCTTCTTATGTACGTGGCTTCTATGGTTTTGGTTCTATTATTTTTATGTTTCTAGTTACGTAAGGAAAATGTATAAAAATTCAGTAGTTGTCTACTGAGGTAGGCTACTTAGATGAAAATATTTTGTACATCGGTGGTTTTGGAGCTGGCAAAATGCTGGTTAGGTTGCTTAAGAGAATTTTGTACAATAATAGCCCATAAATATATTTTTTGTAGAAACTAGTGTCTCTCTGAATTGATCACTTCCTGTGAGCACTGCAAAAGAATTACAGTTGGTTTTGCATTAAAAGGTTTTTGAAGCATATGGCAATAATGCTGTAATTTCTGTAAGCATTTGATGGGGTTTTGTACTGTGAATGTCTCTGTCACATTATGGAACTGATGAGTGTGAAGATAGCATGCAAAATGGCTTTGATTAATTTAAACTTTACCCTTTGTGTGGTACCATAACTTTGGGGGTTGCAATACAGGGGCACAGCTTCGCTCTGTAATTAATCCAGAGAGACAGAGTTCAATGTATGTGAGGTGATCCTGTAATTTTGTCATGTTGGGAGCTTACATTAAATTTTTGACCTTGTTAGATACAGACTTTTTTTTTTTTTTTTTAAATTTATTTTATTTTAACTGAAAATTCTTCTGTAATCATCTAAGAGCAGCTGAAAAGCTGTTGTGGGTCTCTGCCAGGCTGTGGTGAATGTGGAGCAGCCCGGGTTAGCTGTGTCCCCTGGGGCTTGTGCTGCAGCTGGCAGGACACAAGTGGAGCTGCAGCTACAAGTGTTCAGGGGCACAAAAAGTAGGTTGTGTTCCAAACATCTTGCTGTCACCTAGAGCTGCACTGAAATCTTCTGGTGTTCTGCTATCTGCCTAAAATCGGAGAGCAGCAGCAGCAGCAGGTGTCAGGCTCCTTCCAGTCCCAGCAGCTGATGCTGTGTGCACACAAAATCACACACATGTGCATGGATTGCCTGTTATTCCTGTGGGTTTATATACAGGCTGTGTTCCTCTATGACTTCTGAGCTAAAAAGATGCAATTGTGAAAATTTGCTTTTACAATTATATGTTCATGTAAGAAATCACACACATGTGCATGGATTGCCTGTTACTCCTGTGGGTTCATATACAGGCTGTGTTCCTCTATGACTTCTGAGCTAAGAAAATGCAATTGTGAAAATTCGCTTTTACAATTATATGTTCATGTAAGAGACCTGCACATTTACAGGAAGAAAAGTAGGTATTTTCCTCTTACAGTCAATCTGGTTTGGGCTTTAGCCTTAATTTTGCCAAGTTGGAAACCTGAATAATAACAATCATTATTTCATGCATCATTGTTCTGGAATACGAATGGATAGAAACAGTGTGCCTTTGACTGCCTTTAACTGTACTTTTTGCCTTTTCATTTACCAATGCAGATAGATCTCTGTATTTTAAAAGCAAACATTGGCTATTGGAAGCTGATTCAATTTTAGCAAATCGTCTACTTCATTACTCACAGACCACTTGGTCTCATTTTGTGTCATCTGCTGGCTATTTACTGAGTTTTTAACCTGATTGCTGGGGTCCTGCAGTTTATTTTATTTTGTTAATAGCACTTCTTTACAAAGGTCAGGCCCATTCAGCTCGAAGGTTTTGATGTGCTGCTTTCATTTCAGGAAACAGAACAGCCAGTGCCTACTGTGGATGCCCAAGAAATGCTGGAAGGATTTGTGTTGGATGGTGACTTGTTAAAAAAATTATAATTAGTCTTAGGGAGAGGACTTGCTGCACAAAAATATTTTCCTCTAGTGGATTAGCTCGATGAAGAAATATATAGTGTTTAAATTGTGTAAATAATCCCCCCAGGCTGTTCTGGTTGAGGTGGGTTTGTTGTTCCACCAGCAGAGCTGAACAAACTGTAATTTTCAGAGGGAGGCAGAGGGGCAGAGAAGGGCTTGGGACAAGGATCCCTTTGTGGGGAGCTGGAGGTGGGGGAGTTTATTGGGTGGCTTTTCAGTAGTGCTAGGGCAGCAGATATTGAAAAGCAGAGCACTTGGGCTCTTGAGAATTAGGGCAGAGACCTGAGTGGGTCGAAGAGGATGAACCCTTTGGTGCTGTTTTGTCCTTAGAAATGCCCAATGCTGAGGACTTGCTGCTCTCCCATGGGGAAATGTTCTAACTGAGGAGGAAATAGTCTTAACTATACTTAAGTCTTTAATAAGACTCCTACATAGGTGACCTAATTTTCAGTGCTCATCATTTTTAATTCAGGATTTTATTTATTTATATGTCTAAATACGGATCTGAGATTCTAATGTTAATCATCCATTAAAAAAAGTAAAAAGGAATCTTGGCTGTAGCTAATTTGATTAATTCAGTCTTTCCAGTTGCTGAGAGGTAGCCTAAATGCACAGCTAGAGAGGGTAATTTTGTTGATGACTTAAGAAATGCATCCTAGCAATGTAGTGTATAGTAAGCTATAAAGCTGTTGTTGTCTTCATATAAATGTGTCATTAAATCACATTTCCGAATACAGTGGCCAAGGTGAACAGAAGATAAGATCATGCAGAGCAAGATTATTCTCATTTCCCATCTCTCAACTCTCTAAATGTTCACATCTGCCTTGTATAACAGAATTACACAAAATCTTAGAATGACTTTCCCCCTCCCAAAAAAACCACAAAAACAAAAAAAGCGCAAAGAATCCAAACCTTAAATAAGCTGTTTTTTTTCTTCCTCTAGAAGAAAGGTGATGCATTAGTCATGAAAACTATGAATTATATTATTAAATAAAATTTAGGACCTAATTATTGAGGTGGAAAAAGCTTTTACCCAATTTTATACAAATCTGTGCCTTTTCTAGCCTAGAGAGCAAACCTGTGGGCACAGACTGCCAAGTCACCTCAAGTGACATCACTTTTATCTAAAACTTTAAAATCTGAATACAAGGTGGGAAAACACTTCCAGCAGCTAGGCTATTCCGCTCCCCACTCACCATCTGGATATTGTGAGTAAATTATTTTTATAAGCCAACGCTTCTGGAGTGTTTCTCTTGTGATATGCAGGATGAAAGGCTGGGGGAGGCATACGTGGTCCAGCTCCCCTGTCAAGTTGAATTCTTTCTTTCTTTCTCCACTCAAGGTGTATTTGCCTCATCAGTCATTTATTCAGTCCCAAGGCTCAAATGCATTATATTATTTGTTTGCTGATCCTGTCAGCTTAGCACACAGAGTAATATGTTATAGGGGAATAGTGGGCTGGAGCTGACAGGGGACGTTTCAGGAGTGAAATGTGGTAATGCAGGAGAGCAGATGTGAAGCCATCACAGGCTGGGGTGACCAAAGGACAGTTTGTAGTGGGAAGGGGAGGATGGTTTGGAGAAGTGGTTGGAAAACTCCCAAGAATGTTAAAAAATGTGTGTGACAAGAGGTGACCCTTCTCCACGCCCACATCCCAAAGCAAATCACAAAACCTCAGAAAGAAGAGAAGGTACAGGCAGGGTTTGACAGTCTTGGCAAAGCAGAGTTCACTGAGAAAGATGCAGAAGCAATCTTTATCCTAATTCACAGTGACTGGCACATATTTGGGTGACTGAAGCCTTTTTGTGCTCCCTCTGTGTTCACTCAGACTCTGCATTGATACAGCATTTCCACAGATTGCTAAGGAAATTTGCTGTTTCAAACAGGCTATAGAAAAGATGATCCCACATGCAATTCCAAAGAGAAGCTTAAGTCTTTTTGCTTTCCTAAATCCTGTAGGCACTCTGGAAGATATTGCTTACATAAATACCACAGCTAATATTGTATTTTGTTGACAAAACTATTAACTTCACTGAAAATATGTTTAACATCTTCCCTTGTGTTCTCTGTTACAATGATTTATTAAAAAGAAGTTTCTAAGGCTTAATCACATGTGATATTTGTTTTAATTGGAGATCAGATTTAATAAAACCCACAGTTTGTTTCACTCAGTATTGCATGCACTTCCAGATCTTATTTTCTTCAGTAGCAGTAATGTGCTTCTCCTACTTTTTGCTTTCTAACATGCCTCGAGTTGTTCAGGTCTCATAGTTATTGTTGCTTGTAGAGTGATGTTCTAATTCAAAGTAATTTGAAGAAGCATTTAACCAAAATTCAGAAGTGAGTGCTGTCCCAGTTGTCCTCGTGCCTGCCCTGGAAGAAACTGAAGGAGCTGATCTCAATTTAGGCATATATATTTTGGTTTAAAAGGCACTTATTGAGTATGGTTTTAATTGGGGTTGAGGGCGAGCTTCAAAGTAACGTCCACATTTGGATTTGCGCAATTTAAATCAGTTCATTAAAGTAAATGTGTAAAATCCGTAGCTGGCTATTTCAATGTGTTCCTCTGAGGAATAAATGCACAGGAATTGTTGAGTCTTTCACTGCTGTGTTTTTCTCTTTCTGGCAGAATTCTGCCAGCAGTGAAAGTGCCAGTGAATAGGCACAATATGGGCTGCAAATCTGAACTAATTTGGGGGTGACTGGAGGAAGAAGTTGAAGGGATACGATATTCATTAGGCTGCAGTGAAACACTCACTGGGTTCCTGCATTTGCTAAGTGCAGTAGATTTGTTTTCTGAAGGTTTCCAATAAAATACAGCAATTCAGTTTATCTTAAGTTTTCCCAAAACACAGACTTTACTGAGACCTCTGTTGTAGTGCCTATTGCTTCAGTATAGTTACAATTTTTCAATTTTTCGGGTTTTTGTATGTTCATACAACTTTGGTTGTAGCTACACTACAAAAGTTGTGGTTTGACTTTTTTTTGTCCCCTGCTTAAAAAATCTGCAGCTGCTCTGTACGGTTCAGCTTGATTAAATATATTTAGACTTCGAACCCCTTACTGATTTTTCCATTGCGATATTTATCCTTTTTATGTGTCAGCAAATGTGTCATATGTGTTAATGTCACAGATTTTTAAGGAACTTGGAGATGAAATGTTGTGTCTGCATAATCCACGTAGGTAGTTTGTTACCAAGAATATGAGTAGTCATGTCATGCTAATAACAAATAGGCCATCTGCCTCCCCCAATTCCTCCAGCTACTTGATAGTTTAATAGATGACTTTGTCTTCATAGTTGATGTAAGAAGCAGTGCAGGATGGCCACCACAATATTTTTTTCTGCAGTGGAGATAACTTGACTGTGTTGTGTACATGAGCGCCCAGTGAAAACCTGCTCCACTGATGAATTCCCGAATCATTTTTGATGTCCTCATGTCTATCTGTAGCTTCCTTAACACACTGTATTAAGAGTAAACTCAAGACTCATATTTGCTGAAAGTGAGACAAAAAAAATGTACAGAAGTTTCCCATTGATCTATAATAATTCTGCTTTTAATTTTTTTTCCTCCAAAGATTTAATTGACACTGCAGCTTTGGACTAAAACACTTTTACTATTTAGGAACAGCCACCCCACCCTGGCCTTTGGGTTGAGCCATCACTACATTACAGCATCTATTTGTTCAGGTGATTGCACATCAAGTTGTGCTGAATAGGAGGGGCATTTTTCAACCTTGATTCCAGTTCCTGAACATCTGTGTATTGCTGTTGTTTTGGTCTTTTATTTGTGCTCTAAATGCTTAAAACTGGGCTTTGAAATTTTTGTTGGATCGTAAGGGAGGCTGAAAGTGAATTAGACAGTGTAAGTATTTCTCCATGAAATCAGCACCTGCTGTTCTGGGGACACTTTGTGGGGTTTATTTTATTTTCAGCTACAGAAGGGTCAGAAGTCTGAAGAAAGTTTGGAACAGGCGAGGAAGTGTGGATAAACAGATGTCTTTGTGGGGAGTGAGGTACACTCGGGCATGCCAAGTGACACCAGGGAATGTTGCATACAAAACGTGTCAAAGGAAAAGGTGGAGCAGGTCAGGTCCCTTTCCTGTCACTTCTCTAGAAAACTCTGCCCTGTGACACCTTCGGTTTGCCATGTACACCCAAGTGTTATAAATGTGCCCCTTGGGGATGTGTGGAATTTATCAAGACTGCTGAGAAGAGGTGAAGGAGGAAGGTTGGCCTTAGAAGTGACAGAAAGGACCTTTTTGTGTGGACCTGAAGTGGACTGAGCAGGTCTTTGCAAGAGATTTGCTGTACTGAGAGCAAGCTCACAGGATTCTCATTGCAAATGGAGTGATGGCTTGGGAAGCCAGATCTCTGATCATCTCCACACTTGACATCAGTAGAGGCTTAGAACTGAGCAAGCAAATACTTTGAATTTTGCCTACTTAAAAATGTTTATCCTTCTAGTGTCCACACTGGTGTGCAGTGAAATCTGGTGTGGGGCAGATAGAACAATTCTGGAAGTCTTGCACTTAAGCTTAGTTGCCTTTTTGGGAGCTGTTTGGGTTTTTTATGGGCAGGTGAATGCATTTTTAACAGTGGGTTCTCAGCACTTTGGGAATCTGACCTGTTTTATACAATTCACGAAGATGTATTCAGGACCGTTCCTTCTTGAAGGAAATGAGTGATGAAATGACGAGGACCCTTGGAGGTCAGCAGAGCTGAAGGAGTCAATGAACTCACTGGAGAGGTACAGAATTGAAATCAAAATAAAGGACAGCAGAGGGATAATAATTGAATTTTATGGAGGCAGATGATAATTGGATACTAATCCTTCATTTTCAGTGCAAATGTCATATTCAGAGTGGCCTTTTGTTGGATTTCTGCTTCAGGAGGAGTAGGGACAGGCTGGACGAGGGCCAGGAAAGGTGAGATAGGGCATTTGGAGATTTCAGGAGCAGTAGCTCTTAGGAAATGGATGAAAAGACGGAGGAAATTTGATTTTAAGACAAGATCAGTTGAGGGAAGGCCGTAAGAGCAATCCTTAAGTATGTAAAAAACCCCAAAAACTTGCCAAGAGAAAAAGATTAGTCTGTTCTCAGTAAAGTGGAGGAAAGGAGAAAATACATCATGTCTAAATACCGCAGAATGATTATTTAGGATGGACAAGAAGTTTATATCTTTGGAAGAGGGCAGGAAAACAAATGCCTGGGGTGGCAGTGGGGTGAGCTGGGCCTGCCTTGAACCAAATGATCTCCTGTGGTCTCTCTCCAAGGCTGTCTGTGTAAGATTTTATGCTTGCTCCTTTGGAGAGAGCTTTTCGTTTATCCACAAGCAGTTGGATTTGCGGTACAGTGTAAATAACTTCAGGACAGTGTTTTGGTTATCAGTGCTGATTTCCTCAGTTGTATATTAGAACTGAAGGGTCACTTGGAAGCTGTCGGTGTTTTCAGATAAAAACAAATGCATCTGAAGCGCAGTTCAGCTGGTGAGATGGAGATTATCAGAACTAAGCCATGTGATATGGCATTTGTGATAACACTTCCCTTACATAAGCATGTGGAGTTGGTATTTTATCCTTTCTCCTTTTTTTTTTTTTAATCTGCAGTTTTCATTTTAGCCAATACACTTGACTGAACTTTTAAATATTTTTGTAAAATATCCAAGCTGACGTATCAGCTAGGAATCTCTTCAGTTCTATTAGAATTGCACTGGTAGATTACCATATACTGATAAGAAAATGTGGCTGATAACAGGAAGGTTACATGGCATCATCTTGTGGCTGTCTTAGGATTTTCTGTATCTAAGGTTAACTTCTTGAAATTCATGAAAGAAATTAAATTTTTTAAGTTATTTTTTAAATTCTAGAAATTAAACATATATTTGGGGATTTTTCTAATTTAAAGTAATCCTCAATCTTCAAATACTAGGTAGCTTTTCTAAGCATTCCTAAGTTGTTGTGTTGTTGGTTTTTTAAAAATTTTGGGTTAGCATGCCCTTAATTCCTCATTGTCCTTTGAGAACTGAGTATTATTTAAAAGTTAAATCATACAGTTCCAATAAAGATGTCCAGTGCCATCAGAATGACACATTCAGTGTAATTACTTTAGAGTTCACAGTGTAATCTAATGATTGGCAATTGAAAGGAATAAAATACTGCCAGTTGAGCAGTATTGAGATTTTTTTTTCCTTTTTTTTTAATCAGCAGATTTTCTATATAAAAAGCAAGGTTTCAAGGGGTTTTTTTGATCAATAGGTTTTCTATATAGAAAAAGAACCATCCACTGCTATTCACATCCACACAGAAATGGTCTCTTGCTGGAAGTAAACCTAATTGTCTGCGACAGTAAAAGGAACCACTTGGACTTGATTATGCAGCTGGTCACATTTTATTGAGACACTGACATATTCCCTGTGGTCTGGGAAGAAAAGAAGATTATATCATTGTGAAGTTTTGCTGGGTCAGTGCTCTGCCAGTGAATGCAGGGTTATATGCAAACACTTTCAAGGTGAGGGATTGTCTTTTCCCCGTCCTCCCTCCGCTGTGGCTCGACATCGCCCTCGGCATCGTAACCTGCTGGAAAATCCAGGGCACCGCTGCTTGGAGCTGTTTCTGCTCTTGAATTAGGAGAAACTATAGCAAAACCCTTCGTTAAATAATTAGATTTATAAGCTTTGAATAAAGTTATATTCCTTTTGCTGTGTTTAGAACAGAGGCTAAGATATCATTGTATTTCCAAAATAAAGGTCAAGGCATGCAGCTTATTTAAAATGCTTTAAATGCTACAAAGGTAGAGTTTGTGATGTTATGAATGCACACAATCCTGTGTACCATAGAGGAAAACCTGTCTCTTGTGACTGAAATTTAGCAACTATGAAAGTTAATAAGAAAACTGTAGTTGTGGGCATGTTTTTGATTGTGAAAGAAAACGGCATCATTTTGAGAGATCATCTTTCAAACAAGAGATCCTTCAATAATAATAATAATAGGTCTCCTGTGTAGATGTTTTCATTGTGTATGTATTTTGAAAGAACTTTTTTTACCAACAGCTCATCTGTTGAAAGCAATTTATTGTAATAAAAAGAATAAATGTATGAGGAATAGATCAGCCCAGTTTGTGGTATTTTAAGCCGAGAGTTCAGTGTTAGGCAAAAGCAAGGTTTCCTTGCTTTGCTAAAAGGAAAGTGTGTCACTCCTGTAACCAAAGGGAGCAGTGAGTGGGAGATGGCTTTCTTGTTGACAATTAACTTTAAAAACTTGGATGCCTTGGATTCCTTGGGGATGTTTTTACAAATGCCACTCAGTTTGTTGGTGGATCTGGTCACCTACTCTTTGTGGTGACAGAGTTGAGTTCATTAAATTAACTCATAATTCATGACTGCTTCACTTGCAGCTCTTTCATCATTTAATCACAGTTTTCAACAACTTTCCTTCTTCATCAATAATAAGAGGTAGTCAGTAGTTTTTCATTAAAATGTGACAGGATCTTGAACTTCAAGTTAACATGCAGAGCATATTGTTGCATTCATACAATTTAAAATGCTATTTTCTTTCTGCATGTGATACTGGAAAAGGCAAGACCTCAGGTTTTACTGTGAGTGTTCTCTTCCGCAACAAAAGGTTGTTTAACTGCAAGAATTATTTTTTATCAAACAAACAGGTCTGGAAGAGCCTGTTTCAGTTTAGAATGGCGTGTTACTGCTGAAAAGTAAGGTGAATACACTCTGAGAGGTCACGGATATTTGGAGCTATAGATTATTTTTCAAAAATCTTCCAAGCTTAAAATAGACCAGAAGAGTAATGGAAGGATTTTGTGTGTGCTGTTTTTACCCTGTTTTGGGCTGTATTAAGGGTTTGATATATCCTTGTTGAAACTCACATTGGCCCTCTGATGTTCTGAATATTTGGAAGATTTGGATGCTGGCTAGCTGTCACATAACTGATATCCAGATCTCTTAGAAAGGTTTGGAGAGATCACCTATGGCCAATTCATGACTTTGCAATGTTTAGTGTAGAGGAACAATGAATTGTTTGTTTTCAAATAAACTGTAAAATCAGAGAGTGAGAGAATCAGACATTTCTCAATGCCTTCCACCACCTGCCTTGAATGCAAGTTTGCCTTGAATCCTGATGTTGGAAAGTGAGATTTGAACTCTCCCCATGAGTTTTATTTAAAAAATATAAAAGGCATTTGACTGATGTGGTGAGTAGGAGCAATAAGCTTGGTAGTCCTGTAGTGAAAAACCATAAATGTACAAAATAGCTAAGCTTGGGAGCCAGCAGGGGCTGAAATCTGAGGATGTTCTTCAGTCCCATGGCAAAGAACTTCCCAGGAAAGTGAGAGGTTTGCCCTGGAGCAGTTCTGCATGAATTTATGGTATAACAGGGGAAGATACACATGGTCAGGTACCACAGTGAAAGTCTAATACCCACATGGACCTTAACACAGTGCAAAAATGCCGTGAAGTTTTGTTTAAAAGTACTTTTCTGTTTTCTTGTTATCTGACTTTCTGAAGAAACAGCTTAAGTCACTTTTTACTGGACATGCCCAAAAGCCACAGTATACATTATGTTAAAAAAAAGGAAAAAAAAAAAATCCAAAGTGGTTTTGTTGGAGAACTGAGCTGGCGTTCTGTTTTCTGACATTCCGTATTTTTTTGTGATTTCATGAATTGAGTTTATTCTGTGTCTGTCAAAAGTAAAAGCTGCCATAAATCATACTCCTTTTTGTTAAAAGCATGAATTGCACTCCTTTATATTAAAAATGTAATTTTACTACTATATCGTAGGACCTTTGTAGAATTTGTGGTGCAGATGCAGCTCTGCAAATGCTCCCTTGGATAACAAGTGATAAGTTGTTATCCAATAATGATCAGGGGACTTTTTAAAAATTATTTCTATTTTTATTAATTATAACCATTATTATAATTTTAATTATTATAATGATTATTATTGCTAGAAATATGCCCAGAATATGCAGAATGTATGAAGACTGATGGTAGATGTGACAGAGGACATTTCATAAATCAGCTTTGTGCAGCAGACGCTGGTGACCTTGCAATGTAATCCGAAGAGCCTGAGGTGCTTCAGGATCCTGCATGCAACTCTTTGCACCATGAGCATGTTTCTCTCACCTCCTGATAAATGTTTATCCTCTCTTGGACCTGAATTTATTTATTTATATATTTTGGGAGCGGCAAATTTGTGGCCATCAGTTCAGACCGTAGGAAATCCAGCCGGGCAGGTTGGAGACCAGCCCAGCGGAGTGCCCTAATTAACAGGAACATGTAATTAAAATTTAAGCAGATGTGGCTTGGGCAGGTGGTATTTCCTGAGCGTTTCCTCTGTGTGTGATGGACACAAATAACTCCTCTTCCTGCAAGTGTGGGAAATGCTGGTGCATCTGCTGAGCAGTTGGAGTGCGCGGGTGCTGAAACTGCCACAGCTCCGCTCCTGATGGACTGACGCGAGCTCTGAAATCCTCAACATATGGAAACATTTCTAAAACTCAGCCTGGACAAAGTTTGAGGGTAGGAAAAAAGACATTTGCATGGGAGGCTATAAATGTAGTAACCCCACGTGATGCGTTTCTTGCGTTCTTTTGTGATTATCTTCTACCAGCTACTGTTGGGATCATCGTGTTAGGCAAGTGAGCACTTTGATCTGATGTAGCTTTGCAAAATATGAGAAGTCCCTTCAACTCACCAGGTTTGACAACAGCTACTCAGCTGAAAAACCAACCTGTAAAATTTCCAAAATTGCGTTTGTTGTTAGTTATCTAAAATTACAATAGTTGCTTAATGAACAATTTCAATGAACAAGAAAAAAATAGTGAAAATTTACAGTCAAAATATGGGAATAAAGCACTTAGACATCTAACTCTGTAAAACTGGAATTCAGATTTTTTTTTTTAGTAGGCCAGGAAGCGTAGGCTATTCCCCCATGCTCATGGCAGTACAGATGGTAAATCTGAAAAGAACACAACCAAACCAACCACACTTGAAGTTTTACGTATTTGAGGGGAATTTTTGTCCCAGTAGATTTTTCAGATTGAATCAGTAGAATCTTTCTGCAATTTTAGTTTGTTTTTTTTCATGGGGATTTATAGCAATTTAATAAGATTTCTGAGAAGTAATTGTGTCATACAGTTAAATTATTCCATCTCTTGGTTGTTCGAGTGACCTGTTGTAATTTTTCAGTATCTGTTGAGTGGTGTTTCAGTGTCCCAGCTGGCTTATTTGCAATACCTTGTTCTCTCTTTGGCAAGCTGTGTCAAAAAGTGCTGTTGTAGCAAATGACTTTCCATTAAGGCACGGCAGGTCTGTGTTCCCTATGGTTACCAAATTGAAAATGAAATTTGTATATTTTGTGTGTGTGTTCATTTATCTTTTATAATCATCCAGTAAAGAATGGCCTTTTGAAGCTGCAGAGGCTGCAGAACCCCTGGCTTTATTGCAGGTGTATCTTCATCTTATTTCAAATTATTTTTCTAGATTTAGGACTTTGAATCTTCGACAGTGGTGGTCTTTTCATCATATCGAAGTGGGAAATCTTTACCCTGTTCAAGTGAAGTAGAGTGTACTTCCTGGGTTTTAAGTGCGATTTTACCTCTTGTTTTTAAATTCAGGACCTGAGCATTTTGAGATGGAGGAGAAGGCTCAAGAAATTAGTTTATGTCCTGTTCTGATGTGCATTAGTTCAATATCTGGTCTGTATTAGAAAGTAAAGGCCAAGAATTTGTGAAAATTTCTGAGACCATCCTATGAAGGCACAGGAATGTGCAGACTGTCATTGTTTTATTTATTGGTGTTGATTCTAACTTGAGATCAAATCTTCAGTCTGTGCTGTCTCTACTTCACTGGATTATGCAGTTTTACAGCAACTGAGATGTGCCCATTAACCTTGTGGTTATTCCCATGGAATGAACCTGAATAAGCACCTTAATAAAGTATTTTTTAATGTGAGCATGGGAGTAAAAATTTGGCTGAAGTTATCAGAGGCAGTGCTGTAAATGGAAGGGCTTTTTTTTTACCAATGGAAGGTTTTTTTTTGCCAATTGCATTGGTATCGATTCCTCGTGAATCTGCAGCTGCTGGGGGAACTGAAGAACATCCCCATCCCAAGGGGATGCTCCTCTCCACTGCTTAAATCCTCCTGCTGTGAGCCTCTGAGCCCTGCAAGTCTGAGGAAGGAAGTTATTGGAGAGTTTATAGAGAGGGCTGTGAAGTGCATGTAAAGTGTTGGGATTCTTCCAGGCTGAACTCCCAAACTTCACACTTTTCTGAATTTGGCTGGCTGTAGGAAATACTGTTTTTTCATGTTACGCTTGTTATACAATTAGTATGTGAAAAAATACTCTGAGTTCATGCAGTCAGCATCAAAGGCAAATGCAAGTCAGCGATTGCAATAAATCTGGAAAAAAAATCTTTCTGGTTGTGTTCATAAGATTTATCACAGTAGTCTAATATGTGTTGATTTATTGTAAAATACTGTGTGCTCATAATTTGCAATTTGATTTTCATATGCTATAAAGACATTATAGGGTAAATAGTGAGTGTGATAATTTCTGTAACTTAATCAGATATGTTGTCACAAAAGTTTCAAAGACATGTTGATTTAATTATGAACTGGTAAGTAACTTCTATTACTAAGGGAGCAATATGCTTATTGTATCTTCTTCCTCTTTTAATGCTTAATTCCTTTTATTGTGAGAGAATACTTCTGGTTACAATGTGCCATAACCCTATTGGCCTGGGATAAGTTTCTTTAATTATTTATTCTGTTAACGTTTCTGTCACCTGGGGGAAATGCAGATTTTCTGTTAATGATTGTGTTAATCAAACAACTTTCTGTATTTCTTCACTGCCCAAGTTTCTGTCATTACATTAGCAGGCACAGGAGATGAAATTGGAAACTTGTAATATACTGCAGATTGGATTAAGTCATCTGTGTGGTACAGACTGCTTGAAGACTTATTTTAGATAATTTGAAAACATTAAATCTCCAAGACAGTTATTGTTCCTGACAGGATCCCTGAAGTCTCACCATAAGGCCAGTGTTATTGTAAAGATTTTGAACTTTGTGTGTGAACAGCCTCGCTGGAGCAGTGCAGCTTGGGATACAGCAGGCTTATTTTGAACAAATGTATTCTTTAAAAAACAGATTTCTTTATACAAAGACATGTATATTTAAAAAAAAAAACCAACCGACTTTGCATGTTGGAATAATCGTTCTGCCCTTGTAATGAGATGATGGGCATTAAATATTTGATCTAATACATAACTTTTGAGCCATTTCTGGGTATAATGTGTGTTATGACTTCGCTTTCTGCCCTTTTAAGGCCTTGATGTTACCTAGGCAGTAAACTTTCATTTTTCAAAGGTCTGATTAGCCACAAGAAGGGTGGAGAAGGGAGTCTTTGTCCTTGACTTCCACCATCAGCTTTTCTTGGTGGGGCTCTCCGTGGGGTCAATGCAGACCCTTCTGGAAGCAGTGTCAGTGCCTTTAGCCAGGCTTAGGATACTGCTGAGGTACCTGGAAAACACGTGGAGGGGTTCTTAAATACCTATTGCTTTCTTAAAAAGACTAGACATTATTCAGCCATTTATTTCAGTTGTGTGCCAGACAGCCAGGGTATTTTTTGAAGTTCTGCTGAGGTCCTTAAAGCAGTTAAGCTTAATGGCCTTTTTCTGAAGAGAAGGTTGTGGACAAGAGTTTCAGGCAGTGTCAGTATCTCTGTGCTTGGAAATCAATACCTCTGTGATCCTTAATCTTCTTTCTCAGTCCTGAGAGCTTTGTAGACACAAAAAACCCCAAAACACCAACTTCACAGAATTCAGCAAGTATTCCATAAGCTTTTGTGCTGCAGAGTGCTTTTTATTTGAATAATCACTAATTTTATTTCTGTCCTGCTTTGCTTGCATGGCTGCTTGCCTGCATAAGTAGGGAAAGCCTTTAGTTGTTCCTTCAGCAAGCTCATCCTCTGAAGTTATCATGGGAATCGTTTCAGCATCTCGAATCTTTTGGCATTTGCTGGGGACGAGGGTGGTCCTTTGGTGCCTCCATGCTGTGGTCCTGCCATCCCCTGGCAGCCAGTGCTGAACAGGGATGCAAACCCAGTGATGGCAGCCCAGACCAAGCTCCCTGAGCTCTCAGCTGAGCCATCAGTAGATACTGCCAAGATAATTCCAAGATAATTCCCATGTTTGCCTTCTATGCTGCCCAAGCTGGTGGCTCAGGAATCGTTTACTTCAGGTAGGAAATGTGAGGAAGACATCCTGACAGTGAGCGCCGCATTTGGGGGAACAGTTCCATTCGGCTTAGTAAATTTGCTTTATGTGATGAATTTAAGCCAAACATGTAATTATAGCTATGTAATTAAAACTGATTTTCAGGATAATGCCCTCCCTGTAGTCCTTGAAATGTTACTTCAGATTGGGTTCTTCATATTTAAAGATTGGTTAAATTTGTGCTCTTTTAGAAACTTGATCAGCAACAGATGTATGGATGTGGAAACAGTTACTGTGATAATTTCTGTAAGATTCTCTATTTCAATTGGATATTTTTCCTATACATATATTTTTTCTTAGTTTTATTTCCCAAAAAGCAGTTGCCTTTGTCCCATACTCAGTTTTAAAAAAAAAAAAAAAAAAAAAAGAACAGTGGTTGGATTTTTTTGCACATTTGATGATAGATTTTTAATAAAGTTATGCACTGATGCATACTAAGGCACAGGAGTCTTAGTGGAAAATAAACTAAACCCATGTTTACTTGTGTGGATTTTTTTTTCCAGAGATTTGTTACAGTTCCCCAGAGAAGACGATGCAGACATCGCAATGAAAATCCTGGGTCAGTGGCGTTCCCAAGGCCTGGAAGATGTCCGGCTGGTAAATTACTCCGTTCTGCTTGACCTGCCAGGCCCTGCTTCAAACACAGTAACTCTGCAAAGCAGCGGGGAATGCTTTTATCCAAGTGGACAGCAGTGCAGCAGAGACCCCAAAACACTTCCCAGCCAAGACCTCCTGTACTCGTATGCAGCTTATTCTGCCAAAGGAACTCTCGAGGTAACGTGACCATTTGTCTCTGTCACTTGAGGTGAAATAGAGTTGGGAAACATCAGCTTTCGTTGAGCCTGTCTGGAGAATTGCACACAGAATCACAGAATTATTTAGGTAGGAAAAGACCTCTAAGGTCATCAAATCCAGTTGTTAATATGAGGAAATGCTCAGCCTTAAAATAGGCATATTAAAGCATATTAATGTGAATTATGATGTGGCCAATCTTACTTATCTTAATTAACCTTACAGCCTTAATTCAAACTTATATATATGAAAAGTTCAGAGCATTTATAGATGCACACACACACACACATATAATACCCACACATATATATGTAAGTTTATATTTTTTTTAAGTGTCTGTGTTTACGAATTGGCACATTTTGCTCGGATGTAAGAATCTGAAAGCTGTGTCTAGAGCTACGCTTTATCCTCCCTGATGTATGAGTGCTACTGGTTTGAGGGATGCTTGTAGAAAGAATAAGATGAGGCTGGTGGGAGTGCTGGGCTAATACCTGGAGCTTCTGAATTATGGTCATGGATCTCGCACAGTTTCTTTTGTGACAACTCAGTTGACACATCTGCTTTGTTTCCTCTTGAAAACCCCAATTCATACTTTTATCTTACTGTGGTTACTCTAGGAAGTTTTGTCAGCAAAAAGATTCTGCCTATTTGGATTTGTTACTTGCCAAGTGAAGTAAGGTCTTGGATTATCTTGTTTTATCCTGTTTACTGTCTTCACTGTCTGCTTTCCTTTTGCTTCTTCCCAAATATTTTGGGAGTGCACAAAGGGGCCATCATTTCTGTTTACTTTTCTAGCTGAGATAGCATAAATCTCAATAAATATTTCTGAAATATAAAATTTGCAATTTTACTGCTAATTGCATTAATGTTGTATTTTTCCTTTTTAAAAGGTGGAATATTATTCCACTGGTGCAGGGGGGTTTCCATCTTGGTTTGTTTTTTATTTAAAAGACATGTTTTTTCATGGCTTGGAACACTTACCAGCTATAAAGGAGCAGACTGTGAATATTTTAATATTTAAGCATGCCTACTCTCCATGCTGAGTCTCGTGAGCCTCTGTTCTGGGTTTCTGTCCAGTTCAAATTTATTGTTGAGAAGCAAAATGAAGTTGGCAAGAAGAGGTTCTGGCCTGCACAATGCTTTAACTTTTCCATGGGTGAATGAAAAGTACTGATGAGTGGGGTTGCCTTCTCATATCACTTAAAAAGTCCATGTTTAATATTATTTTCTCATTGTAACTTAGTAAGAGTCACTGTAATGAGAGAAAAGAGTGGTTGTGACCTTTGAGGTTTTATTTCATGAATGTCAGTGTGTTGCTAACAAATTCATCAGACTGAAGGAAATCCAGTGTTCCGGGAAGAATCACTGCTGTTATTCCCAGCAGCACATGCTCCACTTTTCATTATGTTCCAGGGCAGTTTTCTCTATGATTTCAGCAGAAATGAGGCTCACACACACTGTCCTCATCACAAGGGCTGGACCTTGGCTTTGGCAAAACTCCAGACTTGCACTGGAGCCAAAGAATGACTCTCTGCATAGTTTTACAGTCAGTTCTTTGAGATACCTCAGCACCCTTGTAGAACTTGAGATGTGTTCTTCTGTTCTTCAGAAAGTCTACCTGAAATGTCCTTAGATCTAGAGTTCTTGCCTAAAAGGGAAATTTTCTTATTTGTTTAGTCTGCAGGTAAGCTGGTTGTGATCTAACCTTCCCGACTTTCAATCTCACACACTAATCTCTACTATTTAAACTAATGGAAGTAGAAAAACTTTAAATGAGAAGTAGCAGGTGGTAGTTGTTGCTGGGTTCAGCCATCAGAAAGTGACTTGATTGCTTGCAGTGGAACTACGAGTCGTGTGTTTTGAATATCCTGCAGTGGTTTGTGATTGCAAAATCACGAGGGTTTTCCTGTGAACAGGTATTTTTATAACAGCTACTCATAACCTGAATAATTTTCTTTCAAATGTGGCACATCCTCAGCAGAAAATTCCTATTATGTGTCACTTAATCAGGCTGAATTGCTAATACTGCTTCGGTGCTGCTGCTTCATTGTATCTCATTTGTCTGTTTGGTTTGCTAGAAGTTGAAGCAAATAAAACCATTAAGCTATTGCAGTCTGGCTACCAGCAGAGCTACAGCTCCACTTTCATGTTGACAAGGTTATTTGTAGAACAGCAAGACTCATTTTCTTTGACCACCTGTCATGTCCATTCATCATACGGCCATTGTATATGAGCCATCCAATTTGTGCTTTCTGGTAACAGTCTAAACAGCATTTGTGAGTAAAAATGTGAGCATTTGTGATCTGAAATCTACTTCAAAAACCTACTTAGTGCCATTGTGATGGATGGTGCACTTTACTACTTCTCTATATTTCATCGGGCTGTGAAAAGGTGACAGTGTTTACCCATCACGGTGACAGGCAGGGCAGCTTACAGTTCTGGAGAGGGCTGTCGAGTCAGTTTTGAAATAGATATTGCAGCAGTTATGTAAATAATATATTGTAGGCTAGGTCAGCCTAAGGAAAGGATGACATACCTGAAATATATTTTTATTAAAACTTAAATATCAGCCACCCTTTATGGAGCTTAAACCTTTTGTCTGCTTGATAGAAACAGGAAAGCTGCTCTGGCCAACAGAGTGCACATATAAATGGAAATTACATTGCTTCAAATTTATTCATTAAAGCAAAATGCATTGTCAGACGGTAGCCAGTCTCCAGGTGAGGGTGGTGTGGTGAATCCGAATGTGCTGCTGCTGCTCCTGGAGTGAGGAGATCAGGAGCTGGGGCTGTGTGGGGAGGGGTGGGGGCTGAAGGGATGATGGGAGGGGCTGTGACCCCCTGAGATCTGTGTCCCCCTTCACATGGTGAATGGTGTCAGTGGGCCACGTGTGACACACATGGGGCTGACCCAGGAGGGCAGTAGATGATGAGCAGGGGTTTCTTTGGGCTTGCAGGAGTTGGGTGGCACTCGGGGCACTTGGTTTAATTCGTTCTGGGTGCAGCAGCTTCAGGAGCAAACACACGTTCACAATGGTCATCTGCTCCGTCCACTGTTTCTTTGGCAACTGGAAATAGTGCTAGCAGATGTGATGGTTGGTGTCTCAGAACAACGTTCAAGTACAGACTAATTAAAGCAAAATTTGTATTGTATTTGCTTTGTATTCACGTGTGTTCTGAAATTCTGTTTGTGTGACCTGAAGTTTTGCTCACTTTCCTTTCACCTTTATTTATTCACTTCCTACTTCATGGAGGTGATAAGGGACTTTCGGCAATCCTAAATCTGCTTGAATACTTTAAACTGAGGTACTTGGTGTCCTCTGTTATTTGGTATCATCTCATGCTACACTTCACTGCCTCTTCTGGAACAATGCACCAAATCCCTGTTGGTTCCTTTGCTGCTCCTCTGTTACAGTTTGGGTTTTTTTCTGCCCTCATGGATGCCCTCAGCAAGCCCAGCAAAACATGTTTATTTCCTGGACCTTTCATGCATGAAAAGGACTGTGTTGGTTCAGGAACCAGGAGAGGATGGAAGAGTATGAGTATGACGTTCCTGAAATGGGGGTGCACAGGCAGGCAGGAATTTGAGGGTTAAATGAGCAGAAATCCGTCATGCTCACCTCCAAGGCAGTTCTCCCAACACCCAGCTGTGTCTGTTTTGTATTTCGGCCACTGCTCTGTCCCTGTCCCTGACTACTCTGCCATGTCACCTCTCCTCCCTGCCATCACCCGTGTTCCCTATTTTCTGCCGATTTCTCTGCTGCAGTGTCTGCTGATCTGAGGCATTTGTACCCCAATCAGCCAGGGGTATCTGTGATTAGTTCTCAGGGGCTGCAGTGAGCACAAAGTGGGAATGCTGCCTGCCTGCCTCTGCCCACACTGTGCACAAGAGATTCTCTGCATCTGCTGGTCACGTCCCAGCCTGCTCCGGTTCGTTTGTTTTGGTGACATTTTCTCAGCTAAATGAGAGCCCACCGCAGAGATTAATGCAACCTGAAGCAATCTGGGAAGTACAAGCCCATCTGTTAAGCTCACTCAGTCATCTTCCCACCATTCTTCAATCTTGGCAAGATGGGAATAAGGGAAGCAGGACTTGGATTGCTGTCAGCTCCTCTTTCGCAAGGAGGGGAGTTTGCTCACTTCTTACCCCATATCCCATTTCCTCACGGCTGTCTTTAGATGTCTCCATGCATCCCCTTCTCTCCCAGGTCCTTTGCTCTGCAGGAAGATGGGAGTCTTCCTCTCCTCTCCTGCTGTTCCTCTAACTTTTCCCACTCCTTCCAGAATGTATCCTCCAGTCCCCTCTCTGCTCAGGTTTCCATTCTCCAGCCCTGTTTGCTGCCAGCACTGGCAGCTCTCTGTATTTCCAGCTCTGCACCAAAAGCTCTGGAGTTTCTCTGGAGGGGACAGTGCATCAGGAAGTCCTTGACCCCAAAGCTTGCCTTCATTTGATTCGGTTTCATTGTGCTGGAAATGTGATTAGTGCACCCTTATTATCTTTTCTCTTCCCTCCAGCTAATCAGTGGTAATTTCCTTAACAATATTTCAGAATTAAGATTGGTGTCAGCGGGTTGGTTTTAGAAAATTTTAAAATCTTCCCAGGTTATTTTTATCCCCAGGCAAAATTTCTAAATGAGCCTTCTGCAGCCTGCTCACTCTCACATCTTGAATTCCAAAGGCAGAGAGTGCGTTTAATTTAGATTAAATAATCACAGCATCTCTTCCTAAGTCTTTCAGTCATTTTTGATGGCACATTGGTGCAAAATACCAAGCTAGAGGGAATCTTGATACATGTGTGCATTTAATTCTTTTAGGCATGCCAAATTTAGTTCATTATTATCTTTATTAACATTTTTAAAGATTTCTTCTCTGAAGAGACATGCACTAGCAAAAATGAATCCCTAGCAACTGAAATCAGTTTGCAGATGGTTAGGGCTATAGGTTGAATAACACATACACACAAATGAGAAGAATCATGTGATTTTTTTTTGTAACATTTAGAAGTTTTAGAGCAGATTTATTTATCTTTTATTTATAGAAGAGTTTCTCAGAAACCTCTTCCACAAATAATCATAATTTAGACCACTGCTCTGCATACCAAGTAGGCACCGCAAATTTTCAAGACAATCTCACTAAGAATATGGATTTTAGAATAGACTTGACCTTTAAGCAGAAAACAACATTCAACATTAACTACAGCATAGCTGCCACTCCATTATAATTACATATAGAAAGCTGTGAAATGCAATGTGAAGGTTATATAATTTAAAATTGCAGGCAAGGGCTCCAAAAGCGATCATTGAAGAGATGTCCTGCAGAACATCCTGTCAGTTTTCTGGCATATATCACGTAACCATTAATAAATAAAGTTGTACAGTTCCCTAAAAATAATAGTAGTTCATCATGCACAAAGCCCCGATTAATATTGCTGGAAGATTTTTGTGCCATTGAAGGGCAGGGTTTCAAAGATGCAAACGCTGCTGCTGCAGAGCTTTTTGCTGTTTTATAATTGCGAGTCAATACTGTCCTGATGTTTTACTAATAAAATGCTCATAATGACATTTTAGTAATAATGCTATTAATAATAAATGAGAGTTTTTAAATGATAAAAAAGCAAAAGCTGAGGCATCTTGGTATCCAGAGACATAACAGATCACTGAGCACTTCCATGCCATTGCACAGAATCAGCTGAAGGCATTTCTTAGTAAAGCCTCTGTACAATATTAGAGAGGGAGCAATGTTGAACCATAACAATTATTTATATTCCAACTGCATGGTAAAAACCAAAGGGTACAAACCCTGAGGGCTTGGGAAGAGTATCTGGTGCTTTTTTTAGGTTTTAGTGCAAGCAAAATTCCTATTGAAATAAATGGGAATTACATCATTTTTAAGCAGAGCTAAATTTTGTCTGTTAGCAGTCACTGTGAGAGAATACCCATGGAATTTGTGTTATTGCATGGTTCTCCAAGGAGTATTTCTCTCTTTAATTTTTATTGTATAATCAGACCCACTGGGTTGCCATCCCCTCTGCAGTTCAGTGGATCCCTGGCTTGGTACCCACCCAGTCAGGCTGTTTTTCTTTGTTAATGGTGTTTGGTTCAAACCTCAGTACAAATGTACTCAGGTCAAGTGGAAATCTTTCTGCCGAATCACAAGTCTTGTGTTCCTTAGGTGGTGCCATCTTCTCCCCCCAGGTAATTTCTTCTTCATCTTCCTGGTAAATATGACCCTACCAATAACACACCTGTGCCTTTTTTCTGTTTAAGTTTGTAAAAGCAATATTCTACTCTGAGGAGGAATTTCAAGTAAAAAGCTTCTTCTGCTGTGAGCCATTGGGATTGGGTTTTGGGGATCTTTTTCTTTAAAATTTCTCCAGTATTCTGGAGGTTTAAAACTGCCTCGAAGGAATCCTGCTTACACTGACAAAAGCAAAAATTTCCTTCAACAGAGGGACTATTAAGTAAATATCAGCTTTTAAAAAATTGCTGGTATGAGAAAAACATCATAAGAAACAACTACAACTGATACGAGAACAATAACAAAATATTTTTGTATTTATATAATACTCAATCCTTGCCCTAAAACTACTTACATAACTTTATTGTTTAAAAAAATGTAGTTTCATGCATGAACAGTAAAGAACTGCTTAAAATGCTGCTCAGTTCTCCGGTAGTTATGAGTGACTGTAAAATGCAATATTGATTAAACTATTGCTGCTTCTCATTTTTTTTTAGTTTGTTCTTGAGGAAGAGAAGCAAGTCCTAAACCCTCTTCAGAAATATTGGCAATACAAGAGCATCTGTAGTTGAAAGTGGATTGCATTTTACTTACTTTACTTTACTTTAATCCCATAAACATCCTGGGATTTTCTGGGAGCATGGGCACAGGGCTCTGACCCCTGGCATTAGGCATCCATGAGGATTTGGGTTACAGTTGCTGTAACAATGTATTTTTTTAAGGCAAAAAATCACTCTTCTGCCATACTGCGCTTGATTATTTTTGAAAATGGAGAAAAAAATCTAAATAATGGTGGCGTCTTGTGAATTAGAGCTGGCAGCTGAAAAGAATCAGCAGCGACTATTTTAATCTTTGATGCAGTGTGATAAATCTTCGCAGTTGAAGCCTCAGCAATGTGTTTTATCTTAGGAGTTATCTGTACCTACCAATACAGCTTCTACAGCAGAGAGTGCTTTGAGGAATGCTCTAAACCCGGACACTGACTTGGTAGTAGGAAAGACCAAAAAAAAGTAGAAGGCCACTCTCAGAAGAAACCTTTTGAAAGAAATAACTTTTGAAACCTTTCAGAGCAGGATAAAAAAAAAAAAAAAAGTATTGCTGTGATACAAATGGTTGAAAAATATATATAAGAACTGAATTCTTAAAAACAAAAAAAAGTGGAAAAAGCTAAAAAAAGAGAAGACCCTGGCAGTAACCATTGACAAGTGTAAGTTTGGTGTCCAGGTGCTGTTGGCAGAAGTGCATTGGCTGTGTGTGAGAACTGTCAAAATGCCAGTCTCTTCACTGGCTGGACCAAAATGTCCTGAGAAAAAGCTTTTATTCAGAAATTCCCTTTTGAATCGGTTTGGAAATACAGCACTTGTGACTCCACCTACCAATTGCAATCCCAGGAGAGAGGTATCCTCTTACAAATAAATAAATAAAAAATAGCGCAGAGTAAATAAAACTGGAAATACATTGGTCTTCCCTCTCAGACGTCCTTAGGTTTTTATGCTGTCTGACGTGCTACGTCTCCCACTAAATGTAAATAAATCTCATGTCTAACCTCATGTAATGAATATTAGTTACAGCGTTTATCTCATTCATTAAGAGGCCTTAATGTAAATGAATCGTGAGCTGGATCAGTTTTATTCTCACAACTATTTCTGGCGTTGGTGTGCTCTGCAGCTCGAAGGGAAGGTGCCTCATCAATCTCCAGGTTCTGACTGGCCCCAGAGTAGGTGTGCGTGAGAAAGAAGATACTTCAAGGAATTTATCTTCCTTCCACTGAATTATGTTCCCATATAGAGTTAGTCCTGTCTGCTGCAGGATTCACTGCCTCGCTCTGGTGTCTTGAAGGGGCAGACAGAGGTGAATAAGGATGGAGGAGGTCTGGCAATGGCTGCAGCTATGGGGGAGCAAAGCTGCTTCAATATGCAAGAAAGCTCCTGCTGTGTTCTCATCCAAGAGGGATGTGTCTCCTGCTGCAGGTCAGTGCTGCCAGGCACAATCTTCACCTGAGGAGTATTTTTGAGGATGAATTAGTATGCAAAATCTAGAAATTTAAATTGCTGGAAAAAGGATTACTTCATCAGTTTTCTAACAAAAAAAATTATTCAAGAAAATTTTCTCATATTTTTGTCCACGTTTCCCTTTTACCTCTAAACCCCTGATGTCTTAAGGCTAAAGGACAACATTACAATTGTGTAAAGTCACAAACTAAAATCTAGAATGAGAAATTGTATCAGTATGGGCAGTGTTAGGCTCAGGATTTGGAGGGTAATACTGCCTCTTTGAATTGAAATCTTTCCCTGATGATCTTACTGCTGCTGTAGGGCTGCTCTGCCCAAAGTAAACTTTCACAATTGTTCCATTTTCTCTGCAGACTGTGTAGATAATTTGTTCACGATGTTTGTGAAGTAGGTACCAAAAATGTAAAGGCACCAAAAATGTAAAGGCAAATGAAGAAATACAGAGGGAACCCCTTCAGCAGAAGTTACAAGTAGTGGATGTTGCTAATGGTGACTCTTGTGTGTTCTTTGTCTCGTATTTTGAGTTTAGCCTCTTGTGTTTATTACCATCAATGCAAGGCACCAGTGGATGCTGGAAGATGGACCAGGGAAATCTGTGGTTGAATCAGAATTGATTCAAAAGCTTGAGCTGTTTCTAGTTTCCCTTTGTTTGATCGTTCAGGATGTGGGGCAGGAAGGATCAGAACAGGCGCAGAGTGGGAACTGAGCACAGATTTCTGCGGAAACTGATCTCTAACATGTCCCTGACTGCTTTTATTGGGAATTGTACCATCAGGTGGTATTACTGCAACAACACTGAGTGGTTCTGAAGTGCTGGGAAAGGCTGACCTGAATTCCAGGCTGTGTGGAAGATGAGGGAAGCTCTGTCCAGCTTGAGCTCCAGAGCTCCGCATGGGCTGCGCTGATGGCAAAGCTTTTGCTTTAAGCACTAAAATCAATTATATGATGTCAGGTCAGCTTGCTCTTTCCTCCCATCAAGCTGTCCAGATTCCAGAGTCTCTTCAGACTTTCCTGTGTGTTTTAGATGATGTAAACACTTCTCCAGCTTTTCTTTTGCAGTGCCACTGTACAAAGTGAGCAGTTTACTGGGACCCTCTCTAAAAAGGAGCAGGATTTGTCCATTGCATGGGATTTCCTCTTTTTCTCCAGGTTTTCCATCCCTGCTGAGAGCACATGAACCAGGTTCACAAATCTCTGTGGCATTTCTGCCCCCGCTTAAGAGATGAATGGTGAAATTGGTGTGAAATTTGGCACAGTTGAGGAGAACCTTCACCCTGATCTTTGGAAGAGCATAGGATAAAGGTGAACTACTAATTTTGTTATAGGCAGGGACCTGTCCCGAACTTCCATATAATCCATGCTGTTAGTTAAGAAAATAAAACATTTTCAAAATGGAGGTTAGCTGTTTCTGAAAGAAAAAACTAAATGCTTCTGCCATATAAAACCTTTAGATGACTGAGCAATGTAGGATGCAGTATCACACTGAATGGCCAAATGAAAATTCCAAAATACTGAGTGCACTTTTGAAAGCAAAATTTGAAAGCCTGAGACAGAAAATAACTTTTTCTTCCCTGTACAATTTTATTATCTGTGAGACATGAGTGACACACTACATGTTTCTTGTAAAATAAGTCTGTTTCCAAAATGTTAGGTGGTTGAAAACCAGAAAAATATTCTTGTTTAATCACAGAGATGAGCTGTTCTCAGGTACAGCTATATATATGTGTGTATATTTGTCCTGGTCAATCATTTGGGCCACTTGAATTTGCTATTACTCAGACACATTCCCTGTTTTTATTGGAGTCCTTTTCTGTCATCTGAATATATTTTTAGAATGTGTTTTTCTCCAGTCCTTTTTCTACAGATGTAATTTAGAGACCTATAAATCTGTGCAATGACTCAAAACAACAGAATTCACAGGAGATGGGAAAGATGTCATTTTCCGTTTCATAACTGCATATTTGCTTCTGCAAATTGTTTGCTCAAATGCTGCTTTAGCACTGAGATTTGTGTTTGCATCATTACATGGTTGGGCATCTCCCTGATTATGTTCAAGTGGATGATGTTTGGCCAAGCAAGGGCTATAAGTACTTTGTGAAAGAGCATTTATTATCGTCCAGAAAACAGAGTTCTCCCTGACATTTTTGAAAGTTCAAGTGTTCTCTTGATGCAGTGGGTGACCTCCTCTTGTCCAGAGGAATGATTATTTCCCTCTTTGAGGTGGATGTCTGTTTTGTAGTTGGATACTTCTGGAATTTCCCTTTGGTCAGTTTGGGTCACCTGTCCTGGCTGGGTCTCCTCCCAGGCACTCCCAGCTTGGAGTAGGAAAAGCAGAAGAGGCCTTGGCTCTGTGTGAGTTCTGCTCAGCAATAACAAAAACATCTCTATTTTCCACCCCTGTGTTCAGCACAAATCCAAAACACAGCCCCACAATAGCCACTGGGAAGAAAATTAATTCTACCCCAGCCAAAAGCAGCACAGTTCTGAATCATGAATTCTGACTTGGAAGACTGAAAATGGTAGGGCTGTTTTCTAGATATTTTGTTTTGATGCAGCCAAACTAAAATTGAAACAACTGGATAAAGGTGAAACACCTGTCCTTAGGGAATTAAAATAGCAAATGTATTATATGTTAAAAAATGAAATATTTCAATTTTACATCGATTCTAACGCACTTACATGTAGTGTTTCACTCCAGTGGCCCCACGTTCTGTCTCTGGTGGTGTTTGCATTCACAGGATGTTCTTTGGAGCTGTCATTCCAGACAGGAGATGGCTTCACTCCTCTGGGGGTGTGGGAATAACTCTGTTTCACTCTGAGCAGTTGGAGGGAGCTCACCCAGCTCAGGTTGGTTCCTGTCCTGCCCAGCCGAGGGGACCCATCCCTGCCACAGCTGTCCTGCAGAGCCTGCTTGGCTATAAAGTGCTTTTTGACCCTTCTGTGATGGCCAGGCTGCTTCTCTAAAGGCTTAATGCCTGCAGCTGCACTAGGAGGGAACGCCTGGTTTTAATCCAATATGATATAAATTAAATAAAGGCCACTGGAGGAGAACACTCTGAGGCCTCTGGATGTTCTGTGTTCATTCTGTGTTCCAGGGGAGCCAATGAAAGTTCCACCCAGCCTTGAGAATTTGCTGAGTTCAGTCACAATGGGACTGGATTCAGATATAAACTCCTTTCACTGAAAATTTTAAGGCCAAGTTTAAATCACACCATTATAATTTGCTGTGTACATATGTAGCTTATGATTTTTTTTTTAAGATACCACATCACAGCTGAGTAATTCTGTTTTGTTTAGTTTATCCTCAGTCTATGTAATTTGTAAATGTATATTTGCATGAATAATTACCTCTGAATAAGCTAAACCAAGCAGGCTGGCAAATACAGATTACTGTTTTTTCTTAGGAAAGTATGAGCAATGTGACTTTTTGCTTTAAGGACTAATGCTACTAAATAGCCTTGCAGTTAACTCTTAAAAATGGGGGGATATAAATAACATTAAATGCGTACAAGAAAGAATAATGAGAATTTAAAATTTTGTCACTAGTGAAGTGACAGACAATCAGCACTGCTTAATGAAAGTTTGAAATAATATTTCCGATAGTATTTTCAGCATCTAATGATCTCGTGACCAGTTTTTTGTGACAAAAGGCACTGTTCTTAGAGATTAATGTGTCTGAAAATAACAATGTTTTATGTCAAAAACTTGAAAAACTAGGTTTGTGTTTATTATATCAAATATAGTAAAAAAGTTGAAGGAAAGAAAATATAGTTAGGAAAAAAAAAAAAAGCCCTGATATGTTTGGATATGTAGGTTTGGATATCTTACTGGACATCATGAGTTAAGAAGTAATATTTAAACACTTGTTTTGCCTTTTGGGAAAGAGAAAGAGGGGAGGGTTGGGAACAGAAGAGGGGAGTATGAAAATTAAAATAAGGAAAAATAAAGTTGAAAGAAAAAAAAAAGGGAACTGAGCTTTGTCAGCTCAGATTTATTTGGGGCTCTGTAACCATAAAACACAGAAGAGCTTCTCTTCTGTAGGCTATAAAAAGGCTTCGATCTTGATTCAGTCTCTCTCAGAGTTGGTAGGAGAAAAAAATCTTGCAATAAACTGTAAGAAGCGAGCAAGCAAACAAGTTTAACCTCAGTGTCTTTCCAAAAATGATCCTGGAAGTGCAAAAGCTGTGAGAACAGCTTCAGTAGAGCCCAGTCTGGGATGGGGCTCTGTGTGCTGGACAGGTGGGACGAGGAGGAAGAGAGGACATGAAATGTGTCTGTGACTAAACTCGGTCTGCAAGGCCAAACTCCATCAAACTGAGGTCAAGGGACATCTTTTTTTCCTCCTGTTTTAGTATAAATTACAGTTTCAGCTGCCACCGTAATGCAGTGTGCAATTTTATGTAATAAAACCTAGACACAAAGAACCCTTTCTGACTGTAAGCTGACACAGTGAGTCACATTGTATTGAAATACTCCAGAATTCTATTGCAGGAGCAGGAGTATTGAAGCAAAGAAAGCCTCTACAGAGTAAGGTGCTAACAACCATGAAAAAAGATGTCACAGATCTGTTTGAGGAGCAGGGCTTGTAGGTAAAACACACAGCAATACTGAAGTTCTCTGATTTAAATCTTCCCAATCATTGTTAGTCAGAAGCATCTCTTAGTATTGTAACAGAGCAAAATCAGCTTCAATTAATCTAAATATGTAATTATTTGATTTTTGGGCTCAGACAAGGTCTCTGTCACTCCTTTTGCCTGGAACCAAGTGAAGGACAAAGGCTGAAAGACAGCTTTGGATGTTAACATTTCTGTAGAAATGCAGTAAGTATATGGAAGGTAGTTATGGCTTGGTATTTTGTCTCTGGTGTGCTCAACAGGGCCCTGGGGGAGGCTTGGGTGGTGACAATCACAGGGAGACAGCTGTGGCTCCCTGATTATTGAAGGATGCATTTGGCTGGAATGGGAACAGCTCTGGTCAAAAAGCCTAACAGAGTTTACACCAACAAAAGATTTGGCACAGCTCCGTTATCTCTTCTTTCTTCCTTTCCTCTAATTTGAAAGAACACCTAGTTTTATATTTGCAGCTTTCTTCACGTTTGTTGATGTCCAGCTTTGATCTACAACCAGCCTGAGTTTACTTTTATGCTCTGCTGAATGCTGCCTTCAACCTCAATTTCAGAGCTGTGCAAATAAATTATAGCGATGTGTTTAATTAAAGTTCGCCTCATGTCCTGATTGCAGACTGTTGCCTTCTCAGATACAATTTGCAAATATATTTCGGAGTTTTATTTTAGGCAGGATGACTGGTTGAAGGTTATTTAATTGTGATTGATTGTGCATTGGATGTTTCTGCTGCCTTTATTTTTGTGAACAACCTGAAAATAGCAGCTGAACGTTGAAGGACAAATGAAGGGCATTGGCCTGGATGAAAGGAAGGGATGTAGTAAGTCTGAACAGTCACAGAACTGAGGGTTGATACTTCTGGAATTACATGTGTGTTTTTTTGAGAAATTGTTTTAATTCTAAGGAATAAGCAATATTTATTAATATTAAATATTTAGTTTTCCTCACTACTTGGAGTTTCTTTAGGAAATCTATTTCTGAAACCTTTTGGGATAGGCAAGGACTATTAATATGAGAATATGAGGGATATGAGCTTGACTGTGCTCCTGATTATCAGTCATTTTCAAACTTGCAGCTTCCACAGTCCTGACCTCCCAACAATTTGTGAGAATCCCTTTGTTAATGTGGGTCAACGGCTCAGTATTTGATAAAATCTATTCATCCTTTGAGGTTCTAAGCTGTGGCACTGCTCACAGGTAGCATGAAGAGAAGACTTTTCACCCCAGCCATTCTGTGTGCTGCTTTGGGTTTGTTTTCTGCCAAGCTGGCACCTTTTACATTTCTTTGAGATTGATCAGTACTGACCATAATGAATCCTCTTAATAATAATGAAAGTATTTACTTAGGTGTGATGCTCTACCCTGAGCTCCCCAGTTCAAGAGCTGCTTTTTTTACCTGCACCGACTCCATCTGCATGTTGGTGGTTGTGACAAACAATCCCTCCTGGGTGTGCTACCTTTGAGTTTTGTGTTGGTGGTTTTGTTTGGGCTTTTTTTTCCTGTGGTTTCTTCCCTGAGTCTTTTTGCTGCCCCAATCTGCCTCTCAGCAGTGTATTGGATACAGAAGTATAATGCAGTTATTAAATCATTTTCCTCAGTCAAGTGGACTGATGAGAATGTGATAAGACAAAAACATTTCTGTTATTATTTTTGACCTATTTATATTTTTTTTATATGCCTCAGAATTTGCAAGTAAGCAAGGTTTAAAAATAGTACCCAGCATCTTCAAGACCCCAGCTGCCACCTGCTTCATAGAGTTATTCATATTTTTCTTTTGTAAGACCTGTTTTCCTCTTTGTCATCTGTGACTGGATGAAGTACACTCTTTTATTCTGTTTAATTTTGGAGATAAGTATAAGAAATTAGGATAAAAATCCGTGACTGTCTTGATTGTGGCATTTTCACAGTGTTTGTCTTTCCTGTTTTGGGGGGATTCTATTAGAATTATTAAGATAGAATGTTTACAACTCACTGAGCATCGTCTCGGGATTTAGAAACTAATAAGTCATCTAACATAAAATAATTACTTTTCCTAAAAATGTTTGTTTTATTACCTACCCCTACTTCATTTCATGCATGGGGGAATACTACTGAACTCCATAATGCGCATCACAGTTTGTTCCTAAATAGTCATATCTTCCAAACAGTATAGCCTGAAATGATTCGAGGAGTAAGTACCTAATTCAGATGGATAAAACAACTCATTCTTTAGCAGTTTTCCTGGTTTAGGGTAAGAGGATTTAGTGTTGCATAGCTAAACCAAGTAGACAAGTGCTCTTTTCCGGCACCTGATAAAAGGATGAGTTCTTTTTTGTTTTTGAACAGAATTATCCTACCACAGGAAAGCAGTTTATCAAATATGGGTAGCTGGGGGTGGGGTATTTCGCTTTTCGAAAAGCTGGTATGTGTAAAATGAGGATTATGTCATGTTGCAAGCATTTCTAAAAAAAGAAAAAAGAAATAATAGAAAATTTAATCTTCATTCATTTATGGAGGTATTAGGGATGTTGTGACTAAAACAGGCCTTCATGCAACATAAATGGGCTGTCAGTTTCTGAGTGGATTATTAAGAAGGTAGAAGTCTGGATTCAATAGGATTCTTCACCATTTTTTGAAGTTGTATTTTTTCAGTATTTTATTTTATATTAGAAGTAAGGCTCCCAATTAGTTAAGCCCCAGCCCATTAAATAAAACTAAAACTGACTACTCTGAGCTACTATTGCTGTACTGTATTTGATGAGATGTAATTAAGACTGCAAACTATTTTGCTTTTAATTACAAATTTTACTTAAGTGTTCAGGTGCAGAATAAAACAAGGGGTAAGAATAATTTTTGTAACTGTTTTCATAATTTAATGTGTATCTATTATGTTCAGGATTGTGTTGCCAAAACTTAGACTTTGCCCTAAACTCTTGCAGTGAGTTATTGACTTCATTCAGCCAGAGATGAGCCATGTGTAGTTTTACTCAAGAGAAGATTTAATTCAATTTTTTTTTGGTCATTTTAGGTGAAGTTAGAGCTGAGATAAGCTGCGCAGACCTCTGGGTGCTAGGCTAGATGTGCGGTTGCCAGAATGTGATAACCTTTGAGCTCTGATACCTGCATTTCATGTGGAAGATGTGTGATGAAAGCACATGAAACTCTGTTCTATTATACCCAGCTGCTCCTCCATTATGCAATGATTTTTTACCCATACTATCAATATATGAATGTATTTATTAGCTTTGCCATTGGGGCTTACTTTTAAAATTGGAAGCAAAGAACACGGTTTGCAGAGTGTTTGGGGCAGCAGGGAGCCAACTTCTGGTTTCCACATAATTAAAAAATGAGCTGTGCTTTTGCAGGGCCTCCTGTTCTGCCTCTCTCTTGTTGAGCACGTGTTGCGTGGGAAAGACCAGCGAGCAGCTCTTGAAGATGCAGTTTGCATCCATAAATTAATAAGAACATCCAAGGGCAGTTGCTAAACGCACGGATAATTGTGCAAACATGTCGTTTTGTTGTTTGCAGAGCGGTGGATAGCACCCTGGAGGAGCAGCGAGCGGAAGGGACGTGCAGGGAAGCGGCACATGAATGTAGATGGGGAGCTCATTTGCACACAGGCACCCCAGCCAAGCAAATGGCCTGATACTTCATTATCTCACATCTCTGGGTATTGATTTTGCTTCAGGAAAAGGCAGTGTGCTTCCTCTCATACCAATGATGAAAGCTCTGGTTTGTGCTTTGGGAGGACAGGTAGGAAAGGCATTGGGTCCAAAGGAATTAGAGTATCCCAAGAAATGGACCTAGACATGACATCCTATAACCTCTCAAGCCGTAAGACTTCTGAGACACTAATAATTATTGTATCTAATGGCATATGTGTAGGTACAAATTCAAATACAGATGAGATCTACAGACAGAGGTAAAAATTGTGTGAACTTAAGGAAGTACCTTGGTTAATACCCTTATCTCATCTGAGGTTAATTATAACTGGAGGCATGAGATTAGGTGAAACATAAAATCCTTTCACTAGTATGAAATCTTCTCTTGATTTCATCCTACTTTTAAAATGCTGGGGTCGTAGAGGAAAAAGATATGTATTGGCTAATATATCTAGAACTATCTAATTCTTTAGATATCAAAACCCTCATATATTTCAGAAGAAACAATGTGAAGTGTGAGCTTTCCTGTTCTACATTTCATTATTTGGTGTTAAATCTGATGTTTGCCTGTTCAAAAGTGTCCTATAACTATGGCTGGCCTTTCCAAATACTTGGTTTGAACAGGACTGATGACATGTTACAGACTTGGAAACTTATCTGAAGAATTTAGAGGAATACATTTAATAAGACAGTAATCTTGGCAAAGTTTTTGTGTGGTTTCAGCTTGAACGTTGAGATGCAAGCTCACACAGATACAGGTTTTTTAAGGGTAAATACTTCCCTAAAATACCCATGCTCAGGAATCTACTAAAATTTCACACATCCTACACATCCAGAACAACTGTTGCTAGAATTTAAACAGTCTGTGTAGGGATACCCAAAATCAGAACTGTTGCCTTTGGCAGTGAATCCATACTTAAGTTACAAAACTGTACTGAAAGAGAAAACTTCTCCATCTTGTACTGCTCCTCTTATTTTCATTTTTAAACACTCATGTAATATTCTTGTGTCTTCTTATACTTGTGTTTTATGTGAGCACTGTGTAGGGATTTAGAGGTTCCAGGATGTCCTCAATGGTGTCCTGAGAGCTTCATAACATTCTAAAATAATAATGTATAAGACTGATTATCCTCATGCTTTGTTTTCACCAGAATTTATTGGTATGAATGTGTGAGAAAAATGCCCTTGGTCATTCTTAAATTATATATTTTAAAAAATCCTTGAAAACCCATCTTGAAATATTTTTCCATCACTGCCAGTGCTTGACATTTAATAATGACTTAGAATTTGTACTATATTTTCTTGCAGAGTCCTAACTGAAGAGCTAAAGATCTTCATGTTTTAAACACTTTTAGTTTGAAGTGACTCTAAATACTTTTGAAACATGCATTAATAGAAAAGTGTACACATCAGAGCATAGTCTATTAGCACTGTAGTTATCTGAGTATAATGCTTGTGTAACTGATGGGTTAAAAGAAAATACTTCAATAGTTAGGTAAGGTTGCTCAGGAGTCATGTGAGACCACAAAATAAAACTGTATTTTCAGAAGTTACCAGTATAATCACTCATTTCCTGGAATACTTTACAAGACTCTGATTCCTTTTTAGAAAATAAACAGAAATGAATTAGTATCCCTTCCACAGTTTCAAACAAATTCCTGTCACTAATGAGGGGAAATTCTCATCAGAATCAGCATTACTTATAACCACTGGGGGAAAAAGAAAAAAAAAGGGGGGGAGGGATTTATCACAGCTGATGAATTGTGAATTAAAAATGCAAAAAAATGATCTGTCAGACTGCACTTTCAAGGTCTCTGCTATTACAGATGTTGCTGATTAGAAGTTGGGGTGAGGCAGTTGCAGAACTCTGCTCAGGCGCTTGTGCTTGTGCACACAACTTTGTTCCCGTGCAAGGAGCAGCCTCAGCCACGTGTGATCAGAGGTGTAGCCTGAACTTTGTCTTCTTTTTGCAGGCAGAGCTTGTTGATGTCCAGTATGGGACCATGGCAGACCTGATCCGGATTCAGGCCATGACAAACGTGACCAAAAAAATTGCACTTTTGAAGCTCGGACAATCACCCTTGCTTTATAAGGTTAGTTACACATCAGCTGAATGATTCATTTGGGTTTTTCTTTCAAAGTACCACAGCAAAGACTTTTCCATTCTACTCCAGCAAGTCAGGACTTACTGGCATTCACATTCTTCCTCAGTACTCACCACTTCACTCTGCAGTGCCTTTTATGTGTTGCAGTTGTTTATTTTGCTGCTATCTTGCAGTGCCCCAGTACTCAGCTGTATTTTCTCTGGGTGTACTATAAGCTTTTTGACAAAAAAAGAAATCACTTAAAGAAATAATAAAGCACAAGAGATTATGTCTGGGGAGGGTGTGCATGGGTGCATGTTCATCCATCTTCTCCAACTCCAGCCCTGGCAGAGAGCACAGAGCAGGAGCTCACCAATCCATTTTTGCATTAAACATAATAGACTCAACATAGAAACCACATTTAAACTCTAAATGTCCAGCAACTGCCTTCTGCTGCAAATATCTTACGAAGAAAAATGCTGCTTTGACTTTCAGAAAAGACAGAAAATATAGTAGTTTGGTAAATGCTTAAACAATTCATTCCCAATTCACAAAAGCAATTATAAAAGAGCAGTGACTCCAGATCTTGCAATTAAGTGAATCGAGATCTGCTCTGTTGGCCATAGAAAGCACGGCCGGGACTTCAACACAGATTCAGAAAACAACCACTTTGTGTTTCTTCTATAGGAATAAGATTTGTCTCAATAAAAATGCCATTTTCAACTGAGTAGCTTTAGCTGTTTATTTAAATTATTTAGATGCAGTTTAATTACGCCCGTGAAAGGTCAGTCGTTGCTGGAACTCAGTGGTTGCCCATCATTTCCAGCAATAATTCGGACCCTGCGTTTCACTGCTGACAAAGCCAATGAAACAGCAATCAGGGCTTATAAGGTAGGGATTTGATCAAGATGTAAAGATTGCTGTAACAGCACTGTCTGTGAGATGGACTTTTTGCCAATTTGTGTTCCTGTGAATGCTCACTCTGTCTCAATTACCAAACCAAGCAGCCTGAAGGAGCAGGGAAAACCAAGAGGTGCTGAGGACAAGGCACATCTCAGGAGCTTTTTGTGTGGGTTGGCTGTAGCCTGGTCTTAAATATGTGCTATTTAATGGCTGAGGTGCATTAGCTACATTTCTGGTGCCCATCTGGTGCTCCAAAAGAATCGGTTTTGCACATTCAGAGTCTGTTTTACAGCACAAATCAAGTGTGGCATGATCAGGAGACAGTCTGAATGTGTGCTCAGGGTCTGAGCTAAAATTACAACCACCCAAACCTACTTTCTCGCTTATCCTCACACAGGTAGAAAGTTTGCCCTGTTCCTTGAGGCTGTAAACCACCCTTTTTTAGAATATAATTTGTGTCTTTTTGGCAATGAAATAATTGTAAGCTTTACTTTGCTCCTAAGTATCAGAAAAGGTGTAGAAAGATTATCCGAAGTAGATTCTCCTTTCCTAAAGAATATTTGATGTGAAATATTGCCCTAAACTGCAAGTCCTGCTGGTTTAAACGAGCCCAGTATCTCTCTGCTGAATCCACTCTTTGTATCTTTTTTTTCCCCCCTAATGTTTATGTTTCTGTACTTACTGAGTCTCCCATTTCTGTTTCAGCAGATACTTCCCTCTCCCTATATTTTCCTTATCTCTGCCTTCCATGTGCTTGGTTTTACATCGCATTAAAACAGAGCACTAGTTCATAAGAGAGCTCTGGCTATATATACATATATACTTGGTGGCTTTCTTTCTAAATTTTGTATTTAACTTGTATTTTTCATGTGTTAATTTCCTTTAATTTTTTATTATTATTACTTTATATTATGCAAGTATCTCACTCTGGATTTGGGTCTTACTGTTATAGACCCTGCACAGAGGTTTCATCTTCATAACAGTTTCTAATTATGTCTCTATTTTTCAGTTGTATCTCCCTTGCTTGGTTATGGTTTTTGTCTTTCTCTCTTTACTGCTGTTTTTCATATGTGGTTTTTGGTTTTTTTTTTCTGTTTTCCCCCTTTGTGTATTTAATTTGCCTTTTAAAAAAATTTTCACTGTTCTTTCTCTCTATACTGAGTCCATTAGAAAAAACCGGAAAGAAATAATGAACTACTGCTGGCAGAAAAAATCACCATGAAAACTGAACAACATTTCTTTTGTCTTTACATCACATTAAGAGAAAGGATGTTCTGCTAGAAAAGAACTTCATGTTCAAGGGGATAATTTACAGAAATAAGTCCAAGTGATGGGAATTTGAATATTTGGAAAAATAATTGTATAAATTACTATTTTTGCAGTAGAGGTTTAGTTTAGATTGGATAGGGTACAAAATTGGAGGGAGGATTAAGGTTGAAAATAATTTGGAGCCTCTACTTCCAGTCGTTCAGACTGGGCCCATCTGATATCTTTGGACACACTGAAAACAACAGGGAGTTCAGAGCTTGGAGTGATTTGAAATTGGAATATACAGGGAATCTGGAGTATGCAGAAAAGCCTGAAGTTAATGTGCTGTTAAAATATGCAGTTTAGTCTTAAACATGAGTAATTCTGATTAAATTTTGTAAGGTTCATAAATTTAAGCTGCTTTGTGAGAACAAGATTTGCAGAATTCTGACCTGGAGTTATTTCTGTAATTGGATATGATTTTCAGGTTTCACTGGGAGGGTTGTATTTCTGTTCCACTGGAACAGAGCGTGGTTTCTGGTCAGGGGGAGAGGGGCAGCAGCCCTGGCAGTGGGCAGACGTCCAGAGGCACAGAGACACATCCTGATCCCTTCAGCTGGACCTTTCCAAACAGAGAATGTGTTACTTCAGCCACATCGTAAGTTACAGCTGTAAAGAGGAAGAACGTGGACCCTGCCTTTATGGCAGGGTGTCAACAAGAGCATTGACTCTGGGGGGAAAAAAAGAAGAGCAAAACAAAATAAACAACGGAGCAGTTTGCATTTCTGTGATGAAAGGATTAGATTAAAAAGTGATGTGTATTTGATATATATATAAATCAGTGGAGCAGGGGTTTGAGAAGGAGGTTTCACCATTGTTAAGGCAAGTTAGTGAGCAAGACTCTATTATAAAATTAATATAAACTTGGGGGGAAAGGAATGGTAGAAATGCTTCAAGGGCTGGAGCAAGTTAACAGTATTGCAAAGGCAGAATCCTTTTCAAATGCAACTGAAAGGTTCCGGAATTTGCTACGCCCAGCACCAATTTCCTTGAGCAGCACAGGCTGAGGCAGGGGGCTGAGCAGGAGAGCACACGGGCAGCTCTCATCTGACAGGGAGCTCGGCACAACCAAATCATTTTGGTCTCATTAGCCAGAATCATTCACAGGGCTGAAAAACTGACAGGAGAGGAGAATTCCAACTGCTACAACAACTCCTAAAGGGATCTCGTGATGAGTCTGAGACACTTGTAAGATCTGCATTGTTGCTGAATGAAGAGGGGGCTGGATTAAGGAAGAAGAAAAATTTTCTGAAGGCAGGAGCAGAAATGAGACAAATGTAGAACAGAAGAGAAGCAGAGCTTCTGGAGTGAACTGCCATAAAAAGAAGTACACTTGCTTCCCCACACCTTGAGATTGAAAGTGACTGTCTCCTGGTGTCCTGGCCAGAAGGAAGATTTGTGTTTTGGTGGAGCTCAGGTTATTGGGATCACTAGTGAGGTTGAGTAGCCAGTCACAGGGGGTCAGAGCAGACTCCTGACACCCTTGAACCAGGAGGATCTATAAATGTGGCTGATGAACGATGGTGAAGTTTATTACCAGCAATTAAGCAAATCACTCATGTAGTGTAGAGCACCTTCTTGAGAAGGAGCACCTTGAGTTGCCCACTGTGTTTGTAGACAACATATTCTGATAGTACAAAATGTGTGGTGGCAGAAAGATTGCCAGAACCATGTCGAGAGCACCCAGCTCCTGTGCCCCAGAGCACAGCTGACCTTGTGTCCCTGCTCCGAGCACATTAAAGAAGCCAGAGGAAGCTTTTTCAGGGAGAACTGCACAGTGGTTTCAGTATCCAGCCTCTGGAAATGCCATTAACAGATTCATTTTTTAAAAAATGTTGTGCAGCTTGATCATGATTTAATCTTTAGGGGCTGCAATTCGTAAAAAAGCCATAATTTCTGTCCTAAATTAACTTTTAATAGAGTAACAAAAGCCCTGAAGGCCAAACCACTTCATCTTTAAAATGTTCACATATTAACATTTTTTCCACATCCATTAAATGAAGATGTTGTTCTACTGTGTAAATATCTATATTTATTTTAATAATTTACTGCCTTCATAAATATTCATAAAATTGCTTTTTAACTGTCATAAAGTTTAGGAATGTGGAGGCTTGGATGTTTATGCAGAGGTTATTGGCAGGCCCTTATATAGATAAGGATTTGCTAAATGGAAAATATTAAAGATTCCCAGAATAAAGGCAATTGGCAGAAAGGCTTCAATCTAATAACTGTGTTAGTTTTAAATAAGTTTACTTTGGAAAAAGTAATTTCACTTTTTTACAATGTCTACATTGTTTCTTTCCTTCCCTCTGGTGCTTTTTATGGCTAGCACATACAATTGTGAAGATTATAGTTTATGTTGTAAATCTCCATTTAAGTGGGACCCTCCCTTTCCTTCCATCCCTTCCTCCCTCCCTAGAGATATTCAATATATGTATGTGTGTTTATGTGCATATATACAGTGGGTGCAAATAAATACACAAATAAAAAACATATTAGAAGACCAAACATTTTTAAGGGAACATAAACACTTTATATGCATTTCATTATTAAGGACACTGGTGTTTTGGTTGGATTTATTTTTTTGTTGTTGGTTTTTTTGTGGTCTTTTCTTGTACGATGGAATTTTTTCCAAGGCTCCTAAAGTCTTTATATACACACATTTCCCATGTGAGTGCTGTGGGAGTTTTAATGATATTATATCCCTTCCTAAAGCCCTTCCTGAAAAGTCAAGCCACAGATATAGGTAGCATAAAAAAAAATTATAGAAGCATGTAAAACTATACCTGGGGATCTGGATCTGAAGGGATTATCCAATAACATCCACTGGAATAGCACCCTGTTTTTCAGATTTCCTCTGATTTACCATCCTCTTAAAATCTCATCTCGATTCCCAAAATTCTGAGAGTTTCTCTTGATAATCCAAAGTGAATTCAGGTTGATTCATTCAAATTGTTGCTGCAGAGTTTGCTAATTGCCAGTTTGTGTTTGTACAACATATGCTAGTTTTTATTTTGTCTTAAAGGAAGTACTAGTTGCTTTGTGGTCCTTAGCCTTTGTCTACCCTGAATTTACCAGAGATTCTCTCCTTTAAGTCAGTTGCTTTTATTCTTTATCCTTTTTCTCTTCCCCCAAAGACTAGATTCAGTGTACTCATGTTCTTAACCTTCCCCTTCCTCAAACAGCCTCTTTAATATGTTGGATATCATACAGTCCAAAGAATTGTCCCTTTGCATTTCTTCTCTACTTCCTACATAGAAAAATCCTTCCTAGGCCTTCAAAAACCTGCACAGTAGTCTGTACCAGAAGGGTGTTTATGTAATTGCAGTTTCACCCTCACCAATCCTGTGTTTGGAATTATTATTTCACTCACCTGTTTGCCTCTTCCTGATTTTGTGATTCATGGAATCATGCACAAGCTGTTGTGCTCTTTAGTGATTACTGAGAAAGTTAATGTTTGTTTTTAAAAACGACCATTGGCCTTTCTTCATCAGAAAGTGAGAAGTTTGAGAGATTGGTAGACAGAGTTCTCAGTTTTATTCCTCCTGCTTTGACTAATAGCTATGCTTTCTTGTTCCTTTTGAACAGAAGGAACAAACCACAATAGTTCATTAGAGAAGCCTGGAGACACTCTGCCTCCATATCATAAATCTGATCTGGGTTGGGTCAAATAAATGCACCCCAGCCCACTGAGGAAGTGGACCAGAGTTAAAAAACGAAGTCTTTCTGCACAGATTTATCACCTAATGCTTCATCCTGAAGTCATATTTTAATTTTTTATTGGTAAACTTAGTTTAAAACATAGCTTAAAAAAATAAAAATGAAAGTACCAATTGCAATACCTGTGTTTGAGGTGCTGTGGGACAAAAAATCAAGAAGTCATACTGATTTGAGAAATATGTAGTCGATTACTAAAAAAGCAGTCAAACAGAAAGTCACAAACAGTGGTTTTGTATTCCTGATTGGAACCAAGTCACTCTGAGCTCCAGTGTTCAGTTCCTAGAAGGCTGTTTGTATCCAGAATAATTTTTAGCTGAGCATGTCAATTTTCCTCCAACTTCATCGAGCATTTGAAGGATGATGTACTGTGACCTGTGCCACCTAAAAGTGAAACAGTGCCAATGCAGTTATAAATCCAATCTGTATCCGTCCACATGAGTATGAAAGAGTTGACAAAAATTTGCTCTCCTATCCCCTTAGTCAAGTGCACTGCAGTAAATTAAAGAGGGAATTCTCACTCCACTTTTTACAGTATAAATGGGGAAAAGTAATTTGCTCTTGTAAGCAGTAAGAATATGTAAGGGGTGGGGTGGGAAAAAAGCAATTGATGTCTGGAAGGAAGCATAATTATAGCACAACTTGTCAATAGTCTCGAGTAATTAACATTTTGGTTGCATCAGTAAAAGGACTTCTGGTTATTACTCATTTCCTTTTTGCTTACAAACCCCTGGATTTGTTTGCATGGAAGGAGAAATGTGCTATTAGCAGAGCAAACGAGGGGAAATGTAAGTTAATGACCAGAAGTAGGTATCGATTATTCTGCATTTCTGATGCCTCACAATTTTCCCTGAATGTTTTGAGAAGGCACTGCTGATTTGTGTTCCCAGCTGTAGTTCCTATTCTCTCTTTCTCTTTCATGTTGATACAGAAATTTCTGAAGTCCTTCTGCTGAATCAAACATTGAATTCTTCCCAATTTGACTCAGTGCATAGTCCTGTTATATTCAGTAACCCTAAACGCTTATATTTCTCTTGGGGAAGCGATTCTAAATATTCATATACTCAATTGGCTGTTTAATTGCACATCCACTGCATATATTGAATGTATCCTTTGAAAAATTAGTCCAGCTCCCATAATGAATTGGTATTTCTTGAGGGGAAAGGCTGACCAATGTTACAGGAGGTCTCCTCCTTTCGGTGCAGTAAAATTGAGTGAGACACTAAGTGGCTTCCATTCAAACATGGACAATGGCTGACTCATAAAGAATTCATTGTGGGGTTTCTGAAGCTCTTGTCTGGTTTTAGAGGTGTGAAACTCAAGCACAATTTTCTACTTTATCAGGCCCTTAAAAAGTGAGTATTAAATGCAATCATCCAGTTTACCACGTGAGTGCTATGTGCTGATAAATGGTGCAGTCAGGTGAAATGGCTTTGCTGTGAGGTAACTGTTCTGAAGCAGAGCTGAGCAGAGATATCCATTGCCTCAGTTTGTGCCCTAAATCCACACATGATCAGCTGCTTCTGTGCAGGGCAATGCACCACTTTGTCTTTCCTTCATAAAATCTAAACCTTTTTAATTTGCTCTTCCTGCAGATGCACTGGCCATACTTCTGCTGGTGTTCTTGGCCCATTTTTTTTGTTGCTTATGTAGGGAATGATAAGCATTTTTTCCCTACCCAAGCTGCTAATTGAGCTGGTCTTTTGCATTAGTTGAGCTTGGATTTCACAAAAGAACCATTGACAGACAAATTATCTGGGCCTTTTTCCAGCTCATGTGTTCCCAGCACATTTCAACAGCAGCTGAGAAAGGAGGAAAAGAAAATGGGAGATCCAGGACCTCTGAGTAGGGATGAGGGGTGAATATCTAAAATCTCATCCTCCCAGAACCTGACTTTTGGTTCTTTGAAAGTGTCAGCCACTGGATGAGGTGAAGCCATGGCAGTAATTTTCAGAACTGCCCACTCCACCAACTCTGCAGAGGAGAGGCACAGACCAGCACTGTACATCCTGAATATTTGATATTTTCTGGAATGGTGATCAGAGGAAAAGGTCATCTTTCTTCAGGCAACAAGTGTTGTATAAGTACTGCCCTCATTCTGTAGTGGGTTTGACTTGTATGGCATGTTCTATAGTAGTTACTGCTTTATTATTTTATTAAAAAGAAGTTATGATTATTCTCTGACATTTTCTGCTCTTTTAAGTCTTTTCTCCTCATTTCAGAATGCTGCATAATAATCAGTTTATTTACATATCTGAACTGAGAAACTGGGTTGAAAGGTATTAAAAGTCACTATTCTTGAATAAAGTATTTATGTAAAACATGATTTAAGAGATTATAGAAGTACCTAGTTCTATTCCTAGAATCAGTGTTTTATCTGATGAACCAGGATGTCACAGATAACTCAGCTGAAGAAGGATTTTCATGCCTTGTGGCTTTTCAGGAAATGCAGCCAGGTCCAGACCTTGGTTTGATTTTTGCATTGGTTCTGTGTGGCTTTAGAGACTCAACTGTGAGAATTGGTTCAGAAAATCAGCGCTTGTGATTTATGAACAGCATTCTGAATTCTGCCCTTTCAAATACACCTGAAATTTGCCATGTGATCAGAACCCTGAGTAGAAACATGGTCCTGCTGGATGCTGAGATCCAACCTTTTCATTTGCATCCATGGATCCAGTGGTTCATGCTTTACATTCTGTAATGTCCAGCCTTTGGGAAGTTTTTATTATTTTCCCTAGAATTATTTGAACTCTCCTTTCAGATTATCTGTGGCTGGATTTTGTGGAGCATGGACGGTTAAAATATATAACTGCTTGCAGTCTTCCCTGGAGAGGGAAGAGGTGGCTTTTAGCATTGTATTTTTGATTTTGTCTGCATAATGCTGCAGAACACCAAAGTCAAAATGTCACTCTTAGCCATTTGGGCCTCTTGATGCCTGTGCATGAATTTGCAAAGAAAAACACCAAGTCCATCATTACAAATATAATTGGCACCCTCTTCGCAAGTACAGCAATAACCACTTGGAATATTTTGTTTCGATTGCCAAAGCATTAAACTAACCTTCTGTGCAGAAGGCAATTCTTCCACAGTGAACATATTTTCACTTAACAGGAGAAGATTGTGCATTTCAATATGAGAACTCAGGCATTTTAATTTCCTCTTTAGGTCTCAGTGAATAATTCACAAACAACATGCAAAACAAAGTTAGACACATGTTGTTTTCTCTTGGTCTAGGTCTAACTAAATGGCAGCTTCCTTTATTTGTTATCCTCCTACATTCTCATGTTTTTAAGTGCGTTTGGGTTTTGTATTTGTTTTCTGGGGTTTTTCTTTGTGCTTTTTTGTTTATTTTTAGTATTGAATTTAAGTAATTTTCTGAGATTCATTCTCCGTATTTGGAGTTGTGATCAGTCAAGGTGGCTGGGGTTTTTTGGGTTTTTTTTTTTAAGCATTGATTGGGATGCTTTTTGATACATATAGTGAAACAAGGCTTTGGAAACAAAAAGATTACTGAACTTCCTTATGGTCATTGGGAGAGAAAACAATCACAGTTTCTTGTTTTCTCTCCTAATGGAGAGAAAACCTTTTTTAACTTAAAGTTCCTGATCACAGTCACAGGAACCTTAAGTTAAAAAAGTTGGGCACTACTTTCGTTTATTGATTTAGGATGCTGTATAATAACTAGTGCAATTTTTCATTATTTGTTTCGAATTTTGCATCTCTTGTACACTTCATATTTCTCTAAAAATCAGGTTCTTCATCAGATAAAAAACCCTTAACCAAACAAACCCAAACTCTCACACTGCTGCTGATGAAAGCCTTGGAGTTGTGAATAATCACAGTAAGTGCATGGGCTGAGATTTGTCAGGGCAGCTCAGCTATGTGTAGCTAAGGTAATATTTTAGATGGAGGACAGAGTGTTTGCATTTTGTGAAGGTTGGAGGAGTGCCTGCACTGACAGTTGAACCTGTTATTTATGTTTTCCCACTGTCAGTTATTATGCAGACATAAGAATTGTCACACACAGCCTCAGAAGTGACCTTGAGGTGACCTAGAGAGACCTCCCTTTCAATAAGATGGAAGCATATATTTCCCTTCGGAGTCAATCTTGGTTTTCCCTGGAGTGGGAATTGACTGCATTGCCTCTTATATCAGTATTCAGTTATATGTGATGGCTTTATGTTATAAAACGTCCATTGGGGAACTGCCCTGACAGCTTATTTCAGTCAGGCCTCCACTGTAATCTCAGAGGAAAAACGATAACATTTAATCCACTTGACCACCTGGGCATGTCCCATTCCCATTTATCATATAAAAGTGTATAAGAAAAAAAGGCAAGCCCAAATCTTCTAGTTCAGGCCATCCTTGGATTACAGGCTGAAGATATCTTCATGACAATTAGAAATTAATTGGTCTGGAGCATCTGTGTAGAAATTACTGTCTCTTACCATGGGAAGGTGCTGCAATGTTCCTTAAAAATATGAGGAGGGCATTTGGAAAGCATTGGGAGAGCTCGGATGGAGCCTCCTCTTCCTCCCTAAGAGCAGTATGTGGCAACAGTCCCATTCAAAGCAGAATGTATTTATCCTTCTTGGTTTGAAATACCTACAAGCAGTGTAAGTGTATTATTTGCACTTGATGTTAATGGGAGCGTCTTTAAAAGATGACTTTTGCTCTCTTCATCAAAGCAGGGTTGGAAGTGTGTTACAGTGTGAAAAAAGTACAGAAGTTTTCATTGCACAGTATTTAATTTAAATTTCATTCCTTTTCAGTGTAATGTGATTAATCAAAAAATAGCTAATTAGAAAAGGTTAAAGTATTAGTATTTAAAGAAATATATGTGAAGTAATCATGCACAGAAATCTATTTTGCTGTGACATTTGTACATACAATAGAATCCGTTTGCAAATGCCTTGTGTTTTCATATGTGCCTTTTTTGCATGTACTTTTTTCCTGAAACACTTGAATTCTTTGGAAGTGCAAAATGAATCTTACTAAAAATGTAATATTTTGAATGAATTCTTAATTTAAATGATAGTCTATTCATTAGTACTCTTTGCAAATATACCTGACTGGATGAACTTTGATGTGAGTACTGTGCAGATTCACTGAAAGTTGCAAGGACAAAATCTGACATCGTCACTCAACATGCTTTATTTTCTGTGAAGGTGAAGTCATTTCAAGGCATACAGAAAACACAGAAAATAAGATTTGCTTCTAACCTGCCACCAGTGCAGAATTGTTCAATACTTGGTGATAGCAGTGGCAACAGGGGAAGAGTAGCTTAAATTGCCTATCTCTCCCTTTTTCTGTTCACTAGCAAACAGAATAAAAGTTCAGGTACATTATTTAATTTCAAGAAAACCTATGTTTTCGTGTCAAAATTAGCTTGATTGTTAATATAACAAATCTTAGTTCTCAGTAGAGATAAGCTCAATGCAGTGAAGTTTCCAACATTCTGCTGTAGCTCCAGAAAAAAATACCGAAACACCACCTTATGTTTAAGCACATTAAAACTCTCTTTATTTAATATAAAAACCACATTTAGCTGTGTTGCACAGTACATTTTACAGAACAGTTCCCCTTCAGCAGAGGAGGCCATGGGTGGTGTTGGATCAGGTACAGCTCTCAGGTGACAATGAGGTCATGGCCATCGCATGGTCCCTTCACTGCTGAGATCCTGTCCCCATGGCTGTCACTGTGAGGTGCACAGTCTCTCATCCAGGCTGATCAGCTGCTTAGTCTTCTGTCAAGAAGTTCTAATAGATCAGAAAAATCTCTCCTTTCTTGCACTGTGAGAGCATAATGTAAGAAATGCCCTCTGTACCTGATATCCTTCCTTCACACAGCTTCTGCTTAGGGAAAGAGGATGGGTCACAAGGCAGGTATGAAGTGGTATTTTTTTCCCCTGGTATCCCTTTCCTGAAAATGGCAATCATAGGTGTCTTGACTCCCTGAAGTGGAAGATACGTCTGGAGCAATTTAATTTTAATCATGGCTATTCCATGAAATGGGGTATTTCAGTTCTAAGTCTGTTTATCTCTGCAGTAGCTTTCAGTGATGAGTTCCTCTGTGTAGGTACTTAAACATTCCTTGATACAGAATTGGGCATTTGGGAAAGCATGTATATAAAACTCTGCTAATGCTTTACCATTTATTGTGAGGGGAAAAAAACAAAGATACATCAAGTACATGTCCCCAGGTGCCACATCCGCAGGTCTTTTAAATCCCTCCGGGGATGGTGTCTCCACCACTTCTGGGTAGCCTTTCCCAATGCTTGATAACCCTTTTGGTGAAGAAATTATTCCTAAGGTCTAGTTGAAACTTCCCCTGATGCAATTTGAGGCAGTTTGCTCTCATCCTCTCTCTTCTTACTTGAGAGAGGAGAGCAGCAAATAAAGGTCAGAAAGTCTGACTTTTAGTTTCTTACCCATTTGAGTTTATTGACATTGAGGGTGTTTCTTTGGTGTAAAGCTGGTGCAGTTAAACGCAGGCTTAGGCATGATGATTTCAGTAACTACCAATTTTCTAAACAGAATGGTTAGAGATGCATTTTCCATTAATAAGTGATGCAAAAGTAAGCTTGCCCTGTAACCCTGAACTGGCTTCCTTTTCACCTTTTTAGTTAGAAGCAATAGCAAGTACAAGGATTGGTCGTTACTGTCAGTCTGTCACCAAAGAGAAGAAATTAATGGGTGAGAACAGAAATTTCTGTTTGTGGGTTTTTTTCCACTGTCTCATTTGCAAACCTATTACAAGAGAAAATGCTTGTTCTGAACTTGGAAATATTCCCTGATTTTCTACAGATTTCTCTTTTGGGCTAAACCCAGGGCCTATGATTGTCATCTTCATTCCGTTTGAGACATTTCATTCATTAGAGGGCCGTGAAGCATAGCATAGTGTTGAGATGGAGCTTTTATTTGGGTTTTTAGGTTGAAGAGTTTTGGTTTGGCATTTGTTTGGTTTTGTGTTGGTTTTTGGTTTTGGTTTTTTTGTAGTTGGGTTTTTTTTCCCCGCAGAGTGAAGTTGTATATTCTTTAAAGACTTTTCCTGAAAGTTCTGCCTTAGGAGTTACAGTGGTGCAACAGATGTTGATTGATCATGAGTTTTATTGTATTTCTTTTTCATTCATCTTAAAACTGCAGTATTCTGTTTGTCATTTAGAAAGTTCAGTGGAGTTCTAGGAGCTGTAAGTGGTGCTAAATCTTTTCAGTGGGCCCATTGGAGGGAGCTGTATTTTTTTTTTAACATACAAGGTTTCAAAAGATATTTTCTTTAGGTCTTTTCCTTCCCCAAGAAATTGTCAGAGAGAGACAAAAATACTGTGCTGCCAATGACCTAGTTGAGCAGAAGAGTGACAGAGCCAGAGTGTTACTACCACATCTTTCTTAACCACCCTTGGTATGACCTTGTTTTGGTATTGGGGTTTTCCTTTCCTAATCACTACATGAAAAACCTTTGTGTCAGAAAGTCAGACATATTTTTCACATTTTATATTTTTCACTCCATTTTTTAAGACAAGGGAAGGACATAATTTTGGATTGATGTTTTGGAACTAATTGTATACTGGAGTTACTGAAGAAGAGCTGGGGGTTGTTGGTTTGGCCTTTTTTTTTTTCTTTTTCCCTTTAACTGCTGGTGAATGAATGACTTTGTAGTGCTTTGTGACTGCCAAACTAATCCAGCTGCTGTCCCTGTTCTCATCAAGTACTTCAACCTTGGACCTCCTTCATGTAGCTCTTTCTACTATTTCATTTTGGTGAAATGGGCTATTTAGTAGGTCACAGGAGGAGGCAGAGCTCTGTTTCACTGATGTGCTGAGTGGAAAGCAGTGAAAAATAAAGGACCTGGGAAGACACAAAAGCTGCACGTGTTGGCTTTTTCAACTGTTGGATCTTTTGTGTGGATTGCCCACAGTTCTGCTGTACCAGAGCTATACATTAAGTGGTGCTTCAGTTTATTACATATTCCACTTTAAACCTTGATGTTGGGTATGGAAGATGCATTTGTGATATGTCCTGTGTAGCACAGTTGCTGAATAAGTTCCTGTGGAAAAAATTCTAGTTTCTGAAATGTCAGTCATGAAACGAAATGAAGACTAGCCTAATTTTTAATTTTGGAATTTCTAGGGGAGCTGAGGAGTGGAAATCACTACTGATAATTTATAAAGAACTTTTATTGCTAAGGTTTGTAATAACTTCTTTAATATTTATAGTTCTTGAAATGACTTTATGCACTGGGGCACATTCTTTATGATCATTTCTTTTATCACTCCTGGTTTGTGACTGTTTTTCTAATAAGGAAGATAAATAAGTTCATTCTGAGTATTGATTTACTTAAAGGCATGCTAACCAAGTAGTTAAACACTGCTCTTTTCCATAAATGAAGCTAAAATATTCATTAACCAATTAATAATATTCAGTTTTTCTAGTTGATATATCGATATGCCTGAGGCTTACATGTAGCACACTCTATATCATTATATGTTCTACTTGGAAACATAAAATTAAATCAAATGTAAATTTAAAAATACATAACAATGTTATACAGTCTCAAAAGAGACTGTTATATTACATTCAAGGCATTATTTTTAAAGCATGAAATCTGGATGCAATGTAATAGACCAAGAAACAGCTGAGCAGGGAGTACATTTTGGACTTAACAAAAAAACCCAAAACCCAAAGACTAGAATCTTCCAATAATAATAATTGGATAATAATTGTGAGAATAATAAAATAAGTGAATAGGTACTGGTTTTGTGCAGGTCCAGTGAAGGCAGCTATGTTTTAACAATCTAACAATTGGGCTAATATGCAATTACTTGGGGCAGCAAATGTGCCTTGATTGAAAATTCTGACTGCTGTGTGGGTTCTGAGAACATAATCTGATGCATTGGTGGATGCCATACAACAGCTCCACTCACGGAGCTAGAAAAGCCATAATCATCCTTTTATCTTGGACACAGAAGGATGGCTTGGGCTGTTGGCATTTCAACACTGTGAGTGCCACAACTTCCAGTGCTGGTACTAGAAAATACATATTGCAGGTGCCCCCAGGATATTTAGATTGCAGTTGAGAAAAGACCCTAGAGAGAATCAAAGGCTATGAGTTTGCATTGCATGCACAGTGAGGGGTGTTGATTCAAGTAGCATTTCCCTTGCTCCCTGCTCGTGCCCTCCCTTAGCCTCGCTGATTTTTCAAGGGCTCCATGGCAGGACAGTGGAATGAGATGAGCTTTGAGGTCCCTTCCAACTCAAACCATTCTGTGGTGCCCTGACTGGGGTGTCACCTGTCTCAGAGCTCCTTGCTGGAGCCCAGAGGGAGAAGAACATGACTGCAGAGAGTTGAAAGCCCCCGAGGCTGGGAGCAGGAGCCCGAAATGTTTGTGGTGAGCAGAGTGGGGAACTGCAGCCACCTCTTTGTGCCCTGCACAAGGATGAGGGGAACCTGACACCACAGCTTTCTGTGTGAGAAGCGCCCTGTGCTGGGAATAGTGCTTGAAAATTGGATCTGCTGATCTCACCTCATTTTTCTAGTCGTAGGAGAAAAAGCGAGTAAGTAGGAATTAAAAAAAGAAAAAAAAAGTAAGGGGACATTGGCAGATTTGACTCAGGTCTGTGACTCTGTTGGCAGTTTGGTGGATTTTGGATTAGAATTTGGGTAGAATGAATAAAATCCAACAAAGGGTCTAATCAGTTTATTCTTGATGATTTAGCAAGATTATAATTATATCTTTGTGTAATTGTTTTTTGTATGATGGATCTTCAGCTTTATTCTCTCTGTAATAGAGTCTAAACATAGACTGGAATAACCATAAACATAATCAGAAACAACAGTTTCAGTATGAACAGGGAAATGCTATTGCTTTCTGGAGGTTGCTCATCTGGACATTCATCCAGCCTGTTTCTTTTTAATGTTTACTGAATATTTAATGATACTTATTATGCACACAGTGTTCCTCTACGTGCTTATTTAGAAGTGAGTAGTATTTCCTGAAGATGTAGGAATGCAATAGCAATATGTAAGGCTTTGTATTATATACTCATCAAATAATGAAGCATTTTTTTCTGGACTGTAAGCAATTCAATTATTTTGTTTCTGAAATAAATTAAGTAAAGCTTATTGAGTCCAATCAGCCCTTGTTTCTAGGGAATTGTAGTTCAATTTCATTTTTAATTAGATTGAACATTGTGAATTTCTTAGCAGTGGTAAGCAAGATCTGGCAATAAAATATGCACTCAATTTGTATTAAAAGTTGCTAAAATCTAGTGCAGGGAACTGGCAGTATATCTGGTTTATGTTTAATTGTCCAAATATCCTATTGTGAAAAATTCCATTTTTAAAAACTGCCGATGTGTAACAAATTACTTTTCTGTGATAAAACGGTATAGAAGATGAGCAGGCAGCAAACAGGAAACAGTATGTGACAGAACATTCAGTTCTTGATAAGCTCAATACCACATTTAGGACCAGGATGTTAAATTTTTATCTGTGCAAGGATTACAGAATTAAACCAAGATGCTTCTTGGTTTAGAGAGGGTGGGGAAGGAAGTTTTTTCCTCAACTGCCACAGCTGTCCAGAGGTCAGTGCCAAAATCTCCAGTCAAACCAGCACACAACAAGCTTATGACCAATGCTAATTTAAAATCCTACTGTCCTCGAATAGCATTTACCTGACTAAAGAATGTACTTACAAATAGAGCTGATGGTAAACTGATGTACAGAGTAGCTCTTGCTCATCACTGCCATACAGCCCCATTGCTCAGATGCAGATTTTTGTGATTAACATTCTGCAGTTTCTTACCTTCCTTCCTGCTTTTCTTCCCACATTCGGTAGGACATCCAGGAAATGCAAAAGGAGAATCTCCCTTCCCTAGAAATAATTTTTTAGCTATTAAAAAAAAAAAAAAAAAAAAAGACAAAAGTTTGAAAATTGAAAATTGTGAAAGACAATTATAGGTTGGAAAGGGATTAAAGAAAATGTCTTAAAAAAATCTTAGATACACATGTCAGATTCTTTCCACAAATAAATGCACTTTATGTTTTCATTTCTCTGGCCATCTTTTTGTCAAAGTCTTAGGGTCTTGCCATGATACAGAGCATCTGTTTAATTTTGTATTGTTCCTATATATGTCACTGTATGTCAGGAATAGTTTGATAAATTCCATTGCAATATGTTTTCCCCCTTCTAAGACCTTTATGGCAGTAGCCTGTCATTTATGAGACCACTGTGTATGCATTTATAGCTGTTTGAAGTTTTATGCAGCTTAATCCCTTCCCCAGCCCTGTTTGTTCAATATAACAACGGTGTCATTCCTCGGACAAGGACAGTGTTTGAGCTGGAAAGGAAAGATGTTTTTATTCTCATGGTCCCCATGCAGCAGCCCTTACCTGGCTGCATCCTCCATCTCTTTTACAGCCTCAGCACAGCACCTGGAGGGTGGAGCAGCAAAAGCCAAAGCCTCTTCAGACAGTTTTGCCACAGAACCTTTGAGCGGCGTCCCTAGATCTCTGTGATGGGGAATGTTGGAGCATGATCAAACATCAAGAGCAGTGTTCAAAACTCAAGGTGCAACCAAACCTTAATTGTTAAAAACACGCCATTTGGAAGAGTGGTATATAATGAAAATGTGTGTATTTAAGTGGGTTTTTTCCGCCTTGAGTTTTGTTGTGTTACCCCAGCAGCTTCCGAGCGCTCTGTATTCCAGTTGGTAATTGAGAGGACAGCAGTGTCTGATCATACCCACGGCATCCTAAATCTTACTTTCACCCAAACAATCTGCTACAGAAACAAAAGGATCCTGTGTCAGTGAAAACTTCCACCAGTTTAAATGTAACTCTCCCCTTGCTTCGTGATTTTATGTACTGTCAATTAGTCAAATGGGATGGGAGATCCTTTCAGAGCATCATGATTTTAATTGGGACTTCAGTAGAAAAGAGTAATTAATAACTGTTAACCTGTCCAGTAAAGCTGTGTCTCAGATTAATGATCCATGTCTTTTGCACATTGCACTATGAATTGAAAAATGCAGCAGTTAAAAACTGATTACTGTTATTTGTCTAATTAATGCTGATCATTGCATTGAAGTATAATGACAATAGGAGACTTTTAAAATGAATATATTTTATTTTAAACAGAGTTTTGCATGTGTTTTTGAGATACTCTCTTATCTTAAATACTATTGTGTAAATTGTATTTTTTTTTTTACTATTTAGTTTTTCTTCTTTATTTTTTGTTTCCATGGTTGCTATGTATTATGGCTTTGAGTATAGAATTCTGCATGTGTTTTTGTATGATTTAACTGGAAGGGGCAGAGAAAAGGGGATGACAATTATATACAGACAATCTACATATAAACAGGAAATTGTTTTTCATTTTATGAAGGTGTTATGTCCATGTTTTCACTGAATGAACTTGTAATAAACAGTGAAATTGTGAATCTGCCTTTAGGAAGAGGAAGACTTTTGGGCTGAAGTTGCATGGAGGAGGTTGTATGTTAGAATAACAACATGATCCCCTATTAACTTTGCTGTCAGTAGCTGACACTTAAAGGCCTTTGTTGTCTAATGAACTGTTGAAGTCACTTACACTAAGGCAGTCATTGTGTAAAATTCAATTTTTACAATTTCCTGTGCAGCTTTAGAGAGATTTAAGTAGTATAAACTGCCCTTTAAAGCTTTAAAAAAAACCTCTTTCTTACGACTCTACAAGTGCATGTAGCTAAAGCATATTTTATCTCTTTATTTAGGGTTCTGTAACTTTGCCACAGATATATTTTTGATATAGAAAAACCTTCAAAAACCTGTGAGTAGTTTCAATGAGCAGCCCAATATTATCTATTAGTGTGATTGTCTGTGTACAGGAATGAGGATACAGCCAGGATACACACTTCCATTCACAGAAATGTCTTCTGAAAGTGAAAACTACGTTTTTAGGCACATTTGACTTAAGACATCAAGGTGTGCTAAAAGGCTTTTTGAAATGTAGACTTTTAAATTATACTGGCATAGTATATGACACATAATGAGATAGAAGAGAACTCTTAAATAATGTGCAGTTAATTTATATTGTTTTATTTACTATTATATAAGGATGGAAAGTCTGAAGTCATATGTAAGAGAGTTGAAAGCAGAATTAGATGAAATAAGAAAATGTCACTGGATTTGTATTGACCCTTGTAACAGTGGGGAGCCTATAGTAATACTAAGAGATCTGGATCATTTTTTTTCCAGCCGTAAAACTTAATTCATCAAAAGCTGAAAATCTCTCCACAAGTGGTGAAATGTGTTTGAAAGTTGCTGTATTTTAAATCAAATTTTCCAGACCCTGTTAGTGCTACTTGTTTTGAGCAAGAATAGAGCCTTTCACGATGGCAAAGTCACTTACTATATAGAATTGTAAGCCAATATATCTTGTACTGAACTGCTTTATCTTAAATAATGTATCAGTCAATAATAGAAGAGGTTGTTCCGTGGATTAGTGAACAGGTTTTTCACAGCTCTGTTTCTTGAGGTTGGATTTTGTGGTGTCTAGTTTGTGAACAGGTTTCTGTATTCTTTTACATCTGTCACTCCGTCTTTTGATTTCTTCCATGCTTTCCCCCCCTTCCATTGACAGCTAAGCTCTCCAGATGTTATTAATGCCTTTTCAGTGGTGTTTAACAGCATCTCCTCTCTTGTCTACTCAATATCCCATTTTTGTTACACTTGTAGGGAATATACTGAGCTACTTCCTCCTGTCTGTACAGTAGAACGACAAGATTCTCAGAAGATTTGTCCATATTTTGGGAATATTTGCAAATATAGTGACAAGAAGTGCTAATAATGAGAAGTCATTTTAATATGCAATTAGTAGGCTGATACAATCTGTAGTTATCGTCATAATTTTTTTTCTTTTCCTGAATCATTCATAACTGTTGTTAAGGAATCTACTGTGTTGTGATGCCCCTTGTCAGTTGATCATGCATTGCTACTTTCTAAATTATTTGTAGGCAGAACTGTTGCTGGGAATCAGTGAAAGGGGAGAAAAGGTTCTTATTTAATTTAAGCCATTAGGGTCTTGCTGGATCAGAGGATCTGGAAACAGGATCTAAGCTGTTCAGCTGCAATGAGAGAACAGTGCAGGAAACCCTTTCTGAGCTGTCTCTGCGCTCATTCTTGCTGTAATCCAGGTGAGACCAGAGTGTGAAGTGATTTTCCGCCCTCTGCCCATGAAATGGCAGCTTAAACTCAACCCCATGTGTGGCTCCCATGCACAGAACATCAGAGCAGCGCTGCTCCAGTCACACTTTATTTTCAGCTGGGAAGTGAGGGTACTGCTGGAGCAGCTCCATGCCTCAGCGTGCAGGTTTTTAATTTTCTGAGGCTCTGGGGTTAGCAGGTAAGCAGCCCAGTGTAGTCCCTGGAAAGTAATGAGAGCTGATTAGCTGATTGGTCTTGTGCTGTTTGCTGCTTGCAAGGTGCAAGGATGGTCTCAGCTGAGGAGGAGAGACCAGGGAAGATGTTCAGAGAGTCAGACTTTGCACTCAGGTGGGAGATAACAAACACAGCTCGAGGCCAGTCCCTGCTGCGTTGCTTCCCTGCTCATCAGCAGTCACTGAAAGGCAGCTCTGATGCTCTGGACATTCAGACAGGCTGCAGTCTGTTCTCTTTGGTAGGTTTGCTCCTGTGTTCAGACCATTAACACAGCCCCCAGTGAAGTGTCCATTCAGGTGCACACAAGCCTCAGGTGAGCTGAAACACATTCAAGCCAGCTATGAAAGGTAGTGCCCCTGTTTCTTGTCGCTTCTTTTTTTTTCTTTTCCCCATAGCAAGTAGTCCTGCTCAACTTGCTTATTTTGGACCCAATAGCTGCCAGTAGTTTCCTGGCCAAAGTCCCACAGTAAAGCTTGTCTGGAATGTGCAGCACAGACCTGGTCTCTGTTACCTGTGAGTCAGTGCCAAAGGCAAATGTTTCCTCTGCTGCTCCTCAGGGATGGTGCAGTTAAAATGGAGAAGCAGCTTTGTGTTTTCCCCCTTAGAGCCAAACTAAGTTCTGTGGACTGCTGCAATCTGTCTTTTCTCTGCTTCAGCCATATCATCTTTAAAAGGCAATTTAATGGTGCCTGATGGTGTGTAGAGTTTACAAGGCTAATCTGTCCCCAGGTACACGACAGAGCCTTTGATAAAGGAGCAAGTGTCTCATACTAGATTAAATAGAGTCCAGAATGTTTTATGGGGTGATTTAATATACTGAATTGAAACAGTTACATTATTTACAGTAACTCTAAAAACTGAGGACTTAAGCAGCCATCAATAACTAAAGGGTTAAGAGTGGCACCAGCATCTATTTTCAAGGGTTCTGATGTTTCCAGTTTGTTCTGAGATAAAGTTTATGGCTTTTGGAGAGGGACAATGCATACATCCAAAATCATAAAGAACAGATTTTGCAGTTGGATGTCTTTGCAGTGTAAAATAATCCATTGATTTGAATAGATGTGCACTGGTTTACCTGAAGGAATTAACCTACAATCTTTTGCCATGTTAAAAAAAAAATGCAGTACCTTCTTTAGCTTCTTTGTTCTCGGACAATTTATGGCTGGTAAAGTGTTGGCTTATTTAAGATGAAAATGGAATCAACAATGAACATTTATTGTTGATATAGTTGTGCTGCCACTGTTGTAAAGTTAAAAAGCAGCAATTATAGCTGAAATCTGAAAGCTGTTTTGTAATTTCACATGTGCGACACAACTCCTTACTAGAGATTGTAGCCATGGCAGCAGTGGTTGCTGCACTTGGTGAATAACAGACGTGTAGTTACTTTCTCTCAGTGAAACTGAGGGATTTAATAGTGATTTTTTTTAAGTACAAAGTTTTAAAACTATCTTTAAAAAAAAAAAGGCTTCTGTCTTTACTGTCTTGTGTGTTACTAAATAAACCAGGGATTAATAAAAAGATACTGGATATGGATGCAGGAAAAGGCAATTGTTATTTTAAATCCTGCCTCTTACATCATTTAGCTGTGATGTGTCCCTGGTTCTCCCACCCTTTCGTGCAATCAAATCCCGTCTGAGTATATGAATATGAACATTAATTGAAAACAGAACAAAACAACAATAAATGAACCTACCATTTGGGAAATCCCTATTCCTGCCTTACATTTAAGGTCTGCAATACATTTTTAACCCTTTACATTTTTAAGCATAATTTTTTAAGCTAGTCACTTTCTCTCACTCTCCTATTCATCTGACTCGAGTTCTCTCGAAGAATCCCTTTTCATCTATGGATTGCTTGTTTAAGATAGGTAAGATCAAGTGACTCACAGGTTCAAATTGCATCTGCTTATCTGAATTCAGACGAGTGTCAAAATCGTAGCAAATCACAATATTAGATATATTTACTTACAGAAATGGCAAATAGTAGGTTGCTATTTTTATCATATGGCAAATAGTAGGCTGCTGTTTTTATATTCCTTTCTGTCTTAGCTGTCGAGTAAAGCAGAACTGAACAGCAAATGCTTATGAGGCTTAAACTGAATTCCATATATTCATGTAATTTACATACTTGTAAAGCCACAAAGAACTGTGGCATAAACATTCCTTAATACCAGCAGCTAGGAGATAAATTGAAAATTATATATATGCGTACACAGGAAAAAATGAAGGGTCTAAAGTATAGATGGAGAAGGAGAAGGACAACTGAACTGAGAAACAGAGGTGCAGTAACAAGTTCTTGGGTTCCTGTGAAATCAGAGTTGTGTAGAAACATCATATACCTGCAGTCATTATTCACACCATTTGGAGACATTTGGAAAGTCATCAGTAGAGCAGCACGGTGAATAGTAAGATAATCCTTAAATACCTGAATTACTTCTGTCTGAAAAATTAATATAGCTTTGTATCACTGAGTAGTCCTCAGTCAATTCCAAATATGCAGAGCATTACACAGAAAGGTCATCTCATTTCTTGGGAGTATTTGCCACGTTGCAGTCCGAATTCATCTGATTTGGAATAAAATCCCCTTATTTTTCAGTTCTCTGTGAAAGAAAAAAACTGAGATTTTCCAGTCAGAAAAGCTGCTGCAAGTTAGGGTACTTGGATGCTTTTGTCTTTGGGGAAATTTGCCTGATATTTGGGCCCAGATCTGTTGATTTTTGAAAACTAATTGCCAGTTCCAACTCAAGCTTTGGCGTTCTAATAAGACAAAATAAAAGTTGTTTGTCTGACAGGAGTCAAACCCTAGCATTTGGGTAAGATAGATTGGGTTTTAAATCTAATTTTATTTTTTTAATACTCTGTAAACTCCTGTTTTCTCACTGAACTGAAGAGTCACTGTGTGCAGAAATCCTGTGCAGGACTGGTGCCAGTGTATGCAAACACCCAGCATGTGCCATGCCCTTGGGGAGCTAAACTGAGCAGGAACATCTTACAGATAATAACATGGAAAATATGGAAGGTCAGCTCAAGATGTTTTAGTGACATTATTTTCAAAACTCAGGCATTTCCAAGGTGGTGTTTGTATCACATGAAATCTGTTGAGGTGCCAGAAGCACTTTGGCACTGCACCCTTGCACAGAGCAATGTGTGGTGAGAACACCGTGATGGCAAAGCCTCTATCAGAGCAGTAATTAAAAAAAAAAAAAAAATTTAAAAAACAAACGTTGTTGCTAATGGTCACCTCTGTTGCTTTTCCCCTCAGCTTTCTCTGCTGGAAGAGGCAGGGTTTGGTGGTGTTCTCCTTTACACTGATCCTTGTGACTTACCAAAGACTGCAGACCTTGCTGATAAAGCTTTCATGGTCTCCTTGAACAGCGGGGGAGATCCATCCACGCCTGGCTATGCTAGCATTGGTAAGTACTGGTCAGGGCTTATTCCCAAAATGGGAATTCCAATTCTCTGCAGATTGCGAGTGTGGGAGTTAAAACGCTAAACCAGCTCATTCCTGGAGCAGAAACTCTGAGTAAAGAAATGCTGTGGAATGCAGTGTGGCTTTGAGGATGGAATCCAGTCTCCAAAGTGCTTTAAGCTTTTGGCAAAAAGTCTGCACTCCAAATAATTTTTTTATTGTGTTTTGTATTTGAGTATTCACACGCTGAACCTTTATTACTGCCTGTTTGTTCTTGTCCCATGAACAAACCCCAAAACTGGCAAATACTAATTCAGTGGTTTCTGAGCGTTTTCCACAAGATCTGTCCCCACTGAAAGAATTGTTCCCTTCATTCTCTCCACCACTTTCATAGTCTCAGAAATGAAAACTTTCGGTCAATAGTGCAAGTAAAATGTAATTATCCATTTCTATTTTAAAAGTTTTAAGAAAAAATAATGTTTATAGTATCTATGTGCAATTATCACTTCAGTAGGATGTGTTCATTTAGCCTTGCCTGAGTTCTGCCCAGGTAGACTTGGTTATTAATTATGCTTCTCCAAATACATGTATTTTTGAAGGATGGGAAATACAGAATTGATTTCAAGCAACAATGTAGTCTCAAGGAAAAACATCATCTTATATAATTTTATGTGGGTTTTTTTAAAAGCAACATTAACAATAAATAGAAGCAGCAGCATATTTGACTTCTTTGTGCTACTTAAATCTCCGTTCTGGCAGTTCAGTGAATGTGTGTTCTGCTTCTCTGCAGCTTTTTCAGCTTTACAGCCCTCTTTACTATCTAACTATTTGGAAATGTATTAAGCAGCAGTCTATGAGTTTGTGACAAGGCTTCATCAAGAATATTTTGTCCGGTTACTGGCTCAGACATCTAAAGTTTGACTTGAATTGGCACTAAATCAACTGAGGCAACGTGGAGATACTTCATGCCTAGAATGGCAGAAAATAGAAATATTTGCCTGGTTGTCAAAGAAGGGTGTTAGCTATTCACAGCATGAATGCCTTGACAGCTCAGTGGGAAAGAAATTGCACATTTTCTCAGTGTCTCAGTGTACCTGACCCAGTGTTCTTAAAAGTGCCCTGGGAGCTACAGAGGTAAATATAACACTCTTGAAGCTTTATTCTTGCTCATTTCATGGAGCTATTTGAAAAACAGTTTGTGGTGTCTCTGTCTGGCTGACTCCTTAATGTTTTATTTACCCTACATGAAAAGTAAAGCTAATTAAAACAGATTCACCAACACGAAGATGCCACTTCAGTGTCTAAACCTTATGTGTTAGTTTTCTGTCGGTAAATGATCTCATCTGCAGTGTGCATTCCAATCTCCAGCTTGGGAAGGAGAAGTTTAATTATAAGGACAATGATATTATAAGTGCATTGATGGTTTCTGGTGTGTGGCTTGTCTGTGGTTTTAAATCTCTGAGCAACATTCATAAGGAGGGGCAGGTTGTCATATTTAAGGTAATTTCTATTTTGATCATTGAATGCAATGACGAGCTGGAAAGAGCTCTAAGGAGTACTTGAGAAAGCTCTTTTTTATGGTTCTGTCACTGGAAGGTAGATGAGATGGAGGTAATTTCTGTGTTTCTGATGATGATTTTGCTTCTCTGAAGACTGAATTGATTTGCTCAGAGGCAGCTCGTGCCTGGGACAGGCACAAACACATCTGGAGCGCAGGCTTTTCCCTGGGGGATGCACTTGGATGTACAGGACTTTAACTGCCCACATGTGGAATAAAAGCACCAAAGAGCCCAGGCTGCCCCTTTCCCTTTGATTCACAGAGTGGATAAGCACTAGAAGGGATTTTATTGGAAGCTCCTGCTTAAGTTATTGGCATATCTTTGACACTTCCAACTTTGCCAGCAGAGCTGTTACTATCACAGTCTCAGGGCTGCTCCCACCAGCATTCTCCATTTTACTGGGAAACTCCTGGTGAGATGTGATCCAAAGCTAGTCTTGTGCTTGGTGGATAAAAGGTAGGAAGCTTGGATTTTCATGCTGCTGCCTGTGTTTCTCACGTTCTTTTAGTCTGAAAACAAATTTCTCTGTGGTATCAGAGTACTGGAATGCTTCCATTTTTTCCTAGAAAAAAAGTCTTCAGGAAATGGTATAATGCACAGATCTTTTCTCAAAGTTGACAACATTTTAAAATGGGATTTATGTAATAGTTCAGAGAGAATTTTGGAGTTCTCATGAGGTTTCAGCTCACATTTTCTGTTTCATGAAGATTAAATGCTGCAGTTCTGCATATGAATCATCTTGAATGTATAGAAATAGCTTGAGGATGGGTTTGAGATGCCAACTACCTACGAGTGGAATGATTTTATTGATCTCTGTTTAACAAAGGGGAAAAAGTAATGATGAGAAGGGAAACTGAACAGCACTTACATAAAAGTTTCTTCAGCTCTGTTTCATAATTTAATTCTTCTGTTCTTAAGATTTTTCCAATTCTAACTCATACCAGTCCTGAGACAATTGTATGAGCCTTTGTGAGCATCGGTTCTCTCTGTGATTCTGACTGCCAAAGACTGGTGTCCTTCATTTTTGGAAATCTTTCTTGTGTTCCTGCTTTTGAAATGAAATAGATCCAGGGGATGACACTCAAGGAATTAAATGTACAGGATTAATAAGCTTGAGAGGGACATAAGAGACTTGCGTGGCAAAAATGATCTTGAAAATAAGGTTTAGAAGAGTAGCATAAAACTTGACTAACTTCCCCGTTTACTTTCTTTTTCCGTTTTGACTTTTTGACTGCTGCACTTTCTTTCACCCACCTTTGTATGGCAGACACATATTAGATTTCTCCATCGCTAGACTTCAGAGCTGTTTTAAATCAAATTTGTTTCCACACAGGAAATGGCTCAGTAAACAAAAATATGGATAGAATCTATTTGTCAATCCTACTATGTAAATAGAAAAGTGGCATTGTGATAAGCACTAAGAACCCTGCCCGTGAGATAAGGTGCCTCATAATAGAATCCCTATCTGTGCAGTGGGGGAATAGAAATTATTTCATGAAGAGTTTAGATGGCATCATGGAAAATACTGTGAGCTTAAAAATGCTGAAATATAACAGCTGTAAAATACAATCTTACGGTATCGGCTGGAGTTTCAAGTGTAATGTTGTTTTAGGGAGTTGTCATGCAGAGGTTATAACAGTAAGAAAAAGGGGTGTGTTTGGAAGTCATGCATGGCTCAGGTCACTGGTTACAGCTGAGCCGTGGTACAGGAATCAGTGGCACGGGAAATGCACGGTGTCCCCAGAACTGTGAGTAGTGAACATCGTTCAGACAGAAGAATTGACACGAGCATTTCTCAATCATTGCTAATAGGATTTGATTTCAGAGGAAGAGACAAGGAATTGATAGGGAATTGATAAGGTGTGGATCCACTGCAGGCCACAGCTGAGGCTATCAGCAAAGTCAGTGATACCTCTGAAAATGTATTTAAGAGAGGACAAGGATACTGGGCAGGCAGGGGAGTGAAACTGAGCCTGGAAAAGCAAGGTGACAGTGCTGTTCTAAACTTTTTGGTTTTGTTTCTCACTATCCAAATCCATTTTAATTCGCAGTTGCTGACACTGTTGTGCCCATGGTGGTGATGATAAGTGATCTCTCTGTCCTTACCCTGATCAATGATCCTTTCCACCTCTTATCCTGTGGTGTAGGGACAATGAGAGCATGGCTGGGTAGGTGTCTAGAAGCTGGCCATGGTTTGCCACCACAGTCTGTTCAACAAAAGTTAAACACCAAATATGCATCATGAAAACCCCATGACATTCACCTCTTCAGTCATGTGCCATTCTTTACCTGAGCTTAGGCAGTTCTGCAGCGAGCACGGGGAGCTGCTGCCATGCTTGGAATGTGGTTAAGAGGTCCTTGCTGGGATGGAAGTGTGTGCCTGCTTTATATTTAGTCCCTGTGATTGTGTAAGTTCAGGTGTGCCCTGCCTAATATCCAAGCTTGTCCTTTCTGTCCTTCACTTCATGGCATTCCATCCTCTGAAGCCTGTGGTTAAATTCTGACAGCATACAACAGGAAAGTCTTGGGGACTAAGCCATTCTCTTCTTGGGGTTATTTTATCCTCTGAAGCCACCAGCTGAGCAGAAGTTAGCTGGGAAATAGAACATTGTGTAATGGTTTTAACGATGCATATGCAACATATGTTCTACAATGGTTTGTTATAAATCATCATGACTTTTTACAAGATGTCCTCAGCCCTGGTTTGTCTGTTCTTTTTGAGAACAAAACACAGTCGTGAGAATGTATTTTCTGTGCTTGCCTCTGCAGCTGTGGAAGTGATTCCGGGAATAATTCTTTTCATTTTCAAAATTTGTGTTTGCTTTGTGCGAATAACATCAGATAAATGAAGTACAAAGATAATTTGGTGTAAAATGACTGTCTGCAGTCAAGCTTCTGTGTACTGTTCTTTGATTTTCCTTGAGGACAGACTGAAGCTGAGGAGAAAACAAAGCTAAAGTTTTATATTACAATTTAGGTGTGTGTATATGTTTACATGTACTCTTGATCAGTTTTTGTATTTGTGACATAATTTCAGTGGTTGTCATAAAAACTCAGAGAGTTTATCAGACCAACTGCAGTGCTCTGTCTGATATACAGCATTATTTTCTATATGAAGAAAAATCAGTGCTAATGCAATAGAGAGGTAAATCTTTGCAAAATACTGGCCTTTGAATAGTGAATGCAATAGCTAATAATTTCAGCTGATTTTCAATAATATCTGTAGCACTAATGGTTCAAGAGGTATCTAAATCCATGATCTGCCTCTTGAGATTTCGCAGAATATAATAAAGCAGCTAAGTTTCTATATAAGTACCAAATTACATGCTCCGAGATTTTTGGATTTGTGGGTTTTAGTTTCAGTTTTTCCTCCTGTCTGGCTTTCAGTTAGGTTTGCATGTATTTAAAACTGAGGCAATTAGTTGGACATCAAGATATTTTAGGCTCACAGGTTTGAGTGTGTGGACCTCTGTATTGTGTATCAGACATCACTTTATCTTCTACTAAGCTGCCTATAATTTTTTCTTGGAAGCAAATTTTAATTGAAAACATTGTGATTTTATTAATTAGAGTATTAGAACAAAAGAGGAGGAATCACTGGCAATGGTACTGGAATAGCTTGCTAGCAATGTTTTTATCATTTGACTTTTGCAAATGCCATCATGAAACATATGGTCAAAACTTTCCTTGGTTTCAAAAAGTTATTAAAAAATGTGAATTTATAAGAGAAGTGGAATGTACAAGTGATGAACACCAGATTATTTGAAAACAACAAATCAGCACTTCCTGTGCTTCAAAATTAGCTCAGTGGAAAATATACTGACTAAATTCTTCCTGGTGCCTTATAAGCTGCAGAGGACTTCGCAATGTTTTTGACATTTCAGACAGTTTCCAACTACTACTAAACAGCTGTGACTCACTACAAAATGTTTTCCAGTGAAGCTGCTTTTTCTCTCATCCGGTGAAAATAACATTTTAAATGGAGTCCAGATTAGGCTTTTGAAGCTACCCAACTCACAAGTGAATTTAGAATATTTCAATCTTTTGTGCAGTCATGATTGAAACGAATCCTGCCAGAGCTTTACTGACATATTTCAGCCCAGCGTAATTTGTGCAAGTGAGCTAATTTATTATGTGCTCTCAAAACAGCAAACATCACTGCATGGCAGTGAATCCAGCTGGTGTCTCAGAATCTGCTCCTGCTCACTTTTCCATGTAAAAGATTATGAAATATAGGGAAGAGATAAAAGGGTTATGTGATTGAACAATTTGAACGTATTGGACCCAATTCACTATAAGTTGTTCCTTTTTCTAATTGATTTTGTATGCATAAAGCAAGTTTCTGCAGAAGATTGTGTTTTATTCAAGCATGCTGCTAAAATGGCATGTCAGAGTGAAACACAGGCATTTCTGGTAGATTAATATCTAATTATTACATACTTGTGAATGGTGCTGTAATTGCCAGAAACACAACTGTCTCAAAGTATAAACTCTGGTCAGATTCAACCAAGAATTTTGTCCAAAGGGGAAAAATTTCAGAACCACAGCGATTGTAAAGCAGGTTAGATACCTCTCAGAGGAAGATAAAGCAGATAGTAGATATCTATTTATATCTAAATAAATGAAGGAATTGTGTTTCCTTATAAAGCTTGGCTAACTTTCCATACATTTGTACGTGTCTGAATTTCCATGGTATTTTATCCTCCCTGTGCTCAGGTTGGGATACCACAATGTAACTCTTACATATTGCAGTCAACACCTGCAAGTGCACCTGCACAGTAGCAAGAACACCATAAAGTCAGCTGGCTGATTGTTTAAGCAATTAAAGATATAATTAGTTTTATAATTGAATTTTTTTCCTAGTGCAGTTCGAATACTGAAAGCCAGACTAAGCCAAACCATCTTTAATTTGACTTGATCTCTGTTCCAGCCCACTGCTTTACCATATCCAGCAGCTGCATAAAAAGGATAATAGCACCTCTTCCTGCTCTCAGACAGGTAGGAACTCCCTCAGAAGAAAACCTAATCATCTTGAAATGGAGATGTGGAAAATACTTAATCGTTGCATAAACGTGTACTATCATATTATATAGTATTGATCTGCAGAACTCTAAAAGAGATGAGCAATTCGCAGCAGTTTGGATTTGGCCAATTTTCCGAAGCATTTTGCTTGTACTTTTCAAAGATGATTGTGGGTTTGTTTTTTTTTTTTTTAAACTTGCAGTGTTTTCCCTTTCCTTCAGAGACAAAAAAATGCTCTTCCCAGGGGAAGAGGTGGTGAGGGTGGGAAAGAGAGGAGTCTGTCGTGAGACAAATATTTGCACAAAGTATGTGTAACTTCCAATACTTCTTATATAGTAATTTTACATAGCTGACAGGTGGGTCTATTGAGTTAAGGAGGAAAAAAAAAAAAGAATTAAGCCTCTTGGGTTATTTAAAACCTCGTTGAAGTCATACATCTTTTAGAATAATGATATAATGATTTGCATATTTATTTAAAATATTGTGCTATAGGGACCACCCTTTACAAAATATATAATGAACAAATTAGGCGGCTTGTGCTGCCTAATGGGGAGGGAATTCTTTTTTCCTTCTAGCAGATGTCACCTAAAGCTGACACGTGGTGACAATCTATGCCTTTCTGGTATAATGCTCATAACAAAGAGAATAATTTTAGAACAGCTGGCTTACTCATGCTTTAAAATGCTTGGGTTTGTTGGGTTTTTTCTTGATTTCCAAGCATCAGTGGTCCTTCAGCTAGTCCACTGTGTGATTTCTGCCAAACCTTGTTTAATCCCTGACTGCAAGGGATTTTCTCAGTATTTTGCATACTCTGGAAGAGCCGAACCACACAGTGCCAAGCCTTCTGCAGCTACAACTTGGGCAGTAGTAGTTTTTGCATATTATAAACCCCATTTTGCTTACTGTACCAGTAACTTAGGTGTACAGGTGAACTAAAACTAAGAATTAATTCCCTTGTAGGTTATTTTGCTCCCTCCCAAAACGGCTGTATTCGATGTGTCTTTGAGTTTTGCTGGTAAGAGGCAAAATATTTCTCTGGGCCAATAGTGGTACCTGCTGCTAATCCCCTGAAAAATGAGATAGAACACTTGGCAGGGACTGTCTCAAGGAATGCTTAAAAGTTGCCCCAAAAGAGTGGATATAGGCCTTGCAAAGACAGCATGAGTGGAGTATGTCTTGGCTTAACTTTAGGTGGCTCATGTAAGGAGAGTTGTATAAATGTTACGTGGGTCATTTCATACAATTATTTTTTGGGTTTGGTTTTTTGGTTTTTTTTTTTTTTTTTTTTTGGTAAGGGGTGGGGTTGATGGCAAGAAGTTGAGTAGTGCCAAAAAATACAGGTACTAAGTAACTATTATGGGGTTTGATTAATTTTGCTTTGGACTCAGGTCACTGGATGCTCTTACCTATTTTTGCACATTGGTATTCTGGTTTTTAAGTGAAAGCATTATTTTCTGAGCATCAAGATACTGGAGGAACTGTCCTGCCTAAAACTGTAGCTTGACTGCTAATACAGAAACAAACAAACAAAAAAAAATCTGAAACAGAGCACAAATGAGGAAAACATGCATGGATTTTAAGCAGGCATCACTCATGATTTTTACTTAATTTTTGTTTGTTAGTACAACACATCGAAGTATAATAAATGGGTATGCTTAGAAAACTTAGGCAGGAGGAGTAGTCTGGTCAGCAATGTTTTCCAGAAGTTCCAGCTTTATTTTCTGAGTTTCTGGTGATTTAATTTTAGACAAAACACATCTGTGTTTCTAGAGTCCGGGTTTATCCTCTGATTTACCCAATGGACCTGTAATTGTGAACTCTGAAGCCTTGATTTAGGAATCAGTGCTTTAAGATAAGATTTAGGTACATCTCTCATTTGCTTTGTAAGATGAAAAGCTGAATTGCAAATCCTGTAATAGATTTACAAATCCTAAAGCATATGTAGAAATACTGCAAGAGACTTTCAAATTGTAACATAAATCTTGATAAAGTAATTTTTAGCTACACAAATCTATACTCATTTCTGCGTTAAAATCTCTGTGATCCCAGCAGAGATCATTCTTGAATTTTAATGTCTCTCCTGTTTTTGGGTCAGGTTCTTTCTGATTTGTTACTACGGGACTTGTTTATTAAAATACTTTATCTCAAGTGCTTCTTCAACTTCGTAGAATCAAAAAAATTAGGAGTTGCCATTCATAGAAGCTGTTACAAAAACTATTCCCTGATGACTCCCTTGCAGCACAAAAGAACAACTGAAGCTTCCAGTACAGTGCTGGGATTTTGTAAGATGTTTCTCCCTGGCATGCACACCTCACCATGGGTCAGCTTGTGAACAGATATCTTAATGTGTGTTGATGAGAAAAATGAGAAAAATCCTATCTTTCATTTTTCATTGTTATTTTCTTTGGTTTCATTTTGAATGTTTGAGCACTGTGAACACCCTATTTACTGCTGGGTGAGCAGACACTGGAACAGATTGCAGGGAGAGTTTGTTTCCAGGAGAAGAGACCCAAAAATCTGGTCCTGAGCTGCTTGGTCTGACACTGAGCAGCTCGGGCTGGGTGGTCTCCAGAGGAACTTTCCAGCCTGAACTGTGATTTTGTGATCAGGTAACACAATTTTGAATAAATTCAGCCTGACAGCCGTTTTTTTTGCTGACACAGGTATTAAAGTAACAGTATAAGTGAGCTCTGACAAGATGGCCTAAAAGAACCTGGGAGCTGTGACACAAAGGCAGAAAGCCCCAGAGTTGTTCCACCTTACAGAGTTCTCTCTGATAGAGCAGCTGGGAAGTGCTGTCTGCCTGTCTGCAGCACTTTTGGAAAAAATGTCTGTGGGATTGGAAGGGAAACAAAATACTGGACTAAATATAAGAAGCACAGCCTGAACTGCATGGTTTTCTCCACATTTAAGTTCTGACCTAAAACAATAATCAACTAAATGACATGCTCATTTTATCTAGAACTCAGCTTTTTAAATTATTATTATCTTTGACCCAGTATTATGGAATTATTGTGTTATTTGAATCAACTCTTTTTATCGGCTATGTCATATGTTTTCCCGGTCTTCACTCTTCTCCATAGTTTCAGGACTTCAGTTTTTGTGAGAACAAAAAACAAGATGCTTTCTGTGTTGGTGGTATGCAGCCATTTAAATTAAAATTAGGAAAAACTTCTGTGACACCTGTTGTTATTGGCAGTGGAAGAAGTGACTGATTCACCTGATTTAACATGCCCATCTAAAGCAGTTACAGCAATGGCAAGTATTCTTCGTGCCCCAATCTAAAGGATAAAAATAGCAGTAATTGTCAGAATGGGAAGAAGCAGTGAATGTTTTGTGTGCTTTAACTTTAAAGAGAGAATTGGATGGATGAAATGTGGGTACTTATATTGTTACAGCCCGTAGATTGCAGACATTAAAGAAGATTTTTTCCGACAGTGCTGTGCAGGGAGGAAGATGACAGGATCAAATCTAATTTTAGAATTTTTATTAAGAGGTTCCTGACAAGTGAGAAATACATTAGTCAGTTATCTGACATACTCTGTAGCTCTTAATGATATTTGTTTTCCCTGACTTTAAGGAATGGTCTTGGTAGTTCATAAGCAGTTTCTGACAGTGCTGAAGGAGTCACTCCATCTGGTTGGTTTTGAGAAATGACGGCAAAAAGAAAAGACTAAAAGAAACCTTGAGGTTCAGTGGTGTTTGTATTATCTGCTGCAACATCACAAAAGTCTTCATGATTCTCTTGTGGGATGGGGTTCATGCAAAGCTTCAGGGAGTTTTTTGGGAAGGTCAGTTCCAGTGACCATCACTGTTCTGGGAGGTGCCAGAGTTTGTATCTCAATATTAAAGGAAGTTCTCACTCCTGGAAGTAGTGCTGGCTTTGTTCATTTTGTTGCTGAAGACTGCGCACAGGAAAGTTACTCTTAAGCCTTGGAAATTTCCACTTTTACCTTTATTGCTCTGGCTGAGACAAATTCTTGTGGTTAAAGTGGTTTTCTGACAGTCAGATTCATCACCTGGCTTTTCTGAAATACGGCATTGCTCGTCTATCGAGTTCTGTGTGTCAGGATCTGCAGATACACAAATGTTTACAGCTGCTTTGCTTAAGCTGTGTCTGATAATCCAGCGAAGCTGAGCTGTTCCTAGCTGAGCTAATGCACTGATATCCCAATAATTGGGTGTGATAAGAAGGCAGAGATCCTCACAGGAATTGGTTTTTACTTGGTAAACACGACTTTGCAATACCCAGATTCTCTGTGTTCCAGTGAGAGTGCAGTCACCTACTGCTTGTTCACTGAAGAATTAAATTGTTGGAATTATTGTTTCTTAGTCTCTTAAAAAAACAAAACAAACTTTTAAAGTGTGATAGATAATCTGAGTAACAAATTGATGGGCATTTTTATACAGTTTCTCTTTCAACTAAAGGAAAAAAACTATTTTGGACAATTATTGACTTTTTCATGTCATTCTTCTGACAAGTTTAATGTTTAATTATTGGTTGTCAAATATTTAAAGAACAGATGTTGAGACTTAATATCTCTTCTGTTCAGGAATTCTACTGTGTTCATTCTATGAGTTGTGCAGAGAAATGCACAGAGGTGAAGTGCATTTCCTTCCCAACCATAAAGTTAGTTGAAGAAACACACACCAATTCCTGGATTCATTCATTTTGCCCACTGGGATACACTGCTTTTCCTTTTCACTCCTTTTGGTTTATTTGCTGCATGCGTATAAAGACATCAGTGCATTTTAGCAGAAATTTTACTTTTAGTGGAAATTACAATAATAATGTGTTATCTGATTATCTAAAACCAATTCAAAAATAGATAATTTATCTTAAAGTATGGATTTTCAAAAGCTGTTTAGACACAATCCTAAGATGCTCTGGGGGACCCTGCTTGAGCGGGGAGGTTGGACTAGATGACCTTTCCAACTTCACCATTTCTGTCATTTTTTGAAGGTAAATGATTCGTAAGAGATGTCCTCATGACACAGATATCATTTCAAATTTAGTGGTTGTAGATTACTAAAAATATTTATAGAGGAGAGAGGTTTAATATTTTAGTAACTATTATAATTGAAATTGCCTCAAACTCAAGCATGTGTTGTATCTGTCATTTGTGAAGCTGAATTTAAACAAGTGTTGAAATTCTTATCCTGCCAAAAAAAAAAAAAAAAAAAAAAAAAAAAAAAAAGGAATAAAGCAGAGGGAATAAAAGAAACTAATGTTTAAATAAATTCCCATAGAACATCCAGATACAGACCTGAGGCATCAATGTGTACTGGACTAGATTTTGATGTGAGCTTGTTTCTGTTCCAAATATGAAAACATGGATTTCCCTCTAGCTAAAAGCTGATGGATTTTTTCATATATCCAGTCTTAAATAAGGTAGAAGAAAAAGTCTTTGGCCTTAAATTTCAGTGATGAAAAGGATGGTTTATTTTTAGCTTCTACGGAACTGCATTAGTAAAATTTACCAAGCAATATTCACTCTGATTTAAGGCTTGAAGGAGCACTCCTGCAGCTGAATTTCTTTTCTGGTTCTAACTGTAATTGTGCCCATGCATTGCATTTCTGACTGGGTGTGGGTGCTAATTTGAGTGCTCCTGCCTGTAGTGATTCTGAGACCAATTAGAAGCACCAATGGGTAATTAAAGCTCTAGTATATTTAGGCAGCGTACAGCAAACTCACCTACTTCTGTTTCAGGGTCTCCCTTGGTGTTGTCCTTTGCACCAGGCTGTAGAAGTCACTTCTGGAGGGAGTGTATTGGGGGAAATACACATTGCTGCTTCTAATATTGTCTTCTGACATTGCCTCCCCAGCCCTGGTAGATAACGATGCTCCAATTGCTGTGGAGTTCCTAAAAAATGCTGATGACTCTTCAGTCCATTGATCTGATGGAGGCTGTGCAACATCTTGTGTGTGCAATTTGCAAAAACTAAGCTTTATTCAGTAAATTGTTCTCAACTAGAGACTGTTAATGTTCTAATTGCAGAGACTGACTTGCTCATCCAGAAAAGAGGTTCGATTCACAGGGCATCTCTGAACTTACTCGAACTAAAGAGGGGAAGGAAATGCCTGACTCCCATGCAAGCAAAGCTTCAGTTGTTTCAGAAATGTCAGGCAAAATGTCAGGGCTGAGAATATCAGGCCAGTGACTTCTGTGTTCTATTGATGGTGTGTTTTTCTTATGCCTCCATCAGTCATTTTCTTTGAATTATCATCTAGCGTCTTTTATTTTTGTGTTGATAAAGAAAACAATCATGTTCCCGCTGTTAAATGCCTGCTATAGATTACATCCTCCTCACCTTTTCCAGTTCCTTTGTTACATTTTACCCAACTGCTGGATTTTTTTAGTGTGGGGGCTTGCAATTGGAACAATAGTCCAGCTGAGACTTTGTGTGCTTGAATAACTGAGCTGTGAATGTGCCCCATGTAGGAGATTCACACTGCTTATTCAGGATGAAAACTTATTTGTGTATATGTGAGGGTACAGCAGCCAATTTTGCTTAGAAAACAGATACTTATATACTTGGATATTTCTATTGTATTCATTATTGCCATTTAAAAGATTCCCTTCAAAAACATGTCTACCTATTTTTGGGTTTGCTTACATTTAATAAAAGAATAGAGCTAGTGGATGTACTAGTTCTTCAGGATGTTATTAGTACTGGAAATCCTAGATAATTACTGGAAAGCTTGATAATTAATGAGTGCTTTTAAATGTATTTACAGTTCAGTCATGACAGTGATACATGTCAGGGGCATGTGTGTTTCCACATATTTGTACCAACATAATATTGACAACCTGAGTTCTTTTCTTCTTCACTGTAATCTTTGGTGCCCTTTACTACTTCACTTGAAAGACAACAAATGGACTCCTTCAAATCTCTACATATTCTATCCAGGAAGCTAAACCAAGAGTATGTTAATTTTGTACTTAAAATTCTCTTACCTTCTGTTAAAAAAAAAAAAAAATTAAGGCAAAAATTTTCACATCAGAAGGATTGAGGTGTTTACCAGAAGTCCTTTTAATTGGTCTGATATGTTCTAGTCCTTATGTTCTCACTGGAAAACTGTGCATTTTATAAAAGCCCAAATATATACTGAAGAGCGAAGTCTTATGCTTCAAACTGATTTGAGATTATATGCTCCTTCTTTCAAATCATGGCTGAAAAAAACCAATTGTGTTACATACAAACAGTGTTTGCAAAGGTTATGTTATTGTACTTAATGAAAAATGAAAAGGACTTCTTAGTCTACAGGAGTTCATCTATGGAGTAGAAATTTCAGGAAGCACCTGTCATTTCTTTTTTAAGGTAAAAATAATGGAGAGGTTCCTAGAACTGGAGATACAGTCTATAGTTCTGGCCATTTTAAAGTTTTAGGAATTTGCTGTTGACTTAAGAGTCAGAATTCTGTCAGAATTTTCCACCTCTGAGTTACTGCAAGGTCAAGTTAATAGAGATAAAAAATGTCACATCTGTGTAGCTGGTGCAACAGCATTTCTGAAAATGATTTGAAGTTGGGTGTTTGGGAATTAATTCAATTTGCCAATGCATGTCCACACATCCTTTTCCACTGTCATTACCTCTGCTTACATTATTTTCTCTATTATCATACAGGCCCTGTCTTCCCTTTGGATTAGATACTATTTCCTGGCAAGATTTAGTAAAATCCCACTTAAGTACAGAGGGAACTCATTCTTTTCCCTTTGATAGACACTCTGCAACAGCTATATTTGGTTTTATTTTTTGGTCTAATGCTCAAACACTATTTTGTTTCTAGTTGACTGATTTTTGATGCACATGTATTTCACCATTAGCAGTGTAAAGTATTTCACTCTCTATCCATCCCTCCATCCACTCCTTGGTGTGGCCTGCAATATTTATTTCAGGAAGGAGTAGTAATCTGTAAGGCCTGGCTAAAGTCCTTTGATCTTGTTAACAGCCTCTCTAAATTAGTCTCCCTCTGAGCAGGCAAAATTTAAGCTGAATTTTGCCCTTCCTTATTCTGCTTTCATGTTTGTGTTTAAATCTTTTTCCGGTATCCATTTTGAAGACATGAGGGAGAGAAGGCTCATTTTAGCCTGTCATTATGAACAGCATTTTGATATTTATTGTCCATTCCTTTTTATTGATTGTAGACTAAGCCACACAGTTTGAAAGAGAATCTTCAGTTGTAAATAGGAGTATTCTCTGTAGAACTGGACAGTTTTCTTGCTATTCCTGCTACTTTGATCTACATTTACTTTTATATTCAATGAATGTTCTTCCTGTTTTGAAGAAGCAATACTATTAATACTATTCTAGAGCTGAACTACTATCCAAATATATGTATTTATTAGGAATAAAAAGATAATTTTTATATAGTTAAATGGTTTTACTGATGCAAGAGCAGTAATTCTTTTGTTAATCTCCATGTAACTTGTACGTTATACTTGTGCAGAAAATACTTCTGTGTTGTTTTTGTAAATTGTATGTTTTTATTCAGAGATGCTGAACTCAGGCGTTGGAGGAAAGGCAATATTAGAGTGGTAGTGGTGCTGTGCTGGAGCAAGATAAACGGAATCCCTTCCTTTAGGAAGGAAAAGCTGTAGAGATTCTCATCTCTAAAGCATCATTTTGGGCAGTATTTGAATACCTTGCCATGTTTTTATCTGTAAACTATTCATTAAGAACCCTGCCTGTTTATGAGAAGAGTGTATATAGCTCTTGACCACATAAGGAGCAGTGGTGGTATTAGTCTGTAATGATTTTGATGTCTGAGAAACGTTATTCCATTTCTCCTAGGAATGAAAAAAAAATAGTTTAAATATCAGCAGCATTTGGTATTTTCTATTAATTAATAATTAAGTGTGTTAATTAATAAGTGCGTAATGGATGCTTCAGTATCTTCTGAGTGTCTGAATTTTAGAACAGATTGTCTGATGAAGATCTTTTAAAAAACATCGAGCATCAAATGATGTCTGTAACTGAATTAAAATTTATTCAAATCCTTTATATTTCAGTAACATTACATTGGAAAAAACCCAGAAAACAGCACCTGTTTGGTAATTCATCCTAATAATGAGCACAGATAATGTGGGAAAGTATTTTGGTAGTGCACATTAGCACTTGATTGCTTGAAATCCTGCTTCGAAACCACACATAGATTTAGTGTAAGACCAATATGTCACTATGCACAGTACTGCAAAATAATTAACAACTCCAACTTTACTCAATGAACCTGCCATTTGAAAACAGCCTGAAACGAAGTTGGATTTTGGAAGTACCAAACATATTTATAATTGTATTATAACTCCCTGGAGTTAATAGTTTTAGAAGTATAGTGAAGGTCTTGCCTGAGTATCAACCACAGAGTAATTACCTGCACACGGAGTACCACATAAAGATATTTAACTCAAGGTTTTGAAATATGATTAGCAACTCAGCATCATTTTCAGAAAATCATATTTTACGTCCTTATTTCACTGAAGGTTAAAATGCTTTCTGAAAATAAACATTCCTTGAAATATTTTAGGCTAAACAACATACTTTCAGGTGTGTTTTTAGTTTCTTGACCTGAGAATGTTACTTTGAACATTTCTTCAGTCAGTTTTAAATGAGTGTAAAGTGACTGCAGTAAAATGGTGATAGTTTACACTAATAAATGATCTGATCCTGTGACTGTGAATGTACATTCAGGTTATATAGATCTTGTAGCACATGATAGTACAGTAATACCTAGAAAAGAAACATTATCTTAATGCAGAATTAGAGTGTTGATATTTGGGGTCAGATGCTCAGCAAGAGTTACTCTTTAAATTTATGTGCCATTGGGTCCTCCTGAAGTAAGTCAGGGGTGATGAATTATTGAGAGACTTTGGGTTGAAACTCTGAGAGTTTGACAACCTCTCACCAGGAAGGGGAGAACAGAGGAAAAATCTTACTATGAGGTAAATTAGAAAAGCATTTCTTAGGTGACATGTAGGAAACTGTAGCTGTTACAGCTGCTACAGGGAGGTTATGTAATCTGATTTTTATTTATTTATTTAAAGAAAAGTTCCTTCTAAGTTGAACACATGGCAAACAGGAAGATGACTATTACACAACTTAAGGTAGGTCTGGATGATTACCTTTGAAGTGAAATGAATTAGAAACTCGCACTGCTTTTGAAATCTTGGATTCCTTTGTTGCAGGTATTTACCATTGCAAAAGCTTTGACAACAATTTCTGCCATCATTACCTGAATAAATTGCTTTTAAGAGAGCTTTTAGATTAGACTTTGAACTGGAAAAGGCATAAAAAATATAGAAAGGTCTCCATTGTCAGTATGTTTTCTATTAGCCAGCCTGTCAAATAACTAAGCCTGACTCAACTCTGTGCTTTACTTAAAACTCATTGGTATGATTATAGTGTGACGATCCATTTCTGTTAATACACGTTCTAGCTGCAGATCCACAGAACACAGAGCTCCCTCTTCCTGCAGTGCATTTCTAATCCGTATTCACTGGAAGTGCCAGCTCCCCTGGCATTCCTGATTTCTTTATCTTTGTGTCATAGGTGCAGTGACAGACACCTTCCAGAACTTACCTTACACATGAATATAGCCATGGGTACTAACCCTTAGTATTCGATACTAAATTCAAGCATAATCAGCATAAAGATTGATGTCAATATAATATAAAATGCAGGGAAAATCAGGCTGGCCAAGGATTATGTCTCAGGAAGATGGTCAAGAAGGAGATCCAGACAGAAATGTCCGTTAACATTGAATCTTAAATCAGTGAGAGAACCTCTGTAGTATCTCACAGCTGGAGAGAGAGAGAGTGTGTGATCCAAAGCAGGATCATGTATTTAATCACAGTGACTATTTTAAGTAAATAGGAGTTTAAAAAGAAAGTCAAGAAGATATCTATGGATCCACGTGGTCAGAAGGCAAAGCTGGAGCTCAACACTTAAGCAATTCGCATGTGCCTGGTTCCTGCCATGGCTGTTACATGGACATAGAATCCCAAATGAATTCTGGCAACATTTCCATCAATAATAGTCCTGTATCTAGAGAATCCAAGCCAAATAATTGTGCCATCAAGCTCATAACCAGAGTATGTACTGTAAATTCATTAGATCTTGATTATCATTGGTGCTTCTGAATGAATTTTTCTAGTATTTTTTGCATTTTAAGCAAATACCTTCAGGTCATTAATTGTGGGTGTGTTCCATATAGATTGGCTGCCTGTGCCAACCTGTGGAATCCTCTGGTATAGCTTTCACTGCCCTTTTAAAATTCATACTGACAGGAAGCACTGCAGCTGGAAGTATCCTTGGTGTAGAACTTCACAGAGCAACACTTGAGCTAATGAGGGGTTTGTATTTATAGAAGTTGCTCTAAAGAGGCACTCAGAGTTTCAGAAATTAGTCTTAATTATTTCAGACTCTTGATTATTCAGTGGACTGTGTGCTTTTCTGATCTGAGGAAATTTCCAGCTGTAGGCTGCCAGCTCTGATTCAGGTAGTTGGCTGTTGTTGAGTGTCAAGTTATCTGACAATAATAATCATAATAATAATAATAATATAGTTTCTGCTGCAGGGAGCAGAGAGGTTTGAGGCAGGTTGTGCAAAAGGTGCCATCTGTGTGTCTCAGTGTGTTTGTGGTTAAGAAGTGAGTTAAGGAGGATTCAGAACAGACTTTCTTTCTGTGCAGGAGTTCTTTCCCATCAGTCATGTCCTTCAGGAGCTGCCTTGAGTATAGAGTTAAATAACAGTTTCATTTTCTCCTTTGTCTCAGTGAAGTCCCTTTGGAAATACTTGATGGGAAGCACAGCCTTTGGGTACTGAGGTTCCTAATGCAAATTACACACCCACTGAATGTGGCCAGTACTTCTCAAAAATACCCTACAAATTTATTCCAAAACCTCTGAGAAACAGTGCAAAGATGATTTTAAGAAGCTTTTGATGTAAGTAGAATGACTTTATAATATCAACCCTGGGCATGAGATATATATCCTTTATAGAACACATTTTTAGTTACAGCTTGAAAAATGTGGCTCCATGCAGAGTCTAAGGAGCACATCAATATTAAGGACTTCAAGTTAAAAATTGAAAAAACTCACAAGAGTAATTGAGTTATATTGGTGGTTACTTATAAAGGTTTGTGACTAAGACTTTCTAGGAGCAGAAGAAATTTGTTTCAATTTAAAATTCAGTACCAGAATATAGGGAACCAACACTTATGAGCACGTTTCCAAGAAGTAGTGCAAAAACACCACCTTTCATAGAGGGAACACACTTAAGCTGTAGGTTAAATAGCAGAATTTGAAGTATTTACTTACTTACAGTAGGAGACAGGAAAATATTGAACAGATTTTAAAGCAAGTATAATTAAACCAATTAATCTAAGGCAATACCTTATTCTGCTCAATAAGCTCTGATGGGAAAATTATTATTTAAACAAATTTCCATACGTTAAAAAAAAATCTGATTTTGTCATTAAAATTATATAGGTTTATAGATACATGAAGCTTCATCAATATAGGTCTAATAATATCTAATTATAGATACAACAGCATTCTGTAAGGAAGAAAAATAATACCTGTAGCAAATTCATATTAATAGATTAAATAATTTGGATGATCGATTGTTTCAGGTTTCCTTTTTCTGTGTTTTCTCTTAGTCCATTAACACTTCTCAAGAGTTAGTGCCACTTTTTCAACTCCTACTCATAAGTAGGATTGAATTTCTGTGACAAGTTAATCAAGTAAGGGTCTGGGTTTTTTTAAAGTATTTTCCATCATTTCTGTGTTTTCTATAAAATCAGTGCAAGCATCAGTCCTTTTTACATAAATGTGTCTACTTAGTTTAAAATATGTTTATCATCTTCTCAGCAGCTGGCTTCACTCAGCACTGGTGACTGTGACTGTCAGGAAAGGAGTGGAATATCTTTCAAGTGCCCTCTCTGTGCTTCATTCTGAGATCCATTTTCAGAGATAATCAGGACTCCAAATTGCTTAACCAGATTAAATCAAAATTGGAGAAAATTTAATTTTAATTAAAATAGAGTTGAAGCAAAGCAATAGCTCGTGCTTTTTCATGTAGTAAATTTTTGCTTGTTTCATGGCATTGAATACCTTTTCCACATTGCTCTTTGTGCCACAAATGAAGTAAAAGCACAGTAGAAAACATCAGCCCTACTTACAGGCTAAAATAGTATTTTTGCCCTCTGGTCTGTTATTACTTTAATATTAGACTTGTTTACTGCGGTTGAACTGCAGGCAGTAAAATTGGTAGCCTGAAATTGTGTAATGGGGTACTTGAATTTTTGCCTTGTAATGAGCAGTGATGGACAACTCAACTGCTCAGCTATTCTGTCTCCCTGACTGAAGTGCCCTAGTGCACCAGGTCTGAGAATGAACTGTTGACTGCATGGGAAAATCATATTTGATCTTTGAGTGGCTATAAATATTTGTTTCTGAGCAGAAAACAGATACTTGAGGACAAATTGCAACTTTCTTCCAGCACTATTGACAGGAAATAGTTTATTATAAAACTACAAATGCTGGTTTGCACTCCTGCATGAAATACAGTACCTGTGACAATAAAGAATGGTGCTACATGGTGTAGAGGCAATCACAACATGAATCATCTGTCACTTCTGCAAAACAGTGCCAATTGAATTTACAAATGTGGCATCTATTTATTTCTACCAGTGCTGAGAAGGAGACGAAATGAAATGGAAGTGATGATTACTTGTGACACATTCCTTTTATGAAAATAACTTCTTCCCCTCATGTTGTTGTAATAGCCCTTGTGTTGTTTTTATTTATGTTTCTTTCACTGAACCAAATTTCTGTATATTTCTTGGGGCTTTTAGCTATCAGTATGATGGAGTTGTGAGCATCTACTCCCTGCAGAAGAGCTGTGGTGGTGGCTCACCAGTTTTGTGTGTCTTTGAGGGACTTCAGGCAACAAATCCATGGAACTGAATTGTGAGGACAATGCTAACCTCCAATGCCTAATCGCCCTTCCAGTGAAGAAATTCTTCCTGATGTCCAACCAATTATTGAACCAGAAGCCTGTGGGGGGGGATTTTACCATAAGATCCAGACAGATCCAGACACACAGAGTCCCAAATAATTTAATAATTCAGGTCTCTTTCTGTATATACAACTTCAGACATGTCAAGAGTCTTGATCGATGTGGATGCTGTGGATCTTTGAAACCTTGAGGTCCCATTCTTCAGAGACAGATGTAGTCCTTGGAGATGTCAGAAGAGAATAAATTTTAATAGTAAGCTGTTGACAGGGAGGATGTTTATTAGAACTGTCCGCATTTATGAAGTTGTCAAGATACCACCATTGCAAATATCTCTAACTTTGATGAATACATGAAACAAGGAATGTTGTGCTTGATGCTGACCTTTAGCATAAACAGGTCCTCCTCATGCTAGAATTTTTGCGCAGTTTGATTTATGTATCTTCCTTGGACCTGCAAGTTTTTAAAGAAGAGCCAGGCCCCCTGCAGTTTCAGCTTGTGAAAACAATTTACTTGCTACAAGCTCTTGGCTAGTACATTCTGTATTTCAGTACCACACCTTTTATAACAACAAGAAAATGAGTTGTGTTCAGTGTTTTAGCTAAGGTGCAGTTGTTATGAAGAGCAAGATTTGCTTAGGCATTTATGCCAGTACATATTTTATATTGTTCTAGGTATCAGTTAAATTTCATTAAACTTCAGGGTAGCGCTCAAAATGAAACTAAATATATATTGTTTTCTTCTCCTCCACTTCTCTTTTGGGATTCCACTGACCTATGTTCTATGTAAAAATAAGGAAAAAAAGGGAATGGATTTCCTGCTTTGGCTGTGACCTGAGTGAGCTGTGCACGTTTAACACTGTGGGAAGGAACAAAGGATGGTTCAGTGTCCTTCGAATGCTGAAGCAAGGCCTGAGCTGGGAAGGGAATGTTCTTTGAGGAGCTGGAGAGAGTCTGCCCTTTTTATGTCTCTTAAAAAGAGAAGTGTCTTCAAATGAGTCAGGCTAATACATTTGTGTTAATGATAAACAATGCTTTGAGCCTGCCTAGAGAATGGAAAAATCTGTGGAACTTCCCTACTAATATTTTGCTTCTGAAATGTGATATTTCTTCAAAATAATGTGTAGAAGCAGAAAAATTTAGAACATAATACCTATTTTTCCATATTTTAGTTTGTCTGTAAAGTTCCTATTGTTTTCCATGTTCATTTTTCATTGTTCTAGCACTATTTTTTTTTTCTTTCTTTCTGAATTTTTTATTCTGTTGTAGCATTTGGTCTTTTGCAGGTCATTCTCTCTTTAAAAACCTGAGATCACAAAAGTCCAGTAGCAGGTTGCTGCCAATGAGTGCATTATTTTATATGTGAATATAAGCTAACAAAAAATATTTATTTCCCGGCAGAAAAAAAAAAAACAACTTGGGCACACTTCTAAAAGCTAGTTCTAAGTAATAATTCAAATTACAATATTCTTATTTTCTGCTGAATTTTAGTAGCTATAACTGACAATAATCTCCATTGTGTTTGTGGAAATGTCGTTCATATTATTTAATTTGAAAAGAATCCTACGTTGCATTTTTCAAAATTGTGTGTAGGAATATATGTTTATCACTGACTCATAGATTAAAACATGACCTGAAATACAATATTCAGAAATGACGCTGTCACTGTACCTTTCTTCAACAAGGAATTAATTTTTTCAAATATTGCCTTATTTTCTATTTTCTTACAAATTTTCTTTGCTTCTGATCTTCCTGACTCAAATTGTCCTTGAATTTCAGGGAGTTTAACCTAAACCTTAACCAGCTCCTCAGCTCTGTTATTTGAACAAAATTATTAATTTTTCATGCTCATCTCAGGTTACACAAGCTCGTTTGAGGATGCAAAGCTTCTTACAAGAGATGGTTCAGAAATCATTTAGGGCCAAGGACTCCATTTGGAGTTTGGAATGAATATTCACAGAAGATGTGCTGTTGTGCACAAAATAAAATCCAGTTCTCCTGGGTGTTTGTAATCGCCTTCTGAAGCTGAATCCAGCAGTAGCACAAGTCAGCATGAACATAATAAAACATTGCAAATACATGAGCAAGTTATTAAGTAAATTAAATAGCAGTGTTTGTATCTCTGAGGAGCGCTGCAAATAGATTATGGTTTGTTTGTCTCTGTTCTGTAATCCAAGAAATAAACCAATATGTGTTACAAGGATTAGCACAGATTCAGAACTTCGGGAGTTTCTGAGCATAGCTTTCTCCACTCTCGACTATGAACAGGATTAATAGGGGACTTGAGAACACCTGTATCTTCATTTTGGGAAACTGTCATTTGAGATTGATTTGCCAGGATATTTCTTTTTCTTCAGTAATTTTAATCAAATTATTACTGGTACATGGCCACATATGTCTACTTCATCTGATCTTGAGTGTGAAAGATTAATAGAGATGAGCTGAGAACTTGGAACACTTCCATTGAAATCTGGCTTTTTAAAACCACTGATTCTTCTCTGTATTTCTTTTGATTGGGTGAAAGCTCTTTAGGAAAAGATAAAAGCAGATAGAAATTTTATATTTTTTTTTTAACTTCTTCTGTGCCTTTGATACATATAGTCAGAATTTAATGTGAAAATTAGCATTCCTGCAGTTCCAATTGCATTCCCCACCATAACAAAGCTAAATTATATTAAAGTGCTTTGCTTTGCTAGACATGCATTATTAGTAGATTTATCTTCTTTTACAAATTTTTTGGCATTAATATCATGCAAGTGAAATTAACAGTGCAGCTTCTTTAAACTGCTAAAACAGCAGATGCATATTAATTATTTATCATTTTCAGCCAGAATATTAGAGGCTTCCTTTTTTCAAATGGTTTTCTTGAATTATCCCATAATTCCTAAAAAAAACCTGGAGAAAAAGGGTAATATAAATATTTTCAATTACTTTTTAAAAAGCTGTAAGTAGCTCTTGAATTGATGTGTGTATTTAAATGTCATTTTGTGCCTGGGAATGATTTTGTGTCCTAGAGGACATGGGTATCCCCTGTAATTGTGGTTTGGAAATACAAGGCTTTGGGTTAAGTTGGAGGAGTTTCTGCCATGCCTTCCACCTCCTTGTCCCACCTTGCCTCTTACTCTGCTCCTTTATCTCTGAAGATCACTGATTTTTAAAGTCTGCTGATCTGGTTCATAATACAGCTCTTGAAACTGTGGTGAAGCCAAAATGTGACTTTCAGTGGTTTCAAACAAATATAGAAGAATGCATTGGAGATATTTATTCTTTGAAGAAAAGCATACATTGCCACAGATAACGTATGCAATTTTATTTCATGTTGTCCTCCAAATATGTGTAGACAGCACGTGATTGTAAGTCATTGCAATGTTCACTACGTGCTGTAAACCAAATAATTGTCATCCTAAACCTGTCACTTTCAGTGTTTTCTTAGAGATTTTCTATTTCCCTTCCACTCCTTGTAGAGCACTATATGGCTTTTATTATTTTTAATAACAATAAATCTCATTATTGTGAGCAAACAGGGATCTGTGCTTGTTCATGATCAGAACAAGGACGGTGTATGTTACCTGATGTGTGCTCTGGCAGCTGCAAATATCTTCCACATAAGGCAAAACCCTTATTTTACTCTATGTAGTCTTGACCATCACTGAAGGGGAGGAAATCTGCACCAGTGCCTCATCTCTGTGTTTGTTGTTTGTTCCCTCTATGGTGTCTATCCCCAAGGTTTATTTCATGAGGCAGCAAGCTCTAAGACCAGCCCATTAATGTGCCAGAAGTTCCTAATGTCTGGAAGTGGTTAACAGAAAAGGTAATTAATGCAGGAGGTGCTGTGTGCCCCATTTGCTGGGGTGACTTGCTGCTCCCTCTCCTGCTTGGTGGCTGCCTGGATCCTTTCTGCAGGAGGGTGACAGGTTTTTTTGGGTTTTTTTGTTCGATGAAACTGATAACAAATTCCATAATGTACTTGGCACTTGAATTGAAAACGTTCTGTAATATATCAGTTTTAAAATCCACCTCTGCCAAGCTTAGTTCATCAGTTTGATTTGTGTTCCCTCCTGCACAGACACACATACGAGCTTCCCTGCAGAGTCTGGTTCAAGAGCATCCTAGAGCTAATAGTCTGGGAAATATATTTTCTAGGAGCGACAAACAGGTACCTAGGCTTGCAGGTGTAGGATTCCTGAAGTAGCTTTCCCTAAGAGAAAGATTAAAAAACCAAAGTCTGTTACTTAATAATTTGGATTGTGCAGTAATTTTGAACATCAGAGCAATTGCTTCAAGTAGTTTTGCTGAATACCTCAAAGAATACCTCAATAATGCCTCAGATAGAACCCAAAATTAAATACTAAAGTATTGGATATGCTGGTTTGAATTCAGTATGGATGGCAAAGAATAAATTGTGCAGAAACTGAAATTTATTTTATTGGATTTTTAAAAAATTGGCTTATTTTCAAAGCATTAAGAGGTATTTATTTCTTGTAACCCATATGACTTCTGTCACCCCTTTTAAATACCCATCGCCACTGTTAAAATGTTGGGCAGGGGTTTGTTTGTCACATGGCCAAACCTGTGGAGAGTTTCAGTTCAGTAGTGACACAGGAAAACCTGAGAATTGTCTTTTTCTTTCTCCCCTGTTGCATTCCATCATTACTAGAACATAAAAATTTTTTTTAGCTATTTGTAATATGTGGAAGAACTGCTCTTTCCTTTTTACAGCTTTGTGGTTACACAATTGTAGGATACTTAAAAAGGAAAAATTTTACTTTGTGTCAGTTGGTGTGGAAATGTTATGTAATGTTGCTCTATTTTGGCCACCTCTATGTCATTTTAATTCTTAGCCACTACAACGAGCTAAGTGGAAAGGAGGATTCAAAATGGAGAGAGTATTGTGAAAAGTTGTTCAGTTTTCTCTTTTATTCTTGCCGTTTTATTAAATATTCTCAGAAGGGAGCAGGGAAATTAATGAGATGGTTTTGCATCAGTGTGTCAAAGCAGTTTTGCTTTTACACTGTAAATGTGTTGCTTTTTATTCTGTGTATCTTAAAAAGAAACAAGACTGACAGTATTTTTAAAGTACATTAAGTAGGCATTAAGACAAGAGTGATGAGTGATTTGCACTGAGAGAGAGGGAGTGATGTTTTTTTCTCTTTCATGGTTAAGCACATTGCCTTGAAGGGGAGGGAAAAAGATGACAGCAAATTCTGGAGGGTTTGGGTTTTTTTCATATTAACTATAGAATTTTTAGGTTTATTTTTAAGGATGGCAGAAATCTCTTTAAAGATACAGTCTTGAGTAATGCATACACAGATTTGTATTAACTTCATTGATCAAACGTTATGTAAACAGAATGCAGTGAATATACTCTGGAAAGCAAACCAAAGCGAAGTATTTCCATAGGATTATGGTTTTCTCTATGTATCAGTGGGTGTATGGTCTTGTTAACTTTGGGGAGTTAATCACAGGTGGTGTGGTATCTTCAGTTTTCTTTTAAACTTTTCGTAACTCCTGATGTCATGACAATGTGAATTTTTTAAAAAGCTGTTTTTAAAGAAATATTTTTAATCTATCACCAGTGCTAACTAAAAATTGAGATATGTATTTCAGGTTATTTCTGAGAACTCTCAGTAGCTTGTTTCCCTTCTGGGTGATCCTCACTGCCTTTCAGTTCTGTATCTTCTGTAAATGTGCCTAAACCTTTCACAGGCACAGCCATCTTCCTCACCCATATCTCCAATCACTACAAAGTTCTGAGTGTCCCCTGTCCATTTGTGGCCGTGCATCCTGAAATGCAAGCTGCCACACAAGGCTGTGATTCATCATCTCATGCTCCATTGCCTCTAAAGCTGCTTTGAAAGGCCTTTCTTGTGGCTGTTGTTAAAATCCCTGCTTGTAGAATTTCACAGCTCTATTTTTTTTTTTTTTTACAAAAGAGAAGCAAATGTTTTTCTCTTCCTCCATATTCCTACCAATGCCTAGTGAAGCAAAGCATTTCAAAACTGAGTTATGTTCCACATTGTAATTCTGGTGGATAATTCATAGAGAACTGAATAAAGACATAGCAGGAAGCTGCTTGTTACCAATTCTGCTCTATAGGCACCTGCTCCAGGTTCTGCTCCTCTTGCATAACTTTTTTCTGTGCCTGTTATTTTTTTTCTTATCCTTGCTGACATTTTTAGCTTCTACATCTCAAGGTACTCCAAGTCTGAAGGTGTGGTCTTCCTCCCGTTAATAAAATACATTCTTGCTTCCACTTTAAACACCTTGGAGTGTTTAGCAGCATTTTTTTTTAGAGGAAGAGGTCTCTATTTGACTTCACATGCAGTAAAACATAGATCTGACTTTGGAAGTCCAAACACTGAGAATGGAGAGTTCTTTCCCAGAATGTCCTGTTCATAACTGCTTGCAGAACAGCATCAATTTGTCTGGGTCAATATTCTAATTGTATCCATTTGCAGCAAGAAATAGCAGCTAGGATGAGTTTCTTTGCTCAAAGAGAAAATTTAGGAAGGTGAAAAATGTGTCAGTGACTTTGTGAGGTGCAGCAGGTGGGTACATTTCATAGCAGAGGTTAAGTGGGATGTGAAGGCTTAACTGAAGGCTGATTTTTTCAGTTAGAAGAGTCTGTCTTAAAAATGGGCGTGGACAGTATTGTAAGCAGCTGTAGCTGAAGGTTTAGTCAAGATTCAATCTTCGTATTTTGCTGCACAGCAAAAGTGTGATGATAACCAGCAGCGGTGAGAGTTTAGCACCAGAGCCACCAAGCAGCTGGTGGAGCCTCCCTGTCCTGGGCACTGCACAGCCCCTTTCAGTTTGGTAGATAAAAGCCAGAAAAAGCACAGATAAACTTGATTTTTTCAGAGAAATACAAAGGAATCATTGTGACTGTCTGCAGGAGAGCCAGTGGGAGCTAACAGCTGTTGAATGCTGTCAGCAAAGGTGGGGGGAAGCTGTGTACAAGTTCAAAGTACAAATAACATAAATGTCTGTGACATGTCAGTTTATACATCTCTGGGTTTGTCATGCTTAATAGAAGATCAAGTGCTGACAAAGGACAGTGCAGAATATACACTGGGAATGGATAAATGGAAAAATGCCTCTTTCACAGGAATTCATTGCACTAACTGTTCACTTCAGGCAATTGAGTGACAGAACCATCTTATTTGACCAAACGCACGCTATTCTGTCTTTTATGTTCTAATTTATTCCCATCATGTGCTGTGAAGTCCTGCTTGGAGTGTCTGTTCTCAGCATAAAACTGTTTGTCAAATTTCTATTAAGCTTAAGGTGAAAAATTAATGAGCCATTCACTTCAGATATTTCAAAACTAATACTGCTCTATTATTAATGCAGCAGAAAGTCAAAGATGTGGGTATGTACAATTACAGCCTGGTGTTCAGTCAGATTACTTTTTTGGTCTGTATTTTGGGGGAACATCATTAAAACAGTGTTTCAGGTCATAGAAGGAATTATTTTGATGAATTGTATCAGTAAACTTTGTAGGCAGTTTTAGTTGTTAACTTTTTTTTCTCTCTGATCCTGGCAGAAGGTGCCTTGAGTAAACAGATAATGATGAAATACAGTGTTCTGTCCAATCTTACTTTGAATCTGGAATTTAAACAAAAATTAACAGAAAGTTGATTCGCATGTCACAAAACTTCTTAGAGAAATATAAATTAAAACTATTTGCGTAATACTGAGGAAGCTGTGGGTGAAGCAGTATTTTTGGGCTAGCGAAGTATGACATTGTGACTTGCTCTCTTATTTTTCAGTCTTCAAAAAAGTCACTGAAACGATGATAAAATTGTACTTCTACTCAGAATTGAGTGGGATGTGGTGCACAAGTATTAGTATTAAATTCTCCCAGAAAAAAAAATTCCAGAAATCTCAGAACATGTTGCCAGTAGCAGTAAGTTCAGTGGTGGAGCACTGTGAAATGCTCGGTTAGAAGTGTCCCAGACTGAGCAAGGTGGGAGCTGGTACTCCAACTTGTACTTTCATTGGAAAAGAAAACATCAAACACAGTCACTGCAGAAGTAGAAATGCAGGCCTTGCTTTCTGTGCAGAAGCATTCTAAAGATTGCCTCTTTTTGTGCTCCTAAAATTAACTTAATAATTGATTACCATATTTTTCTCCTCACTTTACAGTATGTTCTCTAGAGACTTCCTGAAATGAATAGTGGTTCTAGGCCTGGCACTGTTACATTGCTAGACTTGCAGAGAAGAAGGAATTCTGTTTCTTGGAAGAGTTTCGTGCTAAAAAACTAAATTTCATTACAAGCAAAATGTCAAATCTAAATTATCCTCGAAGCATTTGTTGTTCCCAGAGATCCTGAAAGCTCTCTGTGCTCCAAAGGGTTTGGCATCCAGCAGAGAAAGTGCCAGGAAGAATCTCCAAGTTCCTTCCATGTGTTGGTTTCTTTATGAAGTTGCACTGTGCAGTTTCACAGTCACTGCAGCACCAAACCCATGAGTATTTAAAAACCGAGTGATTTAAAAACTAGCAGCCCTGGAAATGTCCAGGTTTTTAAATGTGCACTGCAGAGATTGGTCTTGAATGGTTCACTTTTGAAATCTGCTCATGATGCACATTGGTTCCTCAGCCTCCTTAACAAGCTGCTCTTGTGACAACTAATAAATGCCTGGCAGAGGGATAGGAAGTCTAACTTTTTCTTCTCTCTCTCTCTTTTTTTTTTTAAGCATTTTTAAATATTAATTCCAATTTTTTCTTTCTTTGTTAATAGTTCATCAAGTTCAGTTACTAGAGAATTTATAGAAATCAAGATAAGATGTCAAGAGGTCATCTAATGTAGCATCTTCCCTCAGGGAGGGCATCAGCCATATCTGCATCATTCCTGCCAAATGTTTGCTTACACTTTTCTTTAAACAGATTTCAGTTTAAGAGATTTTATCACCTGCCTAGGCAAGTATTTTTGAATTCCTCCTATTAGAAGTTTTTCTTCCAGATGAATTTGTTCAGATAACTTAAATCTGCCTTTCTATAGATTTTATTTTTCTTTCTCTCCCATAATTCAAACTCTGTCTTCTATCGTGAAATGATTAATCTTTAACTGTGGAGGGGTTTCTCCTGTAAGTGTATCTTTCACAGGTTATTCAGGGATGAAGCTCAAGTTGAGAGTAACTGGAGGAAGGAGAGACTTTTCTCATCTGAAACATTTTGAGCTTCATTGCTCCTGTAATACAGCCTGCAGATTGACAAACACTAGGCACAAAATAATGTCACAATTGGACATCTCTGATGGACTTCTTTGGATTCTTTATGATTGCAGAAACAACCTCTCAATGCTTGACCAAACTGATTTTTCTGTCAGTTTGCTGAAGTGACAACTTTAAGAGATTTTGAATGCAGACCAACTTTGATGAGATGAAGCTTTTTTTAAATTATATTTTGGACCAGCTTTACCTTTCTACTTAAAAGTTTGTCTAATCCTTTGAAACTCAGCACTGATAACCTCGCCACTGTGTATTAAAGCTGAACAACACCTTTTGTTTTTCCATAATTAAATGTTATAACTTTGGTCAATTTTTGCACCATGGTTAGGGACATACTGTAGAAAATCTCAGGAGTTTCTAGCACCAAAAAAAAAAAAAAAAAAAAAAGAGATTATAAATGGGGGCTGTGTCTACTTTGCTTGCAGTCCCATGGAATTTAAAGGATGCTGTTGGGTAGTAAAGAGCTCCATGTCAACAGAAAATGCAGTGTTTGTTTCAAGAGGTCTCAGGGAGAGGCTTTGCATTCTGAATCTCTGGTTGAAAGTTTGGCCACAATTCCATGGGGCAGAGGCTCTGTTAGGCTCTGAGGGGCTGCAGGTTGTGTTAGAGCTGTGTCCTGCCCCAGGCGATCGACCTCTGCTCCTTTTTCGTGCTGGGCTTTTCATCTGCCACAAGGGTTCTTGCTTTCCATGGCAAGAGATGATCCCGATCTGAAATAGAGAAAAACAGGTGTTTTGTCCTGAAGCGCTTTAGAGCATTTCCATGTGTGAAGTTATTTCTTTTGTTCCCCCAGTTCTGTCAGCTACTTTCCCAAAATACCTCATTATCTCATCAGAAACCTTCCCAGGATCAAATGTTAGGCAGGCATGTGTGTGGAAACTCTCATCTTTTCAGTTAAAGGGAGATTTTCATATTTGGATGAAACTGCTGATATTGAGAAGTTTGTGCTTTGTCTTCTTAAGGTCTCTAAGCTGTAAATGAAATATTCTGATTCTTTCTGATCCATACCTTCCTCCACTGATGTGTCTGTTTAATACCCTCTTATTCCAGACCTCCTTCAGCTGTTCAGTTTTTACTTGGATTTGAAAGTCATTGCTGATCAGTAATTCTGTTTTTCAGTGATTCCTTTAACTATACACTGATTTAATTTATTGTGTTTAATTCACAATCTAATATCTGCTTGGAATATTTAACATATTTATTATTTATTATATTAACATAAATATATTTAATAATATATTATGTTTCTTTCTTGTGGAACTATTGCATAAATACTGTAATATGTACATGTAATTTTGTAGTACATGCTTTTGAAGAAACTTCTTTTTTTCAGTATGGTAAGTACAAAACAACAGCTGCTTATCTAAATCAGTTGTTTTAAGCTGGATGGTAGATATTTGCATTTTTTTTTTGTTCAGCTTATGAAGAAGAAAAATCTAATTTTCATTTACTAAATTGCTCTTCTCTTTCCGTTCTTTCAGATGGAAGCTACAGGCAAAATCGACTGAACCTCACAATGCTGTTGGTACAACCAATTTCTGCAGCGCTTGCCAGAAAACTTGTTTCCCTACCTGAGGACACTGCCCAAAAAGCCAGGTGTGCACCCCTCCAGCTGCCAGCTACAGGTGATGCTTTTCAAATAAACTTTACCTATGGAACGTTCCTCAAGGACTCCAAATCCACTTTCTGTGGCTGTGTAGAGCTAAGAGGTTTAGCAGATTATGAGCGTGTTTGGCTTAGATGCTTTCTAGAATAGGCTGTGAACAGTCTACATATTAGTCTCCTAAAATGTGATAGGTGGAAATTTTGGTTTAAAAAAAGAAATTATCTTAATATAAGGCATTGAGCAGCAATTCTTAATATTGATTTAAAACCTCCTCTGTGTAGATACCATCCCTAGGGAGGGTGTATTAGTGCTGCAGTGTGGTTTGTTAGGCCTCGTTGTACTACCAATAATGTGATTTCAACATTTTGACATCAATAACTATATAATTCTGTGGGGTGTTTTTCTGTCTCTGAAATGGTAACATTTAAATTCTAAACATGCCTCTATGTTCCTTCATTTGTATATGCTATAGAATAAACAATGTACTGTTATCTGAACCTTCAGGCAGCTTTTTCTCCAAGTTTCACCAAGAAAACAGACATCGTGATAAGAACAAAATACCTTGAGTAGAGCCAGATGATTGCATTCATAGTATCTCTCTAGAAATAATGCCATTAGCAAAGTCACACAGATTATTGCTTGAAAAAAATTACTGCTGATGTAGGGGGGAAAGAAAAATAAGAGTACAGTCTTCCAGCAAAGATACTGCAGAGAGTTTCACTGAAGGAGTGTCTTCCAGAGAACATTCTAGATGAGGTGCACGTAAAAGAGTCAAGAGTAAGTCTGTCTTCAGTTTTGTTTTGTACCTGTCCATCTTTCACCAGAAAAAAATGGAGTATTGTGTCATAATGCCTTTTTAAATGAATTGATTTGAAGCTGTCGTGGAAGGGAGGAGGCAAATTAATTTAGCCACTGCATCCTGTGCTACACACAGTGATGATAACAATAAAAACAAATTGTAAGGGCAACCAATGTACTATCATGTGCTGTATCACTTGTTTATGGCTTTTGGAAAGTTACTGAGGAATAGGAGCACAATACAACAAGTCATAAAAAAGGTTGATTAATTTTATGACTTGTGTTAGCATTTGTAGTTATACATACTAAAAAGGAAGGCAGAAGACCTTATGCTTCATGACTTAGGCTGTTGGGGTTTGGCAGGACTGTTGTTCTCCATGCATGGCTGACTAGATATTTTAAAAATTAACTGATTGTCCCCACAAACAGTAGAAAAGGGGAAAAGGTCATTTTGGAAGGAACAAATGCTTAACCATTCCAGGTAGGATGCATGAAGCTTGTTAGTATTGAAGGAATTTTCAACAGCTGAAGTGCCTGGAGCAAAGCATGAATTTGGGCTGGCAAATGACACTCATTTTAGAAAGATAAAAGGCTGCACAGTGTCTGTTTCTCAAAAAGCTTTGTGTGGAGGCCTCAGGACAGAATCACCTAAAGGGCAGTTTATTCTACTTTTTCTGTGACAGGTGTGGCATGTCTGTTTTATCTCCCTGAGAAGACAGGAATTCTGTGAGAGCAGAATTTCTGGAAAGAAAGACTATTCCAAGCCAGCAGTGTAGTAAGAGCCAGTCCATGTCTGGCTGACTCTGGGTGAACACAACCTCTTGTGTCTTATTTCATGTAAAGCTTCTGAATCACAGTAATCCATGTGGGATTTTTTAAAAAGCTCTTAATTTATTGAGAAAATAGGGACTATAAGAAGAAGCCTTGTATAATTCTGTAATGTATTGTGATGCATTTTTCCTTGAAGTAATGGTGAAGCTGTTAATGTTCTGGAGCACAGAGTGTGCTGTTGCTCAGTAACAGCCTTACTGGAAGAGCTAAAAGATTGGTTTTGTGATAAGAAATGGTGTAAAGCTCTTTAATAATAGTAATAGCTAAAGTGATAATGCTGAGGACAGCAATGCATTTGAGAACAGTGAAGGTTGAATTTGCAGTCTTCCTGTTGATTTGAAGAAGCTTAAGAGAGAGATTTCACTTCTGACGTAGGACTCATCACTTATCTGTCAAAAGAGGTGAATGAGCAATTCAGATGATTGGTTGGCTTAAAATTTGTTAGGATAAAATGATCATCATTCTCTCATCAGTATGTTTCAAAAAGCTGAACAGCAGATTCATCAGTAATGATTAAACATTTATATATAGTTTTCTCACATTGCTGCTTTTTCCCTTAGCCTTGCAGTTTTCAAGAGACGAAATGTGACAGAGGCAGTGGGAGGCTATGGAGGCAAACATCCCACACAGATCGAGTGCTCAGGACCTACAGAGCAAATAGTGGGAATTGAAGTTAGCTGTTAGTTTTGTGTTAGATGAAGTCAGTAATTAGATTTCCTTTTTGGTGGTATGGTACATTTTTGTACTCAGTTATCATTAATCTGTAATTCTGTGCTCCCATTAACTTTTCCCCAAAAACAGGCAATTAGAAGGAATTTCAGAGTGAACTTTTATAGAGAAACTGTAAGCTTTTGAGGCTTTCTTTTTTTTTTTTTACAGAGTATTTCTAGGATATTTGCTAGAACAGTGTGAAGGTTGCTGTAAAACTAAAACACTTCTATAAACATAAGTGATGGAAGTCCTGCTGTGTACAATGAGCTCTCTCTGTTGTTGTTAAGTTTCACACTATTTGGGAGATTTCAGTCACGTACAAATTATCCCTTTTCAATTAATCTCTTGAGTACTTATTGTAAATCTATATAGTGGGATTTAATTTACAGAGTGTTTTTTGACACTAATGACTATTTGCTTTGGTGTTGAATGGCAATCCCAGCAGTCTGGTATTTAAACACATTAGTGTCATGTGTGTAATTTTTGTCTTCGGTTTGAAGTGTCAGTTTTCATACTCACCTGAGAAAAAATGAGAAAGATGCAGAACTTCACTCGTGATCAGTCTCCAGGTGTCTGTGGCATCATCCTGTCCTGTGGCTCATCCTTCTCTTCCCTTTGAATTATTAAAATGCAGATATAGATCTAATACCGATATCCACCTGAGACGGACAAAGATTCTCTAACTTGTTAAGGTTAGAAAGTGTGTGTTTGTTTCAGTGCCAGAGAGCTTCCAGGATAGCTCCCAAATATACAGCTCCGAAGTAACAATGCTGCGTAAAACTTATTTATCTACAACAATAATGAATATTTAAAATACAGATACATATTCATAGCTTAAGTGCCTCCCATTCCCCACTTTATATGGAAATTAGCAAAAAGTCATTAAGCATACGCAGTTCCTGCAATGGGATTGGGTCGGTGGTCATTAATTGGGTCTGAGGGCTGCTTTTGATGAAGTAATATGAGTCTTCCTCACTGTAGCCTTCTTACCTCACTGATTTTTGACAATACATTTGACCTTGGAAAACTCCCAGTGCTCCCTTCTGTTGCTTCTGAGTAGGTTGCATCTGGGCAAGATTGGGAACTGTCTAGGCTCTCCTTTGAACTTCTTTTCTTAAGATTATTAATTGTCTATTCTAAGCACAGCTGAGTAAATAACAAATAATCAAAGGGCTACTCTGCATTTAATCATTAAGTTCTTTCTAGCTGAGTTCTGCATCTTTTTCTATTCTAGATAATTTTAGCAGAACTAACTTTTATCTAAAATCTCTACATTTAAGTGGCTAAAAGAAAACCCAATGTTTCACCTTCTTCTCCAAATTTGTGCTGCTGGTCACTCCTGGAGATAAGGACTGGATGACCACTTGGTGTGCCCTAGAATGCCTGAGCAATATGGCTCAGCTGGTAGGAAGTGTAATGCAAGCATTCATGCCATGATCTCACTTAAAAATCCTATTTCTTGCCACCTCCTAATGCGTTTTCCTGTGCAATAGGTGTAATTTTTTTATACTTTAACTTCTGAAATAGTAAAGCCAAAGCATGAATAGTTTAAGTAACTTGAATGATATCAAACACCATGTGAATAATAGAGCCAGGTATACAGAGACTCACAGCATTCTGCGGCAGACAGTAAAATTACTCAGCTCAAAATTCCTTTCTAGGTAGAATCTTTTGATCTTTTGTAACCTTTTTCTAGTCTACAAAATACAGTCACTGATCAATACTGAATCATCATAGTGACTGCACTGCAAAGCTCCATTGTGGGCTGCAAACAAATCTCCCTCCTCTAACAAAACAGGTGAGTGGAACAGATAACCAGAACTGACTGTTTCTGGAAAGGTTTGTAGCGCAACATAATGAATTTTTATGAGAGTTTGAACATCTATTTTATGTAGTTCCACATGTCAGATGTTCATTGTACTGAGTTTATAGTCAACTCTGATCAGGTGAAATTTGAATCATTAATTATACGAAAGGAATAAATGGAAGAGTCCTTTATTTTCCATATTATACGATCCTCATCCAAGATAAATAAAGCTCTCTGCCAAGTTCTGCACTAGTGCAAATCAAGCCTGTCTTCAGTCAGAGGAAGGGCATGGAATGATAAAGGACATATATCTCCTCCTGTTAAACTACAGCTTTGTGATGTTATTATATGTGTTTCTCCTTCGTAGTTTGCTGCCTGTCAGAGAAAATAAAGACTACCATATTTAATAAACTCTGGCTGGGCCATCTCACACTATGATATCAATATGCAAATAATACCATAATTTCTGGGTATTTGGACTATGCTAAACAGGAGTCCAAGAAAACAAATAGAGAAAGATGCCAGCATATTGTGTGGCACTGCATGTTACTGTATCTACCAAATCTGGAGTTTACATAACAGCAGGAATATGACAAAGCTCTGCAGATGTCTCTGACTGGTGTTTGAAAGAAGGACAGGATAGATAGGGAACTCTGATCTAATTCAGACATCCTGTACATGAAAATATACAGACATTCATATCAATATTCTCAGATTTTCTTTTCATGGTCACTTTTCTTTTAAACAGAAGTTCCTTTTTTAAACAGAAGTTCACGAAAAGAATTCAGCATGAACAGTATGAAGCATTTTTATATATCTTCTCTCTACTCCCACCTGAAGCCTCAAGAGTTTTTCTGCCAGAATTGTAAATGATCAAGATATATTTTCAGAATTCTGTTCTGCTCCAATATTTTTCTGTGTGATTCGTAGCTTTTGATTGCTTTAAAGCGAGTAAAGAATGAAAATAGTGTGAGGTTATGAAATTCAGCTATACCATCTGAAGCATTTTCATCTCTCTTTGATGTTGACTGTGACACATCTATTCTGTATCACATTAGGCCATCCTAGTTTAGAGCCTCCTTAAAGGACTTTATTCTAGGCTTTGCTTGTTTTCAAAAGCTCTTCATCTGAAGAGTTTTATTTCTGGATTCTTCATTGTAGGTCAGAAAAGATGATCAAATACCAAGGGGTTTATTCATTAAGCTGTTCGTGCTAAGATTTGGCTTGGAGACTCAAGGTCTGTGAAAATCTGCTCATAAAGGACAATGTGTTGTTATTAGGCAACATAGTTGATTAATCAAATAGAAATCTATAAATTGCCATGCATTTCTAAAAATAACTATGTAAATATAAGAGGAGAAGGTAGTTATTCAGTATGGGACAATTTACAGATTCCAAGTCAGGAAATAAATAAGTAACAGTAAATATATTTGTTCTCTTCAATTCCAGAATTTGGCTTACATAAAGACAGTGTATCCCAAATAATGTTAAGGTAAAGTCTCCTCATAGTTTTCCAGAGAATATAGAAAAAAAAAAAAAAGAAAGTTGTCAAGATCCTTAAAACACAGCATTAGGAAGAGAGGTTTATTGTCAGAACTGTTTAAAGGGGATTAAATTTCTCTTTTGCTGTATACTCCAAAGAGTCGTTCCAGCCTTTTCATCTGGTGTTCTAAGCCTTTAAGCCCAAGTCACTTTAAGCTGACTACTGTGTTACACGACTATTAACTCCAATATCTGATTTTAGAATATGTGTATTGCCAGAAGTTAATTTTCTGTGTCTTTATTGCCAGTTGGAGACTGGATAGCTGATGTTGATTAAGCAAAACAGTGAAGTCAATTGTCTTCAAAAGGATTTATCTTCTTTTTGTCTGAAAAGGGGCCTAAAGGAACAAACATCTAAAGTGTTGTAGGAAAACGAAAGGAAATCAGTTTTGACTTTAAAATCGCGTTTTTTAAGAAGAGTAATTTGGCTCTAGAACTGTTGTAGGTGAGAAACAGCAGCAAGAAGTAACTTGCATAGTTTAGATTAAATTTAAGCTGCTGAATCGACATCGCTTGAGCTGTTTTCACTTGTTTTAAAAGACCCCTTGGGAATGCTTTGGACTATTTTTTAAAATGAAATATTTTTTAAAAATTCTGAAATAATATCTGTGGATTTATCGAACAAACATGGTTACATGGAGTTAATAAATCTTACAGTAACTTAAATCAGAAGAGCAAAGGTAATTACATGACAAATCAAAATATTAATTTGCTGTGATTGATTGTTACAAAGTCATGTGCTGGGGTTTATTTTTAATTAACTGCTTGGGTTGCATTTTCTTTACTGGTTTCTTCAAGCAAAACAAGAATTGTCATAGAGAAGACACATCTATTGATAACAGAAGAGTTTTTGTCTGAATAAAAAACCAGAATAACTGCTGCTAATACGTTTTTTTAAAAAACATTAGCAGTTGGCTTATTTTTTCCAAATATCAATGAAGACTGGTGAATTAAAATACATTGTATTTTATTTTAAGAGAATTTTTAAGTTAATTTACCATATGAAGTACCAGCAAATGAACCTTGAAGAATGGTATTGTAATGATGTGTTGTTTTTATTTCACATGTTGCTGCAAACTCCCCACTTGCACATTCTGTGCATCTTGGGAAGCAAAGTCTGGGAACAAACAGTCAGAAATAGATCCGTGGGAGGATAATAGGCTGGAACACAGGGAGCAGAATGATCTGTGGAATATTTTGATTTTGGTCTGTGGCAGTTGGGGTAATGACATGGAAGGAATTCTGTCCCAGGATGCCTTTAAACCCAGTTCTGTCCCAGGAGTGGAAGGAGACTCTCCCTGCAGCTCTGGGGTCGGGCTCTGCTTATTGGCACACAAGTGCTACTTTTTGAGTGAGAGCAGTTTAAGACATTCTCATTTCTCTCCGGTAGAAGCCATGACCTTTCAGATGAGCTGGATATTAATACAATCTGTTGTCATGCAAATGAAATATTTGGGAGGTATCAGCAGCTCCCCATGGTTGGTTGTTCGGTTTCCTCTGTCACAAACTGCAGGAATTTGTGTGATTATTGTGTCCCACCTTTTTTCAATCTAACTAAACTCAGACATTGACTCTGCTCTGGCTTTATTCTGTGCTGCAGTCTCAACTGGCATGGCAGAACTGGCAAGTTCCTTACATTTTAGCAGCTTTTGAAATTGTTCTGCCTTTGTATTTCCACCATTCCCTCAGCTGATAGCAGCTAATCCAAAACCCCTGGCTGCTGTTGGCAGATGTTCACAAGAGCATCACCAAAGGCTGTGCTGGCACACTGATGGAGAGGCCTGACTGTTCCCAGCTGATTTCACATAGGGGTTTTTCTCCAGAAGAAAATGTAATATAAACAAGGTATAATTTTGTGATTGTTATTGATAGATTGACCTGGGTGAAGGATTAGGTGAGGAAAATCTACCAAGATTAAGGCCAGTTTCACTATCACAGAATATTTTCGTTATGTAAATTCTACTCGTTAATTTTGTTTTTCTGTTGTATTCTGGCAGCATTTATTGAGTGAATTCAATGATCTTTTAACTCAAGGAGCAGAGATCTCTTTTGAGATTCCAGCTTTGAACCACACTGCTAAAATGGACTAAGAAAATACTGTAATATTTCATGTTTTAATCTCTGGTTTCTCTTCAGTATTTTTTTGTAACCTTTTTCTTAATCTGTGTGGCCTGTATGTTTCTTGGCTGGATAAATAAGTTTAATGTTTTCTTTCTTTTTTTTTTTTTAAATCTTTTGACAGGCAAAAAAACAATCAGCCTGAACATTCAGTCTGTCACAACTTACAAGACAATTTCTAATGTCATTGGCTATTTAAAAGGAGCTGTATTTCCTGGTAAGTATCCCTTTGTCATTTGTATTGATTATTTATTTCACAGTGGCTGGATCCTATTTTGCCAGATAGTGCACTAATACAGAGGAAGGAGAAAGACTTTTTTGTAGTCATCCTGTGATTTATGACAAGGCAGAACATGAGGGTTAAACAGAGAATAAGCTGACGGGGATATTGTAGATATAATAAACCTATTTTTACACAAGCAGCAGGTGTTGCACATGGACCACCAAGGGTATCAGTAGTTTGTGCCCAGTAACTGTGTTATGGTTTTAATTTTAATATGGTTTTAACTTGCTGCAGCCTTATTTTGTGTTTCAATCATAATTTAAGCTGGTTTTATACAATTCTGTGAACAATAATTACAGTTCTCTACGTCTGATAATTGAACAATAAGGCTCTAAGTGCAACTGGGACATAAAGCACAAGCCAGGGCCCTCTGTCCTTTGATGCTGTACATAGATAAAGTGATAATCAGGACATCATAAGATCATTTTGAGATTATTCCGTCAGTAAGTGAATCTACCTAACAGGTGAAGGGTTTCTGCAGCATGAATGAATGCTGTTGCTGGTTGCTTACATAGTGCAAACAATTCCTAGAGTGCAGATGATCATCAAAGCATCATCCTGCTTGCCTTAATACTCTTTTATTAGGTTGAGAAGAAAGGATGGAAATTTGTTTGCATTCCCTTAGGAGGTGGGCCAGTCATTTCATATTTTAAGTAATGGAATGAAGGAGGCAGAGAAAATTTAAGTTTATTCCTGTTGGTGAAATAACGTCTCAGTTTTGTGTGTGCAGAACGCTGTACTTCTCACCAGAATTTTTGTTTGTTTAAAGCAGAGAAAACAATTAGCACAGTGAATTTAATTTCTATGAAGGATTTCATTTCCTTCATGAATTTGAAGTCACCAGTCTGCTATTACTAATGTTTTGTAAATAGCTGTCATGGAGTTGGAAAGGCAGAAACTGCCATGTTTAGACATCCTGTTTGCTGAATTGTGAAACAGAGGCAAGAAAAATAATAAAAAATCTGCATCAGTTTCTGTTTAATAACTCCTTTATCTTCTCTATACTTATCTTGCATCTCATTATTGCATCCTTTATAAGGAGCTACTTTTTAAAGCTTTGGCAATGTACGCTGAGCTTTAAGAATGTATAAATATAATATAAATAAATAAGTGAAGTCAGTACACAGATGGCAACAGTTTGTCCCATGGAGTTTGGCTCAACAAGGGCCGCAGCAACTGTCTTCTAATAGAGCCAAAAGTTAAATTTCTAATGCACCACAATGTTTTGTGCAGAATCAATGTGAAGCGTTTGTTTCTTTCTCTGCTCTTCCTGGTTGACACTACAGTCATTCCTCCTCAACTGCTTTGAATCTTGGTATTTTCATGGCATTGATTCTCTGTCATTTTGACAGGGTTTTGCTCGTTTCATACAGATGAAATATTCACCTTTATGTTCCCAGAAGTGCAGAAAGAAGGCAAAATTTATCTTTGGGGCTTAATGAAAGACTGCAGAGCATCACCAAGGATGGAATTTATTTCTTTTTGCTTAAAGACCACCTAAGACACGCACACAGACAAGCACATCTTTGTAATGGTGACCTTAGCTGACGTTTGATCTGATGAGCAAGAGCGAGTCTCTGAAACGTAACTAAGATGTTAAAAGATTTAGGACTAGATGAAATGTGATAGTTGGTAGCATTTTAAAACCTGAAAAACGTAACACTGGTTTTATAGACCTATTGGACATGGTTGAAAATGGATATAACAAGAAAAGACAGGATAAAGAGACTCTTTTTAATGATAAATCCTTGCTCAGCCCATCACCACCTGAATACTATCCTGTCTTATCACCTTCAAGGGTATCTGATGGATATTTTTTTCCTCTATCTCTAGTCCTTTCTCTTTTTCCTTTTTTTGCTATGTGATTCTGAGAAAGGACAGCTGCTACCTCTGCAAACATGACCATCCTTTCCCCTACAATTTTCCTGCAGTCATTTGCTTTAGGGTATTGCCTCTGTTTGAGGGAGAGATGTGCAGGGAGGAAGACTTTCAGAGGAGGCACCAGCTGTTCTGTTTTGCCCCTGCTCATTCAGCTGCCTTCTCCAGCAGTAAGCTGCTGCTTGGAGCTCCTTCTCTATCAAAATATCCCACATGGTTATAATAAGGTCTCTTTCCTTTCACACAGTCTGATCACAGGCTAAACAGAAATTATTGTACAGGGCAAGCATTGGTCCTGTCTGGTCCCTCTGTGTTGGAGGCACAGACCTAGGAGCCTGCAAGGCCATTCATTTTGGCTCCTCATTCCTGTCATTGAGTTGAAGATCCGATGTTTTTTCATTGTCAGTGCAACCTGTAATGAAGTGTTTCACAGTGCATCACGCAAGTTGCAAAATTATGTGATTTTGATTTCATTTTGTTACATTTACGTTATTATGTAAATCTAGATTGACACTTTGCATATCTGTTTTTAGAAAGAAATTGTCATTTCCATACCTACACACCTCCTAAGCAGCTGATTGAAAATGTTGTGTTATAGGTGCATAACAGATCCTCTCTTTGTACAACATTTTTGGTTCCTTATTAAACAACACGCTTAGATATTTTGTTGAACAATTCTGGTAAAACTCCAGTTTGACAGAGAATGCTTTTATAGTCAAAGTGTTCCATTAATATTGTTTCTAGGCAGGAGTTGCTGCAAACCATACTGAGTAGATATTTTAATTTTATGAGCAAACAGAAAATGTGGGCAAGTATCTGTTGGTGCATTGTGATGAATTGACAGCAAGTGATTGAACCCAATTGGAGGAAGAAAGAAAACTAAACCCTTTGCTCTTTTTGGAACCAAAATAACACTCATAGATTGCTGTGGATCTGGCGTCACTTTATTATTCTGTTGTCTGTTGACGTCCTGAGATAGGGAAAGAACACCTGTAAAAGTCTAGATATGGACCAGAAGGAGACTTCACAAAATATCAGAACGAAACCACTAAACAATCCTTCAAAGAGGGTTGTAAATTCATCTCACACAGAAGGTCTAATAGTTTAATAGCTCATTCAGAATAACTCTGCTTTGACTTCTTGACAGGCTTCAGTCACACCAGTCAGTCATGTTATTTCATAACAAATCATCAGTTCTGGAGTAAAATAAGGGGCTTTTTCCCCCTTGTGAGTGGTATTAGGGTTATATATAATGCCTTGAGAGATGAAGATTTAATCTTATTTATTTTTAAAGAAGTGTGGGTTTTTGTGGTTTGGTTGTTGGGTTTTTTGTTTGTTTTTTCTTTTCCTGAGTAACCAAAGGCATGTTCTTTATTTCGGGTTGAAACCTCCTGTTATTCATTCTGTAAAATGCTTTCTTCCAGCATGAGCAGAGCTGCTAGGTGTGACTTACCGTCTCTGTATCATTCATTTTCTCTATCCCTCTGTCGTGTCTCCTCTCTAAACCTGCAGTTCAGGTATTTTAGTGTCTCCTTCCACGGAAGGCTAAGTCCTGATCTCTAATCTGGTTCCCAGCTGCTCAACTGCTGTTTCTGCCATGTCTTTTTTGAGATAGGGTGGTGAGCACTGAACACAATCTTCCAGGTGAGGGAGTACTAATACTTTGTCTATTTTCTTTATGTTTCCCATTGTACTGCCACACTTTTTTTTTCCTTTTTTTTTTTTATGCTAATGTGTATTGGAGATAATTTCCTGCTTATTTTGTGTTTTTTCATAACACTCTACTGTGAGCATGGGAATATTAGATTGCCTATATGACCAAGTCCTGGCTCTAAAAGTGGTCTGTATCAGATCTATAAAGAGAGCAAAAAGCAAACAATGAAGGCAAGGGCATGGGGATTAATTTAGGAAAGTGTATACATACATTTACTAGTTCATTTTTAACCAATACTCACAGTCTCATGTATTTTTTGTATGGTTGTCTTGAACGTCACCATGCACATTTTTGTTGTTTGCAGCTTTGTGTTGCATTAATGACATTACAGCCTACTAACGCAGCTCATTTTTAGGGTTGTTTGGAATTCATTTAATCTCAGTATCCAGAAAAAATAATTTTCTTATCTCTCCTTTTTTTTTTTTCCTTCTTGATTTCAGACAGGTATGTAATGGTTGGCAGCCACCACAGCAGCCTGCAGGGTTATGGTGGGCAGGGATGGGCCAGCGGCACTGCTGTCACCACTGCCCTGATCCAAGCCCTGATGGCACAGGTGAAGAGGGGCTGGAGGCCTGACAGGACCCTGCTCTTCTGCTCCTGGGGAGGAACAGCCTTCGGGAACATCGGCTCCTACGAGTGGGCTGAGGTAAAGGAGGACTCAGTGCAGTCGGGATTGCTTCTGCTGAAAGCACAGAAACATTGTGAGATTAGCACATGGGAGCTGTGGCTCGTTAGCTGCTCTCTGAGGTCTGTCGCTGTTTGTTCATGTACTACGTGGCCAATGCAGGGAGAACATCTACTGAGAGCATTCCTGGGGGTCATGGGGTGGCAGGATGTTGCCATGGCTCTGGAGGTTCCCAGGATCACCTTGGAGAGCTGATTTCCCTCCCTAATTGGGCACAGCATTGTAAAAGAGTTTGGCAGAGGGAGGAAAACCTCAAAAAACTATATGGACACAGAAATAGCTTGGAGAGCTTTCTCACCTTCCTGAAGGTTTATTATTTAATAATTTTTAATTGATAGGCTTAGTGCAGGGAGAAGTGAATCAAATGAGAAAGAAGAGAACCCTGCTGTGGTTTACATTGATTAGATAAACCTTGCAGTGTCTCCATGGCTAGTGCTGATTCACTTCTCACAGATTTGTGCTGAGGAGTTGGATACAAATCTGGCACAGAAAATTTTGGGCTCTTACTTTCTACTGAATAGGAATCAGCTGATTGAGAGAAAAGACCTCAAAAAGTATTGATGATCATACATGGCTAAAGTGGATTTCAGGTCATAAATTACAGGAATAGCTGGCAGAGAGTTTCATGGCTGCTTTTCCAACTCTGATGGTTCAATGAATTAAAACAGTAGATAAAATAAAGAGTTAATTGCTTTTTACCATGCATAAGAAGCAGCCAGCCCTCATTGAAATTTCATACTTCCAACATGATTATTCTTCAGAAACAAGAGGGGGTGAAAAAATCAAATTGAAAAGATCCAGGCTGGAAGCAAAATTTGTTTAGTTCCACTTCAAGTCAGCTTTGCATCAGATGTAATTGCGTTACACCCCTTCTGTTCAATATAAAGAGCCACTTCATGCAAAGAGGAACTCATTACTGAGAAGGCAAAGGGGATCCTTTTAAAAAAGAGATAATAATTGAAACAGTTTGTACATGCTATTTTTATAGTCTAAAAAATAATAAAATGAAAACACTGGGAAAGTTATGCAATTCAAATCTGTATTTGGTCTCTAAATATTTGAGTCCGTTTAACTGTTGATAATGATTGCTTTTGAAGTTTGTCTTCTGTCAGGCATGAGTTTAAAAGGCCATCATGTTGTTTCACAGTGTGTAATGTTTTCATTTTTGGCCTTACAAGTGTAGTAATTTTTAATTCCTCTCAGACCTGTTTGCATTTTCTTTAGATGATGTGTGAAATGGAATTATAACTTCTGCTATACAGAAAAATAGCACTAAAATATCCTTTGAAGTTCTTAACAGCATATTGTAAGAAGCAGTAGTTAACTAATACTTGGGAAATCACAGAGGCTGGAAACACAGGGTGCCGTTTTACCCTGGAAGGAACCAAAAGGACAAAACAAGCCTTAATTAAAATGATGCATAGTAGTAACCATTTTTCTGCTTGTGTTGTAGGATCTCAAGAGTGTTCTTCAAAGAAATGTTGTGGCTTACATTAGCCTCCATAACCCAGTCAGAGGCAACTCAACTTTACACCCCGTTGCATCCCCTTCTCTTCAGCAGCTGGCGGCAGAGGTTAGAAATTAAATATTTGGTTTCACATGGGATTTATGAGGTTGCATGGCTAACCCCCTTAAATATCAGTTGGTATGAGATAGCAATAGGTGGAGGTTGTTTTGTTTAAGAATTTTAACCTCACAATACACATGAACTGTTTTTACTAAGTAAGACAGTTAAATTTTATTTTAAAAAATAATGTATGAAGAGGTTGGAAGGGATAACTGGTTTTACCTGTTTGTTATACAAAGTCTCACCATACTTGCATGCCCTACAGCTTTTTTACCTTGCCACAGCTTTCAAGTAACGTATTTGTTATTCTTTAGCACAGAGCACATTTTTCTCATCCTAATCAGGTCTTTCCAGACGGTTTCCCAATTTGCATTTAAACCTGTATATTTACCAGATGTAACATGACACACAGGAGAGTGTTACTCTTCCTGTAATAAATACTGTCCAAAGTGAGTTTGTCAGGCTCAGTGCTCAGCGATGCCTTTGCAGCTCGTCTGGAGTCAGATATGCCATGAATAAAACTCAACATTCCATGGCTGCACTGGGGTAAGGGCACGTAGGCCTTACACTAATGATCTTATTGCTGTTCCTGAGGTTTCTGAATTTATCAGTATTTTACATGAATGGAAAATTGTATAAGGCACATTCTAAATGACAAAACCAGTTTGAAGAGATATGCATAAAATTGAGTTCAATTTGGCTTTCATAAATTATGCTTTTTAGATGTTTTCTCTGTAAGTTTGCCAAATGAATGCTTATTCTGATGTTTCTTTGACTTGCCTCTGAAACATTTGGTAATGGACACTCCTCAAAGCAGCATCTTGTATTAAGTGCAGTTTAAGACTGATCTGGCTTGGCAATTGTTTGACTAAGTTAGTAAAATGATACCAGTAAATTGCTTCTTAGCAACGTCCTAACCACTTCTCCTGTCCAGTGACTGAGGGGTAATTACCTCCTGGGAAGAATCTGGTTTATTCTGAGTAAGTATTGTGAAAAATGGGATGCAACATCATTTCAGAGGAAAAAAAAAAAAGCTTCCATTTGTGGAAAATTATTTATAATGTTATATATGTGAGTCTGCAGGTGTTATGGATATGTCAATTCAAGTTTTGTTATCAGTTTTAGCTATTGTATTTGCAAACAATACTCTGCTGAAAAGTTGCTAGCCTTTTGGTAACCTAGTGGTGTTGGCAGTTCTGTCTCCATTAAAACAAGTATTTGCCATTTAAGTGAGTAAGTTTATTACATTAGATCCTTGAGCTGTTTGGTTTTTTCTCATTTTATTTCTCTGACTTCACAATATGGTCCATGGCAGTGATCTGAAAACTAAATTGTCTGGAGCTTTGCAGGAGTCTCTTTATTATCTATTTATCACTTTATTAAGACTTGATTCTTTCATTCTAATAAATGCCATATTAGTATGAGTGTTGCATTCCTGCCCTCTGTTTTGGAACGGGGGCAAAGTAAATCTCTTTTTCGCTTCCTCTTTTTTTCTGGTTAACACCTTCCATCTCGCTTCTGACCCTTTAGTTTTGAGAGTGTATCCCTTCTGCATGTTTACCCTAAAGCCCCATTTAAAAAGGAAAGGGTAAAATGCCTGTGAGCATTTTATTTGAATGGCTTTAGTTTCTGCCGGATATTATAATTTGTAATTAATATAACTGTCATACCATTCATGACATTAAAAAGATTTGTAGGAATTATGGCTTCGGAATGCTGGCTAGAATTTCGAATTCACGTGAAGTGTATGGACAGTGATGGAACAGCTCAGCACAGATCCTCATTTGTTCCTCACATTTTGCCACATGTCCAGAAGATTTTATCTGGAAGACTGATCTGCTTATAAAGAATATTGCAATACTTCCAGCACTTGCCAAGAAGACAATGTAATTACAGATTACCTCTGAATTATGGTAGTGCAAATGGGTTGAGATGTAACTTTTTGGATCTCATCTCATCTTGAAGAAATTGTGAGTCTGTTCACATGAGATTCTTGCTGCCAGGTGCAGGTTGAAAAGAAGAGCTTAAAAATTCCAATGAGAGAAAAGGATCATTCTAGTTTGTAAGAGCTCTGAAATTAAGTTTAGAACAGAAAAGAAGGTGAAATGGGAATTTAGAATTAATGATATCACTTCGTTTTAAAATGAAAAGATAGAATAGCCTGTCTTGTTTAGTTAGAAGTTTTCCATTATTTGTGAATATGTGGAAGATACTGCACTGTGCCTTTGGATCCAATGGTAAAACTCACAATTCCATTTTTAGAGCACAACCAAAGAAACTGTCATGCATTACTTTCCCCATCTACTGCCAAACAGTGTTATGATATTGTTTAGAGGTAAGGGAGAACATTTGCATTGGGTTTTGTTCAGTGCTCACTGTTGTGCTAAAGTTGTGTGAGAAAGACAGGGAGAATGTATTCCTAGGGAAAATTAATACAATGTCACAAAAGCCTACTGAGGTTAAGTGTTGGGATTCTAGGGATAACAATGAAAAATTGTAGTTTGTCCTGTGCAAGAGAACTGGAGTGAAAATCACACTAAGTGCAGAGCACTCTGTGGGTGCTGCAAGGAACATAATTCAAAGAGAACTGTGGGGAAATACCAAACTAAGATGGGCCGGTGCACGCAGCAGTGTTTGCTTTCTGTGTTGGTTTTTTTTCCAAAAATAAAATTTTTGACACTTACTAATCACTGCAACTTCCAAAATACCTTTTTCCCCTTCATTTCTGGGAAAGTAGGGAAGAGGTTTCAGCTGAAATGCTGTTTGTATGGATATTCTAAACTTAACAATGAAGAGAAGAATGAGAAACTTAATAAGTTGTCTGCTATGTGAGGTCCTGCAATCAGAGAATAGGATAAGTGCTTGGCTAATTAACAGAGACCATGTTTCTTAAAGATGTTTTGTATAAAGGGATTATATCTTCATATTAGTTGCAGGTTTCAAAAGGGAGTTACATAAGCAGTCTGCAAATAATAATTTTTATATGCCTGTCTGTGGGATTCAGTGGGATTCTGGGTGAAACACCAAATTACACGAAGAAGCTAATTTAAATATTTGGATTAATTAAGCAAAGAGGAGCTCAAACAGTTCTGAGACCTTGACATATTTAATTCAAATCTTTTTTATATAACTAATTAGTGTCCACATTAACAAGAGGGAAGTACTGCCAAGTTATATTTTTGTCTACTGTTATTTTGTAAGGAAAATGATGGTTAATTCGCTTGCTCAGTTGGTGAATCACCATTTGTTGGCAGAGTGTCATTGGTAAATTGGGTTTGTTCGAGGCTGGGATTCATTCTCTGTAAATAAGGCTGTTAATGATTTTTTCTATAATGGACATGTCACGAGAAAAAAAAAGTTATTATGAAACATAAATTCATTGCTGTTGCCTTTTAACTGATTGTGTGACCATCAGACTCCAGGTCTGCTGTTACTGCTGAGCCCAGCAAAACTTACTGCTCCTGTCTCCCAAGGAAAAGAGTGATTTAAAGCTATTGATGAACGAGTTGATCATTAAAAATGACTGTGCCAAGTATTGTTCATTGCTATTTATCAGTGTTTGTTTCTACTAATGGAGTAAAAGGCATAAAACATCTCTACATTTAAAGGTGGTGTTATTGACAGAAAACTCTTTTTTCTTTATGAAGTAGAGCTAAAGATAAACTTCTGTATAGATGCTTTTATCATTATTTCATGATTTGTAAAAAAAAAAGTCTTACATTAATGTCAGCATTGATTTTCTTCTTCCAACTTCTATGTGTTTCTCGTTTACTTTTTTAATACTGTCAGCATTAAGAGTGGATATATCTCCTACTGTCATATATCAGGAGTTGTAAATAAATCCTAAGCCAGTAACTGAGGTGAAAATGGTGCCCTGATCCCCACTGGGAATTGGGTGCAGTGAACAGCCTGGGGTTCCTGCTCATGCTGAGAGATTTTGAGCTTGGACATTCTCTTTTCAACATAGACCCTTGTCATGTGTGGAGGATTCTTCTGTGTCTTCCAGCGTTCAAGTTTGGAAATCATCTCAGAGTTACGGTGATTGGTATATTTTTGTGACATAAATTTGTTACCCAAAGTACCCCTTTCATTTCAGTGTTGTCGCAGTAACACTTTTTACATGTGAAAACAAAACTCGATTGCTTTAAGGCTGTTTATTGCATTTCTGTGTCTCTTGGTTAGGCATACCTATATAATAAATACCCAAATTTGGGAAGAAAAAAAAAACAAAAAACCAAAAAGAAAAAAGCCAAAAGAAAATCCCAAAACAAACACCTGAAAAAAAATCTTAAAATTTCAGCTTAGGCATATTTATTGACCAGAACTTAGTAATGGATTCCTTTGCTGAATTCTTTGAAACCAGGTGTGAGGAAAATCATTCCAAATCCATTTAAAACTGGGATAGTTTGAATAATCACAAGCATAAACTTGAACTGTTCTGGGGTTTGCCTGATTTGTTCATTCTCCATCTGTTTACCACAAGCATATTCTGCTGCTGGTGTCTTGTCCAGTGTCAAAAAAAAAGATTAAACAGAGATAGAAGGGAGGGGTTTGGGACAACATAAACTGGGAATGTGAAATTTCAAAAGCAATTTCAAACCAATTAAGTAGATGTGAAAAATAACTGTATTTTCCAAATTATTCCTGAGGTTTTAATTAGTAATGTAGTCGGGATGCATTTCAGTTTATTGAGTCAAAGAGCCACAATTCCCATAGTATTACTCCTGTCTTGAATTGCACACAGAATGAGACTTCACTGAATATAACAGAGAGAAATGTTACAGAAGATAATCTCAGATGTCAGGAAAAGCCAAAATGCAAGAAATAGTTTTCTTGGAGGTTCTGCAAAAAGCTTTCTTTTGGCAGCTAAAAGGTCACACAGCTCCAACCTTTGTCTCTTGACAGAGCATTGAAAGGGATTTCAAAACCTGTTTTGTAGCCTTCTATTTTAACACTTCAAATGCTTCAAGTTTCCTTTCAAGAGAAGCCTTAAAACATTTAGGAGAGCTTCTGACTTCTCTACTTTGTATCACATCATCCTTGCCTTGATTAGATGTGTTATTGAATAATTAGTTGGAAAAGGGTAGATAGTCTACCTTCAATAGGTAATCTGGCACTAGAAGGGAGTCTTCTACAAACAAACACCCCCTAAAAAATATCAATTTAGCTTCCTCTCAGTTTTAACATGTTCGTTTTTAATTCTAGCATGAGAATGATAACTTTTAGTTTCAGTTGTAAATATTTTTTAAAAGCTGCACTTAAAGTTCTAATTTATTGCTATTGTTTATTTGTTTTTTTCCATAGGCTTTTGAGCACCCCTAGGAATTGTTGTATTCTGTGTCTGAATGGAAAAGAAAAACAGTATTTAGTATTAGGATTAATAAACAGCTCATGGGTTTTAGAATAGTGATACAGGTGATCTTCCTAATGTTTCATACATTACCAGTGTCTGGGACAAGCAAGGAAGAGATTTGCTGCAATTCTGGCTAATTTAAGTTTTAAATTCACATACTAATTTTGAAATTTGAAATCTACAAATATGCCCAAACATTTGTGGAAGAGTTATCCTTAGTTTATTCAAGTTTTCTACTACTGGAGTTTATTTAGGAAATATCTGTTCTGAAATCTCAGTCATACTCAAAAGCTTTTAGTTAGTTAGCTTTTAGTTTTAAAGTTTCTCTCATGAAGTGACCAGTGTACTTTTTAAAATCCTTTATGTTTAGCAAGTTTTTATGTCATGCTTTTATTAAAAAAATTTTTGGGAGGTTGAAATTAAGTAGGAAGGTAGGAATTTAGGCTAGTAGACAACATAAAATTAATACAGAAATATTCAAAGTTGCTTTTTCCTTTCAGTTTGGGACTAGGATGAGGGGAGTTGTTGTTTAAGGTCATTTTAACTCTATAAACATAAATCTATAGTCTACCAAATAATAACTTAAGAGAGAAATTAATGTTATATGGAATAGTCTGATGTGATAGCTGGTGTGCGTGAGCTCTGTGGTACTAGGATGTTTTAAATTTCTGTCTTTCATGCCAATTGCAAAACATTTGCTTTTAAATTCATTATTTTTTAAAAACTTATCTTGTACGCTGTATTTTATTTCTTGCAGTTTGTTTATTGCATTTGATCTGCTTATCAAGCTTTATGCAATAATTAGATTTTTATTTGAAACAAGTAGCCGTAGTTATTTGCAGCTGTCAGTCAAAATATTTAATTAACTCCAAACACCACAAAAGTATGATAGATCTTATTTACAAAAGACATTTAAGTAAGCTTGTAAAACATTGCCTGCACAGCTGAAATGGAACTGAATGTTCAGAATTGAGGTGCTTTGGAACCAATTATACTGGAGTAAAATATACTGGGGGCAAAAAAAAATCGTATAAAATCTTTTTCTCCCTGTAAATTAATGGATCATTGTTATAAATGAAACAAATGTGTAGTTTGCTTGTTTTGGGTTTGTTTGGTTTTTTTGGTTGTTTTTTCTATAAAGAAAATGTGAATTCTATTTTACACATTCCAAATAGGAGATGTGATGAGGTGGAATGTACTTACAATTGAATATGTAAAGCACCTCTGATGACACAAAACCAAAACTTACAGGGGCTTCAAGCAATCATTTGATCCAACTCCTTGCTCTGTTGCAAAAATAATTTTCTCTGATGTGTTTCAGCTTCCAGTCTACATTATAAAACTTTCTCAGATGATCTGTGCTTGACTTCCATCACGGTGCTATTTGGGATTATTTCTGTCATTTATTGAAGTCACCACAGTTAAGGACCAATGGGGTTTTTTTTCCTTTCTTCCGTGGGTGATCTTTATTATTTTTTGAGACCACCTCTTTACGTATTGAACAAGAGCTGTCATTGTACGCAGAAGAAAATTACACACTTCGTACACTGAATATCAGCTTCAGAGAATTGATGCATCTTCCTCAAAGTTAATATGAAATTCAGTGTTTGAAATTAACTGATGTGTCTCAGATAAACAAGGGAAGTGAATGTTGGATTAGTTTTTACCATGACTGGTATTTTTCAGATTAACTAATAGGGAATCTTAAAAACTGGAGAAGACAATATAGGTAATTTTCTCAGTCTTGCTAGATAAATATTATATTTTTAAGTTTGCACAAAATCTGGAAGTTATTAGAGCTATGGCATCCTGTCAGGGAACTGAAGAAAAAGCTTGAATTAATTGTGCTGTAAAGTTTCAAGATCCCACAAGGCAGCAGGGCCCATGGTATCCACAGTGAATTGTAGCTAAAATGAGCCATGTGCACTGAAATGGAGGCCAGGGGTGTTCCAGAAGCTAAAAGAGAGATAACATTGAATCAACATTACAAAGGAGAATTACAATGACCTCTGTAACTCCAGATTGACTAATATTGATAATAAATCAAGATGAAATAAAGTGGTAATTGATTTAAACAGGATTTAGAAGGAGGGTAATTGATGCCAGTCAGATTTTTTTTTCACAGAACACATCTCCATGTCATGAAAATTATTGTTAGTGTTTTAAAGGAATTCCATCTTTATTTTGTAAAGGTGGCAGCACAGACTTTTCTGTGACATCTTCAGTGGTCCTCTGGAAATCACGATAAAAACAGTGGCTTAGGGTAATTATTAATCATGTGGATTTCCAGTTTACACAAACTGACTGATAAATCTTCAAAGGTTTTACATGTCAGTGGAGAACCATCTTGGAATAGAGTTATTCCTACCAACGTTTTTCAGACAGAAGCACTAGATTCAGTGCTAGTCAGCACCTTCCTTATTTATTGGATAGAAACTTGCTACTCACGTGAAAACAACTGATCTCACGATAAAAATATTCCATTTTTTAAGAGAGAAGGATGAGGTAGACAATATAAATGTCGTGTTTGACTTCAGACCCACAACTCCCAATTGTGGCTGAAAGGTTGTTATTAAATACATCTGTGTTCTGACATGTGATTTCTTATATAAATGCCAACCATAGCAACAGCCAGGACAATGAAAATCATATCCTGGAACTCCCAGGCTGTTTATAATTTGAAAAAGTGTGTGTGTTTGTGCATATGTACACTTGATTTTGTTACTATGAATAATGCTTGTGAGCTCAGGAAAACTCTTCCTATCTATACAATTATTTGCATATACAATTATAGCAGTGAGGCCAGAGATACAAAAATGTGGCAGGTGGAGTGCACAGAAAAAGATTTAATATTGGGGAAAAAATGAGCTCATGTTTATGGGATTCAATAGCTTTAGTCCATTAAAATATATTGGGTTGTGAAGTAAATTTTTTCCACACTGCTGACTAGAATCTGCACCTTTGAAAATTCAAGTAGATGCGGTATTATTTAGTATTCTCAGAAATAAATATATATGTAGCACTCATTAGTCTTCCTTACCAGAGTAAATAGCTTTAGATTGCACTTTGCTGGATTTATCAATTTGTTTTCTCAATTTGTTCAGTGCAAACATTTCTCCCTTTACAGCCTGTGTGTGCATTGTTTCAGGAAGTTCAGTTTTATTGCATCAAAATCAACTTTTGAAGATAAGAATTTAGAGGATAAAACCTGAAATACAATGTTACAGATATTTTTCTTCGATTATACTGTGCAGTGATTAGAAGCTATCAGTTTTCTGTATTATAGAACTGTACTAATGAGTTCTGAAATAAAATACATTATCAGCCTTTCTGGGATTTGCTTGCTTGCTTATGAAAAAGCAGTGACATGTCCCTGAAACCTTGTTAATAAACTCCACATTTTCTTAATGAAATTGAAATGTGTTTTTAGTCCTGTAGTACTTGACAGTACATAGAAATTACAATATCCCTGTTCAATACTAAACTTAAGTTTTGGAAATATCTCAGATAATAATCTTAATTTTCAGTGCACAAACACATCATTTAGATGGATGATGAGTTTTGGATAATAGCTAGCTACTCTATATTTTGTTGAAAATCTTTTCAAAAAGTTCCTTGGACTAGGTCAGATTTGTGTTAAAACAGAATATTAAAGCAGATTCTGGTTAAAATCACATTTTATTCAAGTAGTTGAAGTTCTTCTCCCAAGCCTTAATATTTCATAGCTCTTGAAACCAAGTTCAAGGAACTTCTATGGAAACCAGAAAGAAAAGGTCATTTGACTGTATGGCTTTTCCTTCTCTGGCTTTTTCTCTTTCCCACTGCTATTATTTTCCTGTACAGAGACAATACCAAGGACACTTCCTTACGGTTTAAGTAGATAAAAGTAGGATGAATCCAGTCAGGAAAAGAGTATTACAGTACCCCACTGCTGTAAAAAGAAAATCATTTGACATCTTTTGGATCATTTAATTTATCTCGCAGTGGAGCCTGGAGGGCCTGCATTTGTGGTGCTGACACACTTTAATAAATCTGCTTTGTGATTATCTTTCTGAAAAATTCAATTTCCACAGATACTTGATACCTTAAGTGCAAATACCATTATTATACCATTTGCTCAATTCCCATTGAAGTCCTGAAGAGGGTTTTTATATGAAAAACATGATGGTAGTTTATTGACCTTCGTGGTCTGTGTGGAGTAGTGGGAGTGATTTCCATTCCAAAGAATGAAAAACAGGTTTTGTGTGTGGCTTGAAGGCAGTGATTTGTGAATGCATATTTGCTGTGAAGAAGTTTCGGTGTCAGACCACAGATTTCAGGGCAAGGTAAAGCTTTGTTGGTGATAAATCTCTTTGGCCTTGTTCCAGGCTGGTGCCATGAGGGAAGATTTGCCATAGTTTACCCATGTGTCAAGAGAATTCTCCCAGAGAATTACATCTGATTTTCGGTGTTCTGTGCCAAAAAAAGTTTCTTCTTTCATGTCTATTGCAATTGAACTTACACTGGTCTTTGGTCACAGTGATAAAGCTAGAGATTTTAATTACATATTTCTCCTCCACTTTAAAAACCTGCTACTGAATAACAGGAAGAAAAGGCTTGAGCACCATTGAGTCCAGAAAAGTTCTACTTTTTATATAATAAAAAACCAGATTGACTGCATTCTGTTATTACAAATGCAACCATTCCATGCTGAAAAATAGTTTATATTCAAAACTAGATTGAAAAACATAAGCTCTGAAGGAAAAAAGCATCCAAAGTTTCCAGTGTGTACCGAGTTGGGTGTGGAGAAGGTTCCCCCTTAATACAGTATTTCTGGGTTGTCCATCATAATGGAATATAATTTTAAGCAGTGTTCAGGAATTTACTTACTGAATAGTGAGGCTGAGCCTGTGGTCCTGGAAATTCAGTGTTCAAAGTCACTTTACCCAAAGTGTTGGAGAGTTTGCCTTTACCTGTTCTGCTGAAAAAATATGGGAGAAGTTATAATGCAATATTTTCTGGGGTAAGTGCATACTTTGGAGAAACACAGCTACCAAAGGTATGTGCAACAGTTTCTCAATTTTTTTTTTAAACCTTATAACTGTATTTTTAAGGTACTTGGAGCTGCTGATGGCATTCCAGTTGCAGTCTTGCCACTTTTATAATTCGTGCTATGTAATTTTAGCTTTAAATATTTGATTGCTCTGAAATTCTCTTATCAAATGGGAACATACCTGCTTGATTTTTGCCTTCCTTAAAAAAGCCATTAAAATTCCTAGCAGTTTGTGCTGGGTGTTGGCAACAGGTACACCTGACTCAATGAGGCATAGGACTTCAATTTGGGTATAGGAAGGATAAATGTAATTCAGAATCATATAACAAGCATCAGGAATCAGAGAGAGGCTGTCAGTAGATAAATGTAGAAAAAGTGCAGGATAGAAAATTAAATTTACACTATATAATTTTTTACTACCTTGCTTTTGTATTTCTTACCAGTTTGATGTAAATTTTGCATCTAAAATGTGATTTAGTCCTGTGATGTATCATTTGTTATAAAGACCTTACACTGATGGTCATATTTTTTTTTAAAAATAAGACAGTTATTTAAAAGTATGCAAATGCTGCTTAACAGAAACCAAGGCCCTGAACAAGAATTACAAGATTAAGTTTGTCTCATGTTTTCTAGCTGTAAACTAAATAAAAAATAACTCCAGTTTGCAAAGTAATACATTTACCAATTTTTTTTTTTTTTGCTCCAAGCATAGATATTTCTCCATGCTTTGTTTTATAACCACTGGTATTGTAATTTCCCAATTATTTTAGGAAGTCACCATTAAAATGCAAAAATTACTTCACGCAATTTTGAAAGGTACAACTGGAGTTTTATTCTTGGCGGCTTGTGTTGCTTAGGTAAACTGGCTTTTCCTTGGTTCAGTAGAAATCTGAGTACAGTATCAGAACTGGATCTTGGCTAATCTTGGTTTGACCTGACGTTTTGAAAGTATTGGGTTTGTCACCATTTTCAGTTTCCTCTTCTCTGCTGGGCAAACAAGGCCTTCTCTGTCATGCAGAATACCTGCAAAGATTATTTTAAAGCCATATAGGTTTATCTAAAAGGCAATCTTTTCTTGTGAAGATGCAGTATTACCTTCCTGCACAGCCTAAAAAAACAGTTTACTCTTGGAATTTCCAGGTGTGGTGCTTTTGTGTAAAGAAAACAGAGCACTTCAGTGAGGGGGGAATTTTCGGTGTCTAATGGTGATCCCTGGGAGTTCCAGTGATCTGTTTGAGAATCACCTGCACTGTCATGAATATCAGAGAGATTTCAGATGATGCCAAGTTCCTTGTCCCTGATGACCTTAAACAAACATAATTCTTGGGAGAGTTGTTTTTCCCTAGTGACAAGTTTGTCTCCATGGAATATGTGTGTGTGCGAGGAACATCTCTCGCTTCAGTGTGGTAATACTGAAGAACCCAAACTAGGGGCAATTTCTGAGAGTTAAATTTCTCTTTTCTGTGATTGATTTTGCAGTTCTGCAGAATTTCACCAGAGTCTTCATGTTGCCCTTAAAGATCAATAAATAATGTTCCTATTTTAGGTATTTTCAGTAAAGCTTCATGCATGTTTAAATGAAAATATGTATAAGCTGGAAGGAAAAATTGCTAAGAAACTAAGGAACCAACATTTTATTCATTTTTTATTAATTATTTTAATCTTAATATAATATTAATTAAATGCAGCAAGGTTTAGTCACTCTACCTCATAAGATTTCCTGGTGTAGTTTTAATCAGGTAATCAAATGATTGCATTGTATAAATAGGCAAATACATCACATTAGTGGTGTGTAACATTCAGGCTATTTAAACCACAACTACTCTCCATCCATAGCATATTAATTACCACCAGCACATTTAGATTTTCTTTTCTTAGGGAAAGAATGCATGAATATCATTTAGAATTATTTTTATGCACATACTTGAATCATGTCAGTTTGATAAGGCTCAAAATTGGGGAAATGCTGTGCATTTAATTTTTATGTAGTTGTTTTGCTCTATGATGTTGGGCAAGACAGAAATATTAGGTACCTTGCTTGTCTTTAGTTGATTTGATAAGCACTTTGAGGGCTATAGGGCAAAATGCCATATTAAATCTTCCTAATAATTTTATGAAGAGCTGATTTGCATTAATAGCAATATATGTGATCAATCAATAAAGACAGAGAGCAGAACAGGATGTTTATAGCCAAACCTGATAGTCGGCTGGGAGAAGAGAGAGAAGTATGCTTGCCATAGAATTAATGCAATTCCTGGGAACTCCATGATTTTTTTTCAATAGCCTTGGCAGCTACCTAATAATATTTTTTAAGAACCATCAAGCCTTCTGTCTCTAATGATCTGTTTGCCAGGGTGTAGCAGGTGTTTATTGATGAGACACAGACCTGTGAGTCCTTTGCTGTGCAGCTTCTCTGGCCTTTGCTGCCTGCTGCTGTTGCTGTAGCACAGCATGTTTACAGGAACAAAGGTGCAATTCTGTTGCTTTCTGTGTTTTTACAAGGTCTGTGATGAATTTAATACATTCTGTAGCTCTTTCTGTAGATAATTTTCCTTCATCTAGATGGTCTCATACTTCAGGTCCTTCAGTGCATTTGCTTTGCACCAGTCCCTACTGCAGGTGGTGATTCAGCTCAGAAAGAGATTGTTCATTCATGAAGAATAAGCTTCCTTATTGTAGTTCTGAAGCTGGGATCACTGATATATTTTAAGAACAATTGGTCATTCTTTATTTGCCCTGTTGAAAGCTCCTTAGATGTTCTAATCCTTTCTGAAAAGGTGGTAATGTTTTAAGTTAAGCTGAAGTCAAGTAAAGAAAAGTAGCAGCCAGAACTAACTAATATCTGCAGTGAAGTACCACTTGATTATACTTTAAATGTGTCAGATCCATTTTAGAACATTAACTCAAATTAAATGTATTTAATTGGCCATATGGTACTTTTCACTTCCTCAAATTTGTACCATAAACCTGTAACATGGTGCTAAAACCCAAAATGAGCTCCAGAGAAATAAAATTACTCAATTACGAATATTGTGTGAATCCTTGCACTGACATGAAGCACTCCTTGATTACTGGCTAACCAGTGCCTTGGTTTGCTTCCAGTCTGAGGGGAGGGCTTGACTGATGCAGCGGAGCCCAGCCTGAGCAGCTGAGTGCTCAAAATAAACCCAGTCTGTGTTTATTTGTCTGTAAGCAGCTGAAGAAATAAAGTGTGGCTACTCTACAGCAGGGAGTTAGTCGTGTGTTGCTGATAATTTGTTATAGATAAATTTTTTAAGATTTTTTTTAAACTAATTTTATTTGTTTTATTAATTGTAGAGTATTATTATTCCTTAAGTCCATTAGTTTGGGAAAACATTTCATTTGTTTAATGAATGCAAAACACACTGTAGGAATCTTGCAGTTGTTTCCAAGGTCTTGGAGAATGCTGGTGTTGTAGAGTCTGCATGACAATAAAAACAGATTGGAAGAGCACAGTGTCTTGCATGTAAAGCATTCTCCCATATTAGTACCAGGTTAAATATTTATTGTTGAACTTGTCATTATCAGACAAGTGTGTTGTGTGTCACAACAGTGAAAGTGGAATAAAGACGTTAAACTTGCTGTAAATGCTGTACTATTGAATTGAACACTGCTGTCATAAAAATATTAGTCCTATACCATCAAGGATGGTGATGTAAAACCCCCAGAATACCACATTTTATAGGCCTCTTAACAAAATGTGTAAGCATTTCAGATGTGAACTTCCATGCATAAGGAAAAATAAACTTCATTGTTGCAATAGGAAGACATCTCTTCAGCTCCTGGCAGGCTGGTGGAAATGGGGGTTGGTGGATATTCAGAATTAACTGTCAAAAGCTGTGTTTCACATCCTTCCGTGAGCCTTTAAACATTAAAGGAAGAACAGGCTACTCATCACTTATGAAACTTGGCCAGCTGTGGTGGGCAGTATGAGGTGAGAAGGGTCTGATCTGTGCTGCAGTGGAGAGCACTGGGTGATCCTTAAATGCATGATAATTCCTGGAAAGAGCAGTGAGTTGTACACAGACACATGCATGGAATCACAAACACAGCTTTTTGTGTGCTATGCAGCCATTTTGAGTGGAAAAGGCTATAGAAGATGCAAGTCTGGTTATTAAAAACACTTTTTGCACAAGTATATTTGTGTTCGGGTTTCTGCTGTTTCTTCTTTTTGGATGGACCATGAACAATTGTGGGTGTATATAAGAATGGCAGCAGCAGAAGCATTTAACAGATTTTTAAAAAGGAGTAATGCAACCACCTTTCAAAATTGCTTATGAAATGGAAGCTATTTCTTAAAGGTATTTTAAAATAATTTTCTGTGAGATTCTGCAGCCGTTATTTAAACTGTGTAATATGCAATTGCATTCTTCATAGCACTGGAATGAAACTGTGAAGCAATAATTATGCTAATTTTGAAATGGGAAAATACCAAGATTTGTCTCTGTCTAACATTTTCCTGATAACCTCAGCGACTTTAATGTACAGCATTTGCCGTATTTTCATGTTAAAGTAGAACCAATCTTAGGCTATTCTTTTGGAAAACATGTAATTTTGTAGGTAGAGGTGAGGAAGTTATGTTATACTTTATAAACTGTTAGCTAAATGCAAATAATCTCCAGTACTTCAACTTCCTAATATTCTTCAAAAGAAACCTAAGTAGCTTATTTGCTATAATAGATGTTGAAAGCCTTTACGCCTACTGTTTATTAAGTCTTTAATTACCTGATAGATTTAAAAGCTGCACAAGTATGTAGCACTCAGTCTGGACTTGATTTCCAGTTTCCATATTTATTACAGTTCTTTTGCGAAGATTTCACCATTAAATAGTTACGTGAAAGAAATACAAAGATGTCACTGACTAGAATTGTTTTATGCAACTTGCACAGAAAATGTGTATAACATAGCTTTAGCCTTTTAACTGTTCTTTTTCTTAATTTTGTTATTGTAGGAAATACTTTACACTGCCAGCATTTCAGAGACCATAGATAGATTGAATATGATAATCTCATTCAGCTTTTTTTTGGTGGCAGAGCATGCTATTAGCTGAACAACAACAAAAAAAAATTATTCCTTAGTAGCCATTAAAGACCTCAAAATTTTCGAAAAGGCACCGTGATGCCCTCTAATCTCCTGGCCAGCATGGGACATTCCATGTCCCTTGATTCTTCTCTTGCCTCTCCTGCCACCTCAATGAGATAAGAATTTCCTTATCCTCTGGAAGACTCAGTCATGTTGCAGCAAAATTTCATTTTCTGCTACGTTCAGGATGCTTTAACCCAAAGAACACTGTTTAAATGAGGTATCGCCACAAGTCTTTAGGAGTCTAATAATTGCCAATAATTATGCAGAACTTTGATTTGTGATTGTTTTTTCAGAGCCAGAACTTCAACTGTGTGGAAAAGACCAGATGTCCAGGATCCAATGTGAGTTCTGTGCAGATGCAGGGAGATTCAGACTATTTCATCAACCACCTCGGAGTGCCTGCCACGCAGTTTTCTTATGAGGACATCAAAGCATCAGAGGTAGCTATGACTAAAAATGGACAAACTGAAAATAGCAGAATTATAGAATTGTGTTTTCTCATCTCCTCTAAGAGCATTTTTTTAGGTCTTCAGAGGATTACCACAGAGCTTCAAAGTGACTGGTTTTGTAGGGATATGGTATTCAAAGAAAGAGATAAAAGTTGGAGGATGTTGTGTTAAAAATGTTAATACTGCTGATAGTGTTATAGGCTACATGGTATCTAACCCAACTTTTCACACTTTTCAACATAGAGGAAACAAGTACTGATGTTTACTTTTTACTGCACAGTAGGATGAGGCAGCCTTCAAAATTAGTTTTATTTTATATCCATTTTCATACTGTGAGCAAAATGTGATTCTCTGGTGTAAACATTGGCGGTAAAGATCTGTATGCTCCATTGGAGTCTCCCAGACTCCACGTTCTTTTACAGTCCATCAGCCTCCACAAGGGAAGTGGAAGGAGGAGGCATTTTGTGCTGTTGGGATTTTGGGTTGGAATTGGACACAAATAAATTGTTAGGAAAGTTTGTCCTCCCTCAGCCTTCACTACTGTAGGTTATTTACAGCTGGACAACTCAAACTCACCCTCACTTGGCCAGCTGAGGATCAGGAGGACTGGCACCAGTTATTTCAAAATACAGTAGGCATGAGGAAAGGGGTGTGTTTTTGTGTAAATGCAATGCACTGACTTCATATTCTCCTCGTTTCCCCTCTTGCACTGTGCTCATCTCCTGTGTACACTTCTTTCCAAGCTGAGGAACAAAGCTGGGGCTGGGTTGAGCTCCAATATTTCCTGACACTGCATGCTAATTGCTTCTCTTTCACATATTCAAAACAGAGATGTGCCAAATACGGAGCATTGCTGTCGTTGTTGTGTATATTAAAACAGATTAAGTCAAGAATTTATATAAATAAGGAGACTTCTGTTTCTAAACATCATGGCACCTATTAGGCAGAGTGTTCGACTTCAGATAAATCACAAGGTAAAGGCTGTAAGGAAAATCTGAAGGCAGAAGACGTGTGAGTGCAATGTTTATGACAGGCTTGTGGTCCAGAGGAATTTTTGTTGTCACTTAGCAGCTATTCCACACGGTTTTCATTCAAGATCTGTGTATATACAACCTATAGAGCATGAGAAAGAATCTGCAAAGTTCAATATATCAAAATAGTAAGTATTTCCCAGCAGCCTTTACAATATGAACACTGAAGGTTCCCTTGGCTATTGTCTACTTTAATCCAAGGTTATTCTTCATGTTCAGTTAACCTTGTTAATGTGCATTTTTGTCTCTCAGAATGACTCATCAATTTAGTTAAAATCATAAAAGAAAATATTTCCATATTTGCTTAAACATGACACTGTAAATTTGGTTCTTTTTTAAAAATGCAGCTTTTGTCCTTCTTGAAAAATCATTTCCTAGAAATAAACTTGGTAAGTGTAATCTGCAGTCTTGAAGTAAACGTACTGCACTTCTCAGACTGTAGGAGACCTTGACCCCATGAGATCTGTTTTATGTGAGAAATAAATCTGCTTGGCAAAATGTGTAAATTTCTCTTGGCAAGGGGATGGAATTTTCCCCTGAAAGTGAAGTTACACAGAATGATTAAATTTGGATTATTTGCGGTATCTTTGATATTTATTGTACAGGGTTGTTAACAGTTCTTCAGAAGATAGGCTCATTGTCTCTGTGTTCTACCAGACAAGCAATCTGTTTATCCTTTACTGCTTATTGCCATTGTTTATTGTGGATTCTGTTTATTGACAGATATTATAAGGCAGACAAATTACTGTGTGTTTACAGCCATGTTAATAAACATTGTAGGAATTTCTGTTATGCAGGTTAGGAACTGATAATAATCTGTTGGTTTGCAGGGAGGGATTTTTGCTTGTTTGTTTCCATACAGCATTTTAAACTATGCCTCAGCTTTGTCAGCTTCATTGCAAAACACGATTTGGGAAAACAGATTTCAGAAATGGACTGTTTTGAGATCCTTTTGCAGGCTATCATTTTTTCCAGGTCGGTTTTCTCTTCTCTCCCTCTCACTGCTGTGACCTACTCAGGAATCGCTCTTCCTTTGGGATATACATCAGTTGTTTATTTTACCCTGTCAGGCAGCAGGCACTGTCAGGTAAAACTGATGCTGAAAAACCCTGATTCAGAGTTAAAAAGCCCAAGACCTGTGCTTGTGTCATGCCTACAGAGCAGCAGCTCCGGGTCAGCTTTGGAAATGCATTCCTCACACAGCGATGCCAGTCCACAGAGAGAAGGTTATAAAAGCCTTCCATTGACAGCAACCTGAGGAGTAAATACGAGGAAATAAAAGTTGTAAGAGGAAACATTCAGGCCAGAAGAGTAAGTAAAACTCTCTGGCTTGAAATTATATAATACAGTGAACCACAGCCTTGGGGAGGTTAAATCTGCCTGGCAAATGCCCGTGGTCAGGTCTGTGGAGCAGTAAAGTGCATTCGGAGAATTCAGCCGCTGCTGTAAAATTGCACTGGGTGAAATGCAGCTCATTTATTCACCAGCAGAAAATATGCAGCATTTTAGTCTTGAAGTAAGTAAACTTGGAAGAATTCCTCAAGCGGAAAAAAACATCATATTGCCCCAATTTCCAGGGATTCTCTTGCAGTTGCTGAAGAAAGCCTTCATCTCCTCTTTACCTCTGCTGCACTGGCTTTTCCTCCACATGAGGGTCATATTCTGATTTGTAATGTGCTAGGAGACAAGCTGATCAGATTTTCGTAATGCTGCTGATTATTGTGCTTTCAGGAGGAGTTATGCCATTCAAGATAATGACTAGTGTGCATACAAGTGACTATGTAGAGTCCCCAGAGAGAGATCTAATGTTGATTTCAAATCAGAGTTTCTCTGCAACTGAAAGCCATGATTAATCTATTACTCTATTACTCTATTAGTTCTCACCTCAGCAGAGAATAGTATTAGAAACATACTCACTTAGCTTTCAAGCAACAAGGAAGAGTAAGATAAATTAAGAGAGATGTTAAATCAAAGATTTACCTTAGCTACTCTTTGTACTGCATAAAAGCTGGATATCAGTCAAATTACTCGATTGTATGACCATTGGTACATCAAAAATAACCTGGAGCAGGTGAGTAAATTATGATTTTTTTCCCATGTGTGGACTATTTCTGTGCTCTTGAAAACATTACTCATATCTGTATAACAGTGTATTTTCAAACCCAAAAATGGTGTGACAGCTATAACACATCCATGCCCTCCATAATGACAGAAAACACATGCATGTAACAGACAACAGGCCATAGCTGCATTTTTTATTTCATGGAAGGGAACAGAGAAATGTAGCTTTTAAAAGATCTGTGTTTGAAAGTGCAGTGTTGTGATTCTTCCCTGAAGAGAAAAGGTCCAACCCCCTAGTTACAAGTTAATTTATTTTGATTGTGCCTTTCATAGCACAGTTTATAGCATAGCTGCTGAAGTCCTGAAGCACATCACAGAGACTGAGAAAAAGAGCCTTGCTGTGGCTGCCTAGTGTTTGTGTAGTAGAGAAAATATAAACTGGGTTTTCCATGGTTTCAGTCGGAGATTTGATTGTTTCTTCAGTGTTGTAGCTCAAACAGCATTGAACTCCTCAGCATTTTGAGCTCCATTACTTGCAAACTTAAGCTGGTGCAGGTGTATTTTGAGCTTTTTTCAAGATGGAAATTAACTGACTGTTACCATCCATTTCCTTGTCATTGCAGTCAACAGTTTCATGAGGAATCCATTTTTTTAAATCATAGCTGGATGATTTCCCATGTTATCTGCATATTATTTATCTGTCTCAGTGCATCCTATTACAGAATGATTCCTATCTGATAACACAGAATCTTAAATCCCCTCCAGGATAATGTGGTGGGTTACATCAACATTAGCATTATCATTTTGTTCGGGAGAAAAAAACTGCTGCACATGCACATTATTAAAAAAATAAAACCAACTCACCCTCTTCTTTTTTCTTTTTTTTTTATTTTTTTATTTATTGATGGGCACATAATCATCATGAAGCATTTCATAGTAGATGTCCACGTTTGGGTATGCAGGACTCACAGAACATTTACTTTTACACCTAGACCATAAAAGTTGTTTTCCGTATCTTCACTCAAACTTAAGTACAGGCAAGAAGTATAAAAATTACCTGTCACATTATTCACAGGCTAGACCAAGGTACTGTAATACCATGGACCACTAAGCTAATTTAGAAGAAAAATGAAAAGAGGTTTCTTTATAGAAGGCATTTGTATGTAATATATGTAGAAGAGTTTAGAATTTTGACAGTTTGAGATTGTATCCTCTTTAGAGAGAATGCATAATGATTTTTATTTCTGTTGAAATATGCATAACTTTCTGAAGGTAACTTTCAACTTTCATTAGAGCCCTTAAAAGTGATTTTCGCCCACACTGGTGTAAAACAGAGGGCATTAAATCTTAACTCTTCAGTGAATGTGGCTTCTCAGTTGTTTTTGCCATCAGCCTCTGCATCCTCCCTCCCACCCCATCCTGCCCTCTTTTCTTCCTTTTTATTACTCTTTGGGGAAACTTAGTGGAGTTTCTTGATTTCTGTATTTACATGCTTAGACTGACACATCGTGCACTTCTCTCAAAGGAAATCAAAAGCTTTCCAAGATTTCTTTGTTATGAGAAGAGGAACAGAGAAATTGTCCTTGATGGAGAGAACTCAGGGTCTAGTTTACAGAAAAATAACTCTTTGTGTTGCAAGCTGCTTTTGTCTCTTTGATGTGCTGGTGTTGTTGAGGAGGGAGGGTTTAGGCAGCTTGGAGTGCTCTTCAGTGCATCTGCCTTGGATCTGTTCTAAAGCGAACGGGAAAGTGCTGTCTGAACCCCAAACACATTTTGTTTTTAGGTGCATCTGTATATAAAATCAGCGTGGCTTTGTGGAAGGAAGCAAAGTCTGTGGTACAGATTGAACTCCACAAATATAACCTTGTACCTGCGTGTGTACATTGAAAGCAAACCTAAGTAGTCCTACCTGTGGTGCTCTTCACTGAGAGCTGGCTTTGTAGCAGTAATGGAATCACTGGTCAAACAGTGCCAGTGCTTAAAATCAATCCAGGTTTATGTTCTGAAGTTTTGGATCTCTATATTCTTAGTTCAGTTATCTCACCATCTTGCATCACAGCATTAATCTCATTTTTACTCCACATCGAGATCATTTTCTCCTTTACTTCTGCTGGCTCCTCCAGTCTCTTTCCAGTCAAGAAAGACTTAGTACGGCCATGTACATAGTCTTGAGATTTCTGACTGACTGCTTGGATTATCTACAGCTGACCAGGCCCTTCTGTTAAATGTTCTGCTGTTTTTCTTATATTATTTATGTCCTCCTTGATTAAGTGTCACAAGTGCCAATTAATTTAGGAGAGCCAAGTATATTTATCAATAATTTCCATCAGAAGCATCACAGCATCATATTTTTAGAAGGATCAGGGTTGACCGTATACAAAACACAATGTGCTTAATTCAGCCTTAGCTGCTCGAAAGAGAACTTCAGGGCCTGTGGCATTTGTGTGAATGTCCTTGGAAGAGATTTTTCGCTGGTTGTCTGAGTCTGTAATTCCAGGGAGATTCTTACCCCAAACAGAGGCCATGTTTCTCCTTTTGCATCTAGACTAGAAGGGAATTAGCATAATAGCAGTGTGTTGTTATGATGAACTGCAAGTTGGTAGCTTTTCCATCTGAAAATACAGCTCTGCATGGCTCCCCTCATTCCCTGTTTTACTTCTCTTTTCTCCCTGGTACATGTTAAATTTTTTAAGGAAATAACACAGCTGGTAGTTGCCCATGGGGACTTACTGGAGATGTTTCATGCCTGTGTGAAAGAATCAAAGTACCAGCGTGCTTAGTACACCACAGAGTCTTTGCAAAGGAGCAAATCTGTCTCAGCCTCGGGACAGTTGCTTGGGAACCCAGGATTCCCTTTCCTGAGCTGCCTCTGGAGAGTTTGATGCTGCTGCACTTGCTGCCTGGAGAGTTTATTTAACTGTGCAGTAGAACCTCATGGGCAGCAAGGTGTAGCAATGGGAGCTGCTGGTGCCAGGGTGGAGGGAGAGGTTTCATTTTTGTTTGTGCATCAGCAGTGAGCTGCCAGTGTGTAAAAAGGAATAGTTCAGGAGTCCCCAGCAGGTTGCCTTGGGACTACCTGTGGCAGCTCCCCTTCTGACTTAGGGACTGTGCTGTTTTTGTAAAAGCTGTACTTTTCTTTATTCTTACTGGTTCTTTTCTGACCGATGTGTTTTTTCTGTCTCTAAGATAAATTAGTGTTTTTTAATTTCTCAGTTCAGTCAGGGGTTAGTGTAGTACTTACCAATAATTCATTAGTTCATTAGTCCATCTGTTCGTTTGGATGCTAATTGAGTTGAATTTGGTAGTGAGAGCATGGTGAAATTATTAAGGTTAATGACTCGGTGTTTTACAAGACAAAATACATTTGATGTTCAATTGATTGCTTGAGTTGTTTTATTGAATAATATGAATATTTAGCTACTTAATTTCATGGAAGACCATCTTTGTTATTGCACTAATGCTAGTGAAACTGATGATGTCCTCATCAGTTCGGATACATTGCTCTGCTCAAAAAAAATCTGTCTGGCCTCACAAATCCTAGGGCTTCGATGTCCTAAACATCACACAGTGCATCCAGAAGGGGAAAATTCTTTATGGAAACTTGCCTTATGGTATGAAAACCACACAGGTTCTTCAGCACTCATTCACACTGCATGAGTACATGTTGTTGCTGTAAGCTCTGTCCTTGCAGATTCTCTCCGAGGCTCTCCAGCATCTTGGAATTGACTAAGGACTGTTGAAAGTCACTGGAAAAAAGACAGCCTGGGAGTTAACAGGATCAGTGGGATATGGGAAAATGGGAAAAAATTGTTTGGACATCAATTAATTGCTTCTGTTTGAAGCATCTAGTTACAGAAAATATGTATTATCTAAGGACAGATGTCACTGAATTATCTGTTCTCCCTGGAAAATTTAATGGCCTGTTGCATTCATGGTAATGTTTTACCACTGTCCTTCTAAGTGGCTAAATTCAACTGACCAACTAAAAATCTTCTGGTAGAATATCTGGAATAAGTATCAAAACTTGTCAGAATATATTAGAAGTGTGACGCTCAGTTTTGTCCTTAACACTTAGGGGAAAAAATCCAGATCACCGGACATTCAAACAGCTGTGGTTTGAGTCAGTGCTGCATTCTCTCTGATAAACTTTGCAATATTTGATGTATCTAACCGTGTCTATTAAAGAACTGGTTAACAAGGCTTCTGATAAATAAATATTGTCTTGAAGACATCATTATTCATAGCAAAAGACAATTTTTATTTTTACTGCAAGGTGGTGAGCCTCCCACCTACACAACATCTGTCCAGTGTCTAGTATCAGATCTCTTCATTTAGTGTAATAAATATCTATTTGAGCACTGAAAATAAAAGCTGGAAATAGAAAGCATTGAATCAGGAAATAAAAGCATTGTGATTGATAATATTTGTGATTGTGAAAGACATTGTCACTGGGGTTCATGACTTCCGGCAGGACATTTTTAGGGTGATCCTCCTGGAACTGCATGTTTCTGCATAATTTGGATGCTCACAATTGAGCATAAAATGTTACAAAATGTTCTTGCATCCTTCGCACAACACACCCAAGAAAAGCTGTTCTCTTTTAGATGTGAGAGAATGAGCTGAGCCTCCTGTTTCTGACATTCTGAAACTTCAGGAAGTTCCTCTGTGAGGTTCCAGGTTTCTGACTTGGGCCATTTCCTCCTGTCTAAATTGCTGATTCTGCTTCCAATGTAAAAAGCACCAAGGGAAAACTGCAGAGGAGTAAAGCTAGGCAAGATCCTGACATCTTCAAAGTTGCTTTCTTTGTGCTGCAGTCTGTGAATTTATAGCTTTACAGTGATTAGTTCAATTCACTTACTAACATAAGGAAGAAAACATTAAATTAAAAGAGATGAGAGAAATGTGCTTATATTCTTTTCCTTATGACTGTTGGCTGGGTTTTTTTCTGGCTACAATTGAGTTGAATAATAAAATAACTTGTGCAGCAGTGATTTCAATTCTGCCTCTCCTGTATTCTGTGCAGTCTTCCTTGGCAGGCCTTGCTCATTTTGTCCAGCATTGGGGGGCATTGCAAGGTCACTGCACATCTTTACCAGAATATTCAAACAGAAAATAGATATGCTGTTGTTTCTATTCTAAAAGTTCTTTAGTAAACTGAAATGGTGAAAACACCAAAGAAAAGACTCTTTTCAGAAACTCTTTCTGACAAGCCCATTTTCCAGAGTTAGGGGCATTCTCACTTTGAAGATGTGTTAGGCTGTGGCAATGGCAAAGCTTTGCTTTATAAAAATAATTCAAAAGCACATATTTGATGTCTTTTCTTTCAGTGAAAACCAACTTTTATATCGCTTTATAATTTCTGTGGATTTGAGGGGTGATATTTAATTAGATATCTAGAGCGTTTGCTAGAAAGGGTAAAGTCAGCCTGCTAGGGAGATGGACAGGCAGGAACTCTCTCCTGCAGCCCGATGGGCCTTTGGTGGTGAGAAATTCCATATGCAATGCATTAATGCCTGGTATTATTTCCTCAATTGAATTTAACCCACGCTTTAGAGAACCATACTTTGGCTTCAGTCTGTTCTATTCTACATAATCCACTTTTTCAGTAAGTGTGCTTCAGTCTGCAGCACCCTCCCAAAATCAACATAATCCAGTCAGCTGATGATAAGCCACATTTTAGTCTGTGAGATACCTTTGCCATTCCTCTCTTTTTGATCCTTCTTACAGTTGAACCTCTGGTTCAATCACCCTGCCAGGGAGGTAAAAAAACCAGAAAATAGGGAAGTGATGGCCTTTAGCCTAGGTGAGGTGAACCAGCTCTTTCACGAAGAAATTCAGTGGTATATTTTCTGCCAGGACACTGTATGCCAATTGCTTGACTTAGGGAAAAGGGAAGAAGGAATTCGTGAGAGCCTGCGGTGCAGATTTCAGAGGTGTTTTTGTTCTTCTCACTGCTCTCTCTTTATCTTTTCTCCTGACAGGGCTTTCTCCATCATGCTATGGCAGTTTTTTGTCACTGGTGTTGAATGCAGATGCAGACAAGTCCTGATGCAAGTGTGAAGCCTTTGGGTTTCTGGGGAATAGTTTTGGGCACTGCACAACTTCAGTCTGTCCTGTGTGACTTGAGCCTCCCAGCTGAAGCTGTCCCCAGGCTGATTCTGAAAATGTGCAGTGACTACTTCGTGTTGTAGTGACCAGACACTGCACATCTGTGTGTTCCCTGAGTTTTCTGCAATTCTGCTTTTTGTGCTGTTGTACTCCAAAAAGGGAGAAAGACCGAAACAGGTTAATAGCTCATGGAACACACGTGGCATATCTTTATACTGGACAGGTGACAGATCATAGTCTCAGTCCTGAGGCAGCAAAAGCAGCCCCTAAATTGTCGTCTTCTAAACATTATTCTTTGGTCTGTGTGAAGAAAATAAACATTTTTCTCTTGTCTTCCATCCTTCTTCTGCGAATTTGCCTCGCAGGCTTTAGCAGTGTGAGATTAGCACATTTATACCTCTTGCCTGCCTGTACAAATTTCAGAAGGATTTCTGCTCTCACTGCTTCCTCTCTGTTGTGCCTTTCCTGGTACCTTCTTCTGTCTTGCTTTTGTGCAATATAAAATTGGTGGCATGAATATTGTGCAGTGCTGGCAATTGGGCAATTGTCAGAATGGACAATTCAGACAAATGTTAACAGGGGCGAAGTCAAACTGATTAAAGAACTTTAGTCTAAAGACTGTTTTTCTAAACTGGGCATTATTGCTGAGTGGAGAAACTTCCTCTACTGACTGTTACTTTCAAAACGAACAAAAGAAGCCTCCCCTCACCCCAAAAAAAAAGAAAAAAACCAACAAAAACGGGACATGTTTGTGTATTATTCACCAGGTTAAGAGCAGAAGAATGTAAAACCTTGGGAATATTCAGCAGGCAAGACAAATCTAGTCAGGTGTGGAATTAGAGCATATTAAGGAATTATTACTTACATAATTTGAGTACATAAATTGAGAATTTCTCTGACTGGTAATTTTACTGTTTCTGAAGTAATAGTCAAGAAAACAGAATCTCTTGTGGATTCAGCATTGTCCTGGCCTCGTAAAAAAAATTGTTGCATGTATTTACAGAAATAATTCCAGTTCTAAGACAATGTGTGGTAAAATTTGATATTTTTTAAACTTTTTTTATTTAATGACAGCAAAATAGATCTCTAAAGCATGCCTTGGTATTTATTCTGTTTTCCATTAAATCACCAGAAGTGCTGTGGGATTTTATTCGTGATTTAAAATGCATTGGTTGAAAGTTGGCATATAAATTGAAGGTATGTTATAAGACAGTACACAAGGGATGGCAAATTTAGTACCTTTAGAAGGTGAAACATTTTGTTCACTTAATTAGTTGAGGAAGGATAAGTTAAGTTAGAAAAATGAGTGTAGTAAATCAGAAGTGAATTTTAGTGCAAGTGTCCATCATAAATAACCAAGAGTAAGCCAGGTTTGGGGTTTTGAGAGATTTTCGCTTGCATTTTCGATCTCCATTTAATTGATTCATAAATCAATTAATTACTGTCACAAGACCCGAGGGCAGCAGGAAATTGGGTTCAAATTAAAAAGAAAAGGAGGCAATTTGTTTTAAGATTGAAAGTTGAATGTTCAATCGAAGTTTAATCAGAAGTGACCCATTATTTGAAAAGTGGAACATCAATGTCTTTCTAATTTCACAGAATGCTTCATTAAATGAGTATTGGGAAGCTCAGGTTAACTGATCATTCCAAAAGGAAGACGAGACAAAGGAAGGGTTTGGAAATCCACTTTAAATACATGTTCTGCTGTTCATTTCTCTTCTGAAGAGCTCATAGAGAAACCAAATCATATCATTGGGAATCCAAGGATCATTGGGGTGATCCTTTTTAGATTATGAAGTTTGTATGATGAAAACATAACTTAATATCAAAAGAGCAAATATTCTTAATCCACTTGGATAGCTATGAACTTAAAGAAAAAAATAACAGAATGCAATGAAAAGAAAATGAGAAAATTTTCAAAGCATGCCTGGAAGTTTGGTCTCCTAAATTTTAGGATGTGTCACAGTGGTCTGATCTTGAAAAGGTTTTTCCATAATTTGATGCCATCTCCAGGGCATTCCCAATGCATAGAAGACTCTGCCCTTGGTACAAAGTGAGGGTGAGGCTGACCTGGCTGAGGCAAAGGTGGAGGATTTGTGTTTAGGAGCTGAGTGTGGGAGAGAAGGAGGAGAACAACTGCAGCTGTAGCTCCTAATGCTGCAAAGCATAACCAAATAATACAGTTGATTTTAATGTTTCTGGGTTAGCAAGTCCTTTTCTTGGTGTGCATTTACTAGAAATTTGCTTGGCAAATTGCTGTTCAGAAAAACCCAAAATGCAGCACTCACTTGTTATTGTGTGAAAGAATAAATGAGAAGTGTGATTCAGTTTCTCGCTGTTGGAAAGTGTTGCTCTTGCTGTTAAATGGTCAGAGGTGCTCTTGGAACATCATCTGGACTCATCTCTGCCATGTGCTCCCTGGGATAAGGAGTGGCCTTCTGTTAGCTGGAGAGTTCGTGCAGCTTTCTCTGGGGAGCACAGTGCTTGAAAAACAAGAAAAGGCAAGAGAAACGGAGTAAGTTGGCCTTTCTAGCAGTTCTTTATGGAGGAGCCTTTGATGAGGGGAAACAAGGAAGGAAAAAAAGCAACAACAACTGTTTTAAACATTTCCCTTTACAAGTGCAGACCAGGATTATTTCAGATGCCAGCAAGTTATTTCAAACAGCAATCCTTTTCAAGATCTTAGCAAGCAGGGTCTTGATTCCTTCATGAGCAAAACACTCATCACTTGTGATGTCTGAGTGTGTTTTGCTTGATTTGCTGATCTTATTCTGTTTTTGCTGAGTTCTCCCAAAGGCAGAGGCTCACCTGGCCCAGCTGGGCTCTGGAGTGGGATGGGAGAAAAGCCAAGGTGAGCAATATCTTCCTGCTTTCCAGGCACCTCATCCACCAAGTTCTAGATTCCAGAGAGAGGATATTTGTCTAGATGGAACAATAATCTCATTTGGTGTAGCAAATCTAATTTGGTAGTCGTTCCCTTTTACTGAGTCTTAGTAAGATACTCAAGAGTGAATATAAATAATGTAACTCCGAGTTATTGATTGCAATTGTGTGACTGATGATGAACAGCATTAGCACCACGAGGACAGAATGAGGGTGTTCCTCAGCAGCCCCCAGTCAAAAGACACGGCTCTGTAAATTGGTGTGCAAACTTGAAACAGAGATGAATAGTTAGGAGTTAATACTGAAGTATGTATTTTATCTTTGTAATAAATGACTGTGCATTTTCTTTCTGAGATCTAAAAAAAAAATTCTGAAGGAAAAAATTACTTCATTTATTTTTGTGATGTTTCTGTGACAACTTACGCAACACACAGATGCGTCACTGAACACAGAAAATTTATATGGTGCAGTGCTAATTATATATTTATTTTTGTAAAAGAAAGTGGTGCGAGTTTGCTAGCCAGCACAAATAATCTCCTAGAAACACATGGAAATACTGATAGAATATTGATCATGAAGGCATTAATATATAGAAAAATTTATCAAGCAGTTAGCCGCAATGTGATTACAGTTTTAGGCATCTGAGCACCTTTGAGGCTTGGAGGTTTGTTTTCTATTGTTTTGCCTTTTTGCCAGTCCTCTCTTTGGTATTGGTTTCCTTGTGACAGCAAATCTGCAACCTAATGTCTTACTTTCTTACAGTCGAAGAAGAGATGAACGTCTTGTAAAAACAATATATTAAGACTGGTGTTAAAAGAGTGGGCAACATAAGTATATAATTTTAGGGAAATGACAAAAATCCCTTATTATTTAGATGGTATTATCATATAGAGAAGTAGGATGGTTGCAGAAGATAAAAAGTATTCCTTGGTTATTGTGGTTACATTTCTTCTGAAGGTTTAAATCATAATATAGTTAATAAAATGTCTCATTGCTGCCTAGCTCAGAATAAAAGCTGTGTGGATATTTTTTTTCTCCTTGTAGGCAAAACTTTTAGCTGCTTTGGGAAGCATAATTACAGAGACAACTGCCATTCCAGAAATGAAGTCATAAGACTTAGGAGGTTTTTGCCTTTTTGGAGGACTTGGAATCAGTTAATCAGATCAGTGAGAGAAGTTTAATAATCATCACAACTTAAGAAAGATTTGAAGGATTTTTCAGTCTATCAACAAAATACATTTACCAATTGAAGGAGGAAATCAATGTGGAATCCTAAAAAGCTCCTTATTTCTTTCTCACAGAATTCCAGCTTTCTCTCTGAAGCTCTTTTTCCTGTACATGCAACAAAAACTGAAGAGCTGGATCCCTCCTTCAGCCTGCACGAGACCATTGCAAAGGTAAGAAAAGTGGACATCTCCTTTATACATACTTCCCTTTTGAATTTGTTAATAATTTTGAAAGCTAAAATGTTTTTTTTTCCCTGTGAATCCTTTAAATGTAGTTAAAAATTGTGGAGTTCTTTTCACTGAGATCCATGTTGGGAGCATTCTTTGCTGTTGCATTGGTCAACTCGTGTGATGAAAGCAGTTTCATGTGCAAATGCCTTTTTTGTGTGATTCAGTTGTATTTTGCATATTTCACATTCCACTTGGTGCCGTGAGGACAGGGCTCCGAGCCCCAGGTGATGGCAGGAAGCAGCAGGTTTGTCACTGTGTGTTTTGTCCATGGAGAGGACTCTCTGCAGGCACCTCCACAGGCACAGGTCTTGGTTTTCTGAGCTGTGACATTCCCATGGGAGGAAGGGGTGCCCATCCTGTGGTTCTGGGGAGTTCCCTGCACAGGGGATGCTCCCAAAGTCAGTGTGCTCTGACTCCCCTCTCCAGCTGAATGCTCCCTCCTTGTTAGTTATTAACACAATCAGAATCACTCCTTGCTCCAAAGTGTTGCTGCTTCTGCCAAGTCAGCAATGTTTCTGCAAAGGAACACGACTGCAAATGAGCCCAACTCAATGGGTTCGTGCACTTCTAACAATGGGATTTCTTATAAACCAGAGTGATGTAGGCCTCACAGATTTCTTTCTTTATTCAAAGCTACTCCTTTTGCAAAAGCAGCTGCTGTTGCATCATTTCTTCTGGTAACAGCAAAAGTAAATTCACCAAGATCAGCCACATGTGGATTTAACATGTAGGTGGCTCAGCATCTTTGGCAAAATAGGCAGTGAATGAACTTGGGGTTGTGGTGGGGTTTTTTTATGTTTGTTTGTTTTTAGTTATTATCTGTTTGCTTAGTTATTTAAAAAAAAAAAGGGGTACAAAATCCTAGACATGATTTTGAAGCCTGTCAGAGTCTGACAGTTAAGGAACAAGCACCAGACAAGAGTCTTCTCTGAAGCCCTTTTAATGGAATTGATGTGTTTAAACCATCCTTGATGGCAAAGTGGCTGAAAAGATCCATCAAATCTCTTTCCAGAGTCTGAGGGAAATAGTTGTGTGATTATTTACTGCATAGTTAATTTGTGACTTACTAAATAGTGTGTGATGAACCACGTGTAATCTGGATAATCTGTAATTAATATTTGCTCTGTAATGTTGACCAAAGCAGAAAAATATTTATTAGATACTTGACTTGAAGTATTTTTGTTTTGTTTAAATAATTACATATTATTTTAAATAGGGTCATTAAGCATTACAATTTTCTTTGAGAAAACTTGATGGAGATTGCACTAGGATATGACTGTATTTCCATTTTGCTTCTCACACTGTAGCCCAGGAAGCTTTTATAAAGATGAATAGTATATGCAGCAGTGGAGTGGCATCCTCAGCATGTCAGGGAAATGCTATAATTTAATTAGTTAACTAAGCACATTTACTGTTCCTTAGTCTGAAATCTTCATATTTTCACTCTGGTACTCTGAACAGATGAGACCAAGTTATTTCTTCACAAGATTATAAACTGCTAGCTTTATAATAAATGATTATATGATTTTGAGGGGAAAAAAAAACTAAAGAAAACCTATTGAGAATTTATGTTGTAGTTAGAATTTCCACTCCTCAGTTGGAAGTTAATGCTTCTCAGTGGGTACCTGCCAATTGACTGTGTATATACTCCATTGCAATTGCAAATAAAGCAGGTATCATACCTGCTTCAGAAAGTTTAGCTTTTCATTTCAAAAGACCTTTCACACAAAACTCTATATATTAAATATAAATATATAAATTCAACATTTAGTAACTTTAATTTACTTTTTTTTCTGGGTTACGGAAATATTTGAAACTGTAACTTTTTTTTCTTATTTTTCACTTCATATCACTCACAGTCTGCTTTGCTTGTAAGGCCACTCAGGCTGGTAGAAAAGCTTGTGTTGGTTTGAAGCCCTTCATCTCCATTAGCGAAATAAGATTACAGTGAATTTTAGTTTCTTCTATATGTATGCCTTGATACTAAGTAACAGTGTAAGAATTTCAATGTAATTTTTTACATGGGATTTGATGTAAGTACAAATAACGAGCTAATTGTGTCTTGTGCTCTCTGATGTCAGTGGTTTCCTTAATTTCATGGACACTTTGAAAAGGAGGAGATTGCTGAATGTGGCAGAAAATATGAATGAGAAATAGGCAGCTATTAAGTAGATGGATCTGTAATCTGAGTGCTTAGAAGATCTAATTTGTCAGAACAATTGATCTTAAGATCTTGGCCCTTTAAAGGTGGATTTAGGGTGGATTGCTGTGAGAACCAGGCTGATCTGAAATATTTAGAGAAAGGGAAATCTGTAATTTCCTAGTAGTGAATAACTGAGATATTCCTTACAGTTGGGTGTTGCAGTACAAAACTCAGTGGTCTCTCAAGTGAGATTTGCAGACCCTGTAGTTTCAATATATATAAAAAATATCAAGTATTAAAATGGAGAATGTGTAGCAGTGAAGGGATTTTCCCATCTGACCGGAAGTCAGATGAAAATCTTACCTTCTTATGGAATTCACACTCAGAAAAGTATGTGCTATTTTTTAATAAATTTTGTCAGCGTTACTCAGCACAGTTTCATGGTAACCAGTCAGCTGAGTGATGAACCAGTTTGGAAATGCTTCTGTGTCCACTGTGTGCTCGCCAGAGTCTCCTCATAAGACTGGGATCATGCAGTTCTGAAAGCTCGAGTGGCAGACCCCGAACAGGGAATCCTACTGGAGCCTCTTAACCCGGCTCAGCATGGAAAAATCTCTAATTTTCATCCTGGCAGGCACCAAAGTCATGAAGGGCATGCCAGAAGTGACATAATTGGTTTTATGATGAGTTATGGGTGCTGATAGACACCTCTTGAGAAAATTATTAGTGAACCTGATTATTCTACACTCCAATTATGGAATTCCGTAATTTAGAACTACTGTAATGCAATTAACTTCTAAACATTAAACAAAACAGCAAGAGGGAGGAGTGTTTCCATTTCTAGAGGAAATAGGGGTTTTTGTGTAGCATACTGTGATATTTCCATGTTTTAAAAATATAAACACTTCCAAGAAGATGACAGGCAGATTCTCTTCCTGAAGCAAATGGAATAAAAAGTATGCAAATGGAATGAAAAGATTGCTGGACTGTTGGTAAATGAAATTCACATTTTGACCACAGATAAGGTGCAGCACAGGAATGTTGACTTGAGGCATTCTCTAACAGGATCATACTGTTCTGTTCCTTTGAAGCATAGAAGGGATATATATTCCCATTTAGCCCTTGTTTAGTCCCATTAATTCTCTAATATAAGGAACACTCGTTCATCTTGGCAATGTAGTGATATCCATAACTTTGGTAGTTTCTTTCTCTGTAATCTCTCTAAAATACGAAAATCTGTGGTTTGGTGCATCTACCTCTGCCAAGAATTTAATCTTCCTGTGTGGTGTCTCCAAATAAGCTCTTTTTTTTCGTATGGCAAGATAATGCAATATATTTAAATTAGCATGAAGTTCTCAAACCCTTACAATCCCGAAGACTGTGAGTGCAGATTTTGAATCAGTACAATAGTACTGTGAACAGAATGTCTGTGTGGCAGAGTTTTACCAGAGACATTTCTAACAGCATATTATTCCTGGTGAAGCTATTGCAACAGAGCACATTCACATTCCTGAGTTGTTCCTACTCCGTTGTGCCCTTTTGGGAATCAGATCCTTCATGAAAAAACTGTGCCTGGGCATGCCAGTAGCCTCTGCATCAAGGCATCTGTACATCCATACATTCCATTGATGTGTCTGATGTTACCATTTAAAAAATTTCCTCTGTGTAGAGACAGAGGATTTGGCAGAATTGTTTGATTTCCGAGCAGCAGAGACACAGTATTACTCCAGCCAGAGTTACAGCACCCAAAGTGTTAAAGAGCTTGTGTGGGGTGTGCAGAACTAGTGTGAAATATTGAGCAAACTGAAGTCTGATGCACCTGAAAATATCTCCAAGGCAAGCCCAGAACCCCTCTGTCCTTGCAAGGCCCAGGCAGATATATGGCAGTCTTCCCCCTCATCACTGTGTGGAGTGCTAGCTGGAAATTTCTCCTATATGCTGTGATTTCCATCATGAAAATGAGACACTTTGGAGTGTCAATTTTCACAGGTAATTTTTCCAGTTAGCTTTCTTCAGTGATGTATTCTGTACGATGTAATTTTTAAATTTCCTGTCTTCAGTCGCGTGTGCCAGACTTTGCCATTATTTCTCAGTCTCTTCATCAAAGGCACGAGTTCTGCACAGACCAACAGAACTCTCATGTCTTTTGGAAGATAAATTATGTTATGATTTCCTACTTTCAAAACAAAGTATTCAAGCCTCTGGCCAACAGACAGGAATATGGACTGGGGCAGGTGACAGAGGTGCTGAGTGAGGTTAATGTAGTGGAAGCACAGATCTCAGTGTATGAAATGAGGACCAGGCTGTGGGGCCTGATCAATACCCACATTTTAGACAGTCTGCTGTTGATACTGAATTTTTAGATGTGCAGTTTGACCTTGTTGTGAATACCAGAATTGTCTGTGGTGCCACTTGCATGCTCTGTCACATCTGAAAACATCTGCATGGGATTTTTAGGCTGAGACATTGCACTGTGACTTGGGGCATCTCTTATTTTTCTCTTTATCCTCCCCCAGCAGCAATTCATGGTTGTTTCAGAGCTCTGCTCTGCTCCAAGGTGATGTAGCAGCATAGGTGCAGCATAATGTGCCAATTGCTGTAGTCACTGCCCAAGTTAAATGTTCCTTTCTGACCAGTATCTCTTATCCTGGCTCTGAGATCTTACTGGTATTTGTGGTTTGATGGCATTGAAGATACTCAAAGCACAGCTATATTGTCTGTGGTGACACTGAATACACAGAAACCCAAACTTGTCTGTGTTTTCCTGCAAAGCAGCACAGGCATCCATATTTCACAGGAATGGTTTGATTTAGCACATATTCTCTTAAGCACACAAGTGAGACTTTTTGTTTTACCTTTAGCCTTCGTGCATGAAGGAACATATAATCCAGTTCAAGCAGAGGGTAAATACAAACCTGCTGAAAACTCTCTTCTACCAATGTGTATTTTATTCTGTAGCTATTGTCAGCAGCAATAAAAACAAGAGCAAATCTGGTGATATAACCCGGCACAGTAACTTTGGGGATGCTCCATGAATTGTGGTGAACGGGGAAGTAACAACATTCAAAGGGGGAAAAAAAAAGCTGTCTGGGGATTTTCTCAGCATTAGATGTGAAAGAGGTGACTTTGCTGCTAAAGACATGAGGTTTTCTGACAGACAGTCATACTGTGTTTGGCCAGACAGCATATTCTCTATCTGCTCTAGCCTAGTTAGGGGAGATATGCTTGGAATTTTTCAGTAGTTCTTTGTTCCTAAAAGCAAGTAGCCTCAAGGACTCTTGCACTTTATACTTGAACTCTGATGGATAAAGACTATGTAATAAAAATAAGCTGAAATTGCAGAACCCCTGGTAAAAATTTGATGAACCAGCTGCACCATCCAACACAGCTTCACTTGGTTCAGTCAGGTATTAAAAAACAGCTCTGTTCCCCTACCCTCTGAAATTTTCTGTATCTTTTCTGCTGATATGCTAATATGCTTTCTTCAAAATGGAAGAATTATTACAGGAGAGAACTAATTACATTTCCTCCTGTGACATATATTCATGAGGTTGTGGGAAGATGTCAAAGCTGCAGTAGTACAAGATTGTTTCTGGGCTTCTTTTTTTTGGTTTTTTTTTCTTTTTTTGAGTCCCTGGAAAGTAATGCTTTCAGCTTAGAGAACTCTGACAACTCTGAAAATATCAAAATAACCAGGAACTGTGGTTTCAGTGAACAAGAGAAGCTGAATGAACAAAAAAGTATAGCTGCCATTAGTAGCACAGCTTGGGTAGAAACCATTCCTGTGGGTCGTTTGTGTAAATTCTTATCTGTTCAGTTCTCTGACTGAAAGGAGAGAATTATTGCTACATTCCTTAAATATTTTTGATATTGCAATAAGGCTGTATGTTCTTTTAAAAACTTATCATTGGCTTCTGTCAGAATGTTTCCTAACCAGATTGCTCTTTGGAACCATTAGTTCCTGAAGTCCTCTTTTAGGCCTAAATTGCACTTGGTTACGCTCAAGATTTGTCTGCCAACTGTCAGTGAAAGGGAGAAAAATCATTGCATCATTTTTCAAACTAGAGCTGGAATTTAAGTGAAGGAAGCAAATATGTCAACTCCATCTGATCCAATCAAACCACAGGATAAACACATAAGTTGATACATAATGTATATCTTAAATCTTGGGATAGAAAGCCAAGATTGATGTTGTTTGTACATCTCATGGAAGACGCTTTTTATTGCAAATTACAGCAATCTGACTAAGCAAAAGAAGACGGGTGGGAGTGAGAGGAGACGTTGTTTAATCCCTATTTTGTATACAAGAAAATGAAATGCCATGAGTCAAAAATGGTACTTACAATAACTAACTACTTCATTTCCTCACCTGAATGCAGAATGAACTTGTAAAATCTGATGATTTGTTTGACGCGGTAGACAGACTGGGGCATATTTCCAAGCTGGAGCTAGATTTCTGAAGGTGGAATGTGACAAATATTTGGGATGTGCTGAAATTTCGGCTACTGGCTCTGACCAGCTGGACATTTTTTTGCTCAATACTGAGGCCCCATGAGTGCTGACTCCACGTGAGTGCCTGTTTTAGTGTTTACTTGCCTTGGACAGAAGCTACATTTTCTACAGCAATTCCTTCCTTTGCAGTGCCTTTTTTTGATTATTTTGAGGTCTGACTGCAGCTCTATCTGCATTGGTGACAGGATCTCAGCAAAGACGTCTGTGACAGTCTGTGACTTTTTTTTTTTTTTTTTTGCAGGGAGGTTTTGTCTGCTAATTGATGGTCATGACCGTACAAAGAAGTCACTGCATATTTATTGCACAATTAAAATCATTGCTTTCAGTTTGTCCAATAGTGACTTTTTACTCTGTAATGAGAAGAATCTATTTTATATCCTTTAGCTTTTCTTTCAAAAATGTAAGTTTGCTTTAAAGGATGTCAAACAGTTGGACAAGTACATGCATTTTTTAAGGAAAGTCAACACATATGTTTGTAGAATCATAGAATTTGATTTGTATTCAACCACTGAAATCCAACAACTTTAAATCTGAACAATCTAAGAAACTAAAGCTTGCTACTCTAATAGGCAGGAATATGCCTGGGGTTATTTGAATATTCCCCTGTTTCCCGCTATCCTATTTTTCACACACTTAGTTACTGAATTTATCAAGCTCTAATTTTATTAATCCATTCTTTAGCATCAGTACTTCCACAGGCATTTGTTACTGGCACACATGTACTGAATTTGGTGGCTTTACAAGGAAGATGAATTTTTCTTTAAAGAAGATGCCAACATTCTAGAGGGATGGTTCCTTTGGGTACTTTAAAAGTACCTTGTCTGTTGTAGCAGAGAGCTGTCAAATCAGACAGTTCTTTCCCCAGTGCATGCCTCTTAAAACATGAAGTTTCTACTAACAATAATGTAGTAACAACTCTTTTATTATTTTTCTTTTTTAAAATTCAGTGTAATCCAATTTACATTTGAGTGAATATGAGGTAAAGTCAATGGAACTTTAGTATATGCTCAAGTGACAAGAGATGGAAATAGCTGCTTTTGTACTAAGAGTTAATTAGCTGGTTTTGCAAACAACTTGCAGAAAGACCTGGGGAAATACAGCTGCTAAAATGTACATTTCCTTGTTCATTTTGTTTTTTAGACGATACTTGTAACTCTTTTGGTGTGCTGTTGTATAATGTATTATAGACATGTTTTGTCTTTATGTTGTTCAGTGACATAGCTATGATCACATCGCAGATGCTGAAGTTTACAGAAGCTGAAGTTTGCTTCATGAGCTTAGTCCTGAATTCAACACCAAATTTTCAAGACTTCAGGCTCTTTTAAGGAATTTTAAAATTACGGATTTCCTTAGGAGACTTAGCCCAATCCATACTGGTTTTCATTTTGTCTTTAAGTGTGGACATGTATTTTGGCATTCAAATGATAGCTGAACTCTTCAGAAACCATGCTCTCGATGCTGAGCATTTCTTGGGATTGTAGCCATCCAGAGGGGGCAGGATAAGACCAAAATTAAACATCTGGACAATGCATAAGAAATGTGTGTCCTGGAAAAGAGGAACCTCATAGCAAAAATCAAGCCCCAACTAATGTCTGCCCTTATTTAAGTTTTTCCCTTAAACCTGGTCCAGAGCCAAAACAAACAGCTGAAACTTCAGATTTTGGTATTCAGCACCATGAAATTCTCTACTTGCATTTTACATTGTGTGGCACTAACAGGAGTGACTGGACCTGTTTCAAAACCCTGCTCTTTGATGCCTTCATTGCAGATGTGTTGTGAAAATCTGATCCCAGTGGCAGATAATCTTTATTTGAAATTCTTATTCTGGATGGTTTTTTAACTGGTTGTGTATGACAAACCTGATGCATCCTGAGTGATAAAAATCTTCGAGATGTTTTTGTAACATACTCCTGTGCATGAAACTGTAGTCTGCCCTTGTCCTTTATTTTCTTTTATTCTGTCTTCTAATATGCTGATAAGCAGGCAGTTCAACTGCCTATAACTAAAAAGCGCAATCACCTGTTTTTAAATTGATCTTCTGAAATGAAGGATTGCAAAATTGACGTGAAGACTGTCTTTTCAAGTACAATTGGACAACAGGAAGAACTTCTACATGTCAAGTGTAGATGTGAGACAAAACTAGTATCAACTTTAAGAAATTATGATGAGTCAAAAAACAACATAAATGAAGGTATTACAAAATTCCAGCAAGTTCCTTGGGCAAGGGGCTGGGTTTTGAGTGTAGCAAACTAACCATAAAAACCAAAGCAATATAAAAGATATACTTTCCTACAGTGGAAATTATATTTCTGTTTCATAAGCAGAGATCATATGCTGGCTATGGAGCTATTTTTTATTTTAATACCTTCTTGTAAAACTAATGGCTGGGAGTTTCATAAATTGCAATCTAATTCCAACTATGCACATATAATATTGATTTTAAAAGGTGCAACTTCTGTATCATTCATTGAAATAATTTTAGTTCAAAATTTAAACTAATGTTACAAAGTACTGCATTTGGACCTAAAGTGTTTCATGACAAGAATCCAGTAACCAATAAATGAAAAAAATACATTTCAGAAGGGTAGAAGGAAAGAAGGATAGAAATTGTTCTGGGGTAATGGAATGGTTTATTCTAGTATACTGCAGCCTTTTCCTCATCTAAAAGTGATATGACTATAGAAATTGAGAGAAATTTCTTCGAAATCAGATTGCCGATAAAATTTTATGCCTGAATGATACTTACTTTGAGGATTCATTCATGAAAAAGTAGTTTTTTCTTAGATATGTGATAATTCTTCAGTCTCAGAGAGTCCTTGTCTTTTCCTTTTCCCATTTATTTTGTTGCTGAGATATATCAGTAATGGGTGTACATAGATATTGCATGTGTATATTCTGAGACAATGCCAAAGTTCTACTTAATCTGTTTTAAATTATCCCAGATGAGCAATAAAATCATCTCTGTGTTGCTTCAATTAGATGTGATCCATCCACACTTGAGTGCTTCTTTAGAACAATGAAACTCTGAATGGAGAACATTCACTCTCTTGTGACAAAACAGTTCTAATTCCTAAATGGCCAAATAAATAGCAATACATTTGCATCTGACTGGGTTTTTTAAAATTTATTCTAAGTGCTTAATTGGCAAAGTCATTCTTCTGCTGGCTTATTTGAGCTATGTATGTACACAGACTTCATGAAATCCAAGTACTTGTAAAAAGATGTTACTAAAGATTATCTACTCAGTGATATTGTCTATGTTTTAATAAGACATATTAAATGGAACACAATTTTAATTTTTTTGTTAATTAAAATCATACTGACAGTTGTGCACTATGGCAAACTGGCAGACTTTTAGTCACAGCTTTGCAAAACATCCAAGGCTACAAAAAATACCAAACAAAAATTCACTGGCTTCTTCTCAAATTAGTTTATTTTTGCAATATATCATGATCCTAAGGGGTTTATTGCTTTTTATTTTTTTAATAACACCTTTACAACACAAAGGTGAAGATAGCATTTTTTAAAACCTTTTTTTATTCTCTAAGGTGTTTCCTAGAGATACCATTTTGAGGAATCTATTTTTAATAACATTGTGTCATCTTTCAAGGTGCCAACATTTCTTAATCATTCAGATTTCACTTTTTAAAACTACTGATCAGTGCCTTCTGTTAGATGAATGAACCTGACATAAACAGATGAGCCCAGTCTAAATTCGGTTATAGTACTGGTTCCCTGGATTTCAGTGAAGTTCACTCTTGCCTTTTCCCAGTGTAGGAGCCCATGGTCTACAGGAAGGCTGCACATAAAAAATATTGCTCAGATTTTTAGCTGCTCATGCCGTGTTTGAGCCTGGAAGTGCAGAGGCACTCTCGGATCTTCAGGTACAAAGTGAGAGGCAGCAGCTGCAGATCCAACTCTTTATATTTCAGAATAAAATGTGTAATTTTGTTCAGCTTTGTGAATGCTAGACGGGTTGGGAATTCAGTTGTAAACTCTGTTCTGGACCTTGTTGGTAATCCCCAGCACTGTGCCGTGCTTGAGACGGGAATTTAGTCCCAAGGCTTAAAAGGATGCAGAGGAGCACTCTGCAGACAAAAGGCTAAATACTTATATTTATGCAACTGAAAAACGTGATTAGACTCAGTGGAATAAGTGCTCTGCTACAGAAGTTTTAAGTGTCATTAAAAAGCAAAATTGATCAAGTCAACATGGAGGGAAAGTTCCTTTTTCTTGTCTTTGTTTTCACTTAAAATAAGGAGAACATTCCCTTGTATGGGCAGAGCCTGGGGCTCAGCACACTATGACCTTTCGTATTTGGCTATTGCTCTGTCATGAGATCATTTGGCAAATGAGTTTTTCATAGAAAGCCCATAGGTAATATAAGGAATTATATAAAGAGTATCAAAATAAGACAATTTATATAAGTACTTAAAGAAAGATGTGGAAACTTTCACTGTTACATATCTTAGTCTTAATATAATTTACTGACCTTACCATAGAGGAACATTATTGGAATTTAATTTGTCCGTTTAATTTTTTTCCTGTTTTTTAGAAGTGTCTCAAGAAAAGTAAGCAATTCATAAAATAACAGGAACTACTTCCTTCCACCTGTCTTTGCTCCATCACTTCTGATTCCCTTCCTCTTCCCTTCCTGTTGCCTGTATCCCATCAAATGCCGAGCTGAATGTCAAGCTTCAACACCTGCTGCTGGAATTGGATTTTCAAAAGACTTTGAAGCTAATGTAATAATTAAGATGATCAGATGCCTCCGTCAGTTGAATGTTGCTGACTTTGTGGTTTCCCAGTTCCCCTGAGCCAATCTGGATGCTGCCACAGAGTGAGCAGGATTAAGTTCGATCTGACTGAAGAGTAATCATTTGGGTTTGCTGTTGGTTTTGCTCCAGGCTTTGTTTTGTTTTCAGCTCTCAGATCTGATTTGCCATACAAGCTTTAGTGCCTGTGGAAAGATGACAGTGAAAAGTGCATGTGGAGCGTGGCACAGAAGTTATTCCAGCGACAACATAATTTCTGTTAGGCTTTGAAATTTGAACTGGAAGGGTGTTAAAATTGGCCTGAAGAGGATTAGTTCTTTGCATGCACTGTGGCAAGTTGATTTCTAGATCTGCTTAAAATGCATGCCTTAAATTCAAATAGTCCTTTCCGCATCTGTTGTTGATGTTATTCCAGTAGAATTGTAGAAGCATCGTGGCTAAACATGCCATATAATGACAAATTGCTGTTCTTACAGAAAAGCCCAAAAACTGAGGTGCTTTGTGGCTGGAGTCTGATTTATTATGAACTTTGAAGGAGAACATGAGAAAGAGATTACAAAGCCTTTTATGAAACTCATTATTACATCTGGACTTCAAGAACTCACTGTAGAAGTTCTGATTGGAATTTATAAGATATGATTAAGAGCTAATGTGTAAGGGCTGTGTGTGTAATTTTAAATTCTGATGCTAACATCTGAGCCCCAAAACTGTGATTTAGAAATAAATCTATTGCTTGTACTGGCAAAGTGCGCGAGAAAAATCAAAAACTAATCAAAACTTTATTTAGGTTTTATTGGTAAGATTTACATATCTGTTATGGTTTATATAAATCTGTTGTGGGGTTTGTAAATGGGCTTTCAGATTAGTAAATCCATTTGTGCAATATTTGCTGAAAACCTGAGGGATATGCATTATTTGGCATTTAAGGAAGTATATGCTTTAGTGAAATTCCTAGAAATGCTTTCCCATTTTAGTGGTGGCAGTCTTTATGGTGAGATATTGAAAACTGAGCTCTATGAAAGCAGATTTGCATCTCCCAGTTTTATTGGGTAACCACTGTTTTTATTTACCAGTAATAAACTGGTTTCATAATGCAGCTTTAGTGTTGCTCAGTACCTAAAGAAAAATTAGTTCCTGTGCTCTGTGTTTAAGAAAGCTCCTTTTCAGAGTTAAATCAAACACAAATCTGGTCAAGCCTGACTTGCAGCATGGTTTGCTGTTTAGTTACTCAGACTCCAGTGTTTTTGTTGTGTGTTTTTCATTTTTTGCAAACTATGTCACAAGCTGTAGTTAAACAATCACAGTTTATCTAACTGGTGAAATTACATTAGTTAATGAAAGACAAATTAATATCAGGATTTTTTAACGGAAATCTGTGTGTTCTAGAGTGTATGGTTTTGGTTTGAATGCAGTGCCAGGTGATCATTTCCTACAGCCAGGTTATCAGATACAAAGAGGTTGCCCTATACAGCCACTTAAAGGTTTTTGCTTTCCCATTCTGTGTATTCAGGACAAGGGCTGTCACCAGGAGGACACAGCTGGCAGAATGGCCATGTCCTGTGAGGAGCAGCTGTGGCCTTTGGGATTCTCTTGTTGGGAGAAAAGGAGGCTGAAGAGCAGCCTGCAGTGACAGGAGCTGGGGAATGGTGCTGAGCTGTGCCAGGGGACGCTTAGGCTGGACATTAGAAAATCTTTCCCAAGACACTGGACTGGCTTTTAGAAAATCTTTCCCAAGACACTGGACTGGCTCCCTGGAGAGGTGCTAATTGCCCCAAACACTGTCTGTGTTCAAAAGGCTCTGTACAATGTCCTTACCAACATTCTCTGCCTTGGCCAGCCCTGAGCTGTCAGGCAGTCCCACCTCATGATCCTCGTCCTTTCCAACTCAAATACTCAATCCCATTCTATCCTCTGTGGATGCCTTCTGCTGTGCTTTTTCTTTAACACTATTCACAGCTCTGGAAGAGTTTGACAATGAGTTTTACAGCAGCTTTGTGAAGTCTCATGATTTATAATCTGGTTACCCAGCACACAGAACATGTTTTCGGTAATTGACTCTAGAAATCTGCTTGTTCCAAACATCAGCACTGAGCAGATTAAACAAAGCAAAAGGGCTAAACTCCTAGTGAGAAACACATTTAGTATCTCTGCTTCATCACTAGCTGTTATTTAAGATGACAGCAAAAGAAAATGCAGTTATTTTGCCGTGTCAGAGGTCACCTTGCGCGAGGTGAAGGCACAGTACCCTGTGCTGCAAAGTTCCTGGAAATTTCTGCATTCCTCTTCAGCTGCTCCATGGGAACTTCCTTCTGGAAGAAAGAGCCATGGTCCTACAGCAGTGCTCTGATCTCAATACATTTATTTTGGCATAAAAACTAATAATTCATACAGTTGGCAGTATTAACAGTTGCCATTCCTAACAGCTATATTGTAATTTAAAAAGGCAACATGATAATGAATAAGAGACTGTAAAATTATATGAGCACATTAAGACAGGTATGTCTGTTGGAATCAAAGATCTGATACAAAGAGCTTTTTCAGTAACTGTTTAGCAACTATTGCAAATACAATAAAAACAACTGCATGAAAGAACGTGAATAACAGGAGTGTGTCTTTACTACGTGACTGGAAAGGAAGGAGTAAATTTGAATTTAAATGAACACAGCCTACAGAATACCCTGTGTTAAATCATGAGAATTTTGGAATTAATAATTTTCACATAGCCAAGAAATGCTTTAAGATTGAATATCTTGGTCTCCCTGGCCAATTCAAACTTGAATACTATTTATCTTTTGTGAAACTGTGATCCTGGAGAAAGCACTTCTCAGCTAGGAAAAGAGCACATAATGAGAAATACATGATGGAATCATTGACTGAACACCTTTATACAGCATGGTTTGATTTTGGGGTAATTGCAGGGCGAGGTCAGGCCTTTACATAAATATCACCTTTTCTAAAAGTGATGAGGAAAATGGGCCCACAGAAAGATTCTGTCTCAACTGACATGAATTATATTCTTCTGAACTGGGAGTTCCAGCCAGTGCACTCCTTTTGATTGACATATCTAAGGGAAAATTTAGGCTTTTTTCTTTCTTTTTTCTTGGGATAAACTGAGCAAACTTGCAGCTGACAGGATCTCATATGAGATCCTAATGAGGCAAAGAGAATGAAACATTCCTTTTTATGCTGAAGTGCCAAAACTGTAATGACATTGTATCATGGTTTCCAAAAAAATATAAAGATAAAAAAACTTGCTTGTAACTCAATAGATATTTTGCATAATGCGGTGGACTGAATGCTGAATGTTGAGGAAATGGGTTAATCAAAACTTTTCTGTCTCATCTCTTTTTTTCCTTTTTCCACACGAGGTTGGGAATCTTTCATTTGCATTCCCTTTCTCTTGCAGGAAGAAAATTTCTGTCCACAGTAAAATCTCACAGGAGAGGGGAGGACCAATTATTTGACAATATGGAATTATTTCTAATTGTTTCCTAAGTAACAATTGTTTTTCAGATGAAGTATGCTATAGGTATTTTTTCAAGTGTTTATCTAAACTGGCCTATCTCAGAAACTCTGTGTTCTAAGTGCTTCATTTGTATCACTTCATTTTAAAATGAGCATTATCCTAAATTAATAAGTTATTTGCTGCTCCAGACAGCACTACTATAGCAATCAAACTTACTAAAAATAGCTAAATGAGAAAAAAACCTAAGTCCAAATATAAGGTAGATTTTGCTAAAGTAGCAAATTTTTTAAAAATAAATTAAATTAGGAATTTCACTTACTTCAGAACTTTAAAACATCCTTAGCTGGAAGGATTTTTATGATTCAATCAAAAATCCTCAGCAATTATGGAAAATTTCTTTTCAAAATTTCTCATTTTGCTTTGTTACAGTAAACTGGCAGTGCGATGTTGACAGGATTGTTCTTTACTCCACTAAGAATATTGCTGTGTTTCTTTGAAAGGCTCCTCTTCCACTGATTTTCTGTTGCAAATTGGATCACTCCTGCTTATGTCTAGAGATTTGAAGAGATGAAACCCCATACGGAAATATTACTGCATTTTTCTCTGCTGTGTCAGAAGTAAGCAAACTCACAAAACACAGTCACAGTGGCAAAGAAGAGAGCAAGAGTGTGACAAGAGATCAAGAGCTGAAAGAGATTAGGTTTGGGTTGGATATTAGGAAGAAATCTTTTCCTGTGAGGGTGGAGAGGCCCTGGCACAGGTGCCCAGAGAAGCTGTGGCTGCCCCTGGATCCCTGGAAGTGTCCAAGGCCAGGCTGGACAGGGCTTGGAGCAACCTGGGACAGTGGAAGGTGTCCCTGCCCATGGCCGGAGGGTGGAAAGAGATGAGCTCTATAACATATTTGATTATAGTCTACCATAGAGAGCTTATTTCTTTCCAAATTACAGTATGTAGTCAACAGATAAGATGATTTTTTAAATGGGAGAGTTCCATTTTAAATATTATTTCTTGTTATCTGGCACATTTTCTAATTAATCTGTATTTGCTGAAGGAGGACCAGGATACTCTAGAGCCATTTGTTTTTCTTAGTTAAACAGAAGTAAACAAAAACAAACCTTAAGATACTTGGGTACCATCAATGTCCGTATCCATGGCAAGTGCTTTTATTTTATTTTATTCATCCTGTCCAGAAACAGGTGATATGTTGGTGTTAATAATCTTTCATTATTCATCTTCCATTTCTATGCACAGTAAATTGCTGGTAAGTTCTGGTGGACTTTGAAGAGCAGAAATCAATAGCTGCAAATTCATACAAAGTTTTTAAAATAGCAAGCCCTTAGAAAATATTACAGTGCATAAAGCTGTTTCCCAATATACTGAAAATTGGATCAGAAACCAAAGCAAGGAAGTGAGAATCTTGGTGAGGAACACAAAAAAGGAAGCAAATGGGTTTGATCAGTGTGTTCAAATTTTTTTGGGTTTTTTTTGGGTTTTTTGGTTTTTTTTTTTTGGTTGTTGTTGGGGTTTTTTTGTGATTTTTTTGGTTTTTTGTTTGGGTTTTTTTTTGTTTGTTCTTGGGCTTTTGGTGGTTTTTTTGTTGTTGGTGGGTTTTTTTTGTTTGGTTTTGTTTTGTTTTGGTTTGGTTTGGTTTTGGTGGTTTTTTTTTTTTTTGTTTGTTTGTTTGGTTTTGTTTGGTTTGGTTTTGGTTTCGGTTTTGGGGTTTGTTTTTTTTTTGTTTGGTTGGGTTTTTGTTTTGTTTTTCCTGCTTATAGTTCTGGCTATGTACATTTAGTCTGTTCTAGCATTTGGAGGCAACAAAAAGAAGTGAAAATTATGGCAAGAATTTTGTGTTCTTTCACAAAATTGGATTCTCAGTTGTCTTGCTTCTGTAGAGATACTTTATCCAGTAGTCTAATTCTGGGTTAGGGATAATTTTGCTTCACAGTAAGAAACTATTAAATAACTCTAGTGGGCATGCAGCTGGGTAGGTTTTGGGTTTTTGCTCTTTTTTAGATGCTGTCAAGAAACATTCCTTAAAGGCCTGTGGTCTCTTTCTTCATTCTATCATTTTCACTGTGTCACTATGGGAAGCAGGATGATTCTATTTACTGCTTCTACTTTCTTTGCCTCAGTTGCTATTAGGACTTATATCTAAGTTAGAGATAATTATGAGCATATATGAAATAAACTTGCAGTCAGTGGAGAATGAATACATGCTTAGTATGGCACTCAGAAAAGCTGTGACATATGCTGCTGAAATATGCTTCATTTAAATAAAAACCTTCAAGTTTTGTATGTTTCAGCTTGAATTGCTTCACTGATGTAGATCACAGAAGTGGAGCTGGTCTTGTGGGAATACTGTGGGAGCAACAAAAACTTCCTCTTTGCCTTAAAACACACTCTTTCCTTGTAATGACTTTCTAGTATCCCATTTAAAGCAATTTATATCCTCCCGCCTTTTATCATATTTAAGAAAGGAGATTTTAGTGAAACATCTTAGAGCTTTAGAGCTTTGTAAGGAAAGGACATAATTGACCAAATTAACACCATCACTTCATTGATAGCCAGCGTTAGTCTGTAGACCTTGGCAGTGATCATTTGCTGGATGCACATCCTAAACATACCTGGAAAGGCAATTCAGTTACACAAATCAGTTACAGAATCTCCAAATTCACGTTTGAGGAATCTACACAGCACCTCAGGTATTACAACCCGGTTGTACTGTCTGTCCTTTTTATTTGCTTTGCTGCAGCATCTCATGCTGGCTGTGAACGTTCTGGGACACCACAAAACATCTCTATTGGCACTCCATGAGTTGGGCTCCTTGGCTGTGCATTAGGGTGCCTTGCAAGCAGAACGCTCAAGGAGCTGCTAATGAGCATTTTCCATATTCTTATTCTCATTTATTTCATCCTACTTCCATATTGTCTCGTGCAATCAGTTAAAGGTGTGTAAATTGCTTTCAAAGAGAGGAATGAAACATATAAAACCTTGTATAATGACATTTCTCTTCAGTACATTACTTGCAAGTTAGGTTCCAGACCTCAAATAGTCTCTCGCCTTAATTTTTAAACAGCAACTTCAAAGGGACATAACACATAGAGAGCCCTCCTCCAGAATTGCCCTTCTGTGAAAGATTGTTTTAATTTCATTTCCTTGTAAACATCTTAAGGTGTAAATTTCATTTCTCTGTGAACAGTTTAAGGTGTAAGCTTACTTTTGCTTTTTTAAACAATTTGGGATATGTCTGTCCACAGTGTTTTTCAGTGCCCTGTGCATTTCTGTTGGAGGGTATTGGCAGGGTATTAACCTGAGAAGCACTCTGCTTTAGAGCTCAGCTTCTTCTCCATCAGAACACAGGTCTTGTGTGTCACTCGTAGGAGAAATATGGAAGCAGTCATGAAAAGTTTCAAGTAAACAGAAAGAAATACAGTCATTTGATTTACAGGTTGGCACTTGTCACTGTCATGAGGAGGCAAAGAAAACAGTGAATTTCCAAAGGTTATAAGAGTGGAAGACAATACTTTTTAAAAATTTCTATTCTCAGCTTGGACAGTTCCCTAAGTTTTCATAGAAACTATAGAAAATGTATCCTTGTTATTAAGCTAATTGTTTCTACCAACTTCTGAGTTTTATTTGAACATGTGAAGCAATAAAACCTTTTTAGAGGGAAACTAACCAATGCTTAGTATTTAGACAAGGAAATTTCTTTTCTAACCTGACTTTGAGTCCTTGTTAATTCATTGAAATCTTTCTTAATTAGAGGAAAAAAATATAGTGAGCATTCATTCTCCTCAGTCTTTGCCTGAGCATTTGAGAACTACCTGAACTTAAGCTAAGCAACTCATTAGCAAAGTCCTACAAACTTCTAATTTTTGGATGTATGATTTATCCGTATTTTCTGAATAACAGGTAATTATTGTTGTAAGATCCTGCTGTCTCCTATGATCCATAACTGTGTTTCTCGGACTATTTTTACCATAATTTCCATAGTTGTTGTGGATTTTAAAGCTTCCATTCTTGTATGACTAGGTAGGTAATAAAATTATTGAAGTGTGATTGAGAATGAGCAACTAATAACTTTAAACTTGCTGTCTGTTCCAATAATCTTAGCTTTCAAACTGACTCAAAAGGCAGAAAAACTAGAAATCTTGCTTTTAGAGTCCATGTAGGCAATACTTGAGATTATCTTGAGTCATGTGGTTTTAATAGGAAGATTTTTAATGTTGAGAAAGGTCTTTCTCACTTCCAATTTGCTTGGTTTAGTCCACTGGGACTGAGTTGTGTTGCTTTTCTTGCTAGGCTTAGTGGTTTTAATTCAAAGAAAGTAATGAAGAGAAAAATGCAAAACACATCCTTTCCACTGCTAAACAACCACAGTAATATGTTTATATTGTTTAGAAAATGTATTGAGCAGCCTAATCCAAAGCTTGTGGAAACTGAATGCAGATTGGTAGCAATGGGATGTAATTAGGCTTTGCTGACTTTTTTTTTTTAACCCTTGAGAGATAAATAAGATCACTTTCCCTGAGAAGCAGATAGTGAGGGAAGGGATGATGATATCAGAGCTGAGAGCCAGGGCTGCCTGGTGTCCACTCACATCTTTGAGCCAGCAGCTGCTTTTGGAATGCCATTCCAAAGCTCAGGGTCCATTTCCAGAGGGACTGGTGGCAGATAAGCAGTGTGGGGTCTGGCTGACTCCATCCCTTTTAGTTTCCAGCTGTATTTAGTACCCTCCCCGTGTAACCTGGGCTGGGGAAACACATCCTGCAGTTAACATCTCCAGCATACAAGAGGATCCTTTCCAGCAGACTAAAAAGCAAAATTAATTCTAGATTTTTTGGGGTTTTTTTCAAGTCAAGTTTCAGTCACCCTGGGCAGTAGGACGCTAGAGGACAAGGCTGTGTTGAGAGTTCTGTTGCCTTTCAGTGTTTAAAATAATGCTTGTACGTAGTGCAGATGACTACACATAGGTTTTTTTATTTGTGTTAGTCTAGACAGACTTTGTGACATGCTGCTGACTGTCTTTCCCCTCAAATATGAATTCAGAATGGAAATAAAATACCATGGATGAGATACTGTGAACCATTACAATAACTCATGCTAACTGAAGTTAGATTTCAGGATATATGAATTATCTCTGCTCATTAGATTAAAATAAAGAACTTTGAGGTCATTTAGTCCATTTGTGCCTGTACAATATACTTACTGCCTTTCTTCCTAGGTTGTATTTAACTACAAAGAGAAAAATCTTGTGGTGCTTTATTTGATGAACTGTTCCACAATCCAGAATGACTTCTCTCAAAGTTTTTTCCTTCTCTTGCTCAACAGAAATAGTTTTTCCTTAATTACATCACTTTTGGTTGTTTCTTTTAAATTTGACTTGGAAACTTGAATTTCCTGTAACTACAGTGTTCTTAATTTCGTTGGTAAAAGAATCTTTTATTTTGAGATCAAAGAATTCTGATATACATTAGCACTTTAATTATAGGCTACAGAATGATAACTGAATGAATAGGGTGAAGGCTTTTTTAGACAAGCAGGGCTGACAATTAAAAAGGCTCTTTCATGACTTGCAGCGTAGCTTATTCTTTTTCTGTTAAATATGGCCATTATTGTAAATGAAGATTAATAATCACTAATAGCTACTGGGCTCTTTTAATGTCATATTCTGCACAAATAAAACCCTCAGCTCAGATGGTGCTGGTGCTCCCCTTCATCCCCTCTTTTGCAAATGTCAGTTGTTACTCGAGCAGAGTAAGCAGAAAAGGCAATTAACTCTCTGTCTTCAGTCAGGTTTAACCTCTGTCTCAGGGGCATGGGGGTTTTGTGCAGACAATTGCTGGAGGACTGAAGGCAAAACAAATATTAACAAATCAGCATAATATAGTGGTCTAATCTAATATTGTGTCTAGAGCCTGCTGTTCTCAGAACAGAAAATTTAAACATTTGGGAACGGACAGACACAGCGATGCCTCCAGACTCCCTTGGGACAGCCCTGCTGACTGTGACTCTCAGCAGGACCCAACCAGCAGTGCTTAAAAACTGCAAGATTAATGCCATTTCCAGTTTTCCTGTTTCAATTGTTTGGAGGGGTCAGTGTTGATAGAGTGAAATGGACTTTAAATGGTATTAAACTTGGAGTTTGTTACTTCTTAGCTGCTCATCGTGTCTAATGAGCCAATTTTAAAATCTGTCATTTTCTAAAGTTTGCCTATAAGTGAAAACTGTATTTTAATTTTTATTCTTTACATCCAGTGTCAAATATGCATTCTGATCAATTCCTCACTCCAAAAATGCCCCATACACTTACTATTAGATGAGGCTTGGATGAATAAATTGAAGAAGTTGTTACAGCATTGTCCTCTGCCTAAAAGATGAGAACAGTTCCTGGAGGGCTTTTTAGTTTCTCTGGAAAATATAAGTGAAAAACTTTAAAATGTGTTTTGTGGTTTTGATGTAAGATGTAGACACAGTGCAATACCTTCTAGAAATTTCACTCTGATATCAAACTTCTTTTGAAGATTATTTTTATTGAGTTTAAAGCTATTCAGAGTACGTCAAATGCCCATGTACATTGCCTTTCTGCTCTCTGGGGGAGGGGGAGTTCTCAAAGTCTAGAAAGTCTTAATGTATTTTTAAGTAGGAAAATTAATTTTATCTGTAATTGCATCTGTCTTCAATTTTAACATATGGGAGAGTTCTGAGATGAGTTTTTCTCTGGTCTGTGAATTGAAGTGCACTTAAACACGTGCATGCATGTATCGCTTTGGGTGCAGTCAGCACTCCCACTAATTTACTTGTTCACTGCGGGTCAGTGCCATATTCTGCAGTGCTTTTTCATTTTGGGGGACAATTTATTTGAAATTGCACAGAATATGGGGGAATTCTGCTGAGTGCACACTGATTGCAGTATGCTGAAGGACACTTTAGGGCTCTGATACATCTTCATTCTATAGAATTTTTTTAATTCCATTCTTTTCTCCCCGGCCTCATGATCAAATCATTTGTCTGCATTGCAATTGTCTCTTGTCATGACATATTTGCCTTTCAAGTCTTTTTTTCTTCCTATAATCCATCTGCAGTGTTGTTGTCAAAATGATGTTCCTCAGCTCTCCTTTTAATTTTGCCACCTCCTCATTCAGACATTGCCCAGGCTCCTGCTGATGTTCTCCAGCAAATTCCAAAATTGGGGTTTTTTTCCTAAATAGTTTTTTCAAACCCCACCCCTTCCACTCTCCAGACTCTTCAACTACTTCCCTTTCATCTTTCACTGCAGCGATCAGATTTTCACCCTTGTCCTTATATTTGGAATAGCAAATAGTAACGTTCCCTGCAGTATTGTAAGATTATGTTCTTTTACAATGGCTTCTCTGTGCAATATTTGCTGTTTCCATCAGATCATTCTGCCTTTGTCTTTTTAATACAGAACCCACATAATGATACAGTGGAATGAAATGTCCATCATAATTTAATGATTTCAGTAACAGGTGCATGATTACAGACCCAGATGTGCTAATAAATCTCAATTTTACCTTCAGATACTTGGAGCTTTATTACTAGGGTTCCTTATGAATTTCAAGGATCATTCTGTGATCTGAGTTTTCTTTCTCTTTTTTATATAAATATTCTGTAGTGAAAAAGATTATTTGTTAGGTCTTTATTCAGTGTTTTTCAGGGACAAGTTAGAAAGATGAGGGAGTTTCTTTTTCAGGTAAAATGGCAGCCTCAGGAGCATGCCAGCTAATTATAAAATACTTCAGTAGGTTCATCAAACTGACCTGGGATTTCCTAAGACTCAAAGAGTTTGTCAGACTTGGCATTTTCCCCAAGCCTGAGGGGAGGTTGCTCAGGCCCAAACATATTCATCTTTAATTAATGTTTTCTTTTTAAAATAAAACAACCAACCTCACCCCACCTTTACTTGTGAAGTTACGCTGTTTAATTACAGGTCTCCTTCTGAGGTTTAAATTTCAAATTATTATGGTAAGTCAAGTGATTACTTCTTATTTTAGTTACACTGCAGATTGAATGTTCTGATATGAAAAATAGTGTGAAAAAATTCACAGAAACTCTGCCTTTGAATTCTGATACCAGTAAGAAGCTTAAATACTTTCCTGGCTTGGTAAACACTGTGCAAGTATATCCAAGAGCAGAATCTAACCCTAATTGAAGTAATTGCCTGACAGGGAAATTGAGCCTCTTTGTGAATGTTGCAGCATTGGTGTCTGGGGGCAGCCCCAGTGAATTCTCCCCTGAGGTAGAATGTGCCTTTTAATGTTGATGGGTCTCTTCTATGAGCTCTGTACTAGGGAATGATGTATTTTCAGCTTCCCTTGGATCTCAGCGCTGTGCTTCACTGGTGTCTCTCCCCCCAGGGCCAGTCTGTCGTGTTTAATGAACTGTCAGTGCTCCAGTCCTGACTGATTAGAGTGACCTAAGTGGAAAAATTGGTTGTACCTTTGCATCAAGAGGTGGCGAGAGAGAAAAGAGCAATATTTTCTCTGTATAACAATTAAATATCTCGAGTTTTCTGAGTTTGAGAGGATAGGAAGACTTTAATTTGTAATGTCATTAATCTTTTTGTAATGCTTATTCTGTTGAGTTTGGTGAATTGACTGTCCAAGTTTGACAAGTTCCTCAATGAACTATTTCCCCAACCCATCATGGATTATTTTATTCAGGTGTTTCAATTCCTAAATTCAGTTCTTTTCTTTCATTGTCCCTGGTTCTCCCTAAATTCTGTCTAAGGACTGGCTGCTGCCTAGCATGTATTCTTCTTTCAGTATGGCCACTTAGAAGATAATTGCAAATAAAATTTGGGCTAAACAGAGTATAGTTTGAGGCTTCTCTAATAGCATTTACTCATGCTTATCTCACAATCTCCATAGTCAGGTTTGACTCATTTTGAAGGTCATGCAATGCAAAATTTAAGGGTGGTGGTGTATTAATGCATCTCAGTATCCTGATATCCTGATCATTAATGTTGAAAAAGTGTATAAATGAAATGGAGATAGATGAGGAAAAGTGGGAAAAAAATGTATTGTCACAATAATGGAAAAAAAAATAATAATGAACATCAAGGAGAATGACTGTTCAGTACTGAAGCAGATTATATGCATTATTTTAATTAAGAGTGCTTAATAGTACATATGGTTTCCCTTGCATAATAATTGCATGCTGATGAAGTATGATTAGAGACTTTTTTTTCAGAGTTCAATTAAATCAAATCCATTTCTGTAAAAGGAGAGTGATTAAAAAGATGATATCAAGGTCTAAACTGAAAGCTGTGGTTGAAGCTTCCTATTGCAGATTTCTTTATTATTGCACTCCTCTGATGACTATTATCTAGTTTTTAACAATGCCACAAGTTTCAGACCGAGTCCTGTCGATTCAGTGGAAGAATTGGCTTTACAGATCAAAGAGAAACTTAGGAAGTACTTGGATGTCCTTGAACGTATGATCCTGGGATTATTTCCAGCCCGGGAAGACGCTTGGTTCATGCATGGATCTTGAAGCGTGTGAGGAGATACTTTGATTAATTAGGGCTGTAAGGCAACATGCTGTTTTTGGGGCTGATCTGTTTCTGTAGAGTGCCTGTGAACCTGGGTGATTAAATGCAGACTTGCACTGCTGCTTTTTTTATCTGCAAGTCATTACTGTCTGCCTTGGAAGGCTCCGGGAGCGGCAGGGCCCAGCCAACTGTCTGGCAACTGTTAACAAAATTATCAATTATCTCCTTGGGTCCCATCAGCTTGTGCTTTGATTATCCTGAGAGTAAGGAGGGATGGTTGTGCTGACATCCTGATTGGCGTCCTAAACACACACATAAGTCAGGGAAAGGGAATGACACTCATTAACTGGGAGCAAACACAGGGAAGACCATCAGTAGCATGGAAGACAATTGTGTCCAGGCTCTTAATCACAGCCTGCTTTATATTTTCATACCAGTCCAGAGCAATCGGTGCTGATGCCTGTTTGTTTGCTTCAAACCTCCCTTTATAACAAGAAAAAAATACTTTTTTTGTGCCTAAATGTGTGCACTGATAGCCAGCTGCATGTTTTACCCTGCAAATGTCGGTATTGCTCATGCAAATAAAGAAAAGCAAGCTATGTAGTTTTGGTTTAAGGTAGTTAACATCTGTCCAAGATGCAGTTTCTGTGCATGATCATTGTCATTAGAGATCTTTCACTCAGATACATGGAGATAAATTTTGCTCCATATTTCATTATGTATTTCTCTTTGTAGCAGAACAATAGCTAAATCTGTTTCCTCAGGACTGCCTGTAGCCAGCTCCAGGCAGCTCACATTGCTTCTTTAAAAATGATCTAGCACTGCTTCCCTCTCCTCTCCCACACCTGAAGAGGGTCAGAGAATGAAAGCATTTAAGAGTGCAGCATTTCCTGGGCAGTGATGGCGTCTGGGTTTATGGGAATGCTATATGCAAATCATTGTGCTTTAAAGCAAACTTTTCAGTATTCGTCACCCTCAAAGTCCGCAGCTGGTAACCAGAGCAACCTGGCTTTAAAGTGGGAGCTGGAAAACAGTTAACAATTAACAATTAAATTCTCTATAAGAAATCTAGCATGAGAGTTTGTAATTACGTAAAAATTTGTATTGTTGTGGTGTGGCCTCCTCACCCAGAGCTCAGAAGCGCAGAAGACCATTCTGTTACATGCTTTTGCAAGCTCGTAACCACACATGCTGGGGAAAAGTCTAACTCATTTTTCCACAAGAGGTTTTAATCTAGTGGCCCTTCTAGAAGTTAATTCAACACTGTCTTTGCACATAGATACCACTGGAATTTGACATGCATAAATATGAAATACATGATTAGAAAATCATCTCAAATTTATTGCTACTTACAGTTATGTGCTCTAAGCTGACTTCGTGGCTTGCTGTGTCAGCATTAACCCTGAGTGTTCTGTGCAGACAGAACGTGGCTCTGCCTCACTCCAAACCAGCTGGGTTGAGCACAGGTTCATGGACACAGTGCCAAGCCTAACTCAATAAAGCCATTATCTTGGAAGTGAGTTAATCATGCCTCTGCTCTGCCCCTGTGGGAACAAGAGCGTGAGAACTGCCAAAAATGGGCCAGGCTCTGACTGTGTGAGGAGCAGCAGGATGGGGATGGAAGGTAGGAGTGGAAAGAAACTCTGGATATATCAAGAAGTTATAACCCAGGGCATGGGGAATCATTGCTCGCTATAAAGTAATGCAATTTAGAAAATACATTTTTAATAGAATCATATAAAATCCTGAGTTGGAAGGGACCTACAAGGATCATCAAAGTCCAACTCCTGGCCCTGCACAGGACAGCCCCATAAATCACATCATGATATTAGAAAATTTACATAAATGCATTTAGGTACACCAAAAATACATATCCCCATATACTTATAATCTGAAAAGTGGTAATTTCTATATGTACACAAAGAGCAAAGCAGAGATGAGTTTGTTTTTTGTGCAAGAAACTGAAAGTAGTGGGATGAATGATCACTCCCAGCTGTGAATGAAATCTATACAAAATGTACTTTCACTGCTCTAAGTGCTGTATATTACTAAATTGGCCAACAAATTAGATTTTAGGCAAATTAATCACTGAAGAGAATACTTTCGACCTGACTTTTTCAGTGCCTCAGAACATCATCATGAGTCATGTAGAAAACATAGTGTGTGTTCTTGTCAATAGAGATCTGTATTCCAGAGTCAGCCCAAAGTACCATAATTCTGGATTATTTTAATGTGTGATTTTGGGGATGCCTAGTGCTGTGTGCCACCCTAATATAAACAGTTAAATGGTTGACTGTGCAGTGGATACCTGAAGCAATGGAGAATCCATGTTTTATTCACAATCACTTTTATTTCCTGATCAGTATTTTCTGTGCTAAGTGTAAATAAAACAATATTAAATTATAGAGGGGGGTGTTGAAATAAAGTATTTAATATTTGCAAGGCCTCACACTTTCCTTGGTCAAAAATAGGTATTTTTTACGAATTACTGTGCTCTGGTTCACCTGCTGTAGCACAGAGACTTTACTGCTTTCTCAGAGAGCCCTCTACTGTCCTAAAACACAGTGTTCCACTGAGTGCCTGATACCCCAAAATACCATTTGATCTGTAGTGTGGATACATGCTCTGGTGCCAAGGTAGATTTCAGTAAGGAAAAAAAAATAAATCCCACATATGGTACTACTGAATATTTAAGAAATTTGAATTTTTGAAGTTTGAGAGCTTTAATGCAAAATGAGCATGTTTATGGCCAGATTTCTATTTCTTTGCCTAATCATGGAAATGTGGTTTTTAGAAAGATAGAGGCTCAAAGAACTGCTTGTTTTCTCATGTTCCTGCTGCTGACTTTTCTTGTGTGAATCAGCTAACTTTCTTGGAAGCTGATGAACATAAGAAAAATTGCTGTGTGGACTGATTCTGCAGGAAATTTTTCCACAGTAAATTGAGATCCCACTATTAAAAATGCTCATTAATTTATCATGAGTCTCACGACTGCTGCCATTCATCTGGTAACACTAGGTGCCGAAATTGTTATTGCCAGGGAATCACAGATTTCATTTAAATAGACTAAATTTCTCATGTTTAATTAAAAAAAGTCTGATAACATTAAGGAAGTTGGGTGGATGAGGGGAACCAGAAGAAAGCATATTCATGACATTTGCCTGTATTAATAAAAATATTCCTTTAATTTTGCAGGGTAGAGAAGGTGGGGAAGGCTGATTATTTTAACATTTGAGATTGCTAATGTTGTGGTTCTGAGACGGGATCTTAATATATGCAGCTATTCATTCCTGATTTACATGGGTGTGGAAGCTGGAGCTGTTGTTTATAATTGGTTTAATGTCAGAAGATCTCAGCAGGTCACTCTGCTCATCAGTATGTGTGGAAAGAGAGACCCTTGGTGCAGAAGATGAACACCTGAGATTAGACAGTGCAACAGCCAGTCACGAAAGTTAAACCTTTCCACTCACCTTTACAAGGGAAAAGAGGAAAAAAGCGTTATTTTCAACACCCTGTTATTGATCCCCCTAAACAGCACAGAATCTTGCCGTGCTCTTTCCTCATCCATGAACCCCAGGGGTAATGTACGAAGGGAGAGGTGCCAGGGGTGAGGGCAAACGTGACTTGAAAAAAACTTGAAATCAAAGGAAGTTGAGGCTCAGAGCTGCTCAGTGCTGAGGATTGTTGGGGTCTGTAGCAGGCAGGGACAGAGGGATGTTAAGTCTGTAACTGGGAATCTACGCAGGTCTGCTACACTGCCACCTTGCATTCCCTTTTTCTCACATGGTTTGGGTGGATTGGCTGCCATGTGTGTGCTGCTTTTCCCTGGAAGTGCACAGATGTCAGGAAAGTGTTGTTAACATGCATAAAATTTAAAAAAAAAGTGTGTTGCAGAAATACAGGGCTTGAAATAAAAAGGAATTGCTGCTGCACAACTCAGGTTTCAAGTAGCTGAGCCTAATTCTTTCTAGCAGGTAAAATTGGAGTATGGCACTGCTGAAGACAGTGTTTACAGAAGGATAAACATGGCAGTTTACCTGATTTTGTAAGTTATGTTGTTTGTAACTTGGCATATGAAGAGATCTGAGATGTCTGTTTAGATTTTAACACTCCTAATGTAACTAAAAATGTCCTAAAGGCTCAGCACTTCCACCCACTGAGGTTTGCGTAGCACAGGCTGGATACGGCAGTTTCAAATTTCACTAAACAAAAAACACCCAACGAGCCCAAGACTGGCGTGTAAAGTTCTGTGTTAAAGAAACTGCCTGCACGCTGCGTGCTGATGTTTATTCTAGCAGATTGATCTCTCTCACGCATAATATTTTCATATCTACATATCCACGAAATATGTTTTCATTTAATTCCTCTTGCAAGCTTCTTGTGCTAAGGCGGAATGGAGGCTGGGCTGGGTTGTCTGTGAAACCAGACAGCACTTGAGGCTGTCCCTGCAAGGCAGGCTCAGTGACAGCATGGCCCCAAAGCAAAACTGAACCTGTGTAAGAGAGACTGTGTGCAGCCTTTCACACTTACCTAGCCTCGATTTAAAGTACTCTCTTTTTTTTATATTTTTAAATTTTGTATGGCAGTAGACGTGCTCTGTGTTTGCTCTAGGCAGCTTGGATCTTTGAGGAAGCAAGTTGTCTTGAAAACTGAGTTTAGCTCACTGAAAAAACAGGTGTGACATATTAAAAAAAAAGAAAATAAAATCTGTGTTGAATCCCCCCAACTCCACTTTATTTCCTTTCCTTATTTGCACTGTAAACCAGCTAAAATGGTAAAGTATGTGTATAATTTATGTCAAGGAACATGTTGTGTGTGTTTAAGCCAGGTATTATTTTTTTATCATAGTCCTTTAGAGAGTGTTGTGGATCAACCTAAAGTTCCTGAAAACTGGCTTTTATAGTCAAATTAGGCTTGTAAATTGTGTAAAATTCCAAGAATACATAGTTCCTGAATGGTTTGTAAAACTTTGGGAGAGAGAAGAATCTACAGCTTCATTTAGAAATTGTCACGTGATACTGAATCATCTTTAGCTCCATCATTTTTTGAAGTTTGTGGTTTTTCTTTTTATCTTTTGGGATGGGCACAGTGTCAGAGAGGTAAAGGCAGGGACAGTAGTTATTTTCCTTCCTACAAAGAAGTTTATGCTGTAAGGTAAAGGACCTTGAAACAAAGTTACTTTGGTATTAGCCTGTCTAAAATACATTTATTTTGCAGGATGCTCAGAATCATAGAATGCTTTGAGTTGGAAGAGACCTTAAAGCTCATTTTGTTCCACCCCCTGCCATGGGCAGGGACACCTTCCACTATCCCAGGTTGTTCCAATCCCCATCCAGCCTGGCCTTGGACACTTTTGGGGATCCAGCAGCCATCACAGCTTCTCTGGGCAACCTGTGCCATAGAGAACCTGTGTCATTGGGCAGCCTGTGCCAACCTTGTCTCATAGAGAAGAAATACAGTACAACTCTAGAATTATTGTTATGTTTTATATTCACACTTATTTTTAAAGTAATTGGAAATTCACCAAATGCATTTTCATTTACTGAAGAATACCTTTCCCACAGCGAAGTGGAAGTGTTATTCTTTTTTTTTCTTTTCAAAATAAGAAAATCATTATGGGATGAATTACCATTTGAACTGTAAGATCTTTTCTTAGACTTGATAATTGTGTAAAGGTTACATCAATTATCGCGTGTATTGTATGTATATTATGTGTAAATGCTATTTGAGAAGTTTTCATTAATGTTTTAACCACTTCAGTATGGGAATAGAATCAATTATGCTGCTTTAGCATTTCACTTCATGACAAAATTGTTGTCGTTACTCTTTGCTAGATTATTCTTGCATTTAATAATTCAGCAGTCAGTCTGATCCATTTTTCACCTGGGAAAAGGGGGCAGGAGCTTGTCTTTGTCTTCCATGTATATTCAGTGTTACACTCGGGGGAATGGTATACCCAAAAATAAGACTATAAATAAGAAATCAGTAGCCTTTTCTGTCTTGATGCTTTATGTGGGTTTGATATATGCTTCTGCAGCATTATTACTTACTCTGTTCAGATCAATGCTCTGAGCTTTCCTTTCCATGATTGATTTCTTCCAGATTAGCCCATGAAGTACGTGATTTAATAAACACCACTGCTACCTGTTTGCTAGCACACAGATGTCTGCGGTGCTAGACACAGACTCTATAAAATTTCCAAAAGTGCTTCAGTCAGTCATAAGATTTGGATGGTATCACTTTATTTAAACAGGAAAAGGAAAACAGATTTGGTCTTCTGTAGTCAAAAGCGAACTAAAATTGCTTGGGAGGAATAGAAATAAGGCAAGAACATATAAAAATCAAGCCAGATTCTGCAGGAGATAATGATAAAAAGGAAAGTTGCTTACTAGGGTATTGTCCTGTTTAAATGCCACTTTCCTGCTTTGCAAAAGAAGCATTTTTCCTTGCTTTTGTGTTCATAAATGTTGAAATAACAGATTGTAAAGTATCAGCAAGATTTGATGTCCCTTCCTAAAGTATCTATTAATATATATTTGCCTTACCATTTAGTGAAAGTTTTTGGAGAAATGGGGTGTCAAGGAAGAATGTAAGTGTTTTGTGTGATATAACTCTATTTGGGGTTCAGTGGGTTTGGGGTCCATGTAGAATACTATTTCTTATTAGGATGTTATTTCAATGTCACAGTTCTGTAGCAACTCACACGGTGCTCATGTTCTGGGCAGCTGTATCTGGAAGAAGTTCCATGCAGGGCATGGAAGGATTTTTTTGTGGCATTTGGATATTTAGAACCAGATTTTTTACGGTTGCTTATGGCTGAATTAGGTGGACCTGCTTTGGGTACCATTATGTGCAGATTTCAGTTTGCCCTAACACTTGCATTTTCTGTATTTCCATAATACCTCTCTGATATCTCTAAGATCAATGTTTCTAAAGGCATTCCAACCCACTTTTTGTGTATAATAACTGATAGAAAATGTAATGGCCTTTGAGCGTTGATGGCCCCTGCAGCTGGAAAGTTTGGCAGAGTTTCTTCACAAGAGGTTGCTGTGTGATATTTTAACGCAGATGTCCAGACACAGTATTTTTCATCTTTAAGATAACTCTTACTCCTTTTTCCTGATAATGGCCAGTCATAACATTATTCCTCCCTATATTTTCTCTCTGTCTATACGGAAGAGGTTTTTTTGTCTTCATGCCTTCTGTGATATTGTTTTCTCTGGAGGTAAATCTCAATAGCTGCACAGCACATCTGTGCTCATGCTGCAGTCTGATATACAGCATTCCCTCAGTCTCTGTACCCAAACCAGTCTGTGGCCAGGTCATTTCTTCAGTGCTTTCTGAGAAATGTTGTGGGCTTCTATTAATCTTTCTCCAGGAAACTTGTATTTCTGATATTACCCTGCTTTCATCCACTTTCCTGGGAGATGGTTTTCCTTTTCAATTGCTGTGCTATTGTTTTTAATATTACTAAGCCTTGTTGTCTTTTCCCGCTACTTCCAATTGTAAAATTAAAATGCTACTTTTGGCACAGAAACTATCATATTGGTTTTGAAGGATGAATCTTATTCTTGCTCCCCCAACACCTTGGGAAGAATTGTACAATACGATTCTGTTCAGTCCACATTTTTATCAACATGGTCACCATCACCTGCAGCCATCATTCCATTTTAGAGCATGGCCCTAGAGGTATTTTTTCCCTTTTTGCAATATCAAGATATGAAGAAGATGAATGAAAGTTTCTTGCATGTTTTTGTCAGTGTGTTTTTATAGCTCCCATGAACAGTGATGGACTTGGCAGCCTGGAGACTGAAATCCTCTGTTTAATCACAGCTAGGTGTAGTTCAGCAGAAAGATGTATTTCTATACAAAGCCCCTGTAGCATGTCTAAGCCTCAAGCTGCAGAACTGACCTTCTGTAAGCAGAAAAAAGCTTTCAGGCCACTCAGTCCCTGCCTTATCTGTGAACTGCTCAAAAAGAAGCATTCATGCCACTGAGTTTTTGTGACAGGTGCTGACGTCTAGTCTGGAGTGGACTGAGAGTTCTCTTCTGGGAATTTCTTTCTCTGAGTTACTGAGAGAAAGCAGTGTTTTCTATCCAGTCTGGAAGTTGTACATCTGCGTGCTTCGAGTTGTCACATAACACTTCAAAAGGCACTGGGTTTTCAGGTCAGCTTGCATTTAGCCCCAGGCTTGATCTTCTGATCATTAATGTCTGGGATTCTTTATTTGAGTTGTGAAAACTCTCAAAATCCAATCGCTAAGACCAGAGAACTAAGTAAAACTGTAAACTTCATTCCTGTGTTTAGAGTATTGAGATATTTTATTTGAAAACAAAGCAACACTAAGGTCCCTTTCAGAGACTCCTGCAGCATGCTAGGAGTCGCTGAAGGAGAATTCTTGTGAGTGGTCATAAATTGCATTCTCTGAACATTTTCTAATGTTGTATAGAAAGGCAATGGCTCTGGTCATATTCGTTTTGATAAGTGTGTGTTTATGGGGTTTTAATCACATTTACCTGGAAATCATTTGACTGTTTTTTGGGTTTTTTTGTATTTTTCAGCTAACAGGCCAAGTGACTTTGCAAATTGCAACTGCTCCAGTTTTGCCGTTTAATGCCCTCGACATCGCGTTAGAAGTTCAGAACAGTCTGAAAGGTAATTTCCATTTAAGAATATTGTTTTCCGTTAATACAAGATGGGAGGGAAAGGATCATCTAATCCCTGACACATATTTTCAGTACGTGAATAATAGCCAGTGATTTTGCTAGTTAAATAGGGTCATTGTATAATGCTGAATAAAATGCAAGCTTTGTTGCTAAATAAAGCCATAAAGTTTTTACATTTCTTCTGATGTTACTTTGTCAATTAAGCAATACAGATTACCTGTAGAGTCCTAAGATCTTTGAAAAATATTTCTATTTACACGTTTATGGAACTCTCATGTTGATCTGTTAAATAGAGAAGTTCTATAAAATCACACCCAAACTTCCCATATCCTTCAGCAGATTGTGAGATCATATCTCAAATGTAAAGACTTTGTGCAATCTTGAGGTACTGCCCCTGCATTTCATTCCCTCCCTATGCTCTAAAGCACCACTTTTCTGTAACACATGCTCACAGAAGTATGATTCCTTTTCTTTAATCTTTGCCATCCATCATTGTGAAGACGTAGGAGTCAGTAGGCAAGTATTGGTCAGGAATCAGTGAGCATCTAAAAAGACAAGTAATTTTAGCTCTGTTGTGCCACATAAACATTAGTTTAGTTCAGCCTAAACACAGCAGGAGATGATCATCAAATGAAAAGTGTGGCTCAGCTGGTATTCCTTCAGCTGAACATGAGATGTCTTCTATTGTTCTTCCTTTTTTCTTTATTTTGAGTAACGGGAAATGTTGATCTAAACTGACTTTTTTCCTCTAACTTCAGTTAGATCATTTATCTCCTCCACTTCAGGGGAGAGCAAATTATTTCCTAGACTGTAGGGCCAGCAGGATAAATTTTCTCCCAGCTGTTCACTTTGGAGTTTTGTTTAATGATTTTTCTCATGGCTTTCATGTCTTGTCTGTCTCTGACTTGTATAAAAGAACAGTTTATTTTCATTTTGGAAAACATTAAGACAATGGTCCTTTTTCAGCTACTCAAATGAGAAGTTGTACTTTTTTACGTGGCTCATGGGTTTTTTCATTCTTCAAAAGATTTTATGTTGTTCAAACTTTCCAGTTCAAAGTTGGAATGTCTTAGTAAGCTGTTTTCTTTTCCAACTCAACGCAAGCTGTAAATGTGGAAAAGGTGAAGGTAAATCTGCATGACATGCTAAAAGATTTGTTCATTAGGCTTAATTTTGTGCCTCTGGGGTCTGGTTCAGCCAATTCCTTGAACACACATTTTATTGCCTGTTGGACTTTCTCATGTGCTTGAAGTTAAATTTTGTGTAAATGCTTGAGTCACTGTTTTGCAGTCTCCTGGATGTACTCACAAAAAGTTGTGTATACCTTTATACTTGTTAACACTGCATTTATTTATGCTTCTGAAGGTGTGTGATGTGGTCTAACTGTGTAATGTGGTGGGTATCTGTACTATTAGCTCTGCTCAGTGCTGTGGGATGTCACTCAGCACTTCACAGACCATTTCTTACATTCAGGATAGTCTGGATGGCAAGTTATGTCATCCACAACCTGTTCCTGTGGCTCCTGGCCTGCTCCTCAGAAAGATGGGGAAGAGGCTGTTAAGGGACATGTGTTCTCTCCCCTTGCACACCCCAGAACTCTTGGAAACAAGGCACTGCTTTTGGGTTTGTCTGGAAGGAAGGCTTGGGGCTGGAGAGATTTGGTTTTGTGCATCTGCTGATGTTCTGATGTTTAACAAGAAACCTTGTGGTCATAAATAACAGGAGATGGGTGTTCCAAGACTGAAATCCAGGTCCCCAGGGCTAGTCAGGCTGTTGCCTGTCTATTCACAGATGTGACATTTTAGACAAATCCATAAATAGGTGACTGCTTAGAATATTCTCATTACCTACACCTTGCACTTGTGTGGTATTTTGCCTTCCATACATTTAAAATCAAGACCCATTGCAACTTGAATCAAATCCATTAATATCTTGTTAGGCCTTGTATCCTATGAAAATCCAATTTTTCCTTTGAGGTAAAGTGCAGACAAGATGTCAAATCTGGTGTATGAATGATACAAATGGAGCTTTTAAGCACTCCTGTAGAAGTGCTTTGTATGTATATGCAAGTAAAAATGTAGAGTTGTTTGTATGTAAGTATTTTGTATGTATACAAGCATTTTTATTCAGAACATATTTGTATTTTCTGCTGAAAGCTTTTAACACTGTGCTCCTTGTAGTCTGTCTTTAAGATCTAGTGTATGTTGCAGCAAGTTTCAGGGGTTGGTGATGGACATTCTCCAGTGTCTCATTAGGATTAAAAGCATTTCTCTACCCTTGCACCTGAGTGTCTCAGCAATAACAAGTTCAGCCACCAAAAATACAAAATAAAAAACAAAGGCAGCCAGGCTGATGGCGTCCCTCGCTGGGTGCTGTAGAAGCTGATGTTGTTTATTATTGCCAGTCACAGACTCATGCAAACCTTTCCAAATTGGTGTCTGTGCCCCAGCCCTGAATTGTGGCTGTGCAGCGCCAGGCAGGGGAGGTGAGATTCCCCACTTGTGGCTGTCAGCACAGGCTGCTGGAGCAAATTGTAGCCACCTCTGGCAGGCACTGGCTGAGAGGGAGAGGTTATGAAGACAAATTAAGGGTGGATGAGATTTTCTGGTTTTGCAGAAGTGCGAGAGCTGTGATTTAAAGCTCTTTGGCTGATGCACTGTCAGCTGTGTGTGGCTTCCTATCAGTTAGGCCCTTTCTTCTCTCCAGAATGGATGTTTTACAGATGTTAGAGCAGCTGAACTACTTGGGGTGATAATAGGAGGCAGCACTAGCAGAAGTTTAAAATAATCTGGTTTATGATAAGCCATTTCCAGGAAAGCCTGCGTGACTTTCCACAGCCCTGTCTCTACCCATACATTTCAAAACAGCAGGCGAAACTCTCTGTCCTTAGAAAAATCAATACAGAAACATATCTCTCTCATTTACTTGATGGCTGCATGCTCATTGCCTACAGCTATCTGCTGCTCTTCAGCTTGGCATCATTTTACCTGCTTGACTGTATTTCCCTGATCATTTTGGGTGCTTTTCAGAGTTACTCTATCCACCTGTCTATAATGCTCAGAAAGTTTCCCTCTTTACTGTTCCCACTGGTTATTCTTGACTGCAACAGAGGTGAAAAATGCAACAAATCTGTATATATGGCAGAAATATCTCCTTTGTGATGAGATATTGGCATCTTGTCTTCAGTATCCATTCAAGGTTATTATATATTAGTACTTTTCTTCAGCCTTAAAAACAAAAAAGCATGGAAAAATGCATTTTCCATGGACAAACATTTGGTACTGAAGGGAAACAGTGAGCATCTATTCTGTATTAGCAGGCTGTAAGTTTCAGCAGCATTGTACAAAGTCATCGATAACTTCACAGAATATTTTGGGTTGGAAGGTACCTTCTAAAGATCCAACCCCCCTGCAATGAGCAGGGACATCTTCCAGTAGATCAAGGTGCTCAGAGCTTCATCCAACCTGACCTTGAATGTTTCCAGGATGGGGCATTTACCACCTCTCTGAGCAGCCCAGTGCTCCACTGTCCTCGTTGTAAAAAATTTCCTCCCTCCATCTAGTCTAAATCCAGTCTTTCACTTTAAAACCCTTACCCCTTGTCCTGTTTCAATAGCCCCTCCTGCAAAGGTTTGTCCCAAACTTTCTATAAAACCCCCTTTAATTACTGAAAGAGCACAACAAAGTCTCCCTGGAGCCTGCCTCTCCACACTCCTGTATTGCCATGCACACAGTAAGATGTCACAACATTTCTCTTTAACATAAGTCCTTTGAAAAAAGACTTGGAGCAACACTAGATTAGTTTACTTGGGCTACAGCAGTCATGGTAGCAAAATTGAAGCTGATGGCAACATATTCTTTGCACTGAGGATGTCTGTGGATTTGTTTCTGCCCCTTTAGGGTGCTTCCTACAAAGCTTTCCCATTCAGATTTTCTACTGCCAGGTCAGCTCATCCTATTTTGCAGGGCATGAAAAATTTTCCTTGTGAATACAGCAGCGCACCATAGCTGATCCTGAATTTGCAGGCTGATCAAAACCTGAAGCAATTTCCCTTCTCTCTTACATGCAAACACATGTTCACATGTATAGTGAGCAAGCATCATGCCTTAAAATGCTGATTTGTCTGTGTGCCCTTTCCAATAAGTACTTGTAAGCAAGTACATTCATAACAGAGGGCACAAAAACAATTTTAAAATGTTAAATCTCTAGCTGTGCTTCTCATAAGAGTGATCAGCTCCACGGGGAAAGGCTATTGTATTCAATGTCTGTAAAAATAAATATCTATTTGGTATAACTTGTTTCTGAATAGGATCCAGTTACATTTAGCAAGTGCAATGAAATTCAACAGTGTAATTCTCTGATCAAGAGTGCACATGCTCTTGAGTCACTTTCTTATATTTGCAATTTTATTTTTATAGCAACTAAACAACAAGCTTAGATGATTCATCATGATTCACACTGGAGACAAAAGGACAAAGAATACAAAATATAATAACGTGGTGTTGTTTTCTCTTAAGCAAAGTAACACTTGTGCTTGATTTCCTTGATAGAAGCATCACAAGATGTTTAGGACATCATCAGGTAATGAAGGGTTTTGTTGAAAAATCATTTGCCCTTCCATTCCCAGCTTCTCAGCCTGAGAAAAGCATGAATCAGTTTCCCTTGGTGGTGCAGTTCAGTGTTGTGATGCCTCTTCTGTCCTTAGCTGGCTGAGGTAGCACTGGCCATAGACACTTGCGGGTTTTGTACTGAATATTAAAAAAGGGCCGGCGTGTGTGTTTTCTAACAAGTGCTGGTTTAGAGTGTGAAACAAAGACAGAGTTGGTTTAGGGGCCGTGGAGAACAAGTGAGAGCATTTACAGGACTTTTATGTTTAGAAGGATGGTCTGGTTGGCTTCATGTCCAAATACAGAAAGATGGAATTTCCCTTTATCTCACCTTCCCTGTTGAAAAGGCAAAGCTGACATTTGCAATTGTTTGCATAACACTCAGAATAAAAAGAATAAAACTTTTATGTTATTTGGAATATGAAGTGCTTTGCCAAAACCAAAGGTTTCTTTCTAACAGGGTGAATTTAAACACTTCCATATGGACACGAGTCCTGGGGTAAGGTGTGCACAGTGCCTGCATTATATACATGGGAATGGAAAGTTCTTCAGCTGCATAGGATATTTGCCAGAGATTTGAAAATTAAGGACAATGATATGTTGCAAAATATCCCAAATGTACCAAGCTTATGTACTTGGAGAGTATTTTTCTGCGGCATGGCATCAACCTAACTTGATCAGAATTTAAATTACTCCAGACTCAGGGAATCTGTACATGAAGGTACCACCACGCCTGTTAGCCATTCTAATTAAGGAAAATCAGCTTAGTCAAGTGCCATTAGCAAGGGAACCTTGTCCCAAACCAGGGCAGACATAAACCATCTTCTCTCACTCCTGTTCCCCCAGGGAGCTTCTGTACATTGTTGAAATTCATCTTGATATCTCAGGAAATCTGACAGTTTCTCTCACACCAGCATCTTGTCTCTCCGTGTATTCTGGATCATGTTTTGCTAGATTGGAATGTGCTAGTCAGCTGAGTGACAGCAGTACGTGGGGATCTATGAACTCCTTTTCCTTTGCTGGAATGGATCCAATAGCAAATCTCCCATGTGAGAGGGAGAATATGTTATATTCAGGCATTTCCTTGGATTTCTTAGTTATACCTGTTTGCTTTTCCATTCCTATTATGTGCTCACCTTTCAGACTGCAGCCATAAATAATCTGAGGAATGGGTTGGTGTCTGTTCTGATTTTGACTAATATAGAATTTTCTTCCTAGTAGCTGGTACTGTTTTGGATTTAGTGTGAGATTAAGATTGGTAACTCCCTGATGTTTCAGGTGTTTCTTCGTAGTGCCTACCCTGAGGAATTTCCAGTTTCCCGTGCTCTGCCAGAGAGGAGTGGCAGGAGGGAGCATGGCCGGGACAGCTGACCTGAGCTGGCCAAAGGGATGTTCTGTACCAGAGAACATCCTGCTCGGTGTATGAAGTGGGGCAAGGTGGCCAGGGAGGCTGATTGCTGCTGGGGCCAGGCTGAACGTGGTCAGCAGGTGATGAGCATTGTATTGGGCATCACTTGTCGCTCTTGGGTTTTGTGTCCCTCTTTTGGTTTTCTCCCTTTTTGATGCTCAATTATTGCTATTATTTCTGTTATTATTGCCATCATCATTATTATATATCAATTATTAAACTGTTCTAATCTCAACCCATGGGTTTTAACTTTTTGATTCTTTTCCCCATCCCATCAGGGAAGCCAGAGGGTGTGGGTGAGCAGCTGCATGGTTAAACCACGCTGAGGTTAAACCATGGCAGTGTTCTCCAGTTACTATTTTTCCATGTGTATCTTAGACAGCTTAAAATTCATTCAACTTGAGTCTTGAGCCACTTTCTTGGCTTAATTATCTCAGTCACTAAGGTCCTGAGCTCCCTGAGGTTTGCACATTCAGCTTGAGGTGAGACAGCTCCTAGAGTTGCACGGTTTATGTTGATTAAAGCATTATTTAAAAGATCTAAGGATAGTTGGATTTCTTGTCAATAGGCAAAGTGAATTTTAGCCTTAAAGATAATTTCTGCATCCTCGATGGTGCTGACTGGTACTGCTTTTGAGTTTGTATCAGGTTCAGGCTCTGCTTTCTCTCTGTGCTTGTAAAGATGAAGGCAGTCCATGCACACACGGAAAGGAGGCCACGCTCTGCACCTGCTCTGCAGTGGGAGGAGGCTGCACATTCACACTGCTCCAGTTCACATTTCTCTTTCTGGACTGTGAACAGGGAAATACTGAGGTCGTGGTGTGCTCCAAAGTGCTGCAGGCTTTTATTCTTTTGCTGTCTGAGTAGGGTTGCTAACAAAGCAATAGTTAGCACTTCAAGTTTAGAAAGTTTGGAAAATATTGACTAGATTAGAATATGCATTAGGATATCAATTAAAGTCGGCTCATTGGCATATGACTTAAGTGATTAAGAGGAGCCATTTTACGTACCCTCTGCAATTGCTGTTAACCTCTAAGATTCTAAAATGTTGAATCAAATTCAATTAAACTCTGCATATTACAACATTCTATAGAGCAGTCATTATGGAATCCAAGCACAGACTTTCAAGCTTGAGAGCAATAGCATCAAATGACATTGAAGAAATGCAGTCTCGGAAGGAAATGTTATAGTTCTTGATTTATAACCATTGCTTCCTGCATGCCTGTTTTTCCAATGCTAGATTTCAAGCTGTACCCCAAAATCATTCCTCACAGCTTATTAGATCTTAAAGCATCAGAGCCCAGATTGATCTCTGAGGAACAGATCAGAGGTTACACGCAATGATCTACAGCTTCCCTCGACCCATTCCGTGCTGCGCACAGGGGAAAAGAGGCTCCGGTTTTAATTGGACTATTAATTTTGACTTGTAAGCAGGAGTAATAAGTGGTCTGTGAATCACTGGTGAGTGTTTTGCTCTTGCTGTTCCCAGGTGATGGAGCAGGCGTTCCTCAGCTGCTGGCGGTGGCATCCCGGCTGAGGGACACGGCAGAGCTATTCCAGTCGGACGAGATGCGCCCGGCCAATGACCCCACGGAGAGAGCTCCTCTCCGAGTCAGGATGCTCAATGATGTGCTGCAGAGCCTGGAGAAAAGCTTCCTGCTCCATCGAGCTCCTCCCGGACTGTACAGGTACAGTGCACGGTGTTCACACATTCTGTGCTTGAGCTGAGATGGTATCCAGCACTGCTTGGTTTGCAGAACTGTCTGTAAAAAAAACCCTCGGCGAGTACCCAAGATTAAAGCTGTTTTTTCCTATCACATCCTTTCTGCAGAAAACATTAATTCATTACAATGCAAGGGGTCGTTAGAATGCAGCACTGTAGCATTTCTGTCATGATGTTGCTGCTAACAGGATGTGCAGTGTGATGGCAGCCCAGGCAGCGTGGCAGAAACGTGTGTCAGATGGTACAGGAAGCTTTCAGAAGAAGAAAATATTTTGAAGTCTAATACTGCTTGACAAGCTCCACCTATATTTTATTTAAAACTTTGTGCAGTTCACTGAAGATTCAGAATTGTTCAAGATACTCCATAGCATTATTTAACATATTTAATTATATAGCAGCGTTCTTGGATGCATTTCAACGAGTTAAAGGCAGTGGAGTTCGGTTAATGAGGAGGCCTGAGTCAGTCACTGTTCATAACATCTTGTCTGTGGTTGGAATTATTCCTGATATGTATTCAGCTGCACTACCCAGGTTGGTTTTAAGATGTCGTAGTCATCCCATCTTTTACTTTCTAAGAAAGAAGTCTGCAGGTCTCTGTCTCTCACCACAACCAGCTGGAGTAACAAACCAGGACTTTGTTTTCAGTTGATGGGAAAAATTACCCAGTGTCTCATGCGAGTGATGGTGTAAAAGTGGACATAAAACAGACACTTGGTGGAGGTGGGGAAGGAAAGCAGAAAGCTACAGCAACAGGAGGAAGATATGCTTCCAGTCATTAGCAATGCTATAAAACAAAAGTTAAAAAAAAAGAAAGGTAGCTGTGGAGAACTCAACAGTGGCAGCGAATAAAAGCCCTACAGCTGTAATAAAGAAAATAGAATAATTACATTTGGGGAGGGGCTGATTTACTTCCCTGATGCCGTGATTTGATTTATAACATAAAGAAATAAGCCAAAATGTGATTAAGTAAATTTTAATATTCCAGGTTTAGCACTGCTGTCTGTCTTGTCTGAACTGGTATGGTGTTGCAAAGGAGCCATAAGACTGTTTAATAATAATATAATATGTATGTGTTGCATTGCAACATTAATATAATAATATAATAATATAATAATGCTGTTGCATTGCAACAGCAACATTCAACCTTGTTGAATGTGGCCCAGTTCTTTATTTGTAAAAATAAATTGTATCAAAACTTAAGATTCTAAGAAGAGGGGTTTTGAGGTCTTCTAATATTTCACTTCTTGCAGTGCTTGCATTATTGAGTTTGTTATTTACCAAAATGTAATTGCTAGATATGCACATAAAATGTAACAATTTTTTTCACTCGCTCTCCACAGTTCTTCAATTCAGAGCAAAAGTATTTTCACACTGGCAAAGTGGACACTGTAGAAGTGAAAATGTTTTACTTGTTGCCCTCCCAATTTAATTAAATTTGATACAAGATTTAAAAGTACAAGATTTCAAGGCTGAGAGAAAACATTGGCTTTGACTTTACTCTGAATAATTTTACCTGACATCATCTGGAATATACACCAGCAAAGGACACCTTGTGTATCATCATTTAGATGTTCATTTAAGAATACACCCATTATACTGTGCCAAGGTGTGTAATTGTTGTCTTTAATGGTAAATCTACACAGATAAACAGAATCAAGGACACTGTTAGATTTCTGATGTCCTTTGCTGCCATTTAAAATCTGCAGTACGTTTGCTTAATTAAAAAATTAAGAACATCTAACCATATGTCTTGTTTGGATTAGTTTAAATTTTTTAGGAATTGAAAGCCCTCCTATTAATTAATGAGGTTATATGAATATGTTTTGTTTTCTGAAGCTATAATTGTATCACAGGAACACTAGAAATACTTGAAAAAACTAATACACTTTTTTTTTTTCTTGTAAAACTTTAAGCTTATTCTTTTCATCATTTGGTAAAGAAAACAAACAGAAAAATCTGTCTCACAGCCAGGACCTTGTATGCCATGTTTCATCCCAGTCAGAAGATTGATAGGCGAGTTATAAACCCCTGAAATAGTGGTTTATAATGGAAATGCTGGCAGGCCTTTAACTATAGCAGCACAAGCAGTACAGCAATAAATACTGTGCTTCATCTGTAAACAGAAATTTAGGATGCAGTTTGCAGCCTTGACCTTCAGGCTCCAACTGTGTTTAGATCATTAAGATTCCATAAATACTGTAATTTACAGCCTTCTGAAGGAAGAATTTGTGTGCACAGTAAAGGACGTATTCTTCATGAAAAAATGATTGCTTCCTGTATACCCATTTGGACTCATATTCTCAACCTCAATCAAAGTACTTGACAAATTTGCTGAAGTTTTAGGCATCATTTTTAGCCTTGTGTTTGTCCTAATTCACAGCTCTCTGGATCTATACTATGTGTTCTGTCCTAGAACTTGAATTAAAAAGAAAGGTGGATTCTGTTCTTTATTGCAGGAAGTGTGTTGCGACCTTCTTGTGCTTCTCCACTACAGGGGATCTAATATATCTTTTATATATTTTTTTTTTATGCTTTGCACACACGTTCCCCTAGCTGTAGTCTCTTACTGTATATATGTACTTTAAAAGGAAAAAAAAAAACCTCATTGCAGTCAATGTCATAGGGCAGTATTTGGGCATAATTAATGCATTATTCATCTATAATGAGCAGTAAAATTATTCAAAGTTAGTAACAGAATTCAAATTACGTATTTTTTTAGTAATTGGATTAGGATATTTGACTAAATTTAAGTAATCATGATTGACATTGGCATGTTGTTCAATAGTGTCAGTAAATGCTGTGATTTTGGTGCTCATCCTCCTCACCTGAACTTGCTGACATTGAACTGTAAATTTGACAACAGCACATGTTCCCCATGATCTCTGTTTCCAACTGAGCTGGAAATACACAAGTACAGCTTTCATCAGGGTATTTTAGTCTTATCCAGAAATTTAGGCAGAATGAAAAATAATAGGTTGAGAAATACCCTGCTTTGCAAAAGTTACCCTGGGACTTGATTTGGGGTTAGGAGAAAATTGCTGAGTTTGATTGTACCTGAAGAATTTCTTCGATTCAGTCTTCTAACCCTGGGTAGATTTTCTATTCCAGAGTAAATGTGTAGGAATAAAATAGGATTGCTGTTGGTATTTTTCATTTATCTCTTTTTGTTTCTCCTAACATAACCACAATATTGATAATATTTTGGATTTATAATTTTTCATTATTTTAATGAGATAATCAGTAGAAATGGATTTCTTTTGTTTCTTACCTTTAGCCATTTCTTGTTTTCCAGTCTTGCAGTACATACTTGTGTGGAGCATTTCTGTTTTTTCTGATGATCATATTTTGCTACTTGAGGTGATAATCATAGACTACACAGCAGTGCCATGTACAAGGTTAATATAAGAACAGAGGTTTTGTTACTTTAGGCACTGTACAGGGGAAAAAAAGATTTCAAGCATATTGTCCTGTCTGTGAGATGGTCAGCCTCACCGGAGCCATAAAAAGATTCCATAAAAATTCCATAAAAGATTCCAGACTGATCATGTCTGCTGTCATGCTTTGCATGCTTTTCCCTCTACAAAAACACCAACCAGAACACTTGACACCAGCAATACCAGGGACAGCATGGATCTTCCTGGTGTTTGTAAATGCTGAGCTCAAATCTCGTGTTTGCCTAGGCTCAGTAAGAGGGTTCTCCCTGTTCCTTGTATATTTTGTTGTATTTCTTATATTTGCTGATCCCCACAGCTTCTGACAGCCTGTCAGGCTGATGTATCTGTCAAGTCTGTGTGCACTCCTTACATGCTCACACGGAGCCTCTCCCTGTGCTGAAAGGCAGAGCTCTTCGGGGTACAATAATATTGCAAAGAAATGAGATAATGAAGCAAATTTTGTGGATTATCAGGCATGGGACACTCAGTGCAGTGAGATCTCCAGTCTTGCTGGAAGTGTCACATTTCTTCAGGTGCAGGTCTGAATTTCAGATTTGATGGGTGCTGTTGATAACAGATGGGTTCAGTACCAAGTACCCAGAATTTCCTGGAATACCCTGGGATGCTCCCCCAAAATTTTCAAAGCTAGAAGAGCTTTAGAGCTAAAATCACTGTTTGTATCTCCAGCCTTTAAAATTAGAGCCAAAAAGAGACATACAAGGGCTCAGGCTGTCATTTCTGTGGGTTTTAGTCTTAATGGACCATTGCCTAAGGATCACTTACATCCTGGCTGACAGTTCTTTTAACAGTTTTATAAAAAAATCAAAGTCAACTTGTGTAAAACCTTTCTTTTAAGAGTTTTATCTTAGCATGCCAGGTTTATCCTGTCCATTAAGGCTATATGCATCTGCCACCACTATTTATGGAATAGTTATGAGGGTGATTGTGCTTTGTTTAATAGATGTAATTGAGTGAATTGAGTAATAAATAGGTGAAAAGTAAGGATTTTGAAAGCAATCTGTGTTTTCAGCAAAGACCTCCAGCAGTTTTTATTGCTCATTTGAACCAGTTAAACTTCTTCGTTTTGCTTCTTTTCATCACAGATACCCAAGTGTGGCATTAACACTTCATTGGGCTAAAAAATTACAGCAAATCCATATGTTGTAATGCACTGAACAAAATACTGCAGAAGGCAAAGATAGGTTGTGCACCCTGAATCTGACGTAATGAAATGAAAGAACAATCCAAAGAAGTTTTTAGTACCATTCAAAAAGGCAATTTGCATTGCTGCTGAACTCGTGCCACTCAAGTGTGTGTTGTTCACCAGAACAAATATTTTCCTTTCAGATTGAGATTTGTTATGTACATTCCTGACATGTGTAGATTCCACTGGATTTATTTCTGCTTTGATGGTAAACTGCAGCAGATTCTCAGGTTTCAAAATACACATGCCCTAGGAGTCTAGTTTCTAGAGATATGTTTAGTAGGAAAATTAAAGACCTTATTATATCTCCCCGTGTAAACAAGCTGCTCATTGGATTTACAGGGGACAAGCATTAAAGATGCAGATAGCCTGCTAATCTTAAACAGTAACTTGGGTAAACATGGAGTGCAATGTCACCTGAAAAATAAAACAAAAGCCTAGCCCAGAGTTTTCTACAGAAGACAGTAGTTCTGTCTTATTGTATAAACTCTGGAGATTTTGGTTTTTGTTTTGAATTCTTTGTTTATGACTTCAAGTAGAAAATATTCCTGTCTGCTTTATAGTAATATTTGAGATGTTTTTTGACCGACCTGAACCAAATGCAGGGAGTATTTTTATTGTTCTACATTGTAGTATGTGGAGCAGAGAGTGATTTGATATGGTGTCGATGATCCTTAGTGTGGGAAATACTGAAATAATTCATGTTTCACTGGCAGCAGTAGATAATGTCCTGTCTCTATTATCTGCCATGTGCAATTTGTAAATACAATGCTAAAATTATGTTGGGGGAGCAGAAAAGAATTGTGTGCTGGTTGCAGAATAGTGTACCTCAGATTTTGTCATTCAGTCAGAGAAAATGAATTTTTGTCTTCCAGCACAGCAATGATTTTCTACCTGACTTTTGACCTCCATATTTTGCATCTTTCAAAATTTGCAGCTCCCTTTTTTTCCATAATTTTTTCGCAGTTTATAAATGGAGTTATGAACAGTGGCATTACTTGTTTCCCTTTCTAATCCTTCAATGACATTTCTCAGTTCTGCAGTTGTTGTTAAGCTCCCTTCTCTCTGATAGGCGTTTGTCCAAATATATTTTTTACACTCAGAATGCCTTCCCATTTTCTTCTGCCTTCTTCCTTCGAACTTTACAGTGTTTGAGCAGTGTGATTGTGGTTTTGCAATTGTAAGTGTGGAGCAGCACATTTATCCTAGCACACACCAATAGCATTTACTGGGTTGATAATGCTCTTACAAATTCCTGCTATGGTTATTATTTTTCTCATGACTGACAACGATGCTGAATTATGCCCTTTCTTAATACCGAGGAGATGCAATAAAGTGAGTGAAACTCATGCTGGAAACACCTGATCCATCTGAGTGGCAATTGAAATGTTTTTTCCTTTGGAATCACCGATACATGTAATGGCCACGAATTAATGACTGTATTTGTTGTCTTGTAAATTTTTACTATTTAAAGAGCACTTGCTGCATAAATACTACTGAATTAGCCATCTGCAGAGCTGTAATTATGGCAGACTTTAAAGCTTATTTAAACAGGGAACATGAAAATCTTTCCATTACACCTGCAAAAGCAGAAAACCACTGTAATCACGGATTATGTCATGGCTTGAAAACAGATTTCTCACTTCTCTGATATGAAGGGAAACCTGGTTTTACATACATTAATTTATTTTTCCTCTATGTACTTCTCATGAATATTATTCCATCTTTTTAATTAGGTTGATTGTATACTTACAGAGCTCTGTCTGTACATCAGACCCATCATGTTTGTGATCCAGTAAATATTATGTATATTGTAATTTAACACAGCATTGGTTGTCCTGAAGGTAAGATTTTGTCCGTAAAATAATATTCCTCATGTTTCCCACGAATGTGCATGATCTTGGCCTTGCACAAAAACCTGGGTTTTGGGGTTTTTTTTTTGTAAAATGCCATTTATTTTAATGTGTGGCCGTATTGGATGTTTTAGCCCATTTCCCAGCAGTTGTTCTGCTGAGTGTGAAAGCTCTGTCACAGCTGTTCTGTGAGCTCGGAGCAGAGCTCTCCTGCCAACCCCAGCAAGTCTTGTGGTTAGGATGCAGCTCCACTCCGTGTCCCTTGCTGGCACATCTTGCTTGGGTCTGCACTTATGGTGCTAAATAGGGCAAGAATATTTAGTTCCAGAGGAAAAAATCTACTGTGATCTCAGAAATTTGTACAAAGTATTAAATTTTGAATGATTTATTAAATATAACAGAAAATGAATATTTTATATATTATTTCATCTTTTTTATAAACAGTAGGAATGGTAACATTTTTTAGATCCAAGAAATACATGATTACATGTTTTTGATCATGACAGATAAGAACCAGTCATGTATGGTTGAAATATTAGCCAGGAACACTTCTTAAATATGGTACAAAAATAGATTGAATTCGTTGAGACAATAGTTAATATGCAATATCCCCCCACTAGCATATTACCCAGGCAATAGAGCTTAGAAATGTGTTGATGAGACCATTAACAGGAAAATTACCTTAACTGGGACTTTTAAAAAGTGTTAATTTTGTGTGTGTACCTGCCATTGAAGGTAATAATGACAGAACTTTAGACATTTCTTTAAAGATGTATTATGTATTATGTCATAATCTTTTATCCCTCGTTAACTCTTATGATAATGACCTATGGTAATGGTCTCATGTCACATGGCACAGAGTTATTTAGGGTGATAAACCCAGGCAGGATCAGGACTGGAGATCAAGGTCAAGCCAGTTTCCTGCATTAAGCACTGGACACTGCGTGCTGCTGGATTTAGAAATGGGATTCCTCCTTAGGAAGTGGATGTTTCACATGATTTCTAAATAAAAAGCCCTATGAAGCCATCAGAACATCAGCTGTGATCCATTTGGAAATAATTTTATTAATTCACTTCCCTCAAGTTCTTGAAAATAGTAGCACATCTGCTTTGAATTCGAGTGTTTCAGGCTGAGACATCCTTAAAAGACAGATAGTTTCCTCCAAATTATTCACACAAGCATATGTTTCTTTCACTTGAAAAGCAAGTGTAGCATAAATCATTCAAAGAACAACATGCCTACATTTGTTACCAACAGCTACATTATTTGAATTTAACAAAGAATATTTCACACCAGTTGCTGCCAGCAAATAACATTTTATAATACAGTTATATCAATTTTGTTCAATGCATCATCACTCTCCTAAGTATAGATGTAAGTCCTTGCTCTAAGAAATCACAGATGAAGTATTGGTGGATTTTCAAGGAATTTTTACGTTTCTGTGAGGTATACATCATTCTCTCATCAGCTGCACATAGGGTTTGGAAGCTCTATGGCAAAGACTCTGATAGTGGGTTCTGTGGCTTCTTCAGGAATTTCTACATAAAGTTGCTTAATTAATTTCTGTAAAACCCTAGAGAAATAATGCCTAATTAGAGGACTGCTCTTTAGTAGTGATAAATAGTGACTTGCGACTTCTGAAGAACAAATGCATCCTGTTTTTAATTTTTTGTTCCACCTCTGTGAAATCATTCCGTTGAGGCTGTAGATTGCATTTTCCTTACCTAATGAGCTTGTTTACTCCAAAGCAAGAAAGAAATTGGCTCCTAAACTCACCGAATTTTCACCAGGAGAGAAACTGTGAGAGCATGGTGCTGTTGATGTTCAGCACTGGCACATGGATATTTTATTGCAGCCTGATTTTACTCAAACTCAGTCTTTAAGAAAGTCAGGCTTCTTAGATCCATTATTCTTATTTGAGGCTGTTCCAGAACATCAGTCATTTTATGATCAGCTACTTTCCTCAAGTTGCCAGCTTCCATTTGTTCATGGTTATTATATATTATAGTAGACACTGTTTGCAATCAAATTCACAAAATTTAAGAAATTAGTAATTACTGGGTTTTTTTTTAAAGTTTAAAAGTTTAGCTACAGGTTGTCATAGATTCAGTATTTCATTTTTTCTCCAAACTATTGCAGAACACTGTCCTATTATCAGAAGATGAAGCTTAGCATTGTTAGTTTTATGTCAGTCTTTTTTGTTGACAGAAATTATTTAACTGTCAAAAGAATAGTTTCCTTTACATGTTTCCGAACAGAAATGAAAGTGAGTATTTTCTGTGAATGTTGAGTTTCAGTCATAAAAAAGTCCTCAAACAACCCTTACTTGGCTTAAATTCTTTAATAGACCTTATGCTTTCTCTTTAGGGTTCTGAATGCTCATAAATGTCCTTTGGAATCAATTGTTGGTGCACTCAAGGCTCTCACAAACACCTGTCAAGGTGCACCAAGCTGGAATTTATGCTCGAATTAGGGTTAGGTTAGGCATTAGTGATCCCTCAGTAGGAGATTAGTGTGTTTCATGGCAGTGCATCCCTTACCTTTAAAAAGTACTGTAATCAAAGAGAACTGTAGGGAAATGAAAGGTAATATATCTTGTAACCCACTATCCTTCCAGCTTGGCTTCTCTTTTTCCCTTTGTTTATTTGGCAGGCAGTCAAGCCAAGCCAAGCATCAAGACACTTCTCAGAGCTGCCAAAATCAGGATTAATTTTTTTAAGAAGGCCTATTTAAAACTGACCTCTCAGAAATGTACTCAAACCTGGAATAATTACCTCCTTGCAGTCCCATGTCCCACCAGGATTCTGTTCATGCAGGCTTACCACAACCTCCATTTGCCATAATTGACTCAATTAGAGGTGTCCTAACGCCTGTCTCTTATGCAAGATAAATTTGTATCTAGCAGGGAGTGAATTTATCTGGTTTACCACTGTCACATAACAATGCCTTTGAAATGCCTTTCAGTTGCTTAGACTTTATTTAGGTTTGATATCTAGATTACCTGCAGCTTATCAACTGCTGATAACATGCAAATACATCCCTTTCAGGCAGACACTCTCCTCTGAGTGTCCAGGATTTTAAATATATCCCTCACTGGAATATACACTGGTAGAGTAGTTGGCAGCCTATAAATGAGAGCACTGAGGGAAGGCAGTGATGGCTATTTAGAAAAGGAGAGGATGTGTAGGAAACACAAGGTAGGGACAAAATATTACAGAGAGAGGACACTTAAATATGACTGTGGGGGCTTGGGGCAGGGAAGGAATGGTGACATTTACAGCTGAGTTGCCCTGAACTGTTGACTGCCACATCCCCGTCTTCCCTGGCCATGTCATCCCATGGACCCAGAGCTGGCAACTCCACCATTCAATCCAGCAAGGAATAAGTATTGTAGGGGAAAAAAAAAAAAAAAGGCTTTCCTCTGGATCAACTCTAATGACATGTAACGACAGTTCACCAGGGCGTATTTATTCTCCTGATAAAAGTTAATCTTACATGGCCAGTGGCTATAATTTTATAATTATAAACCTTCTGCCACAATGGTGCTGTGAAATAAAATAGTTAAGATAACAAAACTGCATGTGGGTGTCAAAAAGGTTTAAAAATTAAGAAGAGAGGAAAGGAGAAGAGCTATTGGAGATCAAAAGGATAAGGGACCCAGAGGAAGAAGGAAAACTTTCTGCAGGTTCGCTGCAAAATTTTCTGAGGTGCAAACTTTTGTAAATAAACCAGCATAAATTACCTTGTGCTGTTTCCAGAGAAGAATTTGTAATATTTTTATGTCCTACAATAAATAAGCACCATGTGGAACTGGAAGTCCCAACATGTAAATATTGTTATTAGAGTGCATTTACTTATTTACCAAGGTAGTCATATTTTATGTTTTACAACCATGAATGAAAACAGGCTCCTAGATGTAAGAAGTGCATTCAAAATTGAACAGTATCAGGAGAAAGGGAAATTCAGAGACTCCTTGTTCGGGTGTGCTGCTTTTGTTTTTTTCTTGGAGAGTACAAGAAAAAACAATTCAGGGAATTACAAAATTGAGTTTGTGAGGATGCTGAAGTCATATCCCATTGTATTATAACTGGAATAGACAGAGGCTGCCCATAGCATTTATCTGTAAACAATTTTAATGTGATTCCACAGAGAAAACCTACACTCAGTTCATGTGGGACAGTAGACTTACCATCATATCCTAATGATTTAATAATTACTTTTCAAAATCTCAAACATGGGCTCTTAGATTGGAGTCTGTTTGTAAGTGCCTGAATAATTCATCTTGTGTTGTACATTACCTACAGACAAAATTTTCTTGTAAGCTAAAAAATCGTTTTTCGTGACAGGAATAATGTAGTAATCTAGTTTCATCTTGTACTGTCCAGTTGTTCTAATATTGAAGTTGTGTTATAGTCAATATATTTTTAGTGTGATCTGTCATTCAAGAATTTTTCAAATTCATTCTGGTCTGGTGGGTGTGCCAGTACCTCCTTATTCCATTATTAGTGGAAATGTAGAACAGCATTTAATGGAATTATTTTGCTCAGTAATGCTTATGTTCCTAGGCATGCAAAGGGCTCATAAAAGTTATAGAAGAGGTTCTGTTTATAGTTTCTTTCCTTTGCTAAGGCTGTTTCGTTTGTAGCCCTTTCATCTCTTTCAGTGGTACTGCCTGAAGTTATTAATTAGGTTTCCTACCTCAGTGTTACACTTTTCAGGTCACTGGGATGTGTCGTAGAAACAGGCCCATTGAGATGAATGATGTGTGTTGTAATTTCATTAGTGTCATCAATAATGTATTGCAGTTTGCTGTTTAGGAGTGTCTTTTTGTTTTGTGGGGGTCAGGCTGACTGGGTGAATTATATTTAGAAGATCAAAATAGTTAAAGATGAAGGTAGATACTTAAGCAATTAGGCCAGAGGCTGGAATTGTTGTTTTAGAGGTGTAGGCTACAAAACCAATTTGTGTTAAGGAATGTTGAAGTAATTGAATTTCACAGTATAAATTAAAGTCTCTTGCTACCATTCTGAGTGTTGTGGGCACATGGTGATATCTTGTGTCAATGAAATGGCTGGGGTTTATTTTTCAGTCCATGTGTAATCTTTAATGAAAACACTTTTCTGACTCGTAAAGGCTTGGAAGTAATAAACTGAACTGACCATTTTTTTCATTTGATGAAGCTTCAACTGAGATAAGAAGTAAGCTTGTATAAATTGACTCTCATGAACATGCATAAAGAGAGAAATCATTTTATGCAATGAAGGGGTGGCATGGCTTGTCAAGCAAAGATAAGTAATTGGAAAATAGAAGATCCCAGGGAGAAATCCTAGCAGAAAATCTGAAAAAAAAATGTGCTGTATTATGTTACTCATTATTTTCAAACATAAAAATAAAAATTAGGTTCTGTCATACTATGCAGTCAGCTATGCTGAAATCATAGTATGCTTGCAAAAGTTAAGATACTATTTTTATTATTAATTATGGCAGTAGACTGCTTGTCTCCTTCATTCATCAAACAGCTAAGCTTTTCTCATAAGCACTCCTTTGCCCAGCATTTAGGTGGGGTGGACTAGGAATACTCATTTTCACTGGGATCACCTGCCTGTGGATTTACTGTGGAATCACCACTGGTTCCAAAGTCACAGCAGTAGATTCAAACTGTATTAACACCCTTACATGTCAAGGTAAACCACCTTTTTAGCCTGTGTGCCTTGTTTAGGGCACATTTGAAGATGGGACATCAGATCTGCTCCTATTCACCGCAATCATTGTCTCAGCAGTCCCCAAATGTTCCAATGCTCAGGCCATCCTCTCTTCAGAGTCTAATTTCTGGCAGTGTTGGTGTTGCTCTGCCAATGATTGCTGTCTTACGATGTTTTTATAAGTTGACATAAAGGAATAGTGGGTTCCTAATACAGATCAGGGCACCAGAGTTGTCAGCATTTGGAGTAGAATTCAGCTCAGTCCAACTCTCCCAACCACCAGCAAGCAGATCTCTCCTGAGGGTGGAAAGTGATGTGCTTATCTCCAGCACTGTCCTTGCTGCTGAAGGTGTTTGAGGGGCTGTGAGCAGGCTTCGTTCTCCCTGTGAACTCCAGGAACTACAGAGCAGAGTTCTTCAAAAGGCTGGTTCTGCTTGCACTGATCTCAGCAGGAGCCCCTGAACTGAGCGAGCAAAATCAATGCCTGCTCTGAAAAACGCAGTATTTCCCATAGCACAGCCTATCCTTAGAAACCAACCAGCCAAGAATTTATCTGGTTCTCAACATACACAGTTTTCATTTACTGTGTGGCAGAGACTGCTTTGGGACAGTCCATGGTAAAATTTGAGTCACTTTTGAGTGAGCTGAGGGAGCAGGAAGTTGTCCTCAGACTTCTGAGGAAGCTATGGTCACATCTGCCTGTTCCTGTCCTCTTGGTGGGGCTTTCCATCCCCACTGAGCCACCATCCCTTCTGCTGGGTTTGAGTGTACACCCAATATAGTGAGGCAAAAACAGATGGAAAAATTGCCCTATGAGATAGGAGTTAGTTCGTACCTGTGACAAACGTTGATTCCCATTCAAAAGATTTTTTTAAAACTGAAGAACATGGCAGAAGGTTGTAGGTGTTCTGTGGTGTCATTTATTGGGCTGCTTTGTTACCTTTCCCCCAGACTGGAAATTAGGTGATTCATAGAATGATAACATGTACTTTATGGTCATCTGTCTTGTGCAAATAAACTTGGCAGTTTTATTACTAATTTGGAGCTGCCATTTGGCCTGTTCTGTCGTGCTGTTGGGTTACTCACAAAGTGTGGAAGTTGTCCTGTTTCTTGCTGGGTTCTCCATGAAACAACTCCTCCCCTGCCCTGAACACCTGCTCTGTATTTAGGGATAAGGTCCTGCACCAAATCGCTGTAGCTTTCCTGTTTCAAATTTCACTCACTTCTGTTTACAATCAAAGGAGCTCCTGGGTGGAGATTTATGATATTTATGTGCTCTTCTAATTAGAATAATGATTACACCTGGTTTTGGATAACATTTATAGCCTGCTTCAAAGAGTCTCATTAAAATCACGGACTAGCTTTGAGTTCTGAGCCTTCCACCCCTCATACAGACAGCATTTCCAAGGGATCACACAATACTCCTGCATGTGTTTTTCCAGAAACCATTAAAAGGTTTTGCAGATATTACAGGAAAATACAGATTTTGTTTCACAAGGGTTTAGCTGTGTGTGCTGTTTGTTTCCTTTCTCGAGTATGGGACATTAAAGATGAGTTGCTCTTGTTCTCATGCCACAAAGGATTATTGATGAAATAAAGTCTCTGCTGAAGGCAATGAGTTTTACCATTGACTTCAATGCAGCTGGAATTTCACCTCTGAAGTGTGAAATAAATAACATGAGCAGATAGGAAAAACAAAAACAAATGCAAGCTTGTGCTGAGGGTTCACAGCAATAACCAAACTTTTTTTAGAGGGAAATAAATGGAATCCGAGACACAAAATCCTTCAGAGACGTGTGATAGGTCTAGGCTCGTGCTTTTGAATAAAATCTTGAATGGTCAAAGAGGAATGTGAGATTTCTTTGATGGATTTAGTGACTGCTCCAATGTAAGTACATGAAGTTCAATGAATAGATTCAGTTTACAAAGGCATAATAAATATGCATTTGCCTCTCACTCTGCCATGGGCCAGCTTTACTGTGCACAATATGTATCATCTGTAAGCTGAAGCAGATCCTTTCTGGGTTTCTTGATGGCATCTGATGGATTGTTTCTGAGTAAAAAGTTTACCATTCTCTCCATTGTTCTCTTTCAGAAATATTCTTTACAGACTGGATGACAGGAGCAGCCAGTTCTCAGTACTGCTGGAGGCACTGGAGCACCACAAACTACATCAGTCAAATGAGACCATTCAAGCAGCCTTGTCAGAGGTGCTGAACAGCATCAATTCAGCTCAGGTTTACTTCAAAGCAGGACTTGATGTGTTTGAGACTACCTTAGCTGGAAAGAAATGAGAGGATTCTCTGCATTCCGAGACATTTGTTTACAACTCACTAAACAAAAGTTCGACTTGGACCAGAATTGCTCTGAGGATCAAACTTTTCTCAGCCTTTCCTTCAGCTGGCGCTTAAAGGTACTGCAACACGTGGTTTTAAGAAATGTAAAACAGTATTTTGCACTGTTCACAGTATATCTCAAATGTCTGTTCCTGAATGTATAAAACATAAAGAGAGGGAATAACACTTCAGAGATGATTTTTGGAAGGACATCTGCTGTATTTTTGTATGTAAAATATGTTTTTATGACTAAGAGCTCAATCATGCGAAGTACCAAGCATGTCCTGCGATGTGCTGAAGTCCTGGTTCTGAGACACCCCAGATGTGCACCCGGGGCAGATTTCCATTTCCTCTGTCAGAAAAATCTGACTCAAGTTTCTTAAGGTCTTCAGCAAGCTCATCTTGTTCCTTACTCCGTTCAGAGTAAGTAGTTGAAGGGTGTGGCATTTCTGTGGGTATCCAGCACCGGAGTGGAAATGCACAGAACACCTTTATGGGTGCAATCCAACACCTTTACTCCTGTGGAACAATAAATACCTCAATTCTGAGAATACAGATAAACTTTGATTATTCCATTTCTGTATGAAAATAAAGAGTTGTTTTCTCTAATGTTTCTTGGAGAGGAAATTTTTGTGATGATTTCAAATTATTTGAAAAGTGTGAATCGGTAGTTACACTTGCACAAAAATGCTTTGAATGTTTATGTTAAATAAAATAACTGCCTAGTCTGATAAGGCTACAGGCCTTACAAACTTGCACCAAACATTACCGAAACATCTCACTTCAAGGTCTCTAAATTTCCAGAGAGCTGTAAATAAAATCAAGACCTCCAAGTCCTGGGAACAGTTTTGGGATTCCATCACTCTTTGCCACACCACCCACGATTCCAGGCTGGATCATTCCATCAGGCCTGGCATGTAGGACCTGGATTGTTGTCAAAAAAGCACAAGGAAAACATAAATCCATCCCCTGCTGTAGAAGCAGGAATTCAAGTGTGGAGGCACAAGCTGGTGAAGCATATTGCAGGGCTAAAACTCAGATCTGTTTTTCCATTAGTAGGAGCCCTTTACAAAGGCTCTAATCACACCATCACCTGTTGGCCAAAGTAATCTATGAGTGAAAGGATCAGGAGGTTCAGTGTCCTCTGAAGGGATACTGTACACATTTGAGAACTGCAGGTCTTAATAATATAAACAGTTGAAATTGTTAAGCCCTATCCGGGTGTTAGTCTCAAATGATTCTAAGTTTAGAGCTTAAATAATTTTATATAGATACTCAGAATTTAAATATAATTTATTTGATGGAAATGTTAAATGTATTGTTACCCAGTTTGCCATGGAAACATTACAGGTACGTTTCAGGTTGCAATAAAAATGGGAAAAGTGTCTGTATTAATGTTTAAAAATTGCCTTCAGGAAAATTTCTGAGTGCACAATTTGGTGTAAAACTTTTTAAAGTTCACATAGCAAGAAATGAGCTGTTTACAGATCTGGATTTCTGTAAGTCCTTGGCAGAGGGGGCCTGTCTGAGCCATGGCCCAGGACTGGGCACATAGAGCTGTGCTGTTGCTACATTTCTTTACAAATTACGATTGTTTAGTGGGCAGAAGCCCCCCGGGCCTGACCAGAGGCAGAGCTGTGCAGTTGTACAGCAGCCTCTGCAGTGGGAATATGAATGTGAATAATAACTTCAGCACCAGTAAGTGGCACTGCATGGACTCAGATGTTATTATCTTCTAGCTTCCCTTGGCATCTGATCAGCAAGAGTTTATGATGATTCTTTTGCTAATGCTGGCACCAGTTCTGTTTAGTGCAGAGAGAATTTGACTCCTGGGGTATAACATTGTTTGTGGTGTTGGTTTATCCCCTTGTTTGCATACTTTTTGTTGTTGTGAGACTGAAGTGGTTAAGGAGAATATCCTCATTTGAATTGTGTTTATTTGGGGGATTGGGGATGACTGTGCATGCTATGCCTGAAGTGTGTTTGTGGCAGGGGCCACTCTTCTAACTGTTCACGTTGGGACATATTTTCTTTATAGAGTGCTGGCTCACTGTGGAGCCTTCAAAGGTATTAAATGATAAGGGTCAGGTGTCATTAGGAGACCAAAAATAGAGATTAACACCTTCTTTACCATGTGAATTTAATAACTTCTTCCTCATCCTTAGAATGTTCCACCAAACCCACCTATAATGTAACCAAAGTGTGCTCAGCAAAATCGGTGAAATCAGGCGGGAACGATATCCCTCATGTATGATTTCTCAGCCCTGTAATTCCTAACTAAAATATTTATCTTGTCTTCTCACTAATGTCCTTCTGTAACCACTTTTAAAATAGCAGACTTCAAAGTACCCTGCTAGAAAAGCACTGCTATTGTAAATGTCTGTCTATTCGAGAGAAAATCAGATGTTCTTGTTGGTGAGATGAATCAGATGAGCTATTTAGGGACTTAAATGCATTGATTTCAATGTCATTTCACACTTGTAGATCTTTTGTAGGCTTTTATTTCAATGTTCAGATCTTACATATAAGTGAGTGCTCAGTGATAATATTTGTACCATTATAACTTTTTAAAAAAGCACTTTTGAGCCGTATCTTTCTATTGATTTTTAAATCCTACCTATTGACTTCAAAGAATTTATAGCAAGTTAAGGTCCTAAGCACCTGGTGTGCTTCTGACATAGAATTTTTGCCCTGCCAGTTGTGAAACATCAGCTAAAGGAAGGTGTTAGTAAATCATAGCAGCTTATGTGGATTGACTTCATTCGTGTGCTGTACTGGAATAAACAGAGCGCCCTTAAAGGCAGAAGTGCATTTGCAAATTGCCTGAATGATGCTAAAAATGCGTTAGCTTTTCAGAAATACCAATTGCCAGAGACAGTATAACAAATGCATTGATTGCTGCTTAATCTAGAGTCATGCTCGCAGTGACCAGAAAATCCCTGCAGCCTGCAATATTTGTATGTTGAGACAGTTGATAATAAAAAGCCAATAAGGTTTTATTAGTATGTATTTTAAAGAGTCCATAAAGAAGCTAAAGTACAATCAACTCAGATGAATAAAAAGTACATGGGAGCTGGATTTTGAGTACTAACCTTAAAAAAGGCAGTGAATTGTTTTTATCATCCAAGAAAAAATAGTTCCTGTGCGAATATGCAAGCACACAAATGCCTTATATCTTCAAAAGGTTGTACAAACATTAATTTACTTGCAATGATATGATACGTCTATGTATACACAGATGTAAATAATAGTTACGTGAGAAAATTAGCAAACTCTTTGCACTGCTTCACTTACCTTTTAGGAAAGTATTTCAGTCTAGAGATGTGAAAGGAGGCACTGCAGGTGACCTCAGTTCTTGCAGCAATAAGTGGGGAAAGGTTAGATCTCAGGTATTACAGCAGGAACCTCTGCAGGTCATTTATTCCAACCTCCCTGCTCAAGCAGGGTCAGCTAAAAACAACCTCCCAGGAGGGATATGTTCAGATTACTTTGGAATTCCTTCCAGGGATGGAGATTCTACAACCTCTCTGGGCAATCTGTGCCCCTGCATGGTCACCCTCGCAGAGAAAGTGTTTCATTCTTCGTAGAAACAGTTTCTCCAAGTTTCACCCTGTATTTCTTAGTTGTTAAATTATTGTAATTAGTTTAATTACAAACATTCAAAAGGTAACCATCATTTCATTTAGTGAAAACTCTCAGCCAAGGTCTCTAGGATTTCACAGTTATAATATGTTGGAAAGTTTGTATGAGGAGGTTTGTCCTTCAATCCATGGAGTTTATTTTTAAGTTGTATAAACTAATGTCCTTTTGAGGTCTTTTGTACAGTCCCTGGCCCCCAGTCACAGGATTTCTCTGTTCGTTAGGAGGGTGATGGAGCACAAAAGATGCAGGGAGGGAAATCACCCATCAGCACGTGTGCTATAAATGCATCTACTTCACCCAAGCTTTGGGGGCTCCTGTGGCTTGTGTGGAGTGGGAAGGAAGGCAAGATAACTGTATAGCTCATTCTAGCTTCAAGAGCTGTTAAATGCTATAAACATCATTATGTCTGTGCTCTCTGAGGAGCAGTGAAGATTTCCCTGCCAGGCCCTGTGCTGGGAGCTGTTATCTGTGTCACTCACAAGTGGGCACCTCTGGCATCACGGCACACTGTGACTATCTCAGGAAACAAGCTCAGTGTGGAAGATGTTCTTCCCTTTGGCACTCTGGGGCATTTTAGCAGTGTCATGCCAGTCCCAGAAAAATGAGTGTTAGAAAACAAATCTCATTTTTAAGATCCCTTGGACCTGGGTTTGGAAAACAGCCTTATACAGCACTGTTAATGTTCAAAACAAAGTAAGGTTTCTTCTTTGGGAGCTCTGAATCTGCAAAAATTGAGATAGTCTCCAGTAGCACAAGTATATAGAATACACCAACATTTATGGTCTAATACATTTTATGATAATGATAAAAATTACTTGGATAGCAATGCAGTGACTGTTTTGGGTGGCTTTAACCATCTGGCTGTTTTCTTTCCCTCTGTCATCTTCTCCAACCCCCTGCATTCAGCTTCTCTCACATCTTTATGCAATGTGAGGGTTTTTCCCATCCCTCACCACCTTTTTCTCAGTCATTCCCACTAGTTTTGTGTCTCCATTCTGCTTCCTTATCACTTCTTAAGCTCCCCTTTAATTTGCCAGCCACCAAGATAATCCCCCTCTTTCTCTCTCTGATCTCAGTCATGCCTTTTGTTCCCCATTCAGTTCTCAACCCACCTCCCTCTAAGTTTAAATTCTTATTCCTGGTACAGCTGACCATAATAAAGAGCTGAAAGTGGTGAAAAAGTCCTGCTCAGGTCCAAATGGATAAAGTATAAGGACACATCATCTGTTAAATTCAAAGTATTCACTACTGAGTACATGCAAGCAGCAGGTTTTCAGTTACAGCTTGACTGAATGGAAGCAGATTTTTTTCCTATCTATGTTCTTTCTCTCTAATGTCTGGACCAGGAAATTCCCTCAAAAGTAGCAGTGTAGGTGGGTGATAATCTTAAAAGTTTTGAAATAAACTTTTTGAAGTTGGATGAATAAGAAATTATAGACAAAGAGGACCTACTACCTGTCTGAAAAATAAACCAAGCAGTACAGAAGGATGGAATTTCTCTGACCTTGCAGGTGCCATCCAGCACCTTTCATTACATACAAAACTTATGTGTGTGATTATGCTGTCCTACAGTGATTTAAATTATTAAAGATGACAAGGACTCAAGCCATGTGCACAAACCTGTACTTGAATGTGCACATTTGAGCCTAGGAAGTGCCTAAGAATAATCAATATTCATCTGCAAAGCAAAGGCTTTAAGAATATCTAAATTAAATTGTATGTTTACTAAACTATGGTGCTATTAAGACTTTGTTTTTTCCTAATTCTAATCCCATTGCCACTGGTTATTTCTACTGTTGCTCGTACACACTTGTCATAACTGGAGAAAATGTAGATCTATGTAGATTAGCAAAAAAGATTATGTTGCCCTTCAGTCTTACTGACTTGGTCTGATTTGTTCAACAGGGTTGACTTTCCCATAATTACTTACCAGGGTGCTATTACACACAAGTGAGGTCAGCAGCATTTGGCTACTATTCATGGAATTTCCCAAAAGATTTGGTATCAGAAAATGTTATTTCTGTTTAGTCTGTTTACTTTAATCTATCAGCAGAGATTATCACAAGCAAAAATACACTTTTTTTTAAATTGGGAGGAGTCTCTTGGTCAATGTTAAGTAAGCCCATAGGGCAGAATATAAATGTGTATGTAAATGTACAGGTGATATAATCTAGAATTAACTTTATAGCTATTATAAATGTTGGCATGGATTAATGCACACATACTTCTATAAATTTTACAGGTTGAAATTAATATAAGGGCTTAATTTAAGAAATTTAATCAGAATAAAGGCATGGAACAACAGTTTTGCTGTGTAAATGTAGTATATGCTTCCTCATCTGCCTAATCCATGTGGTTAAAAAATACTGGGGTTTTATTTAAGCTACTTCTCTCTGATTTATTTTCCTGCAAGCTTTTGAAAATGCAGTCTTGGTCTTTATTTTTCTTTTAAATGAGTGCTGCCTTTAATGTTTATGGAACACTTCTCATGTGTTAAGACAGTGTAACACCACCTTGTCTGATCACTCCTGGATTGTTTGACAGGATTGAGTGGAATTTCAAAGCATGGTCTTTAGAAGAAGGTCCTTAACTGACTGTTACTATATATGATATTATATTCTAGAGTGGCTATCTTGCCATGAAGTGCTGTAGGTGTGCAGTGTGATGCTTTGAGACACTGATTTAAAGGATTTTTTTTTCAGTCGTTTTGCAGAGATGTGGTAATTTTCCGCCTTTGAGGCTGTGCTCCCCTGCCCATGCTGGTGACAGAGCAGTGCAGTACCAAGTGCTCTGAGCACCTGTACAAGTGTTGAGGGTTTGTCTGAACTGTCAGAGCTTTTCCACCATTTTTAATTAGTGTCCCCTGTAGCCCCAGCTGGCATTTGTGTAGCACAGTCCTGATATTGGTGTGAATGACCCCAGGGTGAGGTGGACAGGTCTGACCAAGGGCTAAACCTGCTGCAGAAACTTCTGATGCCCCTATCCTTAAAAAAGGTAAATAAAATACTTGGCAAGGGCTTCCGAAACATTTGGTGTTTTCAGCCTGTACATAGAGGATTCTGAAAACGTTTTGGATACTATTTGTTTTTTTCACGCAGTCTCATTTTGTGTTCTCAACAGCTGAAACGTCTCATAGTCTGTGAATCTACTAGAGGGGAAATAAGGAGATCCTTAATATTTCATACTTAAAGCAAATAAGATGAACACAAATTCTCTGTGTTTTCCATTTGCAGTTTAGGCGAGTTAATATGCAACACACTCTTGTCACACATACTATGATTTGGTATTCTGAGACAAATAGAAAAAGAATGCGATTCCCTATCCAGAAGAAATATATTGAATTCAGGGAATGTTTCACATCCAAGCATCTTAGCTGTTTGCATGCAAGGTGAGCAAGCACAAGTTAAGATACTTGAAACAGATACTTTTGGGGGTTTTAGTACAGGTGTGGAAAATAATATTCTTCTGTGTGAGGGCAGATTTTAGCATTGCATTCATACCCAGGTGTGTGGTAATGTATTGTGTGTCCTCATTGCTGTACCTGTGAGATTAATGCTCCAGTGCTGTTATCAGTGTCCGTGCTGGTCTCAATACAAAATGTTATTTTTTAGTAAGTAGCACCTTGGAGAGTTTACCTACTCAGATGGAATATGCAAGTATTTCTGCCTTTTGTATGCAAAAGAGCAGCTGCCGAGTTGTGTTACCTTTATCAAGCCTTGACATAGAATTTGAGACGCCTGAGTGATGACTCTGTCATTCCATCTACTTCTACATTTTCACGTAGTAAAATCAAGTTGCCAAAAATGATAGCTAGTCAAGGCAGAATATTAAGTAACTACATTTTTTTTTTACCATGAAATAATATAAACATGATGCAGTGATTTCTGGAAAGCAATAAATATCATGTTATGTGGAAATGTGCAATGAAAGGTTGATTTTTATAACTTTATGGAATGTTGAGTCTGAATAAAACAGATTATTTGCAAAATTAGTTTACTTTGTATCAATTTGTACTTTTATAACACGGTGCAATAAAAAGGTAATGTTGGCCATTAATGTAAGTAGATTCTACATACTTTGATTAAGAAGCACATTTTATTTGTTTGTGCTCTGAATACGATTTTTGGAGTCTGAGAGTGTATGTGCAGAAGGCACTGTGGGCTGGAATTCGGTAAGAGACATTTTGTGAAAGCAGTTGTGAATTAGACAATGTTTGCTTCCATAGTTATATTGTTGCCAGAAATTAAACTGGAATATGAAGATGTGTATAATGTGCATTGCACTGAATGGCTTGGAATTATATTCATTTGCTTTTTCGTTGGTTTTTCTTTCTTTTTTATAATTGGTTCTGCCAGGAAGCTGCAGCAAATGCCTCTCAAGCTGCTGATTCAGTAATGTAGATCCCAGGGCATTAAAGCATAATGGGAAGAAGCAAAAAGGCAAGGAAGGAAAAAAATGGCTAGACAGAAGCACAGAACCTGGCATGTGATAATTTACTGACAGGTAAACCTTGGATTATCCACATTTTTGGGTGCTGGTATGTAGAAAGCCCAGAAATTCAGATAATTGGTCTTTCAGTTGAGAAGAAATTTTTCCTGTATTTTTTTGAGAACATAAATTTTGAAAAGTAGACAGAGACTTTGGGTCAAACTCATATTATTCAGGATGAGACTCTTAAAATATATTAAAAAAAGCTACTGAACAACCTTAATGTTACCTGAAGACCATTCTCAAAATCTTGATTATATGTAATATTCACATTATATGAAATTCAGATGATCAGTCTTTCTCCTGTAGTTCAGAGGTCCAGAGATTGTAAGGTGGGTTTTATCTCATGAAAATATGAATTCCATTTTTTGCTTACATTATATGAGAACTTGGAGGCTTTTGTGTACTTGAAATGCACTTGAGAGGTGTAATGACACCATTGTAAAAGAATGTTTATTTCCAAATTTTATTTCCATTTTGTGTTGGGTTTTGGTTTTGAACCCGCTTTCCTGTTCACCATAGTGAAAGGAAAAATAAAGAGTATACCTTGTTAATATTTTCAATCATGGCCAGACAGTTAACCTGATTTGATAAATTAACTCCCTACAAAGTGCAGCTCTGACTGGAATATCTCATGTAATGTTAAAGACTAATTTGTGAAAAATATTCCTTCAGGATATCTTTCCTTGAAGGCATGTAGACCTCTGCCATGAAAATAAAAGCCACCTGTATATCAACAATTTTAGATAAGTCCCTGATTTGCAATTTCTGCTGATAGATCTGTGGAATTAGTACTGATGAAAAATGGCATTGAAACAAAATGGTTTTTGCTGAGTACCAATATCTTCCTTGGTGGCTCTGATTAGGAGATTGGACCATTATCCTCCTTCATCAAGTATTTATCTGAGCAGGAGTTTTCTTTACAAATACATTTAACACATAAGCATTCCAAGTAGTCAGGCTTGGTACAGAACAGAGAATTTCCCAAGAGAATGGAGCTATATGTATCCAATCTTTTTCACTGATTTCTTTAACCTTGAGATTGCCATGGCATTAAAAAATGCATTTCTCATCCAGTAGGAACATAGAGATCCACGTGGGATTCAGCTGTGTAGGATCAGGTAATTATGAAGGCATTTTCTGTTTACGTGAAGTGCGGGTTTGGTAACCATGAGAATGAAGTAATGAATATTTGCTGCTGTCACAATGAAGCGTTTCTGTACCTGGCTGAGGAGCACTGAGGGAGTAGGAACAGATTCTGGGCAGGTTCTGCTGGGTCAGTGGCAGCAGTGGGTGGGCACTGGGAGAGGCAGTGCTGGTGGGGCACTTCCACTGCCCCGCAAACACAGGGTGAAGGGCTGGCTCTTGCCCAAACAGCTCTGGATCTGCTCTGATGGCACTGCAGACCAGCACCAGCAGTCCATCCCATCACAGGAGAGTGGTGCTGGGAGTGGAATGGATTTTGGGATGCTTGGTGACAACGGCTGGATCACCATTTCCTCCCAAAAGGCGAGAACTGGAATGGATGATCGCAGTGCTGGGTGAGGTAAGCTGGGTGTAAATATCTGAACTTAAAAAGCCTTGAAGCCTTTGTTGAGGCAAATGCCCAAAGGCACCAAAGCAAAGGTTTCTTTCAGTACAGTGACCTTGAAGAGTCCATTGACCTTATTTCTAACAAAGTGCAGTGTCTGTGTGCTGGTGGGGCTGCTCTGGGCGCAGAGGCTCTGGGCTGGATCTCGAGCGTTGTTCACCGAGATCGCTCCTTTGGGGCTGTCAGCTCACATCAAGTGAAGGCTGATCCACTGCTCGGAGCTCAGCTCACACAAAGGGAAGCCTCTCTGACACCCTTGACTATCTCACTTCAAGAAAATCCAGTTGGGTTTGTAATCACTGCCTCCAGTTCTTCTGGGGTGGATTTGAGTGAGGTCAGTGCTGTGCCAGAGAGGAATTGCACCTTGGGTCAAAGGTTGCTTTTCCTGCCCAAAAGAGACACACATCAGAGCCAACACCAAACCACTTCTTTTGAACATGTGGTGTTGCTTTAATAGCAAGTGTTGAACTTAGAATTGGGCTGCTCCCTTACAGTTTCCTGCTTTTACTTTGTATGATGCAAATCAGTTTCATACAGAGCCCTGTGTCCCCTAGCTCTGATTAGAGAGGAGGATGATGAACGCTGTGCCCCTTCAGAACTGTGGCACTGTATGTTCTGCATTAAGAGGGAATAACAGGCAGAAATGAGCTAAACACAGAAAAGCTGAAAACACAGAAATATAAAATATGAAACTTAAAATGGTAGAAGTGTTCACATGGTTACGCAATTTAGAATGAAGATTTAAAGACTAGTATCTGCAGTGAAACAAAGTAGAAAAATACTGTGTCAAAATTGAGGAGTCAAAATGAGTGAGAAAAGCTTTTGCTTTGATAGTATAAACCTGTGGAGATTGCTACGTAACACACAGGGAGAAACTTTGGATTAAAAAATGGTCTCAGTCCAAGCTGCATGGATGTGTGCAGGTTGTAATGTGTGAGAAGGTCACTGGCCTGTTACAAATCAGACTCTGAAATGTATAATACCCATCAGAAATGAGCTGTTATATTCCAAACTGGAATAGGGCATCCAGGGAAACAAGGACAAAAACCCGAGATTGCCATCTGCATCTCCCACAAGCAAGCTGACATTTATAACTGAATTTCTGCGTTTTTCCTCTGAATTATAAAAGACCTCAGTGCATGAATTTGTAGAGATGGATTTGTCTCCAGCTGGGGTGACAGGCAGGTGTTTGTCAGCTTGGGACTGTGTATGAAAGATGGTCAAATTAGCTGAGTAAGTTTCCACATATGTCATGTGTCACTGCTTTTCCTAAAGTGAAAGATCGCTGCGTTAACTGAAATGAAGATGCAGAACTGTGCTGGGAGCCCTTGATGTGCAGGTGCTCCTTACACAGTGAGTGTGAAAAATCAGAGAATACCCCCACGCATGATTCTTCAATTCTGGGGGCATGACCCTCTAATGAGCACTGACTGAGTTCACTTTCAGGACTGTGCCATTCATAAAGCCTTTGCCATGCTCTCCTAGCACAACATAATCAGGGCCCTACCAGTGAGCAATAGCCTTGTATTCATAGCAAGGAAATTTATTATCCTCTATGTGAAATGACAACTTCATTATCATTCACTATTATAAAATAGCGGGGAAAGTAGCAGTTGAAATAAAAAGGCAGCTTTTTAAATAATTCTTTTTACAGTAAGAAAGCCCAATACATAAATTCATGGCATGTAACATTTTTATTAATTTATAAGGAATTTAACTTGATGTTCCATGGTACAGTTCACTGATGCTTCGTCGCTAGATTTAGTGATAACAATTTGCAGTGACTGGTTGCAACATCGTGGGGTTTTTTAAACCAACTTTGTACCTCCTAACTGTGCATTTTGAGATTGGCAGAATTCTGCCTCACTTACTTTGCTGGCCATCTTAGGAATTGATTCTAGGCTGTGCAATTTGAGGCAGCTTTGTAAACTGACTGCAGGTACTTAGTTCTGGTCACAATACAGGGCAAAATATTTGACAGATGATTCATCTTTTTTGCTCTTATTTCCATGAGGCCTTCACCACCCATGTGTGATAACTAACTGTTCAGGATAAGACAAACTCTTTCTTGTCCAAATAATTATATTTACCCAACTTTTCTGTCATCTATTAGCACTTCTGAGAAAACAACCTTTTCAGAATACATTAACTTGCTTCAGATTGCATCTGATGATGCCAGTCACTGTATAATTTTAAAATAAATGAAAATAAGTGATTGGCCATGATGGGTAACTCATTAAGTAGACATAGAACAGGTGACATCTTAAGGTGTGATCCTGATGGTGTTAGAAGGTCCTTCCCAGTGTGGCAATATTGAAATTAGTAATGGTAACTGGGAATGAGAGTTAAGTACATTGGGAAGGAGAAACCCCAAACCATCAAATTTACAGAAGAAGAATGGGAAGAGCAGGAAGTTGAGAGGGCAATAGAATGTTTGGGCTTTTTTTTGTTCCCTGCAGAATATTTTAGTAGGTTATTTTAATAGCTTTTCTGCACCAGTTTTCTTCACAGAGAGTTATGGCCAGGCCTCAGCTAACGCACTTGAGGCATCTCCAGTCTAGCCCATGTAAGGAGCTACTTTCCAAGTTTGTAATTACTTTAATAAAATCTCTTTAGAGGGTGCATTGGCTGCTGCTGCAATGCAATCCTTTTTGGAGAAACGTGTTGGAGAAGTTGCTTGCATTCCAATAGGAATCAATAATGGGTAATCAATATGATGAAGGCTAAGGCAGAAAGTTGTTCTGAACCAGTAAGTGAATTTATGAGGAGAAAAAAATCACTCTTGTAAATTTTACATGGAAATAAATTGCTGTGTGGTGTGATCACCTTGGGGGCTCTGCTGGTCACTGCCACAGCGCCCTTGTGACCTAAAGAAGTTTTCTATTTTCTGTTATAGATAGTGGGGCTAAGGCGAGGAGCAATTGCTAAGAAAGAAAATGCAGGAATGCTTGGGAGCTCTTGGGCTGTCTTTCTTATGCCTTTGTCATAGGCAGAGATTTTTTCCAAGATGGATTTCTCTAGTCAGAGAACAGTTATATACTGGAGGGTTTCTCGTGCGTTTTTTTTCCAAGAGGATGTACAAAGACTTAAGAAATCTCTCCCTGACCAATTGTATGACACTTTGGATAAATCTTTATGTGCAATAATACTCAAGGACCTAAGTAATACATCATATTTGATCTGACCCGGCATAAATCATTTATTCATGATATATCATTCATAACTTGATTCATTGACTCATCTATAGACAAGACAAGGTCAGTAGAAAAAAATGATTAAGCTTTTTGCCTGCAGGAAGAAGCTTAAACAACAAATTCATCTTCACATCTGACCTCATGAAACTTGACAGAGAAGATTTTAAAAATAGAAGTAGGCTTAAAAAGCCAAGTTTTACTCCCAATTACACTAGTTTAAAGTCACAGTCACTCCACTTGCAATAGAGTAAATGGGAAAAGGCTCTTCAAGTCTGCAGAATCACTGTGGAGTTCATACCGTCAGGGATGAATTTGACTCTGAAAGAGGGCACTTGGACATTTAAAGTTGAAAATCATGTGCCTGAATATTTTAATGGATCAGGAATGGCAAGGCAGACTCTGAACCCAGTCATATCTTTACAAATCTGGTAAGATGACATGGAATTTCAGACCATTCAGAGCCCCCTGACAGGCTGAACTACACAGATTCCTTGATTTAGAGTTAATGTTTTTGTCTGTGTTACCATTGGAATTTCATTTCAATGTACCTGCTTCCTCCTGAAGTGTCCTTGAGAACAGCATGGTCAGGACAGGTCAGTGTTTTGTTAAATGACACAAGGTGCAGGAGTATTTAATTTCCCAGCATGGTCCCGGCACCATTTGACACTTGCCAAGCCTTTCCTCATGAAAGAGAATCCCTTCCCATGTTCTATTGCAGCACTGGCAACATTTGTTGTGGAATAATTATTTTAAGAGGAAATAATACCCCACTCCAGGTAAGGTAATGCAGATCCTTCAAACTAATTCAAATTTATCCATGTGCTTAAGTGTCCTTAGGGTACAGCATTATTCAAATAAATGTCTATGCCTTTATTCTTAAATTAAGCAAACGAAAGCAATTAGTCAAAATTGATCTTGATTCCATTTGGTAGAGTTTTCAACTTTGCAGTTCTCAGAGTGGCTGAGAGCCTTTAATAACAAGTGAAAGACATGCAGGGTGCTAATACATTGAAACCTTTGGAATTCTTCTATTTGTTTTTAGGTAACAGAGATGGAAATGCTTAATCATGAAAATAGTTGAAATCAGCATTTTATATCAATGAACATGGATACAAATGCTGGCAAAAAACAATTTTCTTTGGAAAACAAGCAGACTTTAAGATAGTTGGTAGGGGTTTGTTCACAGAGGGATTTGGGGAGGCTTTATTTTCAATTTTGGCCTTTTAGATTTCAGACTTTTATTATAGAGGAGCCCACCAAATATTATGCTTATGAGTGGGAGCTGCAGACTCCTTGAGCAGTGTGTTTCCCCTACATACCAATCTAACAACCTGTGCTAAATAACCTGGTGCTGTTTGCACATCTCCAGTGCTCAGTGGCCTTTAAAATGTCTCATTTCTTTGCCTTGTGATTGTGCTTTAGACAATAGCATAAATCAGAAATATATTAGCTCAAGGCATGTAGTGCTGTTTTCTTATATCACAGTTCATAAAGGGAACTCTAGCTGTATTTTCTTACAGGAATAAACATTTTAATCAATTTGATAGTTTTAAAGATAAATGCAACCTACCAACTAATATCAGTACCACACACACAACACACACAAAAACACAAAAATACTGCATTTCTGTTCCATTTAAAGTCTTCTGCCCTGCCAGTTATGATTACCTATACTCTTAATGAACCTAAAGGAAGAGGAGGGCAGTGGCTCCCAGTACTATCACTACCTTTTAGCAATTCCTTAAGAATGTGGGGTAAGAGGGCAACACACTGATTTTGCCGCAGCAGGAATTAGCCAGCAGGACTCACTCTTGAAGAGAAAACAATTTATTAGAAGCCCTGAGCCTGAGATTTGAATACTGTATGTCCTCCTGCATAACTGTCCCTTGGCTTAGATCCTAAACTCATCCTGAATTCTGCTCTGGTTTAAGCACGAGAGACAGATAATTTGTTCGAAGTCAGGCTGTTTGTTTCTCTGTGTGCTAACTCGTTATGCATAGATTTCTCTTCTGGTGTCATTGAAATTCCTGCATAAGATTCCTAATTGGCTTCAAGGACATTGTGGCTTGACACTGTTCTAGTGACACCTTCCATTGTTTCTTTTCTCTTTCTGCCCCTTTCAAATGAAGAGTTACACTGATATTATTATCCAGCTTGAATGAAATTCCTGATAAAACTCCACTGGGTTTGGCTGAATAAAGCATTGCTGTAATATTGTTTATTTAAACTTTACTATTATCTCATGATTACTTTTTCCAGCCTAAAGCCTTTCCTTGTGATATTCTTTTCTCAATGCCTGGGAATGTCTTGGTGAACCAAAGGTGCATTACCTTGGCAAATGTGTGTCTACACTGCAGTTTGTTCACATTTTATCCAGTGCTGGATATTCCTATTGTGCTCCCTTTCTTCCTGATAAAAACATTTCCCTAACTCTAATTAATTTATTTGTGTTATTTTACCACTCTAGAGTTTCAGGCCCTATTTTCTTAGAATTGAAGACATTATGCTTCCTGAGAAATTACCCTTTAACTTGATACATTTTCTTACTTGGGCACACTTAGATATATATTTACTTTATCTTTATGTATTAAAAGAAGATTCCAAATTGAACAAATGTCTGTGCTAATAACCTCAGCCCAGAGATGCAGAATGGTTCCAATTCGAGCTTTTTTTATTGTAATTGACACATAGAGGAAATCAGTTTTACAGGTCAGTATTACATTTATGTAAACCCGGCACCAAGCACATGTATTAATTGGGTTAAAAAAAAATAAAGAAAAAGAAAGAAATTGTTATTGACTCCCTCTTTCATATTGCATCTTTTGAATGAGTAGAGCTGTGCTATAAAGATGGGAATATATCAATCACCATGTCTGGCTGTATTTCCCAATTGCTGTGAAGAACAAAAACTATTAATACTAAAACATGGTGCTCAACGAATAAGGTCAAATTCATTCTGCAGCTCTAGTGACAATATAATTAATGAGAGATCTGTATATAGCAAGAAAGGAGAATATTGACCCATTAATACACATTTAAAATCAAAGACAATTTATCTCCTGGCAATTCTAGCACGTGTTGAATGTTACATGATTTTTTTCCTTCTAAATGAAGGACAGAAAAGCCATTTAAAAACTAAAAGTGGTTGAATCTATCAATGATATTTGAAAGTCTGAAACTTGTGTGACATTTTATGTCAAAGCAGAACAGGAAGAGCACAGAGGGGTGATATTTGGAGCAGCTGGAAGGCCACAAAGATCTGTTCAGACTTTCAGGTTGGCTAAGTGCTTTATCCTATGCAGTAATTATTATTATTCCATTGTATGTATGGGGAAATTAAGCATAAATGCAATGCCCAGAGCTGTTCATGAGAATTCAGAAAGAAAAACCCTCCAAGATCTGCAGTCCACTGCTGTATTCAGTAGAAAAATGCTGTTCTGCGTGAGTCAGGGTGGACTGTGGAACACAAAGAGCTCTTTAAAGCAGCAGGAGGGTGTCTGCTGTGCCCTGCCCTCAAAGGCAGAGCCCCCAGCAGGGCACGAGCACCCCCAGGTAAATGTGGAGTTCCTGTGAAACTTCACAGAGCCTGGGGAAAGGAGCAAAGCAAAGTGGAACCCAAAACGATCCTATTCTGCTGTGGGAATGCTCACAGTTTTCGTTGGTGTGGTTCTTTCATAGTGAAAATGTTGCTTTTTTGCTGTGCTGAGGTTCCTCTGCCATGCTTGCCATGGTTGTGTTTCTGTGCCTCTGTCCTGAAGGTGAAAATATTAACTCTTACAGTTGGTTTGCTGTTTTGTATGACATAAGTGTTTGGGTTTTACATTTTTTCTCCTAGCTGACTATAAATTTTGACAAAGTCTGTGTGAGATCTCGCTACAAGTGGTAAGGAAATGCTTTTCAATGCAATTTATGAGCTTCCTTCATTAATCAGAGAATGCAGTCATTCCACATCCACTCCTTTCTTGAACACTTGCAGAGATGGTGACTCCACCACCTCCCTGTGTCATTAAGGCATATTTTTCAGCTTTTCTCCAAAACGTTAATAGACTCATATCCATGATATGGCTGTGCCAAATAAAATAGAGCAAAGTCTTCTGTGCCTACCTCGGAGTTTTTGTTGTATTGTTCCATGTGGCAAGTTCAACACTGACAAAACCTCTGCCTGTTTTAAGAGTTGTTCTGTACAATCTCTAACAAATAAATAACTAAAAAATCTTTCATGTTGCACCAGCAAAAAGAATATCACATAACTAAAATACTTGTATTCTGCTAAAGCTGTATTGCCACTGTTAGGGGAAGAATGTTTGTAGTTTTCTGATATTGTTTATTGCAATGATTTAAGAAAAATATCAGAGTTTTTTATTAGAGACATCAATTTTAAAGGTCTTGAAATTCAATATTTTCAAGAACTCTTCAATGACCTGTAGGGGATCCAGCTGATAACAAATAAGGCATTTTTGTATTTCTCAATCCCTGCTGTGAGTGTGTGCAGGTAAGAACTTTTTGCAATCCATAATCACAATATAGGCAGAAACACTGGCAATGTATTTTGGTCTGTCTCAGATAAAATGAAAGGGAAACTTAATAGTTCTAATTAATTTCTCCATCATTTTGGGTAAGTAATAAAAAATTAGAATCTTCTCTGTGCTTAATTTCATATTGAAATTTCTTTGTCACTTTAAGTATTTTCTGACCTCACAAGAGTTGAGATGTGAATGAATGTCAGCGGGAAATAAATCATCAGCTGATTTGGGATCAGTTAAGTCATCCAAGTTCCAGGGAAATACTGCAGTTGATGTTTTAATTGTATTTGTTTCCCATGACAAATATGTATATGTAGTTCATATAAAGTTTTTAAGTTCTCCATATCTTTCTCCCTGTGAAAGGCATTAAAATGTATAAATGCAAGTTACTTGTTTATTGGTTGGGGCTTTTAATATAATATTAATGCAATATTAAATTTAAGGTAATATTAAAAATTAGCAACCAGTTTCTCTTCTAGATACCAGAGAAGCCAGAATATTAAGGTGAGTGAAGAAAATAACTTTGTTTGGTTTGGTGTTTTTGTTGTTTCTGATTCTTTCCATGCAATGTATCTAATTTAGCCAGCATAACATGCTCTCTAGGTAGATCATTACAGAAAATAGGTAAGTACTGCAGAAGTTATATATTTATATATAAAGTATGATTTGTTTTATGGAAAATCTATAATGTGCTACAGAGCTGTCTAAAATGAACCAAGATGCATAACATGCTGTATGCAGTCTCTCTTCTTAAAGCAGGTATAAATTCAAAGCTAAATTGCCATGGATTTGTCCATGTTTAATGTTGCAATTTCAGTTTTGACCAGCCTGCAATTAAGAGCAAAAGGCAAAGAACTGTGAATGCCCATTAAACAAACCCAGTGCTGTTTTCAGGTTTGGTGCAGTCAGTGTAGTGATAGTGAAACATGTTTGCCATCTAGCCTTAAAAGTTATCATTCCTTGGTTTTCATCTTTCTGCTAAGACAGTGGCCTTGACATGGATTCATTTTGTTCCCATACATTAAATTTACTTTTAGCAAGTTTATTATATAGTGCTGACATTTCTGTTGTAGGCAAAATACTTGTGTGACATTTTAAAGCCACATTTTATTTTCCAAACATAGTAATGACCTATAAGATCTGTGCAAATATTCCAGATCTCCAAATATTTGTGTTATTTCTAGGAAGAAGTGAAGCTGAAAGCTTTCAAACATGGCTCCAGTCTGGACTTCTCTTCCAAAAGTCTGGCTGATTTAGATATTCAGTAGTCCTTGCCCAGTACATTGGGAAAAAAATTGTGAGTTCTATATATAAATGTGTTAGAAAGATCTGCTCAGTGCCCCAGCCTGGTTAGGTGGCTGATGCCAGGATGGTGCAGGTAAAGGCACCTTATCATGCCTCTCTCTAGGCACAATTTGTGTAAAAATTGAGAATTCAAAGTCTGTGAATTAAATGGAAATCAAGAATCTAATTTTTTTCCCTGGCTGTTAATGTTCCTGGCTAAACAAACAGAATTTTGGGCCAAGGGCCAAGATAATCTCAGATTAAAAATATTATTTAGTAGCATGCATGAATCTTGTGTCATATGAAGGAGGATTGGTAAAGCAATATCTGTGTGAGAATCTAAGTCCAGTAATTAGCTTTCTTTCCATTTGGCAACAAATAGCTGTGCAGTAATATCAGAAGAACATTACGGAAACTAATTTTCAGTAATGCGACTCCTTGATATTACAAATGCATGAAACCCATTAAATAAAGTTAATTGAATTTTAAAAGGCCACTTACAGCTCACACATCAGGTAGTTTTCTGTACCACATCATCAGAAATATTTCTTTGTAAGCGAAAAGCAGAACAAAAACAGAGCAACAAAACCAAACCAAGTCCCCCTCTGCCCTGGACTGATTATATATTACTCCCGAATATCCTGCACTTGTGCTGGCACTTCTCATTGGAGAAGTCTGTCCCTGACCCCAGTTACACAGTGAAGCAGCATTTCATAAGAGTGTAGGAGAAAAGGATTCCCATGTCAAATAAGCAGATCAGAAAAAAAAAAATCTCACCCTTGGTGTAGTGGCAAGGAGAAATTAGAGAGGGATGAAACAAAAGCTGATCAGAGAAAGTCAAACTATCATCTCATCCTGCAGACAGATGTGAAGACAGTCAATATTCTGCACTGAACAGTTGATGGGGAGGATTAGGAGCAGCCTTGGAGTTGCTTTTCTGCTGAGGGAAAGAATTGAGCAGATATTTCTGCAGAAGTGCAACTTACAGAGGAGGAAATAGCACACATTTGCACAGTGCCAGCGAATGCTGAAAAGCTGATCTGAGCTGTTGCAGGTCATTTGGCCAACAGGAGAATCACAGAGCCACAAAATATTCTGAGTTAGAAGGGAATCACAGGGATCATCCCAGTCCAACTCCTGGCTTGTGGACAACCCTAAGAATCCCACAGTCTGCCCTTGTGAAAGAAGGGAAACCTTTCTTTTGCCCTAGGGAAAGGCCAGCTCGTCACTGGTGTCATTATTGCCAATTCTTCCCCAAAACCATGGTTCAGCTGTCAGCCTTGTGGTGATTTCGGGAGCTGGGTCAGCGTTGTCTCAAACCCACATAACCACAACTTAACCCCAGTAGCTGTTTTTCAAAGGAAATCCTTTGGGAGCCACAAACCAGTTAAAAATGCAATCACTCTTGGGCTGCAAAGGAGATGAGAAAAATTAATAATCAAAGCTGCATAATGAGCAGAATGGCAGCTTACTTATGGAAGGTGCATTTTCATCTCCAGCAAGTGAAGAAGAAATGACTTCTGAGAATACAAATGAAGAAAATCAAATACCTCAAGATCTTTGGGAGGAAATTTTGACTTATCAGATAATGAGCTCGCTTTTAGTGATGAGAATGATAATGATTCCATTACTAATACTGATAGCAATAACAATGGCTGTGTGTAAGCTTAGCAACATCAAATGGTTTGCATCTGGAGAAAGAATAAATTGTTAATATAAAAATAAGAAAGACATGAAAAGATACGTTTTTTTTAAAGCACTGCAGACACAAAGCCTAACAGTAATAATAAATTATATGAAAAAAAATTATGTAAAATTTGTTGTTATTATTATTTGCAGAAAGCGGAATAAAATTGTCAGGTTTAGGAAAAATTATTAACTTGAATTCAAGCCCATCCTGCTACCATCCTCAAGACTGAGTGCCATGAATTCTCAGATGGCCAGAATGCTTATTAGATATGCCAGGTTTCAATCGCCTGATCACTTGGGGCTGTCTGGAGAGGGAAAAGGAAATAAACAGACAAAAAGCCCCAAACACAGAGCAGTGTCTCTGTTTTCTGGAGCTGAGAACTTTCTGCTTCTTGAAGATGATCCAGAGACAGCTACTGAAACCCACTTAGACTGAGATGTGACCTACTTTCCCTTGATAGCAACAGCACCTTCTCATAGACATCAGTAGGTGTTGGAATGAAACCAAAATTATCAAGAAGATTGATAATGACTGAAGTAATTAGGTTAGTTGATTATCAAATATACACCTTGAACTGTTTCATAAATCACAGACTGCCAGATTGAGCCTCAAGGGAAGGTTCTGCGGAGTCAACACGAGAAGTTAAGTTGATACAGAGAATATTATCATCTGCTGACATTTACCTTCCATCCCTTTATCTGAAATCATGCCTCTATTAATTCATAATCTATGATAAGTAAAATATACATCAGAGGAATACACTAGGTAATAAACCCTGCATTGTAATTTCCGGCCAAGGCAGTCAAAGTCGCAGTTTTAATGAAGTTCCACTTCTCCCTTGGAGCTCTGCAGGGAGGGAGGAGTGATTCCTGTGGCCTTTAATGACAGCACTGTCTCTGTTGATCAGAGAACCCCACCTCAAGCCTTGCTTGCAGTTTCTCACCAGCAGCATTCAGAGAAGAGATGAATTGAGTTAAAAGAATGTTAATTCCCTGGAATCTTCAGCTGTGCCCTCTGTCACCATGGCTGCAAGAATGCCTTGCCCATTATGTGAGTACCGTGCCACTTATTGATGGAATTTGGTCCTAAGTGAGCAGGTTCCAGGCAAGACAGGGCTGTCTGGTGAAATAATGCAAGTTTAGAACAGTTTTTTAAAATTAAAAAAAACCCAACCAAACCACAGACCAGGTAAGTTTTTTCCTGATCTTTTTCCTTGTTAGTTCACCCTGGTAGACTAAAAGCAAATTTAACCAAAGAGACCAAGGCATGGCAGAAAAGTGGAATTTTCTCTGCACTGAGTGTTTTCAGCTGCTCTCAAGACATGCTTTGTGTCAATTGTGCTTAATATTATACAGCTGTTCTAAGTGCTAGACTATTAAAAAGCCCTCTGATTTCTCTTTGTTGTAGTTCCAAGATTTCCTGTCCTGAAGGAAATTGGTTTGGATACAAATGTGGAAAAAGTAGCCTAACAGTTCAAAGGATTTATTCCAGAAAAGTTAGTCACACTTTTGCAATAGAATTTCCTGTGAGTAGAAATAAAATACTTCCTTCTTTTAGTTAAAATATTTGATGGATTTGGTGGATTTCCCTAATGTCCAGCCTAAATCTCTCGATGCAGTTTCCAGCCATTCCCTCAAGTCCTGTCACCAGGGAGAAAAAATCAGTGCCTGTTCCTCCTCTTCCCCTCCAGAGGAAGCTGCAGACCCCAATGAGTCTCCCCTCATCACAGGGAAAATGAGGTGAAAAATTTGTGGGTCAAGATGAAGACAGGGAGATCACCCAACAATGACTGTTTCATGCAAAACAGACTCAGCTTGAGGAAAATTAATATATTACCAATTAAAATGGAATTGGATAGACAATGAGAGACAATGACAAAAATTAGAACAACACCCTCCTCTCATCCGTTATTTTCCAGACTCAACTCCCACCTCCTATCCTGCCTGTGGACATGGGGAGTGGGGAATGGTGAACTCTGATTCATTGTACGGTCAGTGGGACCAGAGCTTTGAGAAATGCACAGTGACTCTTACAGTTGTTGTACTTCACACTTCCTTTCTCTTTCTGTGTCTCCTAAATTAACTCTAATTTTGATCACAATCTTTAGCTGGGAATGGATCTCTCTCTTCTGAAGATCATCTGTGTGGGTTGATTTCCATACACAGCGGCAAATGTTTTTGCCTAATCTGACCTATAAATGGAGAATGAAGGGATTGAACATATCACACAGTGAATAAAGGGACTGGGACTACATGAAATATATAGGAGAGCTTTTAAAAACTTACACTGATTAATAGCTTGTATAAATTTAAGCAGGGCCATACCAAATGCAACTATGATTTATCAATATTTAACTGCGAGACGGATAGCCATGAGTAATCAATAACAACAGACAATTAGGATGCTGAGGTAATTAAGAGGATGGCAGTGGATGGCAAATGGCTCTAATATCCTCACAAGAGAGCTCTAATGATGATAATGGTAATGGGCAGCTGTAGGAAACTGCTCAGCATACAGCCACAGGAATGGGAAAGGCACAGGCATGGCCATGGCAAACATTCCCAAATCCTGGAGCTTTCCCAGCCACTATGGCCCACCAGGCACTGCTGTTGGTCCTTGGTGTCCACACTCCCAGCTCGGGGCTCCAAACCTTCTCCCATCTCACACCCCACGGTCCTGGAGTGGGTGTTTGCTTCCAGGGCACTTTCCTAGCAGCGAGGGGTTTTAGTGCTGCACTGCTTCTTCTGCTCCCACCTTGGCAGTTTTCTGAGTTTTCTTTTATCCCCTCAGGTGTCCAGAACCTCTGACCTTCTCTTCCTTACTTCCTCAGTTTCCCAGGCTCACAGCTCACTGTTTCTGCTGAGCCACTTTCCCAATGCAGAGCTTTCTTTGGGATACTTTCCTGAAACCATCTCTCTTTTTTTTTTTCCCCCCATTTCAGTATTCCATATTGACATTTGAATTCCATATTCCAAAGGCAATGCTCCTTTCAAATAGATCCTTTTCCCCTCATTCTGCAGCTGTCCTAACTATGCTGTTCCTGCATTATTTTTCCCATGTGCTATTTATTGTGTTAAATCAGCCAGTTGTTAGTTCAGCAGTTCCGCCGTGGTTTGTAGATATTCTCGGGCCTTAAAATTATGCAAAATCAGCAATTTGGTTAGTTCCTGTCTCACCACAAGTAATGCCAAATGTATTTTCACAGGGTTGGCAAAAATTACACCAAGGCCCATCTTGTCTTTAATGATCCCCTCTCTGCTGCTCTGGTACAATATTATGTTAAGGCTGTGCAGCTCATTGGTTCCCTTCACCTGAAATAGCAAATTATGGGAGAGCCTATCAGCCTGCCTTGGCTCGCTGGTTCCCTTCCCCTGCTGTGGAAAAAAGGCATCTCTGTTGTTTTTGGATTTCCCCTTACATCGTCTCCATCAGGAGAGCACTTAAAGAGAATTCACTGGTAATTTCCTCAATTTAGAAAAATCATTTTAGCCTTATTGATCAACAGAAAATTAGCTGCATAGCTTAAAAATTGTTCTTTATCCTCTCTGATACCATTTTTGGGGGTGTTTTTCCCAGAGAAATACATTAGTTTTAGAATAGTTTTTCAGGCAAATAGCAAAAAATCATGCCTGTGACCGTAATTTCTGATTCTATTGCTCACACATAGAGTATTGGATGCTGGCATGGTACAATGGAATATTTAGATGGGAAAACAATTGAAATGTGCTTTATGTTTTAGCTGATAAAGTTAGCAATTGAGATACTCAGAGACAAAAAAAGATATATAAAAGCTATATACTAATTCATCAACTTTGACAACTTTGCAATTTTTTGCAAAGAAAGCAGTCAATGTGCCAATCAGATTCGGGATATATATGTAAATTAATTGCCAGTATGGTCCTGTCATTCTTGCCAATGAAATCTTAGTATTCAAAATAATATGTTATTGGTTTTGAGATACGCTTTTATTATATAAAGATGCAGTCAGGGCAGCCAAAGTAACTGCAATTTTAAGCAGAATCTAATTTTTGTTTGTCTTTAAAAGCCCTTGGAATATTTTATGACCATTGAGTAGAAGGTTTTTTGAGAAAAAGGCTCAGGGGAAGAGTGGTACATCCTCACTTTCTGTACACTTTACAGCTCTTGTAATGAACCTGGTCTGCCAACCTCATGAGTACCAAACTGATTTCTATGCTTTCCATAGAAATGACAATAAACTAGTTCATATTTTGCAGTTTGAGATAGGTAACTTGCTCAGAATACATTTTATTATGAGGAAAGCATAGCCCGGGCAATCTATAGATTAATAACGACTGAAAAAAGTTGGTCATGGTTTAAATGAAGAATGTGTCAGTCCTACTAAGAAGTAGAACACTTTTACTGCGAGGTGGGAAATAGGATGTTTGTGAAGAAAATCTGTATGTGCACCAAATATTAAATTTTGAAGCACTGCTTTATTTTAACTTTTTAACAAGTCTATTTTAAAGTTAAGCATAAACTAAGGCAGGTTGTTTCAAGAAATTTATTGTCAACATTGAAAGATACTGGACAATCTAAATCTCCCTTCTATGGCTTAGTGGTATTCTGTTTCATTTTAGATATAATTTTAAATATCCAGTGAGTCATTTGTAATAAATAAGTTTGTGGGGAGTAAAACCATTCCTGATTGCTAACTTGGAGCAGGCCATGGCTTTGGCCACCGCAGATGTGATTCTGCTCTGTTCTGTGGGTGAATCTCTGAGTCAGTTCCCTACCAAAGACTAAATCAGCCAATCAAAATCACAACGGAACACAGGGCCTACAAAATCTATTTTACTGAAAACTCTGCAGGATTAAAATGATCAGATAATAAAATGTCAGGGTGTTGTGTGGGCTCGTGGGTGATCCTCCTTTTTCAGCAGCAGGTAATGCCCTCAGTTTAGCAGCAGGATACCTGCAGCAGTGACTGCACGCATGGCTCAGTTCTGTTTTCCAAAATTATCTCATGGAAAAAGCTCTAAGACAGACAAATAAGGTATTTATCTGTCCCTGGGTGAGGGGTAGCTGTCGTGGGGCTTTCTGATTTCTGTCTTGTAAAGATGGATCAATGGAGTTTCTTTCTGACAGAAACACAGCAGCCCAAAACGACACCAGATGCTCTTGGGATATTTCACCTGTGGCCAGCTGGTTCCAGGGATCTGCTGCTTCCCTGGGATGGCAGTTTTGTCTAGAAAGGGCTGCAGTACAGTCCCACAGCTTAGCAGATAAAAACTGAAGAGTCGCTGCTAATTAGAATTAAAACAGTTCACATTTGTAACCTATTTTTTCCTAAAAATGTTTTGAAGGCATGATCTTACATCGCTCAGTGAAATGTGTTTGGCAGAGAGATATTTGAACCTGCAGATATACACGTGTATGTGATTTGTGTGTGTGCCTCCATATATTTTTATCTATATGCATATACATGCATATATATATATATATAAATATTTATATGTAAACACGCACATCCAGTGCTTTTATTTTGTGCTTTTTGTTTTCATGAGTAAGGCAGACCTTGAAAAAGCCTGTGAAACCTTTTGAAGTGTTTTTAGGAAGTTTCCAACCAATTTATTCCAGATTCTTTAATAAATTTACATTTTAACATCCCATTAAAGCCTAATTATTTGGAACAACCAAAGAAGAAAACTCAGAATTAAAAACAGAGGGAACATTTAAAGCCCTGATATAAAATGTTTGCTATTTTCATATAGTTATTTACAGCTGTGTTCTGGCTGAATTAATGAGTTAATTTATTACCTGTATATGAGTATTTATTGTTGGTGTAATTATTATGTGACTGTAAGTTTAATTAATTCCTTGACAGCGTGTCTGTGATTTCTGTGTGGAACATTAAATGTCAAACTGGCTTGCTTTGTTGCCTCATTTGTAAGCATTAAAGTATTTATGTACAGTACAAAGAAATTAGTAACAATTACTGTAAGAGATCTATTGCATATGCTAAATGAAAGCAGAGTACAAAAAACCCACCCTGTTGAAGTTCAGAGTACTTTGGATTGTTTACAAGTTAGATTGAGCATCAAACATGTGTTCAAATGCAAAAAAATAATAATCCGTGTATAATTCCTGCATGTCTCCATGTGTGTGTGTCTATTGAATGGCTTCTATTTGATTTTTGAAGAGCACATTATAGAAGGATACTTTTTACAGTGATGCAACTATGACTGATCAATATTTAACTGTGAGACAGAGGTGAGCAACTGCAGTCACATCAGTGATGATTCATTCAGTGAGAATTGCCTCAAAAACTGAGCTGATCAGATTTTTTTAAATTTAAGTGCATATTATGGCAGAAGAGGAAGCTCCACATAGCTGGAGAATTACTGGATTAGCCCCAAAAGTCTAAATGCTGCCCCATGCCTTCCCAGCAGCAGCAGGAGCAGCAGTAATAGTGACAGTATGGCCCTGGAGATCTGATTTTCATCTTAACCTCATGCTAATTCTTACTGCAAATCTGCTTAGTCAGTTTCATGTCAGAGCACCATAAATGAGCCTAAGAACTAAGAAAGGTGTGCCATGCCAGATGAATGTTTTCTTAAAAAAAAAAAAAAAATCCATTTATTTCTATTAGGAATAGAATAGAATAGAATAGAATAGAATAGAATAGAGTAGAGTAGAGTAGAGTAGAGTAGAGTAGAGTAGAATAGAATAGAACAGAACAGAACAGAATAGAATAGAATAGAATAGAATAGAATAGAATAGAATAGAATAGAATAGAATAGAATAGAATAGAATAGAATAGGGTTCAGGCAAAACTTTAGCTTCTTGCAATTTTGTATGCAAGTCTTGACAGGACTGGGTGCTGGAATTTTGCAAACCTGCTAAAGCTGAGAGTAGTTACTACAGAGTGTTGACACCCTGTAATCCTTGTGAAGCCCCTTCTTGCCTTTGTTCTGGCCCCGAATAGAATTTTACAGCCAAAGCTGTTAAATATACTGAAGATATTTTAGCAGAACTCACTTTTTGAGGTTGTTGAAGGCATGGATAGAAACCTCAAGGACAAAGTTAAATCCAGTTTTTTGGTGCAGGTATTTGGTGGTGAACTAGAATAGGAAACTTCTAATTTTTATTCAGAGCGGTCATCCTTATTTGATTGATTATTCCAACTATTTAGAATTTTTTTATTATCATATTAGAATATTGTATTCCTACCATCTGTTGAAATTTAAAGTAATAGATATAAAGTACAGGTTGGGGAAGGCCATTTAATTAACACAAAAAATTGAAAACATAGAACCTAAGAAAACTAACCATAATTTCAGGTTGATGAGGTAGCCTGAATATAACTCTTTATATTCCATATTTTAAACCTTAACATAATTAAAATAGGCTAAATCTTTTAATCTCTACATCTACTTTTCATTTACACATATGTTGATAAACAATCCAGGAGATGCCAGTGGCTTTATATAATGCTGATTGCAAAAGAAAACCTTATTTCTCACAGCAGAAAAATCCACCCACATGGAATCTTTTGAGTGGTCCAGATAATGATCTTCTGTATTAATGAAGCTTATTTGCATGGTAAAGATGCTTATTTTGTGTTCTCCTGCTTTGGTGTCATCTCAGCCTTTCATTTGCAGATTAAACAGGCAACTGAATATGGTTTGGGTTGTTTTTTTTTTTGTATAAACCTTTTTTTTTAAGTTGTTGTATTTTTTTGATCCAGGAGCATTACAGATCAAAATGATGATCTTTATGAAGTCACCATACTGATGTTCGTATCATATTAGAGTATATGGCTTAAAAGAGGTCAGTGTTAAAGGGAATAAGAAGAAATGTCTTTAGGTTCAGATATCTTCTAAGATTAATGCAGTGGTATAATTAACTAAAAAATAATAAGGGATTAATGCAGACCTAAATGAAGAGTGTTGAGCCCACAAAGTTGCCATGCAGTTACTGCAAGAGGTGATTCCGTTCTAACCACACACTGAAGTATTTATTTCATTTTTCAAAACTTTTTTCAAAATCTGAGCCACAGCTCTTTCCGGACTGGCTTATCAAGTGTCAAGTTTAATCTACATGGGTGTATAAATCCTCACATTTGAGCTGCCATAAATTAAGACTGGTTTGACCTGGAGCACAATGTTATGGAAGTAGTTAGTTCCCCTCCAGAGCTAGGGAACCATTGTTCTGTGAACAGGACCTGCAGAAAAAAGACAGATTTGCCCTAAAGAGTTTCTAGTCTAAATAGACCTGACAAATAATAGGAGGAAAGAGCTGTTATTCATATTCTCTTCTCATACCTGAAAAACTGATTCACAGAAGATGTTATGAAAAGCCCATAAAAGTCAGGAAAAGGCTCCCAGTGACTTCAGTGGATCTATGATATTATATCAGCCAAGCACTTAGGGACATGTTTAAATGATTGTCTCACTCGTGTTCCACACGAGGTTTGCAGAATAGGCTGGAAACTGCATTTCTGGTGCCAGTACTGCATGAATTACCCACAAATGCTGTAATTTTGCCAAACAGTAAATCTATTTATGGAGGCTATTCAGTCTTTCAGCAGTTAGACAATCCCATATGTAAGGGAACACGCACCTTGCATTTCAGTTAAAGCCCCCAGATCTGATTTGTAGCCTATGAAAATCAATTCAGTTCTTCAGCAGACTTTGCCTGCTGACCCCAGGGAATTTTAATCATTGATAGAAGAATTCCAAAATTGATCTAATGTTTAAGAAAGAATTTCTTCCCCGCTACCACACAAAATACTGGGTTCGTAACATCCTCAGAAACGTCTTACTCATTCTCTCTGAGTAATACACAGTAAAGTAGGTCATAATCTGGGGCATCTGAAATATCAGTTGTAGTGATTCTTGCATGCAGCAGCCAAGGGCAAGTTTCTCCCCACCAGTGCACTCTTCAGATCTCCCTGGCAGGGTCTGTGTTCAGGCTCCTCAGTGATGGCAGGGGGAGCTCAGCCCGTGCTGGGGTACAGATCATGCAAGGAATGAAATGGAAAATCATCAGGGGAGTGGGAAAGGAGCACTGATAAAAATGAGGTGGTAGCAAGCCATGAAAGAGAGGCTGACCTGTTCCAGCATACTAGAACATCAAATCCATGTTATGGTGGTATTTATTAGCATCACTAAACATTATTAATTATGCAAGGAGACAGAAGTCATGGCATGCATAATCACACCCCATCCTTCCTGTCCCAGAATGTTTATTGCCTCACATTTTCATTTGGCCAGATGAGAATGGTCTGAAGTAGAAAAGAGTGTTTCAAAGGCACCAGTCAGATTTGTGGTTTTGGCTAGAGATACCTCTAGGAATGAGAAAGGAAATCGAGGTCAAAATCCCTTGTCATCCTCACAGGGCAAAGGCATAGCTGTTGTTCCAGCAGCCTTGGGGACTGAAAAGTGGGAAGAAAAGAGAGAATAACAAGGACCACGACAGGGCCATTGGCTCAGATGGATTCAGAGCATGCTGCTCTGTTAAAAATAATTTCATGAGGAAAATGTGTTTGAGAAAGAGCTCCACGGTGGACAATGGAGAGGAGAAACAGCACCCTTGCACTTGAGCAACAAGGAGAATTCTGTGATAGCTTCACTGCCATAGCTGAGAAGATTTAACACACAAATAACTCACCTGTCCTTCAAAAATCTTCTGTGTCTCCAAAATATGTATTATATAGAGGAAAAATTAATTTAATAGAAATTCTTTACTAAAGTTAACAGCAAATATTTAATTACCCATGCAAGGCAGGAAGTTGCAAGTTTAGGACTATAACTCTGGTTTTAATATGTTGTGTTAGATCACAAGTGACACCAAACTTGAGTGGTCTGCAGCTGTGGGGGCAGTCAGTGCTGCAATGTGCAAGCACAGCTGGTTGCATTACAGATGCAATCCCAACCAGGACTTGGAACAGAAGAGGACGGCTGAGGATTTTTGGGACTGTTGGGATTGAAGGACTGTTGGGATTGTAGTGAATCCTTACTATGATTATAATGTTAAACGTTCTTATTAGAGTGTCCGAAGCAAATATTCTCCCCTTGGGTGTCCAGCAAATCTTTAAGAAAGGCTTCGTCTTGCATTTGATAATCAAGAGTAAACATTGTAAATGTAATTTACTTTTAAATGGTTTTTGTTATTGGAGACAGATCAGTGGCAATGCATAGGTAAGCATTTTTCAGTTTTACAGCAGGTAAATTAGAGTCTTTAATGCTCTTGTTTTGAAAGAAGCATTCCTGAGCTTCATCTTTTACTTTTGCTTCATCAAAGGGAATCTGCCAGTTTTGCCTCAGTTCGTGCTGGGTGTTTCTCCATGCCCTGAGCACTGTAGTTGGTCAGAACACCTGCAGCCAAAAGCTCTGTTGACTTGTCTTGGCAATTCCGGTTTGCATGTTTGCCTGCTTCAGGCATGGTTGTTCATTTTGCTGTATCTTTGAAGTTAACTTAGGCTTGCTGTTAAAATAGTGTGTGATTTTCCGTTTCCCAAATGCTTTATTCTCTCATTGACTGACACAAATCTCCCTTAGTTGTCATTAACGTCCATTAAAAATCCTTGTCTCTTATTTTGGACTTGGATATGAATTCCAGGTTCTTTTGCTTTCTTGCCTTTTAAGCAATTTTCAAAATGTGCCATAATGCTCAGTGGCAATGATAAACATTTTGCTTCTCACTCTCTGAGGAAGAGTGGGATAAAAGTCCTCTGAAGTTGTCTGATTTTTATGGGAGCTGCTGTTAATTAAGGAAGCACTGCTGAGTTTGAACAGAAAATGTCTCAGTTCTTACCTGCTGTGAGTGTATCTGGTAGGATGCAGGGCCTGGAAAAAAAGGTCCTCTAAGGTTTGAATATTACTCAGTAGAGAGTCTCCAAAACTACCTGAGCATAACTGCATTGCTAATAACCATTGACAACCATTCGTGTTAATCATGTGGAATTTTTGGCTGCTAAGGGAAATGCAGCAGAGGCTGGAAAATTGGAATCCTACCAGTTTAGAGACCATCGCTGCTGTGTGCAGGGGAAAAGCCATCTGTAAAGGAGGAAAAAAACCAACTTTCTATTGACATTAGATCAATAGGAACTGAAAAATAGATTGACATTTTGGATATTAGGATGTTCATAGATTGAGAGGAGAGCTGTGTATTTCACCTGAGGGGTTCTGGTAGCAAACAATCCTTGTGATGCTCCAGCTGCCCCAGGGGTGGGGATGCAGCTCTGGAGGGAGACCCACCCTGGCTGGTTCCTCCTGGGGGCTGCACAAACCCTGGGCTGGGGAAGGCTGAGCGAGGACTGAGCAATAATCAACAGTGCCATCTTGTGAGCACATCCTGCACGTCCGTGCGGGAATTCAGGCAGCAATAAAAATCACATTTCTGCGCTGCTGCCTGTCAGGAGTATCCAGGTCTGGCTGAGCAGCTCCCTGTTCAAAATGCCAGGATCAGGGATTGTCTCCTTACATTAACAGAGTCCTGTCCTGGCCATATCCCCTGATCCTGTAGGCAGGGCCTTCTGGTGGTTCACCCTGTAAATCAATACCTGCTATCAAATACAGTAGTGCATAGCAGTATCTTACCTTCTTGTATCCCCTGTGACCTTTCTTCTTTGCTTTCTTGTTGTCATTCAATGAGTAAGAGCATGCAAATCCACCATGAAAGACGTTTTAGCAAATAATAGTCAATCCTACTTTATAAAGAATGATTTATGATATTATTTCTGTTACTCGTTATTGGCTCCATTCCTCGAGATGATGAAGGACCTATCTTTATTAACCTCAGCTAGCTGAAAACATTTCATCTATGAGTTTTTCTGAAGAAATGCATCTTGCTAACTCATGATGGAAGGCATCTGTGCTGACCCATCAGCGCTGCTGTGACTTTCAATATATTATACTTAATAACAGATAAACATCCTTAGCCAGAAACAGAATCCTGCACTGCAGCTTGATTACATCTGCAAAGAACAATGATTGCCCTGACTATCTGAATACAAAAACAGTGAGTGATGGCAAGCAAACACAATCTGTTTAGAGCCCTGTGATGAAATACTTTCAGTGCTCAAACCAAGGGTTTGTCATTATTCCAAGGTGGTGTGTTCTCCCCCAATGGATTGGAGCAGTTGCCCCTAACCTAGGTGAGGAGATAGTGAACACAGGAGCACCTGCAGCGGAACTTTTCAAACTAAAAGTGAGGCAGAATGGCTTCATAAAAGATTGCTGGAACAATGCAGTCAAGAGGAACAGCCGCTGTGGGTTTCTTCATGCCAAGGCTGGATGCTGCCTGGAAGATAATGTTTGGACAAATGTAACTATTTTGCTCAAGCAGAATGATTGTGAGTAAAAAAATTACCGTGATGCATTACTGTTATTTGCTTTTAAACCCGTTTTAAAGAACTAATTGATACCACTAAATATATTTTTAGGGAAAAATCCTTAATCTTGAACAAAGGTATTATAAAACTTACTAAAAGACCAAAGCCTTTGACGACAAATTTATTTGTACCTTTGTTGCATTAGTAGCCTCTGTGTTTTGAGGGCCTCTGGGAGCTTCACTGATATTGATTTGATGCTCTGGGTCTGTACCAGGTCAGACGAGATGGATCTCTGGTAGACATCACCTGGGAGGCCACAGCTTGTACAGTGCAGGTAGCAGCATTCAACTTCAAAGGCTCACTAGAATTTTAACTGGTAAATATTACAATAACAGGTTTTTGTGGGATAGCCAGAGTCTTCCTCCTTTCAAGGCCCATTCATGTAAAGGAAAATAGTAAGGAGAAAACCAAAGCAAACCAAAACCCCATAAAACAAAAAACCTTAACCCAAATCAAACCAAACCAAAAGAACCTGTTCAATTATTTTGGATATCTTCGCCATTTTTCTTATGACCAGGATATTGTTATGGTACCGTTGTGCTCTGATGTAGAAAGCAAAGAATTTTCTTTTACACTGCTTAATTGATTTATATACAAACACATACATATATAGAATATATTGCTGATGCAATACCCAAAGGGAAAGAAAGGAGCAAAACAGACATTTTGGTGTGTTTGTTGTCAGGAAATGTCATGATTCATCTTTCATGAGCATCTGCAAATATGCATCTGCCAAATCTATTTTACTAAAAGCTTGTTCTCAGCCAAACATATTCTCACCCCAAGAATACAACATTTTTGATTGACAAGCAGAAAAGCATTAATGATTACTTGAATGTCTCTACAGATTCCCACACTCCCATTTTCTGCTGCACAATGGGAACAGGGACCATGATTCACTCTCACTGTCACATGGTAGGACCAACTTCATTGTTTTTCCAGTTCTGTACATATCCTTTTGAAGTGACACAAAAAAACAAACAAGGCCTTACAGGATGAAGACCAGGGCTCACCCTCAGTGGTTAGCTTTGCTTAAAAATTTACTTAGCTCCTAACTGCTATTTCCAGATCATTGCATTCTAATCTGCATGGGGCACTACTAATGAAATGAAATTTGCGGAAGCTGGTGTCGTTCTTGGCAGTCTATGGCAGTCCAACAGATAAAACTGTGGTAATTATCGGGGCTCATCAGACCACACAGCTTCCTGTCTCTCTCTGATTTCATTCAGCTCTTGCTCGCACACTTAGAGAACAAAATTTCCATTAAAGCTGCACAATGGAATTGTAACCCATGTTTTAACAGGTTGAACACAAAAATCGCACTGGGGCATTAAACTAGCGCTTGATACCCTCTGATAAGGATATCCTTTGCCATTCTGTGCCTACCTTTCAGCTGAGACTAAACATTACAGAGCACATGAGGTTGCTGCTGAGCTTCCTGACAGTCCTGAGCCATAGTCTGTTGGTTTTCATTAGGAGCAGGGGAGAGAAGGGAGAGGAACTGTTCCTATTTATTTTGGCAAATGGTGTCAACATCTTCTGAAATCAGCAAACAGTAAACCCAAACCAGGGACATTAAACTGTATTTAGAATCATTGGAATAACTTATGTCCCTTGATTAGAATTAAAGCTCAGGTATTTTAATATGCAGTGCTGCTCTCTAATCTTAAACCCCAGCTCATTTCAACATAGAAATAAAGTCATGCCCTGGAGATTGCAATTAAATGTGGATAACATCACATCATGGTTTGCCATAAGGATTGTTTTTGGGTAGTGTAAATGATAAAGTGCAGAAAGATCACCAATTATTTCCAAGTATCATTTTGTAGTATGAGAAAGTAGGGGGAAAAAAAACCAACCAACCAAACAAACAACAACAAAAAAATCTATGTTCCAACAGTATTTGTTGACTTTTCCTCTTCATCCTTAGTGGTAAATTGACAGCATTTCATTAATTAATTTATCTTGTGCTTCCTTCCTTGACAGGTCCATTTCTAATTTAATCTGGGGTTTTTTGCCAGAGAAAAAAACTTCACTAACCTCTTCTTGTTTAATGTTTAATTGTATTTTTATCTTTTCTTTAAAAGCAGCAAACCTATCAGTAAAATGTTTTAGTGTGTGCAAATCCCCTGTAGCTGTCCACGAAAGCCATTTAGAAGGACTGTCCCTTTTACTCTATTTTTTCTTTTTTTTTTTTTTTTTAAGTTCTCTTCATTCATGTAGACTAAAAAAATATTCAAAACAACAAAACAACAACAGAACTCTGTGTGGTTCATTTCTTTTCTGATGTGGGGTGAATTTCTGCGCTGGAAATGCAAATACCTGTTCTGGCTCTCTCCCTCCCCGTCCTGCTGCCCACCCCTCCGGGGTGCAGATTAGAGATGTGGTCTCCTGTATAAAAAGGATAAGTGAGTTAATAAAAAATAAAGTACATAGGAGGCCTGAGTAAATGGAGCATATAATTTTTTCATGAGCTGGTCTCTTAAGTTTCATTTTGCAAGGCATCATGATTTCCTACATATTTATGAAAATATGAAAGAGTGAACTTGATGCTTAATGTGAAATCTACTTAGCAATTTTAAGCAAGGCTGTATCTTGCTTTCCCTGTCAGAAACCCCAGAATCTTTCGCAGGCACTAGCACAAATGACGGCAAGATCTGTTTGGAGTTTCTGTAATACTGCAAACCTTCCTCCAGAACTCCTTGTCTTACAGAACAAGTCTGCTAGCCAGTTTCGGCTGTTTGGTAACATATTTGACAAAAATATTGTCAAACTGGTTCTCAAGGATGGAATTCAGATTCTACAAGAATAAAAGTTGGTTAAGATTGATATTACTATATATATATAATAAAGTGCTACTTTTAAGAGAGATGGGGGAGTATAAACTTTTGAGAAACTTATGAGAGAGGAGTGGGGTTTTTTCTAACATCCAAATGGTATTTTCAATCTTGGAAGCTCTAAAGCAGTTTATAATGATAATTAGGCATAAATGTCCCCATTTCACAGCTGTGCAAACAGAGGGAAACAGTTCTGTAACCTACTTACCAAAATCTTACAGAGGTAAGCAAATCTTGAGCCACCAGATTGCAAGCACTGGTTCGTTAAGATTGCTTTTGTGTGCCTGCTTCTTTTTAGCTAAATTAATTAATATTGATATATCAAAGCAGCAAAAGCAGACCTAGATCTCAAGCTCGTAAGATGACCTGCTTCACTTCTGTGCAATGTTACATTTCTTTGATAAGATATCAGCTTCCGAACAATTCAATATATGTCAGTTCTCTGCCTTTGAAGAGCATTAAAATTTCCAGTTTCACGTCTGGGGAGTTGTAAAGCAGCACAAGTGCTTGTGTGTAGCACTGTGAGAGCGCTCAGGAATGGAGCAAGGAACCATCCAGGTGCTACCCCAGACACTATCTGCAAGGAAGGCATTGAGGAAAGGTGCTTGCAAACAACCAGGCTTTGCAGTTTTCCAAGTACACAGCATATAGGATCCTGCTTTAGCAACATCTCCATGACAACTGCTTTAGAATTCATGCCACATAATATATAACTTTGCTGTAAAAAAAAAAAAGAAAAAAAAAGGGCCCTGCCAACATACTAACAAGGCCGCATTCTTGAAAATTAAATGAACCTGAAAGATTTTTTTTAGCAATCAATTAACCATTAAATAAAGCTTAAGGGACATTAGACAGTAAGAATGACAGTATTTATGGCTTTGATGTGATCATGAAATCTCATTCCTTGTTTCTCCACCATTCTCACCATTTCAAATCCCCATAATTGATACTCATGCAACATTTCAGTCAATAGCTATAAAAGGGAACGAAGAGCCCGAAATGGCTTTTTAGCGTTTAATGAGTAAATACGATCGCACTGAGCTTCGTATTTCACAATTTTTTCTAATCAGTCTTGTTTTAACGGAAAGAGTTGAAGTGTTTGAGGCCTATCAACAGGTTTGGGGATAGGTAAACAATAGAATGATGGCAAAGATAATGGAAAAATGTGTTCTAATGTGGTGAAGAGAATTAAAACTATTAAAATGCCTTTCCCAGTTATTGCCTCAATGCCAAGATAACCAATCAAATGAAACTGCTGCTGTAAGATTAATAGACATTCTGAAAGGTGTGAAATGCAGTGTAAGTTTAGATCTGTAAATTTACCAAGACAACAGAAGTGTAGATAAATCGTGAGAGGGAGAAACAGATTCCAGATTTTTACTGGCCATATCCTACTTCAGGAGACAGAAAAAGGAAACAAGAGTAACAGGGAAAAGCATGTTACGTTCATGGATTTTGAGCATCCCATTAATTGTTCTGGTTTAATTAACATCTTCTCATTTTTACTTGGTAATTTTATTTTAAATAACGAGTCTAGGAAATGCTGGGACACAGGCCTTGACTTCCTTCTTTCATAGCATAAAAAGGGGATCTGCCATCATAAGACTGCTTAATTGTTTTTTATGCTGACTTTTGTATTTGGAATTGTGTGTTATGTTGTATAGAATATGTATTGATTTCAGAACTGAGGAAGAGAAACTGCACAAGACCTCAATAGGAAGGAATTACCAAATGACAATAGAAGACTTCTGTTGGGTTATAAAATTCGGTTAAAGAAACACCAAGGCAAAAAACTACATTCTGGAATGAGAAATACAAGTCCAAACTACAAGGACCTCCTCATGAGACAAGTTACTGACTTCAGTTTAGAGGTTTTAGCCACCAAAAAGACAAGCTTAGCTCCCCAGTGAGACCTAATTCAGGAAAAATGACATTACTGGCCAAGTGTAGCAGCTGTGCAGAGCTAATCCCAAAGCAGGGTGTGCTTATATCACAAACACATGATGAGTTTGACTGTTTTCTGAGTGCCTTTCCTTATTGAACTTCCTCCAGTGGATGAGGGGAGAATTGAACTCAAACATCCAGCAACAGTTCAAAATAAGACTGATGCTTCACCCTGTTTTGCAGGGTTCCAGGTACGCAGTGTTATTTTGAGATTTATGTGACTCTGGAGCAGAATAAACATTACTTGGTTTACAGAGAGGTGGAATCTTGGTTTGAAAATAGACTAAATCTAGTGCTTGAACCTAAGGAATTGAGGCAATTCCTTATTTCATCTCTTCAGGGCTATATACTAATTTGTATTTTGGGGTTTTGTTTGTATTGACTGTCGTGTTCCTTAGCTCCTGGGGCTTGTGCTTCTGCAGAGCACTCAGACTTTAACAGCGGGGGAGTGGAAGAAGGGGAACATTTTGTACAGCATAAGGACAGTTTAATTTTCCACAGCTAAAAATGATAAAAACTCCCAGGGGAGTTGAGCTGCATTTTTCTTTTAAACAACAAAAAAAATAGGCTCCTCTCAGTAGATTCTACAAGGTCCATAGACAAACTTCTGCTTTCCGTTTTGGCAGCTGGTTGCATTAACTCAAGTAAGGAATGGGGGAGGCAGTTGCACACAAATATCGATAACAATGCAATGGCAAAGATGATCAGGTACAATTCTATTGTTGCCAGTTGCAGCCAGAGTGGCTGGGGGTCTGGGCTGAATGAGGTTGGGCCTTCCACAGATGAACTTTCTCAGTAATAGCACTGTCAATTATTAATGTAATAATGTTGACCACTGAGAAATATTTCTTTTTTTTCTAACCATGTCATTCCACGTTTCACTTATTCCCCTAACCCTATATATTTATTCCTTCCCTTCTGTCTCCAATCCATATAGCTCTGGAATATTTCTTTCCTTGTACGCACACTATTGGCTCTGCTAATTCTTCCTTTTTCCTCTTTCTTCGAAGAGCCACTTCTGTGTTGAACAATCTTCCTCCATCCCTGCCTTCAACTCTTGTCTTCCTCTCAGCCTTCCAGGCTGTGCTGCTCAGCATGCTGATATTTGGGTCTTGTACAATGCTAAGAATATCAGTGTTTAATAAATATCAGCATGGGGAAGACACAGTTGCCGTAAGAGAAATAAATAGCTCTGGAAAAAATCGAGATGCTGCTGCCTCTGCAGCAGCCACTGGCTGCACTGACTGTAAAATGTAACTAATAACTAAATTGTGAGTTTTGGTGTGTGCTAAAGAATGTCACACATGCAGATGTTTACTTTCCATTATCCTGGAAACCCCCAGAATATATATCTTTGTGGTGCAATGTAAACTCCTTTCAAGATGACATTTAAGAGGAATTTAATCCGTATAGAGCACTAACAAACTGAAACACAGCGGATTTATTCATTTAAGAGAATTATTCATTTAATTTTCACCATTTAGTATTTATATTCATTTACCATTCATTTATTCACTTCATTTTTATTCATTTATTCATTTATCAAATATTCATTTTAATGGTTTTCATTATCACTATAGTAACTGTAGGGACAGATTTGCAATAATTTTATTCCTTAAATAGGTTTAGTCTTGGAAAATCTACAGAACAGGGTAAGGCCACTTGCTCTGTCAGGTTCATTCCCTTTTCTCAGAATTGTTTGTCTCTACTCCCCTTGTTTCTTTACAGCTTTCCCTTGCTTCTCCTAAATTCCTTTCTATGTTTTATGACAACAGCTTAGTTTGGTGATATTAGACCAAACGCTTGACTGATGTGAAGGACTGAAATCTGAGTGTTATTATTCAGTGCTTTGGACACTGATTTAGTCTGCTTGTTTCTCCACATATTTTTCTTTTCTTTTCTCTGTATAATGGCTTTTCCTCGAAAATTCACCTCTCATTCCCTTTTAATGCCAGTTCCATTTCTATGTAAATGAGTCCCCTGCAAGCCAGGGAACAATGACCTTTTAAGCAACAAGTGTTTTGAACTACAGCAGAAGAAAGTCTAAACCTCTGAAAACATTGGGTTCTGTGTATTAATTTCCATTGAAGCACTGAGAATTCAGGTATTTTGATGGTTTTGGTTTTTTTTTTTTTAAGATTTTTTTTCTCTGATGTGAAAACAGTGGATGAGTAATATCTTTCAACTTCACTAAACATCAGATTATGTTTTTGATGAGGAGACCAAGGATTGGACCATCTGATACCTTTTATATAAGGCCAGTGCTTTTGAGGTGGAATTCTAATTCTTTGGTTGTAGCCATATAACTCATCATAGACTGATGGGTGCTTATGCACTTGATGTCTATCACCAGTCACCTAAAAGAGGATCTTAAGTGTAGTGAAACTTTATCCTGGGGAGCAGGACATTCACAGATGAGCCCAGGCTTGTTCTTGGTGAAGGATTGTTTGTGTTTTTTACCCTTCCATCTTCAGTGATCCCCAATGTCCTAGAAAATCTCTCCGTGACTGCTTTAGTTCTTCTTTGTATCACAACTTCAGAACCGTGGCAATATCTTGTCTTCTCTATTTAAACCTTTTCTTCCTTAATCAAACCCTGCATTTGGAACTTAATTCTCTTTAGACAGCTCTGAATTCAGGCCATTCCCATCATGTAATCTTTCACAGCACATCTGTGCTATGAGTTGTATCAGAAACTTTGGTGCTGTGTCAACAACAGAAACACAGCTGAAATACTTCGTGATTGGTTGGTTTGTACCTATATTTAACACCTGCCGTTTTTAAAATTATTATTTATATCACCAATGGAAAAAAATCCTCTATCCTTGTAGAAAGCATCATGAGCTGGGTATTCCCTACAATCCTATATTAAATAAACCAAACTGCTGCAGATATTTACATTCAGAAGGTTATCTTTGTTGCCAGAAGAGCTAGAAGTAATTTTCTTTACAATGAGATCATAAGTTTGTGGAGTGTGTTGTGACCCTGCAGAAAAACCTCTTCATACTCCACCCCGAGGCTGCAACTCTAATTTTGAGAACCATTGCTCTGGAGGCTTTTTATCAGCTCCAAAAATATCTTATCTCTGGTTGCTTTTAACTGCATAATAAGAGGTCATTTGAAATAGGTGATGTCTTCTTAAGGGTTTATAATCCAAAGCCCATAGTTCTCAATGAACATTCATTGATTTCAGGGACTCTGAATCTAGGTATTTATTCATAATATGTGGTGTTGGCTTAGTAAATTTAGTAGTATTAAGATATGAGGAAATGGGACTGCCTGCTAAAGCTGGACAGAAATATTCTAGTGGCATTTACTTTGTCAGATAAAACCTTGGACTTCCTGTGAATCTAAATATTTTTCAGCAGTCTGCCTCCTTAATTAACCTCAGCCTGAGAAAGCAATCCTCTTTCCAGCTCACCTGCCCAGCTCCTGAGAATTCTTTTAGCCGTGGAGAGGATGTCCCAGGGCTTTTGGGGAGCTGCAGTGCCATCTGTGGGGTTATAGCCTGCAGGAGCCTTGGGCTCCTCTTCCTGAGGCTGATTTCTCTGAGGGTGAACCTGGAAGGTTAGGCCCAGACACAGCATAAAACATCATTAACATAAATGTCTATTCTTCTTTACACTCCAAATAATTTTCTTCAAAATATTAGAACTTCCTACAAAAAGTTGTTTTGCTTTTTTTTTTTAAATCTGTCAATGAACCTTGCCCCACAAAAAATAATCAAAGTGTATATTCAATTAAGAGGAGACACAGTTTATACTTTCTTTCATCTCATTGTCTCGTTCAGGGCTTGAATGAGTTTTATATTGGAGAGAGTTTCACTCTCCCCCCCCCTCAGCAGACTGAAGTCAGTGGGAAGAGATCTGCTGTGTGCTTTACCCCTCTGGTGTGTGCATGTGTATTTTTTCATTAAATCTGAACATTAACCTGATGGCCTTTAGGCACAATACTTTCTGAAAAACTTAGGCGTGCTGATTATTGCTTGCTTTCCAACTCCAGATCCTCTCACAAACACTACAGGGACCTCATTAAATTCTGCAGCTGTATTACCCTCCTTCTTTATTAACTTCCTTCAAATATCCTGCCGTGGTCTAATGTCTTCTCTTGTCAGCTTCACTCCACTTTATACACCTGAAGGAGACTTTATCGTTCTTATTTCCTTGCTCTGAAAACTTCATTCATAGCCAGTTTTGACTTCTCAGGGTATTTTTTTTTCGCTCATCCCTCCATTGTATCAACCTTTGTAGTCCCTTGATAATATTCTATGCTTTTTAGGCATGACATGCATTTTTTAATCATTATTTTAATTTCCTGATTTAAATCTAAATAGGGCAAGAACTACAGCAGAAACATAGATGGTCTTGTAATCTTTTCCTTTGTCCTAAAAAAAAAAAAATGAGAACTTGCAATAACATGAAAAAATAGTCTCAAAACCTGGAGAAACCTTATCTTTATTTTTAGGAAGCTCTTAGTCCAGTGACTAAACCAGTGGCTATAAAAGGCAGCCCAATTCACTGCTGCATCCTAAAAGTCAGAGCCACAGCCACTCATTGCCTCTTGAATCTGCCCACAAGGGCTTTGTATTGATTCCCCAACTCCTGCTTCCACTCCAGGCTCTTCTGACCTTCATGGCAAATGTTCCTTTTGCAAGAAAGGTGAAAGATGCTTTTGTGAGGGACCTCTACCTATTATATCCAGTCTTACTGGATATTGGCCTGTCTGCAGAGACAAATTTAATCCTTAACTTCTTTTACCAGCTTCAAGAGACTTAGTTTTACACACTTCACCTGGACTGGCCATTACTTCTTCACATTATTTCCTATTGTTAGAGATTGGGCTTGATGGGCCCTATCTCTGTGTCACTCTCAGCAATGAATGATCATGGAAACACATTTTGGCAAAATTAAGGATACTGGAAAAATTGATATTAGTCTCCTCTTCATGAAAAGTTAGAAATTGTATAGACAGAAAAATTATTTCAAGAAAACAATATAATAAAGGAATGTAACAATTATCTCATGCAGAGCCTGCTCAGGTCAGCATTTTAGAGAAGTCTGTATTTCCTGCTTCCAAGTACTTATGATGCTCAGTGCAATCTGTTAAACAAAGTCAACTAGGCAAGACTAATGCCAAATCAATTACAGTCACTAATGTCTCATACAACTGCAGAGCAAAAATATTCCGAGTTGAATGTAGCATTCATTACAGGCAGCAATACATTCTTAATCTGAGCTTCTGAAATTAAGTATTCTGCTGAAGTACAAGGGAGGACTTCTCATATGTTAGGACTTTCTGGTGCTGGTGTTCCCAATATTTTCTTATGGTTCTAGTCTTATGGTTAATTTCCTTATGATTGCTAATGTTCCTGCCATGCTGAAATGGAACTTGGGTCATTGTTGTATTTTACAGTAATATATAACACTGAATATTCAGTGTCTTACTGGTCTAACAGGTCTTCATTCTAATCACTTAAAAACTGTTCCTGTTGATTTCAGAATATTTCTTGAATAAATCAGAATTAATTATGGGATGCAGAACTCAGTTTCTCAAATGATTCGGGGGGGGTTTATTAGGAAAAAATGGACTCACACATGCAGAAATTATTCCTACCTACAGAGAGGCATCAGTGTGATTATATTTTCACAGATTGATAAAGAGACCAAAGGACATGCTTTGCTCTAGGATTTCCTTAGGGCAATTAATAGGGCAATTACAGCTGCCCTGTGTTCACTTTACCACCACAGGATCCTCAATAGTCCAAGGTGCAGTGATGGTACCAATACCTCATTCCTCACCTTTATCTGAGCTTTAAATGTTAAAACTTGATCATACAATCTCTGAATGGTTTGGGATGGAAGGGACTGTAAAGATCACACAGTTCGACCTCCTGCCATGGCAGGGACACCTCCCACTGTCCCAGGTTGCTCCAAGCCCTGTCCAGCCCGGCCTTGGACACTTGCAGGGATCCAGGGGCAGCCGCAGCTTCTGTGGACACCTGTGGCAGGGCTTCCGCACCCTCACAGGGAAGAATTCCTTCCTAATATCCAATCTAAATTTACCCTCTTTCAGTTTAAAGCAATTTCCCCTTGTCCTTTCACTACACGCCCAAGAAAGAAAGAAATACTTCCAAATCCTTTATTTTGCAGAATATCCATTAAGAGAGATACCATTTTAAAAGGCAGAAGATATATACTTTTTACTTTTCCTATCTGCTGAGTTCTCTGACAATTTGATATGCATTCTGGCTGCTTATGCTGGTTATTATTCCCTGCCTACATGATGTACCCCAGCCTGTGTGAACTCAAAGCCAGCCCAAGAGCTGTGCAGCAGGAAACCTGCAAAACACACAATCCTTTTCATCTGTACTCTGCACTTAGAACTGTGTGTTTTCTTGTCACAGCACTGCTCTTACAGGGATTTGTGCCCATGCAGTTCCGGTCCAGCAGCAGTGTGGGTGCACGACCTGGAAAGCACTCCCAGAAATCAGGCTGAAAACTTGTTTTCTTCAGAATTGGTTGTTTCTTTGTGTACAGGGAGTAAGGACAAAGCATGAGCAGCAGAGATAGCTTCAGTCAAGGGTAGATCTAGAGGAGAGGCCATTCTGGGGCTGTCTGATGTGTCAGCTCACAGGGAAAATCAAGGACTTGGAGTGCAGGGCCAAGGCAGTGACACCTGCTAGAAACTGCTGCTGCTGCTGCTGCTGCTGAGGAAGGAGGTTTGCTCAATTTGCTGCTATATATTCCTGCTACTATATATTCCTGGTCAAAGAGAATGAAAAAAACTACTAGACCCATCTCTCAGGGTACAAAAGAAAATGTTCGAGTCTTTTTCATGGCTGTAAAGAATAAGAATAGAAAGCAGAATTAACATCCATTTTTAACAACTCATCTTTGCTCTCCCAGGATCCTGGGAAAACACCTGCTGAGTATCCTAGAACTCCCCAAAGATGCTGTACAGAACTGACATCCTTTTCAGCTGTGGCTCCCAGGAAGTTTTTTTTCATATCAGAAAAATTATGCTGTTTAAGGGATATTTGAAATTTTTTCAGAATTCCTTAATTGTTTAAAAAAAACCCTAAAAACTGTTGAGGGGTGGGGGGGAAGGAGTGTGGGTGCACATTTCAACACCTTTTTACTAAGCTTAAACAAGGCCTTCATTATTTGCACATATGCTTATTTTGCTGTTTGTTTGTTAGTTCTGGTGTGGTTTACTTAGGATTTTCCTGTATAAATAACTTAGCAACTGTGCACCATAACATAAGCATTGAAATGTAGGTTTATTTATAAGCTCTTAGAAGTTATAAAATATACTTTGAATTACTTCTGTATGTGTTTGTATCTTTGAACTCACTCTGCTGAGACGCTGAAGGTCCATGGCCCTCTGTCCTCGTGTCCCTGGCATGAAGGTTGGCCCTGTGGTTTGGGTGACCTCAATCTGTCAGCTCTGTCTCAGGGAATGTGTGAGAGTGTGTTTAACTCATCCCCTGGCATTGCACAGTGTGGAAGTTCTGGGCTCTCCAACAGCCTGTCAGGAATTCAGCAGATGATACGTGTGAATCTCGGAGAGAACGAGAGAAATGTTGGGCAAAACATTTTGTGTTTAGCGAGAGGCATTTCCTGACAAAACTCTGCCGTGTTGAAAATGTTTTCCATTCTAGCTCTGTTTCTTGAAAAACTAAATTTGCAACCAACTGCTGCATAGTAAATGGATGTAAATTGTAACTTACATCAGAGCAGGCTGTGACACAACAATATCTTTGTTCTCAGGGAGCAGGGGAGTTGTGGCCAGAGCAGAGCTTTGCTCACATCCCAAGTCGTAAGGCTGACACTGTCACTGCTGTGCCATCAGTGCCAACCAACAGCTTTGCTGAGCTCCAAAATTCTGGCTGTGAAAGAAAGCAAAACACATTCCCAATTACTGTGATTCTTATCTTCATTTTTGCAAGATACCATTGTCCTGCACTACTAAGTTATTTTATATTCTAGTTGGCAATACAGATTCTCCTCATTATTATGGCAGTTCTCTTCCCTTTTATTCCAATGTAAATAAGTAACAGATTTTCTGAAGTCAAGGAAATTAAATATCTTGTTTTATCAATGCAAGTGAAAAAGCGATTCAAGCCCCGTGTTTGTTTTATTCCTGGCTTTGCTTTCAGCAAAATTTTAGGTGTGGTAAATACCACAAAAAAAAAAAAAAATCCGTGTTCCAACGTACAAGACAGCAGCAAAATGTAGATCTCTTGGTTTCTTTGTATCTTAGTGTGTGTATAAAATTAGTACAGAGCTCCAGAAAGATATGAAAGAGGCCTACCCAGGGCGCAAGTGCACAGGGCCAGGCAATTGGTGTTGTACTGTGCTATTTGCTGTGCCCTATTTTCACAGACAAACAATTTCTGCCACCAAAAAATGCATGAAAGTTCAGAAATTTCAAGAGTCCCTGTGGTGCTGCAAGCTGGTTTTTTTTCTTCTGTTGTTTTTGGTGCTCTTAGTTTCTCCTAACTAGTGCCAGCATAAATCACTTATTTTTCTAAAGGGGGATTTCATTCTGAATTTCAGCATGATCATACTAAAGAAGGTGCTGCCAGCTCCCACTTTCAGTTTTCCAAAGGCATAGCCTATCCAGGGGGCAAGACCACTTGTTCTGCAGGTACCCAGAGAATAGGGTATTTGGGACAGTTAAGAAGAAAAGGTAAACAAAAATCTCTCACCATATTTCAAATGCTTTGTGCCTTAGATTTCTATGTGTATATGTAGCTTTGTAGCTTTAATATATGAATTAATAGATTTCACAAATTAGTAGTATGATGTGAGGCAAGATATACAATATATAAATTTAATACCTTCTTATTATAAGATCTCTCGCTTCTGGAAAATGACACAGGGATCAGCAGGAAAAATAAGGTAGAATTTCAGCCGCTGATACAGTGGTTTTCCCCTCCTAGACACTACAGTAAATCCAGTTCCCTGAAAGCTCATCCCATCTGGCACTGAACGTGTTCCAAGGCTCACGTGCCAAAGTGCAATCCTGCACGTGGATCTGCTAAGATCTGTGCACAGAGCACAACCAAGTTTATGGAAAAATTTATAGCAGCTTTAAAGGAAGCGCCTCCTTAACAAGAGCTCTGGAGTGCCATTGTCTGCTCTGGATGTGCAGCCAGAAATCTGCCAGGTGTCGAGGGCTGGGGTGGGTACAGTCACCAGGGCTGTGCTGAGGGCTGGACAACCCCATGAGAAATCCACAATAACTGGGGATCCCTCTCCTCTACAGCTTCACCCCTCAAAGCAGAGCCATAAGAAAATTTTGGGAATGAAGTAAACTCAGTAACCCCTGCTGTCATCCACAGCAATGTCTTTACACCTAAGCAGTCACTCCTGCATTGCTGACAAACTCGTTTTCCATTTTAGCTTTGACTTAAAAGCAAAATATGATGTTTTAAAAAATTTTGGTTGTTGTAGTGAGTTCTGTACTCCTAGTCCTAATAGATGTTGGCTTGTGACTGGAGCAGTTTAATCCCTGAATGTCCCCCTTTAGCTCTTGTTTCTGCCTAAAGGCAAAGATTTCATTATGGTACATGCCCATGCTAACTGTGTGTTAGCCCAGCTCCTCCTGCCCAGTGTGTTACATAAATAAGGTAAGACTGACAGTCTCCCAAATCCTTTATCAGCTGGCAGCACAATCCTTTAAAAACCCTTTTCTAGCTTGTGGTAATATGTTCTGTTTTATGATGAATCCACTCAGGACTTTGCCAAGGGCTTTGAGGGGAAGGACAAGGTTTGAATATAGAAAGACTGGATATTTTTGGGGGGCATTAATTAGATGAGCCTTCCTTAAAATTCAGCATTGAAGAGGCTCAGTGGAGGGCCAAGAGCTGCTGTCACTGCGCAGGTTGGACATGGCAGCACTTCCTTCAGGGATAATTCACATCCCACCCCTACTGTCACGACAGGACAAGAGACTATGCTGGAAATCAGCTGAAGTTAATAGAATTGTGCCAAGTACCACACCTGAAGGTTTTTCTCTCTACTAAAATAAATCTGCTCTTCAGGTCTGCAGCACTATTCTTCCAAAACCTCTTATTTGCAATTTACTAATGGAGAAAAGTCATATTTATTTAGGGAGGAAACTTCCCATTAGAAGTTCAATATGTTTGTAAGGACATCATGTTACCAAAACCACGTTTTCATCTTCCAACCAAGACTTGGCTCAGCTTCACCTAGCTCAGTGTGATGTTTTTGGTTTTGCCTGGTGACTGGCAACCCCCCAAAAATGTAGTAAACAAATACATAGTAAGGAGTCCAGGATGAGCAAGATTCACAGCTGCTCTTCTCCAGTAGTAAAAACCTTGCTACTAAAATATGATGTACTGATAGTTTGTTGTGGTTTTGTCTTGTTTCTCTTTGGCAGATCTTTAATAGTTGTCACCTAAGCACTCACAGTAATAGGGTTCAAGACAGATATAGAGAAATACAACAAAATGTGTATGTTTGTACATGCCTTAAATGAGCTCAAAAATCCCTTTATCATCCTGATATCCCTTATATCATCATGCTATTTTGCTGGCAAGCTGTGCAGACGGGCCTCAGTATTAAACCAATTACTGTATCAGAAGAATTTGATTTTAGGATGAGCAAAAACCTACAGAGATATGTAAATCCTCTGCTGTCACAGTGGGGGAGATCCAGCCATATTTATGACTTCATATGAACTCCAAAAGTTCATCTTTAAGAAGTTTTCTTGAGCCATAAGTGAAGGGAGGGTCAGCAGTCCCCTACAAGGAATGTTGGTTATCCTTCCTAAAGTCTAGGCAGTGATGTTCATGGATGACCAAGAGGGACCATTCCCTGCTGGGGTGACAAACTGCTCCTTTTTAACCACCTTGCAGGGTTAGCTGATGATAAATTCTTCACTAATTTACTGTGATTAGCTTTCTGCCATGCCATGGCCGTGGGAACGTGCCAGTTCCTTAGCACATGCTCCAAGCTGCGTCTTAAATTGATGTAAAAATGATCCATTTCCTTCCCACCTTGATACAAGCACGTAAATGAAAACAGCATTAAGTAGTTCATTGGTGGCTTTTTGTCTTTGCTATGTGCAGTAACAACCAACTGCTCCAGTGGCACAGAAGGAAGAACTTCGGGGACATTTTTTTTACAGGGATATATAGAGAAGTGGAGAATTTTGGTTACTATTTTCAGCAGAAAAGCATTACTTTTTCATAAATATTGCATTGCACTGAAAATATTCTAGATATAGCCTTGCGTGGCTAATTTTCTTTTGTTGTTGTTGTTGTTCAGCTTAGGGAGAGGTTTAGGGCATAGGATGGGAGGAAGTTTAATTTTTTTGAGGCATGACCCAAAGAGATTTCGATACCTTATTTGATCTGAGAACATTTTTCTTTCTTTAGTTGTTCACTACCACTGAGATAGTTGATTAATAAAACTGGAGCTGCAGAAATAGTAACAATTAGTACCAGGAGTGCTGTGCACCTAAGTGCACTGCAAACACACATTTTCTCTTACCTTTTACTCATTAAATGGTTCCCCTCCTCAGATGAGCACTGCTAACCTAATGGCTTGCTAGATCACACAGTGAATCAGAGGGAGAGCTGTGGAAACAAGTTTAAGGGCATGAAGCTACAAATACTCATGACTATGAGGAACTTTACTCTTGGGAGTATTTCAATTAACTCCAGGAGGGATTATGTAGGGTAATAAGCTCCAGACTCCATGGAAAGTGTTCTCAGGACTGGTCCCCAAGCATATTCAATTGCAGTCTTCACATAAAATCACATAAATCTGTAGTCAGGGACTTTTAATAAACATATTTTATGCCATAAATTACTTTCTGAGGAGGATTTTTAGAGGTATAATTTTACAGCATTGACCTCCAATAGACTCATAAAATTCTATCATGTTAAATGTATATTTAATGGCTTCAAACATTTTATATTAGTGATCTAATGGGCCTGGAGAACTTTAGTACTGCAACAACCTATTGCGTCAATGGATATTCAGAGAGGTTTAAAAAATGCAGATTATTGACTTTATTATTGATGCAGAGGAGCCACTATATCTTATCAGGCAATTAAATGCCCTTTCATAAAGTGCTCATTGCATGGAGAGTGAATTTATGGAAATGATGAAACTTAATGGCTCCTTAGGACTCATTACATCCGGTCTGAAACTCTTTTTGGGATATTAATATTTATTTTCACATTCATGTTTGTAGTAATGAGAAATTAAGGAATTTTGTAGTAAATTACAAATATAAGTGTGTAGATATAGAGGCTGCTGTATTAATTTAAGTAAATCCTAAAGAGCAATGTACTTGCATCATTTCTTCCTGTCTTTAAAGGTACACAGTTAAACCAGCCCAATGAAAAGAGATGGCTGTATTTTGATAGCTTTTGTAAATCCAGAATGAGCCAGGTTAAAATTTACAATTTTAATTTTCATTTCTGCATCTGATTTATGAGCATTTACCCACACTTCCTCCCTTCCTACTAGGGCCATAATTTTGCAGAGATTATTCTGATATATATTTTATAGCTAATGAAGGATTTTGGATGTATCCACATACAAATATGGCATTGAACCTGGAAATTGCTCTGCTGTCTTCACTTGAGTCCCTCTGTAAATTCAGTCCTTAATTCATCCTTCTAGTGAGGTCGCTCTGGCTGGCAGTTTTTTCCTGTTCTAAGTGTGTGTACTCTCCAGATAGGTTCCCAGAGATTTAATTTAGTTTTTTCAAAGACCTAGATATTCAAAGTTACTTGATTTTGGGCACAAAGGAGTAGAAAATATGAGAAGTGCACCACAGGAAAGCTAGATTTTTCCAGAGTTTTGTTTCCTACTTGGGGTAACATATCACCCTTCTGGAAATGAAGCTGCACCTGGATCTAAAATTGCCCCATCATTAAAACCCTTCATTGGCATTTTCAGGTGCTGAGCCCACCCCAGGAGCTGTCTCTTGGTCATCTATTGAGCAAGAAACTTTATTGTGGCTCCATTCAGTCTTTGGTCTCTCATCTCTTCTTACTTGGCAAAAGAGGAAAATTCAGGGAAGGTTATGTTGCTATAGCCTGTGTAGTGCCTGGAGAAAGAAAATATTCAAATTGACTGCATAGATGTAGAATTTAAATAAAAGCATTTGCTGATTTCCTGGGACTTATAATCTCAAAACTGGCTTCTGCCTTTTTCTGGGATGGGCAAAATGCAAGCACAGGATTTCTTTGTGCTGCCAATAACACGGTTTTGCCCCTATTTTGAGTAAAGTTTTCTTAAGTATCCTCACAATAGAAAAGCCAGGTTTGCCTATGTTACAGGTTTACCTGTGTTATCAAATTGCCCTGAGTTTTTGTATCCTTTTAGAATGTCCCCAGGTCTGTTATCCTAATGTTTGTGCTCACGCAGAGGTGCTTGGGTACATCTTGGTGGATTTGGGGCAGCAGCAGAAAAAAATCCCTAAACAGAGACAGTGTTTCTCAGCCACTGATTTAAGGCCGTGCTTAAGATCACAGTTAACTTTAGGAATCTCTTTAATTTCCATTCAAGTCAAAGATGAGACTTATTCTTAACCTGAGGAATCTTTCCTACTTGAAGACTTCTCTGAATAAGGTCCTTTGGAGAATAATTATTAAACCAGAAATTTTTTTAAAGTCTTTTTTTCATCTTTGACTCACTTTCTTACTGCGGGTCAATGTATAAATAGTAATAATTTTACAGTTTAAAAGAGGTAATTTCTCTGTTGTTGCTGTGAGGAAGCCTTATAGACTAGTACAAAATTATTTAAGGCCCTTGAAATGTTTGGTTTGACTCTTTCATTTTCATGTGACTTTTTTTTTAAATAAAAAAAATGTGTCAACACTATAAAATAAATTCCTTTGTAGGAGACTGTAGAAAAGTCCCTGAAGTGCTTCACTTCACGGAGCTTTGTTCATCAAGGTAGAGGGCTCTGTAAGCCACAAGCATTATAATTACCTGGTTTTGCTCTTTTTTAAATCAGTGGCAAAACTCTCATAGGCTGCAGAGGCAGCAAGAGCGAAAGGAGCTGCTGTGTTTTGGTTTATCATTCCATTTTGTGATCAACATCTTAAACAGCATATTGATCATGCAATTTCCCCTGTCAGAGAATGCCTGATGGTCTTTTGCTGATCTTCTGAGAGAACAGCTCATCCTGACGCTCAGCCAGGACATCTATCATTTCGCTGTCCCTCTCAGTTTCTGTGTGACAGTGCAGCCCAGCCCTGGCTCAGTGTGTCCCCACTCCATCTGCTGACCTGTCAGAAGAGCTCTCAGACCTCTCCCCTTTCACCATGCAGCAATGAGTGTTTTTCTGCACAAAATGTGTTTTTAGCATTTTGTGTTGAATGAATTTAACAGGTCAGACTCGAAGTAAGGTTACTGTCATTCAAAGAGTTACTCTGCACCAGTTTAGCCACAGTGACTGTCCAGAGAGGTATTCTGAGCCTGCAGAAAGTGTTGTGCCATTTAACTCTCCTAGAGGTCAATGCTAAAAAATAAAAAACCCATTATGTTATCTAACATTTGTTGCAATGAGATGTATGACCAAGTGCTGAAGTCTAGCTAACATATATCAATTTGACTATGGAACTGAGCCATTTTGGCATTTTTTTCTTTTAGTTTTCCTAAACAGATGGTTTTGTTCCTGCCATGCCATTTTTTTCTTACCACTCTTTTTTTCCTGAGCGCTCTCATCTAGATTTCATTAGCTTTTGTTCTCCACATATTATTCAGGCGAGTGTGCTGCACACAATCTAGGAGTGCAATTAAGCAGGAGTGGGAGTGGAGTAAATGAATGGCAGATCTGTGCTGGATCTTCTGCCAGAGATGATGGTGGATAGGTGCAGGGGTTACTCTTTCTGTTACATTGGATGACTCTATTGTGTGCAGGTATTAAACAGAAAGGACCAATATTTCTCCCTCAGTTTCCTTTCCTTTCACCTGTGTCAGATGACATCCATCAGTCAGACAAAGGCAGTGTCACATGTTTAGTTATTGCTGCCAGGAGTAATACAAAATCAGGCCTGGCTGACATGTAAAAAAGCAGAGCCTTCTTTATTGCAGGCCAATAGAAGTCACCAACAAAAAGATCTGTGGGGTTTTAATGGAGAAAAAGTACTAATGAATAAGCATTAATTGAAAACTAAGGCATGAAAGACAGAGAAGAGGTAAGGCAAATCAATTGCTATAGCTATAAACCTGATTTGAAAATAAACCAACAGCAATAGCAGCAAGAGGCATTGGATCAAAACAATAACAGGTGCAAACAGTGGGAAGTTTGGTGTGAATAAATTAGTTTAACAAAGGTCTACAAACACTAGATAATTCCACAGCTGAACATGAGTGGAGTAACTATACAAAAGGATTGGAACAACTACACAAAAAGAATTTAAGATTTACGACCTGCCTCTGGTAGGAGATATGGTGTTTGACTGTGGAAGCATAAAGAAGTAAAAACCTTGGTGGCTCTTACCTTGGGCATAGTGAAGTCTCTCCCTGAGTTAATTTTATAATTAAGGTTTCTGTAAAACCTTGGAGTCTCAGTTCCCTCTTGTGCTAAGCACAGATGGTGCTCATGCCAGCTCCAGGTTTAGCAGATGGACACGTGGGCATGAAAGGTGATGCAGAGGAGAAAGTTTGGTCTCAGTAACCTTGCTGTCAGGTGATTCCATTTGTGATGTGAGTGGGAGAATTTACTGACAAACTCTGTGCTTCAATCCTCCTTTTCACAATGAAAAATGATTTTTCCTTTGTGTTGAAAGACATTTATAAGAACTTGTCTTAGCTTCCTGAAGAGCCCTAAATATTTTGTAGGCTATTCCCAAGCTTAGAGGCAGACTCATGGCTGAACATGAAAGAGGGTATTTAGGAAAAAGTTACGAGGTCATTTACAAAACATTTTTTGTTGTTGTTTTTCTATTTTCTGACATATAAAAGCTGCTCAGTATCACCAAGATAATGACCAAATTGTGCTGTTCTTGCTTTAAGCATCACTGCTCATTTCACCTGCACTCTGGTGCCTGAGTGCTCATGCACCAGGACGCCTTGGAGGGAAGGATCCATGCCCTTGTGATTGCATTCATTTCAGTCCTGAATTCTTCAACATGAAATTACAATCATATTCCTGCTCTCCGCTGGCATCAACCAAAGCCATTAACTGTAATAACAGGACTGATTTTGTTCTTATTAGGCATTTATTAGGGGCTAAGTGTCTTGATAAAGCAGAATATGCTGCAAGTGGACAGCAGAAGTGAAGCATTCTGGAGAGTGCTCCTGCCATCCATCCTCCTTCCCTGGTGGTGATGAATGTGCACCGTGAAGAGATTAGATCATTTGCTTCACTCGAGTAATAAAATGCTCTGTGCACTTTCTCAGTAGTCAGATTGTTGATTCTGATCAAGTGGAGGACTTGGCTGATCTCGGGATTCAGCTGATAAGAAAATGGAAATATTTGAAACTTGGAATTGGCTGCCAACTACATCATTTCATGCATTCATCTATAATGGTTAAAATATTGTATGTTCTTAAATTTATTGCTGCTCTTTACAATAAAGAGCTGTCCCTGAATTTAAATAGTTGAATTGATTTTTTTCTTTAAATTTCCTAAGGCATGGGAGCTCTTCTATTACAGTAACTATTCCTGGCTCCCATTTGAGCCTAAGGCACAGGCATGGGACAGTGCAGTGCCATACTCAGAGCATTGTCTTTGCACTGCTGGGAAGCCTTCAGATTCCACTTGATGTATCAGGGCAGAGTTAACAAATGAAAAAAATCACAGATTCAAATTTCAGGTGCATAAAAGCAAATATTTTTCTAGAATAGTTAATACTGTTTTTGTCTGATCTGAAGCTATTTGAGAATTCAAGTTGAATCCTGTTTAATTAAAATCTAACTAATTATGCTGCTTATTTTGTAGAATGGTATTTACCCTCCCATTTCTCAGAATTCCCAAATTGCCAAATGTCTCTGCAATATCATATTCCAGGCGCAGTTTTTTTCTCTTTCACTTGAACTTGCCCAATTCTGTGTAATGGAGTGAGCTGGTGCATCAGAAACTAAGAATCTTATTTTCTGCCTTGGTAGCAAGGAGTCTTTATAGCTATTCAGTCTTCCCTCCTCTTTGTGACTGTCATGCTTAGTGGAATATCTTCTGCAGGAAGAATTGAGGCTGACCCCAGTGTGGCTGCAGTAACTGAGATATGGAACAGCATAATGGTTAGGGGCAGCTACCTACAAAAGAGGCCTTGTGAATTTATGTCTTCTCAAGAAAAGGAATGCTCTCAACGACTTTTCTGGGATTTATTGTGTAGTTTAACAAGAAAAAAAAAAAGTAGCCTTAAAAGCCTTAGTTAGTTTCAGGTAAAATACAGATATAAGCATTAACTACTGCAATTATTACCTATTATAATGGCCATTGACTTCATACACAAATGAATGTCTTCATGTTTCTTTCCCCTATATTCTATGTAGTTTTGGTCTTAAGAATGTAAGAAGCAGCTGGTTGCTGAAAGTAGAAGGGAATAAGCCTTTGACTCAATGACCTTTGCACACGTGCTTCCATACAGAGCTCTTCCTTGAGCATTTTCCTCTTTCAGGTACTTGCTGTATTCTAAAATTAGCAAAGTCCAAAAGAATATGGCTGTCCTTTACACATTGCACAGAAGGACACAGAGTAATCAATGTATGGATTAAACAATTTTGTCAATTAATCTTTAAGTTTGGAATGACTTGGCAAAGGTTTTCAGTGTCATTCAAGACAGAATATGGGGTCTGCAGTTTTCTTAAAGGAATTCTATACATTTCTAAAAATGCCTGCAGCAGTTTGCTAATCCATGTCCTTGCTTTGCTGTAAATACTTGAAAACTGCATTTCTGAGTTCTGTTCAGGTGACCTGGGTGTGATCAGATGGTTCCAAAGGTGCAGGTCTGCAGTCACTGGGGTTGAGTTAATTCAAGAGGATGCTGGTGTCAATACATTTTAATTAGCACTGGCAAACAAGTATACAGTGTAGTGCATTGGTAAGATGGTAGTGTTATACAAGTGCATTGTTCTATGATGAAAAGAATGCTTCTCTTCCTTCTGAAATCTATTCCATAAGACAGTCGGCATGAAGTTGGTTTAAAATGGCTATAAAAGCCCGGGAGACTCTATTCTCCTTAAACCAGTGGAGCTGGGGAGGGGAAATACAACATAATATGTCAGGAAAATAGCAGGCATCCTTTGTCTCTCTTAGCAAGAAGATAAGTTGCTGAGATTTACATTTAGGGATGAGAAACTCCTTTCAAAACTTTTCTTTACAATACTGCATTTTGGGAAATACATAACAATGAAAGCATGTTTACTTTGTGTGGAATTCATGTCATGATGAGGATAATAAGACCCTCCAAGGCAATAATTGCTTCACTGTAGGGTGCTTCTGCATCTCAAATTGCTCAGCATCTGGGCTTTAAATCATTTGTGTTCCTGGTGGGCAAAGCTGCCAGCTAAACAGGCAGGCAGACAAGTAGCATTTTTAAACTTACACAGCGTGATCATGGTATGTGTGCATTTAAGGCTGAGCTTATGATCATCAAGAACTGTTATCTACACCACAGAGACAGACACCAAATAGATTCTGTATGATACAATCTTAATAAATTCTTTTCATTCACAAGGAATCCATTGGGCTTATGTTATGGATGTGGTTTGGGTATTTTCAGCAGACTGTCCAGCAGGATGGCTTTGTCTGCTGAGCTCAGAAAATGTGCAATAAATTCCACAACTTATCTGTGCAGGTGACTGTCACTAAATGCCATGCTGAAGATCATGTTATAAGCAGGAAGAGGCTTTGCTGTGTTCCCAGGGAATTATGATATTAACGTGTAAAATACACCTCGGCTTGGTAAGACGTGAGGCCGTTCTGCATGCAGGAGTCACTGAAAATGAACCTGAGTCTCATTTTTACTGGGGGAACGTTAGACTCTGGTGACAAATATTCTGCCTTTGACATGTCCTTCTCCATTGCAGTTCCTGAATGGTTATGAGCAGAACATTCTTCCACCCCCTAAGGCACTCAGAATATGTCATGGTGCATTTGGGGAGTAGTTGTTTGGGTTTTGATTTTTGAAAATCCTGTTCCTGAAAAGAGCACCCTGAGGTGGCTGTTTGGAGATAGCTGAAGTCCAACCTGAAACAGCAGATCTTCACCTTAACTATCTGAATTATTGAAGTGTGGGCAGCAGTGAGACCAGCACTGACCATGCTCTGTTCGTCTCCAGTTATGGTTTAACACCTTGTGTTCGTGTGTTTCCATCCCCAGCTCCCAGTGTTGGTATTTTGGGCAGGTTTTCAAACCCTGCTCTTGCCTGTGCCCATCATGTCCCTGTGATCAGACAGCCTTGTGTGCTAGTCTCAAATGCAGGGCCAATTTACCTGTCCTGAATCTGTGGCTCTGGAGAGACCCTGGCAAGGCTGTGACTTGCCTGACATTTCATTTAGGCTCCAGTGGCAGCTGCCTTGAGGTTTTCTCTTTTCTTTTTCATCTTTTTTTTTTCCTCCCCCCCCCCCCCCCCCCGCCCCAGGTTATTTTTAACTTGGATCAATTCCCTGATCTGATTCACTTCACAGTCACACAAATAGTTGTACTGTCACAACAGAGGGAGCAGCAAGAATTAGCAGAAGGAGCAGTGACTGCGCACAGCAGCCCTTGTACAAGAAGAAAAACACCTTAAAGTCCTCTACACTGTGTCCATTTGAAGTGCCCTCATTTGATGTCTGTTACAGGCGCTTTTTTTGTTGTTTTTGTTGTGGATTTTCCTCACTTTGTTGCTACACAGGTTTTTTCCCCCAGTACAACATGTTGTTTCAACTCTGCCAGTACTCATCTGCCGTCTCGTTAGTCCTCTGCTGACTGCTGAAGCACTTAGGAAAGAAGAAAAAGTCTCTGTAGACTTCCAAGCCATGCTAGCAAGCAACTGAAAATTAGCAGTGAGATAAATATTACCTGATCTTCAAAAGGCAAAAAGAGTAATCGTTTTCTTCTTAACCACAATTCTGCCTCGAAAGCTTCTGACAGTCTCAAATGCAGAGTGATTAGGGATAGCCACTCTTCAAGGGGCTTTTCCCCTTGGCAGACAGAGAAGTTTGCCAAGCCAGCCTATGCCAGCATTTGCTGCTTTCATGATTTTATCTATAGGGGGTGGTGTGAACCAGCATTACTTGATGATCTTGAAGGTGTTAATTATGATTGTGGTCTGTGCTTTGCCTCTTTCCTCACAAGATTCTATTTCTTTTTCCTTTTTTCCACAAAGGGAGGTTGAATCACTTGAAAGGCAACTCTGTTCTGTAATATCATACTTCTCCATGTCAGTAGTCATTCTTGACATAAACTTTTAATTAACATGAAATCATCCTTTTTTAATTCTCATCATCAGTTTGGGGAAAGGGGTGAAGTTAGTTATAAGAAATGAAAAGGTTTTACTTTTATGTTTGCTAAATTTCAGAAAAAGATTCGTAGTTAGGTTTTGACTCTTCCTGAGCCAGTAGCACCTTCACTCATCTTTAATAGCACTGCAAAGTGAACATGATCCTGCCTTTCTTCTCTCATTTGGGTGTGATACAATTAAGTGGGAGATACACAAGTACCAAAACTTATGATAAAATACTCAGGTAAAACTCAGTTTTGTTGAAAACTTCAGCATTTTTATTGTGTTTTGTTGCCTTCCGCTTGATAATTCGGTTCTGGGCCAAATGGAAGTTGCTTGGTAGCTGTGAGAGAAGAAAACTTAATAATAATGCTAATAACAACAATAATGATAGTAATAATTTTAATGAAAAGGAGAGAGAGAGAAATAACACATGATGGTTGCTCACCACTTGACCAATACCCAGCCCAGTCCCGAGCAGCAATTGATGGTTTCTGGCCAGCTTCCCCCCCTTTATTACTGCTGCTCTCTGCTGTGGAATATCCCTTTGGCAGGTCCAGTCAGCTGTCCTGGCCATGCTCCCTAAGGTTTCTTGCCACCTGCTCACGGTCAGAGCACGGGAAACTGGAAAGTCCTGGGCTGGGGGTAAGCACATCTCAGCAAGAACTAAAACATCAGTGCATTATCAACATCATCCTCATCCTAAATTCGGAACACAGCCTGTGCCAGCCACTAAGAAAATGTACTTTATCCCAGCCAATAACCAGGACACATCTGAACTGTGTTTGGGGCTCTGCAATTGAATAGGGTGCTTGAAAAGCGCTACAAGGGTGGGGAAAGGGCTCAGATCCTTGCTCTATGCCAGCCTGGAGTAGACAAGCTTTTGTTTGTTTCTGGAGCTTAGAGAAGCCTTTCTGTTACTTCATGTCCATAAATGTGTTCACCAGGAAACCAAAAATCCTCTAGGAGGTATTTTACTTACCCTTTGGCTCAAAATGATAACTTTCAGCAAAGGGAACTATTGTTCAGCCAGATCCAGTAGATTACAGATGTACCTGAAGGCAGAGGAGATTGAGTTCTATAAGGGATACACTACACAAAAGAGTGCTGCAGCTTCCACCAGTTCAGGAAAGTGTCTAGAGACTTTATTCTGCTTTTACCCATATAGGTCTAAGGCAATTAATCAATAAGCAAGGACACAGGGTGAAAACATATGGTCTTTGATATTTAATAAATGGATTAACAGAGTCCACCGCTTAATATTCAGCCTCTGCCTTAGGAGTATAAATTAATAAGCATTAGGTTCTTTTTAATGAGGAATTTTCCCTTTTAAAACCTGAATGAATTATCAAAAAGAGCTCTGGCAGAATTTCAAAGACATTTTCTGACCTTCTAGTATTCTGGCCTGCATGAATTTTTAACAAGATGCTATATATCTGGAAGGCCTATTAGAATTTGTCTGCAGGAAATCTATCTGCCCTGCAGCCCCTCACCCCCTTTTTTTTCTTTTTTTTTTCCTCTTTTTTTTCCTTTTTTTTCTTTCTTTTTTTTTCACCCCCTTTTTTTTTTTTATAATCAGACAACTGAAGCAGAAAAAGAAGTATCTATAATAGCAAGAGAATGTTTAATTTATGCAAATAAGTTTTTAAAAAGAGTCCTTATTCAAGTTAATAAAACTCCACACATGGTTTTTAAATATTAATAGTGGCTGGCAAAAGTCCTTTATTTATCGTGCCATTTTCATTTATATTCGTTTTTGAATAGTATCAACAATGTAAAGTGTTCCAAGATCTGTTTGAAAATGCATATTTTAAAGTGCATAACATGCATAACTTACAATTAAATACACATGGCTATGCTTTTCTTTTTTCCTGGTTTCTATTCCAGAAAACCTTTAAGAACTCGTTCTGGCATCTAAGACTGGAAAATAAATGTAATAGACCAAAGCAGATGTTTTAAGTATTTGTAGACTCATTTTCAAAATCATGAAGAAAGCTTTTTGTCACTATTACTTGCTTTTTGTTTTTTTTAAAGGGTTGCTCTGTGACATTTTGAAAATGCAGAACATCGTGTTTCATAAAAATTTTTAGTTATCTATGCAAATTTTTACTGATGATGTTTTGTATTCTAAATGCCACTTCAGAAAAATACTGTATCCGTTCATGAAAACGGAACTATCTCACTTCCTGACATCGCAGTATCAGCTGGTCCTACAGCCAGGGCAGTCTCTTGGTGGATTATTGCTCTGAATTGCTGGAGCAGATTCCATCCTTCAGTAGCTCACTTCTGACTTCTGCTCAGTGCCATGAGCTCCTTCTGGAGCTCCCTGGGGTTTTCACCTCACCCACCTGGAGGCTGCAGAACAGAAAGCTCCTGAGAGCATCCCTTGCTCCCAGAGGGGATTGATGTGCTGCTCCTTCCCCACATGGATCAGTGCCTGTGTGAACTACAGGAGAAACAACCATTGGGTTTTAGTAAACAGATTATTAGAAAGTGCTTGTCTTTATCTTGTTAATGATGTCAGGAACCACTAATAGGATTTCCATGTCACTATTTCCTTTATTCCACTAGTTTCAGGGGAAAGTTCTCTTCTGGGTTAATCCTTTTGCACAAAATACCTCCCCAGGATAAATCCACAGGAACTGTTGCAGTCGGTGGAATTGCACATCAGTTGGACCTGAGCCACTGAGAGTCACTGAACATAAAACTGGGAAATTCAGAGGCTGGTTCACACATTCAAATGCTAACTGCTCTCTGGAGTCTGGAGTTCACTGACATTCCCTGCCCTGGCTCTTGATTAGGGCCACACAAGAGTGGAAAATGATGCTGAAACACATGGCTTAATAAAAGCTGGTTAATTATTTGCTCATATTACTTTGTCAGGACAGCTTAGCTCTGGAACAGCTCCACTGTGGCTGATTTTCAATAGGCAGCAACGAGCTGACAGGGTATCTCCTGTCTTTGACAGGGCAAGGGCAATGGTTTAAACTGAAGGTGAGTCCATTTAGGTTAGGTACAAGAAAGAAGTTTGTTACAATGAGGGTGTTGAAATGATGCCACAGGATGCCCAAAGAGGTGCTAGATGCCCCAATCCTGGAAACATTAAAGGGCAGGCTGGACAGGGCTCTGAGATGTCCCTGCTTCTTGCAGGGGGTTTGGACTTGATGACCTTTAAAAGGTCCCTTCCAGCTCGAACGACTCTGTCATTCCAGTATTTCCTTGTGAGAAGATGCAGTTTTAAGGATGTATCGATTTAATTGTTGAGGCTAAGGCCTGCACCAGCTCATGCTGGTCCTGCTCTGCTCATGTCAGACACTTGCAAGGACACCAAGCAGAGCTGGCTCCATCGGTGCTATCAGAGGGCACTTGGGGACAGTGTCCTGGCTGTACCCTTCATCCTGTGGCCATTGATTCTCCGTCTTTCATCCAATTCTGCACATGCAACAGGCAGCCTTTCTGAGCTCACTGCCTGCAGGCAGGCAGCCTGCTCCCTCCTAACCCTCTGGTGGAGGGGTGACAGGGAAGTGGGATGTCACTCTCTGCAAGATGTTTTCCACTAGAGCGACAGGTGGTTTCTGGTATGAGAAAGTGACTCTCATGGGGGATATTTACGCTATTTTTTGTTGGGAACTCATGGGTGCAAAAAGAAAAAGGCAATTGGACTGACAGGTGAGAGCTGCACAAACAACAGTTATCCCTGAAAACCAGGGTAGGGAAACCAGAGAGGATCAGAGCAAAGTCTCAGGCAGGAGCCCCAAGGGTGTGTGGTAATGCAAAGACCTCTGTCTTAAATTTCTTTAGCTAAACATGTGGTATTGTTTTTTTTAAAAAAAAAAAAATGTATCAGTTGCTTTTTCTTTGCTGAGGCTCAATGTAAAATAAGTTGGAGACTAATAACCCAGAAGTGCTTTGGCACGGGATCCTCATTGAACACTTAAAATGTCCATCGAGTTGGGTAATGCTTGCAGCGCAGAGTGTTTGTTGTGCAGAGCTGTTGTGCAGCCTTACACTGACCAGAGAGACTGGCCAGCAAACCATGGCAGAGCTCATGCCAGAGCTGGTGGATGCTGTGGGCTGGAGGGGCTATGTGTCTGATGGCAGAGAACCAAGGGAACAGAATTTGTTTGGAGATCAGGCTCCTCAAAGCAGCAGACCTTGGAGGGGTGGGGTGCAATCATCATGAGCAATCAGTTCTAGTAATAAAGGTTCCCACAGGCCAACGTTTTTTATTTTTTTATTCAATCTTCAAATGTCCTTGCACTTCTGAATTAAAGGATCAGTGTGCATGAGGAGATGAGCACAGTAATAGTAGGACTGAAGGTAGGATCCCTATCTCCTGATTTCATCCCAGTGAAGTCTGTTAGGGAAAATAATGATGGGATTTTGAAAGACAGCCGGAGATGTTAATCACCCAAATGCCATCAACAGTGCTTGAAAATTACTTCTACATGCCTCAATTCAAATAAAGGGATTGTCAATATCTACTCAATTAAGCTGGGTCTCCCTGACAGTGCAATTGACCACAAGGGAGGGGAGTGTGCTACACAGATGATAAATGGTGAAATAATTAACAAACTGTTGTTCTTCAGACAGACTATTATATTTCCCTAGAGAGAAAGAAGTATGGGACCTTTTGTTATGGAAGTACTTTCTGAGCATAAGTGGGTTAGAAATTAGAAAAAGGGATAATTCTGTGAACCATCATGCTTATCTTTAAGAACATTAAAATAAAAATATGCTGTGCATTAAATTTGCAGGCTCCATAGGACTACATTTTCAAATTACATATATTTTTTCTGAATAAGCCACGGCACTTGCAAGACTAATTTGCATTAAATGAGTTAAATGAACAGGTACCTGCTCATATGGAAGAGCATACACCAAAAGGAACTGGTGAGTGGAGAGCACTGACATTTTCACTCTGAGCCAACATTTCTCACAGGAAGAGGTTCTGCCTCCTGCACACAGCTCAGAAGAGTTCAGTAGGTTTTGTACAAAGAAGTAAAAAGAGCTCACAAAAGTGCTTTCAAACACCTGGACTTACCAGGAAGCACTTATAGTGCAAAAACTCAGGGATGTGTTCATGCTAAACGTTCAAGGGAATACAGGATGGATTTCTCTATGTGCCCTAGTTTATTTATGTGGCATGTCTTAGGCCGAAGCGTGGCATCTGGAGATGTTTAAGGAAAGGTTGGACATGGCATTTGGCATGCTCTGGTTGACAAGGTGGTGTTTGGTCATAGATTGGACTCAAAGATCTCAGGTGTTTTCCAACCTCACTGATCCTGTCATTTCTCCTCATTTATTGCTGCCTGGTATGTTTCTCTGATGGGTTTTGTCTGATGCATCTGTCCACAGAATCCTGAGCATCCATAATGGAGTTATCTTGGTGGAAAAGAGCAAATGCCTGTTTAAATGTTTACTGAAACATAATATTTGGGGGAGGGGTTAATTTTTTCTGGTAGGATGACTCATGTCATCTGAGGATGCAATGCATTTTCCAGATTTAAAATTAACGACGTATTATATGGATGCTACAGAAAATTAGGTATACCTGAAGGGAGCTGGTTGCCCTGTATAAATAAGGTTGCATTAACTATGCATGAAAAACCAAAACCAATTAGCAATAATTGGATATCTGTGTTCTCCGTGCATGTAGTAGGAAGAAACAGCAATTTTGTGGTGTTAGGAGAGAGACTGGGAGTGACAAACTTCTAATTGTGACTCAATGTGTGTCAGCTCTGAAGCCATTGCATGTCCCTCAGACACTGCAAGTCGCCATCCTTCCTGCCTTTTTCCATCTCTCCATCTACAGGGTGATTGATTACTGTGATTTTTTGGTTTTTTTCTCTCTCCACTAATAATGATTTGAATTTCAAAAGGTTTTGCTTTGAAACTGCTATCACCCTCTTTGTTTTTTTTCTTTTTTTGCATATGTTCCATGATTTTGCTGGCAGGGAAATTCATAAGCAGCAAGTTTTAACTAATTAGGGAATATTAATAGAGGATGAATTTCAAATTCATATATATTATGCATTTCACACAATCTATTCTAAGTCATATGCTCTCCACTCATGAGCTAATAATGTACTGTGTAATTTATGAGGTATGTCAAATGGGCTACTTCGCAGATTTTAAATATCAGCTCATAAATTGTGAATAATCATATTCACAAATATTATTTCTGGAAATTAATTAAAATTAATAATAGATCTGTATACTAATTGTTGACCTCTGGTGGCAAAGACTATGTATATGGAAGAGGAAACCATTTTTCTCAATGATTTTCTGCACATTTGCTCTAATAGACAATCTGACTACAGACTGGAATATCAGGGCTCAAATTAGGTATTGAATATCAAGCACTGGAAAGGTAAGAAACTGGATTGTTATGCACAGTGGTGACAGTCATCCCAGTTCTATAAATTTAGTTCAAACCGTCAACTGCATTGAAGAAACACTAAATTTTCCATGAAAACATTGCTGCTTTCTGGAACCCGGTAGCAGAATAACTCCATGCTACTTAAACAAATGCAGAAATTCACATATAAATGACTGCACATGATCTTTCATTTAAGTGTATCGATATATGTCTATGTAAACCCTCGAGATTTTTGAAAATTCTGGCCTTGACCAAAAAACCCCCCCAGGATTAGACGAATAAGTGTATATATTTTCTATCTGCAAACTCAGATATCATTTAAAGATTGGTCTTATAAATCAGAAAACAACTTTCTTCAGGAAATTGGTTTGCTGCTTTACTAAAATAGTTGAGGCTGCCTTGCCAGGAGGAGCCCTGTTTTTCAGTTTTGTGCAAGAAGTGCCATTTGCGTCAAGAGAAACTATTCCCTTGGCTAAGAATTACCTCTGTGATATGAATCAACAGAGCAGGGCTTTTATAACTTTGTTTATATCAAGCACATGATGTGATTGAAAAACTGAACTAGATTCTTCTTGCCTAAGACTTTTTATCATTAAAGAGGCTAAAACATGGCTAACAGAAAGCATGTTCGCAGGTTCTTTGAGTTGACTTCAGTCTGTCCATACATTGTTTCCCTTATCTCTAAAATGGGGGTAAAATAGATTTAGTGCTGCTTCAAAGGAGTGGGAGCAATGGCTCTGAATCATTATTTGTGAGTTATTTGGAGATGCTTTGGTGACTGGAAGTTGAAAGAACAAAGTTCTGCAGAGTTTCTTGTTCCCTTCAAGCTCGGGGAAGTGGCTGGGGAAGTTTTCAGGCTCAGATCTGCTTCTCTGTTAATTTCTCTATTTATCTTCCTTTGAGCTATCTTTGATAGCTTTTCCCCCACTATCTGCTTGTTTTCTGACCCTAGGCTATGTCTAGGCAGGTAATTTTTGCACTCTCTATGGTCTGTAAGCTTCACCTGTGGCTGAAACACCTTTCCTCATGAATTCTATTTTGTTCAGTGTAAATCCAGCCCTAATTACCCTTCTGTCAGTGGCTTAAGGAATGTGTGTGAGTTTCCCTAACAATTTGCAGTGCAGCTTTCAGGACACAGTAGTGGTTGATATAATCCTCAAAAGGAGATGAAAAAGGGGAAGAAGGGAAAAAAGGATTCCTGCGTGTTCTGGGCTTTGCTCCAGCTGTAGCCCCTCTGCAAAATGGTGGCGTGGGAAGATTAAAGGAGTTAAAGCACTCCCGTGAAAGAAAAACTCATCCTGGCTTGAGCAGGAGGATTTTTGCATGGGGGAAATGTGATTTTCAAGGAGGCAAAGACAGAATCTGAGGGCACCATAGACATTATAACATGGATACTGAGTACCAAAGAGAGAAAAAAACTATTGCTCTGTTGTTTTAGTCTCTCTGTGCTGTAAGGAGAATTTGTTGCTCCTCTGGACTTGAAATGAGTTCTTAGCACACCTAATCGAGTTGAACTGGTTTCTAATAATATTTAGTGATCACAGATTTCCTTGATATTGGCCATTAGCATCTTCCAGCAATAGCAAAAAAACTTTGGTGCTTTTCAGAATTAACCAGAGGATGCACCTTGACTTGACTATTATTATGGATATATGGATTGCCTACCCAGCTATTTGGTTTTAGGGTTTTTTTAAGGATTGTTTAGGTCAGCTGGTAAATGTGCTTTGTTAATTTTAGGAACTGAACATGTAGCTCAGTATTTTTTCCTTCATTTGGCTGCAAAACAAACAGGGCTTTTTGTTTGTTTATTTTGTCTTTTGTATTTTTTTTTTCTTTTCTTTTTAACAGAAAAGCCTTGGGGACCCAGGGAACAAATGCATCATATATACTTATTTTAGTACTGCGTAGTTTTATTATGTTTATAATTTGTTAGGCATTCAGTTTCTTACCAGAAGTAGCTGTTGTTTCAGGATTACACAAAATCTGTTGGGGATAGAGAAATGAGATATTTACAAAAGCAGACATCTTTCTTCAGTTTCTTTACTGGATTATAGAAGAAAAAAATGTAGAATGAAAAGGAAAATGAAAAGAAATGCTTATTTGTTCTTGAGATAATATGTTAACACTGTTCCGTTATGTGTATTTATCTCCAATCTTTATGACTCAAAATATTTGAATGTAATAAAACTCTGGTGCACCAAAACCAAGGGGTAATAAAAAAACCCCATTGTTCTAATTTAATGTATTTGACAAATTACCTCAAAAGCAAAAAATCGCGCCTTTTATTGTTTTTTGGGGTTTTTTTCATGCAGAAAGAGCCCATAGCCTTATCAGATTACAATTCCTTAGGACTGCATCTTTGTTAATAATTAAAATAGTCTGTGTATCACTCGGGTTTTTTGGTTCAGAATACAATTGAACCTGATTTCTGTTACACCAGGGCTAAAAAGTGATAAAGACTTTATTTTTCAATGTTTTACAACTGAATTCAAATGAGGTTTTGCCTGGTGTCCTGCCCATTTCTACTGGTGCACTTTACCTGATTTTGCTGCATTTGGTGTAGGTTCTGCAGTATTTTACTTGGAAAATATCAGTGAAAACATTAGTTCCCTCAGAGCTAGGAAGAATTTATTCACTTCCTAACAAATGATTCCTCAAGGTTAAGTTTAAAGAAATTAAGTGCAATTAACATGGACAGACTAAAGAAAAAAAATTAAAAATCTCACAGCAGTAATTAAAACTCTTTTTAGTGAGATTTTTATGTGAAACCTCCATTATTTGCAAAGAATCTGTATCAAGTCTGTCCTTGTCCTCCATTTTTTGTTTGATTTTAAAAAACTTTAAAAACTCAACAACAAAAAAGTTAACTTTTAAAACTGACACACAAGTTTACAAATTATTTTAAAATTGTTCCATTAAATTAAAAAACACTTTGGACGTAAAGGGACACACATTAGAAGAAAAAATTGCAGTACACCCTGTACATAGATCTGTGACAATAACTCCACTGTAGCAAATGCAGTCATCACTGAAATGGCTGGAATTTGGTGACTGCAATTTGCACCCATGGGATTAAAAAACAGCTGTCAAAATTCCAGTACCCCAGACAGCCTTGTGCATCCTGGCATAGGTTTGCAACAAAGTTTGGCCTATATTAAATCTGATATACCAGACACCTCAATGAGTTAAGAAAACAGGTTTCTAACCTAAATAGAGATGTAAGAGCATCTAAAAACATCCCTACTGAATGAACTGTCAAACTGAAAAATCAAGATCAGATCAGCAGGTTATCTTTTTAATTAAAATAACTTTCTTTACTGGTTTCACATGTATCTTGCTAATTTGTCCAGTTTTGATGCTTTTCTCTCGTGTGCTGGCTACTAGGCTGCACAAATTGAAAGCCTTTTCTGCCCATGCAGGTCACATGCAGGGTAGTGGTCAAAATACATCTTTTGACTGGTCCACTATCTTGGGATGTTCAAAGTAGCTATTCTATTCATACCAAGGTAATTGGCAGAACCATATTTCTTCACAGCCCTTAGATTTGTGCATGGCTTATCAAAAAATAAGCAGGGGGAAAAGAAATAATTCAAAATAACCACATTAAATGAAGTTAGATAAAGTATAAGTTGCCTAAAATAGACATCTCCCTAGTGTGACCTGGGGGAAAAACAAAATAATAATAAAAACCTCTGAAAATAGCTCTCATCTGAGCTATTTAGACACAGGCAGCACTCATGACATTGTTCACAGAGGATTCTGTATGACTGCAGTCACTTCACATCTTAATACAATAGTCCTTGATCCTCTGTTTCTCCTGAAGTGTGTGGCAGTGCACTTGCTAGAGAGGAGGAGAGGAAATGATAAACCAGGCACACCAGTGGATGCCTCCCATCTTTCTGGCATGGTTATATTTCAGCCTATGACTCCAGAAGAAAGAAGACGAGAAGGGCAGTGTAGATGAGGAGTACTGCAATGTACAATCATTTGACTTCATGTTTTTGTTCCCTGGGGTTACCAAACCTCTCTTGAAGAGTTAGATTTGAAGAAAATTGAAAGAGCTGTCATTTCTTTGTCCTACCCTGTTGCCTGTTGGATGGCTTCTTAGTTTGGTTAAGTTCCTGGAAGCTAAAAGTCACTTAGACAGACAATTTCTGTCAAGGACACGCTTAATCAGCTGCACTCAGGTAGGAGGTAACAGCAGCTCTCTCTTGGGCTTTGTAGTGAGTCTTCGTGTAGATAAGCAACACAGTGCACTGGCAGCTTAAAAGTGTCTCTTCTGTTTGAAGCAAACTCCATGGACTCTAAGCTGTGCTCAGAGTTACTTTGATAAATGCATATCTTAAATTTTCCCAGCCAGAGAAAAGTTTTTAAAACTGGTAGACCACCTTCCCCAAGCCAGTGAAAGTTTCGTGTCATTTGCCTCTTCTATTTCCACTTTTTTCCACATCCCAAGATAAAGGAATAAAGCCTATTATACTTCAAGAAATGTATTTTGATTCCTTTTATGTTGTCATCTTTAAATATGATGTTATATGACAGTATTATTGTAAATCTGAGAGTGATTCTCTTCCCTTTGAAGCTCAGACCTATTCTTCATTTTAACGTGTCTACCAGCAGCACGTGGCCCGCTCTGCAAGGTTCCTGTGAAGATGCAGTCCATCTGCTTTTGTGAACTCTGTCATCTTCTTCTCAAATGCAGAGCTGAATTCAACTTTGGTACGAGAAAAGCTTAGAGAAAAATTACTCTCTGCCACTGGAAGTCCTTACAGATTTTGTTAGTGTCCTATTTATAGGCTGCTCTTTAGTGCTGCTGCATTCTGTTTGACTCTGGAGTGCTCCTCCAAGATGCAGTGAATGCCTTTGAACTGTGTTCACTCTTAAAAAGTTACTGTGTCTTCACACACGTGTCTGGGTAATGCAGACAGTGAAATCTTATTCTTTTTCCTTTCTTCCGCTTTGACTAGGAAATATCACAGGAACATTACTTTATAACTTTGGGCATAGATCATATTTGAGACAGAAATTTCTGTGGGCTCTTCAGTGTGGTAAACCTGCATGCGATAGCCAGGATTTATTTCATTATTTGATTATTTTGGTTTTAGTAATTCCTATCATGGGGGAGAGATTGATCCTCTAGTGGGACATCCATCAACAATTTGAGAGGATATTTATCTATACAAAGAGCTGTTCCAGAATATCTTTCTTCATCCCAATTAACTGTGTTTATGAATGGTCTTGTTCCTTAACCTGAAGGGTGTTCTGCTGTAATCAAGCCATGAGCAATAATACAGGTGAATGATTTTCTTGAATTTTGTTGAGTGAGGTTGATTGGCTACAAATGCCTAGGGTAAAATTATTTTGAAGGGTTTTTAGAATACCTGTCTTTCTCTGTACAAACAAACTTTTGCTATGTGAGTTTATACCAGCCTGAAGGCTTGGCCCATGCACTGAAGCCAAACTTTGACTTTCCTTATGTATAATTCATTTGGTGTATGTAGTCTTCGATATTGACTGGCTAGTGTTTGTTTTAAGTTTTTTTTATTTCTAAAAAGATATGGATTTCAAGCTTTGCAGATATTTTCAAGAATTTGTCTTTCAGATACATATGCACAAAGTGCAGCTCACAGAAGCTGCCATGCGAAGGAAATAACTTGTATATGAAAATAGTTTAACTTTCTTTTTCTGTTAACATAGTATTTAAATCGATTATATAGTGTTTATTAGCCACTAACTGTATAATTTGCATATTGGTAATAAGTCAGTGTCTGAAATTCAGGGCGTGGGCTTTTTTGTCAGGTGGGCCTTTGGCTGTGGTACTTCATGGATAGTTCTCATGGACGCTGTATTTTGCTACAGTGATTTAAAGTCGTTGTAGCAGCTGCCAACATCAGGTTTACATTGAATTACACTGATTCCACTCTTGTAAAACTTCCCAGCAGATATGCATATTTAAGCTCTGATAACTTTTATTTTGTGGCCAAAAAAGTAGCATTTACTTCGTTTAGCCTACAAGACTATCTCTTCTTGGTGGAACAAAAGGTTGACTTTTTTCCCATCAGCATTTTGACTCATCATCACAATTGATCCTGAATATTCTTTTGATAGGTTTTCATTGATAAAAAGGCATGTATGATAATATTTGCCATTGGCAGCAGGTAGTTATTTGGGATCAGTGGTACTCACAGATCCTCTTAGGAAAGTTCCAGCTGTATCAGTCTGGCTCTGTAAAGGAACCAAAATGTGCCTTAAACTGTACTCTAACAGAAGAGGCAGCATATGAAATAACAATGAAAAGCATCATGATTTGTACCTCTTGTTACTATTGGAGCTATTATGTCCTGGCCTTCCGACTTGTGTGGCAACTTTCTGCTCTTTTGAAGAGTTCTGCTCAAACATTTTGTGTCACCAAGAGATTAACCCCCTAACTTCGAACCACCTCCTTCCTGGAATACAGAAATCCAAGCAGGGTTTTGAAGGAATTGGAAACCTTTTATTTCTCAAACTTGCATGAACTCTTAAATTGTAACTAGCATCAGTTTAACTCCCACACCTGAATTTCTGTCAAGCATTGCAGGATGCAGATGCACTGATGTTGGTTTAACACTTAGAGACACTTAGTTGTTTATTAATTTATGGTGTTTTTCTACCTGTCAGCTTTGGCCCCAAGCAGTGAGGTTGGCAGCTGATAATTTCTGTGATTTGAGTTTTACTCCAGGTTACTTGAGGCTGTGTGTAAAAAGGGATCTGATCCTTCAGTGTTTTGTGTTCGTTATTCTGGTGTTGCTGGGAAAAGAAAAAGCTTACAGTAATGTTATTTTTATTATAGCTTAACTGAGTTTGGCTTCCTGAGACATGCAGTTGATACAGATTGTTAGATAGTATAAGAAGTGTCAAAATATGTATAAATTCCTTTGTCTATTACCTTTTAATGAGTTATTTATTACACTTTTCATCATGTGGGGATTTCAAGCTTGATTTCATTTATGGCAAGCTATTATGATATACACATTGAGCTTGATATTTTCTGCTTTCAGAAACTGATGAAAACTAAATAAGTTCATAAAAATGACTGTGCTTTTTTTTTAGTTTTTGAACCTTTTAAATGCAGCTTGATATCCTACAAAAAGAATTGAAGGATACCTTCCAGAATCGCTTGGTTCATGTTCCTCTGTAAACAGCTGTGCCTTTGAAGTACAAAAAAAAATTTAAAAATACAAAAAAGTAAAATTTAACTCCTCAAGAAACTTTTGCCAGAAGTCTTTGCAGTAATTTTAAGTTATCTGTACAAGGAATCCATGAGAAATATATAAAATAATATTAAAAAATTATGCCACAAGGAGCATATTTGTAGAAATTTTTTGTCATTAAGTGGATGTAAACATTAATAGCTTCTTTTTTGTGTGTGTGTGTGTGTAGTACTGGTTGTGTACTCTAGAGTTCAGCTCACAAATTTGTGCCGCTTTTTCTTTTTTAATTTTTTTTAAATTATTTTTTTCTTTTAAAAAAATTATTTTAAAATTCTTTTTCTATGCTATGGGTGTCTAGAATGCAATAGTCATAACAAGTGTTAGAGAGTAAGTTTCACATGCAAATAATGGCCTTTTCAGTGATAAGTGGTTCAGTTGCCAGTACAAAAATAGACACTTCATTCTACCTTTGTGCCATGCCATTTATTATTCTATATTAGCACCTGTGAAGTGCTATTTAATGCTCTTCAGAGCTGTGTGTGTGGCTCAGGAGCACAATGAGCCTGACAGACCTTGCTGTCCTTTCAGCTGAAAAGCCAAGGCTTGGTGCAGTATCCCTGAAAGAAACAATCCATGGATTTACAGAGCAGCACAGTGAACTTTTACTGCCTGTCCCCAAATCATAATATTAAATTATGTGTTAAAGGGATATTAGGGGCACAGTCTTTGAAAGAATCCAACTTGCGTCCCGTCCGAATTAGCATATAGATGAGCTGGAGTCTCAGATGAAGCACAGCCTAGATGAGTTTGCTTGCGTTACGCTGCTTTGTACATTATCTCTGTCAAAATAAAGCTTTGTGAATGGAGCCTTACACTCACACACATTTTTGGAGGTGTTGCTCGGCCAGCAAGAGCAGCAGCAGACACAAGGGACAGCGTTCTCCTCTATTTCCATCTATCTCCTCTATTTCCATGCTTCATGTTCCTTATCAAAGCAGACCTGATAACACGTGCAGCCCTGCATCACACAAAATGCTTTCACACAGGACAAGTCTGCAAGCCTAAATTCCTCTTGCTGTCCCCTGGAACAGTATAGAGCCATTCCTAGCATAGAAATTGTTAAACACAAAATAATTTTGAAAACTTTGGTAGAATTGCATGTCCTCTGTCACATGACTTGTTATGTCATACACATACAGCAAGGATATTATTCTGTATAACTGTAACCTAGGCCCTGGGTATGACCTGGTAAATATAAGTGAAACTTACAGACTTATTCATGAAAACAGTGATTTTGTGTTTGCAGAATAAAAATAAATAGCACATTTTGGAAGTAGGCCTTGCATAACTGAGAATTAGGCCTTGACAGAACCTAGAAATGGAGTTGTTGGGCAAAACAACAACAATTGTCCTTTGGAGAGCTTTAGCCTGAACTGTACCTGGCAAAGCATGTAAATAATGACGTATGGCCCCTTTGCTTTGTTGTAAGTTGCTGCTGGTCTTGATTATGCATTTTGAGAAGTAAAGGAGAAATGTTTATTTCTCTGTGAATGTTTGACATAATACTAAAACCAGTGGGGCAAAGATGGCTCTGCAGCGCAACTGGCATCTGTAGAAAGAGTTCCTACTCTAATGAAACACTTGTTTCCCAATTTGTTTTGTAGCTGAAAAGAACAGAACATTTTGCACTCCAGTGGGATCATTAGTCAAGTATAGGAGAGGGGCTTTTGCAGAAAGGCCTTCTCCTACCTGGCTGTTGCATTTCTCTTGCAGGTAAAGGCAAAAATTCCTCCCCACGTGGAATATTGAGGCCTGGATGCTACCCAGAAAGGAGAGAGAAGAGAGGAGTAATTATTCTTCTGAGTACTGATGGCAGGAAGAAAGCTTTTATTACTAGCTTCACATCATCACAATAAGAGTTTAAAAAGAATTATTAAGTCACTGATGGCAGTGTAATGAATTATTAATACAAGCAGTTTATAAAAATGAATGTTTGCTTATATTTGAAGTTCTCCTCTTTGAGAATGTGGGTAAATAAGAAAATATCTGTGTTGATTCAAGACTAAACCTGAGGGATCTGCTAAGGTCTTAGTGCAGACCACTAGGGTTGTTTGCAAGTCTTACTGCAGTCAGAACTTAGCCTGTGTTGGTAGAGGAAAATCTATTTTCTTGCAATTACTTTACTTTGTTTACACCAGGGAGGTGAATATAACTTTGGAACTATCATTTGCATCCTTGCAATATATAGTATCAGGTAAAGAAAAACTTTCCACCCTCTCCTTTCACTTAAAAGTTACAAACAAAAGAACAAGGAATGGAAAAAAGCCAGCTTTTTTTCCCCCCTTCATTTTAAAAAATATTTATTTACCACACCTTTTATCAAGGATTGAAAATGCGGCTGTAAATGGATTCATGTTAATGAAGTTGTATTTTGCTACCGCATAATTCTCCACAGAGAGTCCAATTGATTCAAAAAAGATGAGAGTGCCTCTAACAATTGTAGAAGTATAACCTTCAAAATATAATTAAAGCCTATAGCTTTTCCTATATCATCCTGCAAGGCTTGTAAGGAGCAAAGCACCAGGAAAGATCCCATAAAAGACTGTTTGAGACTCCTTATTGCTAATCACATTTCAATTGTGTAGGATTTGTCACCTTCCTGGCAGGTATTTGAGCATCTGCCAAAGAAAAGTGGGAAATCTGGGTGGGAATCACCATTGGAGGGGACTTACCATTTGTTTGACACACACATCAGGTTTTGTAAATCACTGCAAGTGTAGATGGAATGAGAACAATGGACATTCTTACACTCTATTGTGTTTGTTAAAATAGTCAGTTTGTTTGGTCCTTGATCCTTGAAGGTATTTAAGTGACCAACAAGTAGCCAGAGAAATATATTTCACTCATTTGTAGACTTGCTTTGACATGGTGTGGTGCAGTTAGAAGCAGAATGAAGGTGAGAAAACAAGTGTTACCCATACAAATGGGAAAAAGAGCAAATCTGTCTTGGATGTCTCTCTAAAAATGACAAATCTTAAAAGGATTTGTGTTATTGTAATTTTCAGCTGGTTTTTTTTCCCCCAGAAGCACATGGCTGAATTCTGTGTATGTAGAAAACAGGTCTCTGATTAAATAAATGCTCTAAAATATTGGGTGGCATGAGGACAAAACCAGGAGAAATTAGCAGAAATTTATTTAAGTTTTATTGATGGTGGGTGAATGAGATGTGGTTCTGACCAATGCCCCAGACATCCCTTGCACTGACAGGTTTTCTCTGAATTCTATCAGGGAGGTTTTTCTGCACTTTTCCATATATAGTTTGCCCTGTAGATATGAGAAGGTGTTTGTTCCACAAGGAACAATAGCAACCAGAAGTGGAAATTACTGCCAGCTCATCAGATGCAATCGAATAATAATGAAAGCTAATGCAAGACAACATTCAAGGTTATTTTTAAATCTTTTTAAAGGTCAATGTATTCAATGGTATTCAATTCCAACTGCTGAAAGAGTTGCTGTGTTTAAAGATGATGCCCTTGTTGTTTAGGAAATAAGAGATCCTTACCAGGAAGGGTAAACAGGACAAAGCCGTATCTATGTCTTCTTATCGCATAATTGAAGGAAACAATTTCAGAAGTATTATTCTGATGATTAGTTTCAGTCTCCAGAACCTGTGTACTTCTTCCTCCATCTCAAGTTGCAAAGTTCATTATTAGAGAAAGAGCAAGGTGCCTCCCTTGTGGACCTTTTCTACCCTGGATAGCTGAAGAAAGCAAAAACTGTCTCGTGACCCTGACTGGCGTAACCTCTGGAAGCTCTGGAGATGTCATTAAGCACTCATTTGGCAACTGTAAAAATATCAGCATGTAAATATTGTGATGTTTTCGGTCTTTTGGACTCATGACTTCTGCCCTCCTTTTGCTATTGTGCTTGTAGCAGAAGAAAAAGACCCCAGTGCTTAGAAATGCAGAAATAATGAATAAAAGGAGGGGAGAAAAAAAGAAACCAAACATCATAGTGGAGGTATTGACTTTAGCTAGCTAGAGGTGTCTGCATCACCTCCTCTATTTTGCTAATTGCTGAAGAATATTAAAAGTTTGCTTCACAATATCATATAAAAAATGCTGCCAGGGCATTTTAGAGAGAAGAAATGCCAGAATGGAGCCTTGTGCAAATGCAGAGTCCATTCCCCGTGTGCAGGAGGCCAGGGGATCTCAGCATTTGTATCGATGGCAGGAATGGTAGTACAGTACAGAAAATGAGATATTTGCTGGCTAGATGATCATACAGCCAAAAACCAGAAGAGGAGAGGAAGGCACAAGAGTATAGATATGGGAATCCATAGATTTTAATTTTAGAAATATTCATTTTCAACTAATGATTTATTTCTATTTTTTAAATTAAGGTGATATTTGAGTCATGATGCCTATGACTAATGAGATAGAAGAATTATCCCAGAGGGAATCTCAAACTATTCCCTTATTCCCTAGATGTTCATATTCTCTGTCAATACATGTTGGGCTACTCAAGCAGCATTTGGTGTTGTTTACTTGCAACTCCATTTGTTAAAGGCTGAGAAAAATCATGGCAAAGGTAACTTAACCATGTTAAACTCAGAGCAGGTAATTCACACTGAGTGTGAGTTTAACTAAGCTCCCTTTGAATAGGAAAAATGTTTTTACATAAATATTTAATATGTCTTTGTAATGTAACACAGGAAAAGAAATTTAATAAGTAATGTCTAGAGACAGTTTTGCATAAATATTTAGTTACCAGACTCTTTTTTTCTGATGATAGATAGGCGTTGAAATGCTTTTGAGGTTGTGGACCTTAAGACCATCTAGCCATACAAGCTCTGCTTTCCAATATTCAAATAAACCATCTGTAAACGGTTAAGGGCAGAGAGAGAGATGATTCAGGGACAGGTAACTGCTGATGGCAATGGCCATTTCAGGTCTCATTTTTTCCCAGCCCTGTCAGTGGAATTGTTCAGAGTTCAGATTGAAGGGAAAGAGAAGCTGAAGGAAGAGGGTTCAGAAACAATTGGCACAAACAACAAACATCATAGAGGAGTCCACTCAGGGAAGAGTTTTACTTCAGTGCTGTCTGTTAATGTGTGCATTGGACTTTGCTGCTCCTTCTTTTAATTGTCTGGGTTTGGTGAAGAAAGCCTTTTTTTTTATTTTTAATTTATTACTGACAGCTATTAAAACTTCAGGTTAGTGCTTATGTGGGGGTGTGTGGTGTCAGCAGTACTGCACAGACACCAGAGCTGCATTTCCTTTAGGAGATTTAGAGTCATATTAATGGCTGTCCGTGGTAACTAATGCTGGAAGGGATGCTGAGTGTGCCACCTTCTGCCATGTGGAGAAAAGAGTGCTAGGGACTGTTTGAAAGCTGATGTGATTTCATTGGTTGCAACAATATTATTATCACCAATTAACTCAGGTCCAAAGAGAATTTGTACAGCATTTTTAATGTATTCCTCTGCAGGTTTGTTCCCATATCAAGTACAGCAATGTGAAGGAACATCATCATGTCCTTAGAACTTACCAGCAAAGAGAAAATGTTTACAACTTGTCTCTGAACAGCACTGCATGGATGATGGAGCACTTCTGAAAGAATATCTGTGAAGGAAATAAACCCATTAATTGAACAGAATTATTGCACACCAAAGCTGCATGTTTTAGAGGCCTCTGCAGTATTCAAATAACTATTGAACCATTTGGCACATCCCTAATAAAAACCTTTATCCATTAGCCCCATTGGTGCATGCTTAGGCAAATTAACTCTTTTATATGTAGATCTAAAGAAAATGGTGTGTTATAATTAAATGATTATTTTGGGGGCAGTAAACCTCTCTTCAAACAGCTTGAATATTAGTGCAATCGTTTTTCTTTCAGCCCTACTAATCACAGCAAATTTAGCTTGCACAGCCAGAGTCAGGGTGCATGTTACAGGACATTCTGGCAATGGCAATGAGCAAATCCCATAAGAGCTGGTGTTTGGTTTATAAGAGGATTTTATCTGAAGTTCATGTAAATTTATCTGGATTCTTGCTGTTCATGAAATCGTGTTGCTGTTTAGGATGTCTGGTACTTGAGATATGTGTAGGTCAGAGCCCACCCCATAGAAGCTCATTCTGTGAGTGACTTTGGATTTGAAAGGAAGAACTAGAGGACAAATGGCAACTGCAGCCATCACATTTAAAACCAGAATCCCTCCTCCTCCAAGTCACTCAAGCTTTTCTTCCTAATTTCTAAATCATTTGAAACTGATTTGACTTAGGTGACACTTCGAACGCTCCTTATAATGGGTGGAAAAAGCTCCAGAGACTGAATCATAATGGAGCAGACCCATAGTTACCCTGATGAATATTTAGGCCAGGATTTCCTGACGTGACTGCCAATGGCTGGGATCTGATACTTTGAACTGTGCCTCATTTACTGGAAGTGCTGAATACCTGTTTTTCTGAAAACTGGGCTCTATGGACATGACCTGTTCTGACTTTTAGTTGTAAAGCTAAATGCTCCATGTTTAAATGCTGTAATCTCCTGAGACTATGCAAAGCTGCTTTCAAAAATACAAATGTACGTGTCAGACTGTAGATTTTTGTCTAGGATACAGAAGGAAATCTTTCTATTATTACCAAATTTGGATTTCCATGTATCTACTGCATATCCACTGGAATTAACAAAATGAAAGATTTAGTCATACCTCTTTTTGTTTCTTTTTTTCTTTATTTTCTGCTGTCAGGCTTGTGGGTGTGCTCCTAAGGGGGGCAAGTGACTGATCTCAAACAGTTCCAGTGCATTTGGATGGTGGCTGCATCTAGCACAAGCCTCTGCTGACAACTTCATTTTATTGGCAACGAGGATCTATTTTTGGGTTGGGTTGTTTGTTGTTGTTGGTTTGGATTTTTTTTGTTTTGTTTTGTTTTGTTTTGTTTTGTTTTGTTTTGTTTTGTTGGGGTTTTTTATTGGGGGGGTGGGGGGTTGGTTTGGATTTTTTTTTGTTTGGTCGGGTTTTTTTTGGAGGGGCTGTTTGGTTTTTGTTTTGTTTTGTTTGGGGGGGTGTCTGGTTTGGTTTGGTTTTTTGGGGTTTTTTTTTGGTTTTCTGAGGAAAAGGACTTACACGAACTGCAGATTCTCTGGTTTGCCTTAAGGTCCAGTTCTGCCTGAATCTTTATGTTCTAGGGAAAGGTAGGCTCCTACGCGAGCCACTGTCATCACCCAAATATCATTTTGCCCTGGACTTTCTGAAGTACCTTGTGTCTTGGAGCATTCAGATCCATGTGAGATACTTCACTATCTGATGCCTGAGGTCAAGAAGTTTGGCTGTTATCAAAGTAGAATCGTTAAAATAGGACTTCTGACAGTATGGAATTTTAGGTAAGGCTAGGAACAAGGTGTGATTCAAATGTTATGGATATTGCAGTTTTGAATTGCAGTAAGCAAAGCAGATTTCTTTTTCCAAATTATGTGCTGCAGGATATAAAAGGGCAAGCAGTTTATCTCAGAGGACCATGAGCTGCCTTCAGTTTGCACATGGAGCTTACATTGGTGGGAGTCCCAGTGTGTTCTGAGGACTCAGTCCAAACCTGACAAATCTCTTAAGGGGAAGTGTTCAAATACAAGCCATCCAATTTGTTTGCTGCTCTAAACTGGAAATTAGCACATTTAAAATGGCTAATCTCAGCATGCATATGGATCTCTCAGGCCTCACCACCCTCACAGGGAAGAATTTCTTCCTAATATCTAATCTAAACCTGTCCCCTGTCAGTTGGAAGCCATTTCCCTTTGTCCTATAACCACATGTCCTCATCAAAAGTTCCCCTCTGACTCTCTCACATCCCCCTTTGGGTATTGGAAAATGCTATAAGGTTCTTCCAGAGCCTTCTCCTCTCCAGGTGGACCATCCCAACTCTCTCAGCCTGCCTCCATAGCAGAGGTGTTCCAGCCCTCAGAGCCTCTGATATTTCTCTGTCCCATTTCTCTGTTCCAAAATTTACATTTTGCCACCGTAGAATGTTTTCAGATTTTTATTCCCAGCTGAGAAGGATGACTTTGTCTTTGCTCCTGGTCAGGCACTGATTAACACTGCACTGGTTTTGTTCAGTCAGCCTTAGACTTTCCAAAGGTGGTAAGAGACATAATTTCCAAGAAAACAAGGTGAGTCCTTGTCCATGGGTTCTATAAGATAAAAATTTATCCATTTTGAATCTGGAGAAGCTTAGAAATTGCAGAAACTTTATTATTATGATTCCATAATCGATTTGTTTCAGTACTCTGTGTTTGTGAGGGTCACCAGTTCACTCCCAGTGAAGTGCAGCTTGGCTCCAGCTGTAATTCACAGCCCTTGCCTCAGCTCTCAGCCCTGGGCTGGTTTAACCTTGAGGCTGCTTGTGCTGTATCAGTGGTGATGCCTCATGTGCAACTGTGCTGCTTTGTAATGCAGAGATTGTACCTCCAGTGTCCTACCTTGCAGACTACATTAAGTTTTCCGGAAGGTGAAGCATTATTTTCCACATCTCTCCTGGGATGTATCGAAAGCCTACTGAATTCTGTAAAGACTTGGTATTTAGTTTGCTTACCAATCTCCTGCTGTTATCAGATACCAATGGAAATACATAATGTAGCACACAAAAAAGAAATGATGTTTCAGCATTATGTAAAAATCGCTGTTGTTCCACTTATTTGAGATGTTCTTTGAATGCCAAAAAAGGTCCTTTGGCAGCTTAAGTAAGTTTTATCCATTTCCACATCCAGAAACATATCCTTGTAGTGGGCATACCAAATGCTGTCAGATGCTGAAATCTAGGGTCACAGGTCTGACTTGAGCAATTCAGACCCAAAGGAGTCTAGAAATATTTGGGATACTCAGAAGCAGAAAATACTTTTTTCTTTTTTTTTCTTTTCTTTCCTTTTTTTTTTTTTTAACTTTTTTTCCCTCTTTTTTCATCCAAAAGCTGGCCGAGTTCTCATGGAAGTCCATAGCTCAGGCTCAGGCAGTGACCAGGTTTTGTCACTTCACAGTTCCCATTGCACCAGCTGATGACAATGAGCCACAGCAGTTTAGAATGTTCTTAAAGTTACTCTGTATTCTATCTGAAAAGCAAGAAGCAGCTCCTGTAAATCTGGCTGGAATTGTTCTGAAGCCTTGTGCCTTTAGTGAAAAAGAAGGTTCACTGAAACTGAAGCACGTGGAAACCCACTGAACCTTTGCCAGATTTCTGACACAGGTGGATTTTATTGTCCTTTAAGCTGTTAGATTCCCTACGATCTACTTCCCAGCTCTTCCTGGTCCCATTGATGCTTGCTGGAGGAGTAATTGTTGCAGTGATAGGGAAAGAGGGACTGAGCTCTTTGAAATAGCTTTTCTTCAGTTTGTAAAAGTAAAAAGCAGTTCATATCCTGCCTTCACCTTGACACCCCAAAAACGGTGTACCCCTTTTCCATATGGGAGGTTATTTTGGCACAACTTTAACTTTCTGCACTAATTACAAAGCCACTTTGTTGGCTTGCTATCAACTTATAAGCATTTTTCAGGGTAATTAAACTGTTTAAGTAATTCAGCTGATACTGTACATAGCCTTATTTATAATGTAATTAGGACCACTGCAAGAAGAGTGCAAGCAATTAGTAATTTAATCCTAGTGAAGAATGCTCTGAGTTTCAGATATGGCTTTTTGTGCTTTTAATCCTTGCATGCCTACCTCTCTAAGAATGATGGTAAAGGAATACACAATGTGTTTAAGATTATCTCAAGGAGAGAATTCCAGTTTGGGGAGCATAATTGCTTTATATATGCATAGGCTGCAAATGAAATATTTTTTTCTCTGCACTGAGCAGTGTCACCTTGTCTTTCAACAGGTTCTTGGGATTCCTGGTTTCCTCTTCTGACTTAGACATTGATTCACTGTCTGGCCTTAGGTAATCTATTATCGCACTTCCAAATTTATGTGTCTGTAGCTATATTCAGATACTGAAATAAGTGACTTAAGGACTGTCAAAAGGCGAGTAATTTAAGGAGTTATGTAACAATAGGACACAACCCCAGTTCTGCAAAAGCTAAGGATATGTAATTTTACACTAATTAGTGCTGTTCACTTAAACATTTGCATAACACTTCATAAGTAGGGGGACTGGGTATTTAATCTGAAGCATCAAATTTTGAATGTTATGTCACTCTCTAAGCATGTCACTTTGTTTTCATGTGAAATATTTCCTATGAAGCCATGTCTCTGATTCCACATTTTTTTTTTCCATATTAGCCCTGTAGCCAGCAATTGCAATGTCTGTTGAGTGTGTGTGAGTAGAGAAAAGCTGATTAGTTAATGAAATGATGCTATGACAGCTCTTTGTAAGAAAAAGGAAACAACGGCTTATGGAAGATTCTTCAATGAAACATGCACAAACATTTAGGTAGCACCTACTTCTCTTTAATGAATAACCTTTTGGAAAAAAACAGGCACCGGAATTAAGTATCCATCTCCACAGATCCCTTGCTCTGACATTCACAAAAAGAATTAGCGAGATGTCAAAAATTCTCCTGCTAAGAAAAAAACAGTGCATACATTTCTCATGTTTCCATAGCAGGGAAGAAGATTTAGAATAGCTATACATTTATATCAATAAAGATGGCTTGCAAGTGATTTTGGTTTTATCCTCAAGGTAAATAAGTGCTGTAGACCAAAGGTGCTGGTGTAGGCAGGCAGGATAAGTTTCTGAAGCAAGTCCTTCTGGGATGGAAATAATGATCCTGTGTGAGCAACTTCCATCCATTCCTTCTATTATGTACCCATTAGAGTACAAGCACCTTGGACTGCAAATTACACATATGCCCTCCTGTAGTCGACATCCCCTTTGCTCCCTTGGTTCATTTTCAAGAATAGCTCAGATTTTTCCCAGCTTCAGTAAAAAATTAATTTATACCTTGGAATGATCAGAAATTTTTCTCTCAAAAAATACATTACTTGATTTAATGCTATGTTTTGTGAAATAGGTTAAATGTAGTTTCCTGGTTTCCTGCATATTTAAAATTATGACCCTTTCTTTTAACTTGCTTATGATGTTTAATCAGCAAATCAAGATGTATTTCAACTCTAATTAAAGCTCAATGGAAATGCACACAGGTAATGGACATAGGACAGGCAATAATCTGAAAATTGAAAAACTAGTGTATTATAGAAAATGTTTATGGCACATTTTTATTTTCAGCAGGCAGATACAATTGTTTCTTCTGCATCAGTTATGAAGAGTTTTAATAATTAGGTGCAGTATAATCAACCATTAAATCAAGGAAGTTGTATTCTTGCTCCTTGGTACGCTATTTCAGTATTTATTCACTGTAAGAAACAGTTATATCTTTGTTTTAAATTCCTCTAGTAGAGCTTATTTACATTCCTGAGCATGAGTAATTTTTACAACCCTCAGTATTACATTTTTGCTGTTCTGAATGATCTTAATTCCAGTTCCTGTCAACGAAAACCTCTTAGATTGGATCCAAACTCATGTTATGTCTTTGTGCTTTTGGCCAGGCCAACGTGGCTCAAATCCATCTGGCTTCATATGGTTAGTGCCATTCCCAATTGCTGGGTGTTAGACCCCTCTAGCTTTTCATAATGTGCTTTTTTTGGCAGTTCTAGATGGTTCTGAATCCTGCATTGCTGCTTCTTGTGCCCTGGGATTATTAGCCATGAATCTTTATTTTTTTTCTTTTTTTTTTCCCACCCCTTTCATCCTAATTTTTTCACTGACTGTACAATTACAGTAGCAAATAAGGTGAAACATAACAGGATGGATTTGTTGGTGGTGCAGTTTCAAAAAGTTCTAATTGTGAATTTGGCTTACATAGAAACAGGAAACAAAAAAAAAAATCTGATTTATTGCCTATATGTAACATGCAGAGTGTTTTTTAATGTATTAGAATAATAGGAAGATACAAGTAAGATTTCAAGTGTGTTTTGATTGATAAGGATCTCCCCCAGTTTGGAGTTCCTCCAACAAATTAAGCCAAATTCTCTCTGTACTGCTGGAGATTTTAAGTGTCGGTGTGGTTTTTTTCGTTTGGTTTAGTTTTTGTTTGGGTTTTGTTTGTCATTTGTTTTTACTGTTGTGGGGATGGTGGTTTTTCAAAATCAGTTCTGCTGCTCTTAAGCTCAATTTACATTAAGTATATAATGCAATGAATGACAGGAATATTTTTGCAAGGCATTTGTGTGACTACTTATAAAACAAGAATATTCCAGCACTCCCTCGTCATCAGTATGATTCCAAAGAAAATGTTGTATCTTACTGGAGAGTGGGACAAATAATGAAAAAAACCACCCATTTTTTGAGGAATGTAAAGCAGGATATTCTTGGAAAAAGAACATCTGTATTTTTCTCAACTCTTAAACATTAAATGATTAACAAGAGAAAAATTAATAAGTTCAAGTTAATGCAAAATTCGTTCTTGAAATAATTTGATGAGTCTTATTTAACCTAGTTTTAACAACTGCATTTCTTGCCAAACCAGTCAAGGAGGATCTGACAGTTATTAATAATGTGAAAGTTGTGTTAAAATAAACAGGAGGAATTAATGTGAGGTGCATATAAATGCAATTCTGATTGATTTCCTTTTGCTGAAGTTAGTTCTCCAGGAATTTTGCTGGAATTCAGGATTGATGCTTTCTATTTGCCCTACGTTGCAGAAAAGTTGCATTCAGCAGATGGAAGGGCTCTGATGAATGCAGCACTTAGCTTTTCTGCTATCCACTAAAACTGGAATGACACTGTGTGAATCTGGGAGCTCTCATAATCTATGAGAAGCCAGGAGAAATTGTATTACAGTAATTGACTTCAGTAGGATCGAGACTTCCTTTAACAATTCCATGGGGTTTAAGTATTTTTGCAGTCTATTTTAAGGCATGTGCACACTGGTGGAAGTGGTGCTTCTAATCAAAATGGGCTATATTTTATTCAGACCTTGGAGACCAAGTAGGTAGAGCTAATTGGCTTATAACTGACCTGCTTAAAGGATGTCAAAATTGGCTGTTGGCTGTTCCTTTATAACATTAGTTTGATTGACTAAGAGTCTGGCAGCAAGATATGAAATATTATGAACCCAATTCATTAAAATTGTCCCCATTTTAGATCATTACATGTTTTCAGAACAAATGGAACACACTTAGGGTATAAAAGAAGTATGGATCTGTAAATTACTAACCTATCAGCCACCTTCTTCTCCTTCTCTTCCCCTCCCTGGAAAAAAACTCCAGCTGATCATGTGAAAATACAGGGAGGGAAGTGGGGCATAAATTTTTCTTGCGGTACTATGCAAAATAAGTGTCTTTAAAATAAAATAGAGGAGTATCATGGGCTTGATTTCCACTATTTGCTTCCAAGTTATCTGTTTGCAGCCATGCAAGGCTCGAGAGCAATGTGCATGCAGAGCTATCATTACATCAGAATTCTGCCTCTCTCTCTATGGGAAGATTTTGTTTATTTGGATAATATTTGAATAATTGTTTTATTTCACCTTTTTTTTTATCACTGACTTTTACTGCACCAGGCACACAGCTGCCCTTTCTCAGGTGGCTGATCCTGTCCCACAGTTGGTAGGATTCAGTTCTGAAAGTGTATGACTATGGGATGGTTGGATGAAAGGTGCATGTGCTGTTTGCAGGCTGAAGAAACTGCACCCCACCATGTAAGAGGATGAGAAATTGGGAATTTTTAGTGACTTGCATGGGCCTGTTTTGTACATATGTATTTCATACCCCTCTTAAACTACTCTGTCAGTGTAAAGGCAAGACCTACAGCATAATTTTAGTGACAAAAATTAGTGCTGAAATTTGGTGTCCTGGTGTTACCCCAGCTGTTAACCACAGGGGCTAACACTTTTGCAGAGACAAAGCATTGCTCGTCTGAATGCAGGAGGGGGTGGGGTTTTGCTCATCATTCATCTTTCAGGCGGTGATTACGCCAGAAAATGTCTCATGGAAGTTTGCTTTGGGCCACATTCCAAGTGCTGCATTTCCAAATGTCCTTGGCTTTCTCCTCTCCTCAGGTCCTTGACTCTGTCCTTTCCAAACAGGCTCACTCAACCCTGCTGGAAAACAGCCACAGCCCCTGGTTGCCCCTGGTTTGTTTGGGCACTGCTGCTGTGTTACACCTTGTTGTGCAGCAATCTGTCCTTGAGCCAAAGGCTTCTGGGTTTTCCCTGCAGAATTATGGTGCAGACAGAGCTGGAGTGGCGTTAGAGCACATCTGTTTGCCACCTGAATCTGTTACCCACAGCACATGCGATTTATGGTGGTACTATTCCATGTGAATGTGAGCTATGCATCTTACCCAAGCCTTTGGAGCTGTTCATTAATATAGATTGTTGTTTGTTCGTTTTGGCAAAGCTCAGAAAATCCTACAGGGGCCAAAAACAACTGAAATCCTCATTACCTCTGACAGCAAATGATGCATTAATCATCTTTAAGCTGAAAAACATAGTGCCTTTTTCTTTCTTTATACACGAAATAGCTTTCTCAGGTTCTGAATTTGAGAACAGAAGGATCAACATAATGAGAGCCAGTCTTCTGAAAGAGGCAGTGTGCTAGGAGGATTTGCCTTTTATGTTTTTGCTTTTTGTTTTTTGCTAACGTTACACTGCAATTCCAAACATCGCAAGTTTCAGAGATGTTGCTAGGTGCTCATGTTCATCTATGTGTTCCTTAGCAAATACTCTGACAGTTGGTAAATTGAATATCATTCTTGTTTGCAACACGCTTCTTCCACAGCAGTTACCCCTGGCATGAAGTAAAAGTCTCAGTCATGCTTCACTCCCATCCTTCACATTTCAGATCTCTGTTGGTACATAAGTAGCTCAATTAGAAGTCTGGCACCACTGCAAGAGTCTCGTAAATATAAAATAATACAACGAAAATAATGATGTCTCCTGGTAATCTAAATTTAACTTGTGTTGTTGTCCAAAAACGTGTTGCTTGTTCTCCATGTTCTGGGTTGAAAGGTTTTCCTAATTGTTCTTTTCAACAGTGATTGGGTAAATTTTAAAACAAAGCCACAGCAGCCAGCACAAAGTAGTGCTTATTTTAAAGAAGGAATGATCTCCTGCTCTCCTTCACAGCACAGAGGGACTTGCTTTCTCCTTGACTTTGGCTTGGAGGTAAACTTAGCTTTTCACTGAGCCTTGCAGGCTCTGGGGGACAAGGGGAGAGGCTTTGAGAGATGGTGGTGAGCAGATGTTTCAGACTGCACGTTCTAGTGCCTAAATTAGTTGCAATTATGAAAGTAACTTAGTTCAGGTGAGCAGCATATGATTGTAAGGAAATTCTGTTTTCTCTAGTAGATTCTTTAACAAAGCTGAACCATCCAGTCTCCCTCTGGAGAGAGTGCTTTGTTTCCAGTGCTTTGTTTTCCTGGTGAAAATTCAGATTCTTTTTATCATCTAGTCCAGGGAATGCTGCTTTTTCTATGTTGGTAACAGTGGGACACTCTTGGATAGATGAGAGAAAGGACAGTGAACTTCCCCCAGTCTTTATTCTCTCCATATAAAACACTAGCGTACAACTGCTTCTCTCCATGTCAAATTTATGTTGTTTTCCATGATTCACAAAGACTGAGGACCAAAAATCAGATAAATTCATCTGTTTGAATTTTATGCTCCCTTGAACCATTCTTACTGATTTGAGGCCTTGATATTAATCATTATCTCACAGTATTTCTCTAGTCTGCTCCCTGCCTACCACTTCCCCTTCCAGATCTTGCTGAAAGCTCATTTAGGTTTTTCTTACCATCTTTTCTCCAGCACTCTGCACATCCTACCTTAACTGGATTGTCCTTTTTCCATCTGTCTTATGTATTTATGGTTGGAATATGTCCTTTGATGTACATTAAATCCTTTGGTGCTCCCAAGCCAGCCTTGGCTGTGTGAATTTAATGAGGGCTGTGTAGTGCTTGGTGTCGTAAGTTATCTTAGCCTGATTTTCCAGCTGCCTGCTGCTGGGCCAGTTTATCATTTTCCTGCTGTGGTGGTGGATGAGGGTGTCCCAAAAGCTGCTCCTCAGAGCAGGGATCTCCTTCACTGCAGGCTGTGACTCCTCGGGGTGCAGGGCTGCTTCCCCCCAGGTCTGCATTCAGGTGACATTTGTAGTGGGAACCATTGCTAAGGAAAGGCTTGTGGCTCCTGAGCAGCGAGGAACATCCACTAGCAGAAGGAAACTAGAAGCACACTTCAGAGCTGTGAGTAGTCCAGCCCTTTTACAGGCTAAAGAGAGGTTATGAACAGTGAGGATTGTGGTTCTGACAGGTCCTGTGTGGCTGCTTTCGGTGCAGGGTGTGAGCAGCACTGCCTTCCTGCTCCTGTGGAGGGATTGTCCCTCCCCAGGAGGAGCTACGGTTCTGCTACAGTCATGGAAACTGTACCTGCCTGCAAACTATGGAGGAAGATCAGAACCGAAATTTGAAATTTTATTAATCATCAGGTAATCAAACCTGAATTGGAACATCTAGAAGTGTAGCCAGGCACTGCAAGAATCTAATTACACATCTTCTCACAGTGTGGAATAAAATCCCCATAGGATAATTGGACTTTTTTTCTTTACCAGTATGTGTTCTTAAATTCAACTAAACTGGCAACACACCCAAACAAGTCCTTTCAGGTATTCTGCCTGAGTCGTTGACTTTCCCTTGTCAAACTCACCACACTGCCGTGGCACAAATAATGACCAACGTACTCTGTGACACCTCGTGCACATCTTGAAGGTAATGCAGGAGACTGTGTGATAATGAGGTACAGTATCTCAGTTTCAGCCAGCCCATTGTCAGAATGACATCTGTTGTTAGTAACTGATGGCAAGAGATGATGTGAGGCACTGTGCAGTTTCCTTCTCGCTGTTTTCAGGTGTAACAAACATGTACAGCTCCCACATTTACAGGGGAGCTGTGCTCAGATAATTTACAACAAAAAGTGCTGTCCTTTCACCTGTGTTTTCCTTCTATGTCCTCTAACAGTATCGTGAGCGACTGTAGCTAGAGTAACACAGTATTTTTAAAGCTTTGTTTGTGCTCAGTTGTGGTGTGGGGCACAGTGTTGGTTTATTGTGTTGCAACATTACTGAGTAGCTTAGGTCTGAATTGGAGCTGATACAATACGGGACAAACGCATTGGTGCAATTTGGGTGACTAATGCAGACACTGAGCCAATGTGAAAACGAGCTGGATACCGTGTTCTTTTTTTTTTCTGTGCAAATGATAGAATGAGACTTCAGGTTGTTGGGTATTACAGTTTGTCAAATGGTCACTAAAGGTCTGATCATTCAGACAATAATGAATTTTTCCTTAATCTCGGTTTCATTGGTGTGTCTTTTGAAGTCTGTTTTCTTTGTTTTTCAAGCCATACATTATGCTGCATTTCCCTTTCCATGCGTTTCCTTTTATCTAATAGGAGGGACATGTGAGAGATGCACACAGTACTCTGTCTGCTGAGCTAAGCAATCAAGAGAGGAAATAAATAGGCATTTTAAGAGATTTTTGGTGTTTTCTAAAGACAGTGTATTGGTCAGAGGCTGGTTTTGTGATTTCAGGGTTAGTGCAATGCATGTTTTGGTCCTGCTGTGCCCACTCTCCATTTCTTCTCAGTCTTTTCATGCCTCTCCTCAAAACAAAGGTGTTTTCAAGGCTGTTATGATAGCACAAGCTGTCCTTTATGAATGCATGGGGTTAGTTATTCAGTCCCTCCATGTAGGAATTGGGGTTTTCCCCTCTGCTCTTCTGTGTCCTCATTCAGGTGAGATTTGGATACTTTGGTCTTGCTACAGCTGATGGGACGATTTTCTGTTTGGTCAGGATTTTGCTGTTGGTTGTGTTTTCTTCTCGCTCTTGCTCTGCTGAAAGTATTTACTTGGAAAGTTGACTTTAGTGAGCAATGCTGACACCTGGAAATGGCACTGCCTCCCCCCTCACTGCTGATCCCAGACTCACTGGGGAAATGTCAATGCTGAATGTCCTCATCTTTGTCAGGCTGAAAGGTTGGTTCATTTAAGTGCAAATTTCTTCCTGAGCAACTTGACCTCAGCTTACCTGGAGCCGTAATATGAACTTTTGCAAGTAAATGTGTATAAGTTTTAATAAATCAAAGCACTTGTAAGCCAAAAAACCCTAAGGATTCACAGATCTTTTTGGTTTTTTAAAGACATCTTGTTCTATTTGCTCTCTCCTGAAATTATCTGGAAAGTCTCAAGGTAATTACATTCAGCAAAAGTGGGGACATGAGGATACCTGTTCTGCATTTTCTGCTTTTCCTTTCGGGATGGTGACTTGTGTCTTTTCATATTAGTGAGCCAAACTCTGCTCTAGACAAATGAAACACCAAGGTCAACTGAATGTGAATTTATGGTGTCATGCATCAGACACAACACTGTAGAGGCTGATTTCTAGAATTCATTTGGCATCATGAGAGTATTTCACGGAAGGGTTCAGTTTTTGTTGTGGACACAGAGGTTTTGATAGATTCAAATGGCAGATGCCCTTTTAAAATACTCTGGCGTGACAACCTGCTCAGCATGAAACACTAGAATTTGATAAATTATTCTTTTATCAACCAACATAATTTTTAATTGAGCTAAAAAAGAGGATTTCTCAAGGCACCAAATGATGAAGGATACCTGTATGCCCAATTTAATAGTCAATTATCCACACAAAATATGTATTCTTTACATCTAAACATAAAAGGCTGATGTTTTCAAAATCTGAATTTTGTTCTGCCTTTGTCTGAAGAACTCTTTATGATCAGGAGCCCACCCACTTCTCACTTTTATATATGACTCTGCAGAATAAATTTCCTTAATTATTCCAATTTGTCAGAAAAATTTGTACAGACCAGGCATGGTTCTACAGGAACAGTATCTCCATCTAAAAGTACAGAATGTATCTTTGTGTCTCCATTATTACACCATACTTACATGTCCATTTTCATCTCTCAAGGACAATCCATTTCACAGGCACTCCTCTAGCCTGAAGTGTCTTGAAGAAAAGAATGGGTATAGAATTTCTGGTGGAAAATTCCAGTGCAGCTATTGTTCCTTCACTACTGAAGCCAAAACACCTTTTCAGAGGGATTTGAAAAGAAAAGAGTCTTATTTCCCTAGCTAGATGCAGAATAGTGCTGTGGATAAATCACTCCAGTGCTGGGTGTGCCTTGGCAAGACCAAGGCTTGGCGGTCTTGGGTGGAATAATTTTCTCGGGAGAAGGTAAAGAGTGGAGCACCCACGAATCTCTTCTCCTGACACAGCAGAGGCTAAGGCAGGCAGAGCCATGGGACATTCTCTGGTTGTGTTTGCACTGCTCATCTCAATGGCAGACAGCTTTGTTTTAAGGATCTGTCCCACTGATTTCAGGGTCAGATTGAGATTGACATTAAAGTGCTACAATGAAGCATCTACAATAAGAATATTCAGCTTTCTTTCCTTCTGTTAACCATTTATTGAGAATTCTTCTCGTTTGATAATTACTGTGAGTTGAATATGCCAACAGGGATATTTTATTCTAATACAGGTGTTATCTCTGCTTCCCTTTGCCTCACCTTTAAAACATCTATAATTAGATTTGGAAAGAGAGTCTTTCATTCTTAAACTTATTTTAAAAAATGGCATTTTGTTGTACTTCATAGAATGGGTAGACCAATTAAATTCTTCAAGATAATGGTGTTCTGAACTTGCATCTATTTTTGGAACATTAATTATATTCTGCGACGCTTCCTGTGAAAAATCAGTGACAGATACAAGCATTAGTATGCATTAATTAAATCTGAGTTAATATTTTTGGTCAGAGCTCTGCAGGATATACATGGATGTGTTTGCTGGTTAATATTTTTTGTATCTTTTAGCCTAGTTGTATTTTCCCATAAATTAAATGGGATGTATTAATTTTTGTACATACTAGATAGGCTTGATTTAGTTTGGTCAAAGTTCATTTTTGTCCATGTTATCCAAGATCAAACTCTGCTTTACACAAAGCAGAAAAAATATGTAGGGACAGTAAAGACAGGCTCTTTGTCAGAAATGTTAAACTGAAGGTCCTCTTTGTTATTTTTCTGCAATTTTTCATTAAGTTCTGTTGGTTTGTTTTTGGAGTTTTTTTAGGTCAAATCTCTAAAACTCTTTGTTTTCATACCAGACTAAATATGCTGTTAGACTGGGCTTTTTTATCTTAAATGTTGCCAAAATTCTTCATTTCTTTTTGTAAACTTAATTCACGAGTAGGTTTCCTTTTGCAGCACTTGGACCAAGTAAGTCCGCAAGGCTTTATATTTGTGCTCTTCATTTCCATTTTTATAAGGACATCATGGAAACTATAGTGTCAGCTAGGAAGCTGAGCATACAGATGAGACTGCGAACATGAAATATTCATGTTACATCTCCCTGAAAGCCTCGCATTGAAGTAGAAGGGCTTGTTTTCTTTTCCTTTCCCTCATCCCCCATTATTTTACACTGAAAAATTGGCATTATCTCAAAAAAAAGTGGGTCAGGAAGACACAGGGCATGTGAGTCTTTCTGTTCTTCAGCAGGGCATCACTTCCAGCAGATCTGGGAAGAGAAATTCCTGAAAATCTCTTTGACCACTCTCATGCCCCTGCCCTGTATCAGGAGGAGGCAGCTGAATGGTACTTGTTGCCCTTCACCTGCTCATTTAATCTCCTGTATATTTTCAGACTGAAATCTATTTTTAATTTGTCTTCAAATGGTTTGTTGTAAAAAAAATTAGAATTCCGTGTCCTTGTGATATTCAGCCATTTCAGTCTGAAATTCTCATGGAAATATTAACACTTTTTGCAAAATGTTGTGCAAAAATATTGTGGGGTGCTAGATATTATGGAAATATTTTTTTTGAAGGATAAATTCATTAACGTTTAAAAAAGCAAACCAGCTTTTAACTTAAGGATATTCTGTTTAGAAATTGTAATAATGAAAATATATGACTTCTTTAATTCTCCTGATATTCTTGAAAAAACACAGTGTTCTTGGTGACTAAACTGTGAACATGTGCTGCAGCATTTTTTTTTCCAGTGGAAATTACTTAGTTAGGTTTTTTTATCAGGTTTATTTATTTATTTATTGATTCTTGCAAACGTGTTCTGGAACTTCAACCCCAATGTATTTATAACATAATCGAGGCAATGAAGGAATTTTTTTATCAATTTATTCAGGTTTCCATTATTTGTGAAAAATTTCACTGTTGTCTGAGAATTCAAGTTGTGTGTTGCCTGAAATTCCTCCAGATCTAACTGCTGTAGGTAATTAAATTTTTTAAGCTTTTCTAAATAAGAAAAACAGGTTTTCTTTCACTGGTACTGTGCTGAGCAAAAATAATGAACAAACATAATTACGTAATTTACAATAATTAAGTCATTAGGTGAAAGGAGGTGCAGTTATACACATTTTTGATGGAATTTGAAAATGAACCTGGATATCCTTGTGACTTATTTGTCCCTTTTCCTCTTGGGTTAGTTAGATGCTGTCAATCATTATTTCTGGATATATGGAAGTGTGCCAGTGAGTTACACAACCTCTTAGAACTAGCCCAGAATTATCCATTATCTGTTCTTCATCAAAAAACTTCGGAATTAAAATTGGTGATGTCTGTTTCCTAAGAAGTAAACTCACCCTAAAATTAAGAGGAATGGCTTTCTCATGCTTCAAATATGCTCCATGGGAGTGGCTTTCCGTGTCTTCCTTAGCTGGGGAATGTGTTCCATGTTGTATTTCTGGGTTTTTGGGGAGACAGGGTGGTTCCACTGTTAGGAATTGGCTGCCCCAACATCCACTGTGGCGAAGTAGGGGGCACATGGAGCAGTGACATTGGTGCATCAGGGTCTGGGATGTGCAAAAACTTCTGCTTTTCTGGTATTTGCTGATGGCTCAACTTTTATAAAAGAGATAAAATTTATAAAAGAGATCGGCTTTCTACAGTTTCTGCAGTAATGTTCCTGTTCTGTGTATGCCTTTCTGACATTTGTCTGTTTGTAAGAAGAGAATATCTCTTAAATTGTTGGTTATTACTACTGATATTCTTATTTTGAAAGTCTGCTTTACTCTCATAATGGAAGACCTGTGTTAGTTTCCTCACGCTGTGGTCCTGGAGCTGATTTGATGAAGCTTACATGCCATTTCAAGCACATTGAGTCGTGCATAGTTTTTGCACAGCCACATTTGAAATGATCTGCTAAATAATCAAATATTTTTCACATTAGACCTTAGCAAAGCAGAGGAGAATAATCTGTACAAACTGTGCAGTTACTGATTGCCACCCCCTCCCCTCCAAATAATAAATAATTTACAACTATCACATGTTCCTTCTACAGTTGAGTATACAGGCAAAAAAAGAAACTATCTCCATCTCATCATTAGCTTAATCAAGGCAGTGTATCAGTAACCTGCAGTGAAACTGATTGCTGAAGAGCAGGAAGAGTTGATGGCTGCGTAACAAATGATTTTTGAACCTTACAACTTTTGAATTTTAGTCAATTTTAACTAAAGTTCCTAAAAACTCTTAAGTTCTTTTCTTTTAGAAGCTACAGTATTTTGAACAGACTACCTGGGAAAACAATTTCAAAAGTACTCAATTGTCATAATTTCTCTGTTCCTTTTCACTGTTCTTGGCTGCCCAGCATGGAGGCAGCAATTCTGGAGTGCTGCTTTTTGTAACAAAATCTCTGGGTCTGCAGCTTTTCCCCATGGAGTTGAGAGCCAAAATTCAGCATCTGAGTGAAGCCAGAGTTTCTGAATTTCTAACTGGATTTCCAGAGGAGTGTGAGCCAGGGAACCCAGCCTTGGAGTCCCAGAGAGAAGATACCAAAACCACAGGGATGAGGGACTCAGCTCAGATTAGTCTCCCAGCCACCCTGGTGGTTATGGCTGTTCTTTCATAATTAAATAAATGAATTCACATAAATAAAATATGACTGATAATGAAGGGTTAGAGCTTTTTGTTTGGGAGTTGTATAGATATTTGAGGTTTAGAGGCACGGAAGGTGGAATACCAGAAACTCTTCATGGGTCTATAAAAATGTATTCACTATCCAAAGAACTTCAGAGTCATGATTTCATCTGAATTTTGCCCTTAAATAATTTGCTTTTGGATGATGAAAATGTTGGGTAACTGCACACTTCTCTTGGAATTACCACTTTCCTCTTTCTTCTATAATCATATTTTTCCACCTTCTTCAAGACACCCTGTGGCCTTTTTTGTTCCTCTGTCTATCTCCAGGTTTATTTTTTAATTTTTTTTACTTCCTAGAGTTTTAAAGCCCTTGGGTTAAAAAAGATGAAGAAGGCAGATCTGAAATGCTCAAGAGAGTTCCCATCCTGTAAAAACAGCAGTGAAAATCAAAATGGGGAAAAAATTACGGCAAAGCACAATGCGTCGCACCTAAAGGTTTAAAGAAGGCTTAAAAAGAGACTTTCAAAAACAAATTTTTCCTTTGAGAAATATTCCATCAAAATGTTTCAGCTTCTTTTATCTCCTGTGTCTTCAGTGAGTTATGTTTTAACACTGAAATAGTCCCTTGAGCATCTATAAACCCAGAAATGAACAGGGAACTAGAGAGGCAGCATTCTGCTTTGTACATTAGATACTCTGGGGTTTTTCCTCACTGGGTTAGATATGCTGCATTTTTCTAGTTTAGGGACACAGGTAATTCTGGAGTAATGGGTGACAGCTTTTATTTTCTGTGACAGAGTTAATTCCTTGCATGGGTTTTGATGCTTTTAGGCTTTTCTCAGTATCAAGTCACAGCCGTTGGCCTCATGTTTTATAAAACCAATACCATAAGATTCAAGAGTTCATCAAGATAACAACAGTATAATAGTGTCAAAATAACTAGAGCGTTTTGGGGGACAGGCTGATAGAAATGACAATGACAACCTCTGAAATTCTGAATTAAAGTTACAGGAATGTGAAATACATTGGCTAAAGATAAGCATGAGAGAGATAGACCAGTCAGGAGCAAATTCTGGGCTGCTTTATGTTTCATAAGATCCCACTAGGCCAGACTCTGACCTAGATCAGATAAATATCAAATCAGAGTAGAGCTGTAGAAATGAACCAGTTTATAGCCATTGAAAGAGAGATAAGGATCAAAGATGTTGATGTCACTGTAGCTGCAGCTGAAACAACTCATTTCAGACTAAATAAAACATTAATATCTTCGTGTTCCTCTCTATTATATGGAATGCTCCAGTTATGACTTTGAGCATCCCCAGGTATGTCTCAGTGCAGAAATTTGTTTGGAAAAGGGTCCACTGAGGATTCTGTGCTGTGTTATCTAACAAAGAATAATTTAAAATGAGTCAGTGTCTCATATGCATTGCTGCCATGCTGAACCTGCTGCTGTATTTGGTGAGGTGTGAACAAAGGCTGCCTTCATATAGATAATTTTGTTTAACAGCAGTGTTTAAACACTGAAAAAGGATTGCTGCTGGTGGATAGACTGAGGGAGGATGATGGTGGGAGAAGACATGTGGGCACTTTGAATTATAGGAGTAGGGATGCCCTACCTGTGATGGAAAGGTTTAATATGAGTTGGATCTGAGCGTTTCTGGACCTTTACAAATGTTCTCAGTATTTCTGTGTTCACTGGACTGATTTATGATTATTTTTATTGCTGTTTGGATTACAGCTAATGTAAAGGCCCTGCACATACACAGAAGCTTAGATTTGTGAATTTGTTGTTGGGTGTCCAAATAATGTCTGGATAGACCTTGAATTCAGAGCTGGTCCTGCAAATAAGCCCAGGAAAGATTGTATTTATATATAAATAAAAGAAATGTACCATTCTAAAACCAGAGGAAAATATGTCTTATTTTCTCCTTTACTTAGGGAGACAGTAAAATAAAACAGCAGTGGTAAAATGCCATGGTTGAAAAAATGCAGAGGAGATGACTGAATGACCCTGATAAATCCCTTTTCCTTGCTGCTGGATAGATGTTCCCCAAACACAACCTTATTTAATGGGGTAGGAAGCACTGGATCCCTCAGCGTGTAGGAAATGGGAAATCACAGTTATTTATTGGGTCAAACACTCAATTTGCATTCAAACAGGGGTGAAAGAAGCCCCATTGGTTTGTCTGCCTGACTTATTGAAGGCTGAAGTTTTTGTTTATGAAAGTTTCTAAAGCACTGGGCTCGTGTCTCATCAATCTGGCTTGGTGAGGGCAGTTCTGGCGCTCTCCATGGTCCTAGCATGGCCATCACGATATTCTGCCAGCTGTATGCAGAAATTCTGGGCAGAAAACGGAGAACAGGATCTCTCCACAACTTTTTTTCTTTTTCTTGGAAGTAGCTCACATTCTCACTTCGTGTTTGAATTCCCACTAACAGTTTTCTCAGAATTTCTTCACCATAAATGATGTATATATGCTTTAATATTTCCAAAAGGAGACATTAGTGCACAAGGCAGTCAGAGGAGATGGGCAGGCAAATTTCTGAAGTGCAAATGAAATCTCAGAGCCAGGAGATGACTTTTGTTCTAGCAAGAGAGTTATTTTCCCACCCTTTAAGCACACCAGCCCTGGAGCTGACACAGCTTTAGTTCTGGCAGGGAAGATCAGCTCTTTAAATTAAGCAAAGAATCCCTGAAAGTCACGTACCCAGACAATCCTCCCAACACTACACTGAAGTTTAAAGCCACATTGTTCAGGAAGGTGGAATTGAAAGACTTTTCTGAAAAATTACATTGATTCTCCATGCTACCTCCTGATGAACTTCAATCATTTTTTTCCCCCTCAAGTGATCACTGATTAATCTAAAAAGTGTGAAATTAAGCTGTTTGAACCAGGAATTAAAAATTTCCAGCAATTAAAAACAAAGAAACAAACCAAAACAGCCACCAGCGTTAGAAAGTGATTAAACATGACAACAACTGAGATGCTGAAATTAGTTGTCCTCGTTCCAAAGGGTTTGTTACTAGTATGATGTTTTCAAAGCTGTTAAATGATAGTTAAGCTGTGTTATTATTTGTAAAGCAGCTACTTTTGTATCCTGAGCCCACTGAATGAATGTTCTGCACAGCAGGAAACTCTAAGATAGCAAGCCTAATCATTGTCATTTTACTGTACAAGAGGTAATTTTAGAAAATGATTCCTTAAATTACAAGATTCAAACAAAGTCAAGGCTCTCCAGCTGGGAAATTTTTTATTTTCTGTCATTGGAAAGGGTCTTTCTTCTAAATACCGTGAACCTTCAGCGGTTTCACTACTACTGGTCTAAATATAGTAAAGGAAATTTAAAATTTTACATGTTTAATAATAATCTTTCTCTTAGTTAATGTAAGTATAATGAGTTGTCCTTAGAGACACATTGGGCACACAACAGTTCTGATTCCCTCCTGAATTCTCTGGCTTGGCTCCAGAACAAGTGCACTGCAATTGATAACACAGCACTGCTGCGTATTTAAAGTAATGTGAAAAAGTATCAGATGAGATTAATCCAACATCTTTGATAAGAGTTTGCTAATATTATACACTTCTAGCAGTCTGGACTTTAATCAGGATCCCCAGATATGCAGATGAAATCTGTTTTATTTCTGCTACACAGCTTTTGGAAGGTTGAAGTGTACTACGTACATTTCAGAAGTTTTAGGGTGTGACCCACCATAACCTCCTCATTTTCCTATGCACTGTTTTGCAGCACGTGCTCTTATAAAGAATATATTCAGGTTTTGTGCAGTTTTCTGCAGTCCCATTGCCTTACATTTTTTTCTAAATGAATTGCATAAACTACTCATTTAGCTCCTAGTTAATTCAGATAATTTTAAAGATTTTTTTGCCCTTCTCTGTACTGACTTTATTTTCACCCTTAGCAAAATGTCACCTCTCCCCGGTCGTATTTCCAGATTACAAAAAATATGTTCAAAATACATGCTTAGTTCTGAGGTTCCAATATTTCCCCTTCTGTTGGCATTTTTCCCTCTCTGCAGTCGATGTCAATACATTACTAATTTTGATGCGATAGCATTTTACACTCACATTTCCGATTGCTAATGCAAAAGTGCAAGGCAGCAGGAATGAGGCCTGCAATACTCTGGGAGCCTCATGACAGTCAGGAGTTGATGAAATTTGGATTCCACCACATCTCCTCAATTCACTTAGCACAGAGAATTCCTTTCAAATGCTGCTGGTGCCAGACAGGTCTGTCTTACTCCCAAAGGCAGCATCTCCCCCTGTCAGCTGCTGGACCCGAAATTAAATCCAAGGAGTCACAGGAGGAACACAGATAAATAATTTAGCCTGCTATTAAAATGCAAGGTTTTCCCTTTTTTTTTTTTTTTTCATGTTGGCTTCCACTTGGTTATCAGAGCTCTCTGGAAGTGATCACTGCTGCTCTGGCCAGTGTGTGTGAAGCTGTCTGCTGCCATCAGCTCCTGCTGTCATCATCTCCTGTTGCCATCGGCTCCCCGATCAGGTGTCACCAAGCCCTGACATAGGTGACAGGTTTGGGAAGAGGCTGCATGCACAGCAATGCAGCAGTGCCCAGGGAAGAGTGTGACAGAGAGGCAGGAAGGATCAAACAACTACGAGAGTTGCTGGAGGGGAAAGTTTAATGACAAGTTACTGTGACATTTATGACCCGATCGATTATGAAGACTGAAAAAATCTATGGTATATTTCCAGAATATTACTGTAGAACCATCTGATATAGGGGTTGCCATGGCAAGTACAGATTTTCTATTAACCAGGAAGGTGAATAGTCTCATAAAACCCATGAAACTTGTTAGTGAATAAATTGCATAGGGGAAGAACCTCTATTGACCCATATGGAAATTTAATATTTTCAAACAATGTTGTAAAGTCTTTTCCATGGTTATTTTTAAAAAAGAGTCTGTGGTACTGTCAAATCCAAATTCACCATTTCTGGTATTCCCCATGTCTTGAATGACAGCTTAGACAGATTGGAAAATCAGCACTGAGCTAAAAATACTAGTGTGGAGGCAGCAGGGTAAGAAAGTAAGTTACTGAATATTGTTAAATAGGAATGTCTCTACGGCTTTGATACTTGGTAAGGTTCAGATCTTCATCATTACAACCTGACAATTAAAACAAATATATATGGAATGTTTATTACTTGGTTGCATAATTTGTGAGAAACATTTCAGGAGACCAGTAAGAACAAGAAAAAACATTATTGTTAATGCAACTTGGAAAAACTGAGTAAAGGAAATCTCGTCAAGCATTGTCCATATTTCGTTCTATTCCCCTGGTGCTGTGTGTACACAGAAAAGAGTCCCCTTGCTGATTTATTTTAACCACACAGAAACAATGCAAGGGTAGAAGGAACAGGTTGAAGCCTTCAGTGAGGTCAGCCTGTCCAGCAGCAAGAACCCAAACAATTACAGTCACAGCCTTCTCTTATCTCCAACAGGTAATTTCTTACTCACTACATCAGCTGTATTTTTCTTAGCAATCATCTTCAGTCTTACACATCCATATTAACAATTTATTTTACCCATATGCTAAGTATCTGCTGTAATAATTAGCAATGTTGTGTATCCAGTTTGCACCATATCTTTTTTAATGCTGTATGTTCATATTTCCTAGTCAACATATCTTCCCCCAAGCAATACCACAAGTGCTTCCTTTAGACCTCTGTTTTCCTTTGAACCACAGTGGCTCAGTTTGTTAGCCTGTCTCACTTCTTATCAGTCACACTCGCTTCTCATTACTCTGGTTGCACACCCACCATGATTAGTTTTTTATATTTTTAGGCATTCATAACACTGCTTCAGTGTACACTGCACTGTCAGAAGCATTTTAGACAAGCCATAAGACCAAACTAATTAAAATGTTCCATAGAGACTTTTTAAAGGAGAGTTATTGCTGCTGCTGATGTGGTAAATTCTGTCACACTGCTGCTGGGGCCAGGGCAGGTTGATGGCACAGGGGACTCGGATCTGCCTCTGGAGGTCACTGGACCTCCCGCTGCAGTTTCTGCTTTCAGGCCATGATGTCTGATGTCTCTTAGGAGAAGATAAGCTATGTTCAGATTTCAAGAGTTGTGTTTTTCCCCTTTCCTGGCACAAGCTTACCTTTCCACTCCTGGAAGTTGTCCCCTCTTGCCAAAGGCAGTGCAGAGATCTTGAGCATCTAACTTTGTTCAGGTAATCCAAACACTTCTCAAATAGTACCCACCAAATTCACAGGTTGTGCTCATTGTATTCTCTATTATTTTGCAGTCTCCTGGTAGGGATTTTCTTACCAGAGGTAGAATCTCTGCCTTTATTTCCTTCCTTGAACAGTTGCATTTTCCTCCTATGAGTTGCTGCTGTCTTGTTGCTCTGGAATGGCTCAGTAGGTGATGGGCTGAGACTGTCTTTCCACTCTTATGTAGAGATATCTGTAGGGGGATGGCTCTTGGTGACACCAAGGGAAATGGGTCTGCAGGGCACCTGCGAGGCTGTGCTTACCTGTAAGATATTCATGGAATTATTGCTGCTTCTGTTTGAAAATGGGGCTTTGTGTAGGAGCATTTGCCTCATACTCAGCAGGATCTCCTGAGATGTAACTTATTCTATAGTCTCTGTATGGCAGATTTTTAGATGAGAGCAATTTTGCACACAGGAAGTTTTACATTTACTTCCTTTACTGAAATATTTCCTGCATTGAGTACAGTCTGAGCTACTGAATTTCATTGGCTCCTAAAATAACATGCACAGATGTATTTATCTTTATTTTGTAACTTAATTTGTATTTACAACTACTTTGCAAACATTCCATCTGCAACAAGAAAATGACCTTGTGTTGTAGTAGGTTGCTCATTTCCCTGGAAACTCAGCTTCTTACACAAAGCCTACTTGGAAATTAGTTACAACAGGTGTAGTTACAACAATTAGTTATAACTCTCTATCCTTCCATCTAATTTATTTAGTCTCTGCTAGCAGTAGAAATCATTGCTTTGGGGAAGCAGAAAAGTGTATTCTACCACATAATCACATCCTTCTGTCATTCAGACACTTATTTTAGAGTAAGCCAAAAAAGTTAAAGGTCTATTTTACAATAATAACTCAATTACTGGAGTCTCTAAAGGGAGTAAGTAGCAGTTAATATGGAACAAATACATGATATTCTTTAAAAATAATTACTGCAGTGCAAATCTGTATAAATAACTTATTCTTTCAAAATCCAAAACTATACTTCTCTTCCTCTTAAATAGAGTGCTTGAAGTCAGATTTTCATAACCATAACTGTGGTCTGGTTAGCCTAATACTGGCTTTTGAAAAACTTTTTGAAATCTTTTTCATTTGTATTATATCATGGTTTTTCACTAGAATTTTAAGACCATCTGTATAAGGGAGTTGGAGGCCACAGATTCACTAAGGGACATTGGATTTGTTCTGTTTAGTAGAACAGGAACTCCAGACTCAAGGGCGTTGGGATATATGTAAATATTTACACACACACTGCAGGATTGTTTTCACATGATAAGGTATTCTGCATCCTTGAGCATGCACAAAAAGTTTCCACAAAGTGCATTTTTGGTAATGGGTTTTTATAAGCAAGGGTTTTTTCTGCAGGAGCCTTCTGGAAAGAGATTTCTTTGTCAACGTCTTTGTCCAATTTCTTTATCTTATACCCTTGTGTTGAATCTGCCATTTATTCCTCAAGCATCTCTGGAAAAAGAGAGAGGTGGACTGTAGCCAAGAGTGTAGATGCTCCAGAGGACTCTGTGGTTTTATTCCCCATAACGAGACCGATGTTGCTCTCTCTGTACAAACACACAGATTGTTAGTGCATAAACAGGCAAATCCCAGAGCAGTGCGTGTGAAGAGCACTCCCAAGGGTCCCCATAGACTGTACCCTTCCTGTATTTTCATGGGGAACATTTAGAGAAACCCTGAGTCTATCTCCATGGGGTTTATATGCTTGAAGCAGTAAATTGGTGCCATTTTTGTTGGGGTGGAGCACTCCATCCATGCACTGCCCTCCAGGAGCTGGTGAGAGAGCAGATGGATGAGGGAGCACCGTCTGTCATCCTGGAGCTTCTCCCACACGAGATCAAGGCAGGTAAACACCTCACTCCTGCAGCAGATTGAACACTTCCAAGAGGGTTTACAAATGGCAGAACAACACTTATGTGACTCAAGAGCTCAAATGAAAAGCAGGGGCAGTGGCAGAGAAGTTGGCTGCAGGAACTGGGGCAGTGTGCCTGGACAAAACAGATCTCCAGTCCCAGCAGCAGAGAAGAACAAGTAGATGTTATTTTGAAATGAAGATCTCCACCTTTCAGTTAGGTGAATGTTTAGTGCCTTGCTCCACTTTTCTCATAGATAACGGTGGCATGAAAGCGTTGGTGTTCTCCTTGGGAAAGAAAATGTGTTGGGGAATGTTTACAGAACTCTGGCTCATGAACTAGTCTACATTTAAGATAGGCTTGTTCAAACCTAAACATGAAATATTTACAAAAGCAGGCATGTTTAGAAGCCAAGAGAAACGAGTGCAACTGACATCCTGGGTTTGGAATTTGAGCGTAAAACTTTGTCCCTCCCTGAGCATAAGAAGTTTGAGGGAATGGATGCTGGAGGTAACAGGCCAAATATCACTTGAAGAATAATTACAGAAAACTTATCCTTTCAAACTGCCTTTTGCTTCTCCAGTTAGCAACTGGAATATTTATTTCATGCTTCATTGTTCTGTATTACAGATCAAGTGTGCTGTCCCTGTGGACTCTGACAATTTCGGCTGTTTGTCCTGTGGGTTTAAACTGAGAGAAGCCCCCGTGCCCTGCAGTGCTGGGGAGTGTCCTCAGCCCACATGGGGCTTTCCACATCCTGTGCACTCAGACAAGTTGCATTTTCTCCTTTCTCTCATTGTGCTCTCTTCATAAAAAGTGAAGGTGCCTTTTTTTTGCAATCAGGTGGTTTGCTTTGTCTAGCAAAAGTAAGAGCTTGCATTGTTATTTCTGCTTAATAGCTCAACAGAGGTTTCAGTCTATTTAAAGATTCTTGTAATGATTTTGGTGATTTTTATGTGTATACAGAGGGGATTTATTGATGTGTGAAAACCAATATTAAGTGTCAATAACATGAAATAAGAAATGGGCTCATGTATGCAGACTTTCTGTATAAACCTACAACCCCTAATCAGTTGTTAATGATGTTGATTTTTCTGTGTCTTTTGTGCCATAAGTGTTTCAGAGAGGCTTTAGAGCCTCACTGAATCCAGCTGTGTCTTGTGCACTCATTGTTCACAGCCTGGTGATGACAGGAGCTATAAATGACAATGCCACATGAGTTTGGGTCAGGGTCTGTGTGCTGGTTCTGGTTCTTCATCCGAATTCCTGTCAAGTGGTTTTATTTTTGTTTTTTTTTTTTTTTTTTTTTTTGTTTTTTTTAGAGTCTTTCTCACTATAGAAGTTGTCAGTTCTTCATTTATACTGAGACCATTGTCTTTTCTAAAGCATTTTTCTCTAAAAATATGCTGTTTCCTGAAGCTTCATGGTCCCAGCTCCTCACTGGGGACCAGCTTCTGTCCTGCTGAGACAGGAGGGAGCAGGTGGCATTCATCCTAGAGGAGATGTGCTCTAGTACAAGAGGAAAAATACAATGAAAAAAGACAAATTAGGGTCATATGAAGAAGCAATGCAGTAATTATGGCAAACTTGATTGCTGGCATGTCTGAAGCACTGGTCCAGCAGTTTGCTGGAATATGGTGTCTCTTGCTTAGCCCACAGGAGAGGAGGAGGTGGTAAAACAACATGGCTTCTACAGGGCTGTAATTTGGATATCAGAGTGGAAAATGGAGCTGCACCCAGCATGTTCAGGACAATTAAGAAATGTAGTTCTTCATTTACATCCTTGCTGCACCGTCAGACAACCCCCAGGAAAAGCAATTCTGCATTTCCATCTCTGGATTTGGAAAGACAAGATGGCAATGAAAGCTGTTATCCCTCTGAGAATAACGTTTCCCGTTTGGTAAAGTGCAGCCATCCTTTCTGACGCAAGGAAAAATTATTGGTGAACAGCAAATAAACTTTAACAAGAAATATCCTTTGAAGGGTAAGAGGAAATAGAGAGCGCAAGCGTTCTGGGATGAACACATGCTTTTCAGGCAGAATAAAATCACTGAAAGAACAATTCCCTCTTCTACTGGCAAATGAGCTGTTTAACCAATGAGGTGATGTATTCATTTTTAATTTCTTTTGCAGGGAAAAAACAGTGGAAAATTCTTATGGCCAGGTCCCCACTCTGATTTAATAAATCCCAGTTGAGATTCAGAGGACTCAGTAGACTATTCCCTACCCAGTGGTCAGGATAAATCCAGCCACTCTGTCACATTGCATCTGTTACATAGAGACAGCCCACTCTGCAATCCTTGTTCTCAGGTTGATCAGAAGTGTGACCTGCCCCTTTCAACACCTTTCTGGTTCTCATCCAGGATTTACCCACCCAAAAACAAGGCCCAGCGAGGGTTTATGCAGAATGGGATCTTGCTCTGAGTCATGGCAGCTGTGGTAAGTGTTGGCTCCTCAGCACTGAGGCTCTTGCTCCCAGGGTCAGCAGCTCACATCTAACCTCAGAGGGCTTTCCTTCTCACACAGAAGAATATTCCCATTGAAATGTGATGGGAAATGATCAAGAAATGGGAATAGTTCAATCTCCCTCTGCTGCATCAACCCAGGCTTAATAAACAGTGTTATCAAAGTAGAAATTCCCTTTCCCAAGGCAGCTAATGGCACTCACAGGCAGAGCAGTTAGGGACGGATCTGTCTCTCTAATGAGCCTGTCATAGTTATCACTCAGCAGTTGGAAAATAGTACCTACGTACTGTATATAAATGTAGGCACATAAATGTAACCATTTACTGAGACGCAGCTTTCAAAGTTTGGCATTTTGTTTTGCCTCATTTCTTGAAGACACTTTTTGGAGTGTGACATCATGCAGAAACGTTTTTCAAAGTCTAACTGAGTTTTAGGTCAACAGTGCTACAGAAACCCTTCTTAGGTCTAAACCATCTACAATATAGAAAATATGTGTAAATTCTATAGACAGCAAATACTTTAGTTCCATAGTATTTTCTGAAAACATACTGAAAATTCACTTAGAGCATTGATTAAACCAGAACTCTTACATGCAAAAAGATATGCTTCCTTCTCTGCATTACAAGAAAGCAATTAGTAAACACTGGAGGCAACAGCTTTTGCTAATCAAAAGAGCTGAGTTTAACTTGTGTCTGCTTAAGCAATTCTGTTTTGGAAGAAAAAGGAAAACCAGCCATACTACTGGACTATCAATTAAAATGAAAACATGCAATGCAACACGATTAATTCTTTTTAAAGCAAGAATTTTTCATTCATAGTGCAAATGTGCTTGGAAAATGACATGGCTAATACTTAGTCTTTGAACACTGTATTATGTGAATGACTTTTAAGATTCAACCTTCCAAGTTCATTTCTGTTGGTATTCAAATATTTTTTATTAAAATGCTTATGGAACATTGATATTACATTTTCACCACCTTTTTCCATTTCGGTCTTTCTGTTGACATGGTTTTCCATCTTTGCTTCATCATCACATGTTCTTCATCACGAATGTTAAACACAGTTTAACTGTATAATTTTCCAGTTATTACTGCATTTAACTGGATTAATATTGCCCTTTTTTTCTTCCTCCTCTCTCTCTCTTTTTCTTTTACTGATGTGACTTTATAAGACATAATGGAAGTTGAAATTAATTTAGTATTTTAAAACATAGTATTTTTCACTTTGCAGACAACAGGCACCATGGCTTGTCCTGATAGTTGTACTTCCAGCCATAGCAATGCTGATTTAATGTTTAATTTAAACATCCTTATGCAGGATTTGTTATTATTCATTTATACATTAGTATTGAGGAAATCATTGTCCTGGAATGTGGTGAGATCCAAACTGAATTCTTGACTTTGCCACAGATTTCTTGGCTGTTCATGGGAATTTGTTAAGTTTGTATACCTGAGATGAGTGCTTTGATGACATAAATATTACACAACTGTAATATTTATTCCTCTATTGTTATTTCTAGCAGAGCAGTCAAAACCCCAAACAAGAGATTACATTCTTAATTTCCCTACAGTCTTTTGACAGAGCTGAATACAGAGAGCTTGGTAGTTGGACAGATGCATTTCAAGGGCAGTGGAGTATTTTTCACGGTCAGTTCATCAGTGTGAACCAACCATTATATTGACAGACTAGTAAAAAAATGGCATTTAATGATCATTTTAGTCTTGGGGTGAAGGGATGAACTCAAAGAATTCTTGTGGTCCTTTCCTGTCCTGTGCCTGTCTGTGTTTAAAATAACCTATCACAGACTTTGAGAGTGTTCAATGAAAGAGGAAGATGTAGCAGCCAAAAGCCTTCAGCTGATTTTCCTATAGTCTCCACACAGATACAGTTTAGAGAGAAAAAAATATACAATTGAATGTTTTGCCTAAGAAGTGATGTTTGCTTTCCAGATTATCAAAATGTCAGTGGTATATTTTCCAGTCTGTTTTCTCTTTATAATTAAGTTTCCTGTCTCCCTGTCATGCTCTCACCCCCCATTACCATTTTTGCTCCTCTCCCTCTCAAAGGTACCCAAGGAACAGGCCAGTTGTCCTCCTGCTGTGAAGTTAAAAAGCTCAAGATAGTGTTAAATTGGCATGGACTGTGTTTCTCTGCCAGTCTCTGAAATGTCATTGCCTGGGCAGCCTGCTGGGCTCGGTTCAGCGCCACAGTGCCAAGACTGCTAACAAAAAAAAAAAAAAAAGGTTAATGAAGGAGGGAGGGGAATGGGGAGGGGTGTTGTGATTATCCAAAATCAAGCTGTCTGCTTTCTTTCAGTAAGGTTTGCTCAAGGCCTAAGGCTTTGATTTTTAGCTCTTTATTTTTCCCCTTTGGAGTGTTTTTATTTAGCTCATAGGGTGAACCGCAGTGGATTCACAGGACCCTCACCAGTATCTTGCCTTCCCCGTGGTGTTCTTTTCTCCAGCAGTCCCTGAAGTATGAGAGGAATAAAGGATATACCTTATCCTCACCTAGCCCAGAGTGATTGCAAGGCAGAAAGTGACCCCTTTTGTGGTTCTAGATGTCCCTGTTTCAGGGATCAAAATGCTGAGCTTGCCCGGGCCCTGCCCTGCTGGGGGAGCTGCTCCTTGTCCCCCCCAGTGTGCAGTGGCTCCTGTGCCCTGCTCGACATCGCTGTGTGTTTGTGGCACGAGGCTCTTGCCGTAACAGGGCTCCTTCTCTATTGATGCTGTGTGGCTGTTCAGTTTTTCCACCTGTTGAGCTCCCTCAGAAGGGTGTTCTGCTGTGCACAGTCTGCACAGCAGACTGATTGGGGCTGTGAATTGGAAGAAGCGTTGGGGCTGATTGGAAGCGTTGGGGCTGATTGGAAGATAAAGAAAAGGCCAAGTCCATTAGAGACACATTTCTTCTCCTCTCTGCCGGTGCACAGTAGCTCTGTTTCAGCTCTGACACACAGGGCGCTGCTCCCACCATCTGTTCCTGGTCCTCTCCCTCCTGCCATGCCCTTGAGAGCTGTCAATACTGGTGTTTGGGTGTTTTTCCCGCTCGATTCTCTCACACAATCACCCACCCTTTGTGCTGTACGACACGATGCTCTGAGCTCAGGCTGCAGCTGGTTCTTTCTTCTGGCTCGTGTCTCTGATAGTGACCTGATCTTGCTGCCCTCAGGAAGCAGATCTGTCCTTATTCTTCACCTTCTCATCTGCTTGTGTCTCTGCAGTCACAGCTGGCTTGTCACTACCAGAAAAAAACTGCACTTATTAGGATTTTTGTGGCATCTCAAGTCCATGAATTTGGTTTTTATGGTGACTTTAGGATATTGCTGGCACACAATGGCATAACTTTCAACTGCAGCTGAGATGGAGACAGTTAAATGTCTGTCTTAGGGTGAATTTTTATTTTTAGAATTATGAAAAATAACTTACTTTACAAAGGTAAGGATCTGTCTTACCTCCCATTCCACCTTTCTTTAGTAGCCCCCTGAAAAGCTGACAGGGAGGCTGACAGAAAAATTCTCCACAGTAGCAAATAACAGGTTGGAATCTGACAGCTAGAAAATGTTCTTAGCTGTAAGTCATACTTATAGTAGTGGAGAAGTCTGAAAAAGTCCACTTTCTTATTTGTTAAAAAGCTGGCCCCAACTTAGGTGATTGCTGTAGTTATTCCAACTCCTCCTTTTACTATAAACTGTTTTGGCAACTATTTTTTTACTGTTTCTTTAATAAATCAAGAAAAGTCATATCACAATGGAAAGAGTTTAAATTTGTGTGAGACCAGGATAAAACATATAAATAGATGTTCATATAAATACATCAGTGCAGGGACTCAACCACCAGTGTACCCATACAGATACACAGATTTATCTATAGGATAGGCATTATATAGCAATCAAAAAGACCAGGTGTGTTTGTCAAGGTTTATTAAACTGGAAGTCCCCAAAATTAAAACCAAGAGCTCTCACAACTGGAACAAACTGAACGGTTCTCAGAATTTGCTGCTCTAGGATGTTATCCTTAGCTACATGAAAAATGACAGAAATTTACAGTAGCTGCTACATGTTTATAAAATGAGTGGGAGGGTAATGGGAGGAAAGGAGGTTATTTTTTCAGTGCCCCCTTGCCATCAGTACATCAACAATGGAGAAAGGAAATCTATATTTTAAAAAAAGGAAAACATTGCACCTTACCTGAAGAGCAGAGGGAATTTGTTTGCTCTTTGTTTTTTTGTTTTTGTTGTTTGTTTGTTTTTTTAAATTAAATTCTTTAGATCTGGGCAAAATACCAAAGCAGAGTTTATATTCAGCAGTTGCAGGCATTCTCCAGCTCTCTGTTAAGTCAATGGAAATCCTCCCATTGACAATCCCTGTGCATTGCACAGTGCTGGAGGCAGAATACACAATGGAGGGAAAACCTAATCTAAGTATTATATGCAGATACACCCAAGTGTTGCATAAAATGATTTTGCAGTGTTATATGATGTAGTAAAATGTGTTACAGTAAAGTATAACTAGGATTACTATATAGCAACACCACAGAAATGAAATAATTTAGAGAAGAATAAAAGAATTAAAACGAGATACTATTGACAAGAAAGTAGAATATTGTGGTGACAAGGAGAAGACCATGTTAAGTTGAGTTTTTTGTTGAAAATAATTTATTATACAGCTTTATATCTTCGCTTATAAAGGGCAGTGTTTTAGAGCCTTTTTCAAACTACACTTTTGAGACTAACTCAAAGGAACTTTGAAACAGAAGAGCAAAACTCCCTTGAAGGCAGGGAGCAAGAGCTCTAATTTGCTTTGGAGAAGCTGAAGGAACACAATTCGTGCAGAGATCCCTCCCATTCCCTTCACTTTTATAGAGATTTTTCCCAGCCTGCTCAGAGGTGACTCCCTGGGGCACAATTTCCAGCCCCCATTATCAGCTCGAGTGGGTCGAACGCTGGCACTGCTCAGCGCTGGTAATTTGTCAAAGATGGAGCGTGGCTGCTCAGGCGTGTGCTGAGAAGTGTGCACAGATAGCACATCCTGCGTGCCCCGTCAGGCATTTAATTGTTCTGATTGTGCCTCTCTGAACTCCTCACAGCCTGTTCAATGGTTGTAGCTCTCATTTACATAAACTCTGGAAGTTTGCTTGCGCTGATGCTCTTTCCCGATCGCTGCTCCTCAGCTGAAAAATTAAAGGCTTGAGAAAATATTCCCTTCTCCCTCTCAGAGGCTCATTCATGGGGATATCAGGTTCTACAGAGGCTGTTCTGTTTTTTCAGACCTGAAAAGGTGGCATATGCATGGCGCTGTGTCACCTAAAAGGGAATGAGACTCATGGCTCAGAGCAGTGCTTCATCTGATTTCCATTTTTTTACTCTCTTTTGAGGGATGGGGTGAGATGGTCGAGAGAGAGGGGATCAAGTCTCCCTGTTTTTTGATCAGGGAAAAACTCAGTTTCAGGCGTATTTGTAAAATGTAGGTTCTGCTTCCTTTATTATATCTGTTTAGATCACCAAAGAGAAATCGTGTTCCACTGATGTTCAGTGTCTCTAATTGTAATTAAATTTCTGAGAGTGAACTACTGACTTTGTACTTATAATTAGGAAAAAGTTTGCTAGTTCAGCTGGCTGCTCTTCATGAACTTGACTGAATTGGCATTTAGAATAAGAGGGATCACAAGGAAAAAACATCTCTTCTACTTACGGGAAATAAATCTTGATTTCTTTTAAATATTATTTAAATAAGACCCTTCTGGCCATATCCATCCCAGATCTCATCCTAACCAATGTTTTCAGAAGATGAGTGAATGACTACAGTCCCTTGTTTTTATGAACTGTAGTTAAATACCCATGAGTTTTCTTTATAGGAATGGAGCCTTTTGAAGCTATTCATGAATTACCTCTTTTTTTTCCCTGGGTTATAGGAATCACTGAATTAATCCAGAGAATCCGCATCCATTTCTATCATCATTGCTGAGTTTGCTTAAGTTTAATACTTTCCTTGTCAGCTTCTTTTGTCTACTTTAATATGATTTTTATTTACTCTGTAGCAGCAAATACCCAGAACACCTATATTTGATTGAAACTTTACCATCTGTGATCTTCTTATGTGTGGGACGTGTCTGGTAAATCGAAGTGTAACACTTTCCTGTTTCGTTGTGGCTGCAGATGGGAATTCCTTTTTGATGAGCAGTTGGTTTTCTCAAGGTGTTTTAGGATCACAGCACTTCAAGGTAGACTTGGTGTCCTCCAAATATATATCCCCCTGACTCAAGGCAGTTTTTCTTGAGATTCCCCCCCCCCCCCCCCCCGTTTAAAAGAGAACTAAACAGATTTTATCAAAAGTTTTGGGAGGAATTTCCTGACATTTAACCCAGTTACAGTGCAATATCTATTACTTGACTAGCAAGAAAGTTGGATTACGAGAAAACCCACTGTGTCTCCTTTTTTATGCGAGGTTAAGGCAAATGCAAAAAGGCTTTTTCTGCATGGGATGTGTGTGTGGGGTGGGTGGGGCTGAGCTGCCTCTGAGTGTGCAGGGCTGGGACCAGAACTGTGGGAAAATGCTGTGCACAGAGCCTGGGACTGACTGCACGTGGGCCAGGGTGGGTATAGATAACAGCACTTCACCCAGCATTTATCCACCCTGTTTGGGCTCTTTTTGCACATCAATGACTGCATATTACCGCCCTTATGAATTTTATTACTGCATTAACTAAGAGCAGACCAGATCCTTGTGCCTTGTGGTAGAACTCTGTGTGTGGGATTGCCAGCCCCAAGCTGGGGCTGGGAAATACTCCTTTTAGACAGGATTGGCAATGATTTTGGAGAATTTAGGTGAATCTTCACTTTGTTCTACTTGTCAGGGGTATGGTGTACCTGATGAATCAATACAGGTGTATCTGCGCTAACTCTGTAGAGTTTTGCTTAATTGTCCTTGATTGCAATATTAAAACTATGTAGTAATTTTGGTGAACATTTTACTATGTAGGTATTACTAAGATCTATGTCCTGAGATCTATTACCGAGGCAAAAGTAAGGAAAACATACGGAATTTTGAAAGACTTAAAGGAAGCATTCCAAATTTTCTCCGAATCAATTAAAAAAATGTAATTAGGAAAGGGAGGAGGTAGTGGTCTTCCTCCCAGAAAACACACTGCAGGAGATTTATGGTGTTCATTGAGTTCAAAAGCATAAGATGAATCTCTTCAGGTACCTGTGGATATCTGTAGGAGAAGAAACCTCCTTACCATCCTCTGAGGCAGGTGAAAGGACTAGGATGCTGAGATCACAAACACCTTCAAAATAAGAATCTTTACAGATGCTTTGATGATGCTATAGAATGAGCATCTGTCATATTGAATGCACACATTCTTGGCCAGGGAAGTGAGTCTGAGAAGGTGAAAAGTGCAAGTTTCAGTTAAAAAAACCTAAATTCTCCGTTTTGAAAGCGACAGTTGATTTTCAAGTGTTCTGTGGGATTTGACATATGGTCTTATTAGGTTAGCACAATTATCCACTTATGGACATCGCTGACAAATGCAGCCCTTGGAAGCGTGATTAGGAGAAGACACTCAGTGTTTCTGAAGTGTTGTCTTTAGCAGTACTTGAGCAATTGACACTGCTGAGTAATAAGACATCACCTCCAGACTATCAAGAATTAGCCAAGTAATTATTTCTTGAGCTCCAGTTCTGTACAAATATTTAGGGGCTTTTGCAGTGCAGTCACATTTTAGATTGTAAGGGATATTCCATGACTGAAACTGCACAGGGATGGATTTCTTTATGGGAGATTTTTCAGACAGATGTTGGAGCACTACACCAGGCAGATGTGATGTTTGTTTGGCTGAAGTGCCAAGCTGGCCAGGAGCCTTGTGGCTTCAGCAGAGCAGTTTTGAGCTCAGGATAACACACTCTGCCTCTCCACAGGCCCTGGGAGCTCGGGCTCTGTGCCTGCTAGCGTGGCTCAGCTGGCTGGGAGCATCAGGAGCTTGCATCAGACACCATGGGGACTTATCCAGGACCTCTTGCTCCTCCCCATGGCCTAATCCAAATCCTAGGGAAGTCAAAAGATGATTCCCCTTTTACTTCATTAGTCTTTCAATCAGAATATTGTAGAAGAAGGAATTTCACTGCTGCCAGGCATTCACATGACTGAGCTTAGGATGTTTGTCCTTACTGTGTCACATTTCTCTCTTTTTTTTTCTTTATATAAAACTTGATTTTTCCCATAATTACAGCAACTACAATTATCACACTGCTTCAAGTATTTTGCCCATGACTAGTTTTAATCTGTTTTAACCTGTGTGCCTACCAATGGCTAATAAATTCTGAATGTTCAGCCAGTTCTTACCAAATCTAAAATGGCAGAAGTTATCTCAGAGTTATTGAGTTTCTAAAACTTGAAATAAAAATGATAGGCAGCCAAGGTGGAGACATGGAAGAGAATATGTAAACTTAGTGCTCATTTGTGAAGGAATAGTGGCAACAGGAGCTTGTTTTCCTGTGATTGGAGACTCTATATAAAGATTCACATAAAACAACAGAGAACTGATGAGGATTTATTCAACTTGGAGTAAGCCAAAAAGAGAGAGTCATAATTTTGCTTTACATGAGCCCCTCAATTTGTACACTATCAAGATTTGAGACTGACTTTTAGAGGACATTAATATGGAATAGTGTGCAATTTGGGCTGTTTGCCTTATTTTATACATTTTCTGAAATATCTACATATTTCATTATAGATTCTTCTGGTAACTTTAGTAGCTATGTGGATAATGAAAACTGTTAGGACAGTGAGCAGTCAAAAACAATTGCATCCAAATTTCTAGAATGTTTACTTTGTATAATTCTATCCATCTTATTTTATGGCTGAGGCCGATGAGGGTTAACAACATTATTATTTTGCTTTAAGTGTTTAATTTTGAAAACTTTATTGATAAGGAGGGTGTGCCCTGTGTTGTCTTGCTAGCTAAATGGAATAATTGAAATCATAATAACCTAGACCAGGGTGCTCTGAGCCTGCCATTTAGGCAGAGCTGGCATTGGTGAAATCCCCACCAGGGCACACCTGCTCCAGCAGCACAAGGCTGAAGCTCATCACACCAACCCATGGTGATTTCCATTTATTTCAGCCTAACCCAAAAATCCTCTGGAAGGGATATCCCAGTGCTAACCTTAGGAGTCAACCAGTGCTCTGAATCAAGAGCAGTGTGACAAACTCTGGCCTGGAGTTAATGTTTATGGCTAGTTTTATAAGCTGCTGAACGCAGGACACATTGCTACACCCTGAAATATAATGGTGCCTGTGACTGCTGGTGTAATAAACTGCAGAGCCTCCTCCCAACCTTTTGGATTAAGTAATAAAAGAAAATGATTAAGAGGGAAATTCCATCATTTATCTTTTTTTTGCATAAAACACTTTTTTTTCCATCCCGACTTGCTAACAGTGACAGCCATGAAAATGAATGATTTGGCTTCACCCAAAATGATGGATAATCTTTCTAGAAGAGCATGACAATGACAGACAGGCATCTTCTGAAGGAAAAGGTAATAGAAGAGACTGACACTTTGATAGGCACCATGATGAACAAGCCCTCGGGGGCTGTGAGTTAATAGGTTAATAGAAGTGCTCCAGCTCTCCCAGCCCCTTCTATCTCTGTGCTCCTTTTAGGGCTCCTTCAGCAGCAAAATAATGTTATGAACAGAGGGCAGACGCATTTTGTAATTCACCAATGTGCTTTTTTGTGTATTCCTATGTTAACTCTGTGGGGAAACACAGAACTAAACTTCTTCCTTGAGTGAGGTGCAGTGAAAGCCAACCCTGCTCAGCTCTCGTTAGAGCTTTGCTTTTACCTTTTCCATCTCTCAGGCATTGCTTGCAGGCAATACAATGTCCTAAGGATATTGCACATGTTGAATTTAGTCACCTGGGAAATACACTGTTAGAGCCCTGCTGGAGTTGATGGTGAGCCACATTCTGACATGGACTAAACCAGAATTTAGCCCAAACAGTTTTATTTACATCAACAAAAATATGTGCCTGATTTCTTGCTCGGCTGCTAACAGAAATATTTCAAAATTACGAAAATAAGGAAATAATATTTAACCAAATTATTTTAATTGTTTATAGCTTTATTATTTATTCCCTCTTTTTTCTTATAAACCTCTAACTTTTTTTCTGATTGCACAAAGTAGCTGGTTTATCAATGTGTATTTTATTACTTATTTTATATATTGGTTTTTATCCTTATTAATGCCTGTTTAAAGAGGTTAGGACCTTGCAAGCCTCACCATCTCGGCCTAGCAATTAAGCTAACATACACTCTACAAGTTTTTTATGTCTTTTGCATTATGGTGTATTTGGACTTAAACTAAGAGTTTCTTACTAAGGTTTTGCAACCAGCCACAAGAACAGGTTTTGACATGAATGGCTTGTGCAATTTTATAGTAAAATTATTAACATAAGTCAGGGTAACATGAGAATAATAACATAAGTGAATGAATAATGAGGTAAATAAACAGAAGAAATACAGTGTCAATAAGCATGCTTTACAACTAAAGGCATTTAAGCCAATATATTTCAGAGCAAAGGAATGCGATGCACAGTTGGCAAAGTCTCCCTCAGACTATAATGAAAAGTCATAATGATATACTTGTCTGTGTTAGTGCTGAGAAATAATGTGTGGCTCACTCTGTGGGATGGTGGAGGACAGATCAGCTCCCTGACATGCTGCATTAACTTGGACGTAGGAAATCCTTCTCTGCACTTATCTTTTCCCTTGCTTATTTATTTTTAATGCTTCTAGGCATGGATTGTCAATACGTCTGCCTACACATGCCACGTTTCTATATAACCTTAAAAGGATTCATGTAATCCAAATAAGCTTGGTGGGTGTATTTTGTAAACACATGACAAATGCCTTTATTGATAGACTCCTAGTCTGGCTTCAGGACACAGCTGGTATAAAATATATAGCACATATAGAAAAGAATTGTTTAATTAGTGTATCTAAACTTCTTATTTGAGTGCAAAAAAGTTTACCTCAAATACTAGTTTTCATGTTGACTTTCTTATTTAAGTGTTTTCATTAAGTGCATCTATTACTTTCTCTCCATGTTCAAGAGTATTTCTGATCATCAGCAGAACATAACAGGAGTGTTGTGCTGTTATTTAAAAAAATACATGTTGTGCTGTTATTTAAAAAAATACATGTTACCACATCAAGTGTAACCCAGATTTAGTGCCGATTTACATCGCTCTCAGGTGTGACTTGGCTTTCTAGTACATGATTGCAGGATGCTAGGCGCGAGCATTGTGGAGCAATTTCATACAATGGAAAAAGATCCTTTAGAATTACAAATCCCATTACCCTGCTTGCCTTCAACCTGACCCCTCTGCACCCAGCCACAGGTTATAGGTATGTTCAAATTAAGTCAAAACAACTTCAGAACAGAATAAGTCACAACACAGAGTGTGTCCTGGTGTAGAGAATGTGAGGACACACCACAGACCAGGCAGGGTGCCTAAATTGCTTCCTGTGCTTTTGGAAGTTACTCAGGTCCCACACAATGGGGATGAAGCACACAGCAGATTATGAAGTTCAGCCTGTTTTATTTCTTCTCACAGGGTATTGCATAATTTTTAATCTGTGATTCTTTTGAATTAATCGCTAGTTACTGTGGCTGGCACCACAATTAACAGTTTCTACTCCACGGGGCTTACACAAATAGCACACTGTAAACAGAGCACAGCAAAAATTACCTGACAGGTACAGTGACTGCAAAAAGGTGATCTAGGATTGAACCTCATGGGTGACATCCCTGCCTCATTTTCTGCCTAGAGATGAGTTGGTTAATTCTGTCTTTCACTTGGAGAACCTAAAAATGCTCGCATCAAATGCAAGCTTGTGTTATATTATATTAAATTAACTAATGGTCCATGAAAAAGACTAGACATCCATCCTTCTGGAGCAAGTCACTCAACGGCTTTGTACCTTGGTTTTCCCGTCTGTGAAATCAAAAGAATGATTCTGAGTTTCCTTTGTGAAATGCCTGAAAGATGCAGAGAAAGAGGAGGATGTGACACTTGTGGAGTGTCAGCGCTGATGTGCTGGTACACAGGTCACTGCTGTGGTACATGAGAAATGAAGAAAAATCTGATTTCAGTCCATTGCCTCTTCAGCACCTGCTGGCAGGGCTGTCTGTCCCTGTCTCACTGGCAGAGGAAGGAAATGGAGGGGAAATGGAGGGGCTGAGCCAGCCCTGTGATTTAATGGTGACAGAAATGCGGAGCCTAGACGCTCTTGTGGCTTTACGCAGATATTCAGGGCTCTGGTGAATTGCCCGTGTACACTTCAATTGCAGACTGATTTAGAGCTTATGGTTTTTGTGCTATTTTTAGCATAATAGGTTCATGACTGGGACTTGTAGCTATAAAGACAATTCAAGTTATAATAGTAATGAGCTGTAGATATGTGTTTTTACAGCATCCTGGCTGCACAATCCCTCGGTATCTGAAAACAAAAATGATTTTAAAATAAAACCCGCTACACCTTTAGTCCAGTACACTTCCCAGATAGCAGATTGTCCATTTCTTTCATTTTTAGTATGCCCTCAGTGTCAATTATCTTTTTAGTTTACTGTTCCTTCCCCCAGAAAAACACGGTTGGAATTAAGCTGTGTTCTAAAGAAACAAGCTGATCTGAAAGTTAAATTAATACATATATATGCATGCACATATATCTCTATTTTAACTGCGAGGCACATATTTCAAATGTATCAGAAGGTTTTGTCATTTACGTATGAAAATTAATTCATAAATCTTTTTTGTATTTACAGCAGCCCTGACAGAGTTTATCAAAAATGAGCTGCCTTACGGAACTATCAATGGATTAATAAAAAGAATCTGATCTAATATTCATGACACAGGAGACAAATGTAAACGGTCAGGCAACTTCATCTTTTTATTCTCAGAGAAATGTTGTTTTTTTCATAACTTTTCCTTGTAGATTTTGTTTTCTCATTTCATAACTGCTTTAACAAAAGAACTGTGCCATCAATTTTGCTACATTGCATTATTCATGTGGAGGTAATACACACCAAATTCAATGCACAAAGGAAAGAAACACAAAAGAACATTCTATATTATTATTCATATAAACCCCAGAAAACTTTCAAAATCATGCTGTCCTGTTATATTTATGACCCAATATATTCTTCAACTGTGTAGTTCTTAATGTCCAAACACGCCTTGCTGCCCTGCTGCTCAGAGGAAATCTTGATATCTATCTGTTTATCCTGATTACCTTTACAACTTGATTTTTCTCTGAGACCCAAGCAGCCAATAACTAATTTGGGGAGAGGATCATTCTTACACTCAGGTCTGTGACCTGAGCTGCTGATTGTAATGAAAGCTATTATACTATTATGGAGGAACGGGAAAATTGTTTTTGTTAGGAGAGCGATTGCACCAATGCTGGACTCACAAGATTCTTTTTGAAGGCTATTTCTGTGCTGGTGGCATTAACTTTGGGGTGATTTTGGAATGAGGTTTCCTTAGCTTGTCCCCAGAAGCCAACCTGTCCGAGCCAAAGATCCTGCTCAACTTTTTGCCCTCATTTCCCTGCCAGCCTGTTCCTTTCCTCCCGGGACTCGGTTTCATGGTGGACCCAGAAGTTCTGGGTTAATGATTGGACTTGATGGTTTTGAAGGCCTTTTCCAACCTTAGCCTTTCCTTTTCCAACCTTCCCTAATTCTATTTCTGAGAAATCTCACAATCTTACCTATCTGGGTGCTCGGGAATTTATTGAAATCTTTGTTTAACTGCCGCATAATTTATGTGAGGGCGCTTAATAATTTCTGGGCCAGATTCTCATTTGGTGGAAAAAGATGTGGATGTCAGGGAGGCAGCTCTTCTGCACATGGAGCTCCTGCCCCAGGGTGGCCACCTCAGAGTCCCTGCTGCTGTTGGGCTGTAGGAGATGCAACATTTAGCTTTCTGGCCTGCTCAGGTAGTGCTATCTTCCATTTAGAAGTAATTAGCATCCTCAGTATTGCACACGTACCATTTACTTGCTTTCTAATTTAGTACTATACTAAGGACAAATTACTTTCCAGCAGAAAATGTCAATGGTTTCATAGCAACCAGAGGTACCTGAGAGCTTTCCTTTCATGTTAAATCCCATTATAAGAGCATCAAGCCTGGTGCTTTATACCTCATGTTGGTGGGAGAGACTGACTGCTGCATCCAAGCAGCAGAGACAGTCTGGAATCTACTCCTTGTGCGTGCTAGAACCAATGTTTAAGAGGCCACCAGCTTGTTCTGTTAAAACTTGGGTTCTTTATTTTAATTAATTTCAACAGTTGCTTCAACAGACAGAAGGCTGTTTTAAATGGGTTTTACCATCAGATCTTTTATTTTGTGGAATGGCTTGATTTCGTGCTCAGAAACTGTGAAATGAGAAGTTACTGCAAAAAAATCAGTCAATATTAACTACCTTCCAGCTGCTTTCCTTCTGAAACCAAATGGCAACCAACACTGCAGTCTGATCCAACACAGGCAATTGCAAAGGCAAAAAAAAAAAGAAAAAAGAAATCTAATTTTTGTTTCTTATGTTTGTCGAATGTATTGCCCCCTGTAGACTTCTGGTTTTGCCATAAAATGAGGAAAGACTATCGGCGTGGGTTTTAAACTAGGATTCTCCTGGGGGAAAGGCAGTGGAGAAGGCAGGGAAAGCAAAAAGGGATGGGAATCCATTGCACTGTGAGACAGTGACGGTGATTCCTTTTGTTCCTGGGATGTACAGTGACACCAGGTTATATTTGCCTCAAGACAAACATTAATTGTAGAGGTTTCTCAGTTTTATAGTTCACTCCTGGCCCTCCAGCTGCTGTGTGCAGGCTGTTCAGCCTCGTTAGGTCCAGCACTGCGTGAATGTGTATTTTGTTCCCCAAAAACACGAGTGCATGTGGGAGAGTTGTCCCTGAGCGAGGGCAGAAGTTCATCTCAGCACCCAAATACTCTGTAAAGGTGCAAGCAACAAAATCACAGGAGCTTGCAAATGCTTTGTGTTGCTGATATAAATACTTTTTTCTCAGCACTTAATGCAATTTAACTGTTTAGTTCAGGTTTTATTGACTGGCTGTTACAGTGCTTAGGCAGTTTTGGGGTCAATGAAAAAAAAAGAAAAGGGACTTCTGGCTTTGCTTCTTTGGTCAAAAGTGAGTTATGGTCTCAATACACAAATCAGAACACAAAATGAGGAATTTGTCTTTGTTGGGCTTTGTATGTGGACAGAAATGAGCTTCAGCTGATGTGGGATTTGGTAAAATTAAATATGCCTGCTGGGGAAAGCTGTTATCGGATATTATTAGAAAAGATTGATTTCAAAAAGCTCAGACGGTTGTATGAACAACCACTGAAATCAGTATTTTTTTACAACCAAGGCTTAAAAATTCCAATGAAAAAGTGAGTAACAGTTTCTTCATAGAAACAGGAGTCCAAAGCACCTTGAGGAGAGCAAGGCAGGCGCCCCAGGGTTGGCATAGCGATGAGCTTTTCTTACTGCACACCTGGACAAAGGAATAAACCAAATTTGCACATTGCTTGGCATGGCTACAGCTTCTGCTGCCTTTTCAGCCATCTTTTTTTCAGTGGTTTTTGTCGTGAACATGATTTTATTATCTTAAATGGAAAGTATATTTCCTACAATAGCTGGACTATTCCTAAAACCTTAATTTCCTCACCCTCAGCTTTGCACATCTTATAAAAGACACCTGGGCTGCACTCTTGTAGACCCTGTACAGAAACTTATTTTCACCAAATAAAGCACCTTACAGCAGACTGGCTGTTGTTTGAACCTGGATTGTGTTCTGAATACAGCCTGAAGTGATCTTTAAAATTTTTTGTTGTTGTTTTTGGGTTTTTTTGGGGGCTTTTTTGTTTAATTTGAATCAGATTTGGAGAGATACTCATTTACTTTCACTTAATTTTGTTGTCGGCCATGAGAGAGATAAAACCAAGAATTTAAGTCTTTGACTGGCAGCTGTGCTTACAAGTGCAGTTATAGGTTATAAAAGTAGGCTAAGGATCTTTTAAAAATGTTTTATGTGTTGTGTTTGTATGTCACACATCACTTCATTTTTTATAAGCTCAGAATTATAATTGTGGACTGTGACTCATAATCCATAAGAAATACATATAGATATTTAAGATTTCTAACAGAAATGAAGCATGACAGTTACAGAACTAAAGCTGATTCTTGTAAGAATAATAAATCCATGGAAATCATAGAAACACAGATCATTGCACAGATAGAGACTGATATAAAAAACCAATAAGCATAAGGATGCCCAAGGAGAAAAGTGATTATGAAGAATAACACAGAACTTATGCTAGTACAAATTCCTAAGAAAGAGAATAAAAGAATGTAAGTATGACAATTTACTTAAATATTGGTAATTTGGCAGAAAAATAATTCCCTCAGGCTGCTGCCCATCTGGTGCCCAGTTCGTGTCGCACAAACCAAGGTCATCTTAACAAATGTGTAAGCATATTCACAGCTAACAAGATTTGTAACCTGCATTGTTTGTTGTGTTTCTGTGATGTTTATTTAATTGACTGTATTCCATTAAAATTAAGCTGTGATTTCGTAAGCTTCAGAATTTGTTCTGCTTCTGTGAATTCCCCACCTACCCTCTGAGTAATCTCGTATTTTAACCATTTATGGGATTGGCAGGAGGAAAAGCTGAACTGTTCACATTTCTAAACAATCGTAATTAATGATAGTTGTTTGTCAGTGCTGTGACCACCCTCAAAGTCTGCATTAGGCTATTGAAGAACAGGGAATTTATTTGGTCATCCCTTCAGCTCTTGGGGTATTAGAAAGGCACCATCATTACCATAATATCAAATGCAATAGCAAGGCTCTATCACAGCCATAAGATAAACTGGGTTATCTTTCTCCTCTTCCCCTTCTAGATCTTTCCAAGGTATGATTTGCTGAAAATATGTGCATGCTTTTCTTGTAAGAAGGCAATGTTTTTTTCCAGTACTATGGAATAAAATTGTAATGTGTGGGTTGCTTACACAGCTCGCTCTGCAGGTTGGACTGTTGGGCTCTAAATCTGACCTATTACTTCTGCTTCCTTCAGTACATTGGCTTGCATTTAATGCCTCATCTCTTTTCCCTCATGATTTCAATGGCAAAATTTGCTCTGTTTTCATTATGGTAAAGATTCCTTTAAGGTTGTGGATAAAAACAGAATTTAAAGTAGTATGGTGATATTAAAGTCTCTAACCGTTACAGATGAATAGCATAATATTGGGAATGTTCCTACTATCTGTGCAGCAGGAAAAAAAAAAGGATATGTACAAAGTAGAGGTACAAGAAGCTTTTGGAGGGCAGAGAAAATGCATTCCAGTGGGAGATTTCTGTTGAGCTTATAAAAAGAGAACGTCAAGCCTGTATAAACACCTTTCTGTGAAGAAAACATGAAATAATACAGGGTTCTTTAATCTACCAAAGAAACATATAGGAAGGACCAGTAGCTGGGAGCTAAAGCAAGGCAATTTCAAATTAGAAATAAAGCACATGCTGTTGCTTTTTTCTGTTTCACAGAGATGGTAATTAAACTTTGGGGCAGGCTACATTGCAGCAGAAAATGGTAGACGTCATCTCTGGAGACTTTCAGATACAGTCTATATACTTTCTGAAAGTTATTTTTTGGCTGAACACAAGTAATGGGGGGCTCAATATCAGAGGTAATTGGATGGAATATAAGTATCTGAAACAAAAACTCAGTGTAGATGAACTAATCTCTTCTCCTGGCCTTAAATGTACGAAAATATAGATTACATTACTGCACCATGTTTGTTTCCTACACCTAATTGGTTTTCTTTCAGGGCTCAAAAAGCTTTAGTTGCTGCAGCTTGCATCACTAACCTTTAAGAATTCAAAACAATGCTCTTTGCTGCTTGCTGAATTGTCACATACTATATGTCTCTAAATCCATCTGAATGTGCAATTTCCAACTCCTGATTAACACCAGGAGCCCAGTCAAGGATGACAGAACAGCATCCGATTTTGCTGATCTCTACTACAATTGCAACAGTCAAAAGCTGCATAAGGGCCATCCCACAGCTTAAATATTTTGAGGAAAAACTGCTTGAAAATATATCACAGGGGTTATTGATGGGAATAGGGTGATTGACAGGAAATTTTGAAAAACCCAAACCTTTCTGGGATGAATTACAGCACAAATGTGTAACCCACAAAGAATGGACTGACTTCAGTGTCAATCTCTGTGGACAGATTCCCCACAAATCTCTGGGTAGAAAGTGCCACCAGACGTTTGCAACAGCTCCAATCCCAGAGCAAGATGCTTTCTTGATTCCAAGGACACAGTGCATATATTGATTTATATTTTCCATATTCTCCCTGAGCGAGTCAGAAATTGCACTGAGTTGGATTTGTGACAGTGAGGGAGTTCAGAATAATTGGTGGGGTGGGGTAAGCCATACATGAGCTGTGTCCAAAGTGCTCTATCAAGGAACTCAGAGGATTATTTTCTGAGGAGTGTCAGCTGCTCTTGCAGTGCTGATTTAACACAAAAATGTGTGCACCTACTCTGCCCTAATCCCATTCTTCCTTCGTATGCCTTGTTGAATTTACCTTCATCTGTTCTTCCTACCAGAATGTGATTCCACTCTTTCTGGTTTGATTCACTTTGTCTCCTTGGGTATTTACCTTCTTCCTATTTCTGATTGTCACTGATGTCCTTTCTCTTAGAAGACATATTCATCTATTCATGCACTCAGTGTTTTTTCAGGTTTTATTTATATCAGGTTGGGAGAAAAATATAATAAATTACTGTGTCTGTAGAGTGCTCACAGGAATAAATTGTCAAAGACTTTTAATAAAATTATGCTGTCTTCTAAGCTAGGGCCTTTGTAAACAAAGGCATTATACCAGAATAAAGCTCTAATTAGCTCTGATGACAGGTCCTGAGAATGCCAGGCTTTGGTTACTCCAGACTTGAACATGGACAGGTTAATGACAATTGGCTTTTTCCAAACCCTGTCAGTCTATAAGGACATTTCCATGGTCAGTGCTGCTATCAGCCCTAACTCTATGCTCTTACTGCTCCTGATCCAGATTTTGTCCCAGTCAGGACAATGTGAAGAAGAGGGAACTCCCACAGAAATGCCAACAGTGCTTTACTTCCCCCAAAACACTTCCCCTTGGAAAGTAGAGCTGTAAAAATAAAAATAATAATAATGATAATAATAATTTTTAAAAATTTTTTTAAAAAACCAATCTATCAATCCTCACTAATCTAAACCTTCAATCCCAAACCCATCCATTCTGTGGGTTTGACCTGCCCACAGAGCTGGTGGGACTCCTGAAGTTCAGAGCAAGTGCCCTCAGGTCCCAGTTGTCTTACCTGTTTGAATTTGGGGGTAGATAGTTCACCTACGAGCACGGTTAATTTTTTAAGCTCTTCATTAATTTGAGTCCTAGCTTACACCTCTTGTTGTAAATTGAATACATTACCTCCTTTTCCCACCAGATGCTATTATATAGGTGCTTCTTGGGTAAGAAATTGTCTCTATTAGCATTTCTGTCATGCAGAACAAGCATTCTGTCAGTGTTGGCAGCTCTTTTTTACTACAGGTCTCAAATGTGAATTGAATTTTATATAAATTTCATGCTGCGACTTAAATTATCTCCCTTGAAGAACGACTACCTGTAACACTCCTTTTAGTGGAGAGTCCTCAAAGAATCCCAACGATGGGACTCAGTAGTGGAGTTAAAAACCAAGAAGCAGGTTTTAGGTGAAAGAACATTTTATCCAAAGCATTTGTCACAGTAATTTCAGCTGTTTCCATCATAGGGAGGAAGGTTAGCTATGATTTTTTTAGAGTTCCAGATATTTCTGATGTTCTACATTTCTAAATATCGTTCCCAGGTGTGAAACCTGGCACTAAGTTGTTAAATCCTTCTGCTTTTGAATGCTTCTTCAAAATATCCTTCACGTGTAAGGAAGGATAATATTGGAAATCCAATCAACAACACATATGGTGTGCTGACTGTATTTTTTTATACCTCTTATGCCTGCACAGGACATGGGAGAAGCTCAGGAGCATGGATTTTCAGTGCTGCCCAGGATTTTCCCCACAGAGGATTAGTGGTATGTCACAAAATATACCCTCTAATAGTTTTGTTCCCAGAAATTCCTCTTTTAAAAATTAAAAAACACAAAAAACCCCCCCACATGTTCTCATTCAATGGCCAATAACTTCTGTCTCCCCCTTCCTGTAGAGGGAAGAACTTGAAAAAGCATTTGCAGGTGTATGCAGTAGGAAATTATATGATAGGAGCACTTTGGAGATGTTTTTAAAAAAGCTTTTATCATGTTTACTGGTACAGCGTCCAACGCAGAGTCACAATCATGTTCCCTGTTAAAGAGAATTAACTTAATTCATTTTCATGTTGTGACCTGCAACAGTTTAATTTACCTGAGAGCATTCTTCCTGTTAATACAGGCTGGATGAAAACATGATAACTTCAGGTTATGTTAAGTGTCTGATTTGTGATGCAGTTTACCTCTGCAATGACTGCACTGTTCAAATTAATTAATACCAGATCATTATCTTTAGATGGCAGGCAGATGTTGAGGTTATGGTGTTTGTGAACCCTCAGCCTGTCTTTTTTTTCTGTGCAGATCACCAGCAGTTGCTATATAAATTGGAGAGCCAAGGTCTAGGCCTTCTGGCAGTCAATTGGTTTTGCAATTATCTTAGTAATAGTTCTCAATTATTATTCAGTAAAGGTCGTCTTTCCTCTGCTAATGGGTCACGGCACCCTCTGGGGATCCAGAGATGGGCCAGTTCTCCTTTTTATCATGTAAATGACTTGCCATCTGTGTGCCACCAGGTTCATCTAAGGCACTTCTGAAAACACTGATTGCTAATATCAAAGCTGCAGATTCTGACAGGATTGTAGAATTGGTTTTAAATATTTTTAAAGATGGGCTTTGTTTCCTAAAATTTTTAAGGCTCTGTTAAATATTGCAGACAGCTTAGTGGCAATTCTGTTCAAGTAATACGACTAAAAATACAAACTTTTATTTTAACTAGTAGCATTTTTAGTTAACAAACCCTGATACCCTTTTTTCTACCCCATCCTAATGCCTGCCTTTATTTCTGTCCCATTGTATTTATTCTTGCCATGTGGTTGCTTGGGGGAAGTTAAACTACCAACTGAAGTTATTAAACTTGAACTGAACTTTTTTATTCCTTTCTCTACATCATGTTTACATTGCAGGCTGTGCTGACAATGAATAAAATGAAAAAGTTAACAAAACTGATAAAGTTATCATTTGCTTCTACTCTATTGTAATAGCCTTGCTGTAATTGGTGCTGCTTCATATAAAATTACCATATAAATTGTGCCATCCAAAGCTGCAACAGAAAGAGCAACAGCATATACAGTAAATGACTGTTAATAAATCCCTGTTAATTATTGATAGCCTAAAACCCACACTGTTATAATTCAGCCTTATTATTCATTATTAATAATAACTTTTATTTACTATTCTTTGTGTAAGGATCAATTATGATTAACTGCTCTAAAAATGAATGGTCCACATGAATGTTTCTGTTTTCAGGGCCTTTTCCATTGACGGAAAAGCTTTCCATACTGAAATGCTCTGTTCCACAGGACAGAACACGACTGTATTTGAACAGCTTGCAGACACTAGTGTCCTTACCCTGGTGACTGTAAAAAGCTGCAATGAGTTCTGGCAGAGGCAGTTAATGATTTTGTTTCTTTGGAGGCCATTCCTTGCCCCTGAGGTGGTTCACTTATGGCCTAGCATGTTCTTGGCACCTTCTTGGCCACTTGGGAACACAGCAGTTTACCCTTAACAGTAATGGAGCTTTGCTTTACTGCTTAGTAATGTCAGAGAGCTCTTTTTAAAATAAACGCAGCCAAAAATTCGTGGAGGCATCGCCATAAATCCGAGTGGCTTCAATGCTTAGGTTTGCTGGGGAAGGAGGCTGAATTCCAGGCATTAGAATGACAATGCGTCCTTGTGAGGATCTGCAGAGTGACTGTCAGGTGTTGTGTGAATGAAGGTGTCTTCTCCAGAAATGATCAGTTTATTGAGCCCTTGGTCTTATAGTATTTTTTATCCAGATGCCACCAGCCCAGTATTTCTAAACTGCATTGCCAGAGTCAGGACTTTCCCCTTCTGGTGTTGGTGGTGTCACTGCTGGCTGCAGGAAGGACAGGACCACAAGGATTGACAGCCAACACTACTCCTTTTTCTACCAGAATTTTGATTTTCAGACCTCTCTTCCAACCATAACTCAACTCCTAATTGTCACCAAGAAATACCAAAGGAGAATATTGATTTCTTACCATGCAGACTAAACGCTTACCTTCTTTGTTCCAGTTTTTGTGCTTCTGACCAGACTTTGGCTCATAGTTTGCTTTGTCACTCGTTTCAGGTTTTTGATGCACTGGCAATTCCACTGTGTCTCCTGGATGTTAAATCCTGCAAATTCCAACTCTTATGAAGCACACTGAGACAAGAAGTCATTGCCTGTGGAGTGTGCCCTGAGTGTGCCACACTTAGAAGTGCCCTTAAGTTTTCACAGTGACTCGAATCAAATGTGGGGCAGGAGGATGATCACTGAGCCAAGGTGAGGCCTTCCTTCAGACCTTATTTCACACTGATTTGCCAGCAGGGGTTTCAAGTACACTGCAGGCAGCATTTTGGAGTTATCCAGAGTTTCTTGGCACAGAGGAGTTTCTGCATATGCACTTTTTGTTTGACAAGGGTCCTCCACTGTCTTTCCCCAACTGCCCACTTCAGAATTTAAAATATCTGTAAAATGCTCTGTATTTTTCCATGATGTGCCACTTCTCACCAGCTGTGATTTTCCAATACAGTGATGCACTATAAGGCAGCCAACTGACTTGTAAAAGGATATGAGTTTGTGTGCCAAGGAGAAGTTAGCATAATGATTCAACTGCAAATATAAAATACAGTTTCAAAGAAGGAAGAGAAGGAATTCAAAATGTTTATAAATGTGATATGTATAAATATTTTTTATTTTGTTTCAAATAATGTCTTACTCTGCTGTATATATGGCGCCCAAGGCACACCAAACATTTTTAGCACGAAAGAAATAATTCATTTAGTTTATGGACACAAAGCAGTACATAAACCACGCAGCTCAATAAATGCTCTGTTCCAATTCTTATGTGCATGACACTCTGACATATCTGGAATTACTCCAGAGAGTAATTTCAAGGTAAGTCCTGCCAGCAGAATGAAGTTACAACAGGACCTTGGGTAACTCGTGGCACCTCCATCAGCCCCAATTCTGCAGTGCAGGAGGGGTGTGGGTTAACAGCACCTCTGTGCCTCGTGTTCACACCTTTCCTCCAGCTGGGCAAGGCCATGCCAGAGTGTCACTGCTGAGCCACTGCTCCCATTGCCCTGGGGAGGTGTCTCACAGCCTTGGCTGCACAAGTCACACCTTCATATTGAGGCGTTGACACCTCTTGAATAAGAGCAGAATTTGCTCTCTCTTTAACTGTTCAGTCACCCTTTGCACCGCATCCTTAGGCAGCTCCCCCAGCTCCTCATGAGGTAATTAAATATTGATCTTGTCCCTCTTGCAGATGAAGAAAGCACTCATGCTGTGTTTCAAGAAAGGATCATTTTTTCGTGGTGTCATGGCTCAACCCCAGCCACAACTCAGAGTTTCACTGATCCGCTGCTCCCCGGTGGGATTGAGGAGAGCATCGCAAAAGGAACAGGGAGAAAACATGTGGGTTGAGTTAAAGACGGTTTAATAGGGAAAATAAAAGCACACAAGCAAAGCAAAACATGGAATTCATTCCCTGCCTCCCATGTCCTGGCAGGTGTTCAGCCATCCCCAGGGAAGCTGCGATCCATCACTGCTTGGGGAGGCACACACCGTCCCTCTGAATGTGCTCCCTTCCTTCTTCTCCCCCAGCTGAGCATGACACCATCAGGTTTGGGATGCCCTTGGTCCCTTGGGGTCAGCTCCTCCCAAATCCTGGTGCCCCAGCCCCCTTGCTCCTGGAAAGGGTGAGTGCAGAAAAGGCCCTGACAGTGTGAGTGCTGCTCAGCCATAGCTGAAACATCGCTGTGCTATCAGCACTTCCCAGCACAAATCCAAATCACAGCCCCGTGTTAGCTCCATGAAGAAAATTAGCCCTGTCCCAGGCAAAAGCAGCACACACAGTCTGTAATTCCAATTGATACAATTTTCTAATTAAAGTATAATTAATGTAAAATGCGCTAGAAATACTAGGGGAGTGAAACTGTGACCATCTACTTTTATTGAAAATGTTCTATGAACCCCATTATGCCATTAGAAAATAATTCTCTAAATGTCGGTGATGTGAAGAACACAAACAAGAAGTTGCTGTTATTAGACAAGATTTTATTATGCAGCCTAACTGAGAGCAATATTGTGTTTAAGAATAAGCAAGGAAGTAAAAAAATGAGGGATATTGATCACAGAAAAATCAGTTTTACCATGTGCTGTAAATATTACTGAGGCAGCAGCATGCCTACTTTTCAGAAGCCAGAAAATGAACAAAACGAAGGGAGGAATATCATGAATCATAATTTATTGCGAATGCAAGCTATTCAATGTATTTAGTCTTTTTTATTTTTTTCTTTGTTTTGTTTTGTTTTTAGGTAAGATAATATACATATTTTGATCACTTTGCTGGAACCTCAAAACATGGAAATACAGGACCAATGAGAGTTGCAAGCTCCATCAAACGCCTGCTGAAAAGTGTCTGTTGCTGGCGCAACTGCAAGAGCTTTTGCTATTTTTTCAACTAACATTTGCAGCATTTCCCACCTAGTGCAGGAAATGGTGGCTGCTTGCATAAACATATATTTAAAGCTGAAAAGAGCCAACTTTGAAGTTAGTCCAACTGTTGGTGTTTACAGAGGAATGAGTGTTTGAGGAGAGACGCTGCCTCTTCATCAGCTCACTGTGGTAAATTTGCCTTTGGATTCAGGGAGACAAGAGTTAACCTTTCCCTGCCCTTGCAGCTAAAATCCAGCCCTGGTGCAGTGCTCTCCTGCCCCATCCTCCACCTCGCCTTTGTGTATGGGATAATTATCAGCTTCATTATAATAACTCTTGCATTTAAGTATTGTACTTACCGGAAGGCAACCTGGGAGATTTTATATTTGCAAGCCCCATTTCATTGCTCTGTAATAAAACTCTACACCGAACATAGGGCGGCACCAGGCAAACATCAAAATGTCTAATATTTAGAAAATAAAGGATGAATGCAATAATATACTCTTGCAGAGAAATGAAGACTGGTAGATTGAAGACAACTAAACTAGTTAAGCCAAATCTATAATTATTTGGCAATTTAATGACTTTAATATTCATTAAATATTTGCTTACTTATCAGATTAAACAATAATTAAATAATTAAATTAAATTTTCATAGCATAGAAATGATACAAAGGTTTTTTTTAATTTTGTGTTTCCACTTAAGGTTTTCATATAAGCAGATTTTGATAACCTTGGAATGCAGAGCTGTGCAATCTGTCGGAAAATAGCAGCACCAAGGAAGTTATGTTTTAGTTTTTTACCACAGAGATAAGTTCAATAACCGGGTCAGCTTTCCTAGGAGAAAAGAAAGCAAATAAACCGAGCCTCCCACCCGAACTTAATTTGATGCAGATGAATGAAGCATCAGCAGGCTTTTGGACCTAAGTGAGAAAGTGAACGAATAAAGTTCTTTCTGTTGCGAGATAATTTTTTGTTATTTTACACTTCTAAGATTTGAAGCCTGCCTGAAAAAATTGGAACTCAAATATAGGTCTTTGTTTTTAAAATTATGTTTTTCTTTTATATGAACACAGGAAGCTTGGGAATATCTCATTTTATTGCTTTTGTGATTATAGAAAAGAAAAATCTGGAACTTTGTGTGCTGTATTCCTGTGCCATACGCTAGATTAATAACAGTAGAAGGTCATTATCCAGGCTAAATTTTAACCCATTCTCGGTGCAGTGCTTCGGACCTGCCTCACTGGGGACACTCCTATAATGTACAGCCTTCATTTGAGTCTAAACCACTTTTTTAAATGATGTTGTCTTCTTAAACCATGGGTTGTAGAGCTGCTGAATGTCAAACATTGTTCAGTACACCCTGATGTAACATATTTCCTTCTCTGGTAGCTGTGCCACATAATAAGTGATCACAACACACATGGCTGTGGTGCTTAGGCAAGTGGTTTAGTGCTGGACCTGGTACTGTAAGGTAAATAATTGGATTTGATGATCTTAGAGGTCTTTTCCAAGCTTAATGATTCAGTGATTCTTATCTGGAACTTGCACGTACACCTTCCCAGGAAACCAAATATAAACTTTGTGCTTTTCCAGCCCTGTGTGCCTGTGTCTCTCCCTTGCCTCTCTTTCCCGCTGAAGAGCCTTTCCCTGGGTGTCCTGCCAAGGACAGAGGTGCTCAGTGCTGCTGACCCCTGGATGCTCCTCTGCTCTCTTCCCAGAGCCAGGGCAAACATCCCTGGGGGTCCCACATTTTGGGGGAAAACAGGTGATGGGGAACACGGCATTAGGGGCAGTGAGGGTTGAGGGGAAGAACCTCGATGGCAATAGCTCTGCTAGCAGGGACCAGGGCTGTAGGGAGTGGAAAAGCACAAAATATTTTATTCTGAAAGCCCAATTATTCCATGTGCAGAAGGTGCAGTAAGTATCATAACACTGGGACATGCTTTGGTATATTTTCTAAATTCATCGTGGGAAAGAATCAAACTAATCCCCGTTCGGCGCTGGCAGTGCGGAAGTGCCTCCAGCAGGCAGCGCGCGGGGCTGAGTAAAAACAGCAAAAAAGCCTTAAAATGCTCATCTAACCCTATAATGAGCTCCTCCAGTGCCCCAGGCCTTTCCAGGAAGGCAGGTACACCCAGCACTGGGCACACTGGATGTCATGGTTGGCTGCACTCGCTGTGGGAGCTTCAGAACACTCCCAAATGAGCTGGGGGATTTCATTAACCAAGAGCTTGGATGATAGCAGAGCTAATGCACGCTCCAAACACTGTGTGCTGTATTTTGGGGTTTTTTAGCAGTGTAGCCAAAGTGGAAAAATGGATGCAGGACTTTTAAAGATTCCCAATAAAGAGAAAACATTGTTTGAAGCCGTGGAAGCTGCGTATCCACTGGCACAGCAAGGAATGCAGTTTGCTTCTGCAGTACTGCCCTGAAGTGGCTTTAGATATTCATATATAAAATGTAAGTACCTAAGCTGCTGTAAAAAGCTACAGCAGTGCCCTTGGCAAGCTTCCCTGGCCTGTGGAGGGTAATTACATGTGGAACACAAACACAGCTCCAAAATTGACCTCATTAGGTGTCCAGCTTTCCATCATACAAATGCTGTGAGATGTCTCCATTCTCATAAGAGTATTTGCGGTATCTTGATGGAGAATTTTGGCGTTGCAACCTAATCAGAGCTCACTTGGCAAAAAAAAAACCAACCAACCAACCAAACAAAAAAAACCCCCAAACAAAAACCAATCCAAACCCCAAAAAGCCCAAACAAACCAAAACCCACCCCCAAAAACCTCAAAAAACCAAACCAAACCAACCAAAAAAAAACCACCCCAAAAAGCAAAACCAAAAAAAACCACACAAAAAAACCACACAAAACCACAAAACCCAAACAAAATAAACAAAAAACCAAAAAAACAAACAAAAAAAATTTAAAAATAAAAAATAAAAATAAAAATAAAAAAAAAAAAAAAGGGAGAAGATACTTTTCCCATCAGTTCCAAGAAGGATTTAGATCCACACAGCCCTGCCAGCCCCAGTTGCAGACTGCTGCTATCCTCCAAGTGAGGAGTGCAGCTGGAGAGGTGAGTAAACCAGAAGGATCAGCTTATTCTGGATGGAAATGTATCTACAGCAAAGGCCAGCTTGGAAATACAGCTGTGTGTTTCTGCCAAAAATCAGACAGAAATGGTCACAGCTTAAATGTTCCATCAGGTCCTGGTCACTGCTAACCACACAGCTCCTTAGGAAGGCATGACTTTCAAAATTTATTCTTTACAGGTAGAATTGTGAATGTTCCAGTGCTGTTCTCATGAGCGCCATGGTTCCTGCAAGTGCCACATATAAAAAAGAAAAAAAAAAAAAAGGAAACATCTGTGTTTTTAAGATGCTTCTACAGTGTTTTAAGATAATTTTGTTATTGGGGTTTCTCTTTTTTCACATTTGCCTATGCTTTTAATGGAATTATGGGATTTACGCTATTAGATCACCCTCTTCGTCTGTCCACATCAAGATCTTTATCATGGCTAATACTAAACTAGTCAGAAATGTTTGGCAGAAATGGTTTGTGCTAGAATTATGAGTTCCCAATTCTTTTCTTGGAAATACAGAAGTTCTGATAAAAACTTGAAACCAACTAGATTGTTGCTGTCCAGGAGGACTTTACTAAGTAAGATTATGGAGAAGAAAGAAAACAGATCCAACAAATAATGAACTCAGATGTGGAAGAATGAGATTCAAGTATCATTTCTGCAGACAGAATTTTGACATGTATGTAGAGAAAGAAAATATAATTATACATTACATTACAGAACTTACTGGATAAGAAAATGAGCAATTTGGTACAGATTTACTGTGTAGAAATTGAGGTGCAATATTTGTAGTTAAACATTTATATAAATGAAAGCTGTGTGTATATTTCTGTACGAATGATGAAGGTGACCCTGATTTAAGTCATTCTCTAAAAAAAAAAAAAAAGGAACATTTAAATATGTAAATCAGAGATGAGCTAAGTTTAGGGAGGGTTATCAAAAATGTCTGTTATCTTTGAACATGAACATATGCTCACTATGCTAATTCTGTAGGCTCCTTAGATCAAATGATGGCATATTTCAGTGTTCTGCATTGCTTTAAATTTTTACTTCAGATTTCATCCTCAGTTTTCGTCTTTTTTATAACTCGTTTTTTTTTCCAATCACCAAAAGCCAAATTAAGAAGGGCCATCTGAAGGAAGAAATTTTCCTGTGTTCCTCTTTTAGACTTGAGAAGTTGAACCCTGCTGGGCACTGCACTGAGAACAGTCCAGAAGAATATGAGACCAGAACCTGACCACTCAATAATTCATAAGTGAATTTAATGTATCACAGAGGAGAAACTTTATTTAAATTTTCCTTAAAAATGCATGATTTTGCCTGGCTAAGACCAGAGGGCCCAAAATTTTTTAATAGATTGGTGGGTCAAAGTTGCTGGTCTATGTGTACTTGAAATCTTTGTTTTAAGAGATTATATTTGTAACAAAAGAAAACTATGGTTTCATGTATGGAAACAAATTCCTGAGTTCCTGATTGTCCAAGAGACTTTCCTGCAGGTTTCTTTATGAAAACTTACTCAAATAGACTTTTTGATACAATGATAGGATGAAGTTTGACTGTTGTTTTATAAATCTTATTACCATTTTTGGTTTTTTACTTGAAGATGATAGCAGTTTATATTTTCATTTGTCACGTGATCCACAAAACACATTTCTATTAGTTTAAGCACTTGCCTCTCTGTCTTTTGTGCCCCCAAGAGCTCTATTGTTAGGGTGTAAATATGTTTCTAAAATAATGAAAGTGCCATTATCACCCTTTTATTCATTTAGGTGCTGGGAAGGGAACTGAAAAGGCATTTAGCTAAAAGCACACTTTTAGTGTAAAGATAACATTAACACAAGACTCTCTGCAGATCATTAGTCTGGTTGCTCTCTAATGTGTTCTCCCTCGAATTTTGTTTACCAGAATACCGTGTGAGATAAATGGCAGACACATTGTGAAGAGACACTGGAAGTTTTCAGTCATGGCTCACCTCTCTCTTGGCACTGGGCTGATCCACCAAGTGATATCCATCATATCCTTATCTCCAAGCTGAGGAGCAGCCCTGCCTGTGTCCTGGATGGCTGAATCCCAGCAGAAATGGTCACTTAGTACTCAGTGATATTGTAAATCTGCTGCCTTGTGTTTGAAGAATAAAAACCACAGGAGGTTCTAAATGTTGTAGCATGAATCCCCAAATTCTTTATGTTTTACAGAGTAGGCAGCTGGGGTTTCTTTGCATTGTCCACACTATGTTCCTACGTGGCTCTTCTTGGAATGTTCCACAGTCCCTCAAATGATACCTTGTGGGAACTGATAAAAACCCTGGAACAATGTTGTAAACAGATGTCAAAATATTGCACTTAAGAAAAAATGTTCCGATCTTTTCCGTACTTTTTGAGATGATGTTATTTTGAATTTTTGGAAGGGAAGATTTAAAATATTTGCTCCTTGAATGAAATTACTAGTTCCTATAGGGATTTTAGGTATGTACGTATCCATTGCTTCCCTAAGTAAACTCTCCTGCTGGCTACCTATCTGTAATATACTCTTTTGAATTTGAGTTTGTTAGCATTAGCTTCTAGCCATTGCATGAAATTAGACTATATCCTACCCTTTATACCAACTATAAAAATGTACATTACTCTGAAAATTTTACAGGAGGTGTTTGCAAGATCTGCCAGGCTGCTGGTTATTATGCCAGTGTTTCAAATCTTAAAGCATTTACAAGTAATTTTGATATCAAAGGCAATGTTTATTAGGACTTAGGGTGAAGGGTGGCCTTGTAGGCCAGTCTTGTTACTAACCCATGTGCAAATGAAATAAAACAAATAAGCCTCAGCACCTCCAATTAAAAAACTCAACTCTGATGTTCTGTTGTCCTTTACAACAATTTGGCAATGCCTCTCCAGCAAGCGTTGGGGTTTTTTTGGTCTGCTAAGGGCCAGGTGATGCTCTTTGACTCAGGTTGTACTCTTAATCTTGGGCGCTTTGTGAATTTGAAGAGAGCTGGGGGAGATTTGTGGAAAATGACTTGGCATTTTTCCATTACTGCTAATAGGATTAGAAAAGTGATGAATTGTCACTGGAGGTTTTGATATCTCCTAATAAAGAAGACAATCTGCAAGCAACACTTGCACTCAGACATTGCTATTTATGGTGCAACACCATTTGGTTAAGAGCTCTTCGTTTTTCAGCACTCAGAACCTCCAATCCCTTTTTTGGAGACCCAGAGTCGGGATGAACATTTACTTTTCACAGAAAAGGAAAAAACAAAACAAGAAGGATGACTGTCAGAGGTTTCTTAGCCTCAAATGCTTTTCACACTGATCAAGCTATTGGGTGAGTGACGCCTGTCCAAGTGTTTGTTCCCAAGCTGAGGGTCCTGTGAGCTGTGGGTCAGTGCACTCTGTGGTGAGAGGGTTCAGCTGCATTATTTTATTTTCTCTGTTTACAGCATGTACAACCCTGCCCCCGGTTTATCCATCATGTAACACTTAACTAGTTTGCTAAATTATGTGGTTTCATGTCCAAAGTTTTTAAATTTTATCACAAAACCAGAATTTTATGAGATTTGAATAGCTTTGATTATCATATTTTCTTCACCGATAATAGGTATGATGAGAAGAAGGAGAATTATAACTTTTCCCTGTCTGTGAGAAAGAGGAAAATTAATGTGAATATAGTTGGTCAAAAACTTTTGAGTTACACCTTTCCTGGTTAAAATAACAAACTCTAGCACATTAAGTCCCTGACATTTATAGAAAAAAAATAATATATTAAATTTTCTTGACCAAAAGCAGCTTTGGAATACATTTCAAAATTTTCGAAGCATTTCATTAGAAAAGTTTTTAAAGGCATTCCAAATTTTGCTCTAATTTCAAGCTAACTAGATAACAGGGTTGGCAGAGACAAATACTCATATCAAATGAAATTATTTTGAAGTTTTTATAATAAGCATGGGTTATTTCATATGTTACCTCACATCAGTGTGAGTCTGGGAAATTTCGTTCCATTTATTCCTTATTTTTAAAAGGTGATGTGAATGTGGTGACATTAAACAAGCCAGAGCATTACTTCTAATAACAAAGATGTGCTATTATTCAATGGAAGTTCCAAGAAAATTGGTCTTCCTAGGGAAAACAAAATTAAACAGCAAACAAAGGACATTCCAAAGCATTTGCCTGTAGACCATCAGCTGGTTTTAGTGTTTAAATAGAAGGCAAACACATATCAGTGGCAGTCCTCATCCATTTAACAAGAGGTGTATGTTTAGACATAACCTATCCTTCAGAAATAAATGTGTTTCGCTCTTTGGAAATACTCTGTGAACACAGAAGAGTTAATGCTTTACCTTACTAACACTCCCTTAACACCAGGTAGTGTGTCCTGATATTAATTGCTCCTTTGGTAAAGATAGAACACAAAAATGGAAAAAGCAACTCAGATTAACAGAATAATTTAAGGACATTTATAGCCCATTTTCACTGCCACATTGTGCCAGAAGAGCAAAGCAGCAGAAGTGATATATAGATCATTGACTTTTATCCCTTTCAGAGCAGCCCTTCTTAGTATTTTTAATGAAACATTAAATGATTGTAATGTAAACTGTAACAGAATGGCACAGTTTTATACTTTTTTAATTGGATGCTAATATCCATGTCAGTGTTTGCATGAAAAATGGTGTACTAAGCCAAAATATCAAGGTTTTTAAAACTCGTAATCATTCTTCTGCTGATACCATCTGTCAGCTTAATCTTCACCTCCCAGAATTCAAGGAGGAGGGTGCCTTCAGGGGAAGGAAAAGAAAAAAAAATACAGTTATGACAGTACAGTAAATTGAGTTTAAACCACGGCCCTGAAATCCCATTTGATTATATAGGACTTATTAATTGTCAAAGTTGGAAAATAATTAAGAATTGTTGTTGGGGCACTGTCAGTCATCGTCCTTGGAGGAGCTGTGGGACTCTTTGGAGAAGGGATGGAGAAGAGAGGGATGGAGAAGGGATCGAGAAGGAGAAGGGATAGAGAATGAAAGGATGGATAAGGGATGGAGAAGGGAGGGATGGAGAAAGGATGGAGAAGGAAGGGATGGAGAATGGAAGGAGAAGGAAGGGATGGAGAAGGAAGGGATGGAGAAGGAAGGGATGGAGAAGGGATGGAGAGCAGTGCAGATGCATGGCTGGCACAACCAGCCCCTGAAGAGGAGTCAGGAGCTGCCTCTGAGAGCACCTGGAGCAGCTGAAATTCGCTCTGCAGCAGTGAAAATCTGTGTCCCCTCTGCCCTGGGGAGTGGAGGGGATGTGAAGGAGTGTGAACTGTGTGTGATTGATTCTTCATAGACTCCCAGAATGGTTTGGGTTTGAAGGGACCTTAAAAACCACCTCATTCCAAGATCCCACCCCTAGATGAGGCTGCTCAGAGCCCCACCCACCCTGGCCTTGATTCTTCCTTGAATTCGTCCTTTTCACAGCCTCCCTGCAGTGCCTAACCTGCAGGGAGCTGCTGTTTAGGACAAGGCACCTTGAACTTGTCATTTCTAGGACACATCCCTCAGTGTGCCATCAGACCCCCAACGAGAAAGGCAAATCCTCAGGAAAAATGGAGAAGAGGAGCAGGAGAGCACATCACCTGCTGCAGTCTGTTCGAAACCAGAACATATGTGCAGAGCAAGCACACATCTCCCCCAAGATTGTGTCAAATCTCTGCAATCCTGCAGGGGCTGCAGGCCAATGATTCCCTGACAAAAGTGTGAGGGTGCACCTTCAAACCTCTCCAGCTGTTAGCAAATCCTTGATTTATTTAATTTCTTTCATATACTTTAAACCAGTATGAGTGCTGAAAAAAATATACAAGGCATTTTAATTTTTTTTTTTTTAAATCAAAGTGTAGATGTGCTTCCATATTTTCTCCTTTTTTTAAATTTTTTCTTTCTTTTTTCTCCCCAGGGAAAACTTGCAGCTTTTCATACTGCTTTGAACAGTTGGTCAGAGGAACAGGAAGATGTAAAAACTTGATCTACTGATAGCTGCTCTGCTGCCCTGCTAGGAACCTGCTGCTGTGGCCTTGCTTGGAGAGATGTGCCACAAAGAATTATAAAAAAACAAAAGCAGGATGTAAGAAGTGCGTGGCACAGTCCTAGGAGGCGGTGTTTGCAGCAGTCCCCAAGGCAGCACATGAGGAATCTTGGCTTCAGCTTTTCCAGCTGGGGCATGAGGGGCAGTGGGAGGACTGTAATCCAAGGAGAAGAAATATAATCTTCATATGGAAAAATATTATTTTGGCATAGAAAAGCAAAATTGTTCCAACAAAATTATCTTCCAGCATCTGGAATCAAAGAGCAGCTGTCCTCCCCAGCTCCTAACACAGGGCAGAAAATATCAGACAGGATCAGAGCTCTAGCTCCAGACAGCTAAGATTGTTTCCATTAATTCTATTTTCATAATGTCCAAAATAAAATTAAGCATGTGGTTAACTGAACAGGGTGGGCAAGTTGACATAAGGAGAGATACTGTTAGGTTCTAACTTGCAAAGCAGTCTTTTTTTGTCCCAGGAGCTAGTTTATAGATGTTAAATCTTCATACAGAACAGCTTGCAAATTTGAGGTCTCATAAGGTTTTTGTATATATGCGCATACCTATATATATAGGTACATAAATATATATTTATTTATTTATTTATATAAAAGGCATTGTACTTTCATTGTACTGTACATTTAACTGCCTGACCACATCTCATATGATTTTTTTTTTTTTCCCCTTACTTGTAATTTCAGAATGACTTAAAGTGATCCTACTGAGCAAATTTCCCAGAACCAGAGTCCTCAGTCCTCAGCATTCTGGTAAGTTAATAGCAGAAGACTGCTACAGAATACTTTAAATAATGGGATCCCTATTTTTCTTTTCTCTTTCTTCCTTCCCACCCTTCATTCAGTAAGCAATTTCCAGATTACCATAGGGAGGAGAGTGTTTCATGTGTTTCCTTGTAAGTTGTTTTAAAGCGCAAGTAGTTTATCCTACTTCCATTTATTAATACAAGACAGAGTCTAAAGAACACAGAGACACAACACACACTCATTTAGCAGTGACAGGTTAACCAGGCTTTCTAAAGAATATTAAACACTGTTCAATCAGTGTCATTCTCCAGCTTTTTGTTTGGTCCATTATGGGGAATCTGAACGAGGAATTAAACTCCCAATCAGATAATAGTCAGCCATTCTGATGAGAGAGAATTTCCATAATTTATCTGCCAAGGTGAAATTCCACGCAGGGCAGAGGACCAGCCAGAGGCAGGCAAACAACTTCAGCCTGGCCTGAGTCTATTGAAGCCTCAAACAGCACTAAGGCCCTGGGCTGCTCCTTCCGAAGAGACTTTTTTACTGCCAGACGTGGAATCACCTCCCTTCTGGAGAAGTTAATTGTGGTTACACCAAAGGCCAAATTAATTTCATCATCAGCTTACAAATCAAAGTTGGGTCAGTAAGGACCAACATACTGCTTCAAATTATAAAATCCCTTATAAGGGGAGGAATTATTTGCCCTCCCTTTGAAGTGTTTCTCTTGGGAAATGAAATGAAGAAGGGAAGAAAATACCACCATCTATTTTATAAATTCAAAGTGTCTTTTCACATTCATAAGAATTTAAGCCAGAGCTTCTTGGCTTTTCATGTTGTTTCAAAGGTGATTCAAAACTTTCTGGGAACCTGCAACTCTTAGTTATGGATGTCACCCTCACATTTCTCTAGAAGTCCACTTTAACTCAGAACCTGGCAAGTAATTTAGCACTTATTTATTGAAACATATGCATAAGCCTTAAAACCACCAGACAGTTGCAGCACAAACATCTGTCTTTTCAAAAGATAACACCCTGTCAAAATGCCCCGGAGCAGAATCTCTTCCCTTGGTTTGAAGTAGAAGCAGTAGCAGCCACAGTAGTTAGAGAGCAAGTATTTTTGGAAAGATGACAGCTGGGTTGTCAGACATTAATGCTGAATTACACAATGCTTGTATGCTACAGCAGAAATGTAATAAGCAATTATTCTTACATTATCATCTATGGGGCTGCCAAAGGACTGTCTGAGAGGTAAGATAAAGGGCCTGGGGTCTGTGCTGGTTCTGTTAAAGTTGGGGAGTTTCCATCAAATGATGCTAAGTCTATTTTCAGTCTTGTCACCTAATGAAGTATCAGCTTAAACATCTGTCATGACAAAAAGATATCAACGAGTGGCATCTCCAAGGCAGAATTATCCCCAGCCTGAGAAAAGCAGGCAAGCTAGTTACTGTAACTGCTGCTGATCAGAATTTAGCTTCTTCATCAGTAGATTTAGTACAGAGAGTAAAATCATATTTACTTAATCTTCAGTGCTGGAAGTCTCAACAAATTTCATCGTGTTTCACATATGTCATTTTTACACAGCACTGTTAAAAAGATCACTGCAGTCTTCAAAGAAAGTAAGAGGTCTCTGGGTAGTATTTATTTAGATCTTTTCCCATCTGGAAAGAGAAAATAAAAGAACTCCAGTCAGGGAGAAGGATGAGCAAACATATTGAATAGCTTCTTTGTCAAAGAAAACAACCAAGTAAGCCTAGAGCTGGAGAATAGATGACTCAGGGTGATATGACACAGGTCTGTGCAATTATAAATAAACAAATTAAGAGAAAGAAATTGTTGACTGTTTCTCAAAATAAAATAACAAGAGGACAGGAAATGGGCTGTTCAGGTAGCAGGTTTAAGACAATCACAAGGTCATTTTCCAACATCCAGTTAAATGGTTAGCTCAGTTAGACTAGTTAGTTAAACAACTAGGCAAATTCATGGCCCTGAGCCAGAAATACATTTGAGGTTAAAAGTCCAGCAGCCAAACTGGAAGGAAAAAAACTCCATTGGGGACTTAGTAGATGTAATTTCTGCCTCAGTTGCAAAGTCTTATTCTTGTAATCTCTCCCAAGGTACGCACTGCTGGAGAGTGGCTATGGCCCAAACCAGAGCTGACGTGGATCTTCTCATGCTTTAAATCACAAGGTTGGAAATTTAACTCATTCCAACTGTCAGGAACCTACTGCCCTTGGGTGACCCATGCAGATTTTTTCTGAGGACCTCTCTATATTTCTGACTGTCAGAGAAAAGGAAGGACCTCAGGAAAACAAAAAATACAAACAGAAAACGAAAAAAAAAAGGTTATTCAAAAGTCTTTTCACTACTTTAAGATACCAACTATTAGAAACTCTATTTTAAATCATTGTGTGGTTTTTCAAGGAGCACCATTCAACCACTGCTTCATCTTATCTCCTGGCAAAGCTTAGATAAGGACAGTTCTCCAGACCTGATTTTTCTAAACCAAGGCAGGGTGTTATTTTCAGTCAGATTCCACCAAAATATTTTTTAGTTCTCGTCTCACATCTCTGGTTTCTTAGATTTCAGCTCAGATTAAGCAGTAACTCATTGAGACAGCATATGAAAACAGTCAAATCCTACACAATGAAATAAATTCTCAGTCAAGAAAGTTTAGAAAAATCAGTGTTTCCCCTTCCACTTGGGGACCATGCAACACCAAACTGCTCAGATATTTTTGGGAAGAATGAAGGGCTTCAAGCACAGTAACAACTAAGCAGAAACATTGCTTAGACTATCAATTCAACCAAATGTGGCTTATGCCATCTGAAGTCAGTTTTACATGGTATTAATATATAAATATTCGGTAAGTATGTCACTGAGAGTCACTAAATATTGTTTCTCATGTTAAACAGGACCTGCTTCCCCTTTCACTTTGGAGAGACCAAAACCTATGAGATTCTGCTCCACATTCACTTTTCCAAGCTGAGAGAGAGCTCTGTGGCAGAGGTGTCTGTCCAGCTGTGTTATTCAGCTCGCGGATTCCTAATACCTCTGCTCCAGCACACCTTTTCCAGCTGAGCTCTGGCTGCATCCCTCCTCTGGCTGACCCACAGCTGGGCTGAGAGCTGCCCAAGGACAGCCAGCAGTGCCAAATTCACACACAAGGGTGCCTCGAATGAATCCCCATTGTAATTCCATCACTTGTGCAAAGTATATGGACTGAACGCTACTTGCCACACAGGTGAATGTTTTCTGGGTTATGTATTTATTGGTAAGAAAAATTGACTAGCAGGGTACCTGAGTTTTATTCACAGCATCTATTCATAGCACACAGATACATTCTGCAATTGTAGTCACTATTAAGAAAAATCAACAAAAGGCTACTGCATTATCTGAGCTTCTCTAGCAATTTCCTCTCACACATTAGGCGTGCTTTTCCTTTTGTTGTCCAAGGAAGTATTATTTGTATAATGTTCCACTGTGCTTTAAATAGTTCTCCAGACCATTTCTCAGATGAATTAAGAATAAAATTACCTGTTATTGGACTGTTATTCCTTTGTTGCCTCAGATTCTCAGTTTCAGATGTGCTGGGGTTAAAAAACTTCCTCCCTAACTCCCGCAAAGCCCTCCAGGGAGTCCTGTCACATTTAATCTTTCCCTGTCTCCCTGTTTCTCAGGGTGTCTTCTGAATAACAGCAGTTTTGTCTATTTTATTTGCTCTTTCTCTTACACACACCCAGTTGAAGTAAAGTAATTGAAACTACGGCATCTCACCTTGTGGTATCTGTGCAGTTTGAACCGAGGTGTATCTAGAGATCAAATTTCTGCTTATCAACTGCATAAATGTGATCCAAAGCCTGGAGACATCAGTGAACTCTGCAGGAGTTCATTTGCTGAGCAGGTGTTCCTGGGCCATCACAGGAAGAGAGATTTGGGGTAGAAATAGCTTTTCACCTCTACAGACAGAGTAGCTTTTTGCTGCAATTTGCACCTCTGCACCTACCAGTCAGTACAGGGACACCCAGGTGACTCTGAATGAGTCTGCCAGCCCAGGCTGAGCACAACACTGAGGCATCAAATAACTCTGTCTCCTGCCTGGGTGGTTTTGTTTTTTCTGGTTTTTTTTTTTTGTTGTTGTTTTGTTTTGTTTTGGGTTTTTTTTTTGTGTGTGTTTGGTTTTTTTTGTCTTGTTTTGTTTTGTTTTGTTTTGTTTTGTTTTGTTTTTTGTGTTTTTTTTTTCTGTTAGGGTTTTTGGTGGGGGGTGGTTTTTTTTTGATTGGTTTTGGTTTTTTGTTTTTAAGTAGAAAGGGATTTATGCTTCAATTTCATTCTCAAAACCTCAATATCACAACAGTGATACTGGGATATTAAGTTAATTCCATGGGGATTTTAACTAGTCCCATCTTCTTCCAGAACCTCATAAATTATCACTTTGTTATTATGGCCTGGTGGTGGAAACCTATTCTTGGTGTGAATGATAAGACAGGTGTTTGTCATTTTGAAGACTCCAGTAAAGGCATTTTAAGGCAGTACTTAGCAGCATAAATTGAGTGTTCTCTAATCTATGCAAAATGTTCAAGAATATTTTCCATTCAAGTATAAAAACAGACAGGGAAATTATCACACATTCTCAAGATTGGATTACATTTCTGTGTCTTACCATAGAGCAGTTAATTTCTGGCTATTTCTTGCAGGACATCACCCCAGATGCTGGCTGTGTCCAGAGGCAGGACTTTGGTCACAAATGGCACAGACAGGTGAGTTGCAGTGGCATCAGTGTCCCAGGCAGGGCTTTGGATGTTTGCACTGTTCTTGGGATCACTGCAGGGTGGGAGGTTAGTGGTTCCAGAGGGAAAAAAAGAATCACAGTCAAACACCAGTGAGAAAATGGGTAATTAAGGGAAGGAAATGCTCTCATGCTCTGACTGCTGCACTTTCTCTGCAGTACACTTTCTTCTGCTTTTGCCCAACTTGTTTTGTGTTTTACTGTTTCCAGCAAAACAGGTTTGAGTGTTTCCCTCATGAAATCGTAATGAAGCAACCACACAGCTTTGCTTTCAAATCAATTTTTTTATATTTTCCCTTGATTTGATCTCTCCTATTTACGCGATTCTTCATAGTTCTTTGTATTTTTGTTCTAAGTATTTCCTATGCAAACATGGCCTTAAAATATTTGCTGGCTGCTTTCCCTGCCTTATGTTTTAGCCGAGCAATATATAAATTACCTTGAATTTCTTTCTTTATCTCATGTGAATGCTTACAGTTCTTTGGTTAGTTTTTTTGTGGGGTGTGTGGAAGCCGTGGTTTGCCACTCTTCTCGCCACCAATGCCCTCTCTCCCATCATCAGTGGATTTATGGGATGTCCAAGGGCAGCTGCTGGATCACACCGTGAGGATCCTGCTGAGCTCCTGTTGGGGAAGGGCTGGCACAGACAGGAAGAACAGCTGCTTTTAAGGTATGGTAAGACAAAAGAGAGTAGCTGCAGCTCAGTGAGAAGCTCTAGGGCTGCTCTTGCTCCCCCAGGATAGTTGACTGTACACACATTTTGTCTGGATGCCCATTTTTATTTTAGGCATTCCTTAGACTGGGGACTCCTTTTTATAAGAGATAATTTCTTATTACAGTTGGTCTTTGATCTCTAAGTGGAGGTCCAGGCGCAAGTACAATTGTGAAATTATTTCTTAACAGCAGAAATTACAGTAGTAGTTGTGTTGCCTTTTTAAAAGTAAATTTTGTCTCTGCTAGTGAATATCTGCAATTTAAGCTGTTGTTTCTCAGATGAAGGTGTTTCTTTTTTTAACAATGAAGAATTCTACTATCAAAAAATTGGAGAGTTCTTTGGGTAAATAAAACTCCTTTAATATCCTTATCCTATTACTTGGATAATTTATTCACCATAGATTTAATAATTGACGTGAAACCCGTACAATATTTTGTTCTTTTAACTGACAATGAGGTCAGCATAACACAGGTGGCATTTTTCCCTCTTTTTCATTCATTTTGGGATAGGTGTGATGGCCAAATGGTGCTGTCCACTGTACCAATGTCCCTAAGGGCAAGGAGGCAATGACCTCACTTTCTTCGTCTAGCTGTAAATTTTTAGAAGGTTTGGGAAGATTTCTCTTTGCAGCGGACTTATGAATTTTCATTTCCGTTACAATTTATTCAAACAAAATGAACGCAAGTCACTTTTAAATACAAAAGTTTTGGTTTTTTTGTTGTTTTTTTTTTTGGGTTTTTTTTTTTTTTTTTTTTTTAACTGCATAACTGGGTTAGTACGTGGTGTAAAATATTGCTACATACATTTTAGAAAGTAGAAAGGCCAAATACTGTTGCTGTGCAGCAGAAGTGATGAGATTCTTGAGAATATGACTGGCGAGCAGTTACTCAGCTTAATAAGCAGAATGTCTGCAGTCCACTAAAGCGCAGTGGCGATCACTCAGACTCCTGAGCGCTGCATGGGGAGGACATTCACACCAGAAATATACTGCTGAAAATACATAACATTTCTATGAATTAATGAAGCTCAGAGCCATGCTCAGTATACTCATGATCTAACCAACAAAGATTAAACGTGAGTGGGAGATGCAGGACTTGAGATCTAATCAGTGGGAACACACCCAGCAAAATTAACAAGAAACTGATTAAATGTGTAAAAAGAGGGATTGGGAACTGGATTTTGAGCTCTCAGCATGTTGCTGGGCTCTCTCTGTGCAGTGTTGCACTCACTGTGCACTGCTCTGCCTCAGCCAAGTGGCGTTGGTGGCAAGCACAGCCCTGAAACTCTGTGCCTGACATACCTGAGTGAGCCAGAGCTTGGCCTTTTGTAATCAGCATTTTTTCCAGGGACTGCAGAAGGGAGGAAAGGGTCCAAATCTACATTCCTCTATCAGCACATGCTCTATTAAGTGGCCTTTCTGCATTTGCAGTTCCCTATACCCTGATAGATAGTAGTTAATAGCTTTAATTATCTGCAGCCAAACCAACCTGGCATATTGATATGAACAATACGTCAGGGCAGGTGAATGTGCAGGGCTTCATAAAGCTGACAGGGGCTCTCCAGGCAGCAGCTGCTCTTGATGGAAGGTCCCCAAACCGCTTAAGGTGTGTTTGAAATATTAAAATAGAAATGGCTGCTTTGTTTCCTGGCTGGCTCCAGTTTGAGCATTAGGTCACATGAAAGTCGAAGTGTATTTTTTAACGATCAGTGGTGCTCAACCTTGAGGGATGATATGGGAAAAAGGGGATTAGGACTAAATTGACTTCTCTTCAGGAGTCTAGGAAGAGAAAGGCAAGCAGGAACTACCAGGTAGTGGCAATGATAATGTTCCATAGTCACTTTTCAGTGTGTCTGTCAGAAGCAGAAACAAAATTACTTCATTGACATTAAATAGATAATCCAGCCTCCATGTCTGGGTTATTATAATACTTTACTGTATATAGTACTATATATAGTAATTTTACCATATATAGTACTATATATAGTAATAAGAAATATAACAATAAAAATATATATGTATGAAACCCAATATTATTCATAATGCCTAGTTGGATTTCAGACCATTATTGGCATTATGAAGTGTGTCCAAGTTTGAGGTTATTGTCCTTAACTGACCATGATTTCTTTCATCCAAAGGCTTGGCAAATGACACAATGGGAAGTTTTGAATAATTAAATAAATATATATAAATTAATAACCAATATTTCTCCATTCTACTCTTCCAAAAGACCTTTCACAAACACGTTTTCAAGGAAATTATAACTTTCTTTGTGTTATGAGTAATGCAATATTAAGCATATACCTCAGCTCTTGAATTATGGCTTCATCTTTGATGTTGGTGATCAAATATTCATTGCCTTGATTATTCAAATAATTAGACATTTTATCAGTTTCTTTGAAAAGCTCAAAAGTGAAGAGCCAAGTCCCTTGAAGGGCTGTTCAATATTTAGTTCACTGTCAGCAGAAGAGTCATCAGGCAAGAGGATACTGCGACAGGGAAAAAACGTGTTTGTTGCAGGAAGTCTCAGATTTTCAAAGTGAATGCTTCACAACCTTTGCTGTGTTGTAGTAACTTCTTGTTAAGAAACTGGAGGCCAGATCCACACCTGAGGGCATTTATCACAATTTCAGGAGATTAAATGGAAGCAGAGCCATCCCTTAAAGAGCTGAAGGGTCTGCTCAAGCATCCATTCTGCTTTGTTTAAATGGTTTAACGAAAATACCATGAGGAAGCTCTGCATTTCACCCTTGCAGAAGAGGTGATGCCAGACTTCTATTTTTATGCACCAAAATAGAATTAAAGATCATATATAATTAAAACTGAAGACATAGATTCTTCAGTTTCTTTATGAATATCAAATTGTGTCACCAATGAAATTCCAATGTTTTTAAGGTTATCATTTACCAGTGGCATGAAAAGAAAAATTAATATTTAGATCTTTGTTATGCTTAATCTTTTCAAGCTTTCTGACTGATGTGAGGATGTCATGGAACATTAGAATAAAATCAGCTCAATGCTCATGCATAATGTGCGAGAAGTTTTTTGTTTGCTATAATTTCTACTCTTTCATACTAATTGTAATCAGCAGAGGATGCAGGTTGTTGTTGTCTTGCTAAAGACAAATACAAGTATAGCTACACTATTTTTCATTGTACTTGTTCATTTATTTCACCCTGGATGTATTCCACGTAAACTGTGTATCTCTAAAACTGTTTATCTCTAAAAGATAATGAGTATCTCAGTGTGTGTGAACTGCAGAAATGGGAGGTGTAGAATGTGTGTGTGCTTTTTTTGTTGAGACACAAAATATGAGTGATTTCCACCCCTTTCCTCTACAGATTTTGGTTATGGCTCCATGTTCCCAATGTTTATGGAGGCATGCAGAAATATATTCTCAAAAAAAGTCAGAAGTGGCTTGACTTAAATATTAATTATTATACAGTTTCAATCATTGTAAGTATTATCTATAAAAAAAGAGGTCATAATAAATTACAGTTATATATCACTGTAGGAAATATTTTGTATACACAAGTACATAACAAGTTTAAACTTGGACCGTTTGATTTCACCATCCTAAACCACCCCATTGCAATGAATAATACAGAGACTTAAAACCACAATGGTTCACATTTTTTCTAACTTAAATGTTCAAAGTACTTTTATGAACATATGAATAGTTAAGTAATTTCTGAAGAAAAATATGTGCTTATCCATATTCAAGCACTACATTTTTCAAGAGGCTTTTCTTTTTGCTTCATGCTGGACTGGAAATAGAAAGATTGCAGTTGTTATAAAGTAATCGAGGAGGAAGAGGACAACTGGGAGCATTAAAAGCAGGCAAGTGTTTTTATTTACGTTTTGGTTTTGCTACCCTTCAAACTAAGACATGACCTCACTGTTTTCTTTCCTTCAACAATGAATTTCCATTCATCCTGGGAGAATCCAGGGTTTCTATGGAACTTTAGGAACCCTGGAAAAATCCAGGCCTTCTAAAGAAACTAATTCTTTAAGCAATATAGAAAGAATTCATTGTCTTGCAAAGGCCAAACAAGTTTGAGCGCCAGCAAAATAATTCACTGTCTCTCTCTGATGGACACTATCATTGTTGAGTAGGTTTTGCACAGATTTATTGCCAGAAAAATACCAGAAATGACTGACTGGTGTCCAGTGAGTGATGTCTGCATAGAGGGAATTTGAAGCTGAGCTAATGGATATGCCTTCCTATCCCTTGGGCAGTCCTTAGTCACTGCAGGATTTTACACAGAAGCCTGCAGTAGTGAATATGAGCAAGAAATACAGACACACAAATATTCTGCCTGGAAGCAGCCAATTAAGCATGGAACTTTTTTAATGCAGACATGAGACTCTAAACAGAATACTAAGCGGAAATTCAATATATTTTTGTATTATTTCAGACAACAAGATGTAACCTTTTTAGTTCTCCAAGTGTGGATGCATAGTTCTAGAACAGACCTTGTCCTAGTGAAACTGCTGAGCACAGCTTTTATATTGTTGTATTAATGCAATTTATTTACTGTGAAATGTTCGCATTATTGAATCCTATTTTTCTCCCAGCTGGTCATACCGTGGAAAGCAAACTATCCAGTTTAAATAAATAAAACAATACCATTGTGCTGGTAAGTCAGAAGACAGCTATTCTGTGTAATGGAAATGCAAATATGAATGCAATTGTTATTTCATGGATAAATGGAACTTGCAAAAAGGTGGTGCAATGTTTTTCCCCTCTTTTGTTCATCTCACCATTAGGTCACACACTAACCCAGCCTTCATTCACCATATACCATACATTTTAGTGCACTTCTGTTGTGAAAGGATGGTATTTCAAAAGGGCTTATGAACATTTCTTTTCTGATCTAGTAGCTTGGTGAGCAGAGGTTGAGGTATCAAATTACCCAAGGTCTCCAAAAGTTATTTCATGGACATGTCCTCTTTGCTGAAGATTACTGGAGATAATAGCTGTTTGCCTCTGGGTCTCTTTTTCATGTTGGAGAGCATTCTCAGTACATCCTTTCAGGCAACTCTCAGCACTCCAGACAATGAGCTCCTTACTCACTCTGTCCTCTCTCTATTTTTGGACTTATTAATTTAAGAACAAATGTATAAACAGTCTTAAATTTCAAATAAACATTCTTATTGCCATATTTTTTTTAGTGCACTAAAAGATGGTGAATATTTTGCTAACATTGCTTCTTTATTTTTTTTTCTTTTGTTTTTGTACAAACACAATGACGTTTAAAACAGCCTGGGATTATGAGAGTCAGAAGACTGAAAAATTAAACATAGGTAGGTAATTCTCCACTGTCCTTGAAGAGAGGGGCCTGTGTGCAGAACATGTCCCCAGCTCGTCCCTGGTGGGCAGCTCTGAGATGTGGGAGACTCACTCGGAGCAGCCGTTGCCTTTCTTGGGGCTTATCCAAGGCAACTGGAACTGTGAAATTTTGAGGATCACCTTTCACATTAAATCTGTTTTCTTCAGGAAATAAATTCGCACTTCAGCTTGGCCTGTGCTATATAAGTATACAAATCAAGAAGTGTTTCTGATTGAAAGGGCACACCGAGATTGCTCCAGGCTACTAATACCATCCTTGTGAGAAACAAAGAGAGATAACCAAGAAAGGGTTCAAAAGTGATAATACACACACAAAAAAAGTGCTATTTTTTCCCAAACCAACACACCTTCATCACCACTTGCTCAGAGAAACAGTGCTTTCTTTATATTTTAGTGACACCTAAGAGGATTCCTGCTAAAAGATGTAAAAGCAGGATTCAGTCTCTGTATTAAGGCTACAGTATTTGAAAATAAGCTGATGAGGATCTCAAAGACAAGAATGGCAAAATATTTTTATTTCAATACACAATTAATGATGCAATGGAAGAAGAAATTTCAATCTTCTAACCAAGGACTCCTATGCTCCTATCTTCAATAGCTTTGAATCTGAACTTCATTTTGCCTTCCATCAGAGTCTGATTCAGGTCCCATGTAAAAGACAGAAAGATGTTCTGTTAGGAGGCTGAGGTGTCATGGACAAGGTGAAACAGGCGAGTGAGCACTCCCGAGCTACAAATGGATGGTATGGCAATATACAGCACCCTTCAGGAATGCTGAGCACCTGGAGAATGATTTTCATGAGGATGTGTCCTACCTTCCAGCAGGGACTGCCTCCTCCAAGGCCATCACAGTCTATACACAGCCACACCAGCCTCACACAAACTGTCCCACACCAAGGCAATGATGAAATGACAGTACAAAAAGTGGGGTACACGAGTCAGTGCTGGGTTCTGCATTGCAGAATGAAGCCTGAACCATTTCAACACCCTCTCAGAAGAATGTCTACATATCTGAAAAGTTATTTTAAAATTCTATTTGTCCTCTACATTTTATACAAGTGTTTCTTGAATTCTGTATGGTAGAACTGCGTAATAAGGCACTTCTACATTCATACTTTTTAAATGATACTTTCCCAAGATATAGGTAAAAAGGACTTGATCTTCAGGAGATAAGGGTAGCAGATTGTCCAGTAATATGGATCATTTTTCTTGCCTGTCTGGAATTTTTATTACAACACTAGATCCTCCACAGAGCAAAGAAAATGACAGGAAAAGCATCGATAGCATTCTCCTGTGCCTGCCGAGGTCCTTAGCCTTTAAATATTTCAGGCAGCATCTCTGATTCACAATGAAAATGGACAAATGGAAACATGAACTGAGTTCTTCAGGATGGGAGTTGCGGGAAGAGCTAGAGATGAGATTTATCAGAGTATGGAATAGGTTTCTAGTGGAAAGTTATGGCAAATTAGCCTGAATATAGTACTCAGATATATGGCAGGAAGCAATTCCAGAGAGTTATGGCAATAAGCAAAGTAGCCTCCAGGCCTTTTTCATCTGGACAGTTTGGGAATGAGTCTGTGATTGGTTTCTCTCGTGGCACAGTCTGCAGCTGGTAAGCAAGGAGGGGGAAAAAAGTCAATATTATTTTTTTAAAAGTGTTCCCATTATTTTGCTCTATGGCCAGTACTCATTACTGCATAAGTCAAGTTTCCCACTTACTCTATAGCACCCTGGAAACAATTTTGACTGAAGAAACAACCAATAGCATCTTGGAGGTGGTGACAGGAAAGTAGGGCAGAAACAGGAGGGAAAGACCAAAACTGCTCATCTCATCACTCCCCCCACTGCTATAAGAACACTCAGCTCAAGAGAACATTTTTTCAGGCCATGTTCAATCTGTTGCAGTTTTAAAAGTCTCAAGTGATGGGGAATATTTTCTCACCACTTACTGGGAAGTTGGAGTGTGTCAGCTCCAACTAATAAATATCTGGTTTGACGGTGACATTTACAAGTCTCCTGCTCCACTGAGCTCAGTGCACAAGTTAACAGCTCACATCCCAAAGTCAGTTCCTTAATTATCTTGTCTTTCCCCAAAAGATTTGTCAGGAACTCTTCTGATGATGCCCCAAACATACAAGCTACACCAGTGAAGCAGATTTTGACTTCAACAAGCCTTGCTGGGCTCCTGAGGACACCTGGCCTGGCAGGAGGAAGTGACTCAGCAGTGTTTCAGTGCTTGTTCCTCCGACCCCCACAAGATTTCCCCTAAAATGCATTTGCTTGAGGGTTATTCAACTTTTTCATCACACATTCAACAGAAAGAAAGAGGAAAAATCTTCCCTTGAACAATGTTCTGTATTATTGAAAGCAGTTTGGGGAAAAGATCTTGTATCTAGGACAGGGTAGAATATAAATTAACAAGGAAAGGACAAGAGGAAGTTTAACACAGTGTATGGAATCCAGGATTTTTTCATAATTAAATTCTTTCTTCTTAAAGAGACATGGACTCTTCTTCATAGATTTTCCACAAAAAATTTCTTATTAGTCACAAGACAGGGTGAGAAGAGACCAGAAGATCTAATTGCTCTGTAAATACACGTATTTTTCCCTCTCCTTCATGAAACATTATAGGGAACAAATAAATATAAATTTCACTCTTGTGGAATGATACCTTCTTTATATGCAGAAATTAATTATAAATCCTTCCAAAATAAATCCTTATGATCTCATCAAATTACTGTATTAAAAATCATCATAAAAATATCTTTTCATGTGAGACTCTCAAATATATGAAATGTAAATTAATTCTCAGAAAACCAGCCTGAATGAATGCATTAAGCCTGTTCTGTGGGTGGTTATACAGCCACTTTGAAAATTTTTTGTTCATATCTTCAATCACCTACAGTGGCATAGTAGTAAAATCCTCGAGGTCTCCATCTTATTTGCTGCAGCCATGGCACAGAAATTAGACAGGAGTCTTTGGAACAAAAATACTTTGAGATTTCATTAATATTTTATTCCTGAGCACCTGAAGTAACAGTAAAAAAAATCCACAGAAGACTCAATATGTTCTTTGTCCAAATAACTATTTAGAGGATGAGAGATGCAGAAAGGAGCATCTCTATTTACCCTGAGAAAGCTACACAGCCTACATAAAAGCAAGGTGAACAAATATGTACTAGCACTAATCCACAATACAGCCAAAGTGTCTGAAAATACATTTTCCCAGATGATTAATACTTTAAAGTTAGGCAGATATCTCAGACACAGGTCTGTCAGTGCTTTCATTAACTTAAATGATGGAAGACTGTACTCATATAAAATTTACAGTGTACATTAAACCATCAAGGGTAACAACATTCTTGAAGGCAGAATTAAGACTCGAAATTATCTTGATAAATTGGAAAGATGGTCAAGATTCAGTGAGATGACATTGGGCAAGTGGCAATGTCTTGTTCACTATGACAAGAGAAGAACAGAGCTAAAGTGACTCCCAGCAGTGCAGGACTGTGGCAGAAGTGCAAATCTCATCTTCCTGTGTGGTAACACCACTGGCATATATAAAACATGGGGGGCTATTATTTTTTGATAGTTGGCACTCATAAAAGTCTCATCCAGAGATCATCGTTTAAGACTAAAATATCTTGACAAAAAAACCCAAACCAAAACAAAAAGCTATAGGCAAATTGGCAGCAGTTGAGAAGCATCAAGAGCAGGAGTTTTAACAAATACCTCTGCATATAGATAAAATAAATTGCTGGTTTTGTTTGTTGTTTGTTTGTTTCCAAAAGAGAGAGAGAGAGACAGAGAGAAGGGAATAATGACAGTTTTGATAGCAAGAGTATGTTTTTAATCTATACTGCAGTAAATATCTAAAGATGCAACTGAGGACAAACAAAGCCCAAAAGACTGAAGATTGTGATGTGTTTATTTTGCTTAGAAAAGGTATAAAATGAGCTTAAAACAAAAGAGCCAAAAGTGCAAGATAAAAACTGCAACTCAGTCCTTGCCCAAGACATAGTTCTGTACCATTTTTTACTTCTGAGAAAGGCCATGGCACTGTGCAGAGCAACAGGGAAGAAAAACAGTGGAACTGACATTAATCATACATTATTCTCCACTTCAAATGTCCAAAAAATTATCTATATTATTCACCAGGTTTGACACTTGCCATAATAGTCAAAGATTATACTTTCCTTTTTGGGACCCAACCTACAAAACCTCTCTCATTACTGAGGACAAGAATGCAGAATTAAGACTGCATCCACCCTCAAACAACCACAAGCCCCACACAATTCTCTCCAGCCATTCTTTCCCCCACTTGAGACATAAAATACTGGCTAAGAGCTTTTAGATGCTGAGCCCCATATAATGCTGTTCATTGCAATAACTAAGTATCTCTGCTGGCATATTTTAAGGCTTTTTCAGTCACAGTTAATAAAGCCAAGCAGTCAGCACTAGGTTTGAAAAAAATGCATGAGCTAGCACTCCAAGGTGGGTTTTCTTTCATTTTTCAAAAATGTCTGATTCGTATATTTAATAGTGGCATTGACTAAAGACTGGAAAAATTGTATCCTCAGTGGTGGAAATGTAAATGGTATCCATCTTCAGATCTAAGCAAATTAAAGAGTGTAATTCCTACAAGCTCTCATAATTACATACTTAAGGTGGATTTTGGAGCAAAATACTGAGCACAAATCTGATTTAGTATCTGTCATAACCATTGAGTTATGGCAGAAGGCATTCAAACGATACAGATAACATTTAGGTATTTTGGTCTTAATGAAAAGCTGTGGGACTGACAACCTAACTGCCATTCCTCTGGAAACATCCCTGGCTTCTGGTAGAATTTTTGAAAAACCTCTCCTGGCTGTCTCAGTGGTTTATACAGCACCTGTTTGGGCTGAGCAACTTCGAGTGCTTTGTTAATTAATCTTTTCAAACACATTTAAGTGTAGAATGAGTATTTGCAACCTTGGTTTTGCTGAGCATTAACTCCAAGCCAGTGGCCTGCTGTTGGTATAAAAGAAAAGGTAAGACTGGGACGCAGTTGTCCGGAAAATAAGAAAATTCTGAAGAGTAAAGAAAATGCCAGAGACTGACTCTGGATAGGATCACAGATTTTTGCCTGGGGAAATTAAATAATGGGAAGTTATGGGGAAAGGTCGAAGAATGAATGACTACATGGCAAAAGAGAAAAAAACACAGCATACATTCACAGCTGCCTTCTGAAATACACTTCCTGCTTCTTCTGCCCAGGAAAAAGCTATAGTTCAACCAGAAATAAAACTTGTGTCATTTACAAGCCTCTTGCATCGAGAGAGATCCAATCAGTATTTATGCTGCACACGCTGATATTTTATCCTGCCTGTGATATTCATTATCTTCATCACCAGGACTCTTCCAGAAGCACTAAAACACAAGGTATTCACTCTATTATTCACCTTTCTGTGGGTCCTTCCTCAGAGTAAGGGTCTGTGCGTTATTTAATGTCTGATCCCAGTCCCGGTGCAGCCTGGTCTGTGCTGCTGATCTCAGCTGCTGCAGGTTAGGGATGGCATTTCCTGAAAGGACTTTCTGCCCAGCTTGGATGTGGATGAAAATTTTCTGCAGACTGAGTGCTGGAAATCCCTTAAAGGACTAGAAATGCCTCTCTTGATCTTTCCTTGCTTACATTTATCCTCTTTCCTTCTCTTATTTCTATTCCTTTTGCTTTTCGGTTGTCTCTCAGTCACAGAGCTGCATGAGCTCCCACGGCAGGCACAGGCTTTGAGCAAAGCATGCTGAATATTGCAGTGTCTCTATTGAAATTACTCCTAGTAACCAAAAAAATACACCTAAAGAATGCCATTAAAGCAGCTGTCATTCCTCCCTGGATCATTGTAGAGTAGACCTGACCATAATACAGGGGTTTTTCATGATAACATTTGTGGGTAAAGCACATATGAAAAAGACAAATATATTTTTAATATTAAATTTAATTTTTAAATTAAATTAAATTAAATATTAAATATTAAATGTTAACTATTAATTTTGAATATTATTGTTGTTGTTGTTGTCATTGTTCTGTTGCTGTTGTAATTATTAAAACAAAAAAAAAATCAAACAAACAATAAACTCTTTAAAAAGACAGTTTGGGGATCAAACTTCTTAGAAGCCTCCCTGTGTTGATCAAGTTTGTCCTGAAAGGAGGCTTTGAAAAAAGTACAACAATCTTGCCTTGTTTCAAAGCTTTTCTTTTAGAAAACACATCACCTGGTCTTGTAAAAGTGTCTAACTCAGCATCTGCAGAAAGAAAGCGAGGCCAAGAAGAATGGTTAACAATTCCTTTCACACCAGGTACTGCAAGAGAGATCTGCTGCTGAATTAGATAAAGCAAAAGTGCAGCTGGGGTGGCAGAGCTGCTCACAGACACAGCCCAGCCTCACACCCACAGTGCGTGTTCAGTGCCAGCCTCTGCTCAGGGCACAGGCACAGCAAATCTGCTTTGTGATCAGAAATCCCCAGCACTGGCACTGAGGCTGCCCACGCCTCACCTGAAGCAAACTGAGCTGGTTTTGCTTTCATGTGTATTCACTCACTCTGAGCTGTTTTCAGTCACCTCCTTGGCCCTGGTGCATCCTGCTTGCCATTCCCACTGCTGTCCTGTGAAAAGATGGAGAAAAGCATAGTGGCTTAAGCAAATTTTGTCCTTACCTCTGCCCAGCACCATGTGTAAGCTTCATTTCAATCTACAGTGGTAATTGGCCCAAGGTTTCCATGGTGTTTATTTTCTTCCCCTCGGCCATCTGGAGCTTCAGTGTCTCATGTCCAGGATTCTCCCCATGTGTTCACCTGTTTCTACCCCAAATATCTGGGACATCAGCTTTTCAGAGAAAGTGCTCTCCTTTCTTAGGTCTGTGCTTTACTGCAGGATCATTCAAATGATGTGAAGTGAGACAGTGGCTGATAAATTGAGAGTTCAATTGGCTGCTTCTATTTCCTTTCTTTTGTATCTTCTCCATTTTTGTGATTTAAAAAATGTGTAAATATTACCCAGAGTTTGAATGTCACCCTGCTGACATTCAAATAGCAAATAATGTGAATTTAGGTACTTAAGCAGAGCATCTACAATAACAGTGTAATGCCTGAAGAGATATTCCACAATTTTGAAAATTAGTGCAGACAATTAAAATGTTATTTTAAACAGACTGAAATACTAATTATTGCTTTAGCTGAGCTTCCATTTATATCAAATTACATTTAACATTTCATCAAGAAAGCAAATGCAAGAGGGATCATTCATATTTACTTTGTTTGTGGGGTAGCAGTAAATTCAATTTACCAGTAAGGTATTCAAATCAATACAAAATGAGCCAGTACATTTAGCAGAAGAAAATTTCTTGTCTTTTCTGAAGCTCAAAGAAACCAGAAACAAAGGAAAAAAAAGAATAAGGGAAAAAAAAGTCTATTACAGCTCAAATTCAAACCAGTAAATTATAAATTTTTGCTCTCTACCCAAGACAGAAACTCAAATAAAAATCAACAAGAAAATCTGACACAGACTGCCACTTCTTTCAATATTCACTGGTTGAAATCATCCCTAGTGCTTTGATCAATTAAGGGCCAAACCAATTTTCTTTCTAACCTAAAGATCTAAAGAAGATTGCCTGTAGAGTAGGGCACATCCAAAATATTTGGCAATTCCCCCCATGAGTTGTGCCCAAATAATTTTACCTTGAACAAGAGAGAACTGGAAAGAGAGAGTTCATGGAGGCAATTACAGAACATTGCAGCTCCTCGCTCTTCCAACGCCAGCTTAACCTGCTCCCTGCAGGACTCCTGTTTGCCCAAGACCTCCGAGGACTCAGATTACTCTTGTCAGCAGGAGTTAGGGACACTTAAGAACAGGAAGAACAGCAAATCTCGACCTTTGCAAGCCAACCTCATCTGCCTCTCAACCCAGGCTTGCCCAGCCCTTGTGGCCTAGAGATCAGCACAGGACTCCCAGCAAGGAAACTAATGCCAGGGAAATAGAAATCCTTCCTAGCCATATCCTGGGGCTGTGCTCCCTAGAAATCTTTATCCTTATTGCACCAGATTTGCTTAGGAGAGTTTTGCTCCCCAAATAGCCTACTCCATCTCAGATGGGAGCTCAGAACATTTGGGAAGTACAGCAGGCTGTTCTTTGGAAGGTTGTACCCCACAAACTGTTGTTTTTTCTTTAATCGTGCCTGCAAATCCCAGGTCACATTTCAAGAATCCTTCTGTGCAGCTGCTCATGCTAAATTCCTCACAAAATTTCTACTCTTTCCTTCCTCTTGCTCCTGTTCTTTTGCTGTTACTCGCTGTCTGTCTTGTTTCTGGCTTTGTGGCAACCATGCACCAATCACCTCTTGGGGTTTTCTTGGGGATGTATCTTATTGTCATTTAATTTCAGCTTTTGAAGCACATACCTTAATTTTGATAAAAACTCAGACCAGCCAGTGTTTCAGGAGCAGAGTTCACTGGATGGGGCTTGTGTCTTCAAAGACCTGGATTCTGCTCCTGGATGAAGGAATTTCATACATTCCAGAGGGGAGATAAAGGGGAGATAAAGGAAATCAGTGGAACAACTGCTGGCTCTTATTGCTGCCAATACACTTAGTTCTTTCTTTAAGACCTAGTCAAAATTCTCTCGTATTGTATTGTATAGAGGAAATCCAGCAAATAACCCCAGGTTTTTAAAACCAGAGGAAGCGGGAGGTGTAAAAAAAGAAGTGATGCATGTTGAGACAAGGAACCAAGTTCATTTGCTTATTCTTGGAAGAGTGCAATGATGTCCTTCCAGGTTTAGAGATTATTCACTTTCAGAAACATTTTTTAGAGAGTGGATTATGGTCATATTCACAATTGGCCCCAGAGAAGGACATGGACTTGGAGCTTGTTCAGGGTAATTTAATCAATCTTATACAAAAAAGCAACAGCCAACCATTATGGCCCAAGTCAATACTAAAATGATTTCCCAAAACTCATTTCAAAGTCACTTCCAGGAATCAACTGGTAGCTTCAAAACATTGAGGCTCAACGATAAATTTAATTTTCTCTAAAGTCTGTAATTGAGCTTTTTTTTTTAATAAAAAATATGGTTTACTGCCATTTCCTTTAATAAAACACTGTGCATTGGGTAGCATGTCATTGTGTTCCTGGTATGTCCTCATTTTTTAACGCAAATCAATATATTTTGTATGGTTGGTAGCACCTCATAGTGACAAGAAATACTAACACAGCTCATTCTGTACAGGAAAAACTCATGGTATATATTTAATCTGCCTGCCTACCTACCAGATGGAGAAAAAAAGGGCCAAGACCCTGACGGAGTAACTGTTTAATCACATCAGCCTGGTGACTTGCAAACACAAACAAGACCACTTGCACCTTTGGGAACTCACCATGTTTTCTCCCAACTTCTGAAAGTGCATGGGGGTTAATATTCTATTTACAGGTGAGACAGGTACCTGATATCATCATGAGATAAGAAGGAAATAACATCTTTGTGACTAGTGGCTCTCATGGATACGTGTCTCATAATTACTTGAGAGCCAAACTGTTCCATTTCATGCACTGAGAATACCTCTGATTAATTATAAAAGTCTCATGTTTTGATGAATTTTTCTCATAAGTACTATAAATATATCACAAGTAAGTCAAAACAATTCCATAGATAACATCACTTACTTCAGCAACATGTTTTTTCAAGAAGACATGTCTTTTGCTCAAAGACAAAAGGTATGCCAGGTTTTGTCCCATTTTGGGGTACTTCAGTTCCTGTTTAAATCAATGAATTATTCTGTGGGATAAAAGGATACCCAGAGGAGCAGAGAATGGCAAATGCTTATCTCAGAATACTGGGTGTTGGGGTGGGGGGGAGCTCAGCTCCTGCAGCACTGCTGACTTGTTGATATTTGCCTGGAAAAGGAGGCAAATTCAGCTCTTGCAAGAAAGCAGAGTTGCACTCTGACTAGTCTGTGTCACTGGGCTGTCACTGATGTGAGCTACCTAAGCAATCCTCACACCTTCTACAAATCAGAGAAATTGCACTCAAGGGGAATATTAGGGAACAAGAAGAGGAGAGAGATGTATTGGAGGGAGCAGTTGGGATCATAAACCAAAAAAAAATACACATACATTTTTCCAGGACTGTAGGAATGCCAGTGTCTTTCTCATTAAGTGTGTCCAGGAACATCCTGCATATTTTAAAATTTCTCAGTTAAATTATGGATTTTGTTGGCCACCTCTCCCCCTTTTTTATTTGCTGTCCTTTTTGGTTTTGTTTTGGTTTGGGTTTTGTGGGGGTTTGGTGCATAATGAAAGGAGTGAAAAGTGAGAGAGAGGATAAAAAGAAAAAAAAAGCTTCAGTAATCCATTAAAGATATTACTAATACAGTAGGAACATTACCATAAACTCTACACATACCTTTAACTTCAGAAAAAAAAACCCAAGAACAAAACTTTTTGTCTGAGTATTTTCTTAATTTTTCTGGAGTTCATTTAGACAAAAAAAAAAAAAAAAAATAAAAAAGAAACAGAATCATATGGAAATAGCAATGTAAATATGATAGCAGAAATAAGCTGCAAATCAAAAAAAAAATTACCTTTAGAGCTACTTACCCAAGTAGCTAGTGCATTTTCTTTTGCATAGTCTTTTAATAAGCACTGGTTTTCAATAAAAACGGTAATTTAAGCAGAATTTAGAGGGCTGGTGCAGAAACCACAGGGTGAGGTTCTCTGGGCTTTGCTTTACAGACAGTAGGACCTGACGACCATCGTTGTTGCTTCTGGCCTAAAATCCATGAGCCAGTGAATCACAGGAATGGTGCTGCTGCCAAACCAATTAGCAACACATATTCCAGGAGAAAGAATTAATTATTGCATATTCACCTTCTGCCTTGACATCTGGGAAATTTTCTGTTGGGTCATCTACCTGTGCTGATTCTTTGAGTATTTCACCCAAATCACTTCAGCTCTGGCCTCTGGATTCAGAATTCTACAGAAACAAAGCCTTCAGCTCTCTTGAATTTCTTGACTTGGATAATTTTTCTGGCAAGAGACACAGGGTGTGTAAGGATTTGACACTGAGTTTTCCCTTCCATAGCTATGGATATGAGGGCAGGAGGTTACAGGGACCAAGTGGGCACTCCACAGGGTCTTGCCTGGACCTCTGAGAGACCTCTCAGTTTCTTACTCCAACCTCTAAAAAAATTATCCAGTGCTCCTAAGCCTGTGCTCTTGGTGAAGACAAATTATTATGACTTTTACTGTTCACAGGACCACCACAATTCTTTCTTTTTCAAAGAAGCATTTTTTTAGTTCTTTCTGGGTTTTGCACAATGATCCCTATGGTGAGCCCAAGCAAAGTTAGGAGCAAGCAGGATGTGCAAGGGTTCTGTCCGCTCTCAGATTCAATAAATGGATCTATAACAGATGGCTAATTACAAAGATAACTATTAACCAATCCTAGTAATGCTTAGCTCTTCCAAAAACATCATGAAGGGATATCCTGGCACACTGTGTTCCAGCATTGCAACTGAAGTGAGCCAAACGTACTCTGCCCTAGGCTGGTGCAGAGATTGAAAAATCAGAATATCTGGTGTCCTGGTGGCTTCTTTTGATTCTCTCTAACTGCGACCCTTTATCAGCCATGGAGCTTTATTCAAGACCAGCAAGGGCTGAATAATTGGATTTTCTTGGCAGGTAACCTTTCTTACTCTGCCAATTAATCCAGAAGAAAGGGAAGGGCTACTGATCTGCTGTGAGAAGAAACACCCAAGTGATCAAAGACTGGATTCCCTCTCCCAGCACTCCTGCCAGTGACTACGTGTGATGCATATGTGGGCATATTGCTCATGCACCATAAACGGGAACATCATCGGGTTTTTCATTCATCTGGAAGCTCAGTGAGAGCGACTGAGGTCCTGGATATTCATAAATATGGAACAGATGCCCAATATAATCCAATTTAGCCTGAAAAAATTCTGGCTGAAGAAAGGAAACTTGTGTGGTAAAGGGATACGAAAATCTTAAAAGTGTGTGCTGTGATGGAGAGGCCACTGCTTTTCCGTGAGCTCTCTGGCCAATTAATCTTAAACTCTTTCCTGCAGCTCCCTGTGTTCCTCTTCTTCCCCTTTTCCTGCTCCCACAGCTCCTGATCTAGGCACTATTTAGAGTGAAATACAGATAAGAACCCTCTTAGGCAGATAGGAATTTTGACTGCACCTCCCTGGAGGAGCAGATCAGCCCCAGGCTGGCTGCAGAGAAGGTGTGGTGCCACACACTGCATGTGGCGTGAGCTGAGGCTGGTGGGGCTGTTTCCCTTTCCCAGGAACACCCACATCTCCCCAGATCCTTCTGTTCTGGGTGGCTCACAGCCCTCTTCCCCTTCTGAGTAAATCCACCCTTCAGTCAATGACTCCTGCATCAGGAAGCCTTGGGGTTGTTTTGAGGGAGCCAAGGCACTTTTGAAGTAAAGGCAGAGATTCTTATTCTCTGTGTTCCTGAGCTCTGGAACAGGGTCAGCCATAGGTGTTCCCTTCCAGCCCTGCATGGCACAGCTGATAAATAGGATTCCTTCTCTCTACCAAGAGGCTGTTCATTTATGTGCTGCCTGCCCCAGGGAGCAAATCTGAGCCATCCAATTTGTCCACCTCACTGCACAGTACCCTAATAGAGTTTTGTGCTCATTCCTGGCAGCTGGGCTCACAAAGGCAGGAGCTGCAGAGAATAAACCAGTGACTGGCTCTGGCTGAGCCCGACATCAAAAAGAGGAGCTGTGCTTTGGATTCTCCATTGCTGATCTTCAGCTAATGTAAATCAACTAGATTCTGCTGGCATCAGTGGAAATGAGCTGATTCAGGCCATTTATAGTTACTTCTTGTTTACTTACTGCATCCTAATGACTGCCAGGCACAAAAACACCTGACTGAGGACATTAGACACAAAGGCTTTATACCCTTAATGTTTTGTTCAGTTAAAGACTACCAAAGACGAGGACTTTAACTTCTGATGAGAAAGCCAGGCCCCTGAACACTTAGCACTAATAAGGTGCTTTTCAGCTTCTAAGTGCTTTACAAACATTAATTAATTATTCCTTTCAACAGCACTTGGTTATTTTCAGTTACTAGAGTGCATGTTTACCGAGTTAGCTCCATTCGTGCACAGCACATTGCTGACAGCAGGCAGGAGCATAAATTGATCTATAACCACACGCTGTAATTTGCAGCAGATTTGCTTCACCAAACACCATCAGTGCAGCTCCAGAAGCAGCTTGGAGGAGTGACCACTCCTCCCCGTGTCCTACGGTGAGGATAACCTTTACCTTCCCTGCTACACCGAGCAGAAACAGAGAATCTGTTCACTGCACGGTTTAGCTAATTCCACGGAAACATATGTCAAACAGGAGCTTCACACAGCTGCAAAAAAAGTAGTAAAAAATGTGTGTCACACAGAAATACCCATTTCACTACAGGAATGACACAGAGAATAGGAAGATTTCTGGTGAGTGAGGTTGCCACGGTGAGGCAGCAGAATTTCCTTCTTGCAACAGTTATTAAAGATATATAAATGCACCTCATCTGTACCAGGAAGCTGACAATAGCTTAAAAAAAAAAAAGAAAAAAAAATCTAACCCAAAAATCAGCCAGACAGTCAACCAAAAAAAGAAGCATGAGGTATTATCTATCCTAATATAGCCAAGTTCCACAGGAGAGGAGGATGACAAGAAGGCAGGAGCTGGAGTCTCACATCCTCTCCTCAGAATGAGGGTGCTGAAAGAGTGGAACAGGCTGCCCAGAGAGGTCATGGCTGCCCCATCCCTGCGAACACACAAGAGCAGGTTGGACAGGGCTCTGAGCACCCTGATCTAGCGGGAGGTGTCCAGGGGGTTGGACCAGACTACCCTTCTGCCCCAAACCATTCTACGATTCTGTAATTCTCGGATTCAATGATTCTATGATGCCTGCTCTGTTCAAGTCACACCAAAGGTGTGACCCACATCTAGAAGACCCACATCTTGGTTTTCTAGAAGAGTAACCTTAGACACTGAGGTCTCATTTATTTTTCCATCCCTCTCCCTCTCTCTCTGCTTACACCACATGCCAAAGGAAAGGAATGCTTTCTGTCATATGTGATGTCTGGAGCAGTGCGTTTTCACTGGAAATGAGGATTTCAGTGAACTGTGACAGATAATAACAACTATTACCATGGGCAATACCCCTGCAATAGAAAACAAGGTCTTGGGAAGTGTTAAGCTATCACTTTTTAATTAGACATGCCAACATTTTTCCAGGGAACAGACTTCTGACATAAAATGCTGAAAAGTATGAAGCTGATCACAACCATCAGCAGAAACCAGGAACAACTTTCTGCTGTGTCTCCTGCCCAGCTCCTGGTTAGTGACAAGCTGGTGCATGGTAGAACATCAAAATCTGCATCACCCAAATCTCATTTTATGGAACATTCAGAGCAGTTTGCCCCACACTCCCTGCTCCCAGCACTAACGTGGCTCCAGCTGTTTCCTTTGAGTTTCTTCAAAGTCTCTTTCCTCGGGGCAATCAAGGATGAGGCTTAGTGTCATGTACACAATGGGAGTTAAAATTGCAGAGTCAGGAACTAAATCTCTCAGTATCAGTAACCTGCACCCCAGGAGGGATCAGGAACACCAAACTGTAATGCTCTGAGACATCCAGCCTAATTACTTAGCCATCGTTCACCTTGTTCATATTTAAAGTTTTGTCTGCAGGTGGAGCTGTGCTGGCACACCCTGGGAATGTACTGTAGGTCTCTAAACAGAAAGAAGATGTATTGGCAAGTAGACTCTTTAGCCTCTATGACTGTATCCATACCTGGACTTTTGCAAACACTGCTATTTTCTCACAGCCCTGCTCAGCAAATCTTTCAGCTGCATGAAAGGCCTGAGACTGGTTACTGAGCATTATCTTCAACAGCTTTGTGTTTACAGCTCCCAGCATCTCTCCTGAAAGGATCTCACTATAAGTAATACACAAGTATTTACTGGAATCAGGAAGAAAAAATTCAGTCTATTTTCAGTCTGAATAGTTTAAATTGGGCTCTGGGATTCTTTGATGCTTTGGTTGGGAAGAAAACAAAACCCCCTCCTGCTGATGAGTTCTAAGTTGCCTCCATCTATGCTGGGTACAAAGAAATGGTGAGGTAATCAGACACACTTCTGTGTCTGCTCTGCAAATACACCCAGCCCTCATTTGAGAAAATGGCACATTGTACACTGATGCAAATAAAAGATTTGGATTATATTCATTAATCCCAAACCAAATGCAAAAATAATTTCTTTCCTGAAGTGTCAAGAAACAAGAAAGTCATTTTAGTTAATGAAATACAAACATCTCTATCTATGGAATTACAATGTAATCTTAATCTTTACAATTTTCAGCTTCTGATATATAATTATATTCCTACTTCCGACTTCAGGAGTTTGCATGGAGTCACAATTTTTCTGCATGTCAACATATAGCACAGAAAAAAATTAAAACATGTTGTATTCTAAAGGATATCTTTTCATTGTTTATGGACACATACATATCAATGTATTTTTACATTGATCCTTTGTAAAATATTTATACCCTAAAAGCACAATGATTACTGTAATACCACGTGGCCTCAAGATAAATGTAATGGTGTCATAGTAAGTAGTTTTTCCACTAAATATGTTGAGAATCGCAAAAAGGATACCAACCAGCAACATTCAGAAGCTGTATAAAATCCTTCCTCCAAGGAAGGGACTTACCAGGGCAGTGGTTCATCTCTTCCAATAACCATTCTCCATTGCTAGCCAAAACTAGAACTTCTAGAGCAAGGTGCCAAATCCCAATGAAAAACGTGGAATTAGATGGCTACAGTTAAAATACCTTTCCAATATTCATCAGGAAAATATGTGGCTTATGCTGTGAAACATGAGAGAATTTTATGCCTTTCTGAAATTGGGATTAACAGCCCCTGGTCCCAAACTAATTTTAAATAATTCACCCCTGGATGCTCTCTTTATTCTAAATATCCCCAAGTTTCAGACTTTTTCATGCTCTTGGTCCCCACTACATTCCTGGCAACAAAAAACACCAACTAATTTAACACATCTCAGAATTATTTTTCTCCACCTTTTGAGTTCACTGAGTATTACTTACCCCCACATGAGAAATGGAGCCAATTAATACAGTCTCCATAGCAATGACTTGTACAAAAGCATCCAAGTAATTTTCAACAATGTAAACGTGTGATTTATTTATGCCATGGAAAATTTCTTTCACCTTTATTTTTCCTGTGTAGGAACTGAAAGATAACTTGCACTTGCTTCTTATGATTTTGTAGGAAAACGGAGCAGGAAAGAGGAAAATAAGAAACATGTTCCCTCTTGCACTTCTCCAAATGTGGGTGTTGGATGTGTTTGCAACATAAGTAGTTGCAGCCGATTGGCACCAAGCCCTGACACGCTCCCTGTCTAATAAAATGTGTTTCTCTTGATACCACATCCTAATCGGGGGAACTTGCTTGATATATTCTAAATGTAAAATATGTTAAACATCCTAGAGGTTGAATATGTGAAAAGGATCATTATTCACAGGCTCCTAATCAAAGCTTTGTTTCGTGTCATTATTTGTTTGGTTTTACATGATCCCTGCTTGCTTGAGTGAAAATGTCTGCTGTTGAAAATTGTCACATCTCTCTCAGAGAAGCAAGGCAAGGAGCAGCACTACATTCAGAAAAGCCCAGGCATAATGGCTTGTTTGTTTGTTTGTTTTTCTTTTGGAAAACTCCGCACTGTTTGTTAGGTTGTAAATTATTGATTTATTTGGTGATTTACTTTGCAGCAAATTGAAGTTATATGCAAGCTAAATACAGCTTCACTTAATTATGATGATGGGGACGATAAAGATTCAGAAATAGACAATTGCATTTACTTGACATATACACTATAAGCCAAAATGTATCCCTCTTCCACAGCACATACTCTCACTATAGAGTAAATGTAACTTAAACCTCATTTATTTCATTAACGGCTGCAACGCCTCTGCCTGTGAAAGCTTTTAGGGGCCATGAAACAATGGCATGGAAATATTTTAGGCTTTCCTTGTTTCCCTGCAGGGAGAGATCACCCCCAAGCCGATGTAGCCACAGAGGATCTAAACCAACAAGTGGGGCTGGGGACACCATGACCTCCCCACATTTTTTCACTGAAAGCCAAAATACAATTAGTGTTTTCCCTGGGAAACATTCACTGAATTATCTTTGTTTTTCTGTACTTGCTGGGGCTATAGATGTTCCTCAGAAGATAGATTTGGAAGGTACAAACATCTGGGTGCAATAACTGGAAGGCTGGCATGAGCTGGTAAGAGTGTGGAACATGGGCTGAGTGCACAGAGATCTCACCTGAACCTCACTGGAGGCACAGATCAATGCCTGGAGCTTCAGGGTTGCTCTCATGGCTTTCCCAGAGACAAAGCAGCTTGACTTTTGGTATGGATTTTCTAGAAATAAAAATACACCACAGCAGAGATCTACCTCAGGATCCAACACAAGTGATTGCACACGGAGCAGCATGCAGACGATCTGAAGGGAAGTCCAAGTTCTGTCCCAGATGCACAACAGATTTTGGCATGTTGGCTCCTGATTTGGGTATATTACAGCTAACTTTTAAGCTGACTATGCAGGATCCCTATGGCAGCACAAATCAGAAGATCCCATCCCAGCTGTCTCTGTTTTGCACTGCTACATCCTTGCTGCTCTGGGTGTCCTACCTGCTCAGATTCCAAGTTAGCATGAACAGCCAAGGTGGAAACACCTGTATGGTGGAACAAAGGACATTCCAAAGCTCACCTCCTCATCAGGACATGGAGAAGGACTGAGGTTCCTCTTAGTGAGAGCCAGAACCACAGAACCACAGAATACACAGAATACACAGCATCACATTCCTACACTCTGGAGCAGCCCCATGGGAGAGGTCAGGGTACCTTGAGATCCATAAGCAACCACTTTTGTCAAGGATTCCAGACTCTGTCCTGTGAAACTGAGCACCTGAAAGCCCCAATCTGAGAAGAGATCCTTTCCACCCAGAGCCCTTGCTTAATGAAATCAGTATTCCAGTCAGCTCCATCCCTAGAAAAGGCAGCTGCAGTATGCAGGGGAACATATTCCATTTTCCCAGCTCCATGTGTTAGCATTTTGCAAATGAAATCTTCTCTGACTTTCAGGCTATACGAAATCTTGAAATTAAAATGAAATATAATTGTCAATGAATGGAAAGTACTACTTTTTGGCCAGCTCTATTTGTACATATAAAACACCCTAGATGTCCCAAAGTATTTTTCATGCCATCTTGAATTATGTTCCTTTTTTTTTTTTTTTATATTGAGATCTCCAAAGCCAGCTGCTTGGGGGTTTTCCATGCCCAAATTCCCACTCATTATTTCATTTGACACTCAGATCCCCTGAGCAGCACTGAAAAATTACTAAACCTTAATATCTGTGTGAGACTTCCAAACAATAGCTACAATGAAGAAACTGGTCTTGGCACTAAAAACCAATGAATATGTAAGACAAATTGTGTCTGGAGAGAGCAAACACATTAAAACAGGCTACCAGTAGCATCTTTCAAAAGATATCTAATGTAAGCAGCATACTCTTCAATAGCTTAAGGGGCTTATAGTCAATAAATTTAACAGGTTGCAACAAAAAAAGTCAAAGCTAAAGTACAGTATGTAAATGGAAGCTGGAGTGCACTCTTCTTTTCAACCTTAGGACAGAGTTAATAGAGGGGAAATGACAAAATACATAAAAAGGAATACACGGGATTTGACAGAGTATGTTTTTTTCTTTTAACTTCAAGGCAAACTACCAGACTATTTTGGTTTACAGATAAATCAAACAAAGAACTTTTATCAGTTTGCATAAAAGTCTCATTTTCAGCACTGGAAAGATTAGGCTTCAGAGATTTATTCTGTATGTGCATAAGGAGGATTACAAGGGAAACGGTGAAAGTAATGACCTTGTCAGAGATTAGCTTCAACGATTGTATGGTAAAATAGTTGTGTTTCCTATGCTTATGGATTAAGATATTCATTGACAGTTTCTGTAAACCAGTGAAATTCATGGATATTTTCAGTAATAGGGTAATGACATTAGCAGTATCTGACAGCCCCATTGCTGCCTCTTGACATTATCCATGGTGTTGTGATGTTCAGCCCGGGGAGCCACATCTTCAGCCTTGCCAGATTTGTTCGCAGTGGCTCAGTGTTTGTGTGACAAAAAATGTTTCCTTTTGGATTTCCCTTTATTTTACAGTTGTATGGTCATGCTGCAAATGCACTGGATCCATTTTGTCCTTTTTGTTTGTCAAGAGCTACACCTGACTCCTCCCAGGTGACCTAAGGTGTCCTTGTCACTGACTTACCCCACACACTGACAGCTACACCTGGTTAAGCTGTCAGAAAACCGAAGCAGCTGGACTGCTCCCACTGAGATTCTCCTTCTGCAACATTTTTTATTTTGCTGTTTCTAAAAAACTCTTAAGAAGGAGACAGGAACTATACATGTGGGGGAATCAAGACCCTCGTGTTGGTTATAAGCCCCATCTCTGCTCTGACTAAATGGTGACTCCTTGGATTGAAATCTCCTGCTCTGAGGAAGGCAGAGCAGGAAATGTGGAGGCTCTTGAAGCCCAAGCCAATATCTTCATACAGAAGGTAACAGGCAGAAAGCCCCTCTGAGTGAGCTGCTCAGTGTTTCTGAAGACTCTCTAGCTAGCTTACTGTTCCCAAGGAAGATGAAAACAAATTCACCAGAAATGGTCAGCTGCTTGTCTCTGTGCCTGTAAAATGTAAAACATTTTCTGTCTATCCTGATGATATCATTTAACTTTGAATATATATTGGAACCTATTTATCGTGCAGGATAGTGAAGGAAGAGGTTCACTTTGTTTACTTCTTACTTACTAGGAGTAATCTCTATTGTAAAGCAATTGGATAAAAGAGCAAAGACAATTTGGTTCATGAGAGAAACATTCCCATGAGGACAGCACACAACAAATTTGGTTGGTTTGCCTTGAGCAGTCCCAGCTCACTGTGGTTGGGTTCTCCACACAAAGCAAAGCTCAGTCTTGTGACAAAGAAATTATTTGCAGCCTATACACATTTTGTAGCACTAGCAGAACTAGTTAATATATAATTATGTTCAACAAAGAAAGATTTCAAAGTCTTAGCCTCTGATTACCTGAATAATTTCTACTACAGATGCAACATGTTAAGATTTTTCTTGAACAACATTATCTGTCAAGCTTTGTGAAATAGTGCCTGGCCTTTTGTTCTCATTTCATGACAATGGGAAGTCAGATAAGTAGAGAGAAAAAAAGAACTGGACTTGGGTGGGGGTTTTTTGGAAGTATAGCACAAAAATAGTTTTAAACAGCAACCAAAATCGACCATTAATAATCATAATGATGGGTGTTTGTATTCACAGTGTGCAATTTCTTAGACCATCTCATCCCTGGACAGCAGTGCGTCCCTGCAGTGCAATGGGGGTGTAGCCAAGCATTATGTAAAGCAGTAACACTGGCAATGGCAGCGATCTCTCTTCAGAAGCAGAGAGCACACAGTTCATGCTGCAAAATTCATTCAGAAAACTGAAAAAACAAAGAGGTTAACCTATGCTGAACTCAGTGTTGCTTGAGCTGGTTTAAAACTAGGCTGTTTGCCGTAAAGTTTTGTAGTGGTGGAGACACAAAAACCCAGAGTTTCAGCTTGGACTGTGCATGCCAGTAATTGGCAAAAAATGAGCTGTCTACCCTCGATCAAGGAAGAGGTGCTGGGACATGCTCAGAGTATGAATGATGAGCTCTCAATATGGAAAAGTATTCGGAACTAACCACCCAGGGAACATAACAGACTAATCAGAAAGTCCAATAGAAATAGATATCTTTCAACAGACATAAAAAAAAATCCCTTTCAGGCAGTTAAGCTGAGAAATCTTTATCTCATGTAGGTAATGAAAAATACACATCCATTGTGATAGACATAGTTCTGCATATGGCTAGAAATTCACTTTTTCTTGTAATTACCTTTTCTCCCTGTTAATTCTTGTTTCTTTTACATAGTCGTCCTGTGGACAGTTTCATGAAGACAACCTTAAGAGGTCTCACTGTTTTCTAAACAAAAGAGAAAACAAAGATTTCTCAGTGCTACATTCACCATACCAAATACCCAGGTGATTACATCCACAACTTAACTGCAGTGGCTGATTTTAGCAGGAAAAAGCAAAAGGCAAATATACTCTCTATATCCACAAACTGGGAAATAGATAGGAGGATGTTGTGCTTTCAGAAGGCATTAAAAAAGGGGGAAGGATTAAATGTTTTTGCATTTCTTTACTGTTGTTTAAAATATGTAGAGGAAACACTTCTTTTTCTTTTAGTGCACTTTAACTAAGTTTCATTTTCCAATGGTTTTTGACCCATGAGACCTGCTATTAAAGTCGTGGTGACAATTCCATATTCTAGAAGGAATCTGAACATGTTGTCATGCATTCCAAAATGTATCAACTTCCATATTACTTAACATTAAATAAAATCTGACTTGTTGCACTCATAAACCTAGAAACTTTAAAAACTCTGCATTCTTTGATATTAACTCATTTGTCTAATCTAATTCAGTAAAGAATCACCATTTAATATATGGTCATAACAGTTTCTTTTTGTCACTCTAATCACAATTTCTAATTATAGTTGGGCAAAGAGTATTTGAAATAGATATTGTCTGTCTTTGCTTTGTCTGACCCTTGTCTTTCAGTGACCTGAAAAAAAAGTCAATTATTAAACCAAATTATTAAAAAGGTACTATTCAATTAGACAGAAAGCTACCTCTCAGACAAATGGCATCATATATTTATAGTAAGCAAGGTCAGATGGAAACAGGATATTTAAAACCAGGTAACAAGAATCATTTTAGAATAAGTAAGGTCAGAAAAGCCCTCCAAGACCATCAAGTTCATTGAGTTTTTATCATTCTGAACAATTATATATAAATAAATGTTAAGTTAATGGTAGAAGTACAAATAAACTTGCCTTGTCTTTTCCTACAAACTGTATCCCAGTATCTGTAAATATAAATTTGGAGTATACACTCAGCTCTGGTGGCCAGAATGGCAATGAGGACCAGCTGCATGAAGACAAAACTGCCAAAGTAGTGAGAGTCCCAGTTTGGTGGAGAATACTGAGCAGCCTCTTGAGTTATTTGTGCATCTGACAAACATAGAGAGAAGCACTGGAACAAAGCTCCTGCCTCCCAGGCCCATCGCTGACACGACACCCTAGCCAGACCCTGAGCAAGTGGCAATTGCCCAAAGCACTAGACCACATGGCTGTTTTCTCACTGAGGACCTAAGACAAGCATTTTTATTTCCTTGAGCCCAAAGGTCTTCACGTGGTGATGGCTTTACAGGTGAGCACTATCTCACAAGTGACTGGGTACAGACCTGCTCTCAGGGAGCTGCTCACAGTGCCGTAAGTCTGTGTCATCCTCTCTTCCAGCAAACCCACACACGCTGAGGAGGCCATAAAATCCATTCAATCTAGGAGACTTGTCTTATCAACTCACAAGAAGTAAAGCTCTACGGGTCAAATCTTGATTCTAAATTGGATTCAAGTACCTTTGAAATTATAAAATTATGAGAGAGCTGAGCATCATCATTATCATTAGCAGCCACCCCTGAAAATGCTCAAGAAACGATGCCGCCAGTTCCTTGGAAGGAAGTTAGAGAGATATTGCAATTACCAACTATGTTATATCATTTAAGTACATATTTAGCTTAATTGTGGTAAAACTTGATAGTATTCTGTTGATTTCATAATTACTAGAAAAACTGCAAAATAAAACACATGTCTTGGGGGACTGGGAATTTGATGTGGTTTATAATCAACAACATTGTTCACAATGACAGATCTGAGTATACAGAAATTATTTCACATTGCAGCACTGGTGCTAACACTTGCTTTTCCACTTGCTTTTCATTACCATTGCAAAGTAGTTTTCCTAGACAGTGCTTATTTTAGTCATGGCAGAAACTAATGAATTTTTCAGACTTGTGTCTGGGTTTTATTATACTCCTATACAATCTTTTATTATACTCCTACAAAATCTGGTTTTTATGTATTGTACTATCAAAGAGTGGGCTGAGTATGCCCTTACTTCCCTTTGAATCTTTTTTACAACTTTATAATTCAGAAATTTAAACTCCTCTTGACCCATTATCAACCACTCACCTCTCAATCTGGCCTTGCTTCTCCCCCTGGGTCACTGTGAAAATTATCAGAGCTCCAGGGGCACCCAAAGCATCTCTTCTTTAGCCCTGTTGTACTAAACAATGTGAAAACAAGGCTGTAAACAGTCCCACTCTCAAGAGCCTGCAGTCTGGCATGTTTACAGGACAGATTTTAGCAAAGTAAAGAGATGGATGAGCTAATTCATTTCAAGCTAACATTTGTACCTCTGGTCTGTACTAGAACATAAGCAAAACCTACATTGGTAAGACAAGGGAGATGGGAGCAGGTGCTAAATAAGTGATAGGAAAAGGGAAATTCATAATCCCTCCCTCCACACAGCTGATGTGAACATGGGTATTCACAGCAAGAGACCAGCAGAGAAGACAAGGGATTTTGTGTGAGCAACTGTCAGAACATCATATTGTCCTTTCTGAAAAATTGTCCTTTGAAGAGGCATGAACACCACCAAGGTGATTCCCAGCCCTGCTGGATCAGAGCTGCAGGAGAACCTCTCCATAAGGAGAATCCTGTGGCTGTCCTGGTGCACAGGGAGGAATCTAGCACTGAATGTATTGATTGGCTTTGTGCTGCTATGTAGAAGAATGTAAAGAGGTAAGAAAATGTGAGAGTGAAACAGAAAGTTTGCTTGGTTGATACAGCAAGGCAGCAGCAGCCAGCAGACTCTAAACCCTACTCCCTATTTCTTCTTTCACTCAGTTCATTTTGCTCCACAGATCGATTTCCTTATTGGAAAAAAGACTGGCAAAAGTCTTTCTTACCTCTGTGTTCCTGTTGTACCCTGTAGGGTCTGGGGAGTGGAAAGATATTGCAGATGTGAAATGTGTGATTGCTTTTGTGTACATGGGGTCTCCTGTTACTGATTAGGTGGAGTCAGCTCTTCCCCTAGAAAGTATACCATGAGTGATGAGCAGGCAGATCCCAACTCAGAAGTTGTCTGATATAAAGGTGTGGAAAGAGCAGGCTTAAGTGAAATGCTCTCTGTATGCTCTAAACTTACTTTTTCTTCCTTGTAGAGATAAGGTTTGATTGAGCACCACTTAATGCAGAGCAGAGGAAGGAAAGATATTGTTGGAAGGTAGACACTGGGGCAAAGAAGAACTTTAGAAAATTAAGTGCGGTTGAAACAGTAGAAACGGTAGAAAATTGAGACTTTCACATGAGTAAAACAATGGTTTTTTTCTCTCTTACCATCTGTTGTTATGGATAAGTACTCCTTACCTACTCTGTGTGCCTCTCACAGCCTCACACTCCACTGGCTTTTTTTTAGTAACACAAAAATAGTAGCAGTGCAAAAGTAATAACGCTGGTATTTGATGTTGCAAAGAGCAGATCCAGTTAAAACATTTATTTAACTCAAGGGTCGATAACCCTCCCAACTGACAGCCATGCAGAGGCTGTTCTGAGACACAGACTGTGCATTTCAGAATACCAGAGGAAAAGCCAGACACAGAAGTAGGTCCCTGGCGAAAGATGGTCACTGCTGTAATAGGCCCAGATTTGCTTTTAGCAGGTTTGGAGAGTCAGCAGTGTCCTGGGTCACTGCATCCATCAACAGGGATGCAACTGGGGAGAGGAGAGGAGAGGAGAGGAGAGGAGAGGAGAGGAGAGGAGAGGAGAGGAGAGGAGAGGAGAGGAGAGGAGAGGAGAGGAGAGGAGAGGAGAGGAGAGGAGAGGAGAGGAGAGGAGAGGAGAGGAGAGGAGAGGAGAGGAGAGGAGAGGAGAGGAGAGGAGAGGAGAGGAGAGGAGAGGAGAGGAGAGGAGAGGAGAGGAGAGGAGAGGAGAGGAGAGGAGAGGAGAGGAGAGGAGAGGAGAGGAGAGGAGAGGAGAGGAGAGGAGAGGAGAGGAGAGGAGAGGAGAGGAGAGGAGAGGAGAGGAGAGGAGAGGAGAGGAGAGGAGAGGAGAGGAGAGGAGAGCAGTGAGATCCACCAGCTATTGCTTCAGTTTGAGAACTGCCCAATATCTAATAAACATGCAAAAACCTGAAGCACCAGTCAGCTTGTGCAAGCTCTGGGGAGAAGAGTGAAAAATGGGAAATCACGTGCAGAAGGATATAAAGGAACATAAAGCAATCCCATAAGAAGCCAAACTTTTACTTTCAGTGTTTATGGCACTGATCTTCACATGAGCTTCAGTGCTGCACTAATTCACAAGAAGGATGAATGCTTTACTATAAGTTAAGGTAATGTGACAATGCAGACAACATTGCAGACCTCACTTAATTTCAAATTCTATAAAAATGTTGGCATCTGCATACTTTAAGACCGTACTTCAAGAAGCTTAATAGAAAATTATAGCCTGCTTTTTAATAGCATAACTTATAATTTACTTTTCATTAACTGCTCAAGTTCAATTTTGATACTGTAAAGCTAAATGCATTTTTTAAGCTTTTACTTTCATCAATCATTTGATTTTTTTCTGACACGTGGCATATCTTATTCAATGGTATTGGCTGCTCTGTTTTTAAATAATATTCTGTTTTCTACAATACCAGTAGGATTCTATTTAGACATCTTTAAAAAATGTAGTGACAGCAATTTCAATCAAAAAATGAGAGGAAAAAATACAATGAATAGCAGAAACTGAAAAAAGTTAGAAATAAGGAAGGCAAAAGCAGTATTGGAAGACTTTGGTTTCATTCATACGGAAGTTTGTGATGTTGTGGATGACTTATGTCGGCCTTGTATATAAGTTAATACTGCAGTAGATCACCATTGCCATCTCCTGGTAAATAAACCATATAACTGTATTCTAGATCTTTTTCTAAACAGTCATATATTGTACAGCTGTAGAGAGATTACACCATAAATAGGCAATAAAGGATTTAGGGTATTTATTGTGAGACTATCATTGCATTTTTATTCTTTGCTCACATAAGACCTTTGTAAAGAACTGCATTACATTTGATAAATAGTGGTATTTGTTCCAATGCACTCTTTATGCTGAAAAGAAATACTGCTAGTTATTAGTCTGTAAATTAAGGTGAGACAATGGGTTTTGCTGTGATTGAAACAAACACCAGGGCTGCTTTAGGAAAACTCCCCATAACCAAAACAAATATCCACTCAGATGGAAGGTGTTGGCTCCCACTGGGCTGTGATGGGACTGTGCCACAGCAGTTAAGCAAAACAACGTCCAACAGCACCAAGCCCTGGTACCCAGCCACAGCAGGGACAACAGCAGTGACAACAGCAAGCTGTCATTTCACTTTCTGGTATTTCTAATCCTTTCATTTTCTTACCACTGTCATTGTCCTTCCCACTGTCATTCCCATTCCACTCTCTCTCTGCCACAGCTGCTCCTTTTATGTCTTTGTGTAGCTACCTGAAACCTCGTGACAAACACATCCTGTCCTGCGGGCAGTGGGAGGGAGCAGGCTGGTCCTGGAGCCAGTAGGAGCACCCCTGCCAGCAGAACTGTCTGTGTGTCACACCAAAGCCAGCAGCTCTCACCTCCTCCAGCACCCTCACAGCCACGTGGGGAAGGAGAATGAGATGTGTCTCCAACTCATTACCCTTCAGAGCAGAGAGCAGCACTCACTGTGATGCTGAGCCCTGATAAATCATCCTTTCAATCAAACCAGTAAACAGCGGGAAATGCTGTCTAACTGGCAATAAATTTCAGGCAAGTTCAGCAAGGAGTGACAGATCAGTCAAAAGCCTGTGCCTGGCTCTGTTTGTGCATTGCTTTTGCAATGCTTCTTTCTGCATCAGGGAAAGTGAATTCCCTCACTTGGAGCTGCGTCTGCTGCCGGCATCACCAATTAATGTGCCAGGAACACCCCCTGTAACAAGTGTTTGCTTTTTGCCATGGAAGCAGAAGAAATGTTTGCAATATTCTGGAAGAAATTAGGGCTGAAGAATTTCTGATAACACTGAACTTCCTGAAGCCAGAGCTGCATCATGAAGAGGATATACTTAAGAGCAGCCTTTGCAGTGGTGACAATTCAGTTTGAATCTTCCAGCTCAGCAGCCACACAGCCTAGACTGTGGTGGACAGGGTCAGTCACAAACACTGGAAAAAAGGAGGATAAATGCAGGCAAGTGCAATGGCATTTTTGGGCTGCCATAATGTCAGAAGGAGTAAAGATTAACTGCAGCTCAACAAGAGCTGTGAAAAGTTCCTGGCTATGGACGCTTGGAAGGAAAAGAGCTTTGGAACAAAAGTGAGAACAGTGTCTTGAGGGAGTTTTATTTCTCATCAACCCAGTTCCCTCATGAGGGGACACAGAGTTGGTCTTGGACTCACAAAGGCATTTAGAAACCAGAGTCTATGGCAGGTTACACTTAATGATCATAATAGCTATTAAAGCCAAAAGGGACTGGAAAACACAAGCTTAATTATTTGACTATCCCAAGGGACCCAGAATCAACACACAATACTAATAGTATCTCCAGTCATTGTTATTAGATTATGCCTAGAAACTTTTCCCTGAAGCAACACTGTAATTATGTATTTATTAATTTTTCTTTATTTGCTTTAGCTTCTCCACTCTTTAGAAATATGCATACTTTTCATTGCAAAGAAATTCAAAACAAAGTCATCTCATTGAGGAAATGGGTAAAACCATCTGAGTTCTAAAAACAGAGGAGTAGAACTCATAGCTTCCTTTGGAATTTACAAAGGGAAAAAAAAACCTTCATGAGGGAAGAGTAGAAGAGAGATGAAAATTAGAATCTGAGATATATTTTTCTTTCTACAGAGAGTGGCAGTCAGGTCTCAGCTGAAATGAAATTAGGACCTGCTCATTCTAAGGCCTTGTGTCTTTTCAAGGAAATCTGGCCTTAAAACAAGACAGAACAAGAATGAGAATTCCCATTGCCCTCTCCAAGATTAGGTACCAAGTTTCCATAAGACACATGGCAGGATGTGCTTCTGATGCCTCTCACAACCTTGCAGGATACAAAGCTGAAAGTCAGAGTGCAGGGTCCTCCTATTCCTTCCTCAATCACCTCCTTTCTAAAAAAAATTGTTTTACCATATCTAACCAGCCAGTAATATACGTCCTGGGCAGAGATACCATGGTCTGGCACACACCATGTGGTTCAATGACTCCAAGACACAAACCATGGAGGTTCAATGACTCCAAGGTTATCCACGTATCAAGAAAGGAGAGGAACTCTATGATCTTTTTGTAATGGTTTTAAGCTCTAAAAAATCAGAAGAAAAAAAAAAGGAGGCAAGTTTTTTGCACAATATAAGTGATGGCTGCAAGACTGACCCCTCCCCCTTTCTTTTCAGAGTGTATATTCAGTAATTGTGCTTAAAATATATTCCTTAAAGAGAAAGAGGGGGCAGTAAGAGGGGACAGGAATAAAACAATATCCAAAGACTTAATGAAACAGAGCTCATTGCTGACTGTCCATCTTATCTTCATATGGCACATTTTTGAGGATTGGGAGTTTACTATTAACACTGCATCTTTTCCCTGGCATGCATGGGTGGAAAGACAAAGATTCAAGCTTTTACATTCCAAAAGAAGGACTATTTTTAGGATACGAAAGTCAGAGTTACATTCGAGAAATGCAGAAAAATGTGTCTTCCTAGAATTGAGTGTACTATCTAACAAGACCTCTATAGCAGGATTATACTCCACGGCTTACAAGAGTATTGATCTGTGTGTACTCCTCAGTGGTGTTACATTCATTTTAGCATTGATCTCTCTTTCATTACACCACTGCATCATGCACTCTCAGTGTCATCTCAGTGCTCCTCCAAAATGTGACTGTCTTCTGCTGCTGTCAAGATGTACAGATGCATTGTGCAGCGTCCAATTCAAAACATCAATTTCAAAGTCTGCTTATTCACACACAGACAATCCCCCCACTTTTAAAATAATACTAAGGACCTACCATCCCTTAATCCTCCAAAACAAGTTAAATACAGAATGTGGAAGACATTGGTAAGTGCTTTTTCTTCAAAGATTTTTTACTCTGTGCATTGTTTGTGTTACCTTTCAAAGAGGCTTGAAAATACCATTTCTTTTCCTCACGGCTCCTTTCTATTCCATTTGGAAAACATTGATTTTGCTTCCCCCTGTGATTCTTATGCAGCACAAGTAAACATGGCTCTGTTTAATATATGTCCAAGCCTGTGCAATGCCATCAAATTCACTGTAGCTGTGGGAGAGAAACCAGTCCCTTTGCTGGCTGCAAGCTTTGCTACAATGCAAAATACCACAATTCTTCCATGTCCAGATAGGTCACTGGTTCGGTTAATTTGCTTATGCATGCTTTATTCTTCAAAGCATATGGCTGGGCACCAGGAACTCATAAATTCTGATGTCAACTTTAATAACATGCAGTTGCTTGGGATAGGGATACATGGATCAAAAGCTCATGGCATAAAATGTTGCAGAAATACATGAGCAAAAAGCCTTCTTTCCTAATGGATTACCAAAATAATGTACATGATCTTGAGCTTATCACTTAAGCTTCTGCTCCAAGTTTTGTTTGCTGCACTCCTGGTGTAAGTCAGTGATGAGTCTGTTGTCTTCAGGCTGGTAAATATGAGGACAAAAACCTCAGAAAACTTGCTACAGCTCCCTGCAGGAATTGTCTCCTTCCCTGCTGAGTGTGTCTTCAAGATTATGTGCTGTTTTGCCAGTTCCCACCATATTCTGCAATTCTGGGCAAAAATATCTTATTTTGCAGCCATCTAATTAGGCCAACCTGGGGAGCTAGTGCAGAGCATTTCTACCTTGGCTACTCCACAATAATAACCCTCGATTTCACTGCATGATGTCTGTGTCCTATCCCTCACACCTTTCAAACTGGTATCGTATTTATCTGAGTGGAGAAAAACACTTTGTTCTTCCCTGGTATGTATGTTGCAACAGATGAGACCAAGATGGGAATAACACCTATTATTTTAATCTTTGTGATTTCCAAGTTCTTTTCTCTATAAATTATTTTTTTTCTGCCTTCACACAGCTCTTAATTTTTCTTGTCAGTATTTCACTGTCACCCTCTGTTCTTGTAGCCTTTTTCCTACTTTAAAACAGTAATGCCATATTTTATTGCTGCAAGTATAACCCTCAGCACTTTAGCTACTGCACCACAGACCCCAATCCAGTGTTTAAAGATGGGAATTTTTCCAAGAACATCCTTAGGCACTGGCACTGGATCAGACACTATGTGCAAGGACAGATTTCTCATATCCGTAGGTTAACTTCTGAAAGAAAAGGCTCTATCCAGCGGGAGAGTTACTTACCAATGTAATATTTTATGCATTGAGCTCCAGAGTGTCGCAAGATGACTTTAAGTATCACAGCAGACAGAGTAATTTCACATAATGAGTTAGTTCTTTAAACTGTTACCTCACTTAACACTGAACCAATTAATCAGGACAAGAAAAAAATATTTTAAAAGTACTCCTTGTGCACTGCTGTACCACAATGCATTACTCCTCCCAGCTCAACGTCCTTTTCTTACAAAGATTAGATCTCAAGAACCCAGAGCGCTTTTACTTGCACTGCCCTTTTCTAATTGCTCACAATAGGAGCTGACAGGCAAGCAGTCAGGGAGACATTGTTTTCACAGAAATTGCATATAAAAGATTCAGTAGCTGTGTAAATACATCATTTTTAGAAAGGGGACCATCCTTTAAAAGTATGGAGATGCAACACTGTTCTTAAATTATAATATCAACAACAAAAAAGCTGTTTCAGCTTCACCGGTCACGACTGTGGGCATACTCTGGCCAGAAGAAAAATGGTCCTGAGCAAAATAAAACAGGCTGGATCCAAAACTACCTTGTTAATACAACCAGTGGCATTTAAAGGATTCATTCATATTTTCTCATTTATTTTAAAAATACTTGAAAAACCATCCTGTCTAGTGACTGAGACTTATTCTGCCTGGTGTGGTCAGCATTCAGATGCTGGGGCTGTGAATGTCAACCTTATGTCAATCAACTTATTCCTCTCTCTGGGTAGGAGAGCATCCTTTTCTCTGTGTTGTGTCACAAAGGTGGTGTAATTGGGGAGGAGGAGAAGAAAGGGGATGTCATTTCACAAATGATTCCATTACAGTCATTCTTCTCTTCCCACTTATTTCACTGAATAGCTGACAATCAAGAAAGGTGCAATTATCTAAAGTGAAGAAACTGCAATATTAACAGAAATGGTATTTTACCACAGAGATTAAACATGGAATTTCAAGGGCTCATTTGTCAATGTGTTGCTTACATGTTACAGGTAATCTCTGAAAATCAGTTGAGTTATAGTACTGGGAAAGACAGTGATTAATGAGATCCTGCCTCTGAGGGAGATATTTCAGGTGAAAAGAAACAAAAATAGAATAGACAAGTGGCAAGGGCCAATGAGACAAACTCTTAATTGTAACCACCATGAACTAATTCCCAGGGGGGTTATAGGGCTATGCGAGATGCAGGAAAATGTTTGGGGATTTTAAGCCCTTTTTTTTGGAGTACAGAAGGAAAGTGGCCAGTCTACATCGTTGCCATAGTGATGTAAACTATTATTTAAAATACTTAAATACACCTAAAACACTTCAATACAGCTAAAATATTTCTAATACCAGGATAAATTGCACAGCCAAGGCTCTAAGGAACAGTGTATTGTGCAAAGCCGTCCTTCCTTTCCCACTGCCCTTTGAAGAAATGCATCCACCTCTCTTTCTTCAGCCCACAGCTTGTTTCTGTTTATATCTCAACTTTTCTGCACTCCTTTCAATTTGTAGTCTTCCTTCATTTTACTTTTACTACGTCCTGTCCTCCAGCTTAATCTGTGGGTATTTTATTTCCCTTGACTCCACTATTCTCTTCCAGTTTCATGAGGTAAACTTTGCCTTTACTTTCACAGCCCTCTGCACTCTGACATCAGAATGACTTTCAAAAAGTAATTCATTAGCAGCCCTCATAATAACTTTCAGTCAAGAATGACTAATTGTAAAGGATTGCCTTGATGGACACAGCAATCTGCTGCACATCCAGAATCAGTGGCTGGTGCAATGAAATCCCAGCCCTGTGTGATACTCTGATATTTAAATAATATTAATTTACTAATTTCCTAATCTTAGACTCCAGCATTCAGTCAGATAAGCTCCTGACAGAAGGTAGGCACATGCAGATGAAAGGATGAGGGAAATGGGGAGTGTAGAGGCAGAATGAAGTGTAAAGTCAACATTTCAGCACTTCTGAAGTGCCCTCCCTCAAAGGCACCATTGCTGGTAGCTGCTCTGCCCTCCACACTCTCCCAGGCTGTCAGGCTTCACCCAGACATCACTATTGCAAACTCAAAACTTTTAGTTAGCCAGAAGTATTTCAAATTGTGAGAGACTATCCTACAACCATTAGGTCTGAGATGATTATCAATAGATGGAAGCTGAGACATACTCAGATTACCCAAAAAGGCAAATAGCACTGCAGAAAAATGTGGAATAATCCAAAGGCTGCAGGAACCAGGAGCAAAGGGAAAGGTCTTTCCTTTTTCCAAAAACCAGGAGTCTGGTCTTTCCCTACTCAGCTGGTTATATGTGTGTAAGTGAGAAGACAAGTCAAATTATTGGAATTTCCTAGTTATATAACTAAAAAAAGGAAGCATTTTAACCCATGATAACTGCATCCCATCCCTTTGTTTCTTGCCTCTCCCCTCCCCCTTGGAGCAGTGCAGATAACTCAAAATTCATCTGAGTGCTGAGCCAGCACACGAGGGAGCCTGCACACAGCACACAGGGCACGGTCAGAGCATCAGGTGCTCGGATTCTTTACCTCCAGTGTTGCAGGAGGCAGAGCTGGTTTGAAGGGGTTAAAACCAAAGCAAGGACAATACTGCAGTGCCCACTGCTCCTGCTATTTTTAATGTGGCGCTGTCATTTTCATTATAAACTCATATTTCCTGGTTTTATAATTCAGTCATTAAAAAAATGAATAAATTTGCCGAAGGCTGAATATTGGCAAGCATCTCTGCTTACCAAAAAAATTCAGAACTTCCAGAGTGCAGGGAGAGGGAGGGCATCTCACATTCTGCTTATTCCAGTGGGAAAGTGATTCCAGCATGACCAGGGCTATACCAACACAGAGCCTTTGCCAGAAACTTCACATGGCAAAAGGCTATGGCCACACCCTAAAGCCACAGGCACAGTATGTGAGACATCCATGAGACATCCATGAGACAAATTCAAAATGCCACATTTCTACCCAGATGTCAGATAGGATACTTGCTCTTTGCCTTAGATCTATTTTGAAGCACAAAAATAATCGTCTAACTCACTGGTGCTCCCCGGAATAGACCCCCAGCTGTTTGATGCTGCCGTTCGGGCGGACAGGAACGCTCAGCTCTGGAATCCTGATGCTCTTTAACAGCCCTGGCAGAGCCCAAAGCAGCAGCCAGGAGAACCAACAGGGCTCAGCCTCCAAGCTTCCCTCTGTCAGCTCCCTGGGATGCTTCCTACCTGCACACAGAGCAGCCCTGGGCTGTGGGTGTGACACGGGAACCGAGAGGTGAAAAATGAGCAGCATTATCAAAGGGCTGTGTGCTCTCACAGGAAAGTATCAAGCTTTGTTAAAAAGTTGGAGGCAGATTGAATGGCCTCCACTTTTTTCTTCCACAGGAGAATACCTGTAAAAATCAGTTTGAAAATATAGCCATATATATATATAGCAAGCATATATAAATATATATGTGACCACTGTGACCTTCCTGTGACATCCACACAGTACTGCAATAAAAATTGTAAAATGGAAAAATAATGTGTAGGACAATTAAAAGAAAGATGGAACTGAAGAGTATCATCATCTCTTTCCCTGCCTTCTCTTACAGCTCAGTGAGCTCACCTGCAGGAACAGCTCTCACAAAGTTAACATTCTTAAGACAGAATTATTTTAGATATTCTATTTTATATGCTGCTTTTAAATGCAAAATTAGAATTTATTGATAAAACAACAAAACAAGCATTTACTAAGAAAAATATTTTTTTAAAATGCAGACTATAATTTAATTTCAGACTCTGCCTCTTTAAAGATCTAAGTGGTGTATAGAAGTCTTTGTTGTGTGATGCAGTGGTTACCATGGTAATTTATACATTTTTTTTTAAGTTTAGTGAAGACGGTGCAGTCAAAAACATAAATAGCCTGAGCCCCTGGCAGGGTAAATTGTACAATGGCATTCTAGAATAAATTTACATGGCTTTTTTTTTTTTTTTTCCCTGAAAGCATATATTAAAAACTAATAATTCTTTGTGAAGAAAAATACTTCACTTCGCTTAAGACTGCAATTATATTCAATAATAATTTTTAACTGTACTTGCTCCAGGATGATACTAAATTCTATATCCCTCCATGTGCCTGTTATCTATGGCTCCTCAAAGACAGTGATCCAAGCTGGTGGGTGTGGGAGAGTTTCCTGGAGTGCTACCTGGTTAAAATGTTTTTAAGTTTTGCAGGAGCACTACCAGAGAGATTAATATCACACCATCAGAGAGATTTATGTTTGCTAACAAAATCAAAAATGTATCCTGGAATAACTAATTGAGTCTCAGACCTGTGGGGAACTCATATATATACATATGTACATGCCAGCCTGGAAGCCAGGAAATTCATTTGTACCTTGTTTAGGAAAAGAAGGGCAATATTTTTAAAGCTAAAATTTTTGTTTGCCAGGATTGTTTGGTAGCAAAAGTGTTATACAGGACCTGACCAAAACCACAGGCAATATCTTTTCTCCAGCAATGGGCAAAAAATGCTATGAGGAAAGACTCCAAGAGCAGGGCAGATATGAAATCCACCACCTGTGTGCTCCTCCAGTCCTTCACAGTTCATAGACTTCCAGGGCCAGACACAGTTTCAGTGATCTCAGTGGATTCCTTTTCCATCAGTTTGTCCTTGAAGTCCAGTGACCTTTTGGTTTCCACAGCATCCTGGGGCAAAAAGTCAGAGTTAAGCTACCAGGCCGAACCGTACCAACAGCAGTCATCACTACATTTTATAAATATAATGCTGCTTTGATGCAAGGCTAAATGTCTAATTTTGCTAACGATTCTGTGCCCAGAAGTAATGTGTGCTATATGGTTAAAGATAGTTTTAAAATGCTTGAGCAAGAAGAACAGAGGGAGTTAGGAAAAGGGCGTTTTAGTCCTATGGTATTTGGAGCTACTTTTCCAGGGTAGCAGCTGTAGCACCTCACCAGCTCACTTCTGGAAGAATCTGGAAAGATAGCTCTCAACAAAGCTGACAGGCTGGAACTGCTCTTTCTCCAGTGCTCCTGCTTTCTCATGGGCAGAGATTCCTACTTGGAATTTTGCAGCAAAAGAATTTTGTCTCATGTCCTGGTTTGCCTTCTACTGGGCAAACATATGGCTTCCCACAATGATTTTAAACTCATTAGGAGGAATCTGGCAAAGCAACAAATGTTTAACTAGCCAACAAAAGTCATATTCCTGGAGGAATTTCTAATAATTATATCACACCGAGCCCCTCACATATCTTTTCACCCAGCACAAATTAGTGTCGCTCTCTTGAGAAAAAGAAATGGTGCCAGTTAGAGCCACTTGAAAACCTAACACCTTCCAAATTCACAATAGAGTATGTTTGTTAAACGATTTCAAAGTAAGAGATCTTTTAATACTAAATTGGTTAATTTCTATGTAAGCCATGTGAAATACTGCAATACAGGAAATTTTTTTGTCTTCATAGAGTCTTTCTCCCTCATGGGTATGAAAGAGAATTTTTTTAGGAAATGTACCAGCAAACGAAAATTAACTATCCCCTATTTTTTAAGTAGAATAACACATTCCTTCCAACTGTCCTTATTAATTTATAAACAGCTATGATCCTTGGTTGTTCCGGTCATTCAAATTTATGATCAGAATAAAATTACTCTCAATAGAGAGAAAAAAGTGACTCTTCTCTAAAACATCATAATGAGTGATAAGTATTAACTGGACCATAATTACATCTTTCTATTTTTCCTATGCTGTTTCAGGTTTTAATTTTCTTTTAATATCACCATTTTAATTAAGCTTTAATCTTCACAGCACTAAACTAAATTAAAAGGATCTTTATAGTGTTGCTTTGGTAACTAACAGAAGGGGTAAAATTACCTTATCTGTTTGTTCACCATGTTGCAGCTCTAAACATCCCAGTTATGGTCTTTAATTTGCTCATTTTCACTAGAAAAAGAAAAAAGAAAAGACACATGACACCAAAAGCAGTTATCACTGTTGGAGCACTCCTCTAGCAGGATCTCCCTGTGATTGTCATGGACAAACATGTAGTTGGGAGCTCTTTGCTCCAAGAGATTAAATACGAGCTAATTAAGGAAGACACAAAGCAGGCAGAGACAAGTGAAAGCAGCAGTACCCACCACAGAAATTCCCACCTCCTTGCCCTTCTCTCTGATCCCCTCTATTTTCTTCAACAATCTGCAACACATTAAAAGTTAAACATAAATGTCTTATGATTTTCCCACAGTTTCCTGCAGATAATTAGGGACAAATCTTCAGAACATATCTGCCATGTACCTGCCATGTCATTGTTCCATTTTATATCTCTGTGAAATACCAAACAACAAATTGAGTTGTCCAAGACTATCAGCTAAACACAATCCTACATCATAGCACTCTAACAGAAACATGCTGAAGGCATGAAAGCACACTCAACCTTGAAAAGCCTGTACAACTTGAGCTGGGGAATAGGTAAGACAAAGGGGAAGAAAATTGTTAGACCTTTCTTTTAAAGCTGAGATATCACAGATCAAAACAAGAGTAAGTTTTTGTTATTATCTAACAGGAAAAAGAATACTCCTTAAGATTACTTTAAAAAATAATACTTTAGTGTGATTTCAGAGTTCTACATGTCTGTTTCTCTTCTTGAAGCTTTCTCTGTTTGATTGATTCACCCTCAGCAAGGGACTGGTGCTCATCTCCACTAAAACAACCCCACAGATATCACCTACAGCAGCCTGAAAATACAGTTTAACCTAAGCTTTGGGAACCTTCTAGTCTGAGAGTGAGTGAAGAGCTTTCCCATTCCACCAGGAGGCAGAGCCCATGTGTGTATCAGCATCACCCAAAGACAGAGCAGGACCTTTCACAGCCGTGCAGATGAGCCTTCCTGAACCCAGGAAATAAACCAGCACTGATGCAAAGGCTTTTAATTAGAAATCATCACTCCACTGCTCTTTTGCTAAGAGCTGTACTTCTCAACTCAACAGGTTTGTAGGGAGATTGGATTATTTACAGAGCAGCACAGGCAAGTCACTGGCATAGGCTGCCCAGCAGCTGTGGCTGTCCCATCTGTGGAAGTGTCCAAGGCCAGGCTGGACAGGGCTTGGAGCAACCTGGGATAGAGGAAGGTGTTCCTGCCCATGGGTTGGAACTGAGTGATCTCTAAGATTCCTTCAAACCCAAACCATTCCATGGTTCAATGAATATGGAAGACCCTTGTGCCTACACAGCTGATTCCCAGCAGCTTCAGCTGTCCCATAGACAGACTGACATGAGAGCGATTTTCTCATTCAATTTGGCTCTCCAGTGCTCTCAGTAAAGCACTTAGAGCCTCGAGCCCATCATCATCATTAGCAGAGAGGTCAAATGTTGAAAGTTTTGTTGTTTTGGTTTTTTTTCTTAAAAGGAATTAATTTAGCAAAAAGGGTTTAACATGTGTAGCACTCTACAACAAAGCCATCCTGCAGCTCTGATTGCAACTTGATTTGAATTTTCAACTTATTTTCAATTTTCAGCTAAATAAACACAAAACATGAAAGCCAATAAAACTCAGGCAGATAATAAAGTGCTGTCAAACTGTGATAAAGTCAGTCTTCACCAAAGATCCATCTTCTCCCACTGAGAGATCCTAAATTTGAGGCTGAACTAAGAATGACAGAACAGGCAGTACACAAAATCAAAAGTTTTCATTTGGTAAGATTTCTTTGTTTTCTGATTTTGATGGACAACAAAATGGTTGAAAGTTACAACTCATTTAGAAACATGAGAAAAATGACAAAAAATAGAAGGTACAAAATAAAAAAACCAAGAACTGTCAACCACTGAATATATAAGGAGGACAAAAATGACATTTTATCTTGCATCACCTTTTCTATGTCCTGGAAAAACCTTTTTTCTCAAGTCACATGTGTTAAATATCTTTAGTCTTTCTTCAGTAATCCACAGAAAAACAGATTCTTAAAGTAAGCTTAAATGTAGGTCTCATAGCAATTATATATGACTAATTATGAAATAGAAGTTCTATCATTTGATATTCACAGAGAGAACTTTTCCCCAGAGTATTTTACCCAACATACCCTCCTTAGAATCATGTAAACAGATGAGCTGTATTGATCTCACTAAGAACAGCCTGAACCTTTTTCTTATATAATGTCTTTTTCCCCCAGGAATGTTAGAATGTAAGGAATATTTAAGTAGCGCTTCAGCAAAATAAAGCTGCTCTGTTCAACACACCAAATATTTCAAAAAACTACCTGTGTCTGTAATCATGCCATCGGCTGTTTGCTGGTTGCTAATTGTTACCATTATTTTCATCACACAAGAAAAAGAAATACCCCTGTAAGTATCCTATGAGCACTGTAAGGATGATCTCAATGCATCAGGGTAAAGCAGCTGCCAGAAATCTGTCAGATCAGTGCTGAGAGTGCAGTCAAGCTTCTTGTGTACACTTAGCAAATATAATTATTTAGAACCTAGGGGTGCTTCCGTGTCTCCTTGCTCTTGCTTCTATTGTGCAAACAGAAAATGAAACCCTCCCTGAGCAGGGACCGGGCTACAGGCTGAGGGCAATATGTTAACGTGCAAGGAATGTGCTTTTCCTAGGGAATCTAAGGAGCATCTCCTAGGTTTCTGTGTAATCCATGAATTGTAAGAGCAACTGTGGCCACAGCTGGGTTCCACCTGTTTGCCTCCCTGACAGATGTTCAGGGCTCTCGACCCCCTCAGTTAAACACCAGCTGTACCTTAGTCAGGGAATAGAGCACATTTCTTGCCAGGCTGCAGGAATTGCCTGCCCTGTCAGCCTGCTTGTTGGAGCAATCCACCTCAGAGAGCCACCTCGGCATCCCGAGCACTTCCCAAAGCCTTCCGCCAATGCAAATGCACATCCATTGGTCTCCAGCAGAGATTCTTTCACAGAGCCTGGCTCTCCCTGCCTCAGGAGCAGAGAAACACATTTATTCATGCCAGCCATGGCCTGACATGCATTCACTCTGAGGCAGAGCTAAATTACAGACTCTGTGCTCATTAGGAGCTACTCCTCGCCACACGCAGCACTCTCATCATCAGATCCGTGCAATGGATTGGATCAGGAATCAAATCTAGCTGAAAAATGACCAGAAGACAAGTCCTCAGCATGCTGAGTTTAAGCAGGATCCTCTCCCCACCCTATTCACCATCTGAACAGAAAGGACAGCACAGGCTAAGAGCAGCTGAAAAGCCAAGGCACAGCAACTGAATATTTAAGCACTGCCTCAGCTAAAGCAGCTCTCCAAGTATTTCTTCTGTAGCATACTCTTAATCATTAGAGTTACCTAGAAAAGACAGAAAACTGACACTGGCATAGGTCTTGTATGCAGAAGATTATCTCTTCTGTAATATACATTAGTATTCTGCAGAATTTACTTGGGATTTAAAAATAGAAATGTATAGAAAAAAGGAGATTTCATATTAATGTTTGACAGATAGCCTGTACAGGGAAAGGTTTTCTTTTAATGAATGTAACTTTCTTTTATATATATATATATATATATGCCCCTAAAACTTGCAAAACAATATGTATTCAATACAATAAGCACAATTTATTGTTTTATCCCTAATGTTAACCTCATATATCTGATTATTTCTTTTTCGATAATAGCAGAAAATTACTTTGTCAATTATATTGCTTTTCCTATGATGAAATATAAGAGACTTAAAGGCAAATTCAAGAGAATCCCATTCCAAAGATACACAGCACATTGGTTTATAACAAGCACATCTAGAACATGAGCATTAAAAACATTCTCTAAAAGAAAGTAGGTGGTAGCCTGGACAATTTTTGGCTATTTGAAATCTGTTCTGCTTTTGCTGCATATTCCTAATCACATCATTTGTGCTTCTGTGAGCTTAGTCCCCATTTTCTTCTTCTTCTACCATTTTCTTGGTAACATATATTAGTTTATTTTTAGCTTTGGTAAAGAAGTCCCTCAGCACCATATTTTCATAATCTCTCTCCTTCCAGCTGCTGTATTGCTGGGGAGGCACTATTAGAAACTCATCCATAACAGTTCGGTCTCTCTCAGTCTCAGACAATTGCTCCATGGATGGGATACTTTGCTTAGAAAATTATAATGTGATTTTCTGAGGAAATATATTTCTTTCTTGAGGTAATTGGCAGGAATATAAGATGGTCAAAGAGTTCTCCCTTCTATTTAAATAGGTTCCAGACAGAATCACAGATTATTTTGTTGTTGCTGTACTTATTGTTTTTGCAGCAAAAATGGAACCATCTGTTCCTTTGAAAAGGTGCCAAATCAGTGGAAAATCATTCATTCAGGTGTTCAGTGAACCACAAGAGCTGATGGTTTAAGGATTCTGGAAGGTTTCAGCAGGGAACACGAAAAGCACTTTGCCCAGTTTGGATTAGATTTTATTAAACCCTGGGCTCTGCGTAGATCAAGAAAGGTGGACACGAGAGAGAGAACCTCTTCCTGTCTATCTCCTTCCCATATAAAACCTGCTTTAATAACAGTCAACAGCTACATATCATGTGAACATGGCCAGCTCACATTATCCAAAAGATAATTATAAATTAAGGCAATGATTTTGGTGTAGTCCTATGTATCAGAAATCAACCAAACGGCCAAGGTATGTCTGGTTTATAGTTGTTTCCATGCCAAGTTTGTGCACTTTTGGCACAGCTCTGCCCTGATGGCCATGCCTGGTGTGAGTATCAGTGGCAAATATCTCACTGATGGGGACCTGGGCACAGGAAGGGCAGGACATCATGTGCAGAAAGAGCAAAGAAGGGGAGCGAAGGACTGTCTAGAACTAATCTGTGAGTCTGGACAAGATGATGACTTGCTTGACAAGCCTCTGACAACACAGACCAGCAGCAAATGAACATAAAAATATTCTGAGGACCACCTGAGCCCTTAACAATCCCTATTTGCAATGCTTTTCTGATTAAACAACTCACGAGTTAATATTAGCTGGTGTCTGAGAGAGGATAATTTCTGAAGCCTTTTCTACTATGGCTTTATAATGATGTAGAATTGTCTGCACAAATTTATAACTGAGTGGGTTAATTAAACATTACCCCTGGGCATTTGAACATTGAAGAATGTGTCTCTATTCTGAAAGGAACACTTAATCCTCCTCAACCTGATGCATTCCCTGTATTATTTACTAATAAAATTTAGTTTATTTATTGCTAGAATTATTTATTGTAAGTGTTGTTAAAAAAAAAAAAAAGCAGTGGCTTAATAAGGTTTTGTTTTCTCACTTTTCAAACTCACTGGGATGGTAAATTTTAAATAATGAAAACCTGTGTTGTAGCCTTCTTTTTTTCCTGTAAAATATTGGAAACAACTGAACACAAACATGACTGATATTAAGCACTGTTTAAAGAAATTATGACAAAAATAAGTAATATATTAAACCATTGTGTAACACCTTCCAAAGCTGTGACAATTGAACATCCATTACAATCTTGTTAAATAGCTGTTCTATCAGTTGGTCTAGCATCACAATGCAGCACCTTAATTAGGTGACGTTTCTTTCATTGTTTATTTATTAGGTTTTCGAGCCAAAATAATAATAATAAAAAAAGATTTGTGGCTCTAATAAAGTACCTCCATTGCCATATTTCTTTCATATATTAGTAATCTGTTAGTTAATATGAATTTGCATTTTCTATATTTTGCTCATGATACATGTGCCAAACACAACAACAGAGAGCAAATCAAAATATTTACAACATACTATAACTTCCTTTGCTGCTTAATGTCACAATTAAGAAGCAGCTAAATTTATGAATTAGCTTTGCACATTTGCAGGTCATGTGGATGTGTGGCTCACAGAAATGACAGTCTTTTTAAGAGCTTTTATCAATCACAGTGTTGAAATACTATACTCCTAAAAAAGTATTTCACAGATTTTTGCAATACAACAAGGTTATTTTGAGGGTTCTCTTGTCTCATGACCTTTTAGAGACAAAAGACTTTTTGTCCTGGGTAGGGAACAGCTTTAAGTCTACACCAAACAACTAAATTCTCACTTCAGACACTGATTCATCAGATAATGAACCTAAAGCCTGTCCCTGGTCGAGAACGCACTGTTATTCTCTCTGCACTTTAAACTATTCCTTTTTAATTTTAAAAAAAAAAAAAAAAAAAAAAACCTCAAGCTGTCGCTAGATATATTTTTACTTTATCTGGTTATCTTTAAATAGACACATTTGGGTTTGTATTGTGTGAAATAATCCTGTCAGATACAGATTAGCAGGAAGAAGGCATCAGAAAGGCAGGATGGATTCAATCGATCCCACTGAGCTGTGGGGAGGAACTGCCAAGAGCCACGTGCTCCCCACGGAGCAGCTTTAGCAATGCTTTCCTGCAGCTCTAGCAGTGCTTTTCTTTCCCAGATTTGGGACCAGCAAGTCTTGTCCTCTCCCTCACTCAGCTGGCCTGTCTGTGCTGGACACTCACCTCATTTCATCATGCTCCTGCTCTTCCTACAGCAGGGACCTCCTGCTCACCCAAGATACCCATCACCCAATGTGGGAGGCAAAAGGAAAAAAGATAAATTGTGTTTATCAGGCTCATCTTGAAACAAGCCAAGGTGCCCAGGTGCTGATAGGCAGGATGCTGCAGCAGTAGTAAAGTGCCCTGCAGCTGTAGAGTAAAACAAGTTAAATAACCCAGCCAGCAAAAAAGCTCAGGACACGCTGAAAAGTGCCTCTACTAATGCAAAATTTGGCACTATTTTAGGAATGGTGGCTTTCGAAAGTATTGGTTTGTTTGCAGCAAATTTCTGCAACTTTTTAAGATCCTTGTGACAGGAATCTATCTGCAAAAAATATATAATTTCCTGCCTGATATCAAAAGAATAAAGAAGTGATGAGCAATGTATATTTTATGCACGTAAAAAGAGTCTGCCCTCAAATATGGAGCTTGTCTCTGGCCTAAAGTCAGGGAAGAACGGGTGAGCACTACCATTACTGAGATTATGATCCCTGAGCAGCCCTACAAAAAAGGCATACTTGAAGGTGTTTATATAACCAGCCCTTCCTAAACATTATTCAAATAACTGCTTTGATGGCATAGTTTATTTGTAAAGAGTCCAAGCCTTCTGCAGTATAGCTATGACTGAGGGGTTATGGTGCTTTAACTTAAAATTCTGTAAGTCATTATGAGCCTCTTAATAGCAGATGGATTCAGATCCGAGCCACATCAAATTCCAGTTAAATAAGGTTGTCAGTGTAATAATTTTCGGGCTGGATGCAGCATGCAATTGGCCAGACTCAGAGAGTTAACAGGCATTTAGCTTCAGTTTAAATACCTAGAACAGTAAATGCTTTAATCAGGCAGCTCTCATTAATAAAAAACAGTGATCCCTTCTAAGCTGCAGTATTCATCCTGCATTCCAGTACTCTGGAAGTGAGTGCTGAATGCCTACATCTATACATATATTAGTTGGACTTCTCTGTTCATACTGATGCAATGAAAATGTACACACACAAGTCACAAGAGCTTTTTAACCGAATGGATAATTGTGTCGCAGGGAAGGAGTTAAGTTCATCTTGTAATTTGTGACAGTTGCACTTACACAAAACTCCAGCAGTTCTGAGTAGCAATGAGACCAGTCATCACTGATAAAATAATACTGCTTGTAGAGCGCAAGCAAATACTCAAAGCAGAAATCTAATCGGCCTTCCTTGGTAGATTCATTCCCTTCACATGTCTTGGGAGGTCTTAAAGCAAGGTCATTAAAAATCCATGCCCTTGGAGAAGAGGTTCACAGAGAAAACTTTTGGGCAAAGGAGAACATCTACAGAAAAGGTGCAGGCAGACTCAGTAAGATATTCTGCAGCAATACACGAAGCAGAGCCATGGTACAGACCCCACATGGATTTTGAAAGGATGTTGCACAGCCATATGCTACACAAACGTTCAAAAACGACATTCATCCACCCCCAGCACAGAAGGGAGCGGGGTACGGAGCAGCTTCTCCCACATATGCATGGAGGCAAGTGGGCATGGACAGAGGGAACAGTGCTGTGCTTCCCAAAGAACACTCAGGTTGATTAAGCCTTGCTGGAAATGCCGACATAAAACAGAAGGAGAAAATAATCTTATGTGCTTTAATTTCTTACTATTTTCTCTTTTTGCCAGAAGCTGAATCAGTGTAATAGGGAGGTTTGCTTTTCTGCTTCTAGAACAAAATGCTGGCTGGAAAACATTGGGGTTTAGCCTTTATGGAATTGCTGTCCTGTCTTCAAAAACACTTCCAAAAACCCTTCTTTTGCTATCGGTTACCTGTTTTAAGCCGACCTCTATATTTCACAATTGCAATTTAAAAAATATTATTTAATTAACGTCCTTCCTTTGTATTCACAGTAACTCCCATTTGTATGCATACAATTCACTCAGTCTGTGGTCTATAGCTGGCAAATAACACCACTTAACAGCTGTTAAATAGGGTAATCACCTGTTGTTATCCACAGGTAGCTTTAATTCAAATGCTAATTGCTCTCAGTGCTCTACTTACAAACCTGCCCCGATGTCAGCTGCTGTCTGTGCCTCACCAGATGGATGGGGAGCCTCGGATGGATCGCACTGTCCCTCCGCAGGAAAAAGGTCTGAGTTATAAAAAACCTTGCTACCCTACGGTGCAATGAAGAAAAGAATAAAATGGCACAAAAATGAAACAGTGAAGGTCTTTCAGAGAGCAAGAATTGCAGGAAGAAGCAATGAAGAGGGAAGATGAAGAAAAGGAGTGCAAACAGGGCATTAGATATTGTATTAGCTGGTGCTTCAGCCTATTTACAACCACAACAAGTTAACATTCACCATTAGTAAACTCAGCTAGAGAAAATTCAGAAACAGCTGGTGCAGATGTATGTCAGGGTCAGCCTAAACTGATAGGAAATGAGAGCTTAACTGCTTGGATGGGTCAGGTGTTGGTAAAAATCCCACTGGAAAAAATAAAATTTCTGATCCGATACAGGTAAATTCTTTTTTTTTTCCCCACAGATGTAATTCTTCACAAAAAAGATTTTATGATTTTTCTCCCTTTGGTAGAAATGCCTCAAAACCAAACTACTTACTCCTCATAGCAAAAGGCTTAATGTTATTTTTTTTCTAAAAGATCTCCAATTCACCCAAGCTCTCTGGAGGCACAGTTTCATGTTGTGCCTAATTTCATCCAACTGTGCATCGTTGCCAAAAGTGATGGTTTAATTCTGTCCCCTTTCCCCTCTAAACTCCATTGATGTGTTCCTCACCCTTTCCTCATATTAGATTTAGTCATTCACTCTGTTTCTGGAATATGACTCACTGATCCAATGGGAAAGTAATTTATTTGGAGGAGAGATCTATGTGTGAGAGCCCCAGTCAGACAGGATTTAGCTGGTGTGGAACAGAATTGTCCCGTGTTCCTTGCTGCTGTGCAGTGGAGTTCCTGGCTGCACAGCTGTAGGTTTTATTGGAGATCCCCTGCCTGTAAAAGGGCCATTTATTCCCCAGTGCTCTTAGATTTTCACACTGCCCTGGTTGATTTGCCTGCCCTGCTCTCCAAAAGGCTGCTTTATTGTTGGCGAACAAAGCCATCCATCAGCTGCCCAAGAGCAGAACCTCCTTGCTCAGTTTCTACCCTTTGATCTGCGCAACTCAAACACTTTCGCTGGGTGCCAAAAACCCAACCCAAAGGGCCCTCAGCTCTGGAGGATCACTGCCTTTCCACTGGGACAAAGTGGTGGCCTCAGGAAACGACTGTTAGCACAAGGCAACATTTTCTCCTGCCTCTGATAAATAGGAGATAAACATCATCACAGGTGAAACCTGGCTCTGAGAAAGGAAGCAAAGCCTGCAATAGTCACATATTAGATAGATCTGCATCAAGTATTTTTGATTTCAGCACAGGTTTCAGTTTTGGTCTGAGCTCGCTATATCAAATAAAGCTTTGGCCTTGGAGAAAGGAGTTGCCGAAAATTTCCAAACACAAACTTTAAATTGGAAAGCACGTATTAGATAGTGCCCCAGTTCTGATATCGTGTGCTCATGATGAGGGGAGAAAGGGATGAAAACCTATTAAACCCAGGTCACTTTATCTCTTGGTGTCCTGCTTTAGGGTCATAATTGAAATGAACATCCTGTAGCAGCCACCACTTGTGTGTGAATGTTCATTTTAGCAAAGTCAATTATTTCAGTCATCAAAAGGAAAGAACCGCTTGTTTGACAGTTATGACTCATTAACATACATTTCATTTTGATGAGCATTTTTTATTTTGTTTTGCATATTTTACTTACAGGAAGGGCATAAAATAAAATATTTGTAAAAGGATGTAGAGTTCATGCTTTGATGGACTTTTATAATCCCTCAAAAGCTACGTCAAAAAGCTGTAGGTAGGCCTGATTTGCCTGTTTGAAAACTACATTTTGTCTGATTCTCTTTTGGACTGTGAATGGAAAAAAAAGCTGTAAAATAGTTGTAAATTTGAGAATAAAATAGTTATATGTAAAGTTCTGTGTTTAGCATAAAAATACATTTTAATGTTTATTCAATCTTTCATGAAAAAAGAAAACAAATCAAAAAAGCTAAGTAAAAATTTGAATGCTGTTCTTTCTCTGTTTAAGTTTAAATCAATCCACACTTTCATTTACTTTGGATGAGAAATGGAAAACCAGTTGGTCAAATTATTTCTTTCATTTAACAGACTTATGAAAAAAAGTATGAAAAAAAAATAATTCAAACAACTCGAAGAGGGCTTTTTTGTCATTTCTCAAGGAAAAAACCCACATAAATTAGTAATTAACCTAATTTTTCTTTCATCCCAGAGATCACAGGTCAAGGTATCATTAAGCACATTTCTTCCTGAAACAACAGAATTGCACAATTTACCCTTTTGTCAGTTATATCGAAAGATTAAGGATGGCTTGGTGTGAGGATATGCAGCAATGGGAAAACTTAACCCTCTGGGACTGAGCCACAGCTTTTCTTTGGTTCCTGAAGTCATAACTCATTTTGTTATGAGTCACAAAAGGCCACTGCTATCTCTTGTATTACTGAAATTAGGACTCTAACTCACATCCCTTTCCTCCTACAGTTCCATGACTACTTTTGCTGACCTTACCTACCTACACCCACCATAATTCATTCAGGGCAGCAGCTCACCTGGAGAACCCAATCTATTTGAAAGTTCACAGGTGGCAGTTTTAATTCCAATAAGCTGCGTCATGTACGATAAATGACATAACAATTAAGCAACTGAGATAATATTGGATACAACCAGACCCATCGTTTGTTCCCCTAGAGCTATATAAGGAAGGGGCACCAAAGTAACAAAAACTGAGAGGAAAGACCAGAAATTACAGTTCCAATGCAGGCTTCTCACAGATCCTCTCTTTCATGCTGCTGTGGTTGGAATTACAAATTTTCACCCGCCAGATTCAGTGTGATTCTGGAAAGGTCTGTGGAGTATAGAGTGTGAAGCCACTTATGGACAGAGAAAAGAACCTCCACCTTACCCCCGACAGTGCTGATGTGGCAAGGAGGTCATGGGCACAGGTGTTGGGTCAAGCTGTTATTTCTTTTCTACTTATCTATATATTTGCAGAGTGAAGTTGAAAGATGAAAGAAATCCAGAAATAGGCAGGTAAAACTTCTGAAAGTTTTTGAAAGTGTACTGATATTCCCTGTCACAAGTGATGGATGGTGTTTGGTACAAACAACTGTGAGGAGGAGGAAGACCTAAACCTCTAGAACTACTCCTAACAGGCTAAAAACTGTCTCTGCTTTAGAAGGTCACTCTTCCCCAGCTCTCTTCACAAATTTTGCTGAAAACACATTAAGTTGCATAAATCCTGGGGGGGTTTTGGCAAGAGATAAACAAAAGCTTAGCAATGGCTTTTTCTCATATAACAGCTCCTGAATAGAGGCAAACCCCTCTTCCTCAAGACAGTACCTAATTTTACAAGTAGCCTTTAATATTGATGTTCACAGGTCATAAGTCTCCTTTAACAATCAATAATGAATTAAAACAACATCCCAGATCTCCAGGTCTGTGCCACAAGGGAAGCAGGACTGTGCATGTAAACCACGTCAGGAAGGACAAGATGGAGCAGTGCCTGTGCTCCCCTGTGCCTCAGCCTCAGCCCACGAGTGACAGAGGACACAGGACAGCATGTGGCAGCCAACAGCTCACCCGCCCTGCTTCTGGCCTGGGCTGGGGCTGGGGGATGCAACAAAGCCCTTCCTCAACCAAGCAGGCTCAATACTTGAGCTGTGCTCAAGTGCCAGCAGGTTTTGAACAGCAAGGCTGCTGCAGAGATAATTCACTGAGCTTTGGGCCACTTTTGGGGGCACTCAGAGCGGTGCTGCCTCTCCAAACACTGTCCTGATTCAGCTATGATCTGAATCACAACCAGTTGTTTAATTTAGGTTAAATTGATTCAGTTATTAGACCTTTGCAGCAATTTCTAATGCCCGGAGTCACTAGTCCAAACACTCTTTGTAATCACGCTTTCAAGTAAAACTTCAAAACTATCACACACCAAGGAGTGAATTATGTTTAGGGCTGGAATAAACTGGGGAGAGGAGGAATTTTTTTCTTTAAATGACAGACTTTAACCTATTATTAATCTTCAAACATGAACAAACACTTCTGGTTCCTGAATCAACGGAGAACTTATTAACTGTCAGAGTATTAAAAGGCATACCTAATACATTTTACTGAGAGCAATTGCTGATAAGGGCTCATGCACTAAGACATAAGGAGATGTGAATCTGGGCATGTCTGTCAAACTTCCTGGCAAATGACATATGAAGAACTCACATTTTAATCTACAGGCACAGGATCTTTGGGGTATAAAAGTAAAAATTTAGTTTTGAGAAGTTTTTTTTTTTTAAACAATAGGTTTTTTCCTTTTTTCAAAATTATGTAACTTTTCCAATTCAGATTTCTCCCGGGTTTTACCTCTTTCAGAAACGTGTGGCTCCACACGCTGAGACAGCATGATGAGTTATCTGGTAGCAAGACTCCAGTTTTGGTTAGTATTGTTTGCAATTTCTATCCACATTACATGGTTCTCATCAAAAAATATATAGAAATTCCAGCCTGGGCACTTAAAATGTAGAAAGTTTTGATCAGCAGAGGATATTCCTTTCAGGAAAAGACCACTGGCATAGAAGAAATCCTTTTTGTTCCACAAAAGGGAAGGGGAAAAAAAAAAAGACATACATGGAACATAGCAAAATTATGTGAACTGCACCTGTAAAAATTACTTACTCAGGAAGAATTTTAATTCCAGAGCTGTGGTCAGGCAAATGAAGTCTCTCACACCATGTGCCTCTTCTTCTATTCCATTTCTAATACCACCAGATGGTCAAAATTTATTAGGCTGCATTGACCATGGTGCAATATCTCATGTGAGGGGAAAACTGCATCATCAATGCCAACATTTAACACTGTCCATTACTCCACCTGTGTTATGCTCTCCTGTCCTTGTAACAGCCTGTGAATTAAGTACCTACAGGAATCCATGTAAAAAATCATCTTCTAAACGAAATAATTACTGTAAAAGGTTAGAAATTCTAAAATTTGAAGTTTCTTTATAACAAAAAGTACCCAGAGCTTAACACATTATTTCCCCACAACCTATTTCTTACATTTTAATATTAGCTGAAGCTCTTTCCCACTCAGCTACAAAAAAACCCCAATTTTTAAAATACATCTTGTTCTAATACATTAATTACCATAGCTTCTTCTAAATTCTGGCATGAATTTAAAGTCTGATCCATAGTAATTATGATACTTCAGTTAATTCTGCCATGAATTAATGTGTGGTACTTCCTGATTCATCAATAGCAAAACTTCATTTCCTTTAAGTAGCATTTCTTTCTATTCCTCAGAAAAAGTTCTGAATCTATTGAAGTTAAAATACTGATGGAAATTAAATTGTCCTGTGAATAAAATCAATATTGCTTTTCTCTAAGGAGAAATAAGCTGCATATTTAACATTAATCACCTGATAAATACATAAGAGATAAATAAAGAAAAGTGCAAGTCAAAAATGAGATCTTTTTTCCAGCAGTAGGGACTTGATTAAATAGGTCAAGAAGTCATGAAAAATAATTATTGCTTCTCTATTTGTGATAACCACTTTTAAATGGAAATTTGTTGACTAGTTTCCTTCCGTTACAAAAAAATGAAACACAAATAATATTTTAATTCTTTTTTTTTTATTATTGTCCAAAAGAAAAGCACTGAACTAGAAGGCTGTTAATACTTTTGAAATAAAATCAATGAGCTATAGACACTCTTGTACTTTTCTTACAAAAGATAATTCTCATAAAAACTCATTGGAACAAAGCAGAAATTGTTTGGGTTAGAAGTCAAGGAAAAAAATATAACCCCAATATAAATTCTGTCATAAGAATATGGTATATTGGTGTCAATGCCTGTCTTCATAAAACTCTTTGCCACAGATATAAATTGCCAGAGAACTATGAAATTTCATGTTCTTCCCTTTGCAAAACAATCTGTTAATAGATTAAGATATTAACTTACTATAATAAAATATTTTAATGATTCTTTTTCCTAGGTTCAGTCTGGCTTGTGTGGGAAAGAAGAATCTCTTATGCCTCAGTCCTGCTCATTAGAATTTAATCTAAGGGAAAGGGCTCAGATGATTTCTTTTAAGTGAATGCATATTTGTGGAATCGAGTTGCACAGCTTTATGTCCTTCACACCTGGAGATGAAGGAAGGCTTTACCACTGTGCCTACCTGCAGTTATCCATTTATGTGCCTCAAATTATAACATTCAGACACTTTAGGCTCCAGGCTTAAAGGGAACCAAGGCTCATATCCTGTTGCTCTTCAGTCTCCAGTAATGCAACTTGAAATGCTTTGTCTGAAAATCTTCTGCACTAAAAAGATCTGTGAGCTGCAATGTAAATGATGTTAAATTTTTTCAGTAAGAACACTTGAAATGAAAGCCATTGTTTCAAAATGCAAATTCAAAGTAGACACATTAGCTTTAAATAACAGGTTAACTACCACTGAAATTTTGTTCTGATATTACCAACTATTTTTTCCCATGTCTTTTTAATATTTAAAAACTTGTCTTTTGCGTTCTAAGAAAACTGATTTCAAGATGTCAGCAATTCCTACAGTGGAAGCATTTCTGTTTCTAAAGAATGCTGAAATCTTTCAATGTATTCTGCAGTGAAACCAGCAGAATTCCAGGTTATACTTTACAGACATCCAAAAAGCCTGGCCACTGTAAGAACGGAACAAAACACATGAATGTGACATTCATGTGTTCAAAGGTAACAGGATAGCATAAAACTGACTACATCTCCAAGGAAGACTTTCCAAAACCTTATGGAGCAGGACTTGAGGCTCATCTGCACAAATGTTTGTCTTTTTTTTAACCAAAAATAGGCCTTAAATTTAGGTCTGAATATCCACTTTCTAATTGAATTAAGGGCCATTTTTTCCTCTATATGGAGTCTTTCAAAACACTGACTGCTAACTGCCCCCACTCTCCAAGGACCCAAATAGCTCAATTTTACCCTTCTCAAGGGAAGACTTAAGGATAGGCAATAGTACAAAGAAGAGGTAATTACTGATTTGATTATGCTTTGGGTTTAGTCCTCCTTAAATAGCTCAAGTTCCAAAGTCAGCTGAAAAGTGGTTATCTGAAATGGTCTTGCTACACTAATAATGACTAAACAGATATTTAGCTGGTGGAATTTTAAAAGAATTGTGTCAGTTCACCACTGTAAAGTCCCATCACTATCATACAAGTCCTTGACAGATTGCCCTCAGCAGTGCTTAACAAGGAAGCAGTCAAAAATCAATGATAGCACAAAAAAAAAAGCTAAGGAAATTTATGTAACAATAGTGAGAAATGTCATATAATGGATGTAAGGTCTATCAGTCATCATTTACTAAATGCAAGAAAAGAGACTCTGGGTGTTGTTTTCATATAGAGAAATCACAATGAAATAGAGGGAGCCATTTATACATACTCAGAGTACAAAACTTTAGGGTCACAAGCTTTTCCTTTGTAGCAATTTCCTTTTAAGTCTAAATGAGGATTTGTAATTGTAAGCTCAGACAAAGTCAACATTTACCATTAAGATTACAGAGAACTACTGCTGTATTTTGAGTTAGGCTGTCATGTAAGCTATGTCAGAGCAGGTTTTTTAAAACTATGATTATCACCTAGACTTATCTGGACTTATCAACCCTGCACAATTAAGATTTAAAAGCCAAATCACAAAAGCCAAGCCAAAGCAGTCAAAGAGAGCCCCAAAAGGTTTCTGATAACTAATCCTTTGTATTGCACTTGCTCAAATGCCTGGTATCACTTTATGCCTTTCCACATCTGACTGCAGTTAGGAAATTTAAGTCAATACCCAGTGAGGATCTGCCGTACACGGAGCACAGCCTGCCTGAATACTGCTCCTTTTGTCCCATCCCTTTGTCTGAGGAGTCAGCTCCCTCAGCTGGTGTGAGGAGCTCCAGAGAGCACAAGCGATTTCATGCAACTCCGCAGAGAAGAGAGGCCAGGAGGTCAGGGGGTTAACATCTGCTATAAATACCACAGGACTTCTTGGCCTGAATTGTAGAATGAGATTGCTTGATGTTTCTACACTGCACGGGCTGCCTCACCCTCTGCCTTACTGCCTGACACAACTCAGAGCAGAGGGTCAGCCACATAAAGGGAATAATGTGCTTGGATTTTCTCACAAAAACACTCTATGGAAGCCTGCACGTGCACACAACAAGTATTCCAAACCACCACAATCTTAAAGCACACCAAGTTCCAATTCTTATTCAGCTGTTCAGTCAGGTCTGAATTGTACACTGAGATAGAGATTTTATTAAGGTGTATATATATATACATATAGATATACTCTAAAGCAACAGACTGCAAAAAAAGTGCACCAAAAGATCAATTTTTTATTTGGGTATTGAGGTCATAGCTTGCTCCTATTCCATTAAAGAATGTTTTCTTTCCTGAGTTCAGTGGAGCACAGGGAGGACGAACACTTACTGCTAAATGGATGTTCACTGGGCAGCCTTGGCGGCGCTTTGAGCAGTTAGTGGAGAGTGGCAGATCGCTGAAAGGCTCTGACCTCCCTGCAAGCAGCTGTCAGCACAGCAACACTTGAAAGCTTTTTCATATGCTTTTCTCACATATTTGGTAAATGCAATACAGGAAACCAACTTTAATGCTTCCCACACACGGGGTTTTATTCGGAGTGTTCATCTAAACAGAAAAGGGGAGATGCTTACTGAAAAAAGTTGAAGGCTGGTTTAAACTATTCCCACCAATCACTAATTGCCTATCCATCAACTTTGAAAATAAATTAAAACAAAAGAGAAAGTTGCAGCACTGAAGTTGGAAGGACAAGAAACAGTAAATACAACAGATAATCCCTGGGGTTCAAGAACAGGATGGATGGGGGCACGGGGATTGCAATGAGATTATCTATGAGGTCCCTTCCAATTCAAGCCTTTCTATGATTCTGTGATTCTACAACAATGATACTCCTGAAAGGAATATGAGAACCAGACAAGATAATCTAGAGCAGTGTGAAGATAGAGTGTGTAATATCAGTTAACTTAAGGTCAGACTTTGGGCCCACATAGATACATCATTTTGAATAATCTCACTTGCACATTATGGCCTCAGAATTATGGTTATACAGAACTAGTGAAAAGCTGAAAAAGATTGTCATTGCTAAAGGAGAAGTTAAATTGTACCTAAGACTATTAATAACATATCACATATTCAGTGTCTACATTAGTTATAAAAGCATCCTCCTCCACCTAAGGCATTAGCTTTTTGTGATATAATGCTACTTCTCTCCTGTCAGCTTGGTGGATTTTTAAAAAAGATTACATCTAATGGGTGAACACAGAGTAAAGTGTACCAAGAGCGTGACAGATGCCAACTGTGTGTGCCACCCACCCATTCCGTGATCTCTCACCAACCCTGTACAGTATCTGTACTGTCCAAAAAATGAGACTTCATTTTCAAAACATTCAAAAAGGCTCAGATAAGAGGAGAGACAATGTAAGGAATAAGTTATATTGTGCAGAATTAAATTCAGGGACCATATTGAATGAGTCTATCAATTCCACAGAATGTCCCCAAAAGACAGTAAAAGGGTAAATCACACACTGCAACAGCCTTTAAAAGTGTAACAGTCTTCCATATAATTGCATAAGCCTGTATAAACACATATGTTAATTTATACACCACAACATGAGAATTTTCCAAGTCCAAGAAATGTAAATTATTTATGAATACACCAATTAGAAGTGGGTGCTTTCTGAAGTCACACTGTTTTATGACATACTAATCCACTAAATCATTTTATATACATCACAAAAGCAATTTCCCAAATATTCTAGGCAGCTTTTTAATTGTAAGAGGTTAGAATGAATTTTAAATACAGTGTAAGTCCTCACGTTGGAGCCACTGATAAAGTACTATTAAATGTTTCATTCCACATGCTGAAGGAGCAGAAAAGAAGGTTTGTAGGAAGATAAGTATCTATCAAACTGATCTTTTAATTCTAATAGGAATTCATTGTATTACTATTCTTACGAAAAAACACCCAGAGCAGCAGTTGGAATTCTCAAACCTTACGCAGAGAGAAATAAATTCTGAAAGGCCATGTTAGAACAAGCAACTGAAATATGGTCTGGTTCAATATCTAAAAAAAGTTTCCCAACCCATCTTTCCCCTCTTTAATAGTGTCATTCAGTTTATTTTCATCAGATCCCAGTTTTCATCTACTTTTACAGAAACAAGCATTAGAATTCCACAGATAAAATGGACCACTTTCTGTAATTCATCAAAGAGATGAAGACTCTACTTTTAATGTTAAGACCCTTGAGAGATTGAACTGCAAAGCATTCCATCACAATTTCTAACAAAAAAATTCTTTGAAGTACAGTGAGTAAATATTTAGGCAGCTCCTAGTAGATAGGACTGCAGTTTCATTCCTTCATATTTCCTAACATGAGTCCTTACCAATACGATTTTCAGTTCAAATTGACTTGCAGAACCTACAAATGCTTTATGTTAGTTAACTTGTAAAGACACATTGGCTTTTTTTTCAATTTGAGCACATAATATTTGTTATTGGATTAGAGCAATGTCACGAACTTACTTTGATATTTTCAGAGGGAAGACAGACATCTTTATAAGGATCTCTGAAAAATGAAGATTGTGCTTTAATAAAGGACTGTTGAGTTTGATGTAGTATTTTAATAAAGACTAGTATTGTGGCAGCTAAGGGACGAAATCATTAAGCCATGACTTTGTTGGTATGCAGAACTCCTTTTGTGTAAGAGTGAAAAAACCCAATGACAACAAATGAAAACAATCCAGAGCAAACATTTCACTCTTTATTTCTATTGCTCTGCTCTAACAGTGATGGGGTTTAGGTTTGAAATGGAAAACTTGTGTGTCCAATTCACACCCTGCTCTCCACTTGACTCTCAGCATTTCCCCACGATGCTGACTGCAATAATTCAACACTGCCATGACTATCTTGGGATCTCACCTGCAAAATAGGGTGTGACAAAGAGCATCTATCTAATCTATTGCCGTGTAACCAATAGAAATATGAAGCTAAGACTCCTGTGGACCACCAGCATGGGGATACTATGATTTAGCCTAACTTTGCTTTCAACATTTTCACCTTTTACAGAATTTAATTACAAGAGAAAGAAAGAAAGAAGATAAATATTGATTAAAAAATCATAGGAGAATATTTTTGTCTAGGAAAGATCAAAGAAAAAGTAACAATATTTGACTGTAATGAAAAAGTTGCAGATATAAATTAGAAGAAAATATCAACCTTCTTCATAGCTGCATATGAGCAAGACCAAAAAAAGCCCAGAAAAATTGAGTGACAGTTCATCTGCTATGAGATGCAATCCCATAGCTGAAAACAAAGTTTGAATTTTTTATGATTTTTACTTTTTAGTCACAATGAATTAATGAAACAAGTAATGATCTTAAGCTACACAGGAAACTGAATATACTCAGAAAAATTAGAAGCAAGCTTGAAGCATCCTCTTTGCCTGAGGCAACAGAAATGATGGATGATAGTCTGAGGAATACTTTTTGCATTCTGGACTACTAAATAAGAATCTCATTAATCTTCTTGCAGCTTTTACCTTTTCCTTTTGCTGTAGCTACATAAAACCTGAGAATTTTGGATGCTTTTCGCTTGAATCTTTGATATTGAGTAACACCAGTTGGATGCAATGACAGTTCAGACAATTGCAAAGGGTCTGTGCACTGTTTGCTACTTCAACAGTTTTAGTGCACAGTAAGAGGATAACAACACAGTACTTAATGCAAACAAAACCTAAACTATAGAAAAAACCTTTGAGATGGGACTTTCCCGGTTCTGGATTGAGATTTACCAAAAGTTCTGAAGTCAGTGAACCAACCGAAAACATCTGGCATGACAGAATGAAGCAGGAATCAGGGCAGGGGCAATTGTGGAATTCAGCTCTTATCCACATTTTGTGGAACTAACACTGGGCAGGCCAAGGCAACCAATTCTTCCAGTGAGCACTTTTATTCTGAAATTTAATATTTCTAGGAATTAAGAGAACTCAATCTTGAAGTCCACCAAAGAAAAAGACTTGGCCGAACCAGCAGCCAAAATTGGCATCAGGTAAAATCCACTATTAATCCTGAAAGTTGGGTACAGATTTCCTGCACAAATAAGCTTGCAAGCTATAAATCTTCACAATAATTTATATTCCAAAACACACACCAAATCTAATAGACATAAGTAACTTCACCAAACAGGTTCAGCCAAGATGTCAAATAGTTCCTTTTAATTAGGAAGGAGGGAAATGCCAACAACACCTTGAAGTACAGTAGAAGCCCCACCATGAAGATATATTATTGAGAGCTTTTGGTAGCAGCAGTGATGGGCTGCACAGAAGCCCATAGATTTTTACATTCACAGTCCCAGCTGCCTACCTGTACAGTAATCACAGCAGATGGATAATGTGCCGTGTTCAGGTTTTTTAATAAACATGTCAAACATTTAACATCTTGTTCGCAGATGTACTATAATAAAATGTCTTTGCTGTGATTTGAAGTTATGCCACCTCAAAAAACAGTTTTTGCTTTAGAGAAAGGATCCTACTGCTACACACACCCCTTAGCATGACTTTTTTGTGCATCTTACCTAAGTAACTCTAGGGGAAGAATTTCAACCCCAAGATTTCAGTCATAACATGACAATAAGAGCAATCAGGTCCTGTGTTATTGAAGGCATTTTGCCTTAGAATATCCATTTTGCACATCTATTCATGGTCTTTGGAGACCTTACAGAACTTTCAGTACATTCTTTATAGTTCTAATCCTTACATAGAAAACTGTGCTGGAATTCACTGAGCTTCGACAGTGTTCTTCACATTTACACACACACTGTGAGCAGCACTCTCAATGTGAGAAAACGAAAGCAGAGGGAAATATTCTCAACAAATTAAGTCTGAGGCAAATACTTGAGTCTGAGGTGAACTTTGAGAGTCTTGAGGCACTGGAATAGCTTGCCCAGAGAAGTTCTGGATGCCTCATCCCCGGAAGTATGGTCTAGTGGAAGATATCCTAGCCCACAGCACAGCGGTTGGAATTAGATGATCTTTAAGTTCCCTTCCAACCCAGGTCATTCTGTGATTCCATTATTTAATCTAGAGTTAAGTGAAAGGTCTGATTAAATCCTACAAGCATTTTTATCTCAAAATTCACCATGTCTTTTTGTTCTTTGTAAACTCACAATAGATTTTGCACAGAACCAGTGAGGATGTGAGCTGTGGGCTTGGCCACCAAAAGAGCACAAACCCTCACAAGCACAAGGGCACCAGGGGTCCCTGACACACACATATGAAAAATTTCTAAAACAGCTATTTAGGGCTTCTGCTTCCCTTTTGGCAGTGCTGACTGTGAAGAGACAAAGTCTCCAAAGCCAGCTGTTCCCAGCACATTTCATCAGAAACACAAGTTTCCTTAGCAACGTGCCCCCAAACATCCAGGAGTCCTTCACCCCACGTCTCCTTGGTAGAGCATCTTGGTACCATGGAAGCACAGAGGCCACCAAACACCCGTGGCCCTTCTGTGCAGCAGTATCTTATGGGCTGGAGGTTTTGGAGTTGTTTCCTAAATACAAAATAATTATTAGCTAAATGAGCAATATGTGCTCAAAAGAAATTCAGTATGGTATTTCAGATTTCTGTCGTCTTTCTGGTGAAAAAATGATTGCAGAGGACGAATTATGGTCACGGGTCCCAGAAATCTCTCTGCATTAAGTACTATTCAGAAAGCCAGAGTAATTCAGACCACCTGCATAATGAAGAAATACAGCCATGATTAAAAAATACCCAAGTTTAAAGACAGGCATAGCCACAGCAGACTCTTTAAAATCAGTGACTCATTGAATTTAACAGGCACTTTTGCCTCAGTGCTGTCTTTGATAAACAGATATTCTTGCCTTTGCTGGTGGCTGGTACATGCCCAGGTTTGGGATGAAATGTGCAATATGTATGTATGCACATAATTAAATAGAATTTAATACTTCTGCTGCTCATACTCCCAGGCATGTCAGCAACAATATATAATTTTAAAACTAAATGTGACAGGTTGAGGAATAGATACTTATTTGTCCAAATGGTAGAAATACCTGTGCAGAAAATTATTTGAGTCATGACTGACTGTCAGAACACAACAAAAATACCCCATCGATACCAATCCAAATTTCTTTTTTTCTTCAAACAAGATTGTTGGGGCACAGTGATGACCAATCTTACTTACTGTCATGGCTTACAGCTTCTCTTCAAGTGCAGGTAATTTCCCTGCACTTACATAGAAGATTGCTCTATTAAACCAGGTACCAATATCTTGTTTTAAAATACTACGGCATTTGGGAGCACAGCAGAGCATTTGTCAGACATGAAGAAAGAAGGAATTTTGAGAAAAAATGAGGAATTTTCCTGTTCCCTCCTATTTTGGAAATCCTTTGGGTCCTGATGCATTACATTTTAAGGGGAGCTGTTGATGGTTTCCTGTTGCAGATTAGAATCTGCGGGCAAACCTACAGCCCCCAGCACTGAAAGCACAGGCAGGTGAAGATCCAGAGTGTGTGTCTACCTTACCAGAGACCACAAGTCAGAACAGAAGGAGGGCCACCCACAAATCTCCCTTTAAATTAGCAATGTGCTTCAGTCCTGAGGTTACTCATTTCTCATAATTGACTATGACAGTATCTGGCGGCAGAGGAAAGAGAGGACAGGAAAGAAGTCTTTCTAGATACATATATTTGGCTTTTTCCCTTTTTTTTTTCCCCCAGAAGTACTTTCATTCCTCCACAGTGTGTGTGAGAAGAAAATACCAAACTTACCTTGTACGTAAATTCACATGTAAATTGATCCTCAACAGAATCTAAAAAGGAGCTGATTTTGGGGGGTAAGAAAAGCTGCAAAGAGCTGAAATCTTCATCATCAGCTCATTGATACTCCTATTTCTTTTAAGGGTTTATCTACTGAGTAGATTCACAGTAGAGAATCTCAACTTCCACTAGAGAAAAAAGTATTTCTACATTCTGCAAAGGAGAGGGAAAGCTTTAAAATTACCTCACTGTAACCAAAAAACTCAGAACTCAGAAGGAACTCAGAAGATAAATTAAAATAACACAGATTTAAACGCACATAATGATTATCAGAGCCAACTGCACAATTTTATCATATGGAGAGCTGATAACAGAGAGGAAGAAGTTCTCGTACCATTTGAGCAAAGCTCGTTTGGCCGTGCAAGAGTTCTGCAAATAGAAATACTTTATCTGCTCCTCTTCTGATAGGAATATCAACTCATAATTAGGCAACCCAGACAGCATCAGCAGCTCATTCCCAGAGCTTCTACAACATTATATTTATATATGGGTTAATTTACACTCTGGTCAAGACTCTGTCAAAGGTTTTCCTCTATCTGACATTGCTTATTCCTGAGTTAACAAGCAAATCTGGTACAAAGGCAATACGCTGTTTGTTCTTAACATGGTCTTTGCCACTGAAGCAGGGTACAGAGATAGAAAAATGCAATATTTTAGGGGAAAATGGACTGGAAACATCCTTATATTCATACCTCAGTATGACTTAATCTCTTTATAAAAGTAGAGATTTGTTACAATCTGGCTTTTTGTTTGTTTCAGGTGGCTTCAGTCTCACCCTGATTCACTTGCCATGTGAATTAAGTGGCCAACATAGAGCTGGTGAAATTATTTTATCTAATTCCACATATAAGCATTTAAACAAAAGTGAAAGGAGAGGTGCTAGGAAATATTGAAAGAGATAAAGCGGAAAATGTGTGGTGATCAAAATGAGAACTCTCCATTACATTTAGTCTTCAAACCTCTATCAATACCACACTATAGCTAATTAATAATTTAGTTTCAAGCCAAGGACCAATATAAGTTATACTTCAGTGGTATTGTGATGTGCTGGGCATTGTTCACATAGAAATCTAGTTTATTTGTTTCAAGAAGCCATATATTGATAATTTCTATCATATTTCTATCATAGTCCCTTTCAACAAGGTCTTTTGTTATGCTCCCTAGAAAATGCAATAGTGTCACACCAAATGACTTAATTTCACACCCACCAGATAGAACGGACTTAATTCTGCTTTCATTACCAGTAAGTCAAAGCTATTTTATTGCACAGTTGGAGCTCAGGCTTCATCCTACAATATTTTCTGTCCCTGAAGAAAGAATGATAAACTATTCCAAAGATCACTGGACCTACTTCAGGTTAGGTTAAGAAATAATGTGCAAATGATCAAAGACTTTATCTCTGTTTTTGCCACTGGAGCTGCATTGCCATTGCAAGCTGCAGATCCAAAATAGTCCCGTTTGACTGGATCAAATTTTTAACTGAAAGTAGGACAAGAAAAAGCCCTTGGAAAAGCACATTTCTTGGTTTCAAAGCTCTGCTGCTGGATCTCAGACAAGAGATGGTTTGCTTGGCTTGCTTTCCATGCAGCTTTGTCATAGATGGTGCCACACAGATAGAATTTGGATAAATATCAAATAAAACTGAAATGTCTAATGGCAGGAAAGGCTACTCCTCAAACCACAGTTTTTCAGATTGTTACACAGCTGGCAGTTCAGTAAACTGGTTATTTGGTCAAAATTAGTTGTTTGCCCAAGGCACCAAGAGTCAAGGTGACAAAATGACAAATTTCCACCTCATTCACAAGGCTTTTGTACAAACAGCAGCCTTAACATGCAGGGCTGGAAGCATGGCAAAGGAGATGGATAAAAGGAAAGTTCTGGAGGAAACAGCAGCAATCACTGCTTCTGAAGCAAATTAGAGGCAATAGATTGGCCAATGAGACTTAACAAGCTTGATTTTTCTTTATCAAACATAAAATGAACTGAGTGTGGAATTATAGTAAGGCAAGAGTAAAGTTGTCAAAATGAACAGAATTAAAAGGAAGAAAATAAAAGACCAAAGCAAAGATTGGAAAATTATGAGAGCAAGGAAAAACAGCTATGAAAAATGAGGTACAGAAAGCAGACAAGAAGGGGTAATATGCCAGGCACAGCGTGGGAAGGAAAAGATGGGAGAAGTGACAGAAAGGGAGAGAAGAGGTCTAGTCACTGACCCAAAGCCAATTTCTCCAAAGCTGAAAAAGAGAATTTCACTTTTATATATATGTCCTCCAGAAAACAAAACAAGTGAGGCACCTAGACAAAGACAGAAACACTGGGGAAGGAAAGCAAACTGAGTGACATGAGGCCTGAAGTTCAAAATGGAAAATTGAAATAACTTTCAAATTTTAAAATGCCAGTGAGTATGAATGACTAGGTAGTGAAAATATTGAAAAGAAAAAAATTATTTATGCAAAGTAATAGAAGACAAACAGAGTCATCAATTTGCTGTTGCTGCCATTGGCTCAGGCTATCCTTGAAGCAGAATGCTCAGAAGCCAGAAGGTTACATGCTGGCAAAAGACTACTCTGTATTTATATATTTATTTTAATAGCATAAGTTCTCTAAACACTGTATAATGCTCAGTAAAATACACAGCAATGTGTTCTCTATACTGCTCTGTATCAGCAACCAACATGAAGTCCACCAAGAGCTGGTGCTTTTTGAGTAGCCAGAAACTCTCTACTAAAGCAATCAGATGTAAGAGTCTAAATTTTACTACTTCAGAGGCAGATTTGCCTCCAGTAACGTTTTTGGACCTTGAGTTGCTTTTTTTGTCTATCCTACATATCTTCTCTCCAGAACTTACAAGTTTAAAAATCTGCAAGACAGATAAAACTACTCCATGACTCTTTACCTATAAATTTACATTGTAATCTCAGTTATTTCTATTCCAGATTTTAACAAAATGGTATAACAGCACATTAAAATTTTGTAGTGGTTTAACTTTGGAATCCAATCTTATAACTCGTATATCAAACACACAGTAGACTTTATGGAGGATACTAATTAGTTCCTAATCATACTCTCAAACTCTCTTTTAAATTTTGTGCTCTCACAATATAGCAACACACATCTTCCTTTCCCTAATGCTCCTGCATACTAAAGGTCACTGTTAACGTTACGGAATTTCAAGCACTGAGGAAATAAGTTTGAAATATGTAGGTGGAAGTTCAGTTACTTGCACAGCATCGTGCTTCTTTATTACAAATTCTGCTCTATCTCCTCATTTGTAATTCCCACTGAAACTTCATCTGCTACTATCAAAGCTACTGGCTGCCTAAGGTTTTCACTGCTGTTCTTTATTCTTTTTTTTTCTTTTCCCATGCTTATTAAGTTATCAGCACCCAAATGCACTCAGTTGGGCAAAATGCAGAGGGGTCAGCACTGCACAGCCTCTGAGGAAATCAATACAGGACCAGGATAAGACAGAACTAAGAACTTACAAACATAAATACAGGCTGGGTAGAGAATGACTGAGAGCAGCCCTGAGGAGAAGAACTTGGGGGTGTTGATTGCCAAGAACCTCAACATGACCCAGAAATGTGTGCTCATAGTCCAGAAAGCCAATCCTGTCCTGGGATGCACTGTAAGAAACATGACCAGCAGGTCGAGGAAGGTGATTCTCCCTCTCTACTTTGCTCCTGAGAGGCCCCACTTGGAGTCCAGTTCTGGGATCCCCAACATAAGAAGGATCTGGACCCACTGGAGAGAGTTCAGAGGAGGCCACAGAGATGCTCTGAGGGCTGGAACATCTCTGCTGTGGAGCCAGGCTGGGAGAGCTGGGGCTGGAAGTAGACTCTGGGGAGACCTTAGAGCCCCTTCCAGCACCTAAAGGGGCTCCGAGAGAGCCGGAGAGGGACTTCTGACAAGGGGGAATGGCTTTAAACTGACATAGGGCAGGTTTAGATTGGATATGAGAAAGAAATTTCATACTGTGAGGGTGAGGAGGCCCTGGCACAGGGTGCCCAGAGAAGCTGTGGCTGCCCCATCCCTGGAAATGTCCAAGGCCAGGCTGGACAGGGCTTGGAGCAGCCTGGGATAGAGGAAGATGTCCCTGCCCATGGCAGGGGGTTGGAACTACATGATCTTTAAGGCCCCTTTCAACCCAAACTATTCCATGAATCCATGATAAAATAATGTAGTAACTCTTATGAGAACGTGTTGCACTGGGTTAGTTCTCTTTGTGCATTTTACAGAAGCAAAGAAAACCCTACAGACTAGTAACCATAAATTTTGAAAGATACTGAATTTTAAATAAAATTCATTTCAAGCAGGAACAATTTGTACCCATTAGGCAGATCAGCCAGTTTCTGCTGAAAGCATTACTTTCAGAAGAGATATGAGGAGCTCGGGGTGACTTTCAATTTGTGGAAAATATTTGCATTTCCAACATTTTTCTTTTTGAGTCAGAATGGGCAATTTTCTGAGGTAAAGGCATTCTTTTTCAATCCCAGGACAAGAAATGATCATAAGTCACTGTAAAATATACAGACGCAGACAACAATTATAATCAGCAAATGAGGATCCACACAGACTTATTTTTACTCACTTACACAGTTCTGGAACAGCACAAATTGTCATTGAAGCGCTAAGTTTTGTCACCCAACACCAGGCCGCCTCTTTGTGAGTTAGTTTGTGTGCAAGTTCTAGATGTGGCAGGCACAAATTATGCAAAAACAGTTTGCCATGATGAGAGAAGGATTTGATTACTAATGTTTAAATAAGGATCCCCTGAGCTGTCTCTTTTGTGTAGGAATGGTGTTAAATATTTGGCAACAGGATGACATGTCCTGCATAATTTAAGCCGTTCCTTTTACTGGGCACACACCACACACACGCCTGCAATTCATTAGTTCCCATCCACACTTCCAACCAGCATTAAATATACATGTAAGATGAGCTACTGCAATGTCCATCAATCCCTCCTCTCCTTATTACTTACTTAAGCTCTTTATTGTTGACTTGTCTTTTACTCCAGGTAACACATCGGCCCTTTTGTTTTGTGCATTTGGGAAGCAAGAGGCCTCAAAAGCTCAGTGTTTGATCTCTTCCTCTCTCTGACTGCCTTCAGTGCTGTCACATCAGTGGGAAGCCCAGTTCATGACTCCAAAGATAGCTTCCATCCCTCCCTGCCAGGCTGCAGCTTATCAGCTTTGTCTGCTCTGAGCTCATTTTATTTATTGAGAGTCAGGAGGGAGCAGGAGACGATGAGATGTAAAAGGAGAGGCAGTGAACAGGAAAGTTGAGTATCTATTTAACGAAGACATATAATGTCTCTGTGCAGCAAGACAGGCTCTCCTTGCCTCAAACAGGAGCAGGCAGCTAAAAAGGAGAGAAACTTCGGCTGATTAAGTCACTTGAAGCCTTTTATGGAAGAGTGATGAATATTATTTTTGACAGGTGCTGAAGGGGGTTAGATATAACTCGATGTGTAGAATGCCAGCTTCCAACATGTAAACAAAATCACTGTTACTGCTATCTGCTCTCCACAGCTATGATCATTTGCCTTGGCTCTAACATCACTCCAAAAAATGATTAGGTGGTCACTACCTAATGATTTCAAGTTATTGTCAAGAAAGTTTACTCTTTTTTTTTCATGTCAGTCTTCCCAGGTTTTTAAAAAAGTTTTATATTGCATACACGTGATCATCCTATTTTTTACTTCAAAACTGAAAAGTTCAGTTAGCCAAGTTCTCCTTGAAAAAAGAAAACCAAAACCCAAACATTCCTGTAAAAGATAAGAACAACTGAGGAGTGAATGTACAGCTAATGTAAATTCCTGTCAAGCATAAGAGACAAGAGAAGTAAAAACATGAGGTACGGAAAAGGAAACAGTAAGGGTTAGCATCACTGGAGATGTGCCAGTGGAAGCTGATGTTTGTATCATTCACTGTCTCCACAACAGAGGCAGTACAAGAGCCCTTTCCACTGCAAATTTGGCATTGCCAAGCTCTCTACAGGTTTGCCTTACAAATACATACAAAATATGTATTAATACCTGCTTTAAGATTAAATAATGAATTTGCAAAGATTTCTGTCCAAAGCATGTTATACAATGCTTTGGACATATATATACAATGTATATATATATGTGGCAGTTCATGTCAGAATACATTTTCACACAGGTCATAATCCACCTCTGCACTCCTCAGAACAAAAAAAGCCAGAAAACAGAAACTATTCTGCAAGAATTAGAAATCAGAGCACAAAGAAAAGTAGGCTTATCGATTCATATTTTTTAGTCATAATTATTAGGAATATTGCCACCAGTGGAGTAAAAAATCCAGTGAGAAAATGAGTGAAAAATGCCAAAGCAGGATGTGAAAACTGAAAACTGGTTACTACAGTAAAGACTAAAAGTAATATTTGGCCCACCATGCTTGGGTTTAAAGCACCTATAAAAGCAGCAATACTCTGACAGGGCAGGACCCAAAGAATCCTAGAGAATTGTAACAGTGTCACAGCAACAAAACATGAAAGATACCTAATTTCCTAACTATGAGTTTGAGGATATCCCTTCTCTATATTTTATCACCATCTCCAAAATAATTTAGCTTAACGTAGTTCAACTGGAAAATTAGTTTCAGGACAGGATGCTGAAAAAAGGATCCCTTACAGGTGCCAGGACATGTACAAGTAGATTTTACTGTGCAAACAGTTTCTGACAAGCTTGTTAAGATAACAGCAAAAAGAGATTTTTAAGGTTTCCTTTATCCTTCCCCAGGAGCTGCTGTTGTGCCAAGCTCTCATGCACAAGAGCAGCACAGTGGTGTCAAGAAACTAGAAACCAATTTTAAAACTTGTATGCAATAAAGGTGATCTCTAACAATTAATAATGCTAATAAAAATAGTTAATAAATTCCAGACATGAGTAAATAATAAAAAATACGTGGATCTGCACTTTTCAAATTAACTGCATGGGCTCAACCCCCAGGGTGTGAGAGCAAGCTCCTATGTGCAGGTGTGTGCTTCTGGGACAGAATCTAAATTGTCTGAAGATGGGGATCCACGGTGAGTTTAGGGGCTGTGGAGCACCTGAGACACCTGCACAGAGCCATCAGCTGTGATGTCTGCAGACAGACCTCTGCCCTTCTGGAACAGCAGCAGCACATCCTGTGAGCTACAGTGCAGCACAAAAAAAAATGGCACAAGATGATTATCTTTATGTGACTAAATCACATGTGAGTGTCACTATATTTAGCACTGAGAAAGTACTAGGGCAGTAAAAGTTCAAAGTATTACCGCAGAGAAAATTGTAATCCCACACCTACAGAGCCATCTGTTGTCCTGCTTTAGTTGAAACACAGCCATGCATTGCCAAAGTGATGTGAAAATGAAATGCTGTGTGCCAGGTAAGTGAATTCTGTGTTCATGATGAACAGAAAGTACACAGCAGTTTGCATTAAATGAGGCATAACAGAGTGGGTTTTCTTTGGCTATACCTATTTTGAATCAATTTGTAAGCCACAGATTCATTTACCATTCTAAATTCATGCTGCTAATTGTATCAGGCAATGGACTCACTGGCAACTGCTTTTGATAATTACAATTAATACAATGAAAAAAGGAATAATAAATAGTTATCATCATACTTCTCTGGTGTATTGTTATTTCTTACCCAGCAACTGAAAAAAAACAACATATTGTAGTCCTGGATTATTGCATAGAGCAATAAAAATAATACTTCACATAAGCAGTTAACAAAATGCTATATCTGGAGTCTAAAGATTTAGCCAAAGTTAAAGTGGTTATTATTTTTATTTTCTTGCATTTTTTTTCATTTATTCGCATGCACTGAATGAGTCTGGATGTTTCATGGAGCTACAAACATTTTGCAGTAGTTTTATGCAGCACATACCTTATGCTACCAAAGGCTAAAGAGAATTCTTTGAAATATATGTCCAGTTCCTGTCATGGATCAGTGTGGCAGAGTTCAGCATGGCCAATAGCCGAACACAGACTCCTCAAAGAAGCCCAAGTGAATATTCTTTGGAAAAAGGCCTTTTTAAGCTTAATGTCTATTCAGAAAATTGAGTTAGAGCCCTCAGGAAATGTGGATCAATTTTGTAATAGGCAGTACAATGGGATCTGCATAAAATGTCCAAAGCAGCCTATATTTGATATTAAGATGACTAATCAGAGTAATTTCCCCCAAGGTTTTCTAAGGAATTCCTTGTTTTTCAAATGATACTTTCTACTAGAACTTGCAAATAGATGTGTAGAAACAGTTCTTACCTTTGTGGCAAAATCATTCTCATGCTGTCATACTTTCGTCTTTCCTTTTGCAAATATTTACGCACAATTTACCAAACCTCAGTACTTTGCAAATAATCATTGACAGCCTGGAAAGAGAAAACTCTTAATTATGACTGAACACCCAGAAAAACAAGGTCAAAGTCACAAAACCAGGAAAGTAAAACATCTTGTATAAACTATTCTCTATGTATCATTTCTACAAAGGATTCCATTCCCATGTGAACATCAAAGGTATTCAATTCCCAAAGGTGTTTGAGGATATTAGATGGCTAGAAAGATCTGTGGTAGGAGGAATTTGAACAGGAAACCACCAATAATGGGAGGTTGATGAAGAATATTTGCTTTTTGCTGGAGACTTTTTGGTCTTCTGTTCTTAATTTCTCCTGCTCAGAGGTTTGCTCACTGCTGCACCTCAGATAAAGTCTGTCTCCACTACATCCACACTGTTGCAATATGAGGATAAGACAAGTAGCTATTGATGGCTCACATGTTATGGACCTTCCGAAAGTCCTCATGTCTTGGGAAACACAGTATTTTGAAGAGGCAAGAACCTCTTCAAAGGCGAAGAGGGTTGAAAGAGGGCAGAAATCCACCGATGTGGAACTTTTAGCTTTGCTGTGGAGGCAACAAAAAGTCTGGACAACAGAAGTGCTGAGCAAATGATACCTTTTTTTTTACCTTAGGGAGAATATCAGATACTGTTACATACTGGAAAGGAGAAAAATCTCCATTATTTAGCTAGAGAAAGCAGTGCTAAACCCATACATGAAGTTATTGTGTAACTAAGGACAAAAAAACCCTATTGTCATTTCTCTTAACATATGAAGAGCTGAACACTAGCCTGCAGAACTAAGCTGACAGATTTGTAAATTAAATTTTAACACTACCTGCCCTTCAAGTGCGGACTTCTCATTACTAATTTTTCTGCAACCTGGAATATGCCCATCATGCTTTTTGGTAGTATGATAATTGCTGGAGGTGGGTGAAAAATGTAAGATCTTTTTCCAAATAATAAGGTATAACCTGAATTCTGCATCCTGTTCTTAAGTCCTAAAATCTGTCAGCTCTGCAGCTGCAGAGAGGATGCTGATAATAGTAAGTTTTCAGGAGCTGCACCAAGTAAGTTGTTTTGTCCAGACTTGTCTACTGCATGTAATAAGCTCAGTTCTATAAAAATCAATTCATTACTGGAACTCCAGGAGTCAGGAGGACTGTGGCAAACTGCTAATTAACTTTGCCTCTGAAAAATGCAGTAATAATTGGATCAGGGAGTGATATGTGCATTGAAAAGCAAATGTATCCCTATGAAGCTGTTTGGTCTAAGAAATTTCTTAATATATCAATATTGGTGTTTTGGGAGGAAAGGCAGGATAGCTCATGTGCTCATGCCCTGTTTTTCAACAAAATACACACTATTTTAAACAACTTGCTTTTTCCACTCTTTTGTAGGAAAAATGTTTTACTCTTGAGGGCCTGTCTGAACTGTATTGAAAGGTGATATTCAAGATTATAAGAGCCATTCCTCCTGGAAAAACACACCATTCCAAGCCTCCAGATGAAGGTAACAGAAGGCCAAATAATAAGAAAGTTGTGGAGAGGAAAAGATGGTCAATGAAAAAGGAATCGACCAGAAGAGGCATCAGTAGTTGTTTTCTCTACAACAAAACCTGTTCAATTATTGGGCCTTCTTCAGAAGCAAACTGAAAAACTTAAAGTACCATCTATTTGTCAGCTATTACAGATGATACCATAGGATTTATTTTCATCATGACAGCACCCCACAAGTTTCAGTGAATACAAGGTCTCGTTGCTTAGATGTAATACATTTAATGGAAGTCTAATAAAAATCTCTGGTCTTCTTTCCCTTCCTTTAACCTAGGGAAAAAAAAATAAAAATGGAAGCACACAGGCTCAGAGAAATGAAGAAAATCCCATCAAGCAAGATTTCAGCAGAAAGTGAAGTCCTGTCTTTCCCAACAGGGAAAATTCATTCAATTATGCAAGAAGTCGTTAAGATAAACAATGAGCACAACTTCAGGTCACTCTCTTGTGGAACAAGCCCTGTATTGTTGATGACCATGCATGGAAGATGTCCATCTCCAGTGACCTCCAACATTTCCCACTCTTAGTTCTGTACTTCACTCAGCACCATCCTGCCAGGCTCTTCCACGATGGCAGAGCTCTCAAAGGGTGCTGACACACCTTGCACAAAATATGCTCAATTTAGCAGCTCCGAGACATCCAGCACGCAGCAGTGGCAGTAAGCTAATGGTGCTGCAGACGAGCCCTATTTTCATTTTATCTCCACTGCACACAGCTCAGTGCTGCTTTTTTGTGCTGTTGACCCAGCACAGCCTGATATAGACTTTGCTGTAGGAAAACCCTGTATCTGTAAGCTGAGGTCCTCAATATCCAGTTTTAGCTATCAACTTCTTGATTGACAGGATTGGCTTCTCTAATATAAATCTACTTGAAATATATGCCCACTATAGCCTTAATACCTTAGCATACATTGTGAACTGTTATCAGGAGAGCTCAGCTTACCAAAATTGCAGGGAACTCCCACATTAACCACCAGTTCATGGCAGGAAATACAATATAAAAAGGAAAAAAAAAGAAATCGAACTGTTTCATGACCAACACAGGTCCCATCCAAATGTGGGGCCATCTGACCTTTCACCCCATGCCAGGCCACAGCCTCCAGGGCAGGACACAAAGCCACATCCAATACAAGCCCCAAACAGCCTTCACTACATTTTTCAATGTTTCAATAATGCAGATCACAGACATTTCAGGGAAATTCTCTCTGATCAGCACAGCAGTTCTGAGCCCCACAGTTCTGTGCATTTGCCATGTGCAAAAATGCATTTGGTCTCCAGGGGCTGGAGAAAAGGAAGATCAAAGTCAAGCCCCACTACACAGATCCCAGAGGAGAATTTGTCATAATCCCGTGCTCCATCTTTTACCTTGAAGCACAGAGCAGATGAGAAAGGAAAGAAAATTATGTCTTAATACTGTATGCAATTAGCTATCAGAAGGAACTCACCCAGTTTTTTTCCAGATATTGTATAACTTTTTGGAAGATACAGTTAACCCTCTCTGCTCCCACCTGCTCATTTTAGACATAACATTTAATTACTTTGTGAAGCCTTGATGGCAATCTCTTTTGACAGCTTTGTATCCAGAAGGATTGTTTCCCAGAAGGAGCATTTCCCTCACGCGCATCCATAAAGTCACCACACAGTTCTGAAACCTCTTGCTGGTAATACAGAAGAACAGAAGAAATATTTGGGGAGTAATGGGATCAACACACCTGATACTTTCCTCTCTTTCCCAGATCTCTGCACTACGTTTTGTTGAGTACAGAGGGTTTGTATTTACTCTGTCTGTCCGAATTCCAGTCTGAGTAGAGCAGTGGCTGCAGCACATGATCAATCACAATTATGATGCCCGTACAGTCCAAGTTATGGTCTGAGCTTCAATGCCAATGAAGAATTGCTGACTTGCATTGTATTTCAGAAGAAAGAAAGAAAATTTAAAAAGGGGAGCACAGTACTTGAATTTGAAGAACTCAGATATTTTGAGCATGGTTCATTCCTACCAAACACCTCTGTCAATACCAGAAATCTTTGAAGAGCTGTATTTTCCATCACAAATCTTTTAACATGAAAAAGGAAGAGGCACACAGTACAAGACTGCCATTTAAAGGAGCAAAGACAAAACTAGTGGGGAACTGTCAAATCACAGCATCTTCTGTTTGAAGGCATATCTGCAAAATCAACCTACCTAAGAAAACCGTTTAGGAAGGAAAGCCTTATTTTTCCCCTATTTACAATTGCTTAAGCTTCTACTATGTTTGTACCTGGAAGGATGATGAAAAGAGATCTTAGAATAACATTCTTCAATTTAATTTTGTCAGTCTTTCCACCCAAGCAAAAGACGACTAGATTAAACTTATTAAAATAGCAGGTAAAAAGTACAGAATTTCTTTACCTTTCTGCAACAGGTCAGCCTCAAAAAAGAAAATATTTGAAAGCACATTGTTATAATGCCCAATTATCTGAGAGAAGCAATATGAGGGAGATGCCAAAATCAAGTTGCTCATTTAAGTAATGAAATAATAAGAAGTTGCAAGTGTGACACCAAACACGTCTGTAATGGTCTGGGGTTAATTGCATTGAAGGGAACAGCTTGGGCTCTCCAGTGCTGGAGCTGACAGAGACCACAGGCAGCAAAGAGCACAGCGAAAGGAGAGGGGCTCGCCGGCAGGACAAAAAGGGCTTACATAATGTTTAGGCTCCTGGCAATTTTAAGACAAAAGAATTCAGAGAAAAAAAAGAATTGGCTCTGGAAATTTTGAGGCCAGAAGACATTTGCTATTTTAAGACAGGGCATTTTGTTCCTTTAGAAGTAAGTTGATTTTGTGTGTATGTTTATCAGCCATTTGTATTTTCCTCAATATTCATAAAAAATTCCAAATTGATAGATTTAACATAAATGACAGTAATGTCAGATTAAGATAACAATTATAAAAGTGAGAAAAACAGACAAATGTATATTTACTGACTACATCTGTATATTTATACAGAAGTACTATTTCTAATATTATAATTTTACTTCACATTTCCTTGCATCAAGCTTCAGTCAGAAAAATTAGTAACCTTTCAATTATAACAAAACTGGCTGAAAGGTCACCCTTTCCCCAAACTATGGCTAAATAGATTTAATCTTCTCAGTTTAGTATTACAGCCAGAGCAAAGTGTTTATGATCAATTCAATTAAAATGGTAATTTCAGGGGGACTGGCAGCTCTCCTAAACTGTAAAGAGTTCTAGTTTACTTGAAATCCCATGGCACAAGGTAATAATATGGGATGTTTGCAGTTCTGTCACTGTGGTAATTTTCCATGATATTACATTGAAACACTTGCACAAATATAACTGCTGATAACACATACAAAAAAAAAAAAAAAAAAAAAGGAGATAAAATATTTAATTTTAATGTAAGTATCACATCCCACTGAAAATACATTACTAAGATCAAAAGATAATTACAATATAGACCAGTGAGAGCTCTGTTTTAATCAGAATGAGCTCTGAATCAAAGCTATTCTGCTTGCCAAAACGACTGTCTTGTTGGGTCAAATAAGCTCACACGGCCCCTTAGAAGAAGTCATTGGAATTACATCATTATTTTCAGCTCTTGCAGAGTCTGATAGTGTAGCAAACCCTGAAGCAAAGCTTTGCCTTTGGTTGCAATTATATAAACTTCACAGTTTTTACCACAAGTCCTCCTGAATAGTTTCGTGATAAGCCATAAGCATAAACCAGTAAGCAATTGTTGTTACAGAGATCTATTAATAGATATTTCTGTAAAAAAAAAAAAAAAGAAAAAAAAAAAGAAAGAAAGAAAAAAGATAATGTTGTTCACATTCAGCACTAATGCACAGAGCATTTTAAAGGGAAAACTGCCAACTTGAAATTTCATTTCTTTCTGATTACTTCAGACATACCCAGAAGCTAACAAAAAGAGTGAAGATCTGTATTTTTTTAACATCCCCTCTTCTCCCTCTTCTCTATTTGGCAAATAGTTCACAAATGTGACCATCCCTGCTCAGTTCCCTGCCTTCTTGGTGGGAAACACCTTGTCCTTGTGTGCTCTGAGGCTGGGCACTCACACAGACACTTCCCCTGGTGCAGAAAGCAGCAGAGCAAGGTAGGAGTTCTAAGAGATTGCAGTGAAGACACAAACAGGAGTACATTCAAGGAAAAATCAAAATGATAAATGTCATCCTATTTATTTGCATTGTTCTAGGTCTACCAAAAATACCTTTCAAAAGCAGCATTAGAAAATGAGTGGAAAAGGCTCCTAAATGACAATGAGAATTTTTCAACAATATCTTCTCAGTAATGTGTTTAGAGGTTGCTGCATTTGGAGTTCAGTGAACTAAGGAAGGAACTGATTTTGGACTTAATCCTGAAGGTGGTCAAATGCACTCACAAACGTCATTTTGGAAGCTGAAGCTCTGCCTTGCTTACACTGCAGTCTCTGCTGGGACCAGAGCCTGGCTAGGTGTACCTGCCTCAGCCTTCAGCTGAGTAGCTGAGAGCAGTATAGCTGCAGGAGAAAAAAATTTTAAAAAAAAAAACCTCCGTCTGGACTGCAAAACCCTTCAGAAAAGCAGAGTAAATATTTAGATTGCTGGCTGGCACTGGAATCAGCACTGCCATGGCTGAGAGTGCCAAGCCAAGGCGATGTGATTACACACTGAATGCTCTTAGCAATACAGTGTTCACATTCAATTGGTCTTCATACACCTGCAAACGTAGTGACTGCAGAGCTCACTCAATTGGGACAGAGAGAGGGGAAGCAAAAAATGTAAAGAAATCTGTGCCAGTTTGCTGAGTGAAGATGTATGCAGTCAGCACAGCACAGGAATTATAGAACCTCACCCCTTTAATGGCAACAAACATAGAGGTAGTAAAAAAGGACTTTTATTTTCTGTTAAAGCTCTTAGAAATCTAACCAAGCAGTTATAAATGCAAAAGGCCCCAAACTAACCAAAATGACTATCTAAATATTTTGTTAAATTCAGCAAATCTAAAGCAGGTACTTGCAAGTGACACATTTCACAAATCCTTTATCTGTGCTTTTTAGTGATGACCTGTTTGAATGTCCAACAATCACCCGAGATTTTGGGTATGCTGTTGAGTAAAAGAGACTGATGGGACCTTGGGCAATACACAAAGTAGAACAAAAGGAATAATTACTGTCCAGGTAATATACAAAGTCCTTGGTTTAGGACAGTCACTACAGTTCCTAAAAACACTACTCAGCTCTCAGCAGACATTTGGCTCAAAAGACCTCTGAAATAGGGAGTGTAAGAAACCAAGCAGCTTCAGATTCCTAACCCCATTATTTGTTAAATGCAGGTGCTGAAGGAACTGAAAGAAACACAATCACCTTGACACAATGTACACCAAAGAATGGGCAACTGCAAAATGAACAGCACAAGAGAAAAGCACACAAAGGAAAAATGAACTTACAGTTTCTTCAGGAAGTCTGAAATATTCTTAAAGTAGAAGTGTAGGCACATTCTTATTTAAACATACCCAAAGCAGCAGATCTACATTCAGCATCCTGTCGAGCAATGACAAGAACGGAGCACTGGAGATGAAACCATCTGAAGGACAGAAACATGAAGACAGTGTTGCTTTTGGCACAGAAATTTGGGTTGTCATGTAGTTAAAGAAACTCGGTGTGTTGATGAGATATTTTATGGGGTGTGGTAGTTTTGTGGTGGATGGCCTTGGCTGCCACTTTTATGTACCTGACTCTCAAAGCAATTAAATGACCCCAAAATATTTCTGCACCTCTGTGTTCCTTGATTACAAGAGGATCTGCTGCTATTTCCATTAATACAAATCCTGGGTGCTGGTAAGAACACATGGCTTAGCTTCTAATAGGCTGAAAAATTACAGCAGGAAGGAAGATATTCTTAGACAGATTATAAAATTAAAAAGCTCATGAGAGAGTTTTTTTTAAGTATTTTTTTCTTCCAGAGGGAAAAAAATACCCTCTCTTCTGTGCACCAGGAAGATACAGCTGTAGTTAAAAGCAGAAACTTAAGAATATCTCAGGGTTCAGATAGGAATTTTTTTTCTTTTTTGTTTTGGCATTTAAAGAGTTTTCTTTCCTTCTTTCCTTCTGACAGTAGATTTCTTTGCCAATTTCATTCTTCTAGAGTTTACAGTTCCCGAGGTTACCGTGCTTTCAAGTGTTGTGCTGGGTATATGGATAATTACTCCTGTTGCTATTTGGACTCAAATATTGATAAAGCTTTGACTGTTTTGAAGTACCCTCCATTTATTTTACTGATTTCTCCTCACAGACCTTTATGGAAGTGCAGCATTTTCTACACAGGAGCAGGGAGCTTGACAGTGTAATTTCTGAGATTGTTCCATGTTTGAAAAATCACATAAACACGATCATCATGCTTGCCTTCAGTATTCACCCAGGATTTAGAAAGTTTGCCAGCTGGAAAACAGGAAAAGACAGGACTAGAAATGGATTGAAAAAAAACAAACACTTTACAAGAAAGATTTGCCAGTATTATCCAGAGAGCATCCTTAAATCCCAGCAAAAATCCCAAAACCAAGGCAAAAATGTAATAAAAAAGTGGTTTGACGGAAACATATGGACTTAGGGGATAAAACCCACCTAGTCAATTTGAATTCAAACCAGAATTCTCAGGGAAAAGAAGAGTTATCATTGAGTTCAGGAATAAACACCACAGTTGCTTGTGCTAACAGACAAGCAGGAGATGAGAAGACCCTGAGGAATGAGGAGCCAAGGCAGAGAGGCAGAGGAATTCACTGCCAGCACCAAAACCTAGGGAAGGCAGCTGCCACTCAGCATCCCAGCGTGGATCTGACCTTACAACACGAGGATCAAGAGACTGAAGAGATGCTATATGACTGTTCATGGTGTAGGTAAATTTCTACCTACCTAATGTCATAAAAAAAAATTTAAGAATCTGTGCTTATCTTTTGTTAACAGCAGACTCCAAGCATCTGTAGAAAAAATGTTTGAGTGAATCTACAAATGAAACATTTCAGGAACTACATTTCTGAACCACATACCATTTATAGCCAACCTGGCAACATTATTGTTTCAAGGCAGTCAACTTTAGAAAATATATGACCAGATACCCAAAAGCTCCTTCACTTTTACTTTGTGCATATGGCCTTTGAGCACTATAATTTATGTTACCACTGCTCACTTGTCCAGATGGACTTTTACAATATCATTCTCACAGCTCTCCAGGTGTTGCAAATAAATAAAACACTTTATTTCAGGGAGTTGAGAATAGAGTAGGTACCAATGAAAGTTGCCAATGCACATATTTTAGCAACAGCCATTACAAAAATGTATTGCATTATTATTAAGCATACCAAGTGATTCTGTATATTATTCAAATGTCACACATGACAAGCAAACCACAAAAACTACTTTCAGAAAACTGCTGAAATCAAGTTGACTGCGGTTAATGATTCTGTCACTGTGTCAAATTCAATAAGAGAACTTAGGGAGTTTAGCAACAGAATGATAATTGGCCCACCTTGCCCTGTGAGATACACCGTGCCACCAATATTAACAACAACCAGAAAAGAAGTGTAAAAGATTCAGTGGATTTCTACATGAGTGTAGAAATGCCATCCCTTTACAGAGATTCAGGAAGCAGAAGAGTCTGAGTTTGTTGCATGAATAATTTGTTGCAAACCATTTATGACCTCGAGTCTACAGCATATTAAATATTCACACAACTTGTTCAGAATGAAAAAGGCTGGAGCATGTGAGAAGTGATTCTGAATCCTCAGCAGCCTCACACAAAGTGGGCTCTGCCCACAATCACATATTCTCCTGGACTACTGGGAGAACATTAAACACTTTTGTCTTATTATTTGGGGCAAAACTCACTTTTAATAAAGGGGCTATTCTAATTACTTGAATGTCCTTCTTAAAACATACATTGGTTTTTTTTCCATGAAGGCTCAGACCCACAGAAACTATTTCAGAGTTGCCCAAATCTTCTTGTACACACACCCCAAGTGACTGAATGGGTTGGTACTCTTCAAGTTCTCCAGTCCATACAGTAGTTAGTAAAAAAAATCCAGGATTATTACTGAAATTCACATGTCCATAAAAACAATTAATTACCATTTTTTAACTGAAAAGGCCTAGTGGAATATTAGCAGGCAGAAATGCAGATCAGAGAAGCAGCAAAACCATCAAATGTTTCACATCAAGCCTACCACACATACAGAAACAGAACCATCTGTGGTCCTTCTGATCTGCAGGTCTCAAATGACTGTAATCTTATCCTGAAAAATTCAATTAGTTGTCAATGAAAGTGTGGTTTTGGACAGAAACATGACTTTTGAAAGGTTTAGGTAAAATTAATAACTTACACAGAACTGTAAACTTGATCAAAAAGCCAAATGTTCAAAAGAAACTCAGTGTGCTCAAAAGTACAGGAAGAAAGCAAAGAGATGAGATTCAGCCCTAAAATATATGATTTAACAAAATTTGCTAAAATTAATCTGACACTTACATGCTTTTCCTCTGGAGACTATAATCAACGTTAACTGCCTTTGAATTCTCTGCCCCCATCCCTTTGCAAAGAAAAGACAAAAGCTTAAATCTAAAATGAAACTAGATTAGGAAAGAATAGTTAGGCATATTCTTTCCTAATAGGCATCTAAGTTTGGGACAGAAAAAATCAGTCAAAGCTGTGACATTAGGTATTCAAAAGACAAAACATGAATTAAGTCAATGTTACCAAAGAAGTGTTAATGCCATGCACTGTTGAGCTGGCAACAACTCCTGATGTTGCCATTCCCTTGGCATTTCTAAAATTATATATATTTATATGCATATCTATTAATACACATTTGTAGATATATGCGTACCCATACTAATACAGAGCTACCTATTCATTGTGTCTCAGACCTAGGCTCAAATTTGCAAAAGGACAGTCTTTGTGTCCTAAACCTCTGAGACCTCGTAGGTAGAGAAAGTTTGGCACAGAGCTGTTTATCTGAGGTATCTTCTAAAGAGGAGCACCATTATTATTTATATTTCTGTATTGTGATAAGTGGAAGAGGGGAATGTTTGGGTTTTGTCTTCACACAGAAGACAAAAATAAGCCCTTAGAGACATCATAATCTGAATAGACAAAGGGAAGAAGATGTATCCAAACCACAGAGCAGTGAGACATGCAACATCACTAGCATTTAAAAGTTTGTAGAATAGGGGGTTTTATGGCAGTACAAGAAAACTCAGGTTTTCTTTTAAGAAAAATCATACTTCTCTCAAACAATGTTAATGTTTAACATCAGGCCAGAATTGAATATAATGAGCATTCAGTCAATTGTGTCACACAATAAAAGTGGAGTTTTCTACATTATTATTATCATCACATTTGCCACAGTACTTTTACATACTATGTAAACACAGAGAGCTGGCTTAAAAGAATCTCTTTTTTGTCCCATTAAAAAAACATGTTTACCAAGATTATTGTTTATTGACCAAATTAAAAATTGTAATCATTATAATTCCCCTATTCCAGTGCCAAAAATCACATCACATTGTGGGTAGCATGGCAATGTGTCTTAAAATATTACTTCTATTTTCTTAGTTCTATTTTGTATTCATGTAAAGAAGTCTGTCCCTGTAGGGTGCTGCTGTATTTGAAAAGAAATGGTAATTCAGGAATATTGGAAATGAGTAGATGATTCACTGAAGATATTTCCTCACCTACTTTCACTGTATTACACACTTAATATTCCTGAAAGAGGGGGAGAAGTATCCAGGACTTAATGACTGTACCTGTTCAACCACAGCGGAAGTTTTCTCACAATCTAACAACGACACTGCAATCAGGATAGAGGTTTTTCTTAAACAAGGCTGTAATTAAACCTGGATGCCAACATCCAGTCCTTTTAAAATATTCTTGTATACTGCCTGTGGTTACAAGCAGGGATTTGGTATTTCTCAACTTATCACAAAGGACACACAATAAAACTGTGTCTGAGTATTTTTTAATTTTATCACATTGGTTTGCTACTTTTAAGCCATCCTGTGTTCTGAAATGGTTTCTGTGGTTTGGCAGGGAGCCTTTACAAACACAGCACCTACAAATTGGCCCATTGTTGAAAATACTTTCAGTGATTCAGAGTAATTTCTTCATTTCTGGGGAGGATGAGAATGGAGAAGAAAATGCACTTATGCTTTCAGAACAGGGATCCTTCAATCATTTTTAGCAAATCAGGAATGACATTGTGTTTAACTTTTATGGTGCAGTATTGTTCTCATTGAAAGGATGATAACAATATTCAAGCCATCCTGGCTTCACAAAGCATAAAATAGTCCAATGGCTGCATTTGGCACAATGCTCATTGCAGCAGCATTCACGCACAGGGGAAAGGCATGATTTTCCAGAGTCATTTGGGAATGTGACTTCTGTCAATTGTGTTAAGTGCCAAAGATGTCTTCATACAAATGTAAAGGTACTCCTTTCTCATTTTTAAGGGTTCTATGGATGGGATCACACAACTGAGACCACCACAACACAGCATCCATTCTGAGCTTCCTTTTTGCTTCAGGGTGGTTGGACACACCAGACACATGCACATGGAGATCCAGGACAGGGTTGTAGGCACACTGTTCCTAAAAACTCACACCAGAAATGATCCAGCTCTTAACCTGACTGTTGTACTTCCATGAAGATCTCATTCCCAAAGCAATTCCTGCACAGAATACAACAGTGAATATGATACATGAGCTCTGCAGCCTCCCAATAAACCTTACAGTAGGACGTTTTCAAGGAATTATGCTTTAGGCAAGGCCTGTCTGCTGAAGCCAAGACAATACCTTTAACATTTTCTAACTGTTCCTTTCTCTCTTCTAAGTTGCTGTTTCTCCTTGAGACTTTACAGTCCTGGGGACAGCCTCAGACTCTTCTCCTGTGGTATGTTTATTCAACACAGAGACAGTTGCAGCATTGTGTGACTTATCACAATGAACCCGCAACACTTGCATGTTAAATATTGACTTCCAAATAATCACAACAAGCCATTCACTGGGAAAAGAGCAAAATAAATGGGAAAAAAAAATAAAACAACACTCAAAAAGCAAGTGATAAGCTGTGTGAAAGCATTATCTCATCTCAAAGGACCATCCATAAACAGAAAGCTAAATTCATCACTTGTTCCCTGAATTAGTGGCTCAGGTCCAAGAGATAAATTAATCACATTATTCTAGAAAGAAATGAGGAGTCTCATTTCAAATTTCAGACAAAGGATCAAGAGCCTTTTACTTATGGATTTCTCATCTTTACCTGGTTTCACAGTAATTTCCCAAGTTAAAATTCACTGAGGACAAAGGAAACACTCTCTCTTATTCAAATTAGCCTTGAGACATATTCTAAACACATAGTATCCAATCTTATGACCAGCTAGCTTCTCATTTCCTTCATATCTTTGTGCATCACTGGCACTAATGGTATTAGAGTGGTCAAAAAAACTGCTTGGTGGAGTGGGGCAGCTCTGGAGACCATGGCTGTGTTGGTCTTGGGGCTCAATTCTAACTCAGCACCTAACACTGAAGGGAGGACACACATTTGCTGGTTAGGCTGAAAATGCATTTAATGACTTACTAATGCTATTACAACCATGAAAAATGCCAAGGTTTAAGTCAATAGACAAAATAGAATAAGAATTTTGCAAAAAGCTCAATTTTTACTCTTTCATCAGAAAGTAGCAAACCACAACCTGAAGTTTACTTGAGTTTGAAATAAAAACAAGCCATGCCTTTTTCCAGGACATATCCCCTTTCACCACTAGTTATGGTCAACTTCCTCACTTCACTGTAGGGGGTTCTGCCTTCCACAGCTGGCAAACAGTTTTAGAAAGAAAAGGGGGGTTGGTAGGGAACTTCATATCCTAACCAGTCACTCCACTAGAGGCAAGGAAACTACAGAATATAGTTAAGAAAGAGAAATAAACTAGATTTATGCTGAGCAGAAATATCACTCTGTGGTTATCCCATGTTTCCAGTGATATTCCAGCATATTTCCACAAACACAAGAAAGCGTTCAGACAAACATGAAGGAAGGAACTGTTTCTCTTCATTGAGAATCTGTTCCTGTTCATGCATAGTCACTGATATACTGGGGATTAAAAAAAAATTTACACTTGTCACCACTGCAGGAGAATTGGTCCGGAATCTCCAAATGGAAGGAAACCCTGAATGTTTGGTCCATGTTGTAATAAATGTACAGTGCCAAAACAGAAGTGTGATTGTGTAAGGTATGTGATTTGTAGTCACAGAAGCACAAGCTTGGCCAAATGTGTCACAGGCATTTGTTTTGTTACCCTTAGAAGGGTTAAAAAAATTATATAAAATATGAGTTTCCAAAGCAAGTCTCACTGTCCCTGAGCTGTTTCACTGACATGGTGTGCCCCACTGTTCCATGTAGACTTTCTAAGTTTCTCAGTGCAGATTGACTGGGGCAACTGGGAGCATGAGATTCTCTAATCCATCCACTTTCTTGACCACTAAACTGACATATTTCAGTCTGTTAAGGAAAATCCTTATTAAAGTACAGCACCTGTGCTGAGCCACGGCATAGAGCAGCTCTGTGTCCTGGTGCTGGTTATCCACTGTCCTGCTCCTGTCACTGCCTTTGGAAGCCTTTTCCAATGAACTTCTGCTCAAGTAATCACTTCGCCAAATATCAGTTGTAAAAGAGCTTGGTTTTTAACAAAAGGTCAAACAAAATTGCAATGAAGACCCATGGGATCCTTGCAAAAGGTCACTTAAGACAAAACGGATTCCCAGCTGAAGTACAGGTTTCACCAGAGTGTATACCTTCTGTGGGCTACTTTTCAGAGAAGAACTTTAATTCAGAGTCAAAATGAATGATTATAATTTTCTGTGCACAATCATCCATAAATGAACAGTCATTTGACACCCAGTAAATGAAACAGTCATGTCCAGCTATATGATGTGCAGACAGTTACTCAGATTTCCAAATAAAACACTCTATTCCACAACTGCATTACTTAGGCTGGCAAATAAAGTTACAACATGGTGATACAGAGCTGTGGAGGTCTGTTTGTACGAAACTTTCTAAGACCTGGTCTCAAGAAATGTATTTTCAGTTCTGTGTTTGTTGAGCTGGATAAGCATTTCTCAGTAAATAATTTACTTGATTAGTTTAGGGCCATCGCTAGTTTACAGAATTTCTTTGTGCCGACTTCTTTGGCCACTTTGCTCATTATTTGAAGTTGCAGAACAGATGGTTTGTTCACATATATTTGTGCATAATGATTGCTCATAAACACTCTGTCCTGGATAGTGCTTTGAATACTTGCTATGCAGGCTGTGTGACCGGATTTTTAACTCACATAACACATGGGCTGGATTCCCACCTCACTTTTTTTTCATGTCAAATAACTAAGTGTTTTCCCAAACCACACAGTATCTTCAAAGAAGTGAGGGGCAAGTGTCTGGTTTAAAACAAAGCTTCTCAAAGATATGTGCACCTTTCAATTTCTGAATAGTCTACCTGGAGCCACAAAAATTCAGATATTTATGTACAGATAATAAACATTTGATGAGAAGGAAACCTGTATACTAAGGGATTGATGAAAATATATACTAAGCAAAATAAGACTCCAAAAACGTTTAGAAAAAGCAAATAAATTGATTAAAGGTGCTCACAAAGCAGGCAAAAACTAACAAATGTTTTATTGTTGTCAGGAGAGAGTCAGAGCTTGTCCAACAGATTGCCAGGCTCTTACCTGGAACAATGGCAGCTCTCTTAGATGATGATGATGAAGAGGCCATCAAGTGGATGTCATCTGTTTAAACCAGGTAAGAGTTTGGGCAAATTAGCTGTTGTTGAACCAGATACAAAATCAGTGTAAAAAACCCCTAGCAAGCAGGATTCCTCAATAAGTCTCACTAAGGGCAAACAACAGTGATGCAATCATTTTACTGCTAATGATGTGTTTATAGATATTTACCTCTGCAGCAGTTTCAGCAGCTGTATCTCGAATTGCCATTAATGCCTTTCTTCACTGATTAATAGAGTGAAGCTATTGAGATGTAGGATTTCCACTCGTTTTTATCCCAGTGTAACATTGCCATCTACAGGAAGCTCTCCCTTACTTGGAGACTAATTTTACAATCACAGAATAGGAATCACTGAAGATGAAAATTTAAGTGTCCAAAATTAGCTCTGTTTGATCAGCCTGACAAACTGCTATTTTTAAAATTATCCAGTAATAATATGGCTCACCAACAAAAGCAGTATATTAACCTACTGCCTGGCAAGTTATTAAACTGAGGGATTGTCATTAATCTAGTTGAATTATACATTAGGACAAAAAGAAACACTTATTAAGGACAAGGGGCTTCTGATTTAGTTACTCATCATTAGTTGACATGTAAAGTTCTCATACTGCCACACAAAAATTTTACAATTTTCTGTTCTACAGACAATTCAGAGAAGCCTTTCTCAGCATCTGTCTTTCTTCTCAGCTTTGTAAAAGGACTTATACAACACAAAAAATTTTTCACCATGGTAGACTCTCGATATCCCTTCACAAGTACTAAATATACTGCCCAGAAAAGTGAGATACGTGCAAAAAGGCACATATGCAAGAGCTTCATTTTAGACATCTGCCTAATTTTAATATCTGTCTTACATACAGAATATTTGTGACTTTCAATATGGCATCAATTCATTTAGAAATATCAGTCTTCTAGAGCAAACTCTAAAGACAGTTTGACAACTATTAGCATCCTTCTAATGAAAGAAAATGTGTTTAGTACTGAAATGCTGTATCAGTCGATGAAGTACCTCAAGAAACACCACAAGCAGGGTGATATTTTATGTAGGAACACTGAATTAGGGCTGACTCACTGAAATCTCTTAGTGAGACAGGGAAGAAAAACAAAATTAAACAAAGATCAATAAGTAGAGGGGAAAAGCTGGGGAGGTCATAGGAGGCAACCTGAATGAAATAATCTGATGGAAAGTGTGATCTTTAATGTCAGAAAAAGTGGTTATTGACTTTAATTCAGGGAAGAGAGAATGCTGCAAGACATTTTCATTTTTGAGAATTGAAGGAAGAAGTAAATCAGAGGCAAAAATAACCAGCAGCAATTAAGCAGATGAGATCTCACATTTCAGATGGACACTTTCTATGTATGCAGATGAGTAAAAGATTTGTCCATTAGTGCACTGGGGTGGCTTTCTACGTGGAAACCATTAGATGAATTCCTTAATTTACCTAGGAAAAAACCTCACAGCCAGTTGTAAAAAAAAAGAAAAAAACATAACCCAACCAACCAATCAACCACAAAAATAAATCACACTGACCCAAGCTGAACATAGTAGCCAAACTAGAAAATCAATTACACTCACAGCTCTGTCTGGACACTCTTAGAGCAGAAGAGACATTTCTGGAGTAGAACAGGGAAGAAGGGGCAATTTTCCTACCTGCAGAGTCATATTCTGGTTTCAGGTTTCTCTTCTGGAAACTCCACATTGGCCTAGTTGAGATAAACAGATGACAGAAAAAGTTGATTTATTGCTATTTCAGAACTGTCAGTCTTCCATACTTAAGGATGGTTCTGTTATCAGGGAGGTGTCAGCAGTAGGATATTAATATCATTAAGGGAGTTGATTGAGCTGAGGTTGGCTAATACTTGAAGCCTGCAGTGGAGCTGTGAGCAGCCAGCCTCTGTAGCAGTGCTGTTGAGGACACAGATTTATTTCTATGTTAACCTGCCACTGAGCTTGCTCCAGCTGACTCTGTATTGTTGCAAGCAGCTGATATAACACTGCAGGTTTCAGGCAAAGAGGCAGAAGAAACTCTTTATCTCTGCCATGGGCAGGAATTGACAGACATGTTTGCAGAGCATCCCTGGAGTCCTGGGAGCTGCAGCAAGGATGAGATTTGTCACTGCAGCTACTGTGACCAGGATGTTCCCAGGAACCACACCTCGATGACACAAAAAGAAGCCAGTGGCTCTCTAGACATGACTTAGACAACCATAGCAGTCACCAGGTCATGATTTCTGGAGGTGTGGTGGTGACAGTGTTCTTCTCCCTTGGGGAGGCTCTTCTGTTACTAAATTGAAAATTAATTAAAATAATAATAATAATAAATTAGTGTCTTGAGACTCTAATTTAGGCTTGAGGCTCATTGAGTCTTTTCGGGATCATCTTATTGTCCTGCACAACATATCAATTCCTTATTACTAGAAGTGTTGATAGAAAACAAAATTAAATTTCAGGTTTATTTTGATTACAATAATTACAATTTACATGCTGCTTAAGAAACACTAGTTGCTAAGAAGTTTTTGTGCATGAACTTACATTTCAGAGTATATTTCTTGCGGCTGATATATCTCAGAATTTTGAAATTATTTGCAGAAGAAAATAATTTGTGGTCTTTAGAAATTTTTCCAATTTTTTTTAAAAATTCTATTAAAAGACTGTACATCCACACAGTCTAGACATCAAAATGCTTCATACAAGTTAAGGGAGTTATAAAATCAATGATTATGATACAGAAGGGAGGGGAGGAAAATTAAAGCTATTAAAAAAAAAGAGGGAACAAAGATATTTACACCTTCAGTTCCCTAAGGAAGCTCAGGCGGTGGAAACATCGCCAGAGGTCACAGGACATGGCTGGCACTGGAGTGGTGAGGGGTCCCACTGGGAAGGGGGAGGTCTGTGAGGTTAGGGAGGAGTTTCTGGCACGAAGAGATGAGGGGAAGATTCAACATTTTGGGGCTCAGGCAGAGGCACACATCTGCTGCATGGATTTCAATGACTTGCAGCAGGGAGGCAAGAACAGCACCCTCTGAGGAGGAGAAATGAGGCTGATCCTTGCACACATTACCAGCTCAACCCAGCATGTAAAAGGGTGCCAATTTTTACCCAAATCTGGCCTGCAGAGGCTGACTGCTGGGATTTAGTACAGAGTGGATCTCATAAAGTCCACGGAGCTCACACAATTCTGGTGAGTTAGAGGCAGTGAGATGTCCTTGCCAATCTGTTGCTGCCTCTGCCCTGATCCCAATTCAGCTGCTTGTAAGTCACAACAGGGAGGCAGAATAATGGTTCTCTGACCACTGTAACCTTGGGCAGTTAGGCTGGGATATGGGAAAATTACCATAGCCAGGGCTGTGATAAATGCCTGTTCTTCAATAGGCAATGAATAACTCTGCATTAGAATTGTAAAGTATAAGATATTTTACAATTTATATTTTACATAAAATATGAACTTCTACTGGACCTGTGGGAAAAACTTGCAAAAGCTTGGTTGGCATTCACACTGTTAATCCCAGAGATGAATTGGACACCATTAAATAGAACAAAAATGTTTCTGAATAAATAGTTAAGGCTAATGGCTTTCTATGCCAGAGAGGAAATAAATTATCCAACACGAGATGTTGTATAGGCCATATCACAGAATTATTAAATAAAATAAGTGATTAAAGAAACTGATCTAGGAAAATGATATAGTATCTAACTGTATTTTTGAAAAGAGAGGGGCTAATTAAAGGGGGGACATGGGGTAACAACAAATATTTTAAACTTGATTGCTCTTACTGGGATCAAAGACATCCTTAGCTGATGAGCAAAAGGACAGTCCGAAACAGAAGCCCTAGGGAGCCTAAAAGCAGTGAGCCAAAGGGAAACTTTATTTTAGTGCCTGTGGTGAGCAGAACCTGCCCTGTAACAGATGGTCCCTGTCTGCCTTCCAACATCTTTAGCAGCACTAATCTGAGGCACTTCTGTGTTCAACTTGCCTTTACTCTCTGCCTGAGAACTGCAGTGCCACCACACATACACAGCTTCATCACAATAAAGGTACATCCACACAGGCACCCAGGGACACTTTCACAGCACACAAGAAACAGTCCTGGCGTGGTGAAAACACTGTGTCACAGAATCACAGAATGGTTTTGGTTGGAAGGGACCAACAAAACTATATCAGCCCACCCCCTGACATGGACAAGGACACCTTCCATTATCCCAGGTTTCTCCAAGCCCTGTCCAACCTGGTTTTGGACACTTCCAGGATCCGGGGGCAGCCACAGCTTCTCTGGGCACCTGTGCCAGAGCCTCACCACCCTCACAGGGAAGAATTTCTTCCTAATATGCAAACTAAGCATGTCCTCTTTTAGTTGCACAAGTACAGGTGGAAGGAAAAGGCTCCAGCAAGACCCTGTATACAAAAGATTGCCTTGTCTTTGTTTCAGGAGATTTAGGCTTACCCATTTTCCTTTGATAGCGATGCATTGCACAACTGTGCAGTTTTCTGTCTAATCAATGTCAGTCCCCTAGAAATGTTAGTCCCCTCAGCAGCCGTCAAGGTGGGTGATTTCACAATTTTAAGTGTAGGAAGTGTGATTCCAGAGACAAAAAACAGCCATTCTTTCTCTGTGCCAGACAAGAAGAGCAATGTTCAGCCTTAGGCTGGTCTTGTAAGGAACATTTCCAGAGCTCTCACTCTAATCCATCTCCTTCACAACACAGCAAAATCTACATTTACAGAACTGATCATCTAAGTGACTTGTCTGGGTACCTGGAAGTGCAATTTGAACTCATCCTGTGGAAAAAATAGCCCAGAGCCACAGGTCCTATGCCAGATATGAGACCCCACCTGTATTCCCTCGCTCTGCTGCAAATTGCAATCAATTAGAGATTATTCTGAGTTCATATTTCATATTTACGATTTCCTGTCCTGCCTCTGAGCCAGTTAAGATGAAGTTGATCCAACCAGCTCCTACCTCCCTCCTGCTTGGGGAGAGCTTCCAATCTCTGGCTCACAAAATTTCTTAATGCTGTTACAGGTAACTCATACTCAGCAAGAGCTGGGCATACCAGAGGCCTCAATTAAAGATTCTCATATTTTAATCTCTGGAAACCAACAACCAACTCCCATTTTAAATAAAAGGGAAGGTAACAACTGGGCCCTTGGAGGGCCTCATTAATCCCTGCTGTAACTTGATGCACTTCACATAATATCAGGAAATACAGCTGACCTGCTGTGCCATTACCCAGCACCTCTGAAGGATCAGCATCGTGCCAGCCACTTATGTCACACTGTGAAAAGCCCTCCAATTTCCACATGTCCTGATCCCAACACGGGGACGATGTCAAGGGCTAAATTTCCAATAAACCAGAGCTCTGAGCTGACCAGTGCTACAATATAATATGCATGAAGGTCAGAAGCAGCTGTCACCTCAGATGTGTATTTTGCACAAAGTTATTCTCTTAGCAAAGAAATTCACTACAGTATATTGCTAAAGTGAGGAAAATAACATGAGAAAATGGGAAAAGGCAGTGTAAAAAATGAGACAATCAGGCCAGAGCCCCCAGTTCATTTTGCCTGCATCAGCACGCTTGATCCAACTTGTAAACCAGCCTTAACAGAGAAGCATTCTCCCTGTTTGAATTGCATTAAGAAGTGGAATTAGCTTTATAAATATAAATCAGTTAAGTATAATGCAATATTTATAACATGGTATCTGATTTTTCCCCCTTTAGGATTCCATTTAAAAGGAAATAACAAGGAAACAGCGCTCTCAGAAAGACAGAGGGTTTACAATTTATGCTAATTAATTTTCATATTGACACAAAACTAAACCCTGCATTTTATTTGACTGCAGCAAGGAGGGAAAAAAAAAAAGGCAGATGGAACAAAATAGATTTTTTTTTTCCTGCAACAGATAATTCTGTAAGGAAGTCTCTGTTTTTACCAAACATGTTAATCCTCATTCATTTTTCTATTGCCCAGCATGCAGGTCACTATGCCCAATCCAGTCTCAATCCCTCTCTCAAACCCCCAGAAACAAGGGCAAAAGCATAAGCAAGAAAAATGGTTCAATTTATTTGAAGCCCCGAAAGGCTCCAATCAAGATCAAGTAGTCATTATTCTAGGAACTATATAAAAAGAGAAATAGCTCATCCCTGACCTGCAAGAGGTTCAAAATTTTCCATTAAACCAAATAACATCATTCAAAGTTGGAAGAAAAAATTCTACTGCTTGTAAAGCTAGGAAAAAATTGCAACACCATTCTGTTGCTAGAAAGTCTACTTGGGATTTGGAAAAAGAACTACCAGTTGGCTAATTCCATATATATTCATTGAGGAGTCTGTGCCAAACTCATAATTGCTCTAACTTGCTGAGTGTCACTGATGCTACATCAAAAAGAAACCCAGGCCACAGAGGTTTATTTTCTATTAGAATTATTAATCAAAGACCTGCAAAAACCTGGCATGAAGTTTGCTTCCAACTGTGGCCGAGTCAAATTCCATTTGGCATTCAAACATAGGCATTTTTCCCTTGTCAGTCCCCACATATATGCCCCATCTCATCTGGGCAAGAGTGAAGGTTTGTTTCTACACCACTGAAAGGGATAATATACAATATTATATCTTTGATTAGAGGGTCAGAGAAAAGCTGAAAAGCAACAACTCCACCACACTGACCAACTCAGGCTCTGTCAGCTTTGGCCCTATCCTCCAAATATTTACTCTTCTTTGTTATACTTTAATTATTCATTCAGGTTTTTTTCTGCTGTTAATAGAATTTGCCCATCATATTGATTAGTTTATTTAGTTCAGCTGGATTCACAGTGTAAATAAGATTTTTTTTTTCAATTTAATAACCCCTTTGCTCCACTGACTCCATTTTGATTTTTTCCTCCCCCTAATTTGAATAGAAGCAGCAGCACTAATTACCTGCCCTCGTGTCAGTGTTTCCTCAGCAGTATCCTCCAGTACTGAATTGCTGGTTTCCTTATTGCTGTTGTCATTAGTACTGAAGAACTCTTATAAGGAACATTTCACCCAGCCAGCCTGAGGTTCCTGCAACAGAAAAAGAATAATTTCTTAGTTAGAATCAGGATGCTGTCTATCCTTAATGAGACAGCAGCATGATTAGAAATGGAGATGTTTTCCATTTCCCATCCACATTCATTTAAAACCACATTTCACTGAAGCAAACACAGGCTTATCCTGAGATGCATGTTGTGTCTATTAAAAAAAAGAAAAAAGTGAATTCTTTATCTCAGGTTTGCAGCTTTCTCAAACATCATAAAATCCTAATTCACTTTTCCTTATTTCAATGGGTTTCCCAGTGCAGTTTTTAAGCAGACATGGAAGCTGGATTTATCAATGTCTAGCAATGACATTGTGCTATAGTCCTCACCTAAACATGCAGGATCTGAACTATGCTGTGCAAAGATATCTGCAATATTAACAAAAAGGAGAGAGAGATAGTTTAAAGCACAATAGCAAATCCCTAATCTTAAAATCCATCTCCCACATCTTATCTCACTATAAGAATAAACTGGTTTGGTGGTTTTTATTTTACCAGGATAGCTGTTAAAGAATTTTATTTGATTGAGATAGAAAACAACTATTCCACTGGTTTTCTGTTTTAAATGTTTGCTTTAGTCACTGTGTTGCCTTACATCCTCCCCATTAGTTAAGTCATCTTCAATATTTACAGATAGTTGACTTTGCTAATCCTTGTACAATCTCGTTTTTAAAATAGCTGCCAAATTACTTGGGATGGGAATACTATGAAATATATTTGGCACCATTTTATTACTGAGAAGAACAATGTCAGAAATTTTAGTAGAAAAGAGAAAAACTAAGTACTCCCCCAGGGAAAGGTGGCATATTGAAGAAGGTGACACAAAGGATGGAGATATGGAAGAAGGAAAGAGGGACGGTGATCACACCTGTTGGAGGATGAGGATGACAAATCTGAAGATATAAAAGAACACAGGAATTCTGTTTTCTCCTATTAAAAGGTGTTGCTGGACACAGTGAGCTCGGGACAATGTACTGCAGGGGCATTAATCAGGAAAGATGCCTTAAATGGCCAATTCGAGCATTTGAGGGGAACCGAAACCTAAATGAAACCAAAGGAGATGTGTCCTACAGTGAGAGCCAGTGAGCACCACATGGGCCACTTAGACTGGGCTCGTGGGGCCCAGCAAAACTTGGAATTTTTGGTAGCTGCTTCATAAAGCCCATCCTAGGAGCTCAGATTCATGCTCTTCCCTGGCCTACGAGTCAAAGTCTTGTATGGTTTGAAATCTTAACACAGAGGCACAGAGAGACACTTTCACCTGAATACCTATTCTGAATTCATCATTAGTTTCAAAATTCTTCAGAATTCTTTATTACCATCCAGTTATTAATGCCATATAAAGAGTGTCCGTGACACATTAAGTTTGCCAGCATGGGAGCAAAGGGGTTAATTTGAATGAATTTGTGAAGTGGTTTAGCTAAATTGCATTACATATTTGTATTAAGATTTGAAAATGTCTTGATTAAATTTTCTTTACCTTCCTAAGTGATTTAAGTTAAATCAAATCAAACTGAGGATATTTTATTTCTGACTATGAACGTGGGCACAGAATTTAACAGAGTTTAACTAAATCTCCTTATGAATGACTGAGGCAAAGAAGGAATCCTTGACAATTGCTATGGCTCCCAAAAGAAATCAAGACAACTCTCTCTAACAACACTTCATTCCTTAAGATAGTTAAAATCTGTCTTGTGCATTTAAGCAGGGATAGGAGGGAAAAGAAAATGTAAATGCTTCACGCTGTAACATTATATAATGCCAACCAATATCAGAGGCAGACATTGGACTGCTTTCATCCCATATGGCAAGACAAATGTTCTCCCAGTTTATTATTAATAGTGCTGTGACAGCACTGTGACTCAGCATCAGAAATCATTATTTTAAATATCTTCCACCAGAACTGACTTGGCACAAATCTTTTTGCCACAGAAGGTAGGTCCTGACTAAAACCTTCCACCCAGCCTGAGATGAGCACAGTGATGCAACAGCCTGGTGATCCACATCCACATAAAAATGAAAACGAGTCTAACCTTCAAGGAGCTGATATAGCATTTTGAATTATACATCAAGGAGAAAAATTTAGTGGGTAAATGTTAAAATCATTAAAGTAACTTTTCACTGCAAATAGAGAGTGAATGCCTCATCCCAAGACAGCTATGAGATGTATCAGTTTAGGTTTTTAATCCCAAAGTATGCATAAATCTCTCCAGTCTCATCTCTTGTCATCTTCTTGTCAAAAGAAATTTTGTTTCACTTCCACCCATCATTGCTCCCCATGGTTTCTGAAAACATTCCACTTTAAAATTTTGTCATGGGAAGGAAGAGGTTCCTTCTAGATTTCATGCAGGGTTAAACTACAAAAACCACAGAAGAAGAAGACTTTATTAAAAATAAAAATAAAAATTTTTAAAGAGGCTCAATGCAGTTAGTAAAAATATAAAATCATAGACTAACTGAACACCCTTGATATTTTTCCCTCTCTCTATCTACCTCCATTTTGCTTCCAAAGTCCAACAGAAACTGCAGAGCTTGATGCACATTTTCCCTCATTAGTGTCTGTCCTTCTTAGAGGGAAAAACCCCACCCCACACCAAATGACATCCATCTGAAAGGACTTGACAGTTTCAGTTACTTTCTATGTGTTTTTTGAATTGCATTGTGTTTTATGGGATTCTTTTGCAGAAGGCAATACACACATTTATTTCTGCAGGAAGCATGTTGGTGGGAGGTCAGGAGTAATTTGATTTTATAAATGCACATAAGTAGGAGCTGGCAGCACAAGAAAGGTCTATGTTTATTAGAGAAGGCATGAGACATGCACAAGATATAAATATAACCAAGAGCTTCTCTTCATTACCTGTGCTTGTTAAATCGCAGTGAAAGATCATTTCCTACTGCAGATCCAGTTGTTTGAGCTCCAGCAGATGGGATGTACTCTCCTCTCAGCTGCATCCACAGGGAAGGAGCCAGTCCAGTGTGTAAGGTGACAGAGCAATGGACTGAGCATCTTCTACTTCGTTTCAGCAGAAATCAGACTTGAAGGGATGAGACCTTGGATAAAATATTGCTCATCACCTGACATTTTATAGAGTGTTAGAAAAAGAAAAATATTTACAAAGGGAAAAAATAAAATAATAATTTTGCTCATACTAGTGTCCTAATATCCATATGAAGATGGACATTAATTTGGCATTCTCTAACATCTGCAACTTCAATCATCTATCACTGTTGACTAGGATTATTTATTTATTTTTAATTCTTTGAAAATAACTCTCAAAAGGGCATGAGAGACAAAGTCTGTCTTTAGATTTCACAGATACTTGCAGACAAAAGAAACAATGAATTTGGTTCCCCTGGGCCCCCTCAAAGGTTTGACAGGACCCTTTTATGCCTCACTTTTCATGTCTCTGCCTCTTCCTGGTCCTCAGTTCCTCTCTTTAGGATTTTAAAGACTATTTCAAATGCCATTATCAAATAACATTAATTCCCAAATTCACACACTATTTAGATCTATTCATTCTCTCTGTCTTCACATCCCAGCCACTGTCCTAGGATGTTACTCAGCTTTTTCCCCACAGCCCCAGCCTAACACCTTGTTCCCATCTTTGGCTCAGCCATGTCGAGGCTCCCTCTCCTGTACCCAAACCTTTACCAGATCAGTACCTGTTCTCCTTTTGCCCCTTCATTTCCTGTCTTTTCCCCTTAATCTCTCATCTGATGTCAGTGAAAGAATTGGCTTCTCACTTCTCCTGGCTTTTCACTTCACTCTGGCATGAGATCACCTCTGTAGCCACTCCTGCCCGGAGCTCCATACTCTCCCTTCCTCTGCTCTCGACCCCTGCCCCATCCCTTTGAATTTTGGTGCAATGACTCCTTCTCATGCTGCTTGTCCTGTGGGATGGACAGACAGGAATTCCATTTGGATTGCATTTTCTCACTGGAAAAATGCAGCCCAAGAGGTTTCACTGCTTTTCCATTTTTCTTGAATTTTTTGTGACACTGATTTTGAGACAATTTTAGAAGTAGGCGTATTGTACATCATAAGCACACAAGAGCTCCTGGCTGCAACCGAGCAGAAACCTCCTACATCTCACAGGTGGTTTGTGAGCTGCAGATGGAGAACTTCTGTGCAAAAAAAAAAAACACCAAAAAACCAAAAACAAAAAAACCAAAAAAACTTTAAAAAAATCATCCATCCTTATTTGTCCTTTCATTACTATTGGTTCTCACAACTTCCTCACATTCTTTGCCTTTCTGAGCACTGCAGAATTGCATTCAGCATAAAGAAAGCTTTCAAAGAATAACAAGCTCTCTTTATTTTGCAACATTATTCTGACTGCTTCCAAACTATTTATTTCATTAATTTCCATCTTTCCTATTCTCCTTTGTGCTGTTGCAGAAAAAAATTGGTCCTTGCTTGGCAACAGCACAGAAAATAGTGGCCCAAAGGAGCTTCTGCAGAGGGTACTGTACTGTGCCAAGGACAAAGCAGAAAAGGAAGGGAAAGGGTATAGAATCACAGAACCATTAAGGTTGGAAAAGACCTCTAAGATCATCAAGTCCAACCTTTGACTGATCCCACCTTGTCAACTAAACCATTGCGCTGTTGTGTCCAGTCATTTCTTGAACACCTCCATGGTGGTGGCTCCACCACCTCTCCGGGCAGCTCATTGCAGTGCTAGGCCACCCTTTCAGTGAAGAAATTCTTCCTGGCGACCAACCTGAATCTTCCCTGGTGCAGCTGGAGGTTATGTCCTTTTGTCCTGCTGCTGGTATCCTGGGAGAAGTGGCTGACCCCCACCTGGTTACAACCTCCTTTCATGTATGAATGAAGAAGAAATCTTTAACAGCCTAATCAGACACAAACTCACCAAATTTTACAATATAAATTTGTAATGATTTTCACAACCCACTAAGCTTCCAGTTTTCCCTGCTGAGGCTCTGCCTTAAGGACCACTTCTCTAACCAACAAGTCTTTTAGCAATACCACTTTTAAGCTTTTGCCCAGCCCTGCCAGATTCTCACTTCCTAATAGTGCATTAAAGTAAGAGCTGCTGTAAAGCACAAGATCTATCATCTAGTGGACCATGATATCACAGCCTGTAACACTAATTAAATAAATAAAATTTACTCCTCACTGCACTGGGGAAGTGCTTGACTGAGGTTTACGAAGTCATGGACACCATTTGACAAATGTGAATGTGGAATCTTTACTCACCAAACTCCCACCAGCAGAATGAGAAACACACTGGCAAGAGATACTTGGATAAAAGCAGGTCCTTTTTTATGTGGCTGTAATTTGTTGACACAAGCTTATCAAAGCAAACAGTAACAGCAGGTTTAAAAATGGATTGGGCAAGTTCATAGGCGATCAGCTTAAAAAAAAAATTTAAAAAAAAAAATCAGTGTTTTTCCAGCTAGCTCATCTGCTAGCTTCAGGAAAAATTAAAGGTAAGAAGAAAAGGCCATTTATCTTTAAACTGACTTCAAATTTGCTTCTAATCAACTGGGAACTTTGTTTGTTGTATTTAAGAAAAAAGAAGACGCTAATTTAGAAGAAAAATAAAAATGTATTTCAAGTCCTATTGTTTTTGTTCATTTTCATCAGACTTAAGTACTTAGACTCTCAAAAGGACATAAAACAGTGAAAATGGTACTCATGGCAGATGAAAAACGCACCCACTGCAATTATTTTATAATTACGCCCGGATGGTGTAGCATTTAGAAAGAGTCAACCTATCAGAAAAATCCAAGTCTATAAACACAGAGCTGGATTTGCAAATGTTCTGCTTGTACTGTTAATGAAGGAGAAATCAAAGGGGAATAGGATGCAGAAATGTTATAAGCCTGTACCTTGGACATTTCTCCTTGGCGATATCACATTCTCCCCTCAGAGAAACAGCTCAGAGAGGTGGATGTGCAACAAATAGAAAGGACAGTACACAGGTGTTTGTTGCTCTGGTTTCAGGGTCCAGCTGTGTTCTAATACTACCTGCAGTGTTTCACTAACTGCTGCCACTGGACCAGTATTTGTGTCCATATCATTCCATGCTGTCTAGATAACAAGTAAAACTCAGGGCATGGTCTGGGCATTCACAAGGAAATGAAAAGAAGAACATGGGCATTTAACCTGACCCTTTCCATGCAGCTGTAACCTCTCATTAAGCAGCAGCCTCAAACAGGCCAAGTTTTGAATCATTGCAGTGTCCCTGTTATTTGAGGGGCTGTGAATTTGCTGACTGATCCCAGCATTCCTCACTGTTAAAAAACCAGAGAATTTTAACAAAAACAAGTTCAGCTCCCACTAAGGACAAAGCAAAAGCAGCCCTGCAAAGATTTAGAAGTTGTCAGCCATTGTTTAGGAGTAACACAACACCGGTGTCAAATAATGTTCAAAACAAAATACATGATGGTAAAAGCACAGGTTGTATCTTGAAATTAACTCTAGAGCTGGAGCTCTCAAATGGAGATGTTTAAATTACCCTTTTTGCATATTTTGTATATATCAACTTGAAGAAACATCCATCCATGAGTAACAGTCTGGAATACTGACTTGATATTCTTTTTACTTATATTAGTGAAAAGTAAATTTAAATCAAATAAAGGGAGATGTGAACTTTAGACTCACCAGGTTCTCCACAATGAGGCCATAGATTTAAATAGGTGATACAAAAACAGAGAGATGGTTAATTTTACATCCTACTCATGCATGAAACAATTTATACAAGGAAGACCTCAGCAAACTGACGTGGTTTTGAGAAGTTCAGTTAACATTTCATTTACATGCAGAGCTCATCTGGGCCTTCTATACAGGGGATATTTTGTTATAATGCAAAAATATGGCTAAAAATACTTTCAATCCAATTCTAATTTGTCTTGCCACACAAAAATAGCATGCAGCACAATTAATATGCATAAAACATAAACCCATTAATGGACTGCATTTAGGTGAGTTAAAGGAAGTGAGCCAAGATCATCATAAATCTTCTTATGTGCTTTTGGTGAGACACTGACAGGTAGGAATTAAACATGCAAGGAACTTTTATTGAACTGTCCAGATCCTGTTTATATTCAATCAAAGTTGCCCACTTTATCACGCTGCTCTTGACATTGCTGCGAAATAGAAAACAGCTAAATCAGAGACTGTCAAACTGAAGTAACTGTCAGGAATTAAATGGTATTGCTGAATAAAAGCCATAATTGAAATGCACACACACCAAAAAAAACCCACCCAATCCTCTAAAACAATGTGGGAAACTTTAGATGACATTGCAGAGACATCAAAAGTCCCTGATACAGCAATAGAATTGAGCAGATTGTTTGGGCAAAATGTCATCATTGGAGCTTTCTTGTGCCTTATTACACACAGACATCATCTGGGACTCCGCACAGTGCTGAATTACTATTTACAGCAGTTTGACCTTGAACACTACAGTTGCATTAATACAGGCCATCCAGCGGAACTGATAGATAGTTACGAGGTCAGTGAAAATGTATAACAGATTTTTGTATTCAAATATGAAAGAAAAAAAGTAGAGACTTGTATAGCTCCTAAAAGGAAGCATCTGTTCATAAAACACCTGGACTAACAAAGGGCAGCCTTTTCTACACAACAGTTAAGATGCAATACATTATTGATCAAGCATTGTAACAAGTTTAGCACCCTTTCAGAGCTCTCATGATGCTCTAATTATGGGATGTAAATTGGAATCTCTAAAACATGTGAGTTTCCTGAAGTTGAAATTTAGCCACCCTCAAGCATGCTCGATTAACTGAGTGACAAAGAATTGCAAGCAGGAGTTTAAAATTCAGTATTCATTCAAAAGAAACCAATTTGAGAATTTCAAATACTCCACTAACAGCAAGAGACTAGCAGTATATAGGCTGATTATTTCACATCCTAAAGCTTTTCTCACCCCCACATTTATAGAGACATCTGCAAACGCTAATAGAGTTCTCTCTAGGATGGGGATCATTAAGTCAAAGTACTCAAGCACAATGGGCAATGAAAGATTGAATTGGTTAGTGCTCATAACAATTGACAATGATGCTAATATATATCAGTTCTTCACTGAATTTGTGCAGCATATTAAACATCTGGAGACTAGTCCCTGGATTTTATGCAATCACTATAAAACTTTAAATAAATACTCACTAACATACACATTTCAAATATATATCTGTATCCTGTTTTTCATTATCTGGAATAGCCCGTAAAGAACTTGGGGAATCAATAGGAGAAGAGAATAATGAGCATTTTTCATCCTGTGGGCAGCCAAAAAGGTGGTACAGTTCTGCTCCTGCTTCTGATACCACCACCATGTCCATTTGAGAGTTGATGTGACAGCAGTAACATTATTGGGAGATGGTCACTGATTGCTAACGAGTTCAAGAGTTCCCTCCTCAAAGTGTTTTTGGTAGGGAGGTGAGAACCACTGAGGAGAAAATCCCCTCGCTCTGTTGGTGTTTGGTCACATCAAAACAAAAATCATTGGAGGGTTTCAAGTGGAGAATAAGAGCGAAGGTTCCTGTCTCACCTGAGGTCTGAGAGCAGCCTGCAGCAGATGCTTGGGGAACCAGGTAGCTCCAGTGCACCATTCCATCTGGTCATGCTGGGAAATGGCACCCCGAGTTCATTGTGTGGTCATTCTATTAACAGAATGCAAAATAACACTGCAAAGGGACTGCCTAAAGCCTTCCTCTTCAAGCAAAGCTCTTCTACTCTTCTTGAGACGTAAGGGCTCAGTTTTCCTGCACCCTGAGGAAAATATATCCTTGATTATGGGCGCAAATACTATTATGGGTCTCTCTCTCACCTATTTGCCTTCAACAGGCAGAACTAGAACCCAAGCCAGACAGAACTGCAGAAATTGCATGTCAAATTCTTTTTTGAGCCAAAGCTCATAATTTGTTTATACATCTACATCGATGGAACTGATAACTTTCCTGCACATGCACATGATTTTATTTTCTTTTTAAATAAGAGCATTTTCATGAATTTGAGTCTGAATGCATTACTAATTGTGAACATATATTATCACTCATCTGCACAGGAAATTTTGGGACATACAGTGTTCTGCAAAAAGCTGAGTACAACAAGATGATGTAGTTCTGTTTATTTGCAACATCTCTTTGTATTTCTTGGGGTAAAGAACCTGAGTATAATCCAACATATTTACTGAAGAAAGGTACTGACCTACACCACTCATAATAAAATTTAAGTTGTTAAAACCCCTCATTTAATCAATACGAATAACATGAAGAATGGGCTTATGGTTTACCCTTGTATAAAGACACTCATGTTTGTTTTTTCTCTTCAAACTATGTAATATAAAAGCATTTCTTTCTAATAAAATATTTCTTTGTCAGCCTTTCATGCCGTCTCATATAATTTGTCAGTAAGAAACAACTGCAGTAGGATTAGACACCTCAAAAGACATAGGACAGGTTTTATGGCATATGGCAACAGACTCTTGTGTCTGTTAAGAATAAATAAAAGTATAACCTACTTCATCATGATTTTTCACTGGCTGTGAAATTATGCATTTCTTTTTAATCCAGCAAAAAAAAATTGGAACATTTCTTCTCCATATATTGTTGTCTCTCAAGATCAGCAGTTATCCTTTTCACACTGTGATGGATTCTGCACTGGATTATAAACCCAACTATATCTGCTCTCCAGTTTCCTCAATATTACATTCATTGTATTCCACAGCATGAACTCACAGTCAAGATCCTGAATATTGCTCCATGATAAATATCACAGATGAAGAGATGGTCCAGTGCCAAAGCTATTTTCATGGCGCTGGCACATCTCCTGAGCAATGTGTTTGGTAGTAAACACTATTTCAGTTGCAAAAAGTTCTCAGGCACTGCTGTAGCATTCAGAAAAAAAATTTTACAAGTATTTTAATATACTTCATGGGGTTTTTTTCCTCCAGCAGCTCTTTCTACAAATCAATATTACTCTTTCCTTCCTTGAACATTTTTAGGAGCAGGGGTTGATCGTGTCAATGCTTACACCAGTGAGAAGTTCAGCTGCAGCAGTGCCCTGTTATATTCAGCAGTACTACACATACAGAGAAGTGCTGGCAAGGCTCATAGCCTTGATGTATCAACTCAGCTCTTCCCTGAAATACAACCATCTCTGGGGTAAAGCATGATAAATATTCAACAGCACAGGGAAACACTACACTGCAGATTTAAGACTCAATCTGGCAAATACTTACACAAGAGTATATTTTCTTCACACAGCTAAAGAAAAATACTTATATATATAAACGTATTCATAGGCACAAGATTGCAGACTACGGGACCCAAGAGAGGAAGGAAAATGTAGGAGAAGGCAGAGGCAGCCTTTCCAGTGCACCCCAAGGGCTTCAGTGTGGACTGAATCTCTTGCCAAAACATAGAGAGGATGTAAGTTGGTCAAGCTGGCAGCAGCGGGAACAAAACCATTGAGGAATGCTCTGAACCAGCAGTGGGGATGTCAGCCCAGCACTGCCCATGGTCCAGTGAACCCAGGAGTGTGACTGAGCGCTGCTGGCAGCAAACCAGGCTGTTGGAACATCTGTGCATGAAGACGGAGGGTAACAGGCATGAGTAAATGCTCGTTGCTGACATAAGTTGCAGGATCTGTCTCAATCACGTGTCCCTCTCAGTTTCATCTCTGTCCCAAAATGTGAAAAAATTTTTTTAATAATCCACAGCATCTGAAGCTCTTCAGAAAGCTCAGCTCATGCACCTTTTCACAGATGAGGTAATATTTCTGATCAAGTGTATTTCCTATTTTTCCATAGGAAACTGTAATGTCTTCACCAATCTTCCTTCATTTGAGCACTACAAAAAGAAGCCACTTTAAACACCTCTCTGGCACTGCTTCCCAGAGAAATGCTTCCCTATTTCACTCTTCATAAAGGTCTGCAATAAAGAGATTGCCATCATTTCTAAAACTGTATTTTCCATTTAATAACTCATACAGAGCCAGAATTACAGGAAATGTGTTAATGGATTCCTTTTTTGCATAGCCCAGACTTAATTCAATCTCTTCAGTACACAGAAATGGAAAATTTTTCATTCTCTCTGTTTTGGTTACGTGGCTTAGTGAAGTATAAGATGGTCTCTTGAATCTGCAGAAACTCACTGACACAAAAAGATAGATCTATAATATTTGGTGATCACATACTAGATATACATTGCAGGACAGGCAAATATTCAGCAATAACATGCTGAAGTTGTCTGAATCAGTTTGAAAATGCTGCTTATGTTTTATACTTATGAGCAGTGATGCCCTTTGCTATGACATTAACACGTTTATCTAAAATCATAATGGCTCAGCTGCAATAGTTCTAATTTATTACCGGGAGGGTTGATTTTCAGCAGGTTGGTGGCATTCGTTTTCTTTGGTTTGTTTTTTTTGCAGCTGCCACCCCATCTTTTTGGTTGTATAAAGAAAAAGAAACAATGAAATTGGAAGAGAGCAAAGACTTTGAAAAGGGCAAGGGAAGGAGGAGACCTCAAAGACTTATACAAACTTTCCATTCACAGCCTAATATATCTGGACAAGTCCAAATTAAATAAAACCTCTGAACTTTTAGCCACTTATGCACTGAGTACATTGAAGGTGCTCTTTCTACATTTTTAAGACAAATATAAGCCACATTTACCATTTTGAAAATGAATGTTCACTTCAGTTTGGTTTTTATAACACTAAAAAATTGGGTTGATGAGAATTTCCCCTAAAATTGCCTAAATGAGTTTCTTCTGCCAACAGTGTGCAGATATATTACAACCATCTACCATTAGAGTGACAATACCTGCATTATCCAGTAAAATAATGGGGTTATAGGAAAATCTAGCTTCTGCAAATGTTTGCAACTGGCTCAATAACTCATAGATTTCTTGGGGTTCAGCTTACCTTTATTTCTGTGAGTAATTACCTAAGACGTTTGGGCCAATTTTTTGGGACTTCCTTTTTAAAAGAATAAATATTAAGAACTAATTGTGGCTCCTTAGGACATAAATATTCACTTTTGGAATTAAAAGACATAAAAGATATGCCCCAAATTGTTTAAGATATACATTATATAGTGCAATCTGTTCAATAAAGGGAATATCATCTGCTTCTCATCAGTTTTGACTGAGAAAAGACTTTGTTAGATAGAAAAGTCCCTTGTCAACACATTTTCGAATGAACAGAAATTCAGACTTTTTTTGTCCTTTTTGTTCCAGTCGATACAATGGCTTCATGGGATTAAATTAAATGCAAACTCTAAAAAGGTCACAAACTATGGGTCCAAGGTAGCCCAGATTAATCAATGCACAAAGATCGCACCAAGCGATACCTAATACCCCTGAGCAGTTAAATTTCAGGACAGCCCTATGGATAAGGGTGTAGCTTCTGTCGGGGTGTTAGAAACACTGGAGATACACATTTTCAGACTCCCGTGTGCCAAAGGAGTGCGAAAACTATCTGGTGGCCTGTCACTCCCATCAAAGTCTTCAGCAGGACTGTGGTACCCCTGCAGCTTCTTGAGATATTCTACTGAGAAAAAAGTCTGGGGACAGTTTTTATATATCAGTACCAAAAAAAAAAAAAAAAGATACAAGTCAAAATGAATTGTTATAGTAATCTCTATGGAAAAAATGCCACAAATCATGTAAATACCTTCAACTCTGAGTGCAAATTCTAGACAACATTCATTGGCACAGCAGCTATCCTGTATGGACGCTGTGCTTGGCCCTACGTTCTCAAAAGGTTCACTGTGATGCTGTGACCCTATTAAAGGCTGCTGGTGGACTATGCTGGTGAGGCAGCACCAATCCTGCTGCTCATGGGGACACAAGGAGAGCAGCCAAGCTGCAATTAGAAAAGTGGGCCTTGTTTTATCCACAGTTTGAGGGATAAGGTAAAACAGGTTATGTTCTATCTGTGTCAGGAGGACTTTGCTGGTTTGATATACTCTCATATGTATTTTTATGTAAAGTGTTTCTTTTTAGACCAGTTTTTTAAAAAAGGAGAGTGGCAAACAGTGAGGTGGATCTGAGGCAATTATGTCTCAAACTAGCAATAGGTTTTATCTTTCTATTTTCTGGGTAAATCATTTTCCTCACACTAGGAAGGAATGCCATCATCTGCCAGCAGCACACTTCTAAGGAACAGGGCTACACCTAGAATTTTCTTTTTTTGTTTGTTTTCCAATCCTTTATTTTTCAGGTATTGCATTTATATATTGGAGATTGCACCCACAGGGTGAATCTCCATATGATTCCAACTCACTTCAGGAACATTTACCTCCTTCTACTGTTCCACATAAGAATTTAAACACCCACTGCTTTCACCTGGTACAATTTTGTTAGCTGAAGAAGCTGAAAATATTCAACTTATGTAGGTTAAACTCCTACTCTTCAGATAAAGCCGTGTAAAGAATGGCCATATGGCATATACAGAAGGGAACCTGTCCTGGTTTTAGCTGGGGTAGTTAATTTTCTTTCTAGTAGCTCGTTTGGGGCTATTTTTTGGATTTATGCTGGAAACAGTGTTGATAACTAAGGGATATTTTATTTATGGCTGAGCAGGGATTACTCAGAGCCAAGGCCTTTTCTATGCTTCACCCCACAAGTGAGGGGGCTGGGGGGCACAAGACATTGGGAGGGGACACAGCCAGAACAGCTGATCCCAACTGACCCAAGGGATATCCCAGACCACATGGCAGCATGCTGAGCACAGAAACTTGGGGAAAAATTGGCTAGGGGTGGCTGCTTAGGAACTGGCTGGGCATGGGTCAGTGGGGGCTGAGCAACTGCCCTGTGCATCGCTTGCTTTGTACATTCCAATTATTTGTCATTATTATTGCTGTTGTTGTTGTAATTGTTATAATTATTCTTTTCCCTTCCTTTTGTGTCCTGTTAAACATATTAAATCTTTATCTCAACCCACAAATTTTACTTTATTTTGTCCCCCAGCTGTGGTGTTTTGCTGCCTGTGGGTTAAACCCCAACAGTACCATAGCTTCTCATTTCACATCACTGTACCCTTTTCTTTGCTGGAAATTTTGTCAGAGTACCATTTCACGACTGCTTTCCATGTCTAGGTCTTACATCTGCAAATATTCTGAATCCTGCTACTCTGTTATGGTACTTCCATCCAGCAAAATCACAATAGCCATAAACAAAAATCTTAATTACATTTCTAAGAAACAAGCTGATATGTCACACAAAATCTCAGCATTAAAATTTAGCCTCTTACCTGAACTTCTGTCAGTTTCTATGTTGCCTGACACACACACACACACAAAAAAAAAAAAAAAATCATCATTATAGTGTAATTGGATTTCTTAGGAGGGAGAATTTGCACCTTACCTATTCATTTCCATGAATGAATCTGGAAGGGTTATTATACAGGTACTGTTCAGATGCACAAGAGGGTAATTTGAAGGACTGCTGAAGGAAATTACCCCCTCAGGTGCCTCCTTTTAAAGGAGGAAGGGATGCAAACTTGTCACTGGTGACTGTTTTCCAGTGATGGGTAATTTTCTTGGTCATCGACGGAGACAGAAGCACAGTAATCCCAAAAGCAGCTGGTGCAGCAACTCTGTGGCCTCATGAGGCTATGACCCAGCCCCAGTATGACATTCCTCTGGCCTCAAGACGCAACAAGAAGCAGCACCAAACCCACACATCTTACAGAAAATGTCCTGAAAAGTCTTCAAACAGATAAGAAATTTATAAATATAGAAACCCAAGTTTACCATTCTTTTACTCATCTCAGGTTCACTCTTATGGCTTTCTGTACAGCAGCCTAGACTTCCACTATTAATTAAGTGTGAATCTCTATTCTGGAACTCAATATGGTAATTCAATTTTAGCTGATTCCGTGTAAAATCTATGGGATTGATGAGTATACTTGCAGCATTCCCACCCCCTACTCCTATTTATTCTCAAAAATTCATTTACACATTAAAAAGCCTTTTTCTTTGTGCCTTTGCTACTTCTGTGTCATGGTTTAATAGCTTATTTTTTGTGCTGCAATTGATTACCCTATACAGAGTAAGGAGAGAAAGTTGAAAGCCTCTGATAATGGGAATACTTGTCTAAAAACACGTTGATAGGAAGTCCATCATCTAAACACTAGATAGTCTCATTTTCTAGTAAAAGCTGGATTCATTCTTATGTTATAGTGAGAGAAAAACATCACGTGAAGGGGACTTGTAGTCTAATTAAATGAATATATCAAAAGTTTCTGGTTTTGACAGGTAAGAGATAGCTGTCACTCTTTTCAGCCCTTTGTGAATTAAGCTTCTGTCCTTCATTATCCCAAAAGATTATTATTGCTCTGTTTCTTGTGAGTGTAGTGAGCTAGAACAGCAGAGATAATAGGTTGTTATAGGAAAATTTGGCTTTGACATTTATATGATAAATTTGAAGTCAATTAGAGGGAAAATACTCCATTAGATAAAGTGAGTGTACCAATTACTGCAGTGAAGAGTTATTGCTAATGGTATAATTGAAATTTATAGTGTGGTGGTCCCAGCACTGTAGAATTAGATTGCATAAATGATGGCAATAGCAGGCATGTAAACATTTTTGTTCCTAGTCATTTACGGGCTGAGGATGGAGGGAGTATTTTTCAATTAGGATTTCACCCTGATGTCAAAAATCCACTTCAGAGTTACGGGAAAAGGACTGATGTGAGACACTCCCCTTTTTCCATAAGTTCTAGCAAGAGAAAAGAAATAGCCCTTTTTGGTAAAATTAGTGTGCATTTTCATGGATTAAATACATGTACAGGGAATCATTAAGATAAAGTAAAAATAAAGCTTTTCACAGGGAGCATTAAACAAATATATAACAATATGAACACCAAGTTACAGGGGAAACTTAGAAAAATATTTGGTCAAATGTAGGTATAGATGTGGCAAAAAGGGGAGGGTTTCTGACTTAGGTATTGGACTATAAAATAGCCTTGTGAAGGAACTACATGAAATTCAATTTACAACAGTTCAAAACTAGATGGAGAGATATACCAGAAGATAAACATTAAAGAAAATCATGTCAGACTAGATCAAAAGGACAAGTTAGTTGTGATTTGATTAAAAATTTGCCAGTCATGCTTTTAAAAATTCCCCATTTTCTAAAAGCCCTAAGACAAACACAAAAGTTGGGAAAACAGTACACATAGTGAATATACTGAAACTATGACTTGTGATGTGCTATTTTTCTCTTTGTTTCCTCATGCTCATATCCAGCTGTTCCCTCCTGCCTCACCTCCTCTCACGCTGACAAGGACCCAGCACGAGGCTGCAGCTCTGCCCAGGTACATCAAAGGCTGGTGACAGAGGCAGAGGCTCAGCTGGGGAGCCAGATCCATGCTGGACACTGCAGCTTGACCTCACAGAACTCTACACTTCTGCCAACACAGAAGGCAGGTCCAGGGTTTTCAGCAGCACACATCAAAGCTTCAGCATGAAGGGCAAAAGGAGCTCTGTGCTCACCACCCCGAGGTTCTGCAGGCTCAGCCCTAATCCAGCTGTGGAGCAAAAGCTAAAAGAGGAGCCAGTGTCCACCCTGTGCAGTGCTGCAGAAGGGCACAGCTATGGGAAATGAGAAATACCAGCATGAGGCCTGAGAAGTGCACACAGTGCATGTTTTAAATGCCATTGTCACCAAGCTTGCCTACCAGAGCTGTGTTTCAATACAAAGGGGACCCACATCGCAAATATGCTGATAATTTCCACCAACTTGGGTGGAATTAGTACTTGGTGAGGCCCTGGCACAGCCTGCACATACAAGTTGTGGATGCCCCATCTCTGGAAGTGTCCAAGGCCAGGTTGTACAGGGCTCAGAGCAGCCTGGTCTGATGGAAGGTTTCCCTTCCCATGGCAGGGGGGTGGAATGAGATGGTCCTTAAGGTCCCTTCCAGCACAAATGGTTCTATGATTCTATGAATTTGAACATTCTCTTGCCCAAAAAGTTAGTTCATTATGTGCCAAAATAGGAGTTAAGACTTAAATTGAAGCTAACTCAAGACCCTCAGCTTCGATCATTTTGGTTCTGGCGTACTAACTTGAAAAGCTTTGGTGCACACGCAGAGTTGGATCTGTAACATTGTGCTGGGCTCTGATGAAACCTAAAGGAGGCTGCTTTGCTTTCACCCATTCCATAGGAGAAACACACAGACACAGGTTTAACTCTGGGGCCTTACTCCTCAAGTAAACAAGATGTTCCTCGAGCAGCAGAACCCATAAAGCTGGTTCCCTACAGATTTGGGGCTTTTCTCCTCTGACCCCACACTCCCTGTCAGCAGCACCACGGTCCCCTCTCTTTCCCCTCACTCCTCCTTTGCCCCAGGGCTGAACTCTGCAGGTGAGCAGCAATGACTGCAGAAACCAGGCTGGAGGCAAACACACTTCCCAGCAAACAGCTCCCACAGGACAAGCGTGCTGTGCCAGAGTTCAGCCTTTTCCCTGGGGACTAATCTGGGTCTCTCCTTCTCAATCTGATTACAATCCTTTTGTAAAAATGAACTAGTAGGAACATAATTTACTTTCTATTTCAAAAGTTGCCAGCTGGTAACTGGAGGGGAAAAAGACTCAACAATCACAGATATATTGTCTCTTTCAGAAAGTAGGTGAAAAATAAATTTGAGACACTATTTTTCACTAATGTAGCTAAAATAAAATAGCAGATATATATTATGGGAGCAAAAATATGTGCTGAAGGTAAAGGTGCTTTGTTGCCTCCATTATGAACTCCATTTCCTGAGCTGTCATCACTTCTTTACTGAAATTTTGCTGCATTGAATTTTCTGCAGCTGGAAGTAAGGGAGGCAATAGTCCCTGTGCTGCTTACTGCAGAGTAAGGGATGAGAGACCAGCCTAAATCATTTCTGCCTGGCCTGCTAATTTCTTCTTCACTTATCCCAATTATAGGACCGCATCTCACCCCTGCAGTTACTGCAGCCCAAATAATAGCTTAGACTTCAGTGACATTTTTACTCTGTTTTCAAAAGCCAACTCTGCACACTTTCAGATACAAAATATTACCAGTTATTTAGCTGCACACACAAAACCCACTCCTTCCAAAATGCTCTCTCACAAATACAGCTGTTATTCCTCCTCAATCCAGTTTCTACTCCATTCAGCGTATTTCCAATTTCTCTTCTGTGAGCATCACTTCCCACTCCCATTCCACCAAGCACAACGAGACACGTGCAGTGCTCCCCTCCATACCCTGTCATCCTAGGTGTCTGATTCTCACACCCCTGAGGAAAACTCATCCCTTCCCACTAGCAATCCTTATCTCTGCACCGTCTGCCAGGGGCACAACTGCTAGAGAACACAATCATGAACATCATCCATGAGCATTTCCTTATGCATCACCAATGGCTATGTACAAAGGATGGAAACGTCCAAGGAACTGCTCTGACACGATTGTGCTGTGTTACCTGTTATGTCAGCTGGTCTATTATTGAGGGACATTTTTGCTGCCTGCTCCCTCCAGCAGAAGTCTGCAGTCATTAAGGCACTAGTGCAAAGCATGCCCGTATGCACACGGAGCTGTGCTGCTACCTCTGGGTTATGTTTAATGAATGAAGCATGGCTGAAGTGCACTGGGACTCAGCCTCTCCAAATTGCTTGTTCTGAGGATGCCAGTCTGAGCTTCAGCCTCTTATGCTTAATGTTATACAAGGGACTACTTGTAGAAATAGAATGGAGATTGCCTCTTAATTTTGACTTATTTTCCTTCCGTGTACAACATTGCCATTTGAGAATGCCAGTGTGGTTCCCTCCTTCATTTCCCTCCACTTAACTCACAACATTGCAATTAAAATTTCACCAGGTTAAAATGCTTTTAATGCACTGGGCTTCATTTGCCTTTTTGTTCTTTGTTTTAAAAGCTCAGTGCTTCTTGATGAAATTCAACCTGTGAGCAGGAAAATGCTCAAAGGATGGGCAGAGATTTAAAAGCTCCAAGGCTGGAGTTTTATTCACGCTAAATATTGCTGACTCTGTTTGGTCTTTTAGCCAACTCTGATCTAGCTCAGTTCACTCCTTCTAGGCCTCCTGCCAAAGCAGAGCTTGCTTTTGTTTAGCATGCTTAGTGTATTTTTATTATCACATTGGTGCTGTATCCTTGGCCCTACTGGGGAGCTTTATTTCAGTTTCAGTTTATTATTTCCTCTGATCTGCTCAAAGTGGAATCCAGTTATTTTTTTGCTTAACCATCTAGGGTAGCAAAATGAAAGAACAATTTGCTATTTCATTGCTCCATAACTCTTCCTACAGCAGGTGAATAACTGGATTCAGGTTCAAAACAACTGTGCATTTGACAATTTGTTGACAAATGCTTTGGTGAACCAGTAAAAAGATTTTTTGGCTAAAAGCCCACATTAGCAGCTGACACAAACACTAAAGCCCCAGTTCTCTTTGCTGTAAACCAAAACCAACAAAAGTAAAACCAGCAGATCAGCACGGAAAGTGACACCTGAATCAAGGTCTATTTTCATCACAGTAAAATGAGAATAAACATTCTGTCCCATTTTATCTCAGTCCAAATGAACAGCGTTAAAATTTAACCCAATTTTTAAAAGTACACAAGTCTTCTAGGCAGAATCCTCTCCATTTCTCTTTTCCTTCCCCAAATATCAATTCTAAAGAGCGTTGCCAGGTAGATACATTGAATAAGAGACACAATTACCTTCTATTCAGAGCTATTCCCTGTATGCAAGCACCCTAGACATCTTTGGACTAAAATGATAAACCAGTATTGATGAAACAATTTACTTCGGCTTTTATGTTCGCACTCAAGGATGTATCAAAACAAGCTCTAATGGTCAGATTTCAAAAGAAGTTGGTATGAGAGCTCCAGCTGGGAACAATGACAGCAACTAAGCCTGCAGCCCTTTCAGAAGCGCAGCCTGATGCTATCCAGAATTGTGAATCATTCAGAATGGTATATTTTCTTCTTTTGCCTTCTTTAAAGCTACATAAGCCTGTGTTTACTTGCTGCTTTACAGCTTCCTCTACCAACAGCCCTGTAATCATTAGATGAATTACCCAAGCATGGCAATTACTATAGAACAGATGCTTGTAAAAAGAAAAAAAAAAAAAAAAAAAAAAAAAAGGAAACAACATCCTCATTCCTACAATAATGTAATACACTTTCTTTGTATATCTGATGTATTTGATAATACGGCTGGAACAATAAACTTGCATTTGCAATGCCACTTTTTCTTAAAAGTAAAAATCTTTTTAAAAGGGTATAGAAATCTATCCCTCTCATTGTTAATACCTAGTATAGAACAGATCAAAGTACTACGGCATATTCTAATTGTAAATAAAGAAAATATGAAGTGAAAAAATTCTTAAGGTGTTTGATTTAGCAGTTGATGGCTTTATTTTCAATGAAAATCCAGCACCTTCAGCTGGATGATTCCAATGGGACTGATGAGCAACAGGAACCTACATCCTGCTGTTCTTTTGTGAGAGTTGGACCTTTATTATTATTTTTTACAATTTAAATTTTCAAGCCAACTCCTGTTCACAATAATCATTGCTGATGGGAAAGCTTTGTTTAATTTGCTTTGAAGATGGCCATGACAACAGTATTTGCATCTATAAAAAGGTTATTCTGGAACATTTACCAACAAAAACAAGCACCTCCACAGTAATTTTCATTCCCTGCACCTCCTTTTGGTTGTTTTCGGGAAATGTTCCCACTTGTTGGTCCTGAAACGTTTTCTTCAAAACATGTGGTGTTTAAATATCAAGGGACTTTGTGTATTGTCCCTGTTCAGCATGATCCACGTAAAGCAGCAATCACCAAAAGCAAAGAAATTACCCCCCTACTTTTTATTTCTTTTTCCATCTGTTTTCAATGGGTACACTATTTTAGACCATAAATTGGTGATATTAGCTGTTAAATCTTGCTGAAATTATTTCTGTGGCATGCAATCCACAGTCAGTGCTTTTAGAGCTTATGTCTTTGCACAAGCAAAATACTCACTGAAGCTCATTGGGGTTTACCCCAAAAGATTACAAGGATCTGGCTGCAAGTGGCTTCCAAAAATATTGTATTATTTTGTTTCATTTTCACTTTTTGCAAAGCACTTTTAAAAAGTCACTTTAACAAGAAATTTCATTGTCTAATGGGCCGTGACTGTTCATGATAGGATTTCATTTTAAATTCAGTTCATTATGGTGTCATTAGGGAAGATATGACTTATCTTATTGCATCTTATCATTTACCACAATTTTTATGTCCATTATTAGTTTGGATTTCCAAAGTAAGATATTCACTCAGCACCTGATTAAATGCACAGCAGAAGTCAATGTGGAAGATGAATTACCTTATGGCAAAAAAAGCAATGAAGTGAATCTCAACAAATCTGGCTATTTTCCAGCTCGGCCCCGTTCTTACTCTGGGCAGGTTATTTTACCCTTTGTGGTAAAGCTCCTTGTCAAATGCAAAGACAAATATTGCACCAATCCCACCTGTCAGCCAATTGCTGGAGATTGTAAATTCTCCAGGGAAAAGCCTATCATCCTGCACCACGTGCCCTGGGCAGTGTGGTTTGTGCAGCCTTGCTGAGCCTCTTGGTGCTGTGCTAAGGCAAGAAATGTCAACTGCAATGACCAAGTGTGTGTTCCTTTACAGCCTCACCATGCTCACTCTTCACCTGCTCTTTGCAGATCCCTCACTTAAGCGTTACTTCTTTATCAGAAAAGCTGAAATTTTGGCTTAATGGACTGCCTTTGCTTCCTTTGTCAAACATCACTGTGGCCTTTGACCATCCTTTCCTACTGAGAGTACAATAGCACCAAGGTCAACTGCACTGTTTCCAGCAAGCAAATGCTCCTTTAAAAAACTGGCTGCTGTCACAGTGTCGGTGCAGCCAATGGTGTTTCAAAAATGCATTGAGTCTCAAGAGATCTTATAGAGAAATTAAATTTCTTTTTCCATTGCACTATATTTAGAACAGAGCCACACGCAGCTAGATGCTGTTTACTTAGATTTACAGCTGTGCTTAATCCACACAAAAAAAATACTAAATAACATGAATGAACAATTTAGGAAAGAATTTTCACAAATCTTTAAGTCTCATTTTGACAGCAATGCTCTCTTAAAGCTGACCAATGTTTATTTTGTTATGGCTGGAAATGCAGCTCATTCACTTGTTTTTGATTAAGATCTCAAAAGCCACGACACATTAAAGGCTCTATGATCCTTCTTTTAACAGCACAGTAACAGCAACACTTACCCATCTCCCACTGGCTCTGCATGAAATCTTCAAGGTGAAGGTGGGCAGACATCTTGATAAAAAGTGAATTCGTCCCCCAATGATGGTTATTCAATACTGCCAGCTAAAAGTAATTGTAAAAACTGGTCAATATTTAAAAAAAAAAAAAGTATGTTTTTTTTTTTCGAGAGTGGATTTTTTTCAAAATACTTCAAATCAAATTTTTCAGCTTTTCATTCCTAACTGGCATTTTTCTTTTTTCGATGCCTTTTTTTTCTCACTATGTTTAGAGAAAACCAAACCAATGCCCATGAAACTGAGCAACTGTTTTCCGGTTAACCAAAACAAAGTTTTTCCACACCTCTTCAGCCATTGTAAAACTAAAAGCCATCAGTAATAGCAACCTTGCTTGGACTGTAATTGAGATCTTCCCCCTTCAGTTTACATTTTGGCCAAAACACTGAAAACCCCTCACATTCGCCAAGCTCTATTCAAACACAAAGGATTATGGCTGAGTGCTCTTGAAACCTCTTTAGAGCTGTGGGAGATGAGAAGTGCTCCAGTACATTTGCTTTTGTGTGTACAAGCTGTAATAGAGTCGGTGAACACCATATTTCAGTACCACATATTTGGGATACTCAGGGGATGCTCTCCAGGCAGTTGCTTAAGCTGGTTGTGGCTTTTATGGTATGAGAGGTTTTTAGTTTGTTGGTTTTTGTTGTGTTTTTTTTTTTTTAATCACGTTGTCACATATTCTGATCTAAGTATCAGAACTAAAGATGGAGATTTGTTCAGTGCTGAACTCTTTCAAAGATCCGATCCACGTTTCTGAGATGAGAAGCTGATGCAGCAGAAATATTCTGAGTATTAGCAGCTTCCAATTCCACCTCGCAGAAGTGGCAGATCACATCAGTATGCACTTTTAGATCTATTACAGCAATATCAGCAGTCCTTGATTTCTCAAAAATGGTGTTATTTGTGCAGGTAGAGCAAGCTGTCACAATCTGACAGGTTTTGATTATTTCACAGGGGACAACCACTGCAAGACACAGATAGCAATTGATTCATTTCTCATCACACGAGCTCAGCACCTACTGCAGAGCCAAGCTGGGTTAATGCAAAATTAAAAGTTACCATCTTTGTGCAATCTTTATTCACAAGCCATAAACACAAAGCAAACCCTGTTTATTGTTCGAGTTTGCATCTTAAGTGCCTTACTGCTTTACTGCCAATTAAAACAAAACAGAAAATCACTGAGCTTTAAAATCTAACAAATCCTATGCTCCTTTATTCCAACACAATCCTACGTGTTGCAATCATGCCACATGCTGAGCTGGCTTTTCACGTGGAGAATCAGTGGTTCAAGGACAAGCACAAGCAAGTACTCAATACAGTTTTGCCCCTCAGTGATTAATTACCCCTTGTGCCTCTCTGTTCCTATCTGGGAGAAGGATGCTCTGGGATTTTGTCTGCTAATAAAGATTTTAAAATTCCAACATAACTTACTTCTTGCAATAATTATTTTCATCCACATTTTTGCTGCATTTAGATATTGCTAAATCATCAGAGGAAAAAACAATCAATAAAAAAATCAATAATGGCAAATATATGTGCACACATACCACCACCATGTGCGTGCACAGCCCAACGCATACTTGGTTTACTAGATTTGTCCAGAACATTTATTATCATTTAAATTATGGGACATGGGTAAGTCATGTCCAGGATTTTGCAAATTCAAAACTAATGGATCCCAGTCTTTTAAAACAACCTTTGAGAAACACAACTTAAAGATTTTCCATAATTGATTTTTCTATTGTATAGAAAGGGGTGGGTTTTTGCATGGTTGTGTTTGTTTCCTTCCCCATCTGCAATGAGTCTGCATTTAATTGTTGCTGTATCTCTGAGATTTGTGCCTCCCTATGGCTGTGGGGTCTGATTTTGATTTTCAGTGTGACTTGTGTCAGACAGCACAGAGGAAACAACAGAAAATCTCTGGGGAAACCGAGAAACAGGCCTATCTGGAACAACTTATATTGATTAACTTTATGAAGAAAATTAATTGACTGATATTGCTAAAGGTGTTTTTACTCCAGCATATAATACAATAAGCAAATGTTATTTAGTTTGTGCCATGTCATGCCATGAAGACAGAAATTCAGAAACGTTTTATACCTACATTTACAAATCCCATAAATTCAAAACCCAAAGCATTTGAAGATCAATAAAGAAAAAAAACATACTTCTTTTAAAACAACCCCTCAGGTTAATAGTTTCAAAGTGTAAGTAAATGTGTAAGTAAAGTGTAAGTAAGTGTAAGTAAATGTAACTTTTCACCCACATGGAAAACCTTCATTGTGTCTAACTGCAGGACACGATTGAGTGAGAAGGAGGACATCAGAAGGAAAGATTACTGTCTCAGAGCTCAGCCCTGAAGTGCCACCCCTGAGAACGGAAATCTGCTCCTCCTCTGACCCAGAACTCATTCGCAACATTTGGCAAGCACTCCTCTCACATGGGAACACTCCTGGTTTCCAGCTGCCTGGGCTTGGGCACTTGCAGTTGGATTGACAGGACTTGCTGAGTGCCATCAGCTGCAGCTGAGATCAATTATAGCTGTGCTTTAAATGCTAAGATATCTTTTTGAAAAAGAAGAAGAAACTTCTACATTTTGGTCTAGAAACCCCAGGCTAGGTGATATTTCTTAAAAGTTGAGAATTTTTGGCTTGACCTTTCCAGGCTCCAGTTCCCCTGATGTGAAGCAGGAATGTCACCTGCTATTCTGGAAAGTGTTACAGGAAGGTGAGTTCATCCACATCCATAAGAGCTTTAGAAAACATACTGAAAGCCCTAGAGAAATGCAATGAGAAGTGAAGCTTTATTCAATGCAGCACTTGAAGATAGTTATTAAAAGTCAGTTTTCAAGGCCACATATGTGAAGAGTGGAAAAAATACTGTGTAAATCTCCTAGGACGACATTAGAGAAAGTGAAGAAGGCAGGAAGTCATAATTTGTCAGTGACCAGAGAGAGCACAAGCAAGAAGCTGGCCTTCATGTAATGCTGGACTTTCTCATCTGAATGTTGGACTTTTCAAAAAACTATTCTTTAAAATGTTTTGGGGTTGGCTTTTTTGTTTGTTGTTTTTTGTTTTTTTTTTTCTTTTAATATTAAAAAGCTATTTCAGTCAAGCTGACCAAAACAGAACAACTTGAGAGTAAAAATACATTATGTGTGTCAGGGAAATGTGGTGAAGATGATTTATCACTAATTACTGTGGAGATGATGTGTCTGAAATTGAGGTCTCTCCATCATGGAAAAAATTCTTGTGTCATTAGAAACAATAAACAGAGGAGCAAATCCATCTGTGGCCAGTTGGAGGCACTTCTAACAGCATACAGGAGTTTTAACCTTTGATGTCAACAGCTCAGCCTATGATGTTTGGTCAGAAAATTTTTTAGACCAATGTCAGTAGTTCTTTAATGGAGAATTAATGGAACTCTGCAGCTGATTCTTGGTTACAATAGCAGGCCAGGAAGGTGACAGTGACAGTGAAATACTGGATGTGCTCTTCTCCTTCCTGCCTTTCACCCAAGTGAGCACTCAGCACATCACAGTGAGATATGGTTTCCTCTGCAGGTCAGACTACTTGCAGCCCAAGTACATTTTCAATTTCTGTGCTGAATAACAATTACAGCAGGACTTTCAGCCACACTTATGGCAAGCGCATACCCTAAAGCAGTACTTGGTGCCCTTCCTGCTTGCATGCTTTTAACATTTCATTTCTCCCATGACAAATTTACTGAAGGTGTGCTTCAGCATATTTGCAACACCCAAGTGTTTATAAAGATCTTAGGGAGATGTTTCCTGATCTCCCACCTAATGCTATCGATTATGCATCAGATATTGCCTTTTCTTTTGGTAGGACCATCTGGAAAAGAATGTCAAGCCCCTCACACATCTGATATTTAAGCAATCATAAAATGCAGCAGGAATATGGCTGCATTTCTACTGTGCCAGGGTGGTGTTGCCCTGTCCCCGCAGCAGCTACACTTTTTCACTTCATATGTGTGTCTCTCTGAAGCCGATGGAACCCAACCTGAACACAAGTGTGCCATTGCATGCTGAGCACTATGTGATGGAAAAGCAACCATTCCCTTACCACGTCAGAGTAGATCAAAGCCTTCTCCCATCCCTCAGAGATGGAGTTGCAGGTGGACCATGAGGATAAAAAAACCTGAGGCCACTGGGAAGACAAAAGTGGGCCTGAAGAAAGCAAAAACCATAGATGAAGTACAGATAAAACCCAAGCTCAGTTGCTTTCCAGCCTAGACACATTTAATCTCCCTATGGTGAGATACACTAAATGCACAATTTCATTGCACCTCATTTGTGGGTCCACTCTTCCTAACACAAAATCACTTCAAAAGAAACTCAGGCACCATGAAAGGCTGAAACTTGATGGCTTCTTGCCAAGAAAAAGGTAGCTAAATGTCATGATTTATTACTTTGGAGGAGTAGTTTCTGCCCGCCACACTCATCACATCAAATAATGTTCAGCATTGTTAATTCCAGTGAGTGTTTCTCAGCACATGGGACCATTACACAATATCTGAGAAGGGATGACAGCAGTGGGACTTAATTATTTCATGTGATACACTGACTTAACATCACTGCCTTGTTTTCAAACCAGAGGTTTGACTGGCACTCCTCCTAACTGGACACAGGAAATTTCCTTCCTACCAGTCTGCCTGGCCAGTATAAATAGGCAGGAATTGGTGGGCACAGCTGAAGGGTTAAGCCCATCTGCTCCCTTGCTCTCCCATCACCATGGACTCTGAAGAGTGCCCCGTGCAGGCCACCCCAAATCTCCCCTCTGCCCACTATGAGAAGCATGAAACAGGATCCGCAGGGCAGCTGTCTTCCACTCTCACAGGATACATTTTGAAACAGCTCCTTTTGCCAAAACTCTCATTTAAACCTTTTTTTTTCTTTCCCAGCGAAGTTGATTAGCCCAGATAAACACAAACTATCCTTCAAAGCTGCCTGTTTGGATGGTTTTCAGGTTATATTCTCTCTTACAGTGAGGAACAAACACATGAGCAGTCCCATATCTTAAGATGCCTGGTTTTGTCTTCTAACTTCTTCCTCTAGTGAAGCACAGATTCAGCTGAGTTTTCCAACTCTACTTCTGCTGAGAAGTCAAGCTGCCTAACCACAAACTGCAGAAAGTTTTAGCCATTGATCATCACTCTAATAATCAAATCTCTTTGGCAAAGACAACACAGCAGGTTTGTGTGTGTTTGTCGTCCTCTAAATCAATTCCTGTCCCTATCCTGGCTCCAAGAATCCATTCTTTTGCCATTTCTGAGACAGGGCAATAGATGCTTCCAGGTACTATTCATCCAATAGACTTTAAGATATCATTCACTGCACCCATTCATTCTTCCAGTGATCAAGGATGCCTAACATTCAAACCACAAGACATTAATTTCTCTCCTCTGATACAGTTACATTCTGGTTCAAAACTGTGTCCTATTCCTAAGTTATTGATTCTATCAATTAGGTTTTTTCTAGTGAACATTTTGTCACTCTTAAATTTGTGCTGAGCTTTGGCCAAAGTTCCAGAGTGTTGGAATTTTATTTTCACCTGGAAGAAAATTAAGCCATTTTGGAGGATTATTTTCTTTATGTCACAGGAGAATTTGCCCAGGAATTTGAAGCTAAAGACTGGAAACTGACCAAAATATATGAAGAGCCTGGTCAAGGTAGTTGGCCTGTGAATACCAAGTTCTATTTCTCCTTCTCCAGAAAGCCAACGAAGTGATCTGCAATATTTTACTTCAGCTGAATGTCCCTTCCATCCCCTGTTCTGACAACTATTTTAAGAGAAGCCTTGCTGTGACAGTATCAGATTTTCTGTGTCACACCTCCCATACCCACATTTCAATTATCATGTTCCGTGGGACATCAGCAGCAAACAAGTTTAAGCAGCTTTTTCTACACAGCTCTGTGGGCCCACACAGGCACAAACAGTGATGACATCTAATTCATTCCCACTATTGTTGTGTGTGATGAGAAACAAAGCTCAAGGGGACTCATCATGGGAACTGAACACTTTAATTGTGATCTGTACATCTCAAAAAACCTGAAAGCTCTTACTATAAAAATGGCTCTGACAGAGCAGAGCCATATTGTTATTATATTCAGTGCTAAAATCTGACTGCTACTGGCACATTATGCTTTACTATTTAAATCCACTATGCTCAGAAACCTCTTCCTTTCTCATCTGTCTCACTTTTTCACTGAACTGTACACTCCTTTCTATTGCCAAAATGCTTTTGGGATACATTCTCCTAAACAACAGGACGGGGCGACATCCAGACAGTGTCTGATACCAAGGTTCTTCCTGCAATATGTGTACTTCTATTAACTTGTTCTTATTTGCAAGGTATATCAATTTCTGATCCAGCCTGAAGTCTTCATAATTAATTAAGCCTGACTTTTTAAATGACATCTTTTATCAGAGAACACTCCGTCCATGGTACTCTTGGTGTTCCCTTCGCAATAAAAAAGAACATGATTAAAAAGCTGACAATCATTTTCCATTGCAACACTTTTGGGTCACAGCCAAAAAGTTTGCATTCAGAAATAAGCCTCCAGTGACCACCTCCCCTCCTCTGAGCTAGTTTTAATTTTTCTTCTTGCACCATGGTCACAGACTCTCAGATGTAAACTCACATGGTTGTTCAGTAGGAAAAGACAGTGATGAATCTTGGTCCACAGGGATTCAGACTGAAATCCCAAAGCACCAGCAGAGCCCTTGCAAGTAACTATTCTCAGATCCAGACTAAGAGCTTTTGGCTGAAAATTGCATTATTCAGTCCCAAATTTTTCATTCTCAGTTTTTAGTATTTTGACCTCTGCAACACCAGGGAACATCTATGTGAACATTCTTGAGTTTTATCCCTTTCATTTTCAGTTTGTTGCTTGTTAGATACATTACATAAAATGCTTCAAATAACCCCCAAAAGAATACTCCCTTACTTGCATGACTTTCTATTTCCTTATTTAAATGGCTCACTGCTGTTCTTCCTAAGAATAGCATTTTTTGTAAGAGAAAGCAGGAGGGTGAAATCTACCTTTAGACCCCTTTTCCAGAGGGCTCTAACAAATGCTTTAACAAATGCTCTACCAAGCATTTGTTAATATCTTCATCCCAGCCTCTCTGACAAATATATTATTTGGCCTAAGGAGACAATGAAATAACATGTGGCTGCTGTCATCACCACGTGTGACCAATTCCTGTCACTTGCAGATCACTTATTGTCCCCTCTCCACCCAGCTCCTCCCCAGGCATAGAGCCCCTGCAGGCAGTCAGGACCACAGATGGGCAGCAGAGATGTGAGCAAATCCTTCTTTCCAGCAGCCCGGAGCAGCGTCCTGCAGCTTTACTGCTCTCTCTGGCACCCTTTGGAGGTACCAGATTGATCAGTAAGAACTGAATCAACAATGCCTTGAGGAACAGGGCCTGTGTCCAAATCTATTTATGATTTACCAAGTCACTAAAAGAACCATCCAGCCTTTCCTGCCTGCTGCAGCCCTGACAACAGTGAATGGTGAGCCACCCATGGCCCTCCCATTGTCCTCCCAGCCACAGGGACTATGTTCCACTACATATTGAGGGGAATTGTAGCTTTCTAGCTTTAGACATTAACTTCTCACCACATTCTCCAGTATACTCCCAGTATGGCAGATTTGGACCAGTTTTTGTCCACCCTTGTGCAAGTTTCAGCAATTCTTAGACAAAGAACTAAGCTAAGAAAGAGATGCTCACTGGAAAGCCTCCCCATAAAAGAGAAATAAAAAATATGAGCAGGTCAGAGGAAATAAAAATGGCAATCATAACAACTTGAAACCATCAGCTCTCAGGTGAGGAACCACTCTCCAATAAGCAAAGCAAACATGATGCCTGATTACATAAACAGAACAGAATTCAAACCATAGGTAACTGGATTTTTTAAAAATTGCATAGATTTCTAAGAAACTGTGTCGATCAGTTCAATGATGTTCTTGTGACTAATAAAAGTAATACAATAAGGAGCAAGAGGTAGAGCACTCTGTCATAATTCCGTGGAGTTAAGAGAAAGGAAGTACTTAGCTAATTTAATAACACAGTTGTAAAATATCTGTGTCTGGGTCTGCAAAGAGATTAGCAGGCTCGCAGTGACAGAAAAGCAAGAAGTTACCAGAATATTTGAAAGAGGGGAGGGAGTAACATCTTCCCTCCACAGCACTGCTTTTTGGAACTGTGGGGTGCCACATTCTAAACTAAATTATTATTTGTGACACTCAGCAGGAAACATTTCGCATATAAACAATTTTGCTGAGTTAAATCTGCCAAAATGTGGTGCACTGATTGTATTTTTAGCTACAGCTAAAATGATGTCCTGGAAACTCAATACCAATTTAATATGTTTATATAAAGAAGAAAAAAAAAGGCAGTTATTCTGAGGCTGTTGAACTATGCTACTTTTACATGATGCACATGTTTTAAGCCCATGTTTCACACTTGGCCTATTTGCTTCTCACAGGAGGCAAACAACAGAAAACTCACAAGAAACTATGAACTGCAAGGAGCTGGTGATGTGGTTTTTAATAAGTTACAGCAAACAGACACTCTCACTTGGGACCAGAGCAGTGATGCGAGCACAAAACAGAGCAACTCCATTTCCACTCTGCCAAGTGTCATCACACCTGCAGCTCAATGGGATGGAAAATATTTGGTCATGGACAAGACAAGACAAGACTAGACTAGCACCCCCTTCCTTCCCTCAGAGTCACGAAGATTGTCGTCATTTATTAGAAAGCAAAACATGAAAGGAAGGATGTAGGTTCATAGGAGTGCAAAAAACAAGGTCATTTGGGGACTAAAATTTCTGAGACATCCAGGGTAGACACCAGTAGTTCATGTAAGTAAAGACTTCATTCGGAACAACAGGCAGACACACAGAAGATTAAATCCCCCATAACGATGCACACTCTTTTCTTCCTTCCATTTTGCTGTTCATAAGGATCATTTTATATTGCTTACTCAGAAAACAGTTGAGAAATTATGTGTAATAAATATTTCCTTAAATTGAGTTGGCAGAATCTATTTCTTCTTTTAAAATATATTGTTCCCAGTTTACTTATTACTCTGTGCTGGGACTTGCCTCTTAAAGAGAAATATTGCTTGAGGGACCACTCCTCATTTAAACAAATGCTATTAAGCTGGAGTGTGAAGATAGCACGGAAAGTACCGAAAGGCTTCCCTGGCTGCACTAAATCAAAGCTAATGGCTTGAGATAAAGTAAGTGGAGTTGTTCTTCTGTTCTTTGTCAGTATTAATATTTTAAGTTACAGCTCCTCACTAGACTCTCTCTGCTTCCATACCCTCTTATTTTGGGCCAGAAATTCTAAAAGACTCCTCTTATGCACAGCTCATGCTTTTTTTTCCCTTGTGTTTTGCTGCTGCTTCCCAACTATCTCCACTGCCTGACATTTAGTGAGCTTGGAGTAGGGCTCACATGACATTCAATTTTTCATCTGAATGCTTGTTAATCACCAACAAGCACCAGGCCAATTGCAAGCACGATTTACCTGGAATATGTGGTCTGGTAAAGTAATTAGGGCAACATGGAGTGCTAATGCCCTGCTTCACAGAGGGTAATAACATCAGGAATTAAGAGCTTTCAGGAGCTTTTGCTCTTGAACTACAAATTGTTTCCTGACCTTTAAATATTTTTTTTTGCCTTGCAACAAGCACAGTTTCCATCCCTGTAGCCCAAGTCTCTCTCTTGAATGCACCCCAGAGTTAAGTCTTCTCATGACTCTTTCCCACTCCTTTTAATTAAAAAAGCTCTTCAGTGTTTCTTTCCTGAAAGCATTAGACAGCCTTTTTGGCTTTTGCTGAACACAGGATTTCTCAGAGACCACAGAAACTCTCCCCCATATATTATACTGCTCCAATCATTTCCAATAATGCAATTAGATCTGGGTGAAGTTTTTTCAAAAAGCAGTAAAACCATTAGAGAGTGTGGTTTTTAGAGGCATCAAAATACTCATAAATTCAGTTGCAGTTTAGGGAGCACATTCTGCCAAAGTGAAGCAAGGAGACATTTTTAGAAAAGTCTAAGCACTAACTTTTGTAATTTTTTGGGGCACTAAAGTCACGCAGTTTGGCAGCCAGCGCAAAGCAGTTGCCCATGAATGGCAGCTCTTGACTCTAGCCTGGAGGGAAGGAGGAGAATGGAGAAGACAGACCATGGATAATGGTCAGAAAACATCTATGGTGTGGCTGAAAAAATAGCAGCTTCACGTAAGTAAGTGTGGGATAGGGACAACCCAGGAAAGTTTAAGAAAGGCTGGAAAAGAGAAGTGTGTGGAGAGAGGGTGTTTTCATTTTTTCCCTTAGATAAATTATTTTAAGTAGTTAATGTTATAGACAATTTATAAAGAGCAAGGAAGATATGTTTATTCACTAAAAAAGAGCATATGGACAAAATCAGAGAGATCAAGGCACATCTAAAAGATGTGAAGAATAAGAAATCACCCTCAAGTAACATCAAGAAGAGAAGAAAGTCCAAAGAAAAAGCATATGTCAACAATGAACGCAGGAAAATGATCTACAGAGGGGAGCCCTGTAATTTCAGGGGCCTTTCTGAATGAACCTTTACATAAAACATTACTTTGCAAGTAAATGGTTGGTAATGAAATGAGCAACGTTTCAGACAGACAGAGCTTGACAAACACTACTGAGGCTGCCAAAAGAGCTGGTGGAAGCTATCAAAGAACTATTAGCATTCATCTTTGTGATCCTACAGAGGAGAGATAAGCTACTGAAAGACTGAAAAAAGATTAGCATAGTGCAGTTCTTTAAAGAGAGAAAAAAGGAGTAGCTGGGAGATTTATAAATCAATCGGAGTAACTCCACTTCCAGCAGAAACAAATCAAACCATTTGTCAGAATCAGGAAGATAACAAGGAGATGAGATGCAGCCAGCAGTAGATTTGTTAAGAGGAAAGCATGGCAAAGCAATGTATTTTATTTCTACAGCAGGTAGCAAAGCTTCTGGAGGGAAAAACAGTAGCTATCATCGATCTCAAAGCAAGACTTTCAGTGCTGTTTCACTCACCAGTCTCAGAAACAAACCAGGGAAAATCTCTTGTTAGACTTTTTCCCTGTGATAGGTAAGCAGAGGGTGACAGGGTGCCTGTATCCAAAGACTGTTTCTTCATGGAACAATCACAGCACATAAGGATCTACTCGTGGATGCAGCAGGGCCTGTCCCAAATCTCCCAGTGTTATCAAAATTTTCATTAATTATCAAGGTGATGGAATGGGGAGTATGCTATTAAACTTTCAGGTGAGGAAAGCGGTCTGGAAGCACTGTGATCATACTGAATGACGCATCCAAAATTCAAAATGTTTTTAAGAAACAGGAAAATTATCTTTGGTATTCAACCATGAGATGCACATTGTTCCTTACCTTAGATAGGATAATCAACTGCTGAAATTCAGAAATCCTTTAAAGAAATAAAATCAAACGAATCTGAGGGTTGAGGACTACCAGGTGAAGGTGGGCAAAAGACAGGTACCCTGTTGGGAGGGTTTAACAGGAGGACAGTTTGCAAGCATCACCTTCCCCTGCTCTGCATTAGCCTTATCTGAAAGACTACAAAAATCCTGAAGAAACCCCAAATCCTTGAGCTGGGATTTTTGTTTGTTGTTTTGTTGGAGTTTTTTTTTGTAATATAAGTAGACCATAAACCAGCACTGATTTTGGATCAAACCATTCTCTCTCACTCTATTCAATTACCAATTGCATCACCATGTATCTTCTTGCTGCTGTCCCCACATCCCTCATGAGCAATGACCCTCAGCCTCCTCTCAGGCAGTTGCAATAGCTCAAGGACTACTTTCTCTTCTGTTTTCTTCAAATTAATGGAAACTGAGGGAGTTGGCTGAAAACTAAAACAAACAAAGGTTTACTGGAAAACAGCAACTTTTAAGAATTCAGAAGATTTTATAATACTGACAGAGCATATACAAACAAACCAACATGAAGTAGCACAAGCTCTGCGTGGGATTTGAGCTACAGTTGTGTTAATCATATGTGGGGCAAAGGAATGAATCCATTCTGGCTGGTGTTGAAAGCAACTAAGGACTGCCCAAAATTCCAAGTCTAATGTAAATCACTAAGGTAATAGAGCAGCACACTAATCCTCCCTTTTCCATGAACAGGGAACAGCTCCTGAAAGCAAAGTCAATAGCATAGATTTATCACGGGATATGTGCTACCCTGTAGTGTAACCCGAGCTAAAAGGCTTACAGCCTCATATTTGACAGAGACACCAGCTTCCCTCTCCTTATGAACATAAGTGGGTGACGACACACTTTTCTCCTCCAAGGAAATTTTTAGTCTTTTTCTTTGGAGTATTAGGCTTTGCTCTCTGCATGCAGTGCCACAGCAGCACTGTCCTGGTTGTGGTTTGTGCCAAAGGAGATCTGGTGTGCCTTAAAAAGGCATTTTTTGAATGTGTTCAAACCAGCCTATGCTTTGAAGCAGAGCAAAAATAGAGCAGTTTTCTGTGAATCTAAATTTTGCATGTAAACTCTTATTCTGAGACACTGAGTCCTTCCAAGTTCAGAGACTTTCAGGAGCTTGAGTGCAAACTTGCATCATCCAAGCCCCAGTTTAAGCTTTTTCTCTGTCTCTTCTGAGAAGTGAAAAATATCTAGACACGTTTTCATAGCTGAAAGTTCTACCACAACTGTCTCAAATACTGGTTTTCATGCAAGTGAGTGCTCCAGCACTAGCACACACTTGAGTTCTACTCTACCACCTGAGGCCCCTTCCCCATGCTGCCATTCCCAACTATCACTCAGAGCCACAGGAAGCTTAAAACTTCGATGCATATCTATTGAGACAGTAATATACAACAATATAGGTGAAAAAAACAGCTCTGTGTGCATGCCCCAGCTTGACACTGCCTGGCACTAAGGACCTTATTCCTCCCAGACTCCTGTCTCTGTGAAACTGTGCCACGAGGCTCATCTGTGCATCACAAGCCTTTGCTGCTTCACAGTTCTTCCTGATTTACTGTCAGAAGCTCAAGGATTTGAAGCACAATGCTTCAGCTGCTGCCACAGCAAAACTCCAGATGTCAGGGCGCAAACAAGATGGCCAATGGCAGCAAAATAACAGGATATTTATGATTTGCTGGGCAAAGCAGTGTATTCTAACCAAGCATGAGCACTCCTGTTTTCCTTTATGATCTAATCTATGTATTCTTGTACATGAGCACATCAGAAACTAAAATGTATTTGAAAACAATGACTGCATTTAGCTTCAAATGAAGACATTCCTTTCCCCCCCCCCCTTTTTTTTTTTTTTTTCTATCTGAGTCACCAGCTTGGGAATTTAGCTGTGAGAAAAAGCTTTTAAGATACTGGACACTGGAAGTGTACAAGAGAAATTATTTCTCCAGACAGTAAAGTTAATACTCTACTGTGATGCTTTCTGTGGCCAGCTGGAAGACCAGCTCAAAAGGCAGAAAATGCCATGCTTCAAAAGGTGGTGAACTGGAAATGAATCCACATTTAGCTTATTCACATTTGTGGGAAGGCCTTCACACATATTTGAAAGAGTTCAAAAGAGAAATCCTGTGGGAGGAAACACAGGACTGTAAGCAACACTGAAAGTTGTCCTAAAGCTTTAAAAGAAAACCATTGCCCCAAAACAATATTCTTCTTCCTAACAGGTTTAAGGGAAATGTCATTATTTTATTAAAGTGATCCATCTATTCCTTCAGGACTGGCTCTGTGGCAGTGCTCAGGATTCAAGAGGATGTTATGAGGTACAGACTCCAATATAAACCTGAAAGAAAACAGCCACTGTAAACACTTCTTCAGCAGTGTCTGAGAGATGTGGTCAGACATTATCATACAGAGGACAGTATCAGTTTTAATATCACTGTCCCAATTCTGTTGGAAGGGTTCATGTCTGTGCAACCAGGATATAACAAGCCACAGCTGAGAAGGAATTAAAAAAATATCTCAGAGAAGTTACAAAAAAGCACCAAATACAATGCCTAACATGCTTTGGGCAATTTCTCACCTTTTATAGCACACAGGCCTTTAGAAGTTGGTAAAACCAGAATTTTGGAGTAAGACAAACCCATCAATATCTTCTCTGGGCTAAGGACAAGAAAGCTCTTTGAAATGGCATAGCATCAGCTGTATCTGGGCCACTTGTGAGATCTGGCCCTGAGAGTGATGCTTACACAGGAGATGGGTTCTTCAGCAGACCCTCTCTAAGGCACAGCAATGTGCCTGCCCTGACATGACTGAGATAAAAGCTGGCTACACCTCCCATAGCAATGCTTGCTAGACTGCACCGTACCACTGGAGTAAAAATCCATTTAAAATTCAATCTTAAACTTTTTTTAATCCAATAAAACTGACTATTAGCACTAGCACAAAATTTCTGTTTTGGAACAGAAATCCAAGCATATGAGTCAAATTCATATACCCCTAAATTTAGGTGTTGTATAGGAATTAATATTCTCTGAGAATCTGGCCTGGAGATGGGAATATGATCAGCCTCTGAAGAGAATACCATATGTTGAGCCAAAATTATAAGCTGATCTAGAGAACTAGTAGAGATCCCAGTGTGATAGAATATCAAGAATCAATATCTTTCTTATTCTGAGATGCAACAGGTTTCTGATAGCAAAATCATATCAGTGCATCTTCCTGTCCTGTGCTCTGCTATTCCCCCTTGCTCCTGGAGCATGGATATCTATAAACAGACACTTCCTTGTGGCCTGCAAGGTATGAGCTATTTTAAATGCTGATGACTTGAGCTTACTTACAAAGAAAGATTTCTGCGCCAACATGAGCACATTAGCCAGACTGCTCGAATCCCCTATTCCCTTCTCATGAGACTCCTGTGTCTTTTATCATCTCAGAAGTGCCAATCCAATACACCTAAAACTGGCAGGCACTTGCACTCCTGCCTGCTGGCATCCCCCTCCCACTGGAGCCACGTGAAATGTCTGGTGGAAGGCAGGATTCGTGAGAACATCCACGGTGAATGGCAGTGTGCTGAGAGTGACATTTGGCCCTTGAACCTTCCCGCTGCAGACTGACACTTCAGCTTGATTTATTGTGTCATTCTTCCATTTCCCTCCTGGTCACGAAACCTCGTTTGGTTTCACCAGCAAATGAGTGTTTGGCCTTTGATTTTACTGGGGACCAGGAATTCAATCCATGCCCTGACTGCTCAGCTCTGTCACCAAGTATTCAGAGAATATTAACCTTTCCCAACTCCCCCGCAAGCGAATCTTGCCCAGGATCTTGGCAGCAGAAAAGCAATGACTTGATTAATACTAAGCATGGGGTGGCTATGGAAGGAGCATTTCTTGTAAGGAAAATCAGCTCTTTCTTGTCAGTAAATGAATGCTAATATTCTTTCCCTATTAAGGCAGGCTCCTGCTTTAAAACTTTTATGTCTTCCATATATCATGTTTTTGGAAGAAAGTTTTGCTATTTAAATAGCTGCCAGAGTGTTACAGGCTTATATGATTGCAATTTACAGTACTCCATAAATCAGCAGACCTCAGATGCATAGGATAGACGAAAGCTTAAATTGACATCCTGCCTTTTTATGAACATTAAAAGGCCTGATCTCATGACATATTTACACAGAAGTATCCCTGCTGCCTCGGCCAAATTGTTCCTAAAGTACTTTACATGAAGGGACATAATGACGACAACCTGAAGCTTTGTACATTACATTATCTAAGTGCTACAGCTAGTCCAGAGGGGTTAGCTCAAGTCCAGGAGAGATCTCTGTGGTGCCTGCTGCTCCCACATAAAAATGGTGGAAATTTTTCCTCTAGCTGAAAATGACATGCAGGAATCCCATGGACAATCAATCTTCAGTTGCCTGCAGAAGGCTGGGGCGCCTACTGACAGGATCAACTTTCAAACCAGCACGCCCTGGCATGGCACTGCTGCAGTCGCCAGATGCAGGCACGTCAAAAACAATGGTACATCTGAGACATGCCTCCCCTCAGATCCTCCAACTACACAGAACACATCTCATCTCCACTGACATCGTGGGTGGGGGGTGCATTCACCTCCAGCAGATACTCAGCACCTCCAGCCTCACTGAGGCATCATTCAGCTCCTGCACAGCCACTCCTGGTGCTACTTTTTTACAGACAAACTGGAAGATGATGGTAATATTGCATAGAATTGCTGTGAGTCAGGTCTTTTCAGGATTTTGCCACACAGGCACTTGTTTGGGGGCAGCTATCTTTGCATAACCAGAAAGCCTTTAGAGATTGGGATTACATCAGGAGTAGAATAATTCTGGGTCACTCAGCAGCCAATTCTCCTGCAACCTATCTGATACATTTCAAGTAGAAATCAGAGTTGAACATTTACATGCAATCACCTAACTAGACTGGTCATCTTCTAATTACTACAAATCTCCCAGCAAAGCCAGAGACAGCTAATTTCAGAGCTTCTTTCTAATCAGAGAGCAAGAATCCACTTCTCATCCCGAAAAAGGAAGAAACAAGCCAGGAAAAAATCATCATATCATTGGAAACAACCCCAGGAAACAGAAAACTGTCTTAAATGATGCAACTAATATTGTCTGTCTGTGAGAAGATACCAAAGAAATTACTTGGTTATTAAAAAGAACTAAGCAAAAGAAACCACCCTCTGGCCTTGGTTTTTGGTTCCAATCAAGTAAGAATTCCTTATCACTGAGACACATGCTCTAAAGAGCTGAAAGAACAAAACCAATCAACATTAATAATAAACTCTAACTTGCTCATGGTAAACCTCATTTACTTTTTCACTCACACTTCCCCACTCAAGAAGGTATTGCTCTAAAAAATCACATCGTCCCTCTTCCCTCCTGCCATCAATCTTTGCTAACAGAAGACATGAAAAATCGTATGGCTATCATTATTGTCCTTGGATGAGCCAATCTTCCTGTAGAGTTTCCCTTCCCTGCAGCAGCAGTGGAATGGTCACAGCCAAGAGAGGAGCAAAGAGCAGCCTTTTCTATTGGTTACAACAGTGTGAAAATGTCAGAAGCTGAGTCAGTCATTAACACCAGTGGCATTATTGTCCCAATCAACTTGCCTCATGGTTGGGGTGCAGGTTCATTTTTCAAAGCACTGTGGAAGAAATACCCCTGCTCCCAGTCCCCTCCCTGGCTGTGATGTGCAGAAGTTGTACAGGATCACAGAACGCTTCAGTCCCAAAACATGGCTGAATTATGGATGAGGGAATTCAGGCTGCAGAGATGCTGAAAAAGACATTAGGTACCCAAATGTACAGCGAGGAGACTCTTAAATATGAATGGGTTTAGCTTCCCTGCTCTCCAGTAGGGCAGGTAAATCTGCATTCCTCCACTACACAGGAAATTATGCTGTAGACAAAACAGTACAATGCTTCAAAGGCGTTTTTGACACTTCAGCATTGGTCTGCCCTGCCTAGTCTCAAGCACCTGATTTAGGCTATTAAATAGTGGCTATCTAGCAAAACAAACCTCCTCTGTAGACACCCATCTAACTCTGTGTACCACAATACTCCCAACCACAGTCACCTCTGCTACTTATCAGAATTTCATCCCAAATTTCCTCAAATGCATCCAAATAACCCCAAGCTCAGAGAAGTGGCCATGCTGGGAATGAATGGGAGCCAGGTCTGCTCCTGCTCCAGCCACCTGCCTGCTGCAGGGCTCTGCTTCTGCAAGGGATCCTTCCCAAACATCTCCCCTGCCAGAGAACACACTTTGTCTGTCCCTCCTGCTCATTGCCATGGGGCAGCAGACTGTGCAGCACAAGGGCTCACATCACGTTTCACCATTTGCTACTCAATAAATATAACAAAATGCATTACATGATAGGTAATCTCCAGGTAGGCATTAAACATTATAAACTCTGACTAAAGTATGGCTCCAGACATACCAACACCACCATGTTCTTGCTCATGTCCCCAGAAGAGCTTTTTCCCAAAATTAAACTTGGTAGAGGCACAAGAGGACCTTTCTTTCCTATGCGTTCAGTCAGCAAACATAAAAAAACATAATAAATTTCATAACAAATATACACCATAAGAAACTGTATAATCAATGTAAACTCAGTGGATAATTTGGAGACTTTAGTGGCACACAGGGAGCAAGCAGAACAGCAAAAAAGCAGCAATATCAGGTCAGTGTCTCTTGATCCTTATACGGAAACCTAGCAAGGCAGTCGGTACACATGCATTTTGTATTTAACCCTAATTAGCAAGTTTAATCCAATATCCATCTTGATTTTCCCAACTGCTGTGAAGCACCTTCATTGATTGTGTAAGTTTACAAAGCTCTGACAATTTTCAATGATTAAAATCTTGGCAGCAGTTGCCCACCATCATGGTGCAGTCTTTAAAATAATGAAAAAACCCCCCACACAATAAACAATAACAGCATTTCATAACAATTTGCGGATGGTGTGTGCTTTTTGGGTAGGATCTCATTCCTGATCTTTGAAATGCAGGGTCATGTTTGCTTTATGTTTTAAACTTTTCTCTGGCTCAGGAAGATGAGAGCCTAACCTTTCTTTCCCTTTCCTTTCCCTTTTAATGAAAGCTGAGATTTGCCTAAAATATTGTGACTATAGCAACCGGACTAGTTTTTATTATCGGGGTATTTTTAGCTTCTAGACCAGGTGACACAACTGCAGCAGAGCCACTTGGATGGCACCTGCCCAGTTTATTATTGTTGTGACACAGCCAACAACAATCTTGTCACTGCCTCGTTGCTCTGACGTGACCTGAGTTACCATGGCTGATGTCAGGTCCCTCTTGTGCTGCACCCACACGCTCTGGAGGGTGAGTTTCTGTCCCATGGGGACACGGCAGCAGTTGTGCAAAATGTATTGCAGTGTTAGTGCAAGAATGTTCAAGAATCCTGCCCCATACGAGAGTCCTGGAGAAGGTCAAGTTATCTGTATGTACATGACTGTGAAAATATTCACACCAGGGAAGTGCACTCACAAGCAAACTCTGAAGAGCATTTTCCTGACCTGTTTTTCTCTTCCTACCCACACTCAATTTATGTCCTCCTGACAATCATAAAATACAGGCTTTTCCAGTGCAAAGTGGCTTACCTAGCTACAGCCAAAGGTTAAATTCACATGTCTTCCTGCTGACTTCACTGCATTTAACCTTTGAAGTTTGGTTGTGAAAATCCCTAGCCCATCCATGTAAAACAAACAGAAAAACTCAGAGAGCAGCACTATTTGGGATTACTCAGGGATGTTTGAGTAGGTATTATATTTGCCTCTCTCAAAGCACTGCAAAAATGATTTCTCTTCCTCTAAAAAACCGAGCATCCCTTTCCTCTGCACACACCTGCCCAGGGGGCAGGGCAGAGGGGCAGAGCTACTGCACACCCTCCCTTTTTTAAAGCTGACCCATTCATCTACCAGCCTTCATAACATTCCACAGCAACAACCACTTTCCTTCATCTGGAAATTACTCGGGAACAGAGACGGCTCCCAGCAGATCCAGGACAGGACTTGGAGGCACAAGCACAGCAGGACCTGCCCTGCAGGGATCTGTGAGAGCAGAGATGCTCCAAGCGGCTGGTGAGAACCTTGGGGACACAGACCTGCAGAGAAGCCATCCTGGTCATAGCTGCCTGAAGGAGGAATGAAAAGAGGCAGAGGGAAGAAAGTTTTGGGGTACGTGCTCAGTTGGGGAAAAAACTGCTCTTTAATCGGATCAGCTAAACAGGCAAGAGCTTAAGTCTAGATGAAGGTTTTTATCATATTTGTGAGACCAAACTCACATCTGAAAGGGAACAGAGCATTCACAGCTATCTACAGGCTCTCCTGAAAACCCTGCACTGCCTCATCCCTCCCCAAGGGCCTCCTCTCACATCAGTTCTCCAATGTGTTTGTGCCAGTAAGGAGAAGGTTTCATGTGCCACGAGATAAGCAACAGATCGGCGCAGAGCTCTGCAGAAAAGACCTTTTGAGGATTCTGCCTTGCAGGAGAGGGTGTTGGAGCAGGCAGGAATTATTTTCCAGGAGTGTGGTGTATTTAATTACATTTGCTATCATCCAGTGAGGACTTCAGAACAACAAATGCATTTTTGCCCAGTTTGGGTTGATCCATCTCCTTAATTTTTAGCATTCTCCATCAGCAGCATCAAAAGCCAATAAAATCAAACCTACCTGAGTTCTACAGAGGTCAGCAGCATCAGGAGCTGGAGGCAATGTCCCTACCTGGGTCTGTGGGAGTCCCGGTCCCACTGTGACACCTGTTGCAGAACTCAGGCAGTTTATTGAGCTGAGACCAGCCAAGGGCATGAGTGTCATTGCCTCCTGCTCAGGAAACATCCTTGCTACAGAAAACATCGGCAGCAAACAATCAATTAGAGGAACAAAGGAAGAGTTCAGGGCCAGGACTACAAACACGTCAGCATTTGTTTCTCTTTTGTCACCAGTGTCACCTTGTGCTTCCTGAGGGTCTGATCCTGCTTTTGATGCAAAGCATTGGCAAGAGCTGCATGAACATGGCAATGAGAGACCCTGTGAGGAAAATCACTCAACATTGCCAGAGCACTTCTCAGGCAAGTGAAAATGCTTTTGACACAGGAAGAGATGCAGGGGCACACCTGTAAGTACGTAGCACATATGTCAACATCAGCACTCACCATGTTTCAGAAGAATTTAATTGAATAAAAGATCTGGCAAAAAGCTCTTTGAGTGATTCCAGACTGCAGCACACGTGCCATCACATGCCTTTTCACCCCACACAGTGTTATATTTCACCAAACTGGTGACAAGTGTTAAGTGCCACAGGCTGTCAACTACCCACACCGAGCAGTGGTTTCCTTATTGCTTGCCACTGCACCTTCCCAAAAACAGCAATTCCTGCGGGTTCCCAAAGCCCCCACATTTCACATAGGTACATTCCTTGTCCTTTAGTGGGAACGCAGCACAGGTACAAGGGCCTGTGATAGCACAGCGTAATTTGTTCAGATCTTTGTCTTCAGGGTGAACACTGAGATGCTGCCAACAGCCAGAAAATTTGTGATCTAATTTAGAGGCAGCGAGGCATACCTTTTCTCCAGGCCCTTTGGAAAACAGAGCTGGGTTTCCACTTTTAAATGATCTAGCTTTTTTTTTTTTTTCTTTTTTTTTTTTCTTTTTTTTCTTTTCTTCTTTTTGAAGTGCTAAACAGTGTTCATTGTCTTCTCCACAGAGCAGCATGCTGAGACAGAAATGAAGGCATGCTGTTGGCTGGGCATGCAGCCTTATGCTCCCACTGGATAGCAGGTCAGGCACTGGGACACTGAGTTTGGTGCTGGCAGTGGTCATTCACAACCACTAGAAAGGGGGGGGAAAGTAGGGTTTTGCAATTAATTTTTGCCACAGCTGCACCATTAAATGTTTAGATGGCTGTTCTACAATTTTCTGTGCACTTTCTCTCCAGCCCTCCATCGCAGTGCAAAAGATGTGGTTACAATGAGTAACCACAAACTTCAGCTGCAATTTTAATGCACAGCATCCCTTTTCCCCTGTTTAACCCTGCCTCCTGTGGAGTGTTAGAGATGGACTTAGAAATGCCTCACAGACAGACCAGGTTCCTGAAAATTTCCAGGTAAAATCTCCTTCTCCCAGTCAAGCTAAAAATACTGCAAGAAAGAGTCTTTCATTGTAAAGCAGCACTTGGAAAGGTTTCCTAAAGGTCACAGGCTGGGACTGAGAGTTTGGGCTCCTGAGATTTACACTTGGCTCTTGCACTGCACTGCTGTGTGTTATATGGTTTTGTTCTCCTTTGCTGATGCACTTGGACAAGTGACAACTGCAGGGCTGGAGATGCCAGCAGGCTCTGCCCCACTGCAGCTGGAGCCTGAGGTGCCCCACACACTCCTGGGACCACAGGCTGCTCAGGGAGACACCATCTTGGCCTCTGCTAGTTTGGATGAGGAGTTTCTTTCCTGGGAAAAGCTTTCAGGGGTGACACCACCCCATCTCTAGCCTGTCTGTCCCGTGATACCTCATCCTGGCTCTGTCCTCTGGAGACCACCCAGCAGGTGATCTGCACAGAATGGCTGACACAGGACAGTGCTGGATTTGGGGCAAAGAAACAAAAAGTTATCCCACACCTTGGCAAAGCCATCCCTTCTCCTAAAGGAAAAAGCCTCCCCCTTCCACCTTTTCTTCCCAGGAGCAACTCCCTAGGGGCACCGAGTGATTCATGTCATCTTTGCTCACCAAGGCAATGCTGTTTTTTCACCATCAGCACCTGCTAGCACTGCCCATCACCAAAAAAAGTGAGTTTTACTCAACTCATTACCAGCCCTGCTGGCTCCCCTAGAATTCCCCCAGTGCAGGGGAGGAGACATGAAAATCCAGGGCCAAAAGCGAGTCCTGAAGAGGAAACATACTACCAGCTCAGCTCCTCGTTTCCATCACAACAGAGTGCAGGGAATTTTATGCTAACATGACTTAGCAGGGAGCACTGCTGCTGAGGAGGGGATAACTCTTTAGAGGTAAAGCCATTGTCTTGTAAGAGCTCAGCTGCTGTTGGGGAACTTGCACCCCATCTCCCTGAATTAGATCCAGCTCATATGAGAAACTGCTTCCATGTCCTGCCTTTGGGGCTCTCAAGCCAGGCAGATATTCAGTGAATTTGGAGTGAAAACCCCAACCCCTGCCTCCCTTGTGAATACTTATTTCCCAACAGCTCCTCAGCTATGCAATAAAAAGGTTTCCCAATTTTGTCCTTTTTTTTTGCGCTCTGCCCCGCGGTGCAGCAGCAGCGCTGCAGGAAGGCCGGCGCGACTCTCGGCGGCCATGGGCTCACGAGTGGGAAATGAGTGCGGGCCGCGCGCTCGGCAGCCCTGAGCACCTTCAGACAGACTCGGCGGTGACAAGGGACATCCGTCCGTCCATCTATCCGTCCGTCCGTCCATCCATCCATCAATCCCTCCATCCGCCCGTCCGGGCTGCACCCGCCGATGTCTGTGGGCCGGGCGCGGCGCGAGGGCGCCACCTGGCGGCGCCGGGCGGCGGCTGCAGCGCGGGGACACGGCCCTGCTCCCGCCCAGCCCGGGCGCGGTGCGGCATTCCCGGGGGTCCGGCATTCCCGGGGAGCGGTGCGGCACTCCCGGGGAGCGGTGCGGCACTCCCGGGGTGCGGCATTCCCGGGGAGCGGTGCGGCACTCCCGGGGTGCGGTGCGGCATTCCCGGGGAGCGGTGCGGCATTCCCGGGGTGCGGCATTCCCGGGGTGCGGCATTCCCGGGCTCCGGCATTCCCGGGGAGCGGTGCGGCATTCCCGGGCTCCGGCATTCCCGGGCTCCGGCACTCCCGGGGAGCGGTGCGGCATTCCCGGGGTGCGGGCGGCATTCCCGGGGTGCGGTATATCCCGGGGTGCGGTGTTCCCGGGGTCCGGCCTTCCCGGGGTCCACCATTCCCGGGGTCCGCCATTCCCAGCGTCCAGCATTCCCGGGATGCGGCATTCCCGGGGGTCCGACATATCCCGGGGTCCAGCGTTCCCGGGGTCCGGCCTTCCCGGAATGTGGCATATCCCGGGATCTGCCATTCCCCGGGTCCGACATATCCCGGGATGCGGCATTCCCGGGCTGCGGTATATCCCGGGGCCTGCCATTCCCGGGGTCCGCCATTCCCGGGGTCCGACACATCTCAGGGACTGCGGCATTCCCGAAACCCTCCTGGGCCTTCCTGCACCTAGGAAAAAAGAGCCTTAGACCCTGCACTAGTGTGTGTGTGTCCGCAGCCCGCACAGCGCTGTTTTGGCGCTCGCAGCCACCTATTCACAACTCTCTGTAATTGTATTATTTACAATACTACAAAGTTACCAAACTCTTCGATGCAGGTCCTTGCTCTTCACACCCGTGCAGGATGGGAACATCCCGGTGGTACCCAATGTAGTGTCACACCCAAGGTTGGTCACCATCGGCGTTGGCAAGCAGGATTTGGCTCCTGAGATGGACACCTGGACACCTGGGAGTGCCAGTAACACCTGCACTGTATTTATAAGACACTTTGCCCAGTGGCTGAGCTGTTCAGCTGATGCTGGGCTGTGCATCCTAGTTCCCAATGGACTTCCTCACCCACTAAGTGCCAGAATAAGAGCGGGCAGAAATTAATGTTACTGGCATTGGTATTCAATTCCTGCTCTGCAGGAACTTAGCTCTTCCAGCAATTAAAGACAGTCAGCAATATGCTCAACTCTACGAACATTTGCAACCAGTAATTACTGATACCACTTCCTCATCTGGGCTGCTGAGTGACTGCTGCCACCTACTCCTCCATCCCCTCCACTTTTCCACCTAAAAAACCAGACCAAAACCAAACCCAAAACTAAACCAAACAACAAACTATTTCACATTGCTTGAATGATCACAATACACCATCTGAGACACACTTGGCTGTATCAGTGCTTAAATTATTTCTGTAAAGATAGTGTGAAGGATACTGGTTCAAGCTACTCACGTACAATGATGTCCAATTCCATGGGCTAAAAGTCCTGCAAAAATATGTCAGATCCTCAACTGAAACATCTTGACTGTGCAGCATTGTTGGCTTTTGAGGCAAGAAGAGCTGAAATGCAAACTGGAAGCTCATATTTAATTCTCAGCTGTTCCCTGGGGCTCCCATGGCTTATCTCAGAGACCCCAGCACCACAATCTGGACATACACATTGGTTGTTCCACAGCAGTGGAGTATTTGTTATTTTGGATGAGTGGACCTGTGGTTCAGTTTCCCAGTCAGGAAAGACAGGAGACTGCTGTAGGGGCTTGTGTGAAACTCCAGTATGTGAATTAAGCTGGTCACAAACCTTTCCCTTCCTGTTCTCTCCCATCTGAGGGAGCAGACCTGTCACCACAGTGTCCTGCTGCCAGCCTGGGAGAGCAGAGGGACAATGCAGGATATGCCCAAGGCAGCCTGCTCCCGGTATTGGCACGAGCTGGTGCACTTGGGAAGCCATCAGCTGCCTTTTGCAGATGCCTTGTACAAACATTTACATTTCTCTGCAGACACCATTTGGTTTTCTCTGTGTGCTTAAGCTTTTCTGCTGCAGCCGGCTGGGAGGGAAGAGGATGATCCCAGACCACATAGTGAGGTGCCATTTGTGCTCCAAATGCAGACCCCAAGGAGGATCCCAGGCAGGGCGTTGGGGTATTCAGCATCACCAGGGACAAAAACCAGGGTGAAGCCAACAGGACTCGACATTGGTAAAGGTCAAGCTGTGCACTTGAACCGTGTCTTACCTCAGAATTGCTTTTTGGGGAGCATTAGCTCTCTCTCAGTGCCTCCCGAGGATGCACTGAGTAACCAGTGATGTTGCCTTTTACAGGGGGATGAGATGGGGACAGAAGACATGTCCCATAAGCAAACTCCACACCAGCAGTCACACCCAGGAATTCCCAGGCCCTAAATCTGTCTTTTATTCCATCTGGTTTACATTAAATGTTTAAATCTCACCAAGGATGAGTTATATAAAATAAAAACTTTCCAGAAAGCTGAATTTGTGAATTTCAGGCAAAATACTGACATCTCAAAATTTATTCTTATTCGCTGTTAGGAGAAAAGCAAGCTTTTCTGTGAGACAAAGTAGCAGAACTGTTCTGTTTCCATGATGTTGAGCCATTTTATTTTGATAATGTCAAAACATCCCAAAATATTGTCTTATACAAAATAGTAAACAGATTAAGCATTTCAATAAGGCAAAATGAAATTAATTTACACAAGCAAGTCAAAATGATTTGTTTTGACTTCCTCCTTTAAAAATTGTCAAATTACCAGAAACCTGAGTTTTCAACACTAGCAATACAAGGTAACTCTTCCAGACTCTTTTAGACCAGCACTTCACACAACAGCCAGACTGACTCCAGCCCCAGCAATATCCATTGTTGTGTTTTTACCTGGCCCACATCCCACTGTTCTGGAGCTCCTGGAAGGGAGATGAGGCCTGGGGTAAAGAGCTGACCACAGATACGGTGTGTGTACAACACCCATGCTAAACCCTTGGGGCCGCCTTTGCTTTATTTTCTGCTGGTCCTGCGACTTAGCCTGGGACTGAGCAGGTAAAACTGGAGAAAATGGCACCCAGGTGACAGCTCAAAGGCAAATTGTGGCCATCAGAAGCAAGAACCTGGAAAAGAATCATCGTCATCTCTGTGGAATCACTGAGACCACACAGGGCTGAGACTGGGCACCGCAATCGTGACTTCTGAAGCTGCACCAAAGCACTCAGTCTGTGCTAATTTGTAATTAGGATGGGTGATTTCTTGTATTGAGAGCCTTTTAAATCAAGCTGAGAAGCTGGGCCTTCAGAAGCTGTCTGTTATAATTTCCACTTGTGGAAACATTCTCTGAGGTTATTGCTACCAAAGAATCTTCAGACTGCTATTCCAGGCCTCACCTTCCTTTCAAATGTAATTTTCAAGTGTTTCAGCTCCTGTGAAAGGGCTGAGACTCTGATTTTTGATGCTGCAATCCATGGGCCAGAATATTCCCCCTGTGTCTTTTCCTCCTGAGAACACAAAAACCTCTGCCCATCTACCCCAGTCTGTGCCTCACTTTTAAGAAATGCACAAAGCTTCAGATGCTGGTTACAGCTCCCAAAAGCAGCGAGGCCAATGCAATGCAGGCTCATAAAAATGAGAGAAAATTTTAATTTCCCCAAAACCAGCCTGCAGGCAGCCTGGCTCCCTGCACACACCACATGAGTGGCACTACAGACCATTTTGACAAGGGATGGATCCTCCCACTGGCACTTTGTTTTCCATCTCCCCTGGCTGCAGGTTCCCCAGGGTGCCAGGCACTGCCTGCACCACCTCCCCTGCCTGAGGCCACTGCTGGGGCATTAAATGGTTTCTCCATCTGTCTTCAAAAGAGAGATCCATAAAACATTCAGTTCATACATTTATCCAGGTAACTCCTCCCATCAGCCAGTCTGGCCTCCCTAGGGTGGGTGTAAGGATGACCAAAATGGCCCAAGGACATTTTTCCCAGTCTGCCCTGTCAGGAGCAGTGTGGCTTCTTCCCACTTGGCCCCTGTGTTTTACTTTTCAGGATATTTCTTCCTGACCCCATCAAGTCATGCCCTGAAACACAAGAATAGATCAATTTAGAGATGACAGTTTTAATTCAAACCATAATCTCTGTTTTTATAAATGTATCCTCTCTATGTTTCTTGGTTGTTTGCATACTAAATAGTCTGCCTTGTTTTCACTTTGCCACCTCTTTGTATTATATTATTTTTACAGCTGACAAGCACTGTTAGACTGAGAGAACGCTGCAGTGTCAAAAGCAGATTGAATTTGCTGATTGCTGGAGTTCTTTGTGCTGCTCACACAAAATTTCTTCTTTCCCCAATAATACATCTGTTGTTTGTATATTCGATAAAGTTAATATCTGTGAAATCAGTCATTTCCCCCAGCTCTAAATTATACTGCAACAGACAGAAGATTGACTTCACTGTATTGACAAGAGAGAACTCTCAACACTTATTATTTGTGGGGACTTGGAGGGATTACAAAAGCACACAGAATGGCTTTATCTGGGGAGTGTATTTCTGTAAAAGCTGATAAGGTAAAGCATGCACATTAACGGGGGAATAGTTTTTAACAAACTTCTACCTTTCTAATATTTTTGGGAGGACGAACTAAAGAAATAGCATAAATCAATGCATCATCCCCTTCCTCTCTTCATGCCAGCATCCTCTTTAACACTGGTCTCATGTGCAATATTTATGTCTACATAAATAATTCAGGAACCAATTAATCCAATTCTTTTATAATTACCTCTTATAATGGCATACAGCCCAAATCCCAGCAGCTTAATTGCTACTTAATGGAGATATTTATGACACCAACACTAGTAAAGAATATAGGCACTCCCACTTATGTCAATTAGGGATGGGGCTTAAGCTACTAAACTCCTGATTTGGATTTCAAACACCTCCGAATTCCTGGCACTTGGAGGCACACAGGTTTTCACTTCAGAGCAAGAGGCTTCAACTCCCTTATTTCACAGGTGTGTGAGGGTTCAGGAGTCAGCCCTCACTCATTGCAAGGTGACAGCACCAAACTGGACACTTAGCTGAAGGACATCACTCAAGGGAGAGCAGAAATGTGTAGGTCTGGGAATGCCAGAATTAAAAGAAGATTTCCTGTGCCTTGATTTAGAAGTGAAGGAGGGTTAGTTCTTCCTGCTTCAACTTAGCAGGCCTGGGATTTTCCCTTTATCCCATCGGAGGAAGAAGTGAGAGAGAAACCTTGAAAAAGGAATGAGTGTTTGGTGGCCTGTCTAATTTGGTATTTGTACTCTTAAATGTGATTTCAAGTGAGGAGGATATTTCCTGAGCACAGTGTGACACGCACTGCCTGCTATAAAAGCATCTTGTGAGGTTGTCTCACACATCACTTAAAATAATCCTCCTTGAAAATACGAGAGCATTCCTTGGAGTGCCATTTAATTAAATATGTCTAATCTTTTTCCTTGTGTAGACTGAGCATCTATCAGGCTGACTGTGCACGTGCCCCAGCCTAGATCAACATCCTGAGCGGGACACAGGGAAAAACCTGGAGGGGGATCCTGCACCCCTCCTGTCAGGGATGTTTTAAGCAACATAATTAAAAAATGAACCAGAAAAGGCACCGATATTGGGGTAGACAGAGGCACTGTGGTGTTTTTGAGAAAGGCTTTATCTGCATTTGGCTGCATCAATCTGGTTTACCTCAGCCTCAGAAAGTTTAGGCAGCACAACAGCCACAGGATTTAGTCATTTTAGATTCAAGAAATTGCATTTAGCTCAACCTGAATGCATTCTTGATTGATTTAAGTTATGGGAAAATAAACAGTTCTTAAATGAAAAATGAACACCCACAGATTTGCTGGCACAGGTTTAAGTAAACTCACAGAAAATCACTCCTTCTACCAGTGCAATTTTCCCTTTGTGAAGAAGTTTTAAAATGTTAATGGCTTTCGACTTGCAAAAACACAATGCTCTGAAACTTTGTCCTGTTACTTGTAAAGTGCACTGCATCGAGAAATACTTGATAATTAGAGGGAATGTGCATTTAAAAGCTTAAGAATACAGCTTCTAACTGAGAGTCACTTAGTTTTTATGATTGCTTTTATCTTTACAAGCAGCTGAAGACATTCTCTGACGTCTCAAACTAGTCCTAATCAAATGTTTCAGTCAGTGTATTTTCATGAGACCTGGCAAATTTATTCCATTATGCTGCTATTAATGGTGGATATTTATGCATTAGGATGCAAAGGAGCAACTCCTACAACTAACATTTCACTAAGGAAAGTTTTGTAATTACACCAAGAGTTTGGAAATTGGAATTTCTGTGTTTCTGCTGAGCTGTGGGACAGACATAATGTGCTGTCCCCAAAGTAAGTCACTTTGATTCCTTTATCCACTGAATACACAGTAATATTTCTAATAGATTGTTGTGAACATATTCGATAAAAGGTTGACTTTCTTTGGCATTTAATCCCTTCACCTGCATGCTCACTCCAGGGCATTTTCCTGCTGGTAAGGTTCTTAGAGAGTCTCAAAGTAGTTTTATTGGTGTTTATGGGCGGTTAATGAGTTAATCCCTTTCTCTCTGACCCGGGTCACAAAGCTGAGAAGCTGAATTTGAACCAACAACACTGAATGAGAGCTAGAAGAGGAGTTTATGAGGAAATTAAAGAGAAACTGAGTTGTTACTAAAGGTGTTTTCAAATAAGCCCTTTTTATTTGGGGAGAGGATTAATTTTTTTTCTGGAACTATCCAACTTTTTAGAAAGAAAATGAAACCACTACTGCTCCAAGACCAAAAGACTGAAAACTTCTCCATTTCTAATAAAATCTTTGAGCTTTATTTGTTCAATAAAAAAGAAGAACATCCGACCTTCATGCTCCTAGATCCTTCACTTCCAGCATTTGATGAACAGGCAGGGCAGACAGGCACTAGGATCCCCTGGAGAACAAACATCCTGCAGCAGAGGTGTCGCTGGGACAGGGCTCCAGCTGTGCTGTAGAAATCCCGAAGAGGCTTAGAGGGAACATCCAGGTTCCTCTCCTATCCCTGCAGAGAGCCAGGCAGGTAACTCCAGCCAGAGATTGTTCTAATCTTAGCCTCTGGTTTTTCTATTTCTAATAAAATTGTCCCCGAGACAAGGATATGAACAAGCCCCTGGGAGAGTCCCGTGTTTTTTAGCATTATAGGCCTTGCTTGTTACTCTTATGAGAACTTCATCAGCAGCAGAGCCATGCCGGGATGGTACTGGACCAGTACAGACTGGGGACCAGAGCTGATCTCCGGTGTCCTCACTCGCCCTGGGGACCAAATACTCACTTATTAAAATTCAAAATATGGGAACAAAACTGAGCCCTGCCAAAGCCTCTCATGAAAAATGGGAAGAATCCCACGCCAGGACAGCCTCCAACCTAGGATAGCTCTCTGCTGGTGTTCTCCCTGCTCTGCCACATGCCAGGTGGGCAGCCCAACCTTTGGCTTTTGCATGTGCCAGTGCAGCCTAGAATTCAAGGAACTGTTGGGTTGAAATTTCCCATTGAAACAGCTCTATCTGGCTGAAACGTTCAACAAAAGACTTTGCAGAGAAAGATATTTTATCCAAAAGAATGTCTTGAGTTTTGTAACTCCCCTGGCTTTGGTGGAAGAAGTCTCCTCTCTGAGCTGATGATGATTTATCTGCTCTATTAAGTCCAGTGACAAAGCCCCGGTGCTTTCAATGGGACCAGAAATTAGACCATCTGTGAAAAGGCAGGAATGGAGGTTTCACCTCAGTGGCTCTGATTTAAATGCAGAGGAGCTCTCGTGGCTCCTTTTGTGTTATTTCAGCTCTAAAGGAACAGAATGGAGAGCAGAGCTGTGCCATAATTGCCTAGGCTGAAACCAGCAAATAGTTCAAGCAGAAGCATTTTATCATGGAATTCCCAAGTATATTTGGGAAACTACTGATTCATTGCTTAAATAAATTACTTTCATTTAATGATAACAAAGCCAACAAATTAAAGAAAAAAATTAAAACAAACAAACAAACAAAATAACCCAACAAAACATACCAAATCCTTTCCCATATTTGAGTATATTCTTCTCACATTAAGAGTACACTTACCTGGACATGTGTATCTTTTTTCCACACATTTCTCTCAAGGTACAATTCAGGCAACAATAAATCCCTACATTTTAGCCCCTGTACTTTACAAATAAAATTCTATGGTAATTTCACAATCAACAATGCCTCGTGTTAAGAATTCCATTATTAAATCTGATTGAATATGATTAAATATGGCTCATGCTTTCCAAAATGGGTTGCATGATGGATTTAAATGAACTCATTAGTGGTTAATGCAGCAAAGCGCTTTCTAAATGCTAATGTTTGGCTGCCTTTGGCTCGTTAATTAATTTGAAGATTGTGTAATTATGGGAGCTTTCGATTAGCATACGTCTCTTCTTTTTATTCCCAAACGACAGTTGTTTGTGTGTAACTATTGGAAATTCAATTATATTTATAATAAAAATAGGACATCAAACTGCCCAAACAAGCACACTCTGCAGGGGAACAGCATCATTTCCTTTAAAGTCTCTTTTATTACTGTTATTTTCAAAAAGAACATGGGCTCAGCAGCTTTCTCTCAGCACAGAGAAGGAGAGCAAAGTACATGGCACTGCCAGATAATTACACAGCCCTGAAGAGCTGTGCAGGATGCGAGAGGGCTGAACACAGCTTGGGAAGGAGCAGGAGCAGAGCCTGCCTTGTTTCCTCTCTCTCTTCCCTCCCCCTCCTTCCTTTTTTTCAAATTTATTTATTTTGTACTTTGCTTCTAAAGGCCAACAACCCCAAAACGAGGTCCGAAAGAGCCTACCCAGAGAGAGGAGCAGGTGTGTGTGCCAGGACAGACACAGCCCCAGGCTCCTGTGCATAGCCACAGATTCCAAGGATTCTGCACCAGCTGGGAAGGAGACACCTGTTAAACTCTGCTGGTGTTTCAGGCCATGAATGCACTGGCAGCTCTGCTTTAAATGACACCACAAACAGAAATAAAGCAGAAATAGCCTCTTCAGCAGGCATGAGGCACAAGGGTGGGGCCATAAATGGAACAAAAACAGAACCAAACCAGGTGTTGCAGCCAAGGCTTGTGTCTGTAGCAAAGATCTGGGTTAGGAGAGCTGTGGAATCATGAGAGGTACTGCAGGGAAAACTCATGCCCAAGACTCCTGGAGCTGCAAGGCTCCTGGGTGGAGGAAGTAAAAAAGACCTGTATCTCCTGCAGACATTTTGAATGACAACTAAAAAATCAAATCAGCTCCCCGGAGTATTTCTCCCATGTCTGATTTCTCTAACAAGTCCCATGGTTGTCTCCTCAGCACACTCTGAATTCACATCAGTCCTTATCCCAACAGGAAACTTGTTTGTCATCAATAAGTTTTGTTTCCACTAAGTATGGGGCTCTCTGCTGTGGTTATCCAGGGCCGTGCACAGCTGCATGGGGTGGTATCACGGGTGTAAAAGCCAGGAAAACAAACCTTGGGATTCATTAGCATGCACAGCATTGCCTGAAAGGAGCCTTTCTCTGCCAGCAGCTGCAGGAGCAGCAAGGCATTAACATATGGAATAATCAAGCCCAATAAGTAACTACTGCATTTCCTAGTGAAACAGAACAACTTCATTTTCTCAGTCAACTTGTATCTCAAAAACCTCCAATGTGCATCACTTAGACAAATCACCTGATGACTGTGGTTTTTAAATTGCTGTTAACCATGGATGTTCATCCTGTGCACTTCTATATGGATATATATTGTTTAAAAATTAGCAACTAGGCACGATTAAATAGATAGCATTTCATTCCCCCAAAACCCCAGTGCCTCTCCCACATCCTCATTCAAGGGAAGAAGGCAAGGAATGATTACGAAACAAGATTTGTTTCTGGGCTGAACCACTGCTGCTTCCAAATCCAGACCCCCCTCATCTGTTCAGCTGCCAGAGAGCTGTGAGATGTGTTAGAGATGACCTGCACTGAAATGTCACCTCCTAAGGCAGCTGGAAAAGTGAATCACTGACTCAGCAGCTGATTGAAACCAGGAGAAGGTGCAGGAATAGAAACAGGCCAGGGAAGAACAGTAGTGGTGAAGGGTGCAGGGGCAGGCAGCTAACAGGAAAATCAACAGAGCTTTTGCCACAGCCTCTGGCAGGGAAGCCAGAGAGTGAGGAGGAAGGGACTGGGCTCCAGGCAACTCCTGCCACCTGCAAAGTCTCTTGGACAGATGCAAAATAGAGGATACAAAACCTGAAACATGCACTTCAACCATGGCATTGGCACTAGGAGAAGGTACAGCACAGTTTACCAGGACAGCACCAAAAATGATAGGAAAGCAGTGGATTTTCATGCAAAATTGCAACCACTGTCTGAGCTCATACCCAATGCCTACAATCAATGTTTAAAGCCAAAGTCACAGAGACAGGGGGTTTTGGGTTTTTGGGGTTTTTTTTGGTACTAAAATTGTACTGAAGTTCCCAGAGAACTGGCTGCTGAATTTCAGTCAGCCACCCTAGAAACGTCTATAATTCCAAGAGGAAAAAAGCCTTCCACCCTGCTGGGGTACGACATTCACAGGTGAGAAAGGCAAAAACATAGTATTGCTGATATCCCCCTCCCTGTTGCTGGTTCAGACAGCTCTGCTATCAATCCCACATTAAATCCTGCACTGATGCTCGTGGCTGAGGCTGTGCCACAGGGAGCCAGGGCAGGGCAAGAGCCAGCACTCCTGCAAGGAAACAGCAGCAATGTCTCTAAGCGCACAGAAGCCGATCCAGCATCCTGCTGTGCCTGTGGAAGTTTCCCTGCTGCTCTGCAAAGCTGACAGCCTGGTACTCTTCCTGAAATCCTAACCTCTCCCTGCTTCCCCCACACACCCACACAGACACACCTGCTCCTGCTGTAATTCCCTTCGGAAGAGCACTCCATCCACTCCTCAGCTGGAGGGATCACGGTCCCAATCCATCAGCTTGTGTATCTGCCTTTTAATCTCCTTTTTTCCCACCCTTGAGGCATGCTCCATCTTCCCTTCTGCACACAGAGAAGGCCTGCACACCATCATTTACTCAGCGGACGATGAATCTGACAGTCTAATCTTAACTTCTTAACAGCTGTGTTTATTTACTTAAGTAGTAAATTGTTTCCTCTAAAGCACAGAGGGGTTGGTTTGAACAGACACACATCTCTGCAATTGGGGGAGGTTTGGTACTTGCACATGCTTTCTCTTGAAACGATACATTTTTCTATCACTGAAGTATCTGAATTACAGGCAATCTTGGGATCCGAGCTTTGTTTTAATGACTCCTCCGGCTGCTGCTTTGTATCGAGGAGAAGGCAGGCTGGAAGTGCAGCAAATTGGCTTGCAGGAAATGGGAAATAATAACACCACTTATGCTCTGACTGACTACACTTGCTCCCATTCCAAGGCACTTTTCTGCTACCCATTTGTAGTTCAGTTCAGATTACACAAGCAATTGCAGCACCACATTGCCCTTTTAGCCTGTCTGCACACTTACACACACTGCACAGTTCTGCAGCGTCGCTCGAGGTCAGGAGAGATGTCAGGATGCTTTAATGAGTCACTCACCCACGCCCTGAAACTTAAAATCCAGCCCTGTTAGTCCTCATGGAGCTGTTTTTGTGTTTCTCTTCAATACAAGGTGAGTCCTGCAGGGACAGCAGCAGCTCCTGCCCTAGCAGTGGGGAAACAAACCCAAAATCTCACAGCTGATTGTGAACTGAGCACTGCTGCAGCCATCCCAGCTGGAATTGCAAGTTTTGGGAAAGAGTGGAGATGCACAAACCTAATGGGAAAATAGCACATCCTTCCTGCTCAGCAGCAGTGATAATTTCTTAATATTAATGAACACGTACCATGATATATGATCCCATGCTAATAAAATCTCCTCTTCTGGCACCCACTTCTCCTTGGGGATATGGAAGCAGCTGAAAATACAGTACACACCTACCCCTCTCTAGCACCACTGGGACCTCGAGATCCACAAAACTCCTCTCAAACAGGGCTGTGAAAGGAGATGCACTTTCTCCATACTTCCCACGGCAGCAGCACTCTCAGTTGAGAAATGGCCTCTACTTAGTTTGCAGATGTTTGGGATTTTCCAGTTCTAACACGTGGTATGTGCTTAAAGCTTTTTATTCACAATGGATTTGGTTGTTGTTGAATCCTTGGGACTTTGGTCTATTTAAAGGAAGTCCTTCACAAGGCAGAATAGCTGTGTGGTCAGGAATATCTAGGTCTCCATGAGACAGAAGCAGCCTTGTCTGGAATACATTTTTATAATATTCAAAAGTATTTACTGCCTGAAAGCATGTTTAATACAGAGCAGTTAAAATTTTTTCTCTCTTCTTGGTACTCTTACCAAGTGTATTAACATATCACTAGAGCATTTAATGGATTCACTCTTCTGTTTTTAGTGCAGGCCCTGCTTCCCAGGGGCCCTTCTCCACTCTCACTGCTTCTGGAACATTTCTGTCACAGTGTTGGTTTGGGAGCAGGGTCCCAGGTGGAAGCCATGAGCAAATACAGCCCTCAGCCTGGTCCTCCATCCTATTTTGGGGAAATTCCGAGTTTAATTCCTAGCTTTGCCACAGACCTGCTGGGTAGCTTTGGACAAAAATCTGTCACTAGCTGGAAACCAGGAAAGGGGAACAACACAAAGGTTGCAGAAAAGAAAAAATATGTTTATGTAAAACTTCCAAGAACCAGGGGGGTCCTTGCTGGGATATCAGCAATGCGAAAACCTATAAATTATTGAGCCACTGTTCATAGTTATTATAGCAGGACTGTAAGAACAGAAATCTTATTTTGTTTTCAGTTTCTCCCTGCCTTGTTTCAGAGACTGTATTTCTTATAAACAAGATTCTTATTTCAGTATTCATTAGATTGTTTGTCAAGGAGAGCAGCTGGTGTTGATGAATTGATTAAGACACTCTGAGGACGGTTCAGCTTAAAGAAGAAAAGACACAACAACAGATTTCAAAGACGTAAAAGATTGCTGTGAACAATAAACAGCTTCTTCATTCCCCCACATTCAGGGTGGACAAAATGGTAAGTTTTTAATTGCAACAAAGGAGATTCAGATTAGAGAGGAAAGTGCCTCAGCATTAAGGTTATTGCAGATTTGTGACAGGAAAGCCTTGGAGAGCAAGCACCAGGCACATGCAGCTCCCTGACTGCTGATGGCCCTTCCACACCTGCAGCCTCAGACATTTCCTTCACCTTCCTCATCACCTGGCAACTCCCATTATTTCCATACAGAACCTCCAAAAGTATTCCTCTTATTCTGCTTATTTACAAGTCCTGCTAGAGAAAGTGGAATGAAATGGCTGAAGAGCTGGAACTCTTGGAATTCCTATATCCATGTAAAAATGATCCAGCTGCAAATTCAAAGGAAGCCACAATGTGCTGATTTCAAACTAACAGAGCACTACGGGCACAGATTTCTTATCCTTATTGTTTCTTATTTCTTGTCCAAATCAGAGGCGCAATTTACCTGCATCTAGAAAAGCATTTGATGGAAACACTGAGCTGATTTATCCACCCAGCCAAGCAAACACTAATAAGCCGGGAGATGGATAAATAAATGGTTCAACAAGTATTTCACACTTGAATACTCAAGACAAGAAATCACATACCTAAAGCCCAAAATTGGAGCCTCACTCACTGTCCAGGCAACAGCACCAAACTACACATCTACACAGCTGACATTTCCAAGGAGTATTGGGAATTCCCTGCTTGAACAACACTCAGGGCAAAGTTATAATTTGTTCCCCATGAAAACTATATTGAATGATTTTCCCAGAGAATTAGCTGCAGGTACTGAATAGAAATAAATAGAATAAAATAATAGAATATTTGATTCAGCACATACAGCAAGTTTTACCAATTTGAGCGTGAGATGGTAAACAACACAATTTCAACAAACTACACAAACTCCTACTTCTGTGTCTTGGGAATTGGCTCCTGGCTTCCAATTACTCACTGCTAGAAAGCAGTTTGTTCCCATCCACCTAATCAGCACCTGCCTTTGCTGCAGTGTTCAAGCAAACTGAAGACAGATGGGCTGTGGCAACAGAAAGGGAAAGAACTGCAAAACTTTAAAATAACTATTTAAGAAGTAAACTAAGTATCAGTAATGCAATTCTTCAGTCTCCTCCTGAGGTGGGAATTTGCTACCTTAGAAACTATTCACTTAGAAGAAATTAAGGGATATACGTCAAAATTACTGTGGTTCCCAGGTATTATGAATACATGGTTATTGTACCATTAAAAAAAAGGGTTTTTTCCATATTTATCAAGCACAGAGCCCCAGTGCAGCCCAAGTGTAACAGCCAGCACACACTGTGCTCCATTTGGAACTGCAAGTAATCCAGCAGCACAACCCCTGAGCAAGAAAGAGGCTGTGGAGACCCAAAGCAGCTTTGGAGAGCCCCAGACATGTCCCCATGACTTACACCCCACCTGTGCCCCTCTGCCTGGCATTTATTGAAGGCAGACCCCACACATTCAGATATTCTTGTCAGCAGAAAACATCTGAAGCAAGGACAAAAGGAGAAATTAAACTAAATGGGGCATGCAGATTTCATGGTCTCCATCAAGGCTGAGACAACACACAAAGAACAAATGGTGCCTCAGGTTTGTGGTATGAGCACTTTAACACGGTGGAACAGGAAACTTGATCTCTGAAGGAAGGATTTTTCATATGTCAGAATAAAAAAATCCTTCATGTACCAACATTTCTTTTCAGAAGTGCTGCCCTAGGTCTGCTTGCTCTGAAGTAATTGGGAATTTCCCCTCAGCATCACTGTGAGCTGGGCCCTTTGATTCTCTAATTGGGAAGGCAGAACACTCAGGCGGAGCTGTCGCCAGTCCAGTGAAGTCTTAAAATGTTCAAGAACACATAACTCAGAAAACTCAAACACAGTGCTCTCAGGGTTAAAATCAGGGTACTCAGCATCTAAAACAAGTCAGTAAAACTCTGTGGGAAAAAAGAAAATAGTCTGCTGAAAGTACTCAACCTCTGTTGAGACATCTTGACACTTCTTTGAGCCCAAAATCTTGACTTGGTAACTGAAGAATTAATCTAGAAGCAGAACACTTTCATATGATATCTATTAAGAAAACCTCTGTCTTTATCCTTCACCAAGCCTTTATAACACCAATTTTCAGTGAGATGAACAGGAGAGCCTCTGCACTGCAGAACTCCTGGGTCAGCTTTCCTTAAGGACAAAATACTAACTGGGGCATCATCATTCTCTACAGAATCATCAATAAATTCCTCCTAAATTATTATTCCATTACAGCTGCCCTGTGCTGACATCAGCACACCAAAGAAATTGCTTCAACTTCCATTAAATCATTTCCCTGCGAGGTAGGGAACATGGATTTCATGAATACCTGAGATCATGGGCTCCTACAGAATTACAAGAATCAGACTGTAACTAAATTCCAGAGGGAAGATTCAGGAAGCAGTGGCATAAGGCACCTACCTGGAACGCTGTGTCCTCTTCACAGGATGGATCTGGGCATTGCTGCCACACGAGTGCAACGTGTACAAAACACAACGCTGCTCCATGGCTCCTGCATTTGCACTAATGAAATACCAACTCAGTCTATCTCAGAACCATGAAACTGCTCCAGTGTTGCTCCCTCAAAATCCAGGTGATGACAGAAATCCTGTAGTGCACTCGGATTCCAGGTGAAGGGAAATCAAGGCTTGTTTTACGCTTGTAAAATAGAGTTCCTCCTCTTTTTTCACTCCATTACACTTTTCATCAGCAAGTTTCAAAATATTAAAATCAATTAATTTTGGTAGCACTACTAAGAAAGCTGCTACTTTTGAATATAGAGCAAATCAGTAACCCACAAGAAAAAGCAGCAATTTCACCATGAAGTTCTAGACCCTTAGGGAATAAACTGCCCAGGTTCCCTCACTTGGATTATGACATGACCCACAATTCTAAAGGAATGAAAACATCATTATATGCAGGATGGATGTGTGCTATTTCACACGGAAATCTAAATGGTTTCACATCTCTGAAACACAGGAACACAAACGATGTCACTCTGCACAACCGAACTGAGTCGCTCCGTGACTCCAGATCTCTCCAACTCGAGATTCCATCCCCACAGAGGAGCTGCTCCCACGCCTCCAGAATCTTCCACACAGCTGGGCTGCAGCTGCGAGCACCACTGGGCTCCAGGTGTAGGGGTGAGGGAAAGATAGAGCATGTAAAACACGAAATAAATCAGTTCCCCTAAATGGAACAGCAGGAAATGGTGCCACCATCCCAGGATCCGCTGTGTGCTCACGAAGATCCTGCAGCCACACAGTGCATTCCCTCCTGCTGCTGTTTGCATCTGGTCTTACATGAAAATGCGCCAAACTAAATATTAAAAATAGTGTTTCAGTCTGTCACTTCCCCGGCCTAATGAACTGCAAATCTTCCATCCCAAGCATTTAAAATTACTGGTATATCACATTCAGCCAAGGTAATATCAAAATATATTTTATTCTGGACCTCTTTCAGATCTGATTCAAATTACAGTTGTCAAAGCAATACAATGCAAAGGGAAACTGCAACAGAAAATGTGCCTAGAAGGGATATAAGGGCCTTGGGGACAAATCATTGTGATGTAGAACCAAAATACATCATAAAGTGTAATTAACATGGTCCAGGACAGTATAGAACATCTATATCAGTCTTCTTTAGACAATAATCATGAAAACTGAACAATAAAAGTCCTTTAAACAAGTACAAAAAACTGTCATGGGCTGGTTTACACTTTTACAACAGTTGTAGTTTAACTGGATAACTGAAGAAATGATGCAGACATTTTAATCCAGTGCTATAGGTAGGCTCACAGAATTAGACCCAAAGGATTTGTAACTCCAAATGAAACCATTACAACTACAATGTCAATGTCAGGAGAGAGAGAAAATTACTTCTGTATTCTAGAATTACTGTTCTGCACACTGCAGTCTGTTGAGGACAAGATTGCAAAGTACACTGGACTAGCAACAACATGCAGACTGTTTTCTTGTATTTACCCACAAATGTCAAAAAACATTATGAAGTAAAAATGAATGATTATTTAAAAATTTTAAAAAAACAAAATCAAAAACAAAACAAAAACATGCCTCAAGTTATTGTCAAGCTTCAAACTTAAAGGCAGAGAAAGCGAATTATGTACTCAAAACTATGGATCTGAAGCACTATTAACACTAAATCTGCAATCCACTCGAAACGGCAGATTTTCCTGCTTCGTCTGCCTCCCACCAGACTGACAGTGAAGACAGTCACACTTTCACAGCTCGTGGTATTTCAGAGCTTTCTCTAGAGGGAGAAGTGAGGACTGCTCCATGTCTCTCTCCCTACGGAAAATGTCAGGGATCTCGATGGAGATTTACTGCTGTCTCCCGAAGCCATATTTGCTTCTAACATGCCACAATGTTGCTTCTGCTTTCTTCAGGCGTCTGGAGAGTGTGGAAGTGATCCCATGGGGAATGGCTCTACAGGGCTTTGGGAAGGGAGGAGCTATCAGCCAAAAAGGAACGCTGGGCTAAATCCGGCACGCCCTGCTCTGGCAGAACCCCAGGGAAACTGAGGCAGCCTGGGCTTGAAGGGATGTTTTATCCAACTTTGGGCACGACACGACCCTGGCATCTCCAACTCGCCCTGGCAAGGGTTCCTCACGAAGGGACAGACAATGGGATTTTCTGGTGAAGCAAAGATTGGAAAATTCGGGTCCCGAGGCTCCTCTCTTGGCTAAACAGACAAAAGCCAGACAACCTTGTATTTGCAGGCTGGATCCCCCAGTTTGCAGTGGTAAGGGAACTCCTTCTCTCAGCAGAATTAAATGTTTCAGCCGCCGAGGTGGCTCTGCTGGCAAACCAGCACGGCCACCCTGTGCCACCCACTGCTCTCCCTAAACACGAAGAACATTCCCAAGGTACAGTGCCCCATCAAACGCCCTAGCATGAGGTAAGCAGTGTAAGGAAAAAGGAGTGCTTTTTTAAAAATGAAAATCAATTAAAATCGGTAGAAATCTTTGGCCTTTCTCTCAAGATGCATTAAAGTGTCACGAAATCAAGAAACATGCTTCGAAATGCCATGTCGTTCTGACTCTGGTAACTACTACCTCCCCTCCACCCAACCCAGAAAAAGAGGCACTTTTAGTGTTTCAAATAAGATTTCCAATCGTCTAGTAGACATGCTAAATAACCCTGCACAATGGTAGTCCCAGAATAAACTCAGTTTATCAACATTACAAAGAGTCTAAAAAAGCTTTTATGAAGACCTAGATATTCTCTTAACTACACTAAAAAGTCCACTGGTTGGGAATCTTTACATCGATTTAAAAATGCAGAAAAAGGTAAAGTAAAAATAGAAAAAGACGAACTCTACAGAAACCTGGATCTGGTCATGCAAAAATGAGAAACGGGATTCTGAGATGGACGCACAGAAAGACAGCGAACTCAAGAGCAGTTCATTTCCTATCCCATCATTAATTCTGAGCCCAGTTCTTCCCGTTCCTTTTATCCTGTGTTTGGATTTTTGCCTGCTATCGTGTGGAACTGATAAAAATAGGAATGACTCCATCCCTAAGACTGAGCATGTACACATGCTACACAAAGTCAGGGCCTTGCTGCCACTTGGTTTTTCCCCTTTAAAGGGAGCAATTTGGACAGTCTACCTCACCATGGAACACGACGCTACAAAGGACAGTAATTAATGTCACGGTTCTGTGGTGTTTTTGTGGTTTTTTTTTTGGTTGCCAGGATGGCAGCACCCGGCGCAGGAGCAGCACTGTGGCATGCGGGGCAGGACAGCAGGACAGCTACGGCCAGACCCTAGCTCGGGGACACTGGGATGACCCCAGGGCAGTGGGCATCACTGGGCTGGCTCATCACTGGGTGGTGGGCACTGCTGGGATGACCGCAGGGCAGTGGGCACTGCTGGGATGACCCAGGGCAGTGGGCACTGTGACCGCAGGGCAGTGGGCACTGCTGGGCTGACCAAAGCAGTGGGCACCGCTGGGCTGACCCCAGGGCAGTGGGCACTGTGACCCCAGGGCAGTGGGCACTGCTGGGCTGACCCCAGGGCAGTGGGCACTGCTGGGCTGACCCCAGGGCAGTGGACACTGCTGGGCTGACCCCAGGGCAGTGGGCACTGCTGGGCTGACCCCAGGGCAGAGGGCACTGCTGGGCTGACCACAGGGCAGTGGGCACTGCTGGGCTGACCCCAGGGCAGTGGACACTGCTGGGCTGACCCCAGGGCAGTGGGCACTGCTGGGCTGACCCCAGGGCAGAGGGCACTGCTGGGCTGACCACAGGGCAGTGGGCACTGTGACCTAGGGCAGTGGGCACTGCTGGGCTGACCTAGGGCAGTGGGCACTGCTGGGATGACCGAAGCAGTGGGCACTGCTGGGCTGACCTAGGGCAGTGGGCACTGCTCAGAGTCGTGGGCACTGCTGGCCCTCCTCCAGCCACACGTCCGGAGCGCTCGAGCCAACGGAGTGGACGTTCCTGCCGGAGCCAGCCCCGGACAGCCCTGGCCTGGACACGCTGAGCTCTGGTGCTCTCTGTTTCTCAGAGTGTGATGCTATGCTGAAGCGGCTAGAATTACAACCAAAATGATGACTGAGAAAGAGGAAAATGGCAATACCCTAAAACATGGCTGTGTGATTTTGCAGCTATGTCACAGAATTCCACCACAATTGTTTAGATTGGCTGAAAGAATCATCCAATAACTTTTATGAAAATGAATAAACTGTCCATATTAAAATACAAAAGTACTATCAAGAATCACTTCTGACTTTCAGATTTAAATTCAGTGCAATTGACAAATGCATTGCTAAACGAAAAATGCAGCTTAAACATACTCAAAACATTTGTGTCTATTCCTGGGAGCACAGTTTAAAATTATTGCACAGAATTTTTTTTTTATTTTTATTTTTTTTTCATTAAATGACAGAGGTCAGCCACAGTCATGGACCTCCAGCAATAAAAGCAATATTTCAAGTGCCAGACACTCAATATATTAGGTTTCCTACATATTGTAACTCACAGGGTAATTGCTCTAAACATTTGCAATATGTTCCAAAACCCTAAAAATAGCTGGCACAGAACCACCACGGATAACTGTCTTTATGGATATGACTTGGTGTTGGTTTTAAACGCTGTGTATGATAGCAGTATAATCCTGGGGTATATATAAACAATGTATTGTTGACTTGTCTTTACCACTGGCAAATTGCTACCCTACCTTAGCCAAACTCAGACTTGCTTCAAGTCGTGTTTATTGCATTGAAATAGCAGAAATCGATGCCTAAAGAACAATGGTTAAAATGTCAAAGCTGCATTATCTCAATTAAATGAATTTATACTTAACTTGGAGGGGGGAAAAAAAACCCCAAACGAATAAAAAAATAGGTTAGAGACTAACAATCATAAGCCACAAAATTAACTGTGATTGAAATAGTGTTATAAAACTGATAACTTTGCAAAGCTCTGTAATATAAACCATTCCTTAAGTAAAATGTCTGTGACATAAATTTGACAACCTCTCTTTTTATAAATTTACACTCTTGGAATCTTATGCAAGACATGATGCAACCTTTTCGACTACACATACACATAAACACAACCTCATGCTATCATTTACAAATAAAATCACTATTAGTATACTTTTAATCACATGAGCAGAAAAAGGTTTGCCATATACATCTGTCATTGTAAGAAAAATACTTGATATTGTAAACAGAGTAAAAGACACTATATAGTAGTGATTATTAAAAAAATAGCAGCTTACATCTACCCTATATTTGGAAAAAAATGTAGTCACAAGATACAATAAACTGCAGGACTGGAGCAGCAGGGGAATTAGTGCAAGTATTCATCTTTTAAATAAGCTGAATCACTGCTATTAAAATAAACTTGAAGCAAGTCCTCTGTTTAAGATTTTTTTTAAATCTAAGGTAGTAAACATTTTGCCTCTTAATGGCAGTGTTATCAAATATATGCCAAAGATTTTATTTTAATAAAGAAAAATTACATGAAATACTTTTAATACTGGAGTTTGGTTACAATTATACATCTAAGCTCCTACAAATAATGATGGGCAACTCTCAAAGAAGCTGTGGCATGAACCCTTGTCCAGAAAGATCTTAACCTCTTAAACAAAATCCCCCAGCTATACTTTGCTCCTTTTCACAATAGTGCACAATTTAACCATATTTTAGCTATGGTCTTAAAGCAACAGAAGATGCGTTTTTCCTCTTTTTTTTTTTTCTTTTTTTTTTTTTTTTCTTTTTGCATCCCTGTATTTTTTTTCCTGTGTTTTTGTGCCCTTCTGGTCTTAAGTTTGGCAGAATTATGTCCCAAATGAGAAATTACTGCATTTCAGCCATGTCACCAGAAAATCAAACATAGCATTATACCCATTTCCATCAAACTTCCTAGATGAGAAGGACATGAAATATCACGCTGCAAAGAAGGATTTTTTTTTTTCTTCTCTCTCCCTAATCCCTTTTCCACCCTCCCTCTGTTCACAAAATTGTGCTCTGGGAGCCACAAAATGTACCAAACATTATCAGGTTCAAACTACCTCTTCAAAGAATGCATCAAAACATGTTTCAAAGAAACGCCTTTTTTTTTTTTCCAAGGTGAAAAAAATATAAACAAGAAACTAATTCACTCCCTTACTTCATGCATCCATAAACTTAACCAAAACAAAACAGAAAACCCAATGGTTAAAAGCAAAGAAAAAACTACTGCTGCAGATTTCTGTAAGTCCATTTTCTCTGTACACACAAACTGCTCAACTACTGAGAAGGAAAACAAAAATACCCCACAATCCATGTGAGAATGGATTTAATGGGGGAAGGGGTAATGAAGGCTGCCATTAGTATCTTCAGAATTTGGTATGTATATGGGTCTGCTCTTGTATATGGTTTATTTCTCTCTCTCTCTCTCTTGCTCTCTTCTGTTTTTCATATCCAAAACCTTTAAGTGTTATTTTGGGGCACAGCAGATTCCAGCACTTGGTGAACAGGATTCACAAGCTGTGACAAAACTCTGTCATCCTCTTCAGGGTGTAATTTTTTTTTCCTCTTTTTTTTTTTAATTTTTTTTCTTTTTTTTTTTTTTTTTTTAATATATATACAGTATATGTATATATTTCTTTTACATTTGGCTGTAGTGGACTGGCCATGGTTCGATTGGGACTATAGCAGTACATGGGTCAGGGACAGTCATTTTGGCTATGTACACATTCATAGTCGGTCCATGGCTTCCAACTAAGAGCGCTATTTCCGGAGGTCTAATACACAAACCTGCAACGAGAGAGACACAGATACAGCAACTGCACAGCACCACGTGGGTTTACAGTTCTCTGTGAAGAATCTGAGCAAAATCTACAGCGTGGGTTGGGTAAGCTTAACCTTGTGTCTATTAACAGTGATTAAATGATATCAAATTGCCAGGGGAGCCCTTTGTGAACCCCCAGCCAGCCCCAGTGCTAAGGGCACTGCTGCCTCCAGAATTACCATCAGAACAGCAACAACATCTTATGTAAGCTGTTTGCCTGTTATTTAATACTGTGAAGCTGAGGACTTACTTGAATCTAGTTTGTAAAAATATCAAATGAAATTAAAATACGTGGACAAGTACTAAAATGGATCAGAAAAAGTTAACCGCATACAAATTCCAGTTTTAGTCTTTTCAAAATCTCCACTAAGCAGTGCTTCTGGGTCTGTCAGATACAGAAATCTATTATAAAATAGAACCACACACAGGGTCCTACCAGCTGCAGGCACATTTAAAACCAAGTGGATGAGAAGGGCTTTCACTAGCAAACAATATAGAACATATTAAGCTGAGCATTTTTTTAAAAATCAGAAACTAAATGAAAACAAATCTGTTCTAAGTACAATCAGCCTCTTGGGCCAAATTAATTGGAGGACTGTAAAGGTTACACAGCATGTATAAAAAAGGGTCATCTGGGGGGAATGATAATTAATTTCTACTCAGGATATGCCTTGAGCTTTTGTTCTTCTATGATATTGCCTATACTTACAAGACTAAAATGGTATGAAAGACCAATCAAAATTAATTCTCTAGAATTTAGGCTTCTTAAAATCCAGAACTTCCTATCTGCTGTTTTGAACTCTTGCAAAACAGCCTTACTTAGCAGCATGGAGCGTTCAGGAGGGAAATGTTTTGGCACCTGTGCTAAGGTACCACTGAGACACTGGACTGCTAAGCTGCCAGGATTGCTTTCTGCTGACTTTTGTTAAAGGAAGCTACAGCGCTTCAAAAAACAATTCCCTCATCACACTCATTTATTTTAATTCTGCCTTTTCTTAGGCTCTCCTCTCCTTTCCTTGCAAACCATGGCAAGAGAGAGGCAAGCAAAACTCCAGGATTGTGCTCATTGTGAAGACCCTGCACATTCCCATCTCTCTGCAGGACAGGGTCAGAGCAGGCAGGAGGTGATGCTCCAACACCCTGCTGAGAAATGACAGTGGGGGCATGCAGGATTAGTTAAACATGATTTTATTCCCTGCCTTTTCTGAGCAAAGTAAGCAGACTGGTATTTATATATAGCTGCTGACATTTTTAGGAACTTTTTAATTACAAGCATTTAGAAACCTGCACTTTGTTTTGCTGCTGAATGCAATGCAGAAGGTGTTTCATTCCTGTCATGCATTATAACAATATCAGCTACACTGAGCATTTTCACTTGAAAAGGGCAGAGAAAGAAAAACAAATTTGTTTCCAGACCAGCAACACTGAACACACTAAGCCCCAGAAGGGATAGAAAATATAAATTGGAGACATCTCCACCTTCTGAGGGTTTTGGAGGGTTTAGAACAGTGATGCCTTAAAATGGAATAAAGATATCCTCCTTACAATATCACAGCATGGTTACAGGTGAGCTGGCTCTATTCAACCTTCAGCTAAAGAAGGAAATTTTGTCTTCATTGTTGGTTAAAAGATTCCCCGAAGATGTTTGCTATTAGAACATCAGCCAAGTCAAGCAACACTTACTGAACCATCTGAAGCACTTGCTCCAACTTTGTCTCCTGCCGCATTCCAGCAAACCTCAAAAATCCCTCCTGTTCCCCGATAACTGTGAACTAGGGCACCTGTCTAAAAAGGGGACAAGACAAGTAATTAATACAACAAAATCAAAGAGAACAAGCACAATTTGTCCATGTAAAAATTCCCCACTGCTTGTAAAAGCTGAAATTCTCTGAGGAAAGTGGTCCAGATGAGACTCATGGACAGTCTCAGGGCCGTGTTAAAAAATGTGACACAATTGTTGTATCCTGAGTTCTTTGTTTGACAGGCAAAACTGGGGATGGTCATGATTACTTCCAATTACTAAAATGAGCCTTTCAAAAATTAATACCCAATTCCCAGTTGCCAGAGACTGCATCATGCCTGACAACAAGGTCTACAGACTTTCAAACATAACAAGCACTTGTTCTTTGCCAGAAATACAAGACAAATAATGGTGTCCTTTTTGAGAAAGTTACATAGAAACACTTTGTCATCATTGTCTTGCCTCACTTTACACTCTCTTGCTGGTCACGGAAATTCAATGAAACAGCTAATCAGATTAGTATGTCTACTACCACTCATCATTTTTCACAAAAACCCCTGTTATATTAGGAATTTAAAGCTCAGAGTTAACAAAGACAATTTTTGGATGAAACACATTCTTGGAGGCACTGTTGAATGCGGGGTTTTGTCGGTGAGGTTTTGGTTTGGTTTTTTTTTGTTTGTCTGTGGGGTTTTTTGCTAAGTAAAGACAATGTAAAGACAATTATTACTTCACCATAGGCAAGCATTCAAAGTGAGAAATTAAATGTACATCCATTAACAGAAGTAATCTTAGAACAAAGAGAAAACCAGCGTGTTAAGAATGGCAAAGCTCTTTATGGCTGAAGTATGATGGAACAACAAAGGTTGGAAGAATGGAAAAAACCAAAACACAAACTTCTCAACAGAGAGGAGAGCTATACCTGTGTATTCCAGATGTGTACACATTTATCAAAGGAGCCACTGGCCAGGTACCTGCCATCAGGACTGAAAGCTACACTGTACACAGGTTCTTGATGTTTTGTCAGAGTATGAATACAAATTCCTCTGTCTACATCCCATAACCTAACAGTAGAATCAAAGGATGCACTGTCAAGGAAAAAATAACAGAGATTAATTACATCTCAATTCAATGTATTTTTGTTGCTAATACAAACAGAATATGATGAAGTATCTTATGTGCTATAAAACATTCTGTGAACCTCCATTTATAAAGAGTGAAGCAAAAATAATGTTTAACAAGCATTTAAAACCAGGATTAAATAGTACCTTGCTAACATAAGATTGGCATTTGGATTATTTGTTCCTGGTCCTGTAGGACTCCATTTGATAGTATAAATTTCTTTGTTGTGTGCTTGTAAATCATGGACACAACTGTCTTGTTTCATACTCCAGATCTATGATAAAAAGAGAAGAAAACACAAATACATTTAGCACAATATTGTACTAAAATACATTTTACATCTTTCTTCTGTATCATTTGCAGGCTGACTGTTACCTTTTAGGCCACTCAAAACATTTGCTATGATTGCTAGGTTTCTAGAGTAATTATGCCAAGTATTATTCCAGGACCTTTCATTCTTTGGGTTATAAGTCCCCAATGAGGTTAATGAGCAATAAAGGTGCTGCCTATAGAAACTAATCTGCCTGAATTTAACTGCAAAACCCTTGAAAAGTGCAGGGATGAGAGCAGATGCTGAAATGAGAAGAGCAATATGTAAATGTTCATGCCTGAGTTGATAAAATATCACGTCCTATTTTTAAATGAACTTCTTGCTACACAGACTGCGTGAAATAAAGGGATAGTAGAGAAATTTTCTGTTTTCATACAAATCCATAGATGCAAATACCACTATGGCATTTTCCTGACTTATTAGCATTTGCATTGCCAGATTTCAGTGTTCAGTACTTCACAGAGGTCATTAGAGGACTCCAACTCCTGTATGACAATGCTCAACAAACAAAATAACTTTATTCTATTAAGAAGTTACATTGCTCCTACAGAAGGGATTTTGGAAGACTTTTATACCTTTTCCTACATGTGAAACTTGATATGGCAGATAACCCTGTGAATGCTTTTTTAAATAATACCTGTTCAGTAATGCTTTTAGTTCACCTTTTGTTAGAAGAAGCTAACAGGAGTGTGTTCAAGCCCAGCTATATTTAAGATGCAATTGAGGTACATGTTTAAACAAATGGTGCTTTTCAAAACTGCTGCTTCGCTGAAGAGGAAATTGATTTTCAATGTGCAGACAGAATTGAAATTGTATTTCCAGTTTAAATGGATGGGATCAAAATCTAGCTTTTCTTCCCAAAACTAGCATAGATGAAAGAGTCTGTATCAGCTGCCTCAGAGAACATCAAGTTGTAGATAGAAAGTAATCAAGTAAATAAATCACTAGAGCCCTTCCATGTGCTTCAAAACCTGATATTTATTCCTTCTGCCATTGAAAAGTAAGTGATCCAGAGGTGATTAGTGATGTGTAGACTTATCCTCAAGCACTTGGCATTTGAGCTATTCCTGAACAAAACGGTACCATTCTTTCCAGCCTGGGCTCAATCTGAAACAGCCACCAAGAAGTTAATTGCCTGAATCCCACAAATGCTGACACGTTTCCTGCTGTCACCTCTACCCACCAAGAGGCAGCAGCAACAGCTCGAGCTCTAGACAAGAATTCATCACCCTGGACTTTCAGCTGTTTAAGTATTAAACACCTGGCTTAAGCTGGCTATTCTGACTCCATCCACTGCCAGTGGAGAACAACTGATGCTCTCAGGGGTTTACTCATCACACTTGACTTAAGACACTTAACTTAGGGAAGGATAACTTGCTCTTCAGCAGTGCTAGACAGTGCTGAGTGGAGATGTCTAGACATCCAGCTTTAGACTGGAGGCTTAATGCTTAAGTGTTTGTATTTAGATAAGGTGATTTCCCTTGCCAGAGCCTGACCGTGTGCCAGCAGGAGGGATACGTGGCTCCTCATTCAGCCATTCCCTGATTAAATAACAGTGAGCTGGATGGAATTAAGTGTCCCAAGGGCTACCAGCAGGACAGTGCTGTCAGTGTAAAAAAATGTATCATGAAACTCTACCAAGCACAGTGTTAAAGCTCCCAGTAACTGGAAAGCAGTATGGGAGAAATGGAAAGCATCTGTACCACAGAAGCAGCACAGGCCTGCCAGGCATGAACAGCCTCATTTCTGCTGCTGGCATTTTCATAAGGATCTCTGGTGTGCCCTGAAGTCACACGTGTAAGTTACAGTGCCCTCTGCACTCACAAATTGGCCTCAGTTCTACAAGAACACACACTGCTGTGAATCATTTGGAGGACAAGTGTAGGTGTGATTGAAAACTGCAGAATGACTCCTGAGGAACTGGAAAAATCCAGAAGTGCATGCGGCCTTTGAAGAAACAGCATGCCAAAGATTTCAACCTAGAAAGAAGGGGAAAGCAGAGCAAAACCAGAAAACCAGCAAGTCACCCCTTCTTGTATGTGTTACATGACATGCATTCTAACTTTTTCTTTTAACCAAAAGCAACCATCAAGCGTGACAGCTTAATGATTAATGACCTGATTCTGTAAACAGCTAAAAGCACCTAATAAATCATGCTCTGAGTCTCAGGCTGGCAGCCTATAACAAGTTCTCTGGACCAAAGCTTGGCTCTGATTAACAAGGATTTCTAGGATTGCCTAACCTTGTTATATTAATAAAGAACAAATACTGGACAACAGGGCAAGTACAGTGATACTGCTGGACTGTCCAGGCTAATGGTGTGCATGCCAGAGTCCTACAAAGACAAGGGCCAGCCCCAGAACTCCCATTACCTTTAGAGTCATGTCGTCAGAGCAGGATGCCAGCAGATTACCAGTTGGATCCCATTTGATTGCATTTACTTCATTCTAAAATTGAACAATGAGAATAAATTGGAGTCTTCCCTTCTGTTACAAATGACAGCTTATAAAAGATTAAGCTGGACAGCAGTTATGAGTATTTGCATAATTGTCAGGATTTTAACAATTAATTTTTATTCATAGCTTTGCTTTCAATAACAACAGCTTTTTGCTTCACATTTATTGCATTTCCCATGCATACTTGTACACCAGGTGGCAAAGTCTTGAAGTTACCACATTTCTTCTTCTAATGCTCACTTTTGCATCCTGGCACTGGTAAAAGAAGCTGCACATGGGGGTGAGAATTGTCCTGATCATCAACAGAGACTATGATTACCACAAGACCTTAACCAGAACCACCTATGTGTGCATCTACAGCCATGACCAACCATGACACAAGTGCTGGGTACTAGTACTCCATCTCTCAGTAATAAAAACTTCACAAAACCCCCTTTTTCCAGTACTTACTGTGTGACCCTGGAAGGTTTTGATGGGCCTATCTTGTCCTAGTTTACAAACATGAATGCACATGTCTGTACTGCAAGAGGCAAATGTGTTGTTACTCTGCCAATCAACATCTAATGCTGGTGCTGAAAGAAAAAGGAATATACGTAAAGCTGTAGTATGCATTCTGCAGGAATTTGATGTGCAAATTTAGCATGCACCACCTTAGAACAAAAGCCAATAGGAAGCAATCATGAATTTTACTTCTGAAGATAAACACTAAGAACAGTAAGAAATGCAGCCAAAACAAGTCCAATGCAAAAGTCATTGTAATATGGAACATATTTGAAATCAAAGTTATACAGAAGACAGTGCAGCAGGACATCAAGCTAATGGAACTAAGCCATGAATAAATCTCAGGAGTCAGCACATGGAACAGGTTCCCACAACTTCACACATCATCATGGCATGAGCTCATCTCCACCAACAGCTCCTGCTCGTGGCTCAGGGATGGCAGCCAGGGCAAGGCAAGGATTTATTTCCTTTCTTAATTCCAGCATTGTAAGGTGTGGTAACTTGAAGCTTGGTCATGGGCAACATACTCCATTTGGTCAAGCCAGCTATTTATGGCAAATAGAGAACTGCCTGGAGTAAATCCTGAGCTGATGTTTTTGACTGCTGTCATGCCACTGGGAAAAGTGGCGTGAGTGGAATAAAAGTGGGAACGAGACAAGTTTCTTAAAGGCTCTTCAATGACACCTCTGTCATCCTCTCCATTCTGTTTTCCAGCTGATTCTGGCAGGATTGCTCAGCATGCAGCCCACAAAGCAATTTGTCTGACCTCCTGCACTGCCACCCCAACTGGCCACAGAACAGCTCTCAGCTTGTTTGTGGCCAAGCAAATTGGGGACAGCAGAACAACGGGACAAAGGTGGGATTACTGTAGCAGGGAGATGACAAATGCAGTCCCTAGGTGACAAACATAAATCCCTTGTGGGCCCCCCCACATGATTTGTCTGACACGGTACTACAGAAAGTCAGGAATACTTGGATTATTTATCTCTTACGACTTTCAAGGAACTGCAATAAAACTGAGTTATAAAATCAGAAAAAGATCTATCTTTGTTTACATTCTCAAAATTCAAATACAGGAGTCAGTAACTAAAGACTACCTCCAAGATTTTTAAATTATGCAAATAATCACCATGGACAACAGATTTTTAAATTTATTTTAATAAGTAACACTTTTTTGTCCTTTCAGATGACAAACCTAGATGATAAAATCAAGACTTACCAGAATGAAAAGGAAACTGCTGCTTGGCTTCGCCAGTGTGGGCATCCCAAATAATTGTGGTCTGTGTTAAACAGACAAATAAACAATAAACAAACGTATAGAAATTGCTGATTTCCCCACAACTACCACCACTCACAAGTACCAGAGTATCTACCCTGCTTCCCATCACCCAAACCTGCTCCTGATTATACATTTCCAGAGTTTTATCCAGTACTAAAGGAAATAGTAGATGTACAGACAAGAGTAGAAAATTTAAGATTGCATTAGAAAGGTGTTTAATCACAACATTTCGGGGTCTAGAGGGAAGAAGGAATTTGTGGGCTTTTAAACAGATTTATCCCCTTAGTCCTATTTATATTCTTGTAATCCATTCTACACACACCTATTTTAATCTCAAATACTTGTATATTCAAATTGTAATATCAACTATTCACTTGTCCCTAAGGAGATCTTATTAACAATTAGTCACATACTGAAAGATTTAAGGGTGTAATTTTGTTCTGAGTGGTTCTATGCCAACACTTGGATAACCTCCCGGTTAAAGAAACCTTACATGACAAAATTAGTATCTCATGATCTCTATATCATATGCCAATATCCCTGACCTACCTTAATGATCAATGAAAACTTTGACACCAAATTCAATGGAAGCATGAACTGACCACACAAATAAATTACGGAAAAGGAGCCTCAGCATAAACTCAGTTTGTCTAAGACGTTTTGTTGACTGAAATGAGGCTTCTATTTCTTCCTTAATTATTTTTCTGCAAATGAAAGCTGTACCTCCACAAATATTTAAAAACTGGCATAACCATCACAGCTGCCAAAAGAGTAAACACATCCTTTCCATGCTTTGAGACATTAAATTTTCCTTCCTTTGTGCCAGCACAAGCATTTATAAAGCTGGCTACTTAAGCAAACCAGGTTAAATGCATGCAGGGGAAAAAAACCCCAAACAAATAAAGGAGAAAATTTACTATACAGTGACACTGCCAGTTTTAAGTGGTTGCACTGAGGTTGCAGTTTGCCACTCTCACTAAGAGAAAACCTGTGCTGACTTCTGCACTTGAATCACTTATAGAGGAAAAAATAACTCTCCTTACTTTTGGAATAGTCTATGTGAGTCTCTGAATTCACCTTAAGTCTATTTCTCATCACTCTGTGCCCTTTCTACCATTCATAAAACCTCTCACACTAACAGCAGCTCTGAATTGAAAGACCTTGTGAGCCTAAATTTGTTTAAAGATGTGAAATAAAAACACAAACAATGAGCTCCATGGCATTACACGGCTGGCACCTCCCCAGTCACATATATCAGCTTTCCTTATGTTCTAGCTCTAATCTTTTTAATCATTCTCAGGCTTGGCTGATACTCAACTCGGCCTGAACCTATCCCTCTAGCAGAATTTTTTTACCTGAGGCTTTGCATGAGGTGTCACTGAATTTTGGATGGTTTGGTTTTACAAAGGTTTAATGTTTCTGATTTCAATGCACCTACTTACCAGTTTAGGCTAAACTAAATGGGAAAAGATCTATGGACACGGAAATCTAAGAAATTAAAATATCTCAATAAAGTGCTATAAAACCCAAGGAGACATCGCTAAGCATAACAAGACCTTTGTAAGCACATATTTACATCCCATGCCTTTAGTTTCATTTACTTACTTTTCATAGTTTTGCTATTTTGCTTACAGTTAGATTATAACGGTGAAGGAAAGAATTTTAATTTTACCAAAGATTATCTCACCTTGTCCACTCCTGCACTTAAAATGAAGTTTCCTTTCTTGTTCCATTTTAACGCAAATATAGGACCTTTATGTTGCCCTAAGGTGCTGGCAAGATTACCTGAAAATTTATATTGATATGAATACATTAAAAAATAAAAAACTATGCTGTGAGCCACAATACAGGAAAATATATCGTAAATTAAAAAGTATTTTGCTTACCATCTTTAGTCCATATCCTTGCAAAGCCATCATAAGACCCAGTTGCTAGAAGTGTACCTTCACTCTGCCAGCAAAAAGGTTATTTATTTATTTATTTTTACCGCATAACTCAAAGCTAAAGAGCACAAAGGAAATTTCAGGTAGAATATATCTGCATAGGATTTATGATATTCATTCCACTGGTTATAACTTACTGCAAAGAACTTCCTGAAGTACAATAGAAGAAGTTACAACACTGCTCGGAGTAGAAATATTTCAGGTGCTGCTACAGAGGACACCTCTGCTGTCAGTTAAAATCTGACCATGAGGTGCTGTAAGCCCAATTTCCCTGGGAGTGTTTTGAGCCCTGCCGCTCATACTCACGTTCCAGTCCAGCGATGTCACGTCCTTGTTGCTGGGTACATCCTGCCCCCCTTCCCGGATGCAGTGCCGGAGCACCAGCTGCGTGGAGCCGCTCGTGCTGTTCTCGCTGAGGTTCCATATCCGTGCTGTCGAATCACCAGACCTGCAAAACACCCAGTGAGGATAGAAATCCTGCCCTTTAAACAGGGGTAATTCCATTTATTTCATCTATGTATGTTATAATGATGGCCCGTATTAATATATAATATGCAATGTGCAAAACACACTATATTATTAATATAAAATGTATTATTAATATAAAATGTAATACATAATATGTATAATAGGTAATATAGAATAGATAGTATATAATATATAATATATAACATAGCAATATATGTGTTATATAATATATATGATACAATACACTAATAACTATAGATATCTATATTTTCATAATAATAATAATTATTACTACTACTACTACTACTACAGTGAATAATTCCATTCAAATGCACTATTTCCTAAAGAGCAAGCACTGTGGAATCTGACATTTGAGGCAGGTGTTCCCTGAGCCTGCTGCCCTCCCCATGCAGTATTACTACTACTACTACTACTAATAATAATAATACAGTGAATAATTCCATTTAAAAGCACTATTTTCTAAAGAGCAAACACCGTGGCATTGGGTGTTTGGGGTACGTGCTCCCTGAGCCTGCTGCCCTCCCCAAGAGCATGGACATTCCACACAGGGACGTTCACACACGTGGTCAGGGCACGTACCCTGAGGCCAAAAGGTCACTAACGGGATTCCAGGCACAGATGAACACTTCGGATTCGTGGCCACGCAGCACCACTGCCTTGTTGGGAGGGATTTCGACATCTCCATCTACTTCCATCATATCCGTGTGATTATCTGCATTATGGGAAACAACAGTAGAGAGAGGTGGATTTTAGTATTTTGGAATATTGTGACTACTGTATGGTTCAGATTCTTCCGGGATGAGTGGAAGAATTCGCAATTTCTGTGATTCAAAAATTTGACAGAGCTGTCACGCTCTTTTATTTTTACAGTTCCAATTAGTGAAGCACTATAAACAGATGGGGAGTTTCAAAAATGTGAGAAAGCTCTTCGCCCCTGTAAACTTTCACATCCAAATGGATTTAATTTTGGAGCTCCAGAATTGAGGCCAAAAATTAATTTTTTGCTATGTTAAAAAAAAAAAAAAACGAAACGCTGTTACAAGTACTCTGTTCTTCAGGCCCAATACTGCATAGTACAATATGTTACTAGTCTAGCTGGTGCTTTAAAAATACATTTATAACACATTCGTTTTCAAAAATCTCTCTTTTCACCAATTGCAGTCAAACAGGTTTCAACTCTGCATGTCAGACACTCCATTTATAAAATGGCTTTAATTAATATAATCACATTTGGTGATAGAGCAAACTGATAACCAAGCTTCTCAAACTTCTTCAGCAATTACCGTGGAATTATGGCAGTGCAACTTTCTGCATGGAAGTGAGGTTGCATCCATATTATTCTGTAGAACATACTGGGGGTAATTCAACTGACAAAACAGTTTTCTTGGCATCTCCCATCAATCATTTTCTATTATTAAAAATAAATCCACGACGAGTGCAAATGCAGAATGTAAGAAATGCTGCACAGTTCACCTGTTCCATATTTATTCACTGCGGTTAAAGAAAATCATTTCACAGCTACTGCTTAATTTAGCATTAAGGCTTTCTGTCAATGTTTGTATGTGTGAGAAAACAGAAAAGGCTATTAAAACATGCGCATTTTCACAGAAAGAGCACCACAGAAAGCATTGCTTCAGTCAGAGGATCGATGCCAGTCTGAAGTGCTGTGCAGCCAGCAGGGGTTGCTGGTAGATCACATTTAACAGGGCCCAGATCTGAGGTCTACCCTTCCTCTATCCAGTTCACAGTTATCAAGGAAATATTCTTTCGGGATTTTTAAATGAAAGCATGAAAGCAAAGAGCTCATTTATTTCAGCCAAAGATTGTATTTCTAGCTCTTTATCACATATACTAATGAAAAACACTAGTAAAATCAGGCGGTAAAACTTGTACATGGCTCGCTACTATTATTCTCTCAAAAACGTCATTTCTTCAGGTGTTTTTACAGCAAGAACTGCAACTCCCACTCTTAAATGTGCAATTCAGACCTCCAGAAGATTTTCAAAATCACAGTTTAATGCCTGACCCAAACTTTTCCATACTAAGCCTCATTGTAAGGTATGCTCCTTTGACCAGTGATGACTAACAACTCATTTATTCTACCAATCACAATTAAAATGGGATTAATGAAGAAACCAAACCTGGGAGCAGTTTCATCAAGGAAATTTGAATAGCAAATCATGAAAACTGATATTGATAAAGGAGACAAGGGACACAAGGCTTGTCCCAGCCACCCCGAGCTCAGCATGACAAAAAGTCCTGTCCTACTGGGAGCTGGGCACAGCTCTGCGATCCCTGGGATTAACAGAACCTGTTGGAAGGAGTTTGCAGAGCTTCACAAGCAATGCTCAGTTTTAACCAGCCATGGATTGGCAGACTCCTCTCCTCATTCCTCGTACAGGAATGTCTGTAATTATTTTTTTCTTTTTACAGAAGGGTCCTGTGAAAAGCCTTCAGGCAATGGAAAAGAAGCAGTAGTGGAAGTGAGACTGGTCAAGGGAATACTGTGAATTAATGAACTCAGAACTCTGCATCTCCTGCAACCCCAGATATCAAAACTGGGGACAGCCAAAGGTGAGACACAGTCTGTTCAGGTATCACCCACGATGAAGGAATTCTCAGCAAGCTGAAGAGAATTACTCCAACCTCTGCACTTTCACCTCACTGTCTACAAGCTCCTACTATGACAAACAACAAGGAAATGCTAACAGGGGTGAAGGCCATTTCTGTCTCAACTTACTTGCTATAGTGTGTGCTCCGTTCTCTTCTCCATTTGCAGTATTTTCTCCATTTTTCGCTGATCCCTGTTGGTTGGTGGCGGCTGCAGCTGCAGCAGCTGCCGCCTGCTGTTGTGCAAGTTTGTCTCTGTAGGCCTGTTGTCTTGTCTGTACCACATCAGGCATCACTGCATCTATCAGTGAGAGAGACTCTATCGGCCTACCATCAAACAAGGTACCATCCTACATTACAGCACAGGGAGAAAAGAAAAAAAAAAAAAAAAAAAAAAGACAACACCAAGTACAAATTAACATTGTGGGCAAAGATTCCAAGCAAAACTAAAGATAAAGTTTTGATTTGACATACTAAAGCGGTTTACATGTGGTGCTGGAAGTGATATCTCATCATTGTTGTGGTCAGGATTGGAATTTTAGTCTAAAGTTAAGTGGCCAGCATAAATGTGCAAAAAAAAAGAGCCACTGCAGGCCTCTGGGAGAGCCTGTAAAAGTTATTTGCTTCGAGTTAGCTGAATTGTCTGCTAAAGCAAAAAAATTCTGTACGCTATCTATGAATATGATTTCAAACCTGAGTGGCTGCAGCAAAATCTAATGGTTTGTTTGAAGAGAGAGCTGCAAACATTGCAACTCGGGTCACTGACTTGTGAAGTTATAGTCTTATTAGACTAATACTTTCCATAAACATATTATCTGGAGAGTTGACTAGTTTTCTTCCTTTTTTTAAACAGTGCTGGCATGCTTTCAAACAACAAGGAAGAATTTTATCCTGAAATGGACAAGACCCAGTTAAAAATACCCTATACATATGCTAGGGCTTTGTAAGGATCTATTTTTAGGAGCTAGAAGGATTCCTTGCAATAAATATAGGGTCTCCTTCTTCTATTCCTATCACTCGCTTTATTTTTCTGAGGCTTCCTAAGGGAAAGAATTTGCTTTACTGGGACTGTGAAAACTACACGAACAGCAGACATAAGGGAGACTGGAAAGTGAGCAGGATTAATGGAAAAAAAAAGTTTCCTTCTGTAATCTAACTGACACATAGAAAGGCTTCTCACCTTCCAGGCACAAATGAGAATGGAAATTGAGGGAGAGTGTCTGCAGCATCAGGCAGGAAGATACATAGCTTTCTGTACTTCTGGAATAACCATTTAAACATCAAATTTAATAGATCCTGCTCAAGATGAATTAGCCAGCAGAGGCAAAAGGCAAACTGGCATATACCTTCAGCCTTCCTGCCACAAATTCAAACCCTCTCTCTCCTTGGAAATATTGCCTTTGAGCTCACATTACTTCACTGCAATGACACAAGAGCCCAAACAAGAGCTGCACAGTGCTCTCCCACCTCCCTACCACCAGTCTACAAAAATAAAAAAATGAAGAGGTTACTGGTCTCAGTTATTATCTTATCGCACTTGTCTGGATGTACTACAACATTATAGTAGGGTAAAAACTCTACAGACAACGGACCTTTAAGCAATGAGCCAGAACACCATGCCTGGTGTTGTGTGGCTGCACTGGGCAGAACCCCCACCCAGTTATGTCACTCCATTCTGGTTCCACCACTGGAGTCATGGTGAACACCAGCAGTAAGGAATCTGAAGTAAAAGTAAATAAATAGGATACAAGAAAGTTAAGAAAAAATACTAACATTCAAACTTACTGCAAGCAAGGACACAATGCTCCTGCAGGCAAAGCCTCCTTACCTCATTAATACTGACTTCTGCCTCTACATACTGCAGACCTTTCTGGATGATGGAAATCAAAGCAGCTGGTGGCACCAGAGCACCATTTATATTAGACTGGCTGATATGGCTCTCTATACCAAAGGTAAATGCTGAATGGGAAAACCCTAAAGACAAGGCAAAGACATCAGAATTGATTTATAGATAGACAACGCTACTTGCTGTACCACGGTAGGACCTTCTGTTTAAAACCTGAGCAAATTATACAAAGTATAATGCTATAGCATGCTCCTGAACTACCAAAAAACTTGTCAAAACACCTCAATTCCCTCATAGTTTAAGTGTACAAAAAAAGAAAAGCAAAGTTCATATATAAACACAACAATTATTAATTACAGTATCATTGACAAAACATTTGTGCATGAGTCAATATAAAGTACACAATTCACCATAGCATTTTTATATATTCACAAACTATGTGTATGTATTGTATCATTTGTAGTATTTAATTAAAAAATATAAATATCCAAGCCACAAGACTCACTCGCTATTTTTACTCACTGATTTGATACCTATGAAAGTGAAATGGATCTGTATGTGAACAGAATCAGGTTCATGGTACAATGCTGTCATAATTGTGTATGCTCTGGCATTTAGAGCTACATCAGCACTGTGCACTGATTAAGAAGTGGCAAACATGTTATGGTGCAGCAATGGCAGCTGCTTGCTATTTATTTGATCACCCTGAAAAAGTGAATTTAAGCTAGAGAAAAATAGTTGTTCCAGCAAATTAACTTTACTTTCATGGCATTTTTTCTTAAACCACTTTTTTTTTTTTTTTCCTTTGTCCCTGTCAGGTATACAAGAAGCTGCCTGCAAACTTTCAAATGAAGATGAAGCAATTCTGTAAAGTTTGGCTTCTATTACAAAAGCAATCTGCAACTGGAATAAGAACGTGTAGTAGTTTTCAGTAAATTCAGGTGGAAAAATGAGGGTTTGCTTTCTTTTGACAAGCAGAAACTGAAAAAGTCTGCCATCCACCACTGCTTCTGGTGCTTCTCTGCCTCAGTTTGGGAAGCCCATGAGCAGTGGACACATGTTGCATCAAATGCATTTTCAAGAAGCCTGAAGCCACCCATCAGCAATCACTAAACAAAACTAAGAATCAGCAAATGTTGGAGCAGCAAGGCAAAATATGTAATATATGTATTGCAAAATAAAAATATATGTGTATATTTTCTTATATATCTGTCTGTATATACAATAAAGCTGCTCTCTTACACTGCTATCTTAAGAATGGAGTTTATTTTTGCTTTAATATGCAGACTTCTTTTATGTATTGCTGAGATCATATTCCCTCCTGCCAGCTGACAATCATCACTTGTTCATTTACTGGGGCATGCCCTGACTTCCAGTCAGATCTTCCCGTTCTAAATGTAGGCTGTGTTAAGCAATCAATATCACAGTTGTGAGTAAAAGATGATGTTGTCTCTTACAGAGCTTCAAGAATAACCACCACCACCAAACTCCCTGCAGCCATATGGCTGCATCTAGAAACCCAAACATGCAACACAAACTCAAACTGCTGATCCGACTACGTTGGGGAAGCTTTAAAAATAAGGGAGCACTGCTGCATTCCTGCTTGTGTTGTACAGATACAGTTTGGATAAATATGACAGGGAAAAGGTTTTCTTTTCTGGCAATATTTAACTGTCTTTTGCTCTTTCTCCTAAGAAAGAGGAGATTTTGTCTATGCTGACACCAAAGGACAAGATCATCCAAAAAAAACGTCCTGCAGGGACAGAGGCTTTTGGGAACCCTAAGAGTTATTCCTGTAAAAAATCTGTTCATCTCTATTTAGAGTCAAGTGATACAAGTCACAGTCACAGTTGTCACTTCTTCCTTTGAAACATAGCCACATCTGCCCTCCCACAGTCACGTTCAGGCCAGGAATTCAGCTACACAAGACTGGCTCACAGAAGCACCCTCACTCCAAGACAACAGGAAAAAACAGCATTTTGCTGATCATTCTATTTTCTTCCTCAAGCAGCCCTGAAGAAAATGGTGCAAAGTGCCATCATCACCCCGCAGAGAAGTGATCTCCAGGAAAATGCATTTTAGCAATCGAGTGAGTCCTTGGCTGGTTGACTGCCATCTGAAGACTCCAAATGACTAAATCTGATTAAGTTACAGAAGGTAACTTGGCAGGAATTCATTCTCTTGTTGAGAAGAAACACTAAGAAACAGTTCAGACAGAAGCACATGCCTACTGGCAAAATAATTAAATGAGCCTGTGTTTGCTAAAGCCAGTTGCAGATGAAGATCAAATAAATTATGCATTGTTTAATAACCAGAATAGTAAAAACTCACCTGACTCTTGCAAGTATCTATATACCAGGAAGTTAACCTCATCACTGCTTATACTCATCTTTATTCCCAGTTAAACCATGAGGTCACAACAAAGGACACAACCCTGCAAATAAAAAAAAAAGTAGGTCAATTAAATATTTTTAGTACCTAAAAGGTATTTCCCAACAAATGCTATATTTATAAAGTAAGTAGCTCCCTGGCAGCATAGACAATGGCTTTATTTTATGATGCAAATAAGTCTGCTGGAGTCATTAAAAAGTCATTTGTCTCACCACAAAATAAAGGTCAGTAAATTAAATATTGAAGGGCCGGATTCTCATACGATGCAAGTTGGTATGGACTGGGAAACTGTGCTGTTTAATACCAGTGCTAAAAAGGCCTCATTTCACAAGTTGTAAAAAATAATCAAGTGAGTTTCATCTAACCTACAGTCTTGCTATAGAACAATTTTTTTACAACATGGGTTTCTCTCTGCCCGTTTAACAAAGTCCAAGAACTTGGTTTCACATTGGCATCCAGGCAAACTCTCACTTTTACATTCTAATCTACTCTGATTTTCAGGTACTCCTGCTCTGGTGAAAAGGCACAGTATGAGCTACAGCACTCTGTCTGTTCAAACAAACCCACCTAATTCCACTAAAGATTAGAAAACATCTCAGCCATACATTCTGGCTTTGCAAAAGGAATTCTTGACATTAGAGACAAACTTTAAACAGTCCATTTTTACTAATATTTCTAAATATTAAATATATATATATTTATACACACAATTTCCCCTTGATTTTAGTAATGGCAAATATTTAGCAAGACAAATAATGTATCAGACTATATAAACTTCTGATGATAAACCTTAAAAATATGAGGCAACAAGAGCCTTTAAAACATGAAGAGGCAGAACACAGTATTTTTTCTAGCTGCAAGTCTCATTTTTGAGAACATCCTCACGATGTCTGAATGTTTGAAAACTCTGACCTTTCCACATAAACAAGTGAAAACATCAGCTTGCAGAACACATTATGAAATAACGTTCACCTCCTTTGCCTATTATCCGTCCAGCATTTTTCACCATCAAACCTTCCCAGGTTTTACCCAGCTGACCACCACCATTCTTTCTTCTATAGGACTAGAGTCTGAGAAGGCAAATGACTTTTCTACTGTTATTTGACAAAGTTTGATCTGGGATCTGATGTAAAAAAGTACTAGAGAATGGTTTTTTCTGCGTTGTTCAAAATAAAAAGTTCTTGCTACATGGCTGCGTGGTCAGGCCGTTCACCACTGCTGCTCCAAGTGGGAAAGTGGTGAACACAACAGAAAGTAGCAACTACAAGGTTATAATTGACATTATACACTGCCATGTGTACTCCCTCCAGGCATCTTTTGCTAGAAAGACCGCCCAAGGAAACAGGAGAAAATGACCACACTGTTTTTCTTCTCACCTAACTTTGAGTTTTACCAGTCAAATGCAGCTAAACTTGGGAACAGCCCTAGAGGATGTGACTTTACAGCATGATGGGACTCGTGGGAAAGACAAGACCCAATTAAACTCCTCAAGAAGAGGAGAGGTTAAAGGATGAACTCGGATATCAAAAGGAGTGTATTTGCCTGAAACCACACATGGACATCCCCAGAGCTGCCCCAGGCATGTGCTCACCCAGCTCACAGCCATTCTGTGCTGTCAAAGCAGGAGACAGCTTTAGTTTTGTAAGGAAAAAAATAAAAATGCAATTCTACTTAAATCCTTCTCATTTCTGAAGGAAATCTGCTCCAGGACAATGGCTTCTAGTAAGTGCAACACAACTGGTAAAGGAAGGTACACTGATACCAACCCTACCCCACCTTCCACAGCCCCCAGCCATGCCTGGGGTGCAAGACATACCTGCCAAACTCCAGTACATGCTTTGAAGACTTGTTTACTGAACAGAATGTGAAATTAATGGCATTTTTAGCCATATTATGCATTAGCCAATTCCACCATGTGCAGGACCAAACAGTAATTTTATTCAGCTATGTTTTGTTGTCATTCGTGGAGCAAATTATCTCTCTTTAAGACTGTTTTTTTACAGAGAAATTCTGTAGGAAGAGGAACAATATTTTCCTTCAGTGGAAAAGGTAATTAACTTTAAAGATACTCATAAGGAAGGTTTTTTACATTATGTACACGCACACAAATGGCAGTATTTGTTTCATTTGTCTGTCGCTGATTTTTAAAATCTTGCTGCATCACCAGAAATGATAGATCAAACCACAGAAATCTGATAAAAGTGCTATTTGTCACACAGAGAAATCCTGAATTATTAATATAAAGAGGGCTCCCCCCTCAGAGCAGAACCGTGGAGATGCCACATCAATTCACCTGTCATGAAGCTGGGTAGCTGACAAAAAAAAAAAAAAAACAAACCAAAAAACCACCCACATTTTGCTTTTCTGTCAAAAGTGTTCTTCACCCTGCCCTAATCAAAGGAGGCTCACTTTTTGAGGCTGGTTCCAAGTGTTTTGCACAAATCCTTGGCCAGGCTGGGAGCTGTCCTGGTTAGCTATCGGGAGGTGGCACTGCAGCACTGGCGGTGGCACCCTGGCCACTGAAAAACACAGAAATGCCGCCCAGAAATGCACAGTGTGCCTGACAAGGGGCTTGAAACTGGAAAGGGTGCAAAAGGTGCCAGTGTTTTACCAAAATACTGCTTCATCCATGATTTCAGCACTCATTTATGTTATCTGGAAGCTCTTTTCTGTGTTTCCCCCACCCCAGGCCCTGTGGCTCAGGCAGTGCCTGGGGACAAGCATCCCACAGCCAAGGGACACCAGAAATGTGAGAAGAACGAGCAATACAAACCACCTTCCTTCCTTCCCAAAGCAAAATATCGTGTTAAAGAGAAAATACAGCAGAAGATGATACAATAATTATTCCCCTCTGACACATTCTGAATTGACACCAGGCTTACACTGCCAACCCTCGAATTGTTTGTGACAACGAACCCATGTCATCAATGCTGCCTTATTTCCCCCAAATTCACTATTTCCACAAGCAATCAACTATTTATTTTGGGCACTTTAATAGGTATTAATATTGCTCTTTATTTTAGATGCAGCAATTAAATCACCAAAGAGACATAGAAAAATGAGACAAAAATAAGTAGAAGCTAACACATAATTCCTAGCAGTCTTAGATTTGTTGCCTAATTTGCATAGGGCCCATTAAAAATATCTTAAAATATTTACAGCTTTATGTCCCAAACCCATTCTGAAAATGTAATGAAATCCTTTAGGCCCTTTTTTTCTTGCCCTTAAAAAAAAATTCCAGGTCTTCCTCAAAACAGTCTGTGGAATTACATGGCAGAGCATGATGCACCCACACTGCTGCTTCAGATCCAAGTAAGCTTTTAAAGGAAATCTCTCCCACTTGCCTCTACTTTTGTTTTGCACCTTGGAGCAGGCACAGTGCATGAGAAGTAAATTCCTTACTGGTAAAACCAGGATTAAATAAGTAAATAAAATACCCCATGACAGGTAAAAAAAAAGGATGAAAGCTTATGAACGATGTCCAAATTGCTCATGGGCTTCCAGACCCTGAGACCACACCAGGATGGATATTCCCTGCCCAAAAGAAAGACCATTTCAGCAGGCTTCTTCCCAGGTTTTATTTCCCTTCCCAGAGGATGGGCCTGTGGTTTGTAACACCACGGCTCAGTTAGAATATCAGCACAGCATCCAGATATTCCAGGTAATTTTTAATGCTGCTACAGAAAGTCCCTGAACTCCCAAAATTTATCAGGCATTACACACATCAGCCATAAAAGGCAACTGTCTATAGTTGCCTTCTCAGGCCCTGAGATTTACTCAAGAGCAGGTCAGGAGCAAACAAGACACACATGCCTGTGGCTTTAGATAAACTGACCCATGCCAGGAATCACACAAAAATTCATTTGGAAGCTACTTTTTTCAGAGGAAATTAGGTTTTTCATCCCAGAGACAACACCAGCCCTGGCTTTGCTCCTGAGCTGGCAGAACTGTGCCTGTGTTCCTGTGCCTGCCCCAAGCAGGCAGGGCAGGGCTCACCCCAGCACCTCTGTCCCTCCAGGACCATTCACACACTTCATTTACTTCATGGGGTAAAATTCACAAATAAAACCCATTAATAAGGAGCTCAAATTCCACTCTCACCAGCACCAGATCTGCAGGCTAATCAGTGCCCAGCAGTGCAAACCTGGCTGTGTTTCTGACAAATCTTTATTCCACTCCTCATTTTTGGGCTAACTTTATACTCCTTGTCCAGGTTCATGCCAAATGCTGGAGAGCAGATGCTGCCTGACATGGCTCCTGGCCTAATAGGTTTTTTGGTTGTTTAGGGGTTTTTTTCAGACAAACCTGAACTGGCAGAGAAAGTTTATACATCAGATTTTCACTGGGTATCTTACTCACCATTTGATAAGGTATACTGGAGTTATACTACAATTACTGTATCATCAAATAACAGCCTAAGAAAGTGATATTTCTGCAGCTGTAGGCAGGCCCTAACACATTCTCATTAGGTAGGATAGCAGGAAAACCTGGCAGGCTGCTGTGAATAATAATTCCCCAAAAACATACCAATCATTAGTTGGATACCAAATATGATACATTAAAGGGAGCAGCTAATGCTCTGGGTAGCTCTGAAGAATGCTTAATGTTCAGACATAAACAGACTGCTACACTTACCCATGGAAAAACAGAAGTCTGGCTACAGAAACAATAAATCCCCTACAACAGAAATATTGCCATTAGAGCTTTTGTTTTTTCCTCTTTTGCAAGAAATCCAGACAAATATTTTGCTAACATATGTGCGCATAGACAGCAATACCATTTTATCAATCGTTGCTTAGAATCTTTCTTGTTTTTAATGGACATGATGATTAAAATAAAAGGAGCAAAGGGCAATCCAACCACTCAGACCACGCAAACTCCTGGGTGTGTGAGGTTTCAGCAGGACTTCATTCACATACCAAAGCCACCACGGGAATAGGCTGCAGAATAATTTTCAAGTTAAATGCCTAAGTTTTTTCTGTAATATCTCAAAATAAAGTGTTCTCATTTTCTGCATTTTTACCTGTGCCTCTAAATTGCTATTATTTAAATGTCCTTTTGTTTAAGATTCCATGATATGTCAAATGTGCACTTGCATAAAAAATTATCTGTAATTCTATCTTATGAACCTTCTTACTGATTTCTCATATGATCAGGCTTTGCTAGTTTTTCTTCTAGTAATTTAAACCAACAGATGCTTCTCATGTTCATTGTTTAACTCTACTGCTTTACTTTTAACCTCAGGAATACAGCTTAATTTCCAAACACAAAAAAAAAACAACAAACAAAAAAAAACAACCAAACAAAACTTTTCCTTTCCTCATCTGAATTGTCTTCCTTAGCTCAGGCGATAAATATTTGTATTCTGTACTTCAGCTTTAGTGACCTAATTTATGGCAACAGTCTCTGTCTTTCCATGCCAATTTGAGAGTATGAAGAATACAAGATGACAAAGCCAGTCTGAAATCTTCTGAAGAAAAAGAATTACAACCCTGAAAGGGAAGAGAAGGAAAAAAATAAAAACAAAAAAAACCCCACAACAAAACACATACCACCCAAAACCTTGGCTAAAAGTTACTGTCTACTTATCTGAAAAACGAAGCCCAGTCCTGAGTACTGTTACAAATATGCTGCAGATGAAGCCTATTTGTTGATTTTGCCTAGAGCAAAGTAGTATTTAATTACTGAACTACGACTCTCCTCCCCAAAGTCATATGCTGTGTGACCCCGGAGGCTGGAATTCCGGATGTTACAGCAGACACGAGTGACAATATTTCCAATATTGTATTTCCAGGGCTATGGCTACAAAGCTGCAAACTTCTGTGCTTTCTGGAGTTGAAAATACATCTTCCTGGACAGCTATAGGGCATCTTGCAGTGATTCTTGGCAGCCACATTTTGTAATTCCCTAGGCTGACTAAAGATACAGGGATATTTCTGGTACTGACACTTTAATCAACACTTTAGGTTCTTAAACCTTTTTGTTTTTTTTTATTTTATTATTACAGTGCAACACCAGAAGAAATGATGTGTCTGGGGGAGATTTTTCTCCTTATTTCCTGTATCAGACTAGCAAAGAGGTATTGTTTATCAGTATTTTAAAGACTTTGCAACTCTCTGGGTAACAATGAAAATAGACACAGATGGACTAAATGATCTCCAGAAGTCCCTTCCAACGCCAATCATCCTGTGATTCCGTGACATCTCTTTCAAGGCACAACTCTCCTGCATGACAATTACAACCTTGTTGAAATTGAGTTAGTCCTGCAGATGCAAATATGTTCCTACAAAACTTAAAAGCCAAACTCAGCTGCTCAGAACATGCAGTAAAAGCTCCAGCAGAAAGTCCTGTCTCACTTTTGATTACTTCATGAAAGCCAGCCCTCCCTGACTCCCCACAAGATCCCAAGCCCAAACATCTTGTTTGGTGAAGGGTTTTTAATTGCAGAACTCAAGCTCCCTGATGAAAACAAACTGGGATTAAATCTAAACTGTCCAGACGCAGTAGTTCAAAAGCTAAACCATCATCCTCTTTCAGTACTTAAAATAATTATCAGAACACACCAGGAAATATAGCTAAACATTATAAAATTCTCCTCGAATAAACATCTAATCCAGACCAAAGGCATTTTTCGAAAGGAAGAACCTGTGGCTTGATGGGATGACCTTCAGGGTTAGACTGTCCTACCCACACAAGCTGGACAGATGCTTATAGCAGCAAAACTGGAAATGTGGCATTGGTAAAACTGATTAGAAAGTGATTGGCCCTGACTGATGACCAGAATTAGGACAGGCACCTGAGGGAGCACTAATGCAGGTTTGGCCAGTATGGATTACTTCAAGATGACCTGCAAAGTCCAACTTCCAGGCTCTGTGTGCTAAATATATCTCTGTAATGGAGAGGGAAGAACCAGACAAATGCTTGGCATTACTCCAGGGAGAGACATCTGTCCCTCTGTCCCTCAAAAGGAAAATTTTCTTATTGGAAGAGCCATCTCAGGAACAGTGGTAGCATCAAACAAGGTCTGCAGCCTGGGCCATTAGAAGGATGTCCATTTAGACAGAGTTACAGTCCTTCAGGAATACCTAATTCCAATAAATAAAGACTTCTGCAATCACACTTTTAGACCCTGTCTCAAGAAGGCTTTGTGAAATTGTTCAATGGCTTTACTAAGTGCTAAAATAGCAGCCTGCTAATGCTGCCTGGATCTAGACACAGAACAGCTGCTGGAATCAAGTCCAAGAAAGGTGAAAATTGCAAGAAGCCCTTTCTGCAACGTTGTTTAAAATCCCATATATGCCTTTTTGGCACACACCTGGTTTTAAGTATGCAACTCAATGGCTGCTGATCTCCTGTGCTGCATTACAAAGCCTTTGCAAGAAATTAATTATGGATGAATGTGGGAGCACACCCATTAAACCTCGCTTGGATCAAACTGTGTGAAAAATTCTCAGAAAATAACAGATTGAGAAGAGCCCTTGAGTCAGTCAAAATGAGCCCCATCAAGGGCTTCGGCTGAGACTAAGCTGGGGAGGGGCAACACCCAAAAATGCTTTTCTATTTGTGAACACCACCACTGAAAATAAACATAACTCCAGTGATTCCATCTTTTTGATCGAGAATCTGTAGAAATCAACAGTAAAATGGGGTTAACGATCTCCATACCATGCTAAGTTTCTGCTCTCACCTGATTTATTCCCATTTTCACTGCTAGAAAACTCACTGAATAACGTGGCCTGTAAGTCTGATCAGGAACATTCCATTTTTTCCAATATGTTGTTCTTGATGTTCCCACAATAGATCATTCAGGGCTCTAAGGGACTGTGTCAATTGAATTGAATGATGTGGTCGCCTGCTGGTACATAAATGCAAAAGCAAAGCTGAGGGGGTTTATTTTCAAAACAGGAGACATTGATCCTGTGACAATGTTCCATTACCCTGACTTTATTTCTATTAGAGACAGTGATTACATCTACATCAATTGCTTGAGCTGATGGATACTGGTGCACTAACAGTGACACAGTTTTTCACTATGCTGCTGCTGGATGCTGATGGCTTACAAAATAAGATTCATTCTCCAACTAATGCTACTTATTTCTCCATGGAAAACTACTGAAGTTTGGGCAGACTTTTGTAATTAGTCAGTTCTCAGCTGTCTGTGGCTTTTTGAGTGTTCTGTAAATCTTATTGTGGAATGGTGATTAGTGACTGCATAGCCTGGCATGGATTCTATTTGTTATGATTAAAATATTTACATTGCTACCTGCTGGTAATAAAACAGCAGATGTAGTTCTCAGAAGCAGCTGCAGAAAGGTATTTCTGCACTCCTACAATAACAGCCCTATCTTGACTGGGGATTTTTTCATATGGCTGTGTGTATTCCTCTTCACTTTTCATGCACTGTCACCCTTTTGCAGCTTCTGCCCACTGCCCTTGCTATCCTTCCCAAGCTGGCAATCCATCTCCCAGCTTTCATCTCTTGATCTGACATCCGATCTCGAGCCTGTGGTCACGCATTTGCCCTGGTTTTCACCTCCTCACCGAGCACTGCCTGCACACACTCTGCACTCCTGAGTCCATCTCTCCGCCTGCTCTCCAGGGCGCTGCCTTTATCTGCACCTCCTGCAGTCACTTCTTTTTCTATGTCCTTTCACTACTTTTCCATTGCAACACAAGTCGCTAACATTTTGCACAAATAAATTCTGCTGGTTGAAAAAAAAAAAATCATCAACAAGAGTGTTTTCTAGTTCAAGTAAACCCTGTTCATTTCATTCGTCCTTGTTTGTTTAGCCTTGTGCCCTGAGTCATGTCCTGAGCTGCCTGCAGGAGAAAAGCCTTTGTCTGACTCACTTCAGTGTATTTACCAGAGTGGGTTCCCTCACTCTGGATAAGGAGATTTTTTTAATGTTGCCATAACAACAGCAACTTGGGGTGATTCGGAGTGACACCTGCACAGAGGAGCCACGCACAGCACTGCTCTGAGCTCCCAGCACCTGAACAGGTGCAGAAATGGGGACCAGAACACATCTGCCAGAGCCAACCAGAATCCTCTTTCTGCCCCAAACTGGTGCCCACAGCTCAGCACAGTGTGTTTGCTGGGCACCTCCTTGCTCAAACTGATTTCATACTGCACATCTAGAATTTCTGCGTAACCAACAGCAAAATGAAAATACTCCAAATTGTGCTCTGTGGTGTGACTGGCGATTTGCAAGGCTGAGCCTGCAGGGACCCGAGCAACCCCTTCCTAGGAGCTCTGAGAGCAATGAAATCTGCCAGAGTCCAAATTTCAAACACTCATTGGTGGCCAATGAGTTTTCAAACCTCGTGTGTTTGGAACTGGCTTTTTTAAAAAACACTAGATGTTTAGGTTTTATTAAGATTCATATCATTACTCAGGTAACTATACTAAATTTCTGCAGGTCTTTGGGGACTGGCTTCTCTTTCCTAGTGAACAAACAAATTAAAATTAAAACCAAACATGCATCGGTCTGGGCATAGACAGATCCATGAACATGACCTTTTCCAACAAAAGATCCACTCCCTCATTCTCCCTGTGCTTCATGTATGAGCCTGAACACTCTCACCTCAGCTTTTTCAGCACCTACAAAGCTATTTTCAAGTGCAGGTATTTTTTTCAGCATAAGAAGTTGACAGAACTACTCTATAAACAACCCTGGCCATATAAATGGAGCAAGAGAAGCATTTCCTGGAGTGGAAGGATGCTCTTTATGCATTTGAACATCTTTCCTGACTCCTACATTATTTTAGAAAAGATCAGGGATTATCAGGCACAGCACAGTTTTGGCAGTGTTGGGGATATAAACGTAAGAAAAAGAGACAGTAACGAGGTGCTCAGCGCACAGAACAGGTCCTGAAGAGGCTTTGATCCATTCTAAACGCAAATAAACCCAGCTTATTTCCCCATTGTTAAGCCTAGTCTTTTATGCCTTTCCCATGAGAAAAGAAGTTTTGGAATTATGTACTCTGGCAGCATCTAGTTTGGGAATAACAAATAATTTTTCTGAAATTCCTTTGTGAGTGCATAAAAGCTGCCAATTCTTTTCCTGAGGCAGATGTATTGTTGAACAGTAACAGCTCTGAGTCCTGTGTTCCTGAAAAATTAAGGATGAAACGCAAAACCCCTGTGAGGGAATAACATAATGGGGTGAAAAAAGGGAAAAAAACCCAACCCAACAACCCCACAGGACACAGGGAAGATCCTTCAGTTACAATTTATTGAAATTTCAAGTCAAGAAAATAACAAGAAAAACTGTTAACTAGGAAAGATAATTTCCAGGTTTAGTGGCCATTAATCACAGAATCAGCTCAAGAGGATGCCAGATTTCTTTATCTATTTTTAAATTTGGGATGAAGAAAAAGAAGAGGCTGCCCTTTGGACAGGGAAAACAATGAATTAATTATACTAACAATGCAGGGGTTTGTTGTGGATTTTTTTAACAAAAAACCTGGAATACTTCTGACTTTGTGGGATGAGGTCAGTATTACTCATGAGCTGTGGATTGATGGCAAACAGGTAGATTGGTGCTTGAGAACATTAATAGCAGAAATACACTGCCCTTTAAATGAGCTTTTCTCCATTAACCCAGATATCAAACATGTTGAGAATCTAGCTGCAGTTGGCCAGCAGAATTTGGTATTGAAAATAGAGGCTAACATTCATCATATTTAGTATTCAAACTTCTCCACAGCCATGAAACATATCCTGAAGCCTGGAATAAATTAAATGTAAACTGACAAGTTCTTCTAGCCCCAATATGTTCACCTCAAGAGATTTAAAGACGTGTAACTCACGACTGACTGCAGCATTATGCATGAATGGAGTTTTAAAGAAAGCTTAAGAAAGTTTACCCTCAGATTAAAAACCCAACTTTTTCTTTACCCAAGCAGTTTCATATCCACCTCTGTTCACTAAAGCAGCCTGAAATGAGCCTGTGGGAATCTGCAGGTAAATAACCACTACGAGTTCCGGATCTTAAAAAAAAGCGAAAAACCCCCCACTTTTCGCAAAACCAAAACTCACAGATAATGTGTTACTGCAATTGGTCACATGAATGCAAAACCAGAATACGTGTGAATCTCCATGAGCTGTGTCTACTCCCACACTCCTGCACTATCCCTGCCCTGCTGGATGCTAATCTGCCAAAAAAACCTCCTTTCCTCATACCATTCCACCAATGCCACCTACAACACCATCTTATTCTTAAATAAAACCAAAAGCAACACCAGTATTAAAAAGTGCAAACCACCGCTCTGAGTCTTTAAGAAGCCATCTTAGAACTACAGCACATTTTTGTTCAGGAATAATCAAACTGCAGTGTCTGAAGACAAATGACAGAAATCAGTCACCAATGTAAACAATATCAGGTGCAAAAGGGCAGTATGAAATAATCTTTACCCAGGGTTTTTTATTTATTTTATTTTAAAATAAAGACCAATTAGCAGGAAAAGAAAGGTTATTAAATCAGATTCCTCATTAAAAAAAAAAGATGTACTAATTAAAATTAATTTAACACTTACAAATTTATTTCAGAAAAAGGACCACTGAAGTGGAACAGAAACAACCTGTATTTACTTTGGCACCTCAAGATTTAATTTCAGGTGAACTTTGAAATTAGGCAACTAAATTTTCCACAAGCACCTAGATCACTTAGATGCCTTATTGGAATTATTTCTAATGAAGAACAGGATGCAAAGTTCTTGCCTTTTGTGGATACTTACTACCAAGACCCATCTCTCAAAACGCATGAAAGAAACTAAGAAACAAGCACTGTCTGACTAACATTATTTTTGGTACTCAGAGAGGCAAAGCTCTTCTTATTTGTTAAACTTCAATCAAATATTACAGAAGGGGTTTAATACCCATGATCTCAGCCCTGCTGCAGACACTGGGCATGGCCACTCATGACCACGAGCGACTGCAGCTGCAGACAGCACTGATTCATTGTCCCAGGCAGTGACACAGCATCATCACTGTACTCATCATCCCATTTTCCATTTGCAACCGAAAATAACAGCAATGTGAGACCAATGCAAAAATCCCCATTGCTTCTCTCACTGCACCGTGCACCAATCTGCAATACTGGGGTGATCTGTCACCGAGGAATAAAGCAACAGCAACCCCAGCAAGACCTCAGAGCAGGGAGGCAGGAGTGTGTTCCTGGCTCTGGAAAAGGTGGCCCAGAGGTGAGGGAAGGGATGTTGGGGTCAGTCATTAGGGCAGAGTGCTGCTTTCCTTTCACAAAATAAAAGATTGGGTATTCCTGGGCAACCATTCTGTCCTTATGGTCCCTCAGGGCTGTCACTGCGTCCTGCACAGCGTCCACAATGACAACCAAGGAACGAGAGGGGCAGCGCAGGGACTCCCTCGGTCCAGTGCCACTGAGCCTGGACACCCAAGTGCACCACACGAGACCCTGCTGGGCACACAGGCAGCTCTGACAGAAACACCTCGCTCCCAGGAACTCTGCAACGAGGGCCAGATTGTTTTCCAAGCATCTCTTAATTTTTACAATTTTCAGTTTCTGCTACAGTAACCACCTTCAGTATAGATATTCCATCTCTGCATCTCCACCTCCTGCTCAGTACCATTTCCCAAATCTGGCTGTGGAAGTTTTCATGAGCAAAACCTATACTGTCTAGGCATTAGTGCTGTGCATTTTGGCAGAGACATCTCCATCTATATTAGCTATACCCAAAGTTCAATAAAAAGTCGTATTGATTTTTCCCTTCAAGCATATATATATTTGATGAAAAACTCACTCATGCCTCCAAAAGTTGTCTAGACATTAAGCTGGTCCCCCTTCTGCCATCAGCATCTGCTTATTTTTTTCTCAAAATGAAGCTGTACCAAGGGTCTTTTGGCAGAATATTAAAAATAGCATGTATGCTGAGGTGATATGCCTATAATCCATGGAAAAGGCACACAACACAGTCATCATCCTTGACCAGATTTTCCATACCCTACAATAGACCCTTTTTTTTTTTTTTTAACTGGGAACTGTTCCAATATCTGAATCATCAAGAGCAGTCTTTTCTTTTACAGAAAGCCCTGAAAAATAAAAACAAGCTTCTTTCCTTGCCTGTAGAAATTGGAATATTTTGCCTAACTCAAATTATCCCACACTAAGGACAACTTTGAATAAATGCCAAGTTCTGATACTTCATCAGTGCTTAAGTCTAGAGGCATATTTATACTACTGTAAAGGCAAAATTCCCAGAGATTGGATGATCGTGCCTGCCATAACACAGCCCCAGACGGTTCCTACACATTGCAAAGTCACCTGCATCTCTAGAAGTAATTGCATTGTTGATCTTAGAAGATTAAAGCAGCATAGCAAATGTTCCTCTTGCTAATTTGGCACTGTACAGAATGTCTAACTGGTAAAAGGAGCCTGAACACACCTGTAGAAGAATATGTAATGGCATTCAAAAATATATTAAAATGTAGTTTAAAAGAACACTATTTTGCTTTTCTGTATAGCACATGGGATATAAAAGAGCTATACTGAAGCAGCCTGTGGTATATAATGTTTTTTGTTTTGTAAAGAAATCATCCTTCCAAGCTGTATGAAAAAACTTGTCCGAGTGCCTATGCCCACACATAAAAAACCTAAAAATTTAAAGCTATTGGCTTTGTTCAGTAGAAGCAGGAGAGTCTACTGAAGAAACTCTTATCAAAATGGCCTGAAAGTCACAAGGGATCCAATTAAGATAAAAAGTTCAAACCCAGGACATTTCCTCTTCTTTCTAACTGCTCAGGCCAACATCAGACATCTGTTCTCACTAATTTTTTAATTAATCCCCTTTGAAGCAAACTATTCAAAACCTGACAATACCTCATCTGTCCGATAAGGACCCCCCTCCATCAGAAGGTGCTATTTTGAATTAAACTGCTCCTCCGCTGATGCAGTTGGAAACACAATCATAGCTTTGTGCAGAGAAAAGAGTTTTGCTGAGTCAAGCTAAAGCATTAGCAGAGATGGAAATACACCCTGTCTGTAACTGCAGGCCACTATTACACAGGCAGCTGCACTGAAATGGTCTTCAGTTTGTCCCACAAGTGACCTCTACTCTGCTTTTTGCAGAATTAACCAATCGCAGTAACTACTTCTGCTAGTTCAGAGTTAAACAAATTAGACAGGATGGCTTCTTGCAAAAAGAAACTCACCATCTTTGGTTTATCTTTATTTTACCTCAGATTCTACGCATGCAAAATTCTGCTCACCCATTTCCAGGAATGGGAGCATTATTTGAAAATAAAGAGCTGACAGAGAGGAAGAAGTCCATGACTTCTCCAGATGACATTATACTTTAATAAGTACCGCACAAATTGCTCACAACATTTTGAAAAATTTTCAGTATTTCTCAGACTCCAAAGAGCTCCCCTCATCTTTCTTTTCCTACAATATTTATAAAGCTATGATGTTTTTACTTGGCAGAATTGCCATTTAACATTCTTGAGTGGTGCTACTCAAACCTTCCCAAAGCCTTTTCTTTTCTACAAATCTGAAAGTCCATTTTCTTCCACTCCAAGACTTCGAAACTCTAAAGTAAGCCTACATGCATGACTGGTGCATGCTCGAGGCATTCTGTACTTATAGGGCTGGAAATCATACAGCATGAGTAGTACCATGCCCAGCTATTTTAGATAAACCAACCTAATGCAATGACAGAAGGGAAAATGGCTTCAGTCTTTATTCACTCACAACTTCCAGCACCCTTTGGCTCCCTTCATTTATCAGTCCAGAGACTTCTCGAGCAAGGACACCCCTCTCCTCAATATCTCCAGCACATAAAGACCATATTTGTTTCTTAGCTTGACCAGAGAAGCCCATTGAGAAGTTCTGGTGGACCCCACCTTGTTTTCAGAAAGTACAGCTAGACACAGATCAATCCAGAAGAATGTTTAAACACATTCTAGCCCCACTGCCTTCAACTGCCTAAGTGATGTGCTGGAGCAGAGCCAGCACAACACCGCTCTGCAAGGGCACAAAGAACATCAGCAATTTCCTTCTCTGCCTTGTGGGGGTCTACTTGCAAGATAAGGTTTGTTAACAAAAAAAAAAAATCCCTCTGTCTCTGAGTGCCCTCTATAGACCTAAGACAGCACACAAAAAGTGCTTGCCAAAAACTTTAAGGGAATGTGAATTTAAAAAAAAAAAGGGGGGGGGGATGCTGGGGAAAGAAAAGACATCTGCTACACCCACAAGACATTTGTTAAATTATGGTATATATTAAAAATTCTACAGATACAAATGTGGTCTCAGTTATCTCCTGCTGGAAGAACAAATGCTCAATTGTGCCCTTGCACAATACTTGAGCATGGCTGCTGGTGGCCTGGAATTTTCCCTTTCTAAGAGTAAGTATAGGTAATCTCATCTCCCCTGCAACTCTAGCCATGGAGAAGAGATAAGAAAATGTATTTAAGGAAAGTTTCCATAATCAAAAGAAATTATTGAGGGACTGCAGTTATATACATTTAAGGAAAACAACTGCAAAATCATGACTGCATTACATTTAAGAAGACACTAATAACGGTCTGGATATTCGCCCTCTGGACTACACACTCATATTTTCCTTTAGGAAGACAAGACTTTAGCACTTGAAAAAAAATACTATAATCAAAATATAGTAACTTTCCATCCTTTTTTAAGAACTGACACACACCAAGGCAATAGTGACTCCACACTTCAAGAACACAATACAGTTTTTACAATGTGTTTTGACAAAAGGTCTATTTATTAATATTTCCATACTGTGAATTGATGTGTTATATCATAACTCTCAACAAAATAAATATGGATTTACACATGAGACACTAACAGCTCCAAAAGGAGCTGTTAAAGACCATTGAATAAAAGAACACTTAATGTAAGGATTAAGTGAACTGCAGAAACTGATACCTAACAAATACTGTAAATGCACGTAATACTCAATTGTACCAAACTACAGTCCACTTTTATGACAAATAAATAGATAAATCATTGAGTGTCCTTACCAGAACTACTCTCTGAAACCCCACAAAATTGTGATGTGGCAGCAGTACAGCCCTTGGTATTACACCACCTGTAACACAAACCATATTATGATAGTTTCTATCAATATTTATTTTAAAGGATGAAAAAAGGATAAAAGCTATTTTTCTACCAGTCTTTTTACTGAAAGAATTAAAACAACATTCAGTTTCCTACTGATAACAATATATGCTTAGTTAAGAAAATAAACAAACAAAAATTAGAGACCTTGATTATTTACATGGAATTTATTTAAAAAACAAATTACAGTCACAGTTTCAACTCTATCCTCTTCTCACTCTTTTAGTTGAAAGCAAAACCCCACCACAGAATAGCACATTAGCTTCAAAGGAACTTCTGTTCTTTTTGTCTGTGCACATTGACAAAGGGGAACTTTATGAGACCCCAGATTAAAGTTTACAAAGAGTAAGAATTGATGTAGTAGATTATTGCAGTGTTAACCAATACACACTAAAATGACTCAATAGCAAGATAAAAACTAGGAAACACAAGGCCATGATCAAACCATCCAGTGTTTTCAAAAGTGACCATTTAGGAGCTGAATTTCACACCAACAAACTATAAAGAATGTCTTACATGAACAATCCTTAAAATACCTTCATGAAGTTAATTTCTACAGGTGGCTTCAAAATTTAAACAGTCCCTAGAAATACATGATGCACCTGTGATCAGAATAATTACTGATCCCGTATTTGTGTAACATGGTGATTCCTACCACCAATATTCATTACAGATTAAATCATTAGAAAGTGATCTTATGTAAACTAAGGGATTAAGGAGAAGATTTGAAGGCAGAAGCACAGGAACACTGCCTGGGCACCACGAGAAAAGAATCCACATATCAAAAAAATGCTGTTTGAAGCAGGATACACTCAATAGTAAAACTGATAACTGCCCTCTGGAAGAGGATCTGGAAAACAGCAAACAATTTTCTAAGTACTAAACTCCAGCTACAAAGGCTCACAAAATACGTTACAAATAACACTAAAACTTCCCAAACACCTCCTTAATACTAGGATTAAAACCAAAGAAGGCAACACATGCCTTAAACAGGACTTCACATTTCAGACTTTCCATCCTCCTAAACCACTGACCTCTAAGAAACCTTCTGATATTTAGCCTGTTGCTAAGCTCAATAAGACTTGAAAATGCTTTTTCCTCTTTTGATTGAGGAACCACGAGGTATTTTGGTCAGCAATCATTTTCCGTGTTTAAATTCCCAAGAGAATCAAGTAAACTTCACCTCCTTCCCTCCTGAAAAGCCTCCAGTAACCAAATGGACATTAATCTCCAAAGCCACAGTGCCACCACTCTGGGCTGGAAAAGTGTCCCAGTCCTCCCTGTAATGCTGACAGTAGTTCACAAGATAAGTGAAAAGGTCCTGATCCTCCATTAATGTAATTTTAAACCTCTGCTAGGCTATTATGTACTGCTTTGATCATTTCTACAAACCTAACTGTACATGCCAACTGCATTGCTAAAATATAATTTGGAAAAAAATCATCAGAAGCAAAGTTTAAAACACTTATAAAAATTTAACTCTAAGTGCAAAAGGTCATTAAAAGGGGATGTTGATCCTGCTGGTTGAACAAACAAGACAGAGCAGTAAGTTTCAACAATTCTATGCTTTGAACTTTGTACACTTTATGTTTACATTAAGGATTTTTCATTCATTTGGAACAAACTCCACTCAAGTAAATAACCGAAATTACCCCCAAAATGATGCCAAACAGGAGGAAGAACCCGGAGGCCCTACAGGAGAGCAGAGAACCACCACACCCTCAACAGAAGCTGCTTTAAGAGGAATTCCTTTCCTCTCCACAGTTCCCCACAGAGCACACACAGAAAACACAAAACACACTGAACTACAGAAATTCACCATTGCATTAACCTCCCCACAGCAGCAGGAAACCTGTTCACAGTTAACTCCTTAGCCATGGCATGGAAAGGGCTGAGGGAACAGCAAACATTAAATGTGTGGCCTAACTTAACACGGTTTTTAAGAATGACTAAGCAACAAAAGTAATTTTCAGCTGGATCCTAAGAGTCAGCTACTTCTGCAGGCAGCTGCAGCTCATAACATGACCATCAGAGAATCCTCTAAATTATATTTTTACCTGTTTCAAAATAATAAATTAGAGTAAAAAATATTGCACATGCCGCAGAGACACATTACATAAAGGGTATACATTCTTTTTGGATTTTATGTATGTTAGAGATGTGAATAGAATTTGCAGCAAAAAAACCTTCACGTACAGTGAAGGATGTAGGATAAAAACTTCACATTTAATTATATTCCCACCAAGTGATATGATGAAATGAAGCACATCCCAGGGTGCTCACCTATAAGCACAGGGCATAATTTCCCCTACTATATCTACTCTTCAGCTGGGGATTGCTTCGTAGTTACATACTTAGTATTTTATTTTTCTTTCTCACAAGATGCCTATCTACACGTCTTTCAGAAATCTGAAAGGAATCAGACTGTCTCATTATAGAAAAAGGAAAGAAGTGAACAGGAGAGGAAGGGCTAAAAAGATTTACCAGCCTCAGGGAGAGGACAAGAACAGAAAACACTGCAAAAATGTGCAGGGTTTTGAGAACCCAACATTTTACGTGATGCTAACAGGCAAGCTTAACAACTGTGTCTGTTACTAAAATGCTCACATTCCATAAGAATTTGTGCATCGTGAGCATGAAATCTTTCCCTCTGCAGCTTAAAATATCTATGCATTTAAAAACCATCTGCAAAAATAGACATACACTTCCCCACTGCAAAATTAATTAGAGAGCAGGAATTTCATCGCACTACCACCAATACATGCGATGATGCCACATGTAAACACATTGCACTTGTTTTGGCACGGGACAGCAACAGAAATGGTAAATGTAAAAAGATTCTGTGAAAATGTCACACTTTCTTGAAGAAGCTGATTAATATCAGCGAAGGTGGAGGATGGGCACCGGAGAAGGCCATGCTGGATTAACCTGCCACTAGATCGTGCTCCTTGATCAGCACGGAGCCATTTACCCATTCCATGGGTGGGGATTTCTCCACAACCTTTTTTGATTTTTCTTCTTCCATTTCTCTTAAACAAAATCCTTACTGCTATTACGTTGAGACTTAAATCTCTATTTTTAAATTAAAAAAAAAAAGAAAAGAAAAAGAAAAAGAAGTTGGTTTTCAACAAACAAGTAACTTTTCTCTTTTTTAATGACTGACTAGGGTTTTTGCTTGTTTTGATTCTAAATCATGGGTAATTAGGGAAAACAAGATAAAAAAGTAAATTATGTGGTCATAAAATATACAGATGTGCATTTTATAAATTGAATGTGGCCCATCAGGGAGAGAGAAATTATCCACTTTTAGGAAGTATTGTTTTCTGCTGTCTTCCCACTAGACCACCTGTTAATAATATTTGATGTTGTTTTCTTTCTGTATGATGAGTATGACTATAGATGAGATATTTGATCTGCTTGCTACAACTTATTCCCTCTAATGCCTCTATTTCAAAGACCATCCAACCAACAAATGACACCAGCCTCAAGGCAAAGTCCCAAGTGAATGTGCATCTTTGCTTCTTTTCCTTACCCACTGTTATTTCCATAATTCATCCTCTTAACGATTTAAGTGCAGAGGATATTTTCAGAGTACATCAATGGTGCTCAAAAAGTCTTACAGTTGACTGACTGCCAAGGGCACATGAAGGAAGCAAGAAGTATGTCCAACTATTTTGGAAACAAGATGCTGAAATTCTCATTCTTCCTATTTGACACATATTCCAATTCTTTGGCCTGATAGTAATTCACACTATTTGGCTTAAAGCATTTAAGTTTTATAAGGATATGCTTATTGAAAAAATCAAACACAGGAATCATTTTTACCAAACTGGGAGGCAGAAGCATTTCATTTTTAAAGGCTGCCTCCAACAGTACTGTTTCATGACTGGTGTTGCAAATACTACAGGCACGATTTTGCATACTCATTAAAAATGATCTCTGGAGCTTGCAGCTCTTTTTTTTTAAAAAAAACCATCCTTCAAATGCAAGCCACTGAACAGCATTATAAAGCTGGTCATCTTTCTCATTCCTGAAAATCTTCCATTTTCCCATTTTAGAATTTGATAAATAAATATATTTTTCTTTTTTTTTCCTTTTCTCCCTTGCCATTCTACACAAATCTCTAGCAGCTTATTTTACGCCATCAGCCATCATCACTGTCAGCACTCGGAGAGCAGAAGGCTGCTCTGCTCTTCGTGCCTGCCTCTCAATTCATGACCAGAGATTCACCCTCACCATGCACAGAAAACGAGCAGCCTTCATCTTTCCATTTACCCCCATTAAGTCAGTGCCATCATGTTCTCCCAGGAGAAAAGTGCAAGAGCTGAAACACCGCAAGCAACAGCAGCCAAGGACACTCAGAAATAAGGTCTGCCCTTGCTGCTCTTGGGCTGTGAAAAGGAAAAGCTCCAAACTGCAGGGCAGTGACCGTGTGCTGCTGGAGCCTCAGTTCCTTTTGAACAGATATCAAATAGCTGGGATGGAGCACATACCTCAAACTGGGCTTTAATTTGCTTAGAGATGCATGTAAAAATAGTGGGACTTGGTCCTAAATCAGATCAAAAGCAGGTTGTATCATAATTATGTCATATCTAATTAAAGTCCATATCACTGAAATAGAGACTTGACAGCGTAGATACAGTCGTCACTTGGCAGCCACAGTGGCTCTCAAACCTGCAGCTGGAACACAGCTCAGGACAGGAAGATATAATAAAGCTACTGACTGAATAGTCTGATTGCTAGAATGCAGTAATTTTGCTTTATTTTATAGTGTTGTAGTAACACCTTACTCCAGGGAACGGCAGGTTCTTGGATTTCAGAGATCCAATTCAATTATTACATGGAGTTACCACATTGATGGCTCTTGCACTCTGCCAGGAGATGCGAGGTAAATTCTTGGCTCAGGTTTTTAGTGAAAATAAACAGGCAACATTAATCTAGCCACCATTTATTCATAAATTACAATTAACCCCTCCAAATATTAGCTTAATAAATGTCAGCCCAAAAGACTGTGACTGCATCTGTCAGCGCTAATGGTGAAAAGACGATGCCTGACAAAGTCTTAAATGTAGCTCTTGTAACCTGTCTCTCATCTACTCACAGACACAAAATCATTTTGGGACAGACAGAGTCACGAAGTCAACTGAACAACTCAAACCAGGCTTACGGCCACCCGTGGTCCTGCTCTATGGAAAAGATTTTGACAGGGAAATAAGAGTCTATTTTTCTTCAATTTCGCAAGCGTTGCAGCTGTGTATTGCTTAATAATTTAGTTTATTAAAGGCAACAACTGTCAAAATCTATACAAACTAATTTGTCGTGCAGCAATTTTACATTATTGGAATCTTGTTATAATCTGACTAACGCACACGATCGCGTTCTAACCATGCCTATAATTGGGTTCTTGGCTCCACAGGCCTAAAGACAGTAATCCAAAACATCTTCCAATTACGCTGAAAAATATGCATGTTTGTGGGAAGCTACATCACTTAATTTTCAGACTCAATGGGCCTTTAATAATATGAGAGGGGAAGAAAAAAATGTTTGCAAAAGGACACTTATTTGTGGTGCTACCCAGCAAGTTGTGTGTTCGTGTAGGAAAACACCACCTCAAAACCTACAAACATCAAAGGAGCACTATCGAGATACTCACAGAACTTAAGACAAACTCAAACAGAAACAGCCAAAAATCCATTCAGATGGAAGATTGTATTCCAAGTCCATACGTCTGAACCAAACAAGGATCCCAGCCGGTAAAAAAATCCATACTTTAAACTCACGTATGTGTGAGAGTCCCTCATGCACTTTACTTGTTTACTCCTAACACATGAACTGTCTATTGGTCACAGCCCTTCACAGGGCAGACGTGAAGTTCCTTGAATTTATTGGCAGATCAGCAGCAGCTCAAGACACAAGAACCTTGTATAGGAACCATTGTTTCATATTCCAGTGCCTGGCACACTTTCAGTGCACCACCAGGACTGACAAACAGGTAATTTTTAAGATGCTTAAACTGTTGTGACCTGCTGTATTATTTGACAAACATGGTTTACTATTTTTAATACAAATATTAACAAGTAAATATTACAAGGGCAAGCAGGACTGCCCAGATGCAGGTATGCTTTTTACAGAGGAGAAAACACTGAAGTTGACACAGAATCATTTAGGTTGGAAAAGACCTCTGAGAGCATTGAGTCCAACCTATGACCTAACACCATCAACGTCAAGCTTGAAATACAAGAGAATTTCTGCAAATTTTTTAAGAGGTGTCTTTTTTTTTTTTTTTTTTTTTTTTTCTAATTGCTGGAGAATCATAAAATTTGTCCATAAATCTTGGCAGACTAAGAGTGCACCTTGTGATGGGTTCTTATTATTACATGAGAATCAACAGGACTATGTTAAATACTGCCCGCAACAAGCATATGCATAGAGAAAAGATTCCCTGAGTCACAGAGAACTGAAAATAAAAACATGTACTGTCACGCAAAAAGAGTCAGAAAAATATGCAGGAACAAAAACTTCAAAACAACACCAGCAGTCACTTCCAACATGTCTCAAACCGACTCTGAAATCAGGAAAATTGGAAAAACGACATGTCCTGTGGAGTTTAAACATGGGCCACGTTATCTGCCCTCACACACAACCCTCACCACCAGCACAGGTGAGAGAATTTCTGGTGTCAGCTCTGTCCTCTGACCTGGACAAACACTGCCAGTTGCATTTTATCAATGGTCAACAGCCTCAAGCACTTCTCGAAATGGTCTGGATCCCAAGCAATGCCTGAAACACCAACCTCCCCGGCTAAGATCTCTGCATCTGTGACACAAATTGTTTGGGATGGGTTCTCTGCCCAGAGCTGCCCTGTACACCATGAAGTATGCAACAGCCAGGAAGAAGAACCCCCCCAAAAACAACCCACAAACAAACAAAAGCACTTTGACCTTGCAATCTCTGGATATACGCAAGAAAATGGAAGGAGGAAGCTCACTTCAAGGGATCTGTCTATCCACAAGTGTTTGTTTCACAAGGATAACACTATGAACTGCCCTGAAACACAGAGACACAGCTTTGGCGAGACCAAATTCAAAAGAGCTCAGCGCCTTTGGAAAGATACAGCCAAACTCTGTGTTTCCTCTATCATCACTGCCATGCCCTGCAACAAGCAAACAGCTGCAGCCCCAGCCTCTGCAGGGCAGGGCACTGAAATGCATCCACAGAACGCTGGATCTGCTTGCTGTTAGACATTTGGTGCTCGTATGGCTCTTCCTCACACCTGCAAGACATGCTGAGAAGAGCTGAATGCAGAAGATGCAATGTGTGGTCCAAGGGACTGTGGGTGCTTCCATTAACAGGTGAGTTCCACAGGTACCTGCAGAAGGGTTTTAATCCAGCAGCAGGAAACACCTTCTAGGACAAAGCTTAAGCCTCCTAGGACAGTAGCTAAATGAGCAATGCAAACTCTATAGACAGTGAGAAACAATTTTTGTTCCCTGTGAGTTGAGCACTCACAGCAAAGTTATTCACACGAGAGGGATGAGATGCAAAGACAACACACACAAATTCCACAACTAGCAGTCAAGGTCCAGATATCACAGCACTGCTCTATGGAGTTTAGTGGAATACATTTAAAAATGTTTGGATAAGTGACAAAACAGATCTAAAAATATCAAGCATATACAAAGTACAATGAATCTCTCACATAGTCTTCTTCCTGCCTTATTATCAATTCAATTAAGAATTCATAAAAAGGACAAGTATCACACATGCTTATTAATTTATAGATGAATGTGAGTGTGAGAGAGAAGGCAGGAGGCAGGGGGAATAGGTAGAAGAGACAAAAACCTATGTTTGTCCCATCAGAGCAAACAAGAACATAACATCTCTTTGGTATAGTAACACACATGCTGTGAGAGGCAATGTGCACTTGAATGCATGTTTTATTCTGATCCCAAAGGATCAAGCTGCTTGTGAAATGCTGCTTCTTATTTTATTCCTCTTTGGTTAGTCTACGAGCTACGAGCTTTCAGTGGAGGCCTAAAATCTGCCCTATGTTCAACTTTACACACAGGAAAACATGCAGGAGTGATGCTGATTTAGGATTCACAAATGAAGGTGAGATGGAGACAATGCATCACTGGCTTTCTCCTTAGGCCTTGCTTCAAGAGGGAGATTTCCCTCAGTAGCTGAAGTGTTATTACTTTGAAATTGTCATCCTCAGAAAGTGGGTTTGGAGAGCATACCAACTTTGCTTTCAAGCTTTTGATTGCAAAGCCTGAATGTTACCGAAGCAAAAGTTTCAGAATTAAACACATACGCAAAGACAGATACACAGCATAGATGAATAATATATGCCTATAAATAAGCAGAAAAATAGACTTAAAATATCCACGTAACTATTAATTAGTTATTAATATTAGATCACTGGTCTATTTCCTTTCAAATTAGCCACCCACTAGCAAAATGTCAATTGCAAAACAAGAGACTATATTTATAGTACAGCCTACTTTGAGTTTTGAGCGACATGTCAGCCACTGCTCAATTACAATACCCCTATTGTGCGCCTTCCCAAATTAATACCTAACTTAAATTATAGGCAACTATATGTACAAAAGCCATGTTGGATTTTTATAGTCTTTATTACATCACATACGCTGGTGCAAACATTTTCTCCATCTAGAAGTCTACGCAAAGAATTAAAAAAAAAAAAATAGCGTTAAGTAATAATACAGTGGAATGAAGCTGGGTGGGACACTGGACATAGTGATGCCGGGAGGCGTGAGTGTCCAGGAGATGGTAATAAATTCCTGGATCTGATTTTATTATTTCCCAGATTTTATTATTTGATTGCTGGTACCACAAGCAGTGCACCGTGGGATGCAATACAATGTACTAGTCCATCTTTAGACTGGATTTAAATGGAAGAGCCACCACCAAAGTGGAAAACCTCTGAACAATGTATCTTATCCATCAGTGGGGAGGATGAGAGCTCTGGTCCAGCCGCAGCCCCACAGTGACCACTGAGAGGGAGGACAAACTTCACACACGGCTATTGAGACAGCCTTTCCTGTTTCTTTTCTATCATGGCAAAACCAAGGAAAACACAATCACCACGGAACACACTTCTCTGCAGTTTTTGTAAATGATGCAACTGAGAACAACTCTGGCAAAACTACACTGCGTTGGGGACTTTGGGTGAGGTGAGTTACATTTTTAAAGAATATGGCCTATTTCACTGAGTTTTCTTCCAGTTTAGGTTTCGTGATTTAGCCTGAGAACAGCTCTCCTCCCTTTCTCTCTCCAGATGCCTGACAGTATCTGCAGAAGAGTGGAAAAAAGAGCATCCTGCAGAGGATGCTCAGCGGAGATGGAAAGCTGGCAGGAGAAACCCTGCCAACACACACTAAATTGCCTCAAGCCTTCTGCTGACAGAGAAGGACTCATTGTTTCAGGTATGTCTGCCATGGAGAGAAAACAGAAATGGAGGCAGAATTACACAGGAACAGCTCTCTAAACAAAGTTGAGACTAGGGAACACCATCCCCTCAACAAGAGGTGACCTGTGCTCATGTTTCAGTGGATAATAATCTATTTTTACAGCAGAATCTTTTGGAATGCTCAGAAATGTTTGAAAGACAGACTTGAAGAGAAACACAGTAATCACTGCTGCTCAGCTTTCCTCTTGGTATAAAATCACATCAATTCCCATCAGCTTGCAGGAGCACACTCCTCCTAATAATGCCATTTATAGAACTTCCTTCTACAGCTAGCTCTTTGAATCTTGAAAAAAAAAATTAAAAATCATCCTCCTAGCCTTAAAAGTTACACAGAACCGGGGGACCTGTGCCAGCTTTTTAATTTCTCATGTATTTATGCATACCAAAGTACTTGTACAAAGAAATCAATTGTAGCTGTAACTAAAACTGCACGTTGCCAATTCACCTTTAAATCCAAGGGGAGTGAAGAGAATCCTGAGTTATTAAGATCATCATTTGCTGTCTAGGAACAGGATTGTCTTTGGTTTTCCATTTCCTAAATTTTCTTTTTATCTTAAAATTCACTTTATAACTACTAAAAAACTAAAGGAAGAAAATTGGGAAAAGGAAACAAGATCTGCAAGAAATAAATACAAAGCTAGCTGGGATTCAAAGTCACTTTCATAATTTTTATATCCACTGTACACTTGATTTTTTTCTAATAACTGCCACTAATAACTTTCAAATAACTTGTAAGCAAAAAAGCTGCAAAGTACTTGAAAAGAAGGTAAGAAAGAAAAGATGAATGTAGTTTCATCCATCCCTGATGGGCTTTTTCTTTATATATACTAAAAATATTTAAACCTTGAGATAATTTAAAAATGTTCAGGATTAGAGTGGGCTTTACCAGTTAAGTGAAAGTCTCCATTATCAGCAAATTTCACTCAAGCAACAACTTTAGGAATCCACATCTTATCACTATGAATAAAAACTGGAGCCCCGCAACCAATAAGCAGTTTTGCCTCTGTTGCTGTAACACCATGACCAATCTCACACCAGCTGCTTTGTATAAAACAAGCACCAAGTCTAGACCTACTTCATATTTTCTGATTTTTCTCCTATTCCAAATCACTTTACTTGCAACACTCATATTAAAACTTGCAAACGCTATCAGCAATAGGAAAACATTGTTTTCATTTCCTTTTTTTTTTTTTTTTTTTTTTTACACTTACCTTAGGCAAAATTTGCTTTACAGAGGGAAGGACATTTGACATGGTTTTTTCTGGTTTAATTAATATTTAACAGAAACAGGGCTTGAATTTAGAGGTTTCGGTATGTTAAGGAGATGAAGACAAGTGGTTTTCTAGTAAGTCCTCATACACATCACTCAAAAAATCCACACCAAAAGCTTCTTCAGATCACAGAAAAAAATCAAGCAAACAATGGACACTTTACCCTTATCGGTGACAGAATACCCTTTCGTCAATAGCATGTATTCAGACTGCTATTATGGGATATGTCCCACGGGTTCCCTGACAGTGCTGAGGGAATGATTTCCACCAGACTAACCACAGACTCCACGGTCACTCTAAGGTGCATCTCCTGGTAAGAGGATTCTCCTTCCAAGATGCCACAGAAGCTGCCTTTCCGCTGAATTGAACCTAATTAACTGAAATTATTGTCACTGACTATCTTGTTATATAACCACGGCAACAATAAATCCTTTGCCATCATGTTCTGCACCTGAACCGCGGTTAGGAAAAGAGAAAAATGCAACGACCCTGCACACCACAGCAAGAAAAGCAGACAGGGTTATTCAGGAACACAACCTCTGGAGAACGCCCAGGGCAAACGGGAGGTACAGGATATGGAAGGCACAAGGATGAGGCAGCACTGTCAACTGATCATGGACTTGAACTTCAGCTCCTTAATCTGCTAGAAATGCTACTCAAAATATACCGAAAATGTTATTTTCTGCCTCAGGTCGAGGCAGAACTGGTCTGTCTGCTCAGCATAGCAACACTCCGATGAGAAAAGGCTCACTGTAGATCTGCCACAAGATATATTATTGAAAAACAAAAATAGCTCATTTTGTCACGAAGAAAACTGAGAGCACTTGCAAGTAGTTAAAGGTTTGTAGGGCTTTCTAGACCTGTTGTGCTTTGGGTTTATATGTATATACTACAATTTTAGAAACGCTTGAAAAAGTTAATAGCAGATCCATTTCTGTTCCCTTTTATATTGAGAAGCAAACTATTTAAGCATTAACTACCCTTGACAATGCAATTAAAACCTGACCCAATTTCTAGACACAAACGACCTGCATTTTTCACAGCACAGCCATACGTAACCAAATTCATCTCCATTTACCCTGTCTCTCAATTCCGTTTGTAATACTGAAACCTGAGGGGAAAAAAAAAACCCCAAACCAAAACAAGGCTACCAGAAATCAGTGCCTGGGAGGAAAATGAGCAGGTACCATGCAGAGGAGGGGTGGCCACCCCCACAGCTGTGATTCCACGACTTGTAGAGAAGGAAAAATCAAACAAGTCTATGTGCAAAGTTTTTATTACTGCTCTGCACTGCGAAGCAGACAGCAAGTGAATTACAAGGCTGCAAAGCCAGGATTATATAAAACCAAAAGACCTCTGGCAGTCATCATCTTTACTACTGAACATAAATCACAAAATGCACTGATACAAACCCTTGTAAAATCTCTGATGTGGTTTTATACTCACTTGGATAAAACGGAGTGGTACAAAAACATCTACAAAATACAGACAATTAAAAAGTAAGGGGTCATGGAGACATTTCTCTTAAAATGTTGCTGTTCTACTTCAGGCACATCTCTCTTTGCTCAAAGAACCTCCACAACAACTAAAACCAGACATAATGAACATTATTATTATCACCATTTATTTGAATAACCACATCATCCAAAGGATCCCTTTTTAAGATGGGGCCCCCATTGTGCTAAGGCTGCATAAACACGTAGGACTTCGTTCCTGTGCTGAAGAGATCTTAATCTCACCAGACAAGGTCAATAAACAACATCAAACGTCAACAACAAAGTCTTCTCCTGTCCAGAACTTTCGTTGTTTTGTTTTAATATATATTCCCTTAGACCATCTGCTACTCTCTCTTATGAACCAAGGTCCTCCAGCGAGTCAGCATCGCTGCTGCTGCCAAGTCTGTCCTCCCAGCACACCCATTAAAAAAAAAAGACATTTCTCTTCTGTGGGAGACAAAACACACTGAAGAGTCTTCAGTGATAATGGAACTGCTGAGATGTAACACAGCTTTTCTACACATTCCTGAAAATGTCAGTTATTACTGAGTCAGGATAAATACAATGTTGACTATTGTCATCTTTATCTAAATTCAGTAACTTCTTCTCCGGCCAGTGGAACGAAGTATTTGTAGTACGGAATGAGGATTAAATGCTAGCCCCTGGTTTATCTTAGAAAAAAAGCTCAATGAAGAGCTATGTAACAAGTCTAATTGTGTTTGGAAAAAACAAACAATCTATACTGAGCTAGTAGTGAGAGAATGGGATTTTTCTTATTTTCTAATCATTCAGCAGCCAGCCTCCTAGAGCTAGGTCCTTGCTCAGCCCCAGAGAACCCAGCAGGAACCCTGAGCTAGACCAGGGCTGAGCAAGCAGGGAAGAGTTTTGCAGAACAGCCTGAGAGAGGGAAGGAAAAAGCATCACAGGAACAGGCACTTTTTCTGTTCTTGGCTCTGGCTGTTGGGCTGAGATTGGGAATGCCTTATTAAACAGCTGAAGCTCTAGAAATTTGCAGCCATTATCCTAGTGTGAGGCAAAACGTTACACGTGTACTTCTGCCTGGATATTCTTCACTCAGCAAATATTTAGTAGATTTAAGATGTCCAAAACAAATATTTTTTTTCCTAGGTGTTACTAAAACAATCCATACAGTTTGCTTAGATTTGGTTTGAAGTGATAAATAGATGCATTTCCTACAGTGAAGTCCATGCTTTACAGACCCTACAATCCTCCTCTACTAAGATGCAATGCGAGAAGTAAAAAGAATCAAAACCCCTTCTTCAAAATGTTGCATTTTGGAGGATTTTATGGCATTCACCCATTACAGCAGAAACAATTGTCCCCCTCCCCCTTTCACTATTTTCCTTTTCATTTAACCCAAGATGTCTATAATGAAATCGTCCTAGGGATTCATAGCAAGTAAGGGAATGCTTTGCCTTTTGACAAATCCGCTATACTTAAGGAATGCAAGTGTTTCCTTCACCCAATTCTTCAACTAAGCTTCCTAATTATAGCACTCTTATCACAGGATTTCACCATATGCTGGCAGAGGCGCTGTGTATCACACTGAATTTAAAGTTGAGGTAGCCACAAAGCTGCTCTTCAAACCCCCTAAAAACCACGCACGTCGTACGATTGCACTGTTGCTTCTCAACCCTGCACAGTGTGCTGCTTGTGGAAACAGCCTCACCATTACCTTCCAAATTGTCCTGAGTGCCACTCAGCTCCCACAAACCTTCCAAAGCAGGGCTGGGAATTCACCCACTTCCCAAAAAGGCCCTTTCAGATGACCTCTAGGCAATTTCTCAGCTGAACTCTTGGCAACTTCCATCGGTGTAGCCAGAGAGATGTGTGAGGCAAGGCTGGGATTTACTTTAAATAACTTCTGACACGCATTAATTTTCCAGGGGAAGATTCCTGTGGATATAGCACTGCAAGAACACAAATGCCATGCTGCCAGGGCAAGAGAAGAGGGAAGCAAGTGTTTTACTCTGTGACCTAGAGCTCCTCCTGGGATCCCCAAGCTCCTTTCCCTCTCAGAGCGCTGTGCCTACAAACCACTGTGGATTTTTTGCCAGATGGGTTACAAGTCACAAAAATATGTGGAACAATTGACTCCACTTAAGCTGCAGTGCTTTTTCTTCAAAAGCAAGCACAGAGGTTCCTAACTTATGAGTCCTGCATAGCTGACATCTTTTTAAGTTGATGTCACCCACCACAGCTGTAACTTGGCACTTCTAGTAACACTCTGCTCAAGCTTTTCCTTTCCTGATGTTTCTCCACTTGCAAAACGTCCCACATCTATCTTGGGGTAACAACAGAACCTTAGGAGCCCTAAAAATGATTACTTTTTTTCCCATAGGTTTGCTATGTATAGATGCCACGAGTTCTTTTGGGAATGATTTAGAATTTGCGCACATAACACTCCTTTTCAAAGCATAAATTTAAAGATTTACATAACGGATGAAATTGTCTTCCAAATCAGACAAAAAATGAGTCCAGGACTTACTTAGGCACTTCTGAATTTGCTGAACTGTAATGTTGTTGACCATTCCACTGTTTTCTCCCACGCTACAATTTTTGCCCCATGTTCCCAATTCCCTCAGACCCAACTCCTGTGAACTCCAGACACTTGGACATTAGGACTAAGACATTTCAGAGAATCACATATAACACTCATTCTTCTTCCAAATATGCTACAATCCACATCCAGCTGTGGACAGACTGAAAAGCAGTCTGATGAAAATGGGAAGTTTTAACAGAGGCAGTCCCAGTGCAAGTCAACCTCAACAGGGTAATAATCTGCCTTGAGAGGGGCACCTTGAGAGACAAAAAAAATCAGGAGTTTATTAAGGTTGCATTATGCTGAAAAGGAAATTCAACTGAAATACATGGAGACATGTGAATAAAATTTTTTAAAAAAAACAAGCCACCAAAAAAAAAAAAAAAACCAAAAAAAAAAACCAGAACAAAACAAAACTAGAAGGAAAAAAAAGGTTAACAGTTGTTTCTGTAGGCAATGAGGAGGGCAATCTGCTGAGAAATTTCTGTCAGCTTCAGCAAAGAGGATGTTAAATCAAAACTGGATGGGTCAGTAAAAGCAACTTTGCTCCACAACAGCCTATTCACCACAGCTCCCAGTCTGAGCCAAGAACTGGGACACGCAAGAGTCTGCTCACCAACTGGAGAGGACTTTAAAACAGGAACCTCATAAACTGCAGCAGCATAGGAAAAATCTTAATAATAACCAAAACTGAATGGTTCAGCAGAAAAGGATTTTGTTTTCACAAAAAGTTAAATATAAAAGAAGCCAGGAATTAGGCCAGTGGAAAGGTATGCCAACAATCTATTCTAAGCTGCATTCACAGTCACAAACTCAAAACCATACTAGCTACTTATCATAAAAAATGTGTACAAGAAAAGGCAGCAATGATCTTGCCTAAAGAGCAGCACATCACCTTGGGGTATCAGTGGTAGGAAATATTAAGTTGTATTTTATCTTCTCTTTAGAGCAAAACCCCAGCATCCCTAATGTGGTTTCCATTTGCAATTTACGTAATTAAGTCACCTCCTGACAGTTCAAATACCTTTACCTACTGCTCAGGTTACTTCCCATTTCCCAGATGGTCAGCCTCCAGAAAACACCATCTGAGCCTCAGCCACTTCTTGGTCAAATCCACTCTGACGCCTTATTAGTAGAATAATTTATCTGCTGTTGAAAGAATAGTTGTTAGAAATTTGTTTTCTGTGTTAATCAGGTTCCATGAACTAGGATGGAATTCCAGCCTTTTCCAAATGCATTTTAATGTGAAATGCTGACATCAAGTCTTAACTTCATTTGATTATTTTTTCTGTTTATGTTATTAGCAACCAGTTTTACTGGCACTCTTTCCTGTTCCAGTTCAATCACTCGGTTGAATTACTTGAACTCCTGCTGAACTGCACCAAAAAAAGGAAAATTAACTAATGCCTCATTTGATCTTGTGACCATAAAACTTGTGTTTTCATTCCCTCTTTAACCTCTGACCATCTAGTTTTCCCCTTAATTTGTGTGTTATGTACCTGATAGTTTTAAATTTGTTCCTTTTATTAATGAAAAAAGACTCTGCTCTGACGGTTGATCTGCCCTCTGTTCGTTTTAACCACCAGCGACTTTATTCTGGATTCTCATCAGTAAGCAAACACTTAAAATCACTTCTTCATAGCCCATCCTGTATATGTTATTTGGCTTACTGTATATGCTCTTAACCAGAAGTGCATGGCTGTTCTCATAAAAAGCGTCAACTAAGCTAAAAGAGAAAACAAGATACAAGACAGTGAAATGGCTGATTTTGTAAAAGCTCTTTGGCCAGTTTCACAGAATATGCTGAGCTGGAAGAGACTCACAAGGGTCATCGAGTCTAGCTCCTTGTCCTGCACAAAACCATTCCCACATGCCCAGTTTATTATTTTACTCTCCTTTTCACATTGTTATGATGGACTTGAATTTAACTTATGCTACTGGACTTAGCTTTTTTTTAAACAGATGTTAAACACCTGAACACATGATAGAACATTTTTAAAATGCATGTAGACTGTAATAAAATATGGTCCACCTACTGCCTAAAGGAATTAAGTGAAAGGGGAAGATTTCATGAATATCATTAATGAGGTCAAAGATTCCAATTATGGCTCACATTTGACATCAATACCCTCTATTTGTATGAATATTAAATTCATGGGTGCTGATCCTACATGCATATGCTCAGTATGGGATCCAAATCCCTTATCTTGAATAGTTTCTTATATTTGTTCCCTAAATCACAATCTGAATACCACACATGACCTTTATTTACAAATATGGGTGCACTAACCCAAGGACTACAATTTCTGATTTTATTCATCGGGTGAACTAAAGACTTGGAATGCAAATAGAAGCTTCTAGCCCTGCCATCCCTGCTGATGGCCACACAGGGTCCTGGTTTTTGAAGACCAGCAGGTCTCAGTTTCTCCTGAATAAATAAAAGTCAGTGTCATTCCACACAGCCTACAGACTTCCTGTGGTTCTGCAGCAATTTTCATTATCTCCCAGCATCACCACCGCTGAAACTAATGGCAGCTTCTACTTCTGTTAACTTGAACTAACATCAACTTTCTGTTGACAAGAAGGAAACCAGGATCAAGGCCTGATGGTACCAGTGACACATTAACACAGTCTCCTGTGAAATCAGCCTTGCTCTTCTGCAGATGGTAACACTCATGTGCTGGGACACAAAAGAGCTTGTCCTTGGGTTTTCTCCACAACATTCTCATGTACACCAAATAGCCAGTTTAATTTTTTAACTGTGCAACAAACGTCACCAATGTTGAGAAGATTTTACACTGTATTTTTAATTTTTTCATATAATAGAGCAGGAAAAGGGTCATTTCAGGTTATACCACTCCACCATGGGCATATGGCAGTGAACCCAGAGCAGAAACACAAAACCTCCCTCTCCTCTAAAGCAGATGGCATGCTGATCAAGTAAGATATAATCTAATGCTAACTGCACTACTATTATGTATTGAACCAACACCAGTATAAAGCAGCAAAGACAGAAAAAAACAAAGGCCGGGGAGGTGAAGCAGAGGAAGACAACAATGAAAAAACCAGAGTAAACCAGCTGTAAGAGAAGACAACCCACTGCAGCAGAAACAGCCTCTTTTCAGGTACGTTTAAGATTTAAAACCTAGGAATGGCCGTAGACAAGGAACAGCAATGGCTCTTGCCCTGTTTCAGAGGATGTTCCTCTAGCTCGAGACACTGGCCCAGTTCCCTTTGCTCTTGCACTGCACTGGGTACCTGCCAGGGGCTAAATATCCCGGCTGCTTAGATAATTACATATTTATGATTCTGCCGAGAATTCTTAGTCAAAGCTTATTTCTGAACTGTAAAATGCTTAGAGAAACAGCAGAGAAAGTTCTCTGACAAATGCTATTTCGAGACAGAGCCAACACTTAAATTTTTTTAAAGGACGTTCATTTCCGTTTCAGTTGATTCATTCAGTGGTGAACTTTAATGGCAGAAAAAGGAGAAAAGGGGTGTTTTCCCTCTGAATTAGAAAGAGATCTCGCTAGTGTGTTTAACTTGCTTTCTGTAAAGAAACAGAAAATTCAAAAACCTTTCCAAAAATGATTCAGAATAGTGTACATATAATTTTAATGCTTATCACAGTTTGCACCCCACCACATGATGTAACTTTTCTTTTGTATCACTTTATTAGTATTTCCTCTTCCACATATAAACCACTAGATTATCTAATTCATGCTGATCCAATAAATAGAACTGATGTATGAACACTCTGAAATATAATTATTTAGCCACAACAAATTATCATACAAAATATGTTGCACTTCACCTTCCTTCATTGATAATAGCATCCACTGATTTCAGGAGCAAAACAGTCCAAAATTTCATATTGTCGCTTATTTTACACTATTTAAGCACCTACTAGAAATAAAATATTTCAATTTTTTTCCTTTTAAGGTTGCACTCCATAAACTGTACGACCAACAGCCTCAACAATAAATTTCATGAGCACTTTCAGGCCCCACTGTTCAAAGTGCTTTCAAGCTTGGTTAGCTTTATGCATGTGAGTGCTCCTTATTTGTATCTCAAAAGAAACTACTCCTACACTCAAAGTTACATGTATGCACAAGCATTTGTATTTCACAGAATAAGGGCCTTAGCCTTGCAGGGTTACTTATTTTGAATCAATTACTCCAGGCTCTTGACGGCAACATCTTTAGTACTGTCAGGTTTCATAAACTCTGGAAAGCAGGGGTCCCTGTTCTCAGTGTAATGACAGCTGACCTTCAGCTCTACCACCTTACAAGGAGCTGCTCATCAGCAGATACTCATTTTGTACACCTGGAGTTGAGAGATGCCGTTCAGCTCCTCTCGAAACACAGCCAATATTGCAGTTCCAGCACAAAAACCTTGGAGCTAGCGGCACACACTGTCCGCTGTCCTTGGCAGGTGCCAGCAGAGACAAGGCTTCCACATCAAACCCAACCCTCCAGCTCCTGCTCCCTTCCCTTGTCTGTCTTTGAGTGAAAGCATTTTAACATAATGGCCTGGCAGATCAGTATTTGGGTGGGTTTGGCTGCTGGGGAACCACGGGCTAATAGCTACATTCATTTATTCATTCACCTGTCTTCTAAGGAGCAGTAAGGTCACAGGACTACCTGAAGGTACCACAAAGGCATTCAAATTAAGAACAACTTGCTGCAGTCTCGGGGAAATTTTTGCAGACATCTTCCAGTCCCTTCACTGAAGACCCTTCTCTTTGGAGTGACTTATTCCTTCTCCCCAGCTCCTCCAAGCCCTCCCGCTGTTCCTGAGCTAAATCCCCTGCGCAGGTAATTACACCAAAATGTTGCACCCATGGAATTTCCTGGCCCAAGAGACTCAGAGCCTGCAGAGCTGCTCTGTAACATCTCTAATGTGAAAGAACAGTTGACATCACACACAACAGGCGTGTTACACCTTCACACCCCAGCATGGCGTGTTCACCTTAAAGCAGGCAGCACTGAAAAGAATGGATTTAAATCACCTACTTGGTATTCCCCTCAAGGCTGCGAGGACATGCCTTAGCTGCTGATAACACTGCTTTCCTGGGGACGAGGTAATTTTGAGCTCGCTGCCTATCCTCACACTTTGCCTGTGCCAGCTTGTAATAAACATTAACATCTTCTATTATCTTCTGCATGAGACCTTTTTAACTGATCAGGGTGCTGGTATTGGTCACACTATCCATGTCTCAGAACCTGGACACAGTGCTTTCCAGGATGCCACCACATCACCCTCCTTATTTGATTCCTTCACAGCCCTTTTTGGTTACCTCTGCAAAATTAAAGCCATCACAGCAAGCTGTCACAGGAGAGTCACAAACTGGCTCCCACCTTTCTGTAAGTTCCTGGGTTTTGCACAGTCCATTCTGTATTTCTAAATTTAGGTATTCACCTATATGTGTGTATAATTACATGCACAGATAAGCACACTCCTATATTCCCACGCGTATTTATGTGCACACACACAAACCTGCTTCAATGACTTCCAGAAGACAGAAAGCCAAACTGGCTTGCTTCCAAAATTCACAAAAATGCCTTGCAAGGTATGATGGAAAAATCTTTCTCAGGTAAGCTACCTGTTCCACCATATAATAAGAAAATTTATTTGCTAAAACTCTTGTTGAAATCCTGATGTAATTTTTTGCTTAGACCAAATATCCAAGACTTAAATTTCTATTTTCGACACATTTGTTAATTCTTGTAACCACAGATTAAGTACCTAGTTACCAGCCTCTAAATGAAACTTCAAAATTCTAGAAAAAGTAGCATTAAACACTTACTTTCCTGCACTTTACAGGCCTTTTTCATTAAGCCTTTGCATCTTTCCTTTGACATTGTGAGGAACATTAAATTTGGCTGGAAGAATGGGAAGGAGAACTTACACCCACAGAACACAGCCATGCTATATCACAGTATAAATATTTAATTTTCTAAAAAATTGCCAACAACAATAATTTTTAAGGAGTAACTGGTATTTTACCCTATTTGGTTTATCTGCTAACATATACATAACATATGGACATATATCGTAACATAATATGACACAAAAAATAAGCTTAATTACCTTGAAAATTGAAAATCTAAGAAAACAACAAAAAAGGATGTGTAAACTGTTTTAATTTTTTTTTTACTACTAAGAAATGGATGTGACAATCAGGATTAAAACATGAGCAGAAAATGCTACAACTATTTCCCAAGGGAATCAGAAATTAATTTCTTATTTAGATACTTGTGTTGAACATGGGCAACCATTTGGGAGATGTACACAACCTGCTTTTTGCAGCAACCTGTGGCCCATACTTTCTTTACACACAAAGAGAAAAATGTAATAAAAACCTATAAAAGTCTTTTTTACTGAACAGGTTTAGTTACTATTACTTTGGGGGTGATGAAAAATGTGTCTACCTTGTCTCTTAAATCTACATTCAAACCATGTCAAAGTTAGTTAGAGGCGAGTAATGGTTTAGAAATCTCTTGAATAATAAAATACAACAACTTACAGCACAAAAACAGTCCTCAAAGAAAAGAGTGGGGACTACTTCACTTCTCTGCAAGTAACAGTCGAGTATGTTTTATGATCACTGTAACAACCACCATGCCCTTGAGACTGTGCAATTCTGAATTTCTAATATAATTTGTAGGGGGGAAATTAGGACAAAATGCAGTAACATTTCAAGTACAGTCTCTCAGTATTTTAAAATTTTATGAAGTATAAGGACTAGGTTAATATGAAATGAGTCATGTTTTTAAGAGAAGCAGTAATACAGATCGGTATCTTAAATCATAACTAAAATAACACTCAACCGCTACAAAATAAAAAGAAAACAGAGTAGCTTTTTGCTGGAAAAAGGTCAACAACAACAATGAAGATTTAGCAATACTACAAAAGGCCCAGAGCACTGCTCATTTCAGGACTGGGAAGTTAAAATACCAGGCTGAGTGACCAGGTAAACGTGATGCTTTCTCACTCAACAGATCCATTCCCACCAGCTGAAATTCATCCCAAATCAATGTAAACTCCACACATACCAACTCTGAGCCTAAACCCCAGACTATTAACATAAACATTCGGTGCAGATCTTCTGATTTCAGAGGTATATTAGCTTTACTTCATGACAAATATATTACATTTCACTCCATGATGTCTTTGGGAGTCAACAGAATTGCTTAACGCTTTTCAAAGTAAAGCAGTTGCATCAAAGCAAACTCTCTTGGAGCATCATTTTCCTCACAGGACAAAGACAATGGAGCTGCAAAGGTGTAAGTGAGGCTGTAATTGATTTACATACTCTTTGGATTCATGTCCACACCCAAAACCAAAGGAAACCAATTCAGCTCTCAGATCCAAAACTGAGTTTTCAAAGTAAGAAGTTCAAAATATTATCCCTTCAGCTTCTGTACTGAGCACAATGATCTGGAGATGCTTCAAATACAGAACTCACATTGGCACTTCATACATTTATTTCTTAAGGCTACTGCTGAAAGTACCACTCCTGTACACCTCAACTGTGACAACATAAGATACCAAAACTGCTAAAAAGAGGCTGTTTGATCAAAGCTGAAGCAGTAAGTTCCAGTCCTTCCCTTCAGGCCTCAGCTCTGCTTTTCCATCTGCACAACTATCAGGAAGCACCAGCAAACCCTAAGGACAGCCTGAAAACGTGAATTTGCAATAGTCTGTAACACTGAGTAACGTTCCAGAGATGGAATAAGAAGATTGTACCAACCAAGCCCCTTTCTACAGAAGCTAGCATATTAACTTCCCTAGGCTTACACTGACAAACGGGCTGAAGCAAAATACACCAGACTGCAGAGCTGGTTTTTGGTTTTTTTCTGGGAAAAGCTGTTAGTATTGAAACAAAGTGCAGAGAGCACCCAAGTGGGGGCAACAGAACACTCGGCTTGGCTACAGTTCACCCAAACAGGCTCTTGGCCAAAAGAGGAAGCAGCACCAGGCACCAACAGGATGAGCTACGTTACTGTCAAGTCACACTTCTCACTTCAAAATTAACATGCTGCCCTACTTCCCACAGGATAAAACCAGGTGCAATTGTAATACTTTTGTCAAACAGCATAATGGTCTAGATGTTCCTTAAAAAATGAAAATAATCCACTTGAATACTAAAAAGTAGTTATTCTAAAAATACTATTTGCAGCGTAAGCCTGCTAATGTATGTGTGCAGAGAGGAACCACACCACCTTTAGTCAGTTTAAAAGGTACTTACCATTGGCAGTGCATTGATATGCGGAAGTTTTCCTTTCGGGTGCCTCTTGCCACAGAAGGGTGATGCTGACAGGGAAATGAGACAATAGGAAATGTTAATATTTATTATTTTGAAAACTGTTTTTCACACACAGTAAAACGTTATCAGCTCTGGGCTTTCCTGGCTCTGACTGCTTGCTCCGTTCCCGGAGCTGAGCGCTAGCACTGTGTGTCCTCAGAGCCTGGAGCAGAGCTGGGCACAGCACACAGAGATGGAGCTTTGCATATATCCTGTCCTCCCCACATCACAGAGCGGCTCCTGGGGGACCTGACACACAGACCTTTCACCAAATCAGCCTGTTGGATGAGCCCTTGCACCATCAGACCTCTGCACAGTCACACCCATCCAGCAGGAGCACACACAAGCAGAACAACCTGGGTAGGAGAATCCTGATGTCTGCATTTTGCTCTCCAGAAAAAGCTTCAGAAAGGCAACAAGGCAGTATGGTCTGCCCATGCCAAATTTTTTCTGGAAATAAACCACAGCTACTGACATCTAAACATTCTGAAAAGCCTCAAACAAAAATCAACATTCTAGTGGTATGGTTTCCAAAATGGTTACATCCACTGTGAAGCATTAAAAGAAAAATAAATCTGTTTTCCTAACACATCTCACACTAAATAACTCAATTTATATACACAGGTGTGCCCACGAACCCAAACAGTTACCAACTCCTGCAGTGACCTGAGTAATTAAAAAAAGCACCGCCTCATACTAATTGCTAGCAACATTTGACAACATGTACATAACAGAAATCTACCTAGTGCAAAACCCAAGAGAAATCTTGCCCACCTTCAAAACCCAAACAAAAACATAATCTAAACAAATCCACACTTTCCTACATTTTAATAATTTTCTTTACACGTCAGTAACAATTTTATGCACACAACAATAAAATAACTAAGCACACAGCTTTTCACGTCCAAATACGCGGTTTCTCCATCCACTGCAACATCCATTTTTATTCAGCAATGACAAGCGATTTTTATTCACACTAATATCCCTGAGTGGTTGCCCTCCACACAAATACTTGCCAGACGACTTTTCTTTAGGACATAATCTAATCGCCCACTCAAAGAGCAGGAAGGGTGACAGATGGACATGGGTGACTAATAAAGTATTACCAGACTATTTTTAGATTAAATTCTTTACCAAGCATCTGCAACCTGTGTTCAAAAAAACTTTTACTATGAGTAAAGAATAACTACAGTTTGTGGGACTCATCACCAACACGAGGTTCTCACGTGCAATTTTCAAGCTCAATCAGCAGGAAATCATTTATTACACAGCCGTTTTTGGAACCAGACCCAAAAAAAAAAAAAAAAAAAGAAAAAAGAAAGAAAGAAGCTGCAGCATTTGGGCTTATTTTATTCTTAGAAGAACCCACAAGGCAGGCACGAACATCACCTTCACAGTGCAAGTGCAAGCAAGAGTGCAGAGGATGCTGAGGAATGCAGGGAATTGAAAGAATTTGCAAACATGCTCTTATTTCCTCGCTTAGTTGTACTAGTGCTGCAGAAATTATGTAAATAGGCTGAGTGAAACTCCACTCCTGAAGTGGTACAATATCCTATGTAAGGCTACTCAAAGTTTTTTTCCACAGCCTGAGCTGCAGACCAGCAGAGAAGAGAAAGCTTTAACACCTCGCTCCACAGACCCCATAAAAACAATACTTGCTTATAACAAGAGTTTTCCTTAAAAACAGAACAGAACAGCAACCAACCGACATTCTTTTGAGAACAGACTAAACCATAATAAAAGCTGTGTGCAGAGAAAGGCAGAGGAGGGCCCTGCTACCCCATTCCAAGTACAATGCTTGGTTTGGGTTATTTCATTTGGGAAGGAATATGGCAAACATAAATAAAAGGCTGACTGCACAAACATAAACCATTTGCTTCAATGAGAAAAGGCTTTCTTCAGCATACACTGTCCAAACTGTCTCCTTCCACCACATCTTTGCGCTTGTGCAATCTTGAGTGCAGTACTTATCATTGAAGCCAGAGAGGGAAACCTTTCTGCCTGAACCGTGGAAGAGGCTTCTTGTCCTTTGCTTTACATCTAAACAGGGCAGTGACACGGAAAGAAGCTGGAAGCAAAGACTCAAGAGAGCAGAGAATGAGAAAAGAAAAGGTTCACTGACTTCACTTCATTCCTCACTCAATGTTAATTGGTTGTAGGCTCCAGTTTTAAATAAGGGCGCTTGAAACGACATGTAAACGTTTAGAAAACTCTGCAGTGTCCTTCTTCAGAATCAATTGCTGAGTACAAACGCCTCATCAGCTGCTTTTCTTCTTTCCAAATTTATCCTATTGGCTTTTTGGCATGTACCTTGAAACAACGCAGGTGACAGTTATAATTTATTGATTTTAGACTATCTCTCACCTTTATATTCCGACATGTTACGGTGATTTAAACAGGTGCCCAGATGTATTAACAGCTACACTACATAACACTTAAAAATAATTCACCAGATGCCCTTGAAGTTGATAAGGCACACGTGGGGAACACAGAGTAGCTTGTGAGTTTGGATCCTTCATCTTGGAGGGGCTGGGACGACTCACCCCTGCCTGACGACTAACATGTTCAACATCAATGGCAAACTGAAGAGAAAGATGATTTTGGCATGTGTGCACTGACACACGTGTGTGCTCGCAGCCAGTGCTCGTCAGCCTTGCCCACAGCAGATTTTCTGCACAGAATGACACACCTGGTGCCCCTGTCCCTCTGAGACACTGTCCCTCGGTACAACACCCAACATCATCTCCCCGTGCCAGGCTATAAACCGAGGCCATAAACCCAAATTTACAGCATAAAGACAGGCAGTCCTCACCTGCAGGGATAAAACTAACACACCAAACCACCTACACCAAAGCTGCAAACACCCATCCGTGCTGCTTGCACAGACTGGGCTGCTGCTATCAACCAAGTAATAATCGTGTGGTACAAAGGAAACCACAGATAAAAACAACCCCGGCACCAAGAGAGTGACAAATCCGGTTATAAACACACAGCCCAGATGTACACTGATGTTAGCCTTACCTGTTTCCCAACAAAATCAGCCAAAGCAAGGATTTCTCTAAAAGGTACTTGCAGAAATGTTTAACCATTGGTGCTATTTTCTCCTTCCCACACATTACACTGGGTTTGTGTTACGGCTAAACCAGCGTTTTTGGTGAGCTTTGAATTGCTCCTGTTCCCCATGTGAACTTGTGCACTTGTGTTTTTTTTCTAATCCTCTTAGGATCACACTGTTTATACTACTTTCTGAGATTTTGGTGCTATTTGAGCTCTAACAACAAATTTAGTCATTAGATGTTGTGCTTTGCAAACTACAAAAGCCTTCTAAGGACACAGTATCTTTTCTTCTAAATTATCCTTGAGTATCCTTCTTTTATCTGGATTCAGTATCTGGAAAAAGTGTCCCAACCAAAAAAGAATTAAAAATAACTAAATCCTGGATATTCCCCTCAGTAACTAGGCTGCAAAAAGCATGAGACAATAATTTTAAAAGCCTAAATTGAAAACTAATCACTCCATTGAATCCTTCCTTTCATTTGGTTAATAGGCACATACAAAGCTAATGGTGATTCTACCACTGCTGTGCTTTGAACACAAACAGAGAAAACCAAAGTTATTTCTTTTAATCACAGTTCCACAGTGATGTATGGCAATTTTTTTTTAAGCAATTCAGCAGGTTTACAACAACATCTGCTTTTCAGATCTGACAGAGAGGCTAAACTGAGACAAATACCAGCTCAGAAAATTCAGCAGGAACAAATACGTACGAGTGTATGTGTGGGGAAATCAGCACCACACACAAGACGTCGTTAAAAACTGTCATTACTTAGAACTAGTAGGTAGCAATAGGGTTCCTAGTGACAAAATAACATGCACAGACTGCTCCAGCACTTCACTCTGAGAGCACGGCGTGGGCGAGGATGTTTTACAAGAAGTCTCATCAGGAAGCGCTGAAAGTATCTAAGACCTGCCCAGAGACATATCCACACAAATTCCTAAATGCCATCTGAAACAGCTTTTCTCTGTCAATCGAGAAATTTTTATTTCCTGGTCTTTGTTCTTTTACCTTTATTCCACCAGAACTATAGAAAAACCTGATATCAGTTAACTTTCTGGATGTTTCAAAGAAGAAATTATTAACTTGTACATTCATATCAAATTAAAGCTGCACAACTTTCCACACTTCAGGAATACCTTCATAGAACAAGCACCTGTGTATCTATGGACATATGTGAACCAACTGCTAAAACAAAGGGTATCTGAGGGGATAAAGAGTAAGAACTGGGCAAGCAGACAGCACTGCTCTGGAGAAAAGATCACCTAGATCCAGAAATCACTCTTTGGAAATGCACAGAAACAGGATTTGCTGTGCCATGAGAAACACAGGACAAGCCACACCAGAGCAAAAGAATATTGCAGAAGTTTAAACACCGATTTCTGTAACAGTCAAAAATTGAGGCAATCACAGAAAATAGCTCATAGCCCACTGAAAGGGAAGGAAGCTGAATTGCTGGAAACCAACTTAGCCATCTCCATTAAAAACCCATAACGCACCCCAGTAATCTTGTCAATACCAATCAGCCAGTACCAAGGGGAAGGAGGGCGAGCAGTGCTGCAGCACCATTTCACTTGCAAGGCATTTAAATGAAATTCATTAGCAAGTAATCCAATTCACATAAACTGCAAGTTAGAGGATCCTAGAGAATGAAGTTAAACCCAGTCTAGACTGGGAATGAGTATAAACAGTTATTACTCAGAGCACTGTTATGTGAAAGGACCTTAGAGCACTGACAAAACCCCATCTGCTACCTGAAGGATGGGGCCCCCACCCATGAAAATTCAAGGTGGGTTTCAATTTTTGGGGTTTTCTTTTTTCTGAAAATAGTACACATGATGACTAGTGATATATTGCTCGTAACAATAGCATATTGACAAATAATTTTTCCGTGGTTTTAGTCTAGAACTCAGCTTTAAACTTAAATTAATCACTGCAATATTAATCAGCAAAAACAGACTGTCAAACTGGGTGCTCTCAACAGACTCACCTCAAATTGGAAAAATATTTTTTCCTTCTCTAAAATAAAAAATATCTGATGTGTAGGTTGTTATTCTCTGCATGTTTATTACAGATTTCAAATGCATACCTAAAAATTGAACCAAGACAAAAAAAAAAAACAAACCCCCCCCCCAAAAAAACCCTAAAAAAATTTAAAAATTCTGAGTATTTTTTCCCATTCCCTTTCCTCAAAGTAAGAGCAGCCATACTTCCCATGATACTAATTCAGTCTTCTCCAGCTCACTAAATCGACTCAGCTGCACTGGTGGGTGAGATCCCTTCCCTTCTCCACTCAGAGACAGCTAACTCAGAGGAGCCTTCACAGCTGAAGGAAGGCAGCAGCTGCTTTTGTCAACATGGAAATGTGTTTGTAGGGAACTGATAGCTGCAAGGTTATCAGGACTTTTAAATTGATCTCCAAAGTGGGGATATGGAACAAAGCCCCAACAGCTTTCCTGGAAAATCACCTTCTTCTGCTAACAGTGTCTGATGAGCTGACTCATCTGTGTTTTTAGACAGATACTGTGTTTTCAGAACAATATATTCCTCTGCTTTGGGAGTCATGGTGTCCTTGCAGAAGGACTTATCTAGATTATGGCAAACATCAGAAATTGTTACAGTGGGGCAAAGGCACAAGAGCTTAATATGCTGAATTCATTAAAATTCTATCTCAAACATGCCATGATTTGGAGCAGGTGGGACACATGTTTTATGCGGACATCATATTTGGAGCTGGGCTCAAAATGTTTAAATAAGGAAATCTCCCAAAATAACAAAAGGATATGACAACACTGTTATTTTCTACCTCGATGAATTGGTTGGTACCATGGTTGGTACCACTACCACCTCTAGCTCTTTGGGCACCCAGAAGTCAAACAGGGCATTCTTCCAGAGCAGCAGCTCAGATCTCCATTTCTGCCGAGCAAAGCTAAGGAGCTGCTGAGGACACTCAGACAATGCAGTGGGGTTTGGTGTCTGCTGCCAGAGGTGCTGCAGACAGCTTGACGTCAACAGGCTCAAGGCGTCTGTCCCGCTGCGGCCGCTGACCCTGAACGCTGCGTGCACCCAGTGGGGCTCGAGTGACTGTCCCTTATCTGAGGACACAGCCGCAAGGTGGGTGCCTTGTGCCTGCCCACTGCAGGAATTCCTCCCAGGATACCTGCCCTTGCAGCAAAGTGTCAGGTTTAAAAACAAAGGTAATGCAAAATGCTCTCAAAAATCCACCTTACTTGGGATATTGGGTATGTGATAGCAATAACACATGCTGGAGAGTTAGGATCCAAGAATTCCTTCAAAATAGCCCTCAAAATTATGAGTTACTTTTAATACTCAAAAGCACTTAAAAATCCACAGGTAGGAAAATATTTTTCTGAAAACTTTAAGTCATACCAGAGGCCAAAAGAAAAGTTTGTGGTAGAGTTTGGGCTCATACACTCACCATGTTCCTGGGATACAGCTCCACTAAACTAAGGTGTTTATAATGAGTTCCAGATTCTTCTTAAAATTATTATTACTATTATTATTTTGTAAAAAGCCAGAGAAAAACATAAGTCTCTCACAGTGCCAAAAAAGGTAACACTGAATGCCCTGAAATAATCAATTAAATGTAACAAGGAATAATTTTTTTCTTTTTTCTTCAAACATACTGGTCAACAAAATCTGCTGCACTTCTGCTTACAGTCTCCTCTCATTTCCCCAAGAGCTGTTCAAAACCGAATGACATCTGAAGCACAATGTACTCAGGCAGTAGCATCAGCTTTCCATACAACCACCGTGTCTTGGTCGTATTTTCACACCAATAACCTACAGATTAAGTTCCTCCTGTACAAGTAAACCCTGTGACTAAGCAGCAGACAAGGTGACCAAAACCAAGCAACATGAGGATTTTTGTCCCTTTTCCAAATCTCCACACTATGCCACCAGTAGAGAATATTATCTTTCGTACAAACCTTTGGCCTCTGCTCTTTCCACACCTCCATCACTTCTCTAACAGAGCAATTTTCCAGCCTCGTGTGAGGGCTCTGACTCACAAGGAGTTAAAACCTACCTGGAGAGGGCTGCCCTTGTTCATGCACTGGTTATTCAGCCATCCCTGCTAAAAGGACAACTTATTCTTACACAGCAGCCACTGAGCTGTGACAAATTGCAGAGCAGGGTAAAGGAAAAAAGCCTGTGCCTCTCATTACCATGGCAAGCTTCCCTGCCTCATGAGAAGGAAAGCCTTCCCTGCAGCAGGGCTAAAATCACAGAAGGCAGAGGGACAGCACACTCATTCCCAAATAAGCTGCCTGTTGCCCCCAAGAGATCACAGGTGTGGCTCACTGGAGGCTTTGGTTTAGTTTTATGCTCAAGTCACATCCTAGCCAAGATCTGCTATTGCATGGGAAGATCTCAGTCTACCTTCACCTACCCTCTCTCAGCCTGGTGTTCTCAACACTTTCTCTAAAAAAAATTAAGTTTTCTACCACAGCTCCTGAAGCATCCCACTGCAGGGTCAGAAGAGGACAGGACTGGCTCAAGACAGGAGGAGGGAACACAGCCCTGAAAGGAAAGAAATGCAGGAGCAGCACTGCTCCATCACCAAAATGCATGTTTCCAAGGGATGCCTGCAGCCTTGGACAGGGGAAGGGAAACCAGCTCAAAAAGCTCACAACAAACATAGAATTATGTACTAGGCATGAGCTGCACCAGAAACAACACAGACATGAACTGTACTAAACATGTATCTGTAATTCTGTTGTCGTTTCAAACCATTTAAATACCAGAGCTGTTTGTCTCACACTTGACTGAATAGCAAAATAGTTGCATCAATATTATGCTTGTTCATGGAGTAAGAGACACCAAAACCTGTTCCAAAGAATAAGGAGCTTACAGTACAGAGAAACATAGCAAAATATTTACTTTAGCACTATGGTCAAGGAGAACAGCATTTATTAAATAAATGGACTAAAGTCATTAATCAACAGCAGCATATTAAACTAATATAATCATGCTGCTTGTTCTTTGCTTTTTTTTTTTTTAAACAACAGGACTTAAGCATGACCAAGGAAAACATATATTTGATTCATCAAAGACAACATATTCAAAAGAACTGATGAGCATTAGGAAATGAAACCACAGTACAGAGATCTTACAAACACCGTCACTAGGCTGTGATTAATTGGTAGCAACCTTACAGTGCCCTTATTCAAGCCTGTCCTAAGCAGTAACGAGGGTTTAGCTATATGTACACACTTGAACTATTAAACTATGTACCTCCAGGACAGACCTAGGTGGTCCATCCTGAAATTAAATTTAAAAAAACCTTCTCCTAAAAATACTGTTTGATATGTTAATTAACATTTCAATTATGTTGGGTTTTCCTGCTTGTAGGAAAAGGTTTTTCCCTATTCAAAATGAATGTAAAAAAACCCTAAGCAAACTTCATTCGTTGCCAAAATGAGTGAAGTCAGTATTTTTGTTTCACTGGAAATATTTTCTGTTGAATTTCCTACGGTCATTGCAGCTGTACAGCTCAATTTATATCCCTTTGAACTTATGTGCTACACACACAGAGCAGCACACAGCAGGTGTTTATCCTACAAACAAGTGGAAGTGTGATTAGATAACCTATTACACCACTTTACAAACAGTTAAAAAAGTGGAAAAAAGAATACTGATGCTAGTTAAAGGATCAGTCTCAAGTACAGCTACATAACATCTCCGACCAGGAGAAACAGCAATTTCACAGGAGCAAATGTCAAGGGCAAGAAAAGACTTAGGTTTGTCTAGTGGAGATTGGGTAGCAAGAAAAGCATTTTAGATAACCAGGAAAAAACTTCCCCACAACAAAATCATGCAGCTGAAGGCAAGTTAAGAGAAACTCTCTGTGCCATGGGGCTTCTGTTATTTTAAGCAAGAGTAGTAAGGACTCTGGAAGGAGTAATTCTGCCTAAGGAGAAAGATTAGTGTACAGCGTTTGATGTAACAGGGCTTTTCCCTTTCTTTACTTTTTGATTCTTATCTTGATTGTTTCACACCAGGAATCTGAAACTGGCTGAGCTCTGCATCCTGCAAATCTCGTTCAAACTGGAATAGGCTGGGGATAGGATTTCAACGTTTGGGAATTTCATTTACAGAATTCTGCCTCTGCAGTCGCCTACAGAATTCTCATTCTCTGTAACTGCTGTCAGGGCTTCATGAAACCGATGGGTTTGGGGCTTTTCTTCTTTTTAAGTCAACTCACATTCATCAGTGTGATCTACTAGACTGGTCAGGGAAAGTGACAAACTCAACACCCCTGTTCTTGGTCTTTGGGAAATAAAGATCCTTAATCTTTCAACTTGTCAAAGACAGAAAATTTACCCACACCTTAATTTTAAGATATACCAGGTAGGTTTTTCCTGCTCTGCTACAGATCCACTAAAGCATCCATAGACCAGCTCAGTTTTCATTTTTAAAAAGAGAAAAAGCGATGAATGTTTATGAACGTAAATAAAAATAAAAGCTATGCCTCTGTTTTCCATTTGAATCCACAGATATTTAGCTCTTTTCATTGATGGAGAACAAACAGAAGGCCTGTAAATTTTGCTGCTTTCTCTTGTGACCATGCTAACACGCATTGGTTAACCAAGGAAACAAATGACACATACTTGGGGCAGGAGTATCAAACACACTTGTCAAAAATAATCCACCTAGCAAAAGTATTTCCCCCTCAGTGTCAAATGTCAAATATTGGGGTCTGGTTCGTCTCCAAACAGAACACTGCAGATATTATTTTAGTCACACCTAGTCAAGGGCTTTTCTTCCCTGTTTTTTTGAGGATGATTTTATGCCACACTCTTCCAAGTCAGTGGCAGAATGTTGAAATGGAACAGTATGAGGTATTTAGCTAACAGATACACAGACCCTACAGAGCACAGTGTAATAAATGCACAGGACTTGGCAGCCCAATAATGACGCATCTTCCATCACCAACAAGTAATAAAAACCCAGGATTACAAGCTGCTGCACTTCAGAAGAGACTGTTTACCAGACCAGATAAAAACAAGGTCCAATATATATATTTTTTGCTGTATGACATTGTACAGCTGCAATCATTTATCAGACTTTTTCTTGTGTCTTATCTTTCTTATCACTGCCAAAGGAACAAGCAAAATCTTGGAATTATAAAAATGTCTCCAACACTAGCACTTCTGACCTATTTAACCTACCCCCTTCTTTTTTCACACCAGCTTTACCCAGAAATAAATCCACATGCTATATTCTCCCAGGAATACTAGTGCCGGACTGGTTTTGACACTTTTTCAGAGAAGTCTCGACCCTCCTGGACTTTTAGCAGGCTGGGTGTGCTCTCCACCTACACCCTGATGCTCCTTCTCCCACAAAAACAAAAAGGATGCCGTTTTGCTAGCAACATCTGCGACTAAACAAACTCAGTTTAAGAGCAATTAGCACTATTTGTTCTTTTGTCAACTTCAGAGAATTTCCTTGGGGCGTTTTTAGCTAATCTGTTAATGCACTGATTCAGAAAACTTTACTAGTTTTATCTTTTTGTTCCTAACATAGTCCTGTAAAGCAGTAAAAAATGAACTTGAAACTACACTCATTTTTTTAGCCTCCATGCGAAGAGTTAATTTTAATAACTTCATTGTGTAACGACTTCACTACAAAATTCTTAACTGACTTGGTCAAGTGCCAGTCCTCAAAATATCACTTGCCAAATATTCTTACCAAATTTTGAAGACAGTGGCTCCATGGACCAGCCAGAACCACCTCTCAGGGCAGAGATGAGTGTGGCTGAAAGGAAGCAGCCATGGGATGTGCAAATAATTCATGCCAGAGAAGCAACAACAGCGCAAAGTGTTACACATGTATGAAAGTGATCTTCGAAGCCTCCCATCGCTGCATGAAATTCCTCCGTCCCAGCACAAGCTGTGGAGCCACAAAGGGTAAGATAAGGAAATAACCCTGGATTCCAGCGACGTGGTGCAATGGAACACACGGCTTTTCGGTTTTGGGTGTTCTTGGAACTGCCAAGGGGGCAGTCTGATTTCACATGTAGCTCTCATGTGACACATTTTAGGGAGAGAGGTGTGCTTGGAAAAACATGAAAGCCAACACCGCAATTCTTTTGATGAACAAACCGGAAAGATACTCCTGCTCATCCTTAGGCACCAGCAGACTTGACCTGGTGAAGTCATTTCAACAGTCCTGTCTCAGGTTCTCCACCCAAACCCTCCTGAGGCTTTTATTTTTCTCTTTAAAAAAATTAACCAAATCGCTTGAGAAGAAAAATGTGGGCACTTCCCAACATGAGTAGCTGAGTTATGGCCAGAGAGACCCAAAAAGCCAGAAGAGGCACCATGAACTTAAAAATTCTGGTAAAGAACACAGACGCTTCCATGGCATCAATATTAAATATGTTTAGAATTAAGAAAGATTAAAATACAAACCCCTACAGATACCACACAGTAAATTTTAAAGCCTGTTGCTTATTATTTTAACCAACTAGAACAAAACACAAGTAAATGATGGTGACTAAAGAGAATTGGAGGGCAGTATCTCCACTGGCTCCCCACAGCAGAGCTGTGTCTCCTGCCCAGAACTGCTGCCTCATGGCATAAGGGCAGCAGAAAGAAGAGGGAATACCATAAAAGCATTTCTGTTTATTACTTTCAAAAAGTGGGAGTTTTTTTTATATCTGTAAAGAATTTCTATTTAAAAAAGGCAGTAAAAAAATCCTTTTGTAATTCTTCAACTGAAATTCTTCAGTGTTTTGACAACACAACCCACTGCAGATATAGATACTATAGAAACATCATATCAAAATTGAGTGTAGATTTTCATTTCAAATTCAATTTAAAATTTTGGAAACCTGTACCAAAACATGATTTAAACCACTGAAAAAAAATCAGATAAATGAAATAAGCAATACATTATATTTTGAAGAAAGCTAAGCTACCAACAGAACTGCTGGAAATCACAGGCAGAGTGTTCACAAACTAAAAATGTTAAGTGGTCAGCTTTTACAGTGGCATAGAAATTATTAAAAATACCCCAACTATTCTGCATTCAAGTGGTTTCGGTGCCTTGTATATACTATGGGCACTCAAGGATGAGAAATTTATCTGCCAGTTATGAGATGACAGACTCCCACTAATTCCAAAATACTGAACAACATAATCAGTTCATTTCACTACTGCCAAGAGTACTTTCTCCTGGTTTTAAATGCAGAAGTTTTCATAAAGTCCCTCTTTATCCAGTACACTGCAACAGTAAACCAAGTGAAGATTTTGTGCATTAGATACACGCCTTCCTCTAAATGTGGTTTGACACAATAAATTAGAAACACGCTATTCATCAACTTGCAACTTCATAAAAAGTCATAAAAACTTAAATAATTTGTATAAATAAAGGTTATGTGCTTAACAAAAGCAGAGCAAAGCAGTAAATCAGCCTGATTAGCAAAATAAATACCACTTCTACTACAACAATTCAATCTTAGTAGCAAATCAAACATTTTAATAGATTGCAGCAGAGTTATTTTCTCGACAGTTTGATTTCTCTAAATCCAAAGCAAAATTACAATCAATTACTTCAAATAAGAGCTTCTGCCTGTTGATTAAATTGTTTTCCCTTTGATCCACCCTGGGCCTAGCAGACATTTCTTCTGGTATTAAGTAGTCCAAGGTGTAAATTAAAGCCTAAAAGACCTCCTTAAAGCAACATCTATAATCAGCCTTGATATTCAAAGAGCAGTTCACTACTTTCAAAAGGAAAAGATTTCAAAAAGGGCAGCAGAAGCACCCAGCACTAGGTAGGCTCTCTGTCTCTGGATGCAAGTCATTGAAAACACACCTAAGGAAAATCCCAGCAGGACATACCCACGTCCTGAGCTGCTTGGTGCTCCTTCAGAGGTACAAGAGTGAGCACCGAACAAACAAATACAGAAAATTTAATTATTTTGTCCTGGGTGTGTTGTTTTTTGTTTAAGTTTAGCTTCATCACTGAATTCAAAACCAGCAAATATATTGAAATTAACCACAAAATTGTATTCCGACTGCAGTAACCTTCAGGTAATTACACTGAGAAAGAAACAGAGAGTGAGGGTGCAGTTGCCACAAGAAGTCACCTATCTTAATTGGGCCTGCAATTAATTTTGTATTCAGTATGCATTCTAAACTAAGCTTTTTTGCACTTCACTTCTGTAATTCGCTCCAGCAGTGCCACACCTGCTCTAGCTTCTGTAGGGAACCATTCCCCAAAAGTTCACTGTGGATATCAAAAAATCTCAGCTCATTGAAAATTAACTTGTACATCTCATCCAGAAATTTCTTTACAGAGCCTCCTCTGTATTCCTTCTGGAACATCAGTAAGGAACAAACACTAAACACAGGACCAAGAGGGCTGATTTTAACTACAAGAGATATCAGAAGAATAATAAAGTTGTTCCCATTTGTACAGTAGCAAATAAGGAATCAATAATATAAAATATATAAATTATAAAAAAATAAATCTCAGAAATCCCCCTCTGAATTTAGGTTTCACTGTCTTACACACTTCAAAAATATGAAAGGCCCGGAAAGATCAATACAACCCACAAGAATCTAAGGTGCAGAAATCCATTTTTTTTTTTAATACGGTAAATTGCACAGTAGCAAACACTGAGATAAATCAAACAGATCTCCATACAAAAAACAAAACAGGTTATAAATCCAGAATTTATAAACCTCCCATATCTTTAAATAGGAACTGTGGTGCAAAGAATGTATTACAGAACTTGTTTTCTAGTGGGCATTCAGGTATTTCTCATTTCAAGTAAAAACTTTCATTAAAGTAACACGATCTCTAAGGAGTTATCTCTGGGCTTTCCCCCAACCCCTAATATTATTAATTTTTAATAAGCTTTCTGAAAATTCGCTTTGCATTGAGTCTCACCGGCTGGGGATGCCAAAGGACCCTTTGATCAGCAGATACAACCCTTTTGCTGGTTTTGGAGGGATTTTACTCATAGAAACTGCAAAAAAACTCTTTTGATCATAGCACCAAAACTCCCATTTCAGATCACTCCTGGTTTGGAGACAGCAGGGATTTGTGTTCTGCCGAGTCATTTCTCTGTGAAGCAGCTGAGCTCAGGAGGATCTGGGAAGCCAGGATTTGGCATCTAATTGTCACCCTGGCTCCACCACCGCGCTGTCCAACTCACTTTTGTTCACTTCAGAGCCAGAGAAATTTCCCAACAAGGCAGAATGGATCTGCCAAGCCCTGCTGTACGTCCACACCACAAGGACACTTGCTGGACTGTTTCTAAGAATGGGACACCATTTGGGAGAGCTAAGAAAACAACTCATTAGAGCATCAGGAGAAAATCCTTTTCTCCCAGGACACTGCTGTGCCATGGAATAGAAAATGCTATTAAACAAAAAAAAGATCGACTGCAAACAAACACGAATAATTTGCTGAACAAAAAATATCTTGCCGCTAAGAGACAATATAAATTACCATATGCAGACAACTAGGATGCCAAAGGGACAGGGGCCTCACTGCCCAAAAAAATAAATCAGCAAATGCAGAAAGATGGTTAGTGACTGTGTTTTGATTTTAGCAATAGAAATCTAAAATAATCCAAAATTGAGGATGTAATTGCCAAAAGGAAGAAACAAACAACACAGAAAAAGAATAATTAAGACTGGAGAAAAACAGATTATCAAAGGCACCTGCTATCACAAGAATAGAAATGAGATCTTCAGAAGCCCTGAAGGACTCCTTGCAGAAAAGAAAAAAGAAAAACCATAAAAACCCCAAGAAAGTGATCATTACTGATTTGATCATTTTAGCATACAAACAGAGATGCACCAGGGATGGTAGAGACTGCCAAAGGGAACAAAACCCAAAGAGGTGGGGGCTGGGGGGTGCATATTCCTGTATTCCTCCTGCCTCTGCCATGTCTCACATTCCCCTTTTTTCCACCACATCCAAACCCCTGCAACCTGTTGGCTCTGCAGCAGCTGCATCGCTCCCACACTGCCAGGGCACAGTGTTCCAGGAAAACAGCGGCACAGGCTGTAAACATCTCAGTGAGACTAATGCATCATCTCCTAAAGATTTCCCCTGCCTGCACTGGCAATGGCCTCGGCCCCCAGACAGCATTATTCCTTTCCTTTATTCCTTTCCTTGGAGCAGAAAACACTCTGAATCCAAACAAAGCGCAAGGCTCGCAGTGCTGCTCTGATCAGAAATGTTTATTCCATCCTTTGCCCTGGCCCACACACACCACACAGCACGTCGGGGGCCTCTCGGAAAGATTACGCTCCTGGAATATGAGCTGATCAAACACACTGAATGCGCAGCACATCTGACTCCCACGTATTAATTATGTGCCTCGAAATCGTAACGATTTCTCTAATAGTTTTCTTACAGAACTTAAAATTCCCACAAAAGAAGATCCCCTCTGATGTCTGAAAGCTCTTCTGTAAGTATCAGAGACACAGTGTAAATACTGTTTTCCAACAAACAGAAATTCTATACATTTCTACTACATTTGCAAGATGATCAAAACCAGTGAGAAGTTCTAAGCAGAGGACTTTAATTTCGTTCATTCACCCCCTGCATCTACCAGCTCCTTGAGTTCCTGCAGGAGCTCCTTAAGCCTTTGGAGAAACCAGAAGAGCCTGCTGGGAAGGGATAGAGAGAGTGCACATTACTTAATAGCCAGAAACTATGTATGAGAGACCTTTCTGGTTTTATTTTTGGCACAACTTATCTGCTGGTAGAAAGACTGTATTTTAACACTGAGAGGAATGTAATGGGAAATTTATTTTAAGCATACAGTTCTAGCAGGTCATAAAGATTGTATCATTATCCTCCTTGGACAGTAATTGGCAATAAGAATACATGCTCTTCTTTTAGTTTTTGTTTCTTTGATGAGTTGTGAGGAAAGAGAAATGCTGTTCATCCAACATGCTGTTTATTTAATATTCAGCTTTCCTGAACTCTTCTTATGCAAAGCACAAATGCTGACAATCAATTATTTTAGTAATCATAATTCAAGCTCAAATTTTACACTCTGTAAACACATTATCATGACCACCACATTATGCATTTGAAAAATTCCAGTTGCAGCAACCCATACAAATGAGCACACTGCATTAGGTTTACAGTAAAATTCTGTTCTGGCTAGACATACAAGGGGTTTTTTCATAACAGTAAAATGAATGAAGCACACATAAACGCTGAGTATTTTTCTATGCAGTGTACAAATGCACACATTCATACACAGTTACAAGCACTTGCTTTAAATATTGAATAAAAGTGAAAAATATTTATACTTGTCGCTAACAAGGAGTTATTTCAAATATTAGATTTTATGGTTTTAAAATTAAATTATTGGGTATGATAGAGAAGTCAGAGGAGAGCTGCTGTCATTTTTGCAGGAAGATTTCCTGTAAACTTCATCAGGTTGACAAGAACTAAGTTTTCCCAAAGCAACCGGTACCTCTTTGGGAGCAATCTAGAACGCCCTCACACTTAGTGGGTGGCCTAATACATCCTGAAATGTAAGTCTATAATTAAATAAAAATTTGCAAAATTCAGTTTAGACTTCTTATGGGAACGCTTAATGCACATATAATTGGGGTGTAGCACATGCTGCATTACATTTCACTGATAAACCATAACTTTTCAAATCAACATTTCATGGAAATGCTTAGAAAATAGTTTGACGTTTAATGCTGCAAATAATAGTAAAAGGCTAAACAGGGAAAAAGTGGGCCTGTTGCTGAAGGAGGTGGATGATTTAGTGACAGCAGATGGGAGATAAGGCTGAGGCTCATATCAGGGATTATTTGATCTTGACCCATGGGACCAGATGGGCAGAGAGCCAAGGTCACAGCAAGGCCGCCACTGTCACGTCAGAAAGCTCGTGGAGATCGAGGGGTCCTCAACGCCTGCAGAATGGCAGATTTTCTGCCATCCTCAAATAAAAAGGGAGAGCGGCAGAGGGTATTACCCCAACTTACACCCCCACAATATGCACCTATCCCATCTGGGATGTGGCCAGCTGGATGAATGACCACCGGATGGGTGCAAACATGGGTGGGCTCCAAACACAGCTCCAAACAGGTCCTTCAGCAGCTACGAGGAGGCCACAGATGCTCAGAGGGCTGGAGCACTCTGCTGTGATGCCAGGTCAAGAGGGGTGGAGAAGAAAAAGTTTCAGGGAGACCTTAGCGCACCTCCCAGTTCCTAAAGAGGACCTACAACAAAAACCAGAGATGGACTTTGTACAAGGGCACATAGTGACAGGACAAGGGGGAATGGCTTTAAACTGATAGAGGACAGGTTTAGACTGGATATGAGGAAGAAATTGTTCACTGTGAGGAAACACTGGAACAGGGTGCCCAGAGAAGCTGTGGCTGCCCCATCCCTGGAATAGTTCAAGGCAAAGTTGGAGTAAGAAGGAGATGTTTTTTAAGGTGCCTTCCAACCCAAACCATTCCACGGTGACCAGGAGGTCAGAAACACCTGGGATACTGCAGCCATCTCTCCTGAGAGCTGACCTAGCCAATGTCCCCACCAAGGACTCAGAGAAAGCCCAGGAGTGCACTCTCATCAAGCTCACAGGCAACACCAGCCTGGGGGCAACCAGCAGCTGCGCCTGAAAGCAGGGACGGCATCCAGAGAGACCAGGAACCCACTGGAATTCCACAAGGACAAATGCAGGGTGTTGCTCCAGAGAGGGAAGAGCCCTTCTGTCACCCCAGGCAGGGACCCACAGCTGAGAAGAATCTGCAGGTCTTGGCCAAGCACCAGCCAGTGGTGTTGGGTACTCTTGGACATCTTGGTCCTACAAGGGTTTATTCTGCCTGTTCACTGCCTTTGGAATATTTGGCTTTGAAGCCTTAATAACACGGTTCTGGCAGCTCTTTCATAAAAGAAACTGTGGTAGAAAGCAGGATGCCAGCACATCCATGTCCAGCAGGTACTGCTGGTTGCAGATTTTTTGTTCCCAAAATGTTCACTTTGTCTTCAGAGAGAGCCAGTGCAGAGCCTTCAGCAAAACAACTTAAAATTGTGATTTCTGTGTCTATAACGAAGCCACAATTGGCACTTTAAGGGGCACATTCTACAGTGCATGCTGCTAAAGTAAATACTGTGTGCATGAAAAACTACCACATGGTGAGTGCAACGAGCATCTCTTCTTATGTGGCAAAGGAGCTCCTTGAGTTTGTACTTAATTCTAATTCGTTATCAAGCATCTTAAAAGTCAAGCAATTGCAAAGTCCCATAAATATATGTGACTATTTGAGTTTTCATTAATACAGTACTTAACATGCAAAAGCAAATTAATTTATTTCCGCATGCAAAAACCAGAATGGGTTGGAGAGACAGCACACACTCACACAGGCTTGGAACTGAGCAAACTGTTACAAATTTACTGGAAAAATTGTATACTGGGCATATGTAATAGGCAATTTGTTAGCACATAATTGCTATTTCTAACCTAAACCAAGGCAAATCTATCCAAGAAGCATGTTCATATAAACACTGTATTTTATGTATATGTATATAGGCACAAACGCTTTTAAATATTTTATATAGAAGCACATTTTTGAAACATGGGAAACAAAGTGTGCTGGGGACATAAAGAGCCCAGCTTCATTTCCCCTAAATACCAGGGGAGCTAAACATGTGCACCCACACTATAACCAATGCTCCCCCCAAGTTATCTTCTGCCAGGAATAGGAACAGCAGCTGTATAAAGTTGGAGGTTAAACTGTGAACATCTGGGGGGAAAAAAAGAGGCAAGAAACTTTACATGACTGTCTTCCCAAGCTTGAACAGCAGCCCTACCTTCATCCCATCCCACCTTGCTAATATTCAAAGATCAAACATTCACCATACGCAGGACATATTTTAATTGTATAGTGACATATTCCAATTGTGTGAGCACAAGGTTTCTAATCAAACCATTATGTAGATAAAAATCAGAGCTGTTAAAAGGAATTATCTTAAAAATTAAGGTTTAAACCACATCCTGAGGATAAAATCTAATTGGGTAGAGTGATGTTTACAGTACCCCTAAAATTTTGAAATACCTGCAAAATTCCTCCCTTTGGCTAAATATCTGCTTAGGATAGAACTTCTTCCCACAATAAAACTCAATCTCCTAACATAAAAATATGACAAAATATCATAAACATTCACAAATCAAGGTTAAAAAAAAAAGACTTTATGACATGTATCTGAGCAATACTTGGCAGCTTCCAGGAATATTCTATGAAAAAAAAAATACCTAACTGTGTTTATTTTGGACATCACTTTCTATTTTCATGTGATGCCTTTGGTCTTTGCATTACACTAACCACAATCTCATGTAATGATCACTTTGGAAGAAAAAAAAATTAATTAAAGGATATAGTTGGCATATTAGCTGAAAGGCTGACATACACCACCATTCCATTTCCACTGCTCTTCAAAGAATCCTCTTAACTAAGCCTGCACAATCAGAGCACTTACTCTTTAAATAACCACGAAGAAAAGCAAGATTATTTTACTTCTTGAAGTCTCAGTGTACATTCCAGGGCTCCTTATACTTTAAGCAAATGGCAATTAAAAAAAAAAAAAAAAAAGGTATTCTTATTTTGAAAGCATTTCCATAGCTTTAGAGACTGTGACTCTCCATCTTCAAAAAAGTACACACATATACAAAACAACAATGCCACTCATTAAAACCCCACAATTTTTTACTGGTGTACATGCCTCTGTCTTTATACAGACTATAGATTTAACTAGGTTATATCTAAATTTTTCCATTCTCTCTGCTTAGCACCAGTAAAATACTGCCTATTCCATCCATCCAACTGAAGTTTTTTGTTATCTCACACTTGAGCTTATGCTGGCAAAAGCAGTCTCACCCCCACTCAGAACCACTTCAAATCCTTCTGAAAAGGTGACTGGCTTTTGTCTTGCCACATCTCTTTGTAACCCCCTCACCAGCTTCACCTTCTAATGCCTCAAACACAACACACTTACCAGGCTTCTCTTTTATTAGCCAAAAAGGGCCCTTGCACTTTGCTTATCACTGATTTGGTACCAGAGAGCAACTTCAGCTCCCTCCAAATGGCTAATGATGCACTTGATGTACTTTCTGATGAGCATCAGCATGCTTTCTCACACAGTGCTCATTATGAGAGCTGTTCCTAAATTCACAAGTCTCCTTTCAATCCCTTTGCAAAAGTCTCCCTTTCCATGTCAGCTCAAAAACTGTGTGTTCAATAGCTCCAGGTGAATTTTTCTTCCATGAATATATAATGGCTTTCTGAATTCACATCAACTTTTAGCATTACCATGTCCTGAGGCAAAAAATTCTGCAGGAATATTCTAGGAAAAAAAATACCTAACTGTGTTTATTTTGGATATCACTTTTTAGTTTCATTTGATGCCTTTAGTCTTCGCATTAGAGCAACAGCAATCACTCTCTAATTACCTTCACCACAGTGCTCCTCAATTTACAAATCTCTCCCATCACCTCCCTGAGCTGTTAATGGGTTCCTGCCACTCAAACCAGAGACTCCTCGACTGTTTAATGAAACTTTTCCACTGCTGATTTTGACTGTGGGGATGACCCAACTCATAAACCCACACAGACACTGTGCTAAGTTTTTAGCAAAGACTTGAGAAGAAATCACTTTGTTTTTTTTCTCCTCAGCAGGACAGGCTTCTGGAATTGTTCTACCCTAAGGGCATTAGGATGCTGAGTCCGGTGCACAAAGAAAGGTGTCAGCACTACTAATTTCTGCTGCCAGAAAAAGAGAGATGCTCCATGTCACCCAGATCATGGCAGCAGAAGGGAAAGGACAGCGAGGGATACTGGGGACAGTCAAATCCTCCCCCAGCTGCTGTGGCTATTCCATCTCCACGCCTCGTCTCACTACCGTGAAAAATGAATTGGATTTTCTCTCAAGGGCTGAACTTTGCTGAGGATGACGAGGTAGCTGTGACAAACCAGAAACCTGCAGGGAAGCCACAGACCTAGCTCCTGGGCACTTCGGTACAGCTCTAACGCAACCGTTGTTAGAGCCTAATCTGCCTCTGGTCCAATTCCTTATTCTGCAACAGCAGGAAAAAACTCATCAGTTCCTGCTTTGGGTAGCAAAAGGGAATGGCTGTGTAAGGAAGTTCAACACATATGCCTCCATTAATTTACTAGATGAGTAACTTCCCCATGATACCCACAGCACAGCAGTAGTGTCCTAATAAATTCATATTTTTAAGTCAGGAAATGCATTTTTTGGTACAGATTTGAAGCTGACTGAGACACAAATTAATGAGATTCTCTAGTAGTGGTTTTATTTCCTTTGAGCATGAACCTATAAGAACTTTGGTAAACACACTGAAAGGTTCTATGGTTTCACTGCTTTATGGTTTAATAATTTTATATCCTTTCCTGAGATGTCTCACATCTGTTTACAGAACTGCTGCCTACTGAGTCACAGATATTTCCAGAGCCCCAGCCACACTAGACCACTGTTATTTTTCACTCTCCAAAAGAAGCAAGATAATCATTAACTATAGCAGCAGGGAAAATAAAATCCATGCTGCCTCACTAAGTTAACATTGCACATCCAATAAAAATAATCATTTTAAAAATTATAAAATCATTCAAACAATTTTATCTTTGATGCTTCCCATAGTTTCTCTTACTACACTTAGCCATTTTTTCATGTTTCTCTTAACAAGGCTTGCATGAGATGACCTAGTTTATTTGCACTCCTCCCAAACTGTGAAGTAGAATGTGTTAACATAAACCAAATGGTCCCAGTCATTTTGAAACAAGCTTCTCCTCTGCCAGCTACTCACCCTCTGCCACCTCTGTCTACTGCCTTGACACTTTCCAGCCATTTTTCCTCCCCAGCCTTTGCTGCCACCTCCTTTGTTCTCAAATCCAGCCACCCCAAATGGCTGATACCTCCCTTCTTTTTATCCTGAGGGGTGACACCTTCTTCTCCCTTGCAGCCCCAGTCAGGTTACCCCTACAGCCGACTGCTCCTCACCTCCACTGTCACTGAACATCACCACATGGGAATCCTGGTCCTAGCTGCCAGAGCTGCTCACCTCCAGTGTCACCAAACATCACCACGTGGGATCAAACTCCCATACTGCCAGAGCTGCTCACCTTCAGTGTCACCGAATAATCACCACATGGGAATCAAACTCCCATACAGCCAGAGCTGCTCATCTCCAGTGCCACCAAACATCACCACGTGGGAATCAAGCACCCATACAGCCAGAGCTGCTCACCTCCAGTGTCACCAAACATCACCACTTGGGAATCAAGGTCCCATACTGCCAGAGCTGCTCACCTCCAGTGTCACCAAACATCACCACTTGGGAATCAAGGTCCCATACTGCCAGAGCTGCTCATCTCCAGTGTCACCAAACATCACCACATAGGAATCAAATTCCCATACTGCCAGAGCTGCTCATCTCCAGTGTCACCAAACATCACCACATAGGAATCAAATTCCCATACTGCCAGAGCTGCTCATCTCCAGTGTCACCAAACATCACCAAATGGGAAGCAAGCTACCGTGACGCCAGAGCTGCTCGCCTCCAGTGTCACCAAACATCACCACATGGGAATCAAGGTCCCATGCTGCCAGAGCTGCCCACCAAGCACAGGGGCCCTGGCTCTGCCTGCTCCTTCCCTGGACACAGTTTGCTTCCCAGCCATGCCATCAGCCACCAAGCACAGCCCAGCAGCTGCCATCGGATAACGCCACAGCTCCCCAGCACATGTCTGCACACAGCAATTGAACGCCCTGGCCATAGGAGAAAGCCCAGCTTGGATTTAGTGCCAAAACATGGAGGAGAGGTCAATGTATCACCGATCCCACTGCTAGACCTGAGAGCGAGAACTTCATCTACCAAGATCCAGCGGAGGTGTCGCTGCCATCCCTGGCATATGGTATTACTCAGGTTACTATTTTCATCTTTGCTAAAGCAGTAGCTATGGTAAGGTAACGGCCCAAAAATTTCATAATATAACATGAAGTGGGGAAAAAAAGAATTAAAAAAAGAAATAAACGAGTCACAGCAGTGATGAAAAGGCTTTTAGAACATTTGTAGTGTTGTGGCTTTGTTCTGCTATTCAGAAAAAAAAAACCACTAAACAACCTTGCAATAAGCTGCCTGAAGCAAGCTATTTTCGAGTTTCCTCTAGTTTAATGACTCCTCATTTCCCCACTCCAGAGGCATACCTGTAAGTGCCACAGGCCAGAGAGGAGCAAATAAGCACCTGTGGTAGTTAGGAGGAGAAAATGCAGTGAACAGTCGCCCATTAAGTGCAAGCCTGAAGGACAGATTGCGAATTGCCAACAGGGGAACCAATGAGGAAATCGTATGGAGATGTGAGAGTCTGCCACTTACATAAAATAACTCTCATTTCTTTAAAATTACCTTAACTGCACACTCCTATGTTAGAAGTTCACATCCAGAAAACATCAGAGTTTGTTTCTTTACTAAGCAAACTCCCTCTTACTTACTCTGAAGTTTAATGGAAGTTGTTTCAGCTGTTGTGGTTCTAGAGGAGAGCGGATAAATCCACAGGAGCTCGGAACCATGGGCTGCCAGCATGCTTGGAACACAAAGAACTTGTACCTAGTGCACGTGAGCCTGGGCTGTGACTGTAAATCACACCTCTCCCAGCACACTTGTGAGCAACACATCAAATCCACGGCAGCAGACTGCTCCACCGCTGTGGAACTGCCAGGAAAAACTTCAGCATGCTTTTTCTTTTCAAATCTGAACGCTGAACAGCTAGAGAAGGACATTGGAGAAAGGCATCTTATTCCAGTATTGTCTAACAGAGATGGCTTCCCCCCACACTTTGCACTGCAATAATTTGAAATTTTTACAATGGCAAATATTGCAAGGGTTCGGGGGGTTTTGTTACAGATGTGAACCTTTACCCATTCTCTCTGCAACCACACCAAGGACTTTGGCTAAACCAGGTCAAGGGCTGAAATGAAACACTACATCAAACCACCACACAAAACAAAAGGATGAGTCGGTCCAAAATTATGTTGCCAGATTGAATTTGCACAAAAAAGCCCAAAAGGAGCAGCTGTGATCTGGCACACAGCAGGTTTGATCAGACACAATTGCTCCTCCAAAATCATTGTATCGGTCATGCCCTTGCTGATTTCCTGGAAACAAGAGTCAAAGAAGCGCAGCTACAAAAGGCACACTCACCCATTAGTACAAAGATGGAGCTCTGGCCTAAGGCCAGTCTTGCTTGGGTTTTTATGTTGTTTAGGTAACTAAAGCACCTAAATGTCCCACTCAGACTGAAAACAGGACAGAGAATGCACACAGGATTCTCATTTTCCATTTGGCCAGGTACTAAGGGCAACTGTTGCTGGCAGCATGAACTGTCATGTAAAGATTTGGGGTTCTCAGACACCTGCCCTCTGAAATGGCACAGTTGATTACAGATTTTGCTCAGGACAACGAAAAAATACCAGAATCTCCCACTGCCACCCAAAGCTTACAATTTCCAGGAACACACACCTCAATGAAATGCAACAGAAAGTCACAGCCGATCGAGAACACATCCAACCACAAATCCAACACCTGCCCCAAATCCAACCACACACTGCTGCACAAGACCAACCAGACGTCAGAAACGAGGAGAACTGATTCAGTCCATTCCACACAAGCACATGACTTTGTTTGCTGGACTGAACAGCTCAAAGATTCAGAGCCTCTCCACATTACCACACTTCTCCACCTGCTACTCTTTTCTTAATTCGTTGGGTAAATTGACACACCCCCTCCCCCCAAGCCATAACTGAAAATTATAATTAACAAGATGATGACATAGGAGGTCTTAATCAGCATTAATTCTTGTGTTCTTGCTTGCTGAGAAAAGAAGGTAAATTTCATTCTGAATTTTTATCAAATAACTTCAGCCATTCAGCACAGCATCCCGAGATTTTTGCTTTCACTAGCATTATAAAAACACAAATTTCCTAAATTAAATAATGAAATAAAGAAATAAGCTAATGAACAGGACGCCAAACTACCATGGCAGCTATAAAGGATAACACAAAATCACATTGCAGGCTCTGAATCTGCATCAACTTCCATGCAGCTTGTTTCCCACTTTTTAGGGGAAGACCACCAAAAATCACTTGCCTTTGCGCTAAAGTATAACTGATCACAGGTTCTCTGAAGGATCACAGGTGTGAAGTGTCTGAAACTAGACAGATAAATGACAAATAGGCTATAATGACTACATGTGTCAAATAAAAAGCACCAGAAATGCTCTCCCACAAACACACACACATATTTTAATCTTCAATATATTGAAGCGTGGTACTGCAACTGTCAATACTACATTTAACTGGGTGGAGGCCGCTGTTGAATAATGCAATGCATTAGCTCCCAAACAGAATCACACTTTTTGCCTGAAAATGTAACCATTTTGTCCAGCTCAACAAGGATGAGGACAATGAGAAAGCATCCAAAATATAAATAAAAATTGCCACCCCAACTTACTGTTCCCAGAACATACTCCAAAAATAGACTTCTCTACAAAAACAACTTTGTCTTAGACTGGTTGCCCATTTGTCAGAATTTCAGACAATCTTACATGCTGCCTCTGAAGGGGAAGATCGTGCGTTAAAAAGAAATCCACTAGCCCATGCCCAAAGGTGGAACTACCGCGTAGCCTGTCTACCCATGCCACCCTGTGTCATCTAGAAATTAATGTGGTGAATTCATTTAGGCAAATCTTCCCGTAGCTCTCAACAGTTTTCAATGAAACCATTAAACGTTGTTCTCAGCTGAGTTCACTGAGAGCAAACAGAGCAGAGAATTTAACCTTCCCTTCCCACTTTGAAACCTGTTACTTAAAAGTAACCATCCTAGACTATTCATTCCAAGTGGAAAAAAAAAAAAAATCCCCCTGAAACCGGCTAAAAACCCTTGAAACAGACACACCCACTGCAATCCAAAAGGACAAAAAGTAACTTCCTTCAACTGTGGCATAGAGATAAGGCACCAGTTAGAAAACACTCAAATACAATTTATTTTAATGATAGCAAAATGTTTCACATACCCTCCAGCAATAACCCCCAAAAGATCAATCTTCACAGCCTTTACTTCAGTAGTTTCTTGCTCCAGGGCTGTTCCCAAAGCCAATTCAATTCTTCCCATGAGCTGTCTTCCCTTCAATGAGACCTTTCCCTCCCTACGCTTAAAACATACGCCAGTCATATTTCTGTCAATCCCTGCCTGACCTACTGACGAAACATCAGAAATTGTCTCTTATCAGATCTGTCCACAAGCCACCCAAACCATTAGAAGGTTTTCTCCCAGTAAAGGCTGGGATCAAAGCCAACCACACTGTCAGCATGAACTGGGACACGGGGGAAGTCAATGCAAGATGGGACGACTCAAACGGAGGCACAGCTCACCATCACAAGCGATAAATGAAAACAGAAGTCCTTTCTCCTCTGGGAGCCACTTATTTTCATAAGACATGAAGGCTGATTTTAAATTGTTCTGAGTCACAGTCAGATCCACACTTCAATGCATGCAAGATGATTAATATCAGTTGAGAACAAGGCATTATTTTCAGCTTCAGAAAACACAGCAATGTGAGGAAACTAGACCTGGAGACACCCAAGAAAGGGACAGATCCAGTTATAGTTTAATTTCTTGCCTACAACCAGAGTGCTAAAGAGCCTTCCTTACTCCTCTGCATATCAAAATCCCAGCAAGAGTTTGCTGTGTAGCCCAGAGCCCACCTCACACCCCAATTTGGGCCTCCTCCCCACTGAGCACAGTCACTGGAGCTCTTCACATGGAAAAGTCTAAGAGCAGGACCAGCTGCAGCTGAAAAACACCATTACAAGGACTTCACTTAGGAAGACTGATGGGAGTCCAGGAATTTTAATTGCACCACACATTATATTTCCAAACTATTTAAATAATTATTTGCGTATAATTTATTTCAATTATTTTCATGCCTTTTGTAGAAGTCAGGGTGTTTTATTAAAAGGTAAAATAAATACTATTTCACACAAAGCAATTTTACAGGAACCTCACAGTGAATTAATTTCAAGTCAATATAATGAACCACAAAATATAAACTGCCCCACAAATACTGAAGCCCCTGAGCCTTCCCATGGCACCCCATTTCAGTAATCATATTGGTTCACTAAATACTACAGTAATTTCCACTATTCAAATTAAACAGAAGGCAACCATTTAATTTACATACACAAATGTCCACAAAACATGAGAGCAGACATCCAGCCTGCAGTCAAGAAGTCACGGAGTTTTTGGGTTTGTATTGCCAATATTCAAAATGCTACAATTTTTCCACCTCAAAATAAACATTGTAAAAATGTATTTAAAGAAAAAAAAAAAAGCTAGAATGATTCAGAGATCAAAAAAAAAAAAAAAAGGAAAAAAGTCTTGCCCTGCTCCCCCTGAGCTGTTCACAATTGGTTTCTGTTATAAAATTTCTAGCAATAACCTTAAAGAAAATTATCATACTAACAAGTAGGGTCAAAACACAGAAATTGGTGAATACTCCACACCACAGACAATCTGGTTTGGTGTCAGACTTGGATAAAGCAGATTGGGTTTGGGAAACTGGTTGCTAAACTGGAAATGGATGAAGAATGGGTTTTTACTGAGGAAAGCCAACACTGGGGGGGGGGGGGAGGGACAGGTCTTGAAGTAACATTACTACCATCAAAACCAATTTTGTCAAGCAATACGGCGAAGTTTGAGTGGAAAACAGAACAGCATTATTTTATAGGTTTTTTGCTAAACAAACAGAAAAAGCCTGAATACAAATTCATGAGATGAGAGATAGGCGGTGGTCAACAGAATAACCTGCAAATTTCAGTAAGTAAATACAGAAGAAAAACATCCAGCAGTCTGCCTTAGAGTATTAAAAAAAACCAAAGCCAAACCATTAAATAAAACACAAGAATTCTATTAAATCAGTCTGAACTATACCTTATGCAATTTTTAAGTTTCTCCTTGTTTCAACCAACTTCCTTATTATAAAGAAAAATACCAGGATATATATTTGTAGAACTACATTTTGTGGCACTTGCACCTTCTATTTTATTCTTATTTCAATAGGTAAAACCAATGATCCTGAGAGAACACACATTTGGTCACACAGGAGACAGTGAAAATAGATTCAAAACATTCTTCAATACACTGGGATTTTGTTTGCTCATGTTTAACAGGCAATAAATTACTCGTTTACTTTTGGATTTAAATCTAGACTATGACTCTGCTCCTTAGCAGCTTGGAACTACTCTGCACAAAAAGAGTGGTTTTTTTCATTTTCAGAATTTTATTGAGATGCATTCACTGTTTAAAAAAAAATTAAGATAACCAATCAAACAAAAAAAAAAGGCCACCAAAAATCCCGAAGTCCCACTTTACCATAAGCATCAGTGATCTTTCGAGGCCAAATCCTGTCGGTGTGTGAGGAGGAGACAAAAACCTTCTGCAATTTGGGAATTCCCCTACAACCATCCCAACACCACAGGGAGCTCCCCACTGTTGGGATAACACCTGCTCTGCAGGTGCAGCTCTCACTTCCACCAGCCCAACACACACACACCACCTAAATAAAAGTGTAATTAATGGCCTGATGCAAGGCTTTTCGTAGTTATGTCTAGTCCATCCTGCTTTTCAACAAGCACAAGGAGATAAAAGTACTAAAACACTGAATATTGTTATACAACTACCTCCTTGTGAAAATATATTCAAAAAAGTCTCCCACCTCTACATTGCCACTGCTCATTTCACTTGCCTTGCTCCTAAGCCCTCACTCCACTACTCTCCTTCCTAGCTCTGAGATTTATTAACTTGGATAAACGTGATTTCAGTGTTTCTACTACAGCAATGCTCAGCAGATGTCTCACGTCTCTATTTATACAACTCTAGAACTGGTAATAAACATGATTTTCCTATTGCCACACTACATTTTTTAATGAGACATCATTCCTCGTCTCTGTTTACCAAGAATTAAGTTGGCCACAACGAAGTCCTTATCCCACATTATTACAGCACATAACAAGGTTTTGGAAGGCTGAGTGGAAACTTTTCGCCCTACATGAAGGAATCCTTAATGGCTAAGGATTGGCATCCACCTCCCCGTGCCTGCGGACAGCAAGGATTCTCAGAGGCAGGCAGGAAGGTATCCGAGGGGAGGGAGATGCCTGGGAAGGCATCAGGGATAAACACTCAGACTTTCGGAGCTTCTTTCCACCCAAATCCCAACCACAGTGACTTTCACAGGGCTGTGCCAAAGACATTTGTCCAAGACCGAGCGTGTGGTTCCTAGGTGACGTCAGATGTCTGGGCAGTCAGCCAGCTTCCTATGGAAGTGAGTTCAATATTGCTGAAGTTCTGTCTAATTGTATTTATCATATGATTACTTATGTAAGGAGCCAGCAGCTTGTATAGGTAAGCCGTATTCTTGAATCTAATAAAATAAAATAAGTTTTGAAAATACAAAGAAAGAGACAGATTGAGCTAACCAGAAATCATATTAAAGTTTCATGCCTTCCTTTAAAGCCACTTACTCCAGAAAGGAACAGATGTTAGCCAAGACAAAGGCCATCCTTGCTCAACTGGGACTTGGACAGCCTGATGCAAAGTACTGTATTTTCTCACCTGCAAGTTTACAATTATTCCACACCTATAATTATACACTAAATGTAAAGTCTTAACTTCTACTCATGCTCCATAGCAGGTTCTCACTGCCCCAAGGCTTTACACAAAATTTGTTCATTTATTCCCTTTGTGACCTTTCTCTTACAGTTCTTCTGTAACACACAAAAATCTTCATTCAACCCACCAAAAAGCCAAACACATTTTAAGACAGTTGTGCCACATTCTGAAATGACCGTTCCTCCGCCGGGACAACGTAACATCAGTACTTCCATGCACACTTTGCTCTCTCTGTATCCCTTCCCTACTGCAAAATGCCTTCACTGACGATCTACCTGCACACAATAAGGCACAATTAAGCCCAAGAACACTGATGGATCCCTGTCCCACAGGCAGTGCCACATCAGGTGGCCGTGTCCTGTAACACACTCGTGACCCTAAATCTGTTGATAGTTAACAGACAGAACAAGGAAGCTGGTGAAGTTCCCACCACATTAAAGCAGGGCACTGAGCTCAGCCATTCACAGAATCAGTGCTCCAAAGGGAAGAGCAAGAAACAGAATTAATCCAACTTCTCCCCTTCCTCTAAAGGCCTCAGTCTCCTCGTCCAGTCCTCAAAAAGGAAATTGCCTTTACAACACTCCAGTTCAGATTTCAGATTCCAGCAGGGTGGTCTTTGCTGTCCTTCCTGATCATCCCTCTCTCCTACACAACAGCTCAGAAGTTCAGTTCCTTCACAACAGAAGGACAGCAGAAAAGGCTCTGTCCTTCAGCAGTGCCCTCAAGATTCACCATGTGTCTAAAGGACTGTACTAACCATGAGCAGATTCCCTTTCTATTCACTGCAATCTCACAACTTTTCCATGGAAATCTCCCATTTGCTTCTGTAAATTAAATTTGGATCATTCTCTAAAAATATAAATAGGAAACACAGTATTTAAAAAAGCCCAAAAGCGACACAAACAAAACAAATTTTCCTCTGCGGCACTTTCTTGGACAGGATGTATTTGCAGCAGTGTTAATCACTCATCACTGTGAAGTGTAAAGTGCAAAAAGTGTGTGTGAAGTGTTTGAAAGCAATCTGAAATTTTGGAGAAAAGTGTTCATTAAAAATGTTTTCTTTTGTCAGGTACGTCACAAATGTTAGGTAGTATCGATGTATTTTATTTCAAAGCCTGTTCTGCCATCTTTACACTTTTGCCTGCATACCAGTTAATTTTTTTGTCATTTATTGCCTTTTAATACTACACACAACCTCTCCACAATAAGTGGTTCACCAGCCTGAACAGTCTATTAGAAATGCAAAAACCAGAGCTGCCTATGTCAGATTTATGTTTTACAGAATAGCCCTACCAACATTAAAAAAACCCCAACAAGCCAACAAAACAAACCCAAAACAAAACCAAACCAAAAATATCCCCTGCTGACACAAAGATCACATCTGTGCCAAACTTCAAGCACATGTTCTCAAACAGGAAATAAAGCTTTTCAAGAAAAATTTTTAATAGGTAAAAAAAAAAAAACAAAACCCAAAACAACTGACTAGTTTTTCTTGCTGCTGTTATCGCAAAACTTGACCTATTCTGGCTAATTTGGCAAGAAAAGGGAGCCAACTCAATACAAACCTTATCATGCAACATTTTGGCCTACTTATAAAAAAATAAACGTGCTCCAATTTCCCAAGCTGAGTTGTTTTTACAAAGCTTTTCCCCACTGCAACCACATTTCCACTGGGATCATAACCAGAAGTGATGGCATAAACAACTGAGTTTCTGCAAGGGCCACGACCCCACTTGCAGCTTCCTTCATCCACCCCGAGCCACCACCTCTGTGATGGAGGTAGAGGGATGGACAATCCTATGGGCAGGAACAAAAAGTATTTTCAAGTTTTGTCAAGCATTTTATCAAGATTAGGCCCAAAACAAAGTCCCAGACCAAAGCAAATGCAAAAAAAAAAAAAAAAAAAAAATTAGGAATCAAGATCTACAGTTCCAGATAGGTTTTTCCCTATGTTAAATGCAAGCTGTGACAAGCCTTATTTTGGAAGACTCTAACATAAAACACCACTTCTGATTGAGCTCATGTTCAGTTGTTGCAGTGATTTTGGTGTTATCAGAGTTTGTGCATGGAGCAGCTCACACATATTTATTGTCTGACTCCTCTGGCAATTAGTGTAAGTCATCTTTATGTAGGAGAACCATCTAATAAGTATCAATAAATGGGGCTGCACAACATTCCACAAGACAACAATAGGATAGCAGATCCAAATACAGTTCTTTTAAAATACTTCTTGGCTAAATAAGAAGAAAAACACACCAAGGATATAGCTTAATCCTCAACCATCTCACAACAGGCACACAAAGGACACTTCACAGGTAAACACAGAACAGCAAGCATTTAAAAAATGGCCCAGTTTGGTTTATAATTGATATTTTTTTAAAAGCCACATTCTGCTTTTGACTTCGGATATTTTGGGACCAGTTACACAGGGGGGAAAAAAAAAAGCCATTTTTAGCAATTTATAACCACACAGCCACACTCTTTTTAAGAGCAGGCCCAAGGCTGTGTGCACAGATCTAACTCTGCTTTCTCCACACATACATTATGCAATGCAATGTGATAAATATGTAACCATGGAGGCACACACTGTATTGCAAACAGGACACAGAGCTCCTCGGTGACCCAGGAGAAGGCAGGCTACACCATGTTCTAACTGTGATTCCCTCCCCCCACTTCTTTTTCATAATGGTCCGGTACTTGTTCAGCAGCCTTTTTATACCATCTCCTCTCTGAGGTATGTAAATAATTTAGTCAACAGCAATGCATTATGCAATTTATTTTCAGCCAACAGCACAGCCCTCGTTAGGTGCAATTCATGGGAAGAAGCAGTTAATTATGGTAATTCATCTGCAGACCTAGGTGAGCAATTTCACTGTTATTCTGCTATCCTACTTAATATGCATGTGCCGTGTAAGAGCAGTTAAATGGCAACTTTCAAGGCTGACATCCCAAACCCTGATTCCATAACAAGCTTTGAACCTGGGCTTAAGGCAGAGCTACAGTAAACAGGGCTTCTGGGAGGCGAAGGAGTCGATTTACACAAAACAACTTGCAAGCTCAGGGTTTAAGGTAGTCTAGTGAATAGACCTCTACCAGATCCTAGAAATAATTCTATGCTATTGTATTGCACTATTTGTGGAATGGTATGTGATCATATAATTAGAGATCATATAGTACATTCACACAAAGAATACTTTAGGGCTTGCCGGGGAGGGGGAGGGGAGCTCTTTTAAAAAAGAAAATTACATTATCTGGAAATTCAGAGCTAATCTCAACAACTCATAAATGCTACCAGAGAGCTTTTTCTCCACAAACTTTAGAAAAAAAGCACTTCAGGTCTGATTTCTGCCTGAGGAAGAAATAGCTCCAAACAAAACTAGCTGAGGTTTGGAGTCACTGAAATGTTAAAAGCCTAAATAAAGTATTTAGGAAAATACGTTGAAATATGTGCAAAGAGTAAAAAAAAAAAAAAAAAAAAAAAAAAATCTGAATGGTAGCTCTATGGTTGCAATGACAGGAAGGCAAAGAGGGCATTTGGTTCAGAAGCTTTGAACAGGCGTAGGAAGAATGCCAATGCCGTGGGTTTGGTGGCCAAATCCCAGGAGAGAACGAAGGGCAGGTCCCAGGGAGGGTGGCAGCTCCCTGGAAAAGGAACCCCTGTGTCCAGGGCAAGGCTCCAACCTCTTCTCCTGCTGCCCCTGTCCAGAGGCCATCCCTTGGTGCTCACCTTGGGGCGACAGCTGCCCCAGCCCGGGGAGGACACCCTTCATGTGGGGCTCCCCTCCACCACTGCGCCTCACCTCCACCCCTGAGCAGCCTGTCCGTCTGCACACTTCCCAATCCGGTTGCTAAATGACCCGGCTTGCGTAACTTCCAAGAGCACAGAGCTACCGAAGGGCAGGCTGCTGCCAAATCCCTGCCCTCCCCCGGGAAGCACATTAAATCTGCAGAAATCACCGAAGCTCTGCTCGCTCTGGAGAGCAGGCGCCCAACTCTGACAGGGCTGCACGCACAGCCGCGCTGGGCTTCAGCCACAAACCGAGCCTGGAAACCTGAAAACCCCTCCTTGATTTAAAGATTAAAGTCGCAAAAACTTAAAGAGAGTCGCCGCTGTAATGACAGCAGGCACAGAATTTTATCATGAGCATCTTGGAGGTTTCATGGAGCACAGGCCCAAGAAGCAGAGGCCCAAGAAGTACAGGCCCAGTCAGACAGACAATTTTAATTTAACCTTACATGCTTTGATACAGCCACAGGACTAAAACATTAGCGGTCTCTAGTTTGTTTATGACTGGCTACATATGCTAGAATGTGCCCTGCCAAGACTCATAGCTAAAACAAAAACCAGCGCTCAAACGGCACAAAACTTCATAAACCAAATAAACAACACATTGCAAATATTTAAGGCTTCCAAGCAAAGGCTACTTCCGTAAATTCCAACATTTAAACTGGCAACAAAACATTTCAGACGCTGAAACAAATGACTGGCTAAAAAATCCCCGCTGTCCTCATCATTTCAAATGGTTCATTTTTCTATCCTCCTGAAACATGCAGGGCACTCAAATTATAACTGAGCAAATACACATATCCCTTCCTATTTAAAACAAAACAAAATTGGAAACATTAGATTTAAATCTTTCTGCTTAACCCAGGACTAGAAAACTGTCAGCGCTGAAAATTAGTTTCACAGAGCCTTAATGCATCTGAAAATGGCTTATTTGCTACACATGACAAGCAAATTCCGAAATAAAGGGAAACCCTTTCCCTCAACATGCACACTAATATTTTTCTTTCCTGAAGGTTGGATTACTTCCAGAGAACCTGAATTGACTTCAATGGAGCAATAATATATTTTTTAGGAAGAACATGTAAACTGCCTCAGATCACAAGAAAATGGTTCAACCAAGAAAGAGCTTCACTCAGTTCTTTTAAATATACCCAAGAATCACACTTAAAAGTGGTATTTTTTTTTTTAACAATTAGGGCTTGACTACACCAACAGCTGTATCAGCTGATATATAGGTATATATTACATTAAACAAGAATGAGACACTTTCTTTTTGGAGTCATTCCAAAAAAAAATGTGAGCATACTGTAAATTCCCATTTTTAATTTCAAGCCACACTGCCAGTGTGTGTAAATACTTTTTTGCGAAGTTTAAGGTATTTATTAAAGTGCTAGCAAGACTTTCTTTTCAAATTAACCAGAGGATACTTCTCAAAGTAGGGTATAGTGAAAATAAGAAAAGTCACCATACAGATGTACAATTTATAATAGAAAAACCCAAATGTATACAACTTTAAGTACTACTCCCAAACTGAAGAGATTGCCTGGAATTAAAACACTCCATAAAATTTCTTTTTTTCAGCAGATGAAAAGTGTCCAAATAACATACAAAAATAATTTAACAGCAAATGCCTGTTCATCAGTGTCACAAGCACTGCTGTGACAGCCAGGCCCAAGATGTGCTTTAGGAGACACCTAAACCAAGATGGAAAACATTCACCAGAAATCAATGTCCTCAGACCAGGAAAACACCACTGGCTCCCAGTAAAGCGCATAAAAGAAGATTTTTGTAAAAGCTTGTAAATCAGTTTATAGTTAAACTTATAAACAAGAATCATTTAGGAAGTTATAAAGGAAGACTCGCCCAAATGAAATTGTAAGCACATGACACAGATTTATGTCTATGTTATGTATGGCTGAGGCGAAGCAGTCAGCACAAGCCACACAGCCTGGCTGAGCTATCAGCCAGCCCACTGCACTCTGTGAAGATCCTGTCTGATAGCAAAGCTGAGATAAGAAGTTCACGGCCCACCCTTACCCAACCCAGACACGTTCACTCCGATGGCTCAGACACAACCTTCTCGGTGACAGCAGCGGTGCTGGTGGAGTCAGGCTGTAAACCACTGCAGCAAAACTACCTGGCTTTCACTCCCCCCACCAAAACAGCTGTTGCTTTTAACACATCCTTCCAGAGATGATGTTTTTAGGACCAAAAAACCTGCACCAGCACGGCAGAGGGCTCAACATACCACACTAGAGGACAGAAACTTTTGTGCCTCTGCTCCATCAAGAGCAAGGTCAGCTCCACCACTCCCTTTCCACCTCCACTGCTGGGACAAGTGGCTGTTTGTGTAGCTGCTCTCCAAAACCCATTCCTGAAGTGGCTTTACCAAGAAAATTCCACCCTTCCTCACTCCTTAAAACACTGCCAGGGTCCAGGAAAAGTGCAGGCATCTTAAAACTTAATCAAAGGCTGCATTTCCACATTACTAAGGACGCAATCATGCCTAAATTTATGAACCAAGTAGCCTGATTTCAACATGTCCTGGCACTAGTAGAAAATGTTTCCAATGTGAAGGACCATGTTTTGTCCAACAGAAAACGAAAAGACACACACAAAACCTATAAATAAAATTTGAGCACTTGTTTAAACTGAAAACTCCAAGTAAGCTGAGACTGAAAAATTAAACAAAAGCCACTTTACACTGCTACCCAGCCTTTCACCAGAAGATCTCAGGGCACTGAACTGGTCTGAAAAAGCTCCTGTTAAGTATTAAATCACTGGTGCATGGGTAAATTTGTTAATCCATTTGCTAAGGTCACACAGTGGCAGAAATAACAGATAATCCTGACACCAGCTTTCTGTCCTAATCATTCTGTGGACAGAATATCTTCAGTGATGTAAATGAAAAATAAAGTAAACACAGTTATGTGTTACATCCACATATATCAGGGCAACTCAGAAAAGCAAAATTGTGGGTGTGGGGAGGGGAGGTGTGTCTCTGGGGATCCACCACAGAGCTAGACAGGCCTATGGAAATGTACAGAGAGAATTTATAACCAGAAAGTAATTCCATAATTCCCTCTATCAAGCAATTCCTATGAAGGAACTGTGTAAACAAATTGCAGTCATGCTGAAAAAAAAAAGTCAGAAAAACTTGAGCAGTAACCCACAGAATATATTCCATTGCTGTATTACACCCACATAAGGATGACAAAAGTTTGCCATTCATTCTGTATCAAAATTAAAGCAGCATTTTACAGATTGCCTGCAAGCCACCCAAACTGAGGAAGTTTTCTAATATCAGAGAGCAGATGGACACACAGCTGACACTGTCGACACGCAGTCAAGATTGCTACGAGAATTTCTACCAGCTTGAAAGTTTCTACCACCTTTCATGCAGTTATATATGAAAGCATCTTGGTAATACCTACTGTGGAGCTCAGACAATTCAAGATCGTTTTGGTGAACAGTCCTGTATAAGTATAAAACACACTGCTAGCACCAAAGAGGAAAAAGCAAGACTACAAGCTGATAAAAAAAAACCCCAAACAAAACGAACAAAAAAAAAAAACATGCAAAAAAAAAAAAAGAACCAAACAAAAAAAAAACCCAAAACCAACAAACCCCCCCCCCCACAAGCACGCTTATTCTACAAATTAAAAATACTGGATGAGACAATGAGCTACTCTGGCATTGTTAAGATGTACTAAAAACAACAACGTAACAAAAATCACTGTAGGCAGGGAAGACTAATCTTTCTGCTCTTCCTTAAGCAAAACTCACAGCAATTTCAATGGAATTCTCCCCCAGATATGGCTGGATGACTACATCCACAGCCTACACGTGCCAAGTCTGCTCCTGCAGCCAGTCTCTACTGCATCCATCTTAGTTACACTACACATATCCTGATTACAGGGATTTTTAAACGGCGTGAGTAACATAGAGGTGATCCACAAAACTGACTTCGGTAGAGATGAGGTTCACTATTATCATCCCAAGTGTCAACCGCTTTGTGGTAAAGGACTTCACACCTGGAAGATTTTCAAGCAAAAATCTTTTACTGACTTTCTCAAAAGCACATCTTGCATTCTCTCTGTCCCAAGCACATCCACTTCAGAGCCAGAACACAAGCCTGCTATCCACAGGTTTCGCTGGACAACGAGGTAGGAGAGTTTATGATCCATTAAGTCACTCGCGTTTATTTTCTTAGGTTCTGGACAACAAGACACTGAACAAAAATGGTGCTTAGATATCAAGCGAGAGAGTATTTTATCATGCAGTTTCTAGATGTGAACTCTTTAAAAGCAAATCTTTTGACTCTGAAGTCGCAATTCCACACAGGACAAAGGCGCCTGTGCGCACGTCCCAGCTCGCAGCCTCAAAGCCGTGTTTGTTCACCCAGAACAATGGGGCATGTGACTTGTCAACACTACCCACAATAAAAACAATAAGATAAGGCTGCCACTGATTTCACGATGACTGACTTTGTTTTTGCTAATTTTAAGTCACAATGTCAATAAAAACTTCTTGCAGAAAACCCCTTATTTTAAAAAGCCCAAAGCCAACCCCACCTTGCGCCAAGGTTTTCGCTCCAACTTCTCAGCTTTTCGCGTCTCTACTAAATTCTCACACCAACTCCCTCCAAAGCCTCCCTCTGACTTCATCAAGAGTTGGATCAATGCTTTATGCCTAGAGCCAAGATTATTTTTATCAAATAAAAGCACTGCCAAAATTTGTCCTCTGCATTTCCTGCCCTGTGTGCCCATCCCAGCCACCCATGTGCCCCTTGCTCACCTCCTGCTCACCGCCAGTGGCACACACAGGAAAATGAGACTTTCCCAGCAGCCCAGCAGGTTTTGCTCCGCCACTGACTCAGGCTACATCATCCAAACCCATTCAACCCCTCCGGTTCAAGAGGGCTATCTAGGACCAAGTCCTGCGTATAAACTTAACTAACATTAGGAGAAAGGGGAAGAAAGCAGAGAAAAAAACCCAGAGAACAGAAACAAAAAAGCACCAATTTGGTTTAAAGGACTGACAAGAGAACAGATGGGGAAAATGCAAAAGGAAAGTCCAAAATAATGAAAGAGAAAGCCCAGGAAAAAAACAGGCGGGGAATGGTTAGAAAAATCAAATAAAGCGTTAAGAATAAAATTATGCAAACTATCAGGATGGACACAAAAGACTCCAGTACACCACACTAATTTGCCACTTTCCCGCTACAGCACGGACAAGGAAGCAGAGCCAAGCTGAGAAGCCAGAGCCACCCTGACCCTTGGAAGGGGATAATTTAGAAAAAAAAAAAGCACCACAATCTTGCACCACTTGTCTTTTTATCACTCAGGGGGAGGCTTGGGGAGGTATTTTAATTACACAGAACAGCAGTAGGTCCAACAGCACCAGATTAACAAATACAAGTAGGCAGCAACGAGCGCACGGAAGTAAACTGCAGTTCCAAACTTTTACCATTTACAGGAACATTAACACAAATGAAATCTGACTAACCTGATCTCTGAATGTGTTTTTAAAACCTGTGCATTTCTTTCATTTCACCTTGAAAAAACTCCATTCCGCAAGCAGGTAGTTACAGGCCACAGCTGAGAAAGTGGGAGGCACATTAAGCAGGCAAATGAAATTTCACATATTCTAACACCATCAATGGAGCTTTCTGGAGCTCTGCAGCAGTGTCCAACATACACAAGCCTTGCTGCTGGCACAACAGAGGATCTCAGCCTACGTAAGGGACGCTCTCTTAGCCGGAGTCTGACACTGCATTTCACATACCCTCCGAGCCTCGCGTATGAAGTCATCCGTAGCGTCAAAGAGCGAGTCAAAACACATCAAGAGTGTTTTCCCTGGCTACCTCTGAAAGTTTCCATCCCTTTATCTTTCATGTTGGTTTTTTGCTTTAATTCTTCCCAGCGTTTCTGTCCATACACACAGCATCTCTGAAGTCCAGCTTTGTGCCCCAGCACATAGGAGCGGTGAGTATCTCGCTAACATGGGACCCCAGCTGTGTTCCAGGCACTGGGACAAGAAGAGACTGATGGGAAAATTGAGTTTGGTGTTTTCACAACCAGCCCACAGAACCACACAGCGAGAGGGCTCATTTTTTAAGACAAAAGCAATGCCAGTCTATTTGACCAGAAAATAATACACCTGGGAGGGCTGTGGTGCCCAGGCACCTCAACAGGATGACCCAATGGTCAAAGGGGGCTTCTTGTTTAGTTTTAATTGAAGAGACTCTTAAAACTTACTTGCTAATATATTTAATGTGTATTATATGTACTGTAAGAAAGAATCTGATAAAGGGCCTTGATGAACTAGGAGTAACTAATCCATATCAAAATAACCTTGCACTTGTAGACAGTAGAAGAACCAACTGATGTGGACTTTGTCAACAGCAAGATAAACACATTGATATTTCCAACGTAATCAAAGGCCATTCACAATCTGCCCTGGAAGACATTCACAGAAATACAAAGCATTTTTCTTACAACTCAAACAACTGTGACAAATATTTACTATAATGGCAAAAGTTGTTAAAAAAAAAAAAAAAAAAAAGATGGTTTCTATTAATCAGCTACATTTAGATATCCGTTCTTGCTATCAGATCAAGCTCACCCAAACTGCTTAGTAGACTGTTTCATTGTATTTGTGTTCAAGTTTTATCACAATTCAACATATTGAAGTTTCATATTGCTGACTTTTTTTCATCTTCCACAATGCTAGATTCTTACAGTCGAAACAATACACCAGATTGTGAAATTTAGTTGTGCATTCAAAATAAAGTGAAAAATCAGGTACCATGTCTGCATCAGCAAAACATTCCTGTTGTTCAGCAAGTACAGACCCACTTCTACAAACCCCAGATTTGTTGCACTAGCAATGGGAAACAGCTAACCCATTGCTACACAAGATATGTTTCTAGCAGAATTTATTTGGTGTCAGCATTAATAGACAGTTTGGCAACACTGTCCCTCATTTTCCTCCATCCACACTCATGCTAACTTTGCTTTATTAAGAACATTAAAAAGTACTAAATCGGAACAAATGAAACCCCAAAGTAAATACATTACAGATTCACAAATATCATCATGGCAAAAATCCGTATTTTTACAAAGCACTTCCTAATTAAAATTTATCTCCAAGAGTCTGTATTTAGGAACGTGTGTTTGTGTTGATATCCAAGCAGAAATTTCGGCACTAGAGAAGAATGTGGACATCCATACAAAAATTAGTGGTGATTCATTGTTTAACAGTTGTCTTCCCTTCACAGCACACCGCAGACTGAAGGACACGTTGCCAAACTGAAAGCACCAATACTTCCTTTAACCTAATATAGGACAAATAAATACACTTCAACAGCTTCTAAATCTTGCACGTCCTACTTTTTTGACCCAGATCTCTTGTTATTTCCCCCATAGGTCTATGCAATATCAAAACTATTTTTTCCCCACAAATTTAGACATAACCTAAAAGAGGAAAAGTTCTCATGCTTACTGTGAGCTAGAGAGACCAGGAAGCAAGGGGGGAGGGTCAGACTCACTCATCTCTGTTAAGATCAATCCATATTTTAAGGTAAGATCCTCTCTTTCAACTGCTGAAATTAATGGCAAAAACACTCATTTGTCCAAGAGGACCAAAACTTAGACCAACATCAATAATAAATGAAAAATAACTACATCTATTTAATACTATTTTTACAAAGCAAAAATGTATTTTCAGAAGTCATGCTGACACTCGAGCGTGAATCAGTCTGTCCAAAAACCACTAAAGAACTATGAAACTTGTTATTCTACTCTTCAGCCAGCCTGGGCAACTTTTTCCAAGAAATCAAACTGTCTCCTCTTTGCCTGGTACTTTTTGGAAACAACCAAGGGATTGAAACCCACCTCACATGTGCCTACCATCCACAATTCCCCCTTCAGTTTACTGGCCATAGGTCACCCATGTGAAGAGCCTGAACTTTTAACATTGTTCATGTCAAATGGATGCAACTTTTAGGACTGGTTCTATTGAGGGCTCTAGACTTTGACAATTTCTGTGGTTTTGGCACTGGGCACAGTATTTAGCACTACCTTTTCACAAACGGTAAATATTTGACCCTTAACTCATAACCTTGGAAAAATGCTCCAGGAATAGGCTGCACAGAGATCTTTTCTGTAGCTCTCTGGTCGCCACCAGCAGGCACATAGCTGTGCACAGAGTGAAGTTTCCACTTTCACAGTCCCGATTCATAAAAATCTACCATCGCCCTGACGTCAGTGGGGCGAGAGAGAGCTCTGCGCACAGCCGGAGAAGTGACTGAACCACTCCCCAAACCCGCAATGGGTTAAAAGGAGAACCAGCATTACTGCAGGGACAGCTGCTCGCCCGCCCTGCCAGGCTGGCAAAACTCTTGCCCCGCTGAAGGGGAAGGGAAGGTCTACAACTCACACCCCACCAGCTAAAATTCCCAGTAACGCACCTCCAGCGATCCGAAATGACACCCAGCGTGTCTGCATATGGTACACGGTTGTGGAGAGCATGTCTGTAACACACTGACATTGAACAGAGATGGAACTGAGCCTCAGATCATAAAACAAAAAAACCCACACAACTGTTTTCTCTGGATGATTCTGATTTTTTACTGCTAGACATTACTAGTAAGCAAGATTGCTCCTCTGCAACATGGAGACTTCAGAATTACAACAATAAACACAAGTCAGAGCACACAACATAGCCTTTTACTAATACTGCTCCCAGGAACAGAAACTACACCCTCCCGGGAGTTTGCAAAAGCCGGCAAACCGCACACAAGAGTTGATTTTTAGAAATGCTAAGCACACACAGAGACTGCCAACTTCACATGCAACTGCGGGGACTCAGCATCTTTGAAAATAAGACTATTAATATCTTGCTTTACAGATGCAGATGCCAGCTTATACTCTTCTTAAGAGGAGTCATGCTTGCACCAAGCAGAACTACAGCACAAATTGAGGGGCCAGATCCCCACTGCCACCACACCGAGCAGCTCCTGAAGGCAAGTGGGATACACAGAGCACCACGGAGGGCCACAGGCAGCCACTGAACCACACAGCCAGGTTGACACCCAACCTGCCTGCGTTACTCATCCTCAAAAAATGACGTGTTAGGCTGACAGCACACCTAGGGATGTTGCTTCTGGCATTCCAGCTAACACATTCCAAAGGACCTTAGTATCTCCATGTATAACTGAGTCAGGCCACACATAATTACGTTCAAAGTAAAAGGAGACTCTTTGAAAGATGTCACATACATGGGCCACTTCCATAACGCTCCCCCTTGTCACTTCAGACCTTCTTTCAGTAGGTTCTTCAGAGAGCTACACCAATTCACCCAACCTTTTGATTACTGTTTCTACAGGTAAGGAAATACGCTCAAAAGTCTTCCCTGAAATCAGCCCATCCAAAAAGCAAGTGAGCAGGGGCGACCTGCAGCACCAGCAATTTCACTCCTTGGCTAGCCAAGGCAGCAAAATTCTACAAATTCGACCAGCGTGTGCATTTTCCCCTGCAGTTACACAGCCTTCAGCTGGGAATGACCACTTACTTCTTATCAAGGAAGAATTTTTTTTAAGGCTACTTATCAATATAAAAAGGTAAGTCTAAGGATGTCACAGAAAGCTAAGTGGTAAAGTATTAAAGACCAACGTTTCAGAGTATAGGCTGAGTTACAGTTCTGTAGATCCTTCAGAACCAAAGGAACACTTAACTTGACCTCAAACAAGGCCACTAAGGCTCTAGGGTATTCTGTATCAACAAGTTCAGCCTTATTTTCATTACAAAAAGGAAGGTAAGGGTCTTCTCACCTTGGATTAGATACCACAAGAAGGAGCCCTAAGAAGTTCTCTACAGTTTTCATACTAGCAGAGCGATTTCCAGACCAGACTTCCAAACCTTTTCACTCAATCAACTCTCCCAAAGTGACAGCTATGCTGCCTCATTTTCACTGCTTCTTACCTCCAGTTAGCTAATTCAATTTTGCAAAATTAAAAGAAAGCCGATATATTCCCGTACAATTTCATATCAAAAGATATTCCTTATTCCTCATTTCATTGTCACACTTTATCTCAGAGGAAACCAATTATGAGATGAATAAAGCGGTCTCCATCTACTCTGCTCGGGATCACTGGATGAACCTTTTTCTAGTAAAGTCACTCTTGTCATTAAGTGACTTTACAGAAATTAAGACCATCTAACTTTGTACTTCAGTACTTAAAAAACTGAGCACATTTGGGATAGGGGTAGCTAAATCAATAGCAGGAACACAGAAATGGTTTCTTCATCACCTGTTAATTTGAAGCTATTACATTAATGCAGCAATGCAACTCAAAAACAGAGAAGAGCTGTCAATCATAGTTCCTAATGGGAAGCTACTGACACTTCTTCACCTAACACAAACACTTAAATTTGTATTTAAAAATGAGCATGCAATGAGTATATTCTCAGAGCAGTTAGTTCCTGCAAGAGCCAAACGTGCATAATTACAGAGTGTGCACACACTTTCACTTCTCTCCCAACCTGCAGCTACTTGCATGAGCTGATGTTTAGGGCATTAAATACAGTCATTATTACACCCTGAAGTCTGGGTGCACGCATGTGCAAACACACGCACCCTGAGGATGGTCAGCACACAGACCACTACCACACCACTCAATATAAACAATGTGAATCAGATTATGAATGAGTCACACTCGGGTATGACACATTTCAGTATCACAATATTGCAGTATCGACACAACGCTGACCTGCAGCACACCCTTGTCCTTGCCCTCCACTCCAAAGCGGAGACCAGACCACTTCACCACCACCCTACCCCAGCTGGGAAGGGGAAGAGCTGGCAGGAGGTTTGTGTCTGTCTCTCCTCCGCTTGCCAACAGTGTCCTCACCAGCAAGGTGTCAGAATTCACACAGGCACCACGATTCTCAGCGGCTGTGGGACCGGGGGGACAGACGAGACAGGCAAAGCAAGCAAAAACTGGGGGGATGACTATTACTTGGGACTCCCAACGAGCAGAGGAATTAGTGATGAAAAGGTGTCACACCTCAGCTTTCCCAAAACACTTAACAGTGCTGTGATACGAAAACAGCATCAGTGTAATGAGAAATTCACATCCTACTGCCCACCACTAATATAAAACACACCCAACTTCTGGGAGCAACTTCACAGACAGCTGCAGAGCTTATTCAGCCGAACGAGACCGCTGATGTTCACAAAGTTGTGTGTTTTACAGGACTTCCTGACTTCTGCAAGATTACATCCTTGTAGGATGTGGGTCTTTACTGCCACTACAAAACTTCTAACAGCAAACACATTCTGACTCAAATGTGAAGTCCATGTTCAATTAAATTCCAGACCAAAATCAAGTTAGGTAAAATAACTCAGTTTGCTTTACATTATTCAGATCTGTTCTTCCTAACTTAAAACTATTATCTGAAAAAAAACCATTATCAGCAATATTGGCCATTTTCCCTAATCCATCCAGAGCCTCTTAATGCTTAGGGCTGTAGCACTTTTTAGCATCAAACTCTTTCATGATGGAAAAATGACTATGAAGTATTGCTGTTGGGTACTTAGCGCTTATACCCTGCTTTACAACTTCAAAGCATTACACAAACATCAATAATTACCATACATAGAGTAAAACTGAAAGAAGGATTCATATTAAAAAAGAAACTCACAGGAAAAAAAAAATCTTAACTACCTGTTTGAAGGGGGAAAAAAGCTTAAGCAACAGAATCTCCTGTAATTATTGTGCTCTTTATGCTACACACACGCGTTATGGCCGTGCACGTTCAAACAAAAATCATAAACTCTTGCACAGTCTTAAAAATAAACTATAAAGCCCAAAAGCCAAACCCCAAGTCCTTTCATACATTTAAATTACATTTCCTCCTCCTTTGCTGGAGGAGTGAGAGCTAAGTGCTCTCCAGGTGTTCCCAATAACAGTTTGGGAGGCAGGCCACCACGCTCCCAAGACACAGGACCAAGACACAGTTCTCATGGAGAAAAATCCAACTTCCCCCATGAAAACTTAAGACAGAAACAGTGTACCAGCTCAGGTGACCTTAGGTAAACGACACTAAATTGTTACCATTCCATTAGACCTTAACCAAAAGCAAAGAAAAAAACCCAAAAAACCTAGAGAAAACCACAGAAAGTTTGTTACAATCAATTACAGGGCACCACCTTCTCCCTAAGAACCATCAGCAGCCCCTTTTTTTCAATGGATAAGAGGAAAAAACGCTTCACAGCTCATCAACAAACACATACCCACTCACTTAAATTTAAGGACACACACAGGAGCGTGCAGGTTCAGTCCTCAGTTGGAACCATTCCGAAAAGCCCGTTAACACACGTGTGTCCAAAGGAAGGCCCAAACCCAATGCGACCTCCTCACATGGACCAGCCTTCGGGTTACTCAGAGCAAGACAAGGGCACAAAACTGCCCAAAAGTTCAGGTACAACCAAACTCCAGGCACCAATTTTGCAAATGGTGCCCTCGCTGCCAAAGGAGCACAACTCCCAACACCCAAAGGGTAGAGACCACCAACAGCAAAGAGCCTTGTTAATGCACACAACGTGCTCAGACATTTATTTTAGTACCACAGGACAGCAAAGCAAGTCAGACAAACCCGCAACACTCTTTTTTTTACGCAACAAAGACCTGGTTCTCCTGATCATGCCTCCCATGCCTTAACAATAAGGAAGGAATATGTTTTGTGATCCCCTCCCCCATAAATCAGTTAGGAATTTGATTTACACAGACAGGAAAACGAGGAAGTTGAGCACACTGGAGAGTAGTAAAAACTTCACCAGCAAACTTCACTTTCCTACACAGCGACCTACAAACCAAACTTTCCTCAGACTCACGTGTCATCTGCAGCAAGCAGCCCCTGCCATAAAGCACAGACAAAGTTTTGCTGTTCTGGGGATAAAGACAAGCGAGGGAGAGACTTTTATTCTGTCAAGCTGCCTTAAAAGGAAATTCGGTGATGAAAGATTAAATTCACCTAGAACAACACGATAAATTTTAACCCTTTCGAGGGTACAACAATAACAAGCCACATATTTTAGGACTTAAATCCTCCACCAAGAGAGCAGTACACATTGCATCAACCGTGCGAGCCCAGCTAATTGATGCAACACACAATTTACACCAGGGTTTCGGACAGGGATAAGCCCTGGGAAAGACAGGAGCTGCAAAACGGGAAAATAAAAGCTTATTTGATGCCCCGAGCCGGGCCCGCTCCCTGGCACGGCGGAGTGTGGCATGTTCCGCCCCGAACTTCGCAGGGAAACTGATCAATAACTTGGCTCTGGGGGCAGAAACACCGGGAATGGCCCGGGGGGGTGGGGGTGTAGCCCCTTCCAAGGATGGGGGAGAACTCGGAGCAGTGGGGGAGGGGCAGGACCTCCCCTCCCCCACCCCACCCGGCCCTGCCCCCCCTTCCCCTCCCCCCCATAAGTAAATATGCGGGAAGGGGGGGAGGGGAAGCCGCTCTTCCACACAAATCGGGCTAAAAATAGGCCTCTCGCCATGGCTCCCGTGTGCCATTCGCTGCCGAGGCCGGTGTCCCCCCCATCCCCCGCTCCATTAAACCATTTTGGGGTTTTTTTTCTTAATTAAAAAAAAAAAAAAAAATGAAGGCGGGTGGGGGAGGGGAAGCCAGCGGCGCGGAGTGGGGGAGGGGAAGGGGTAAATATGTATGTGTGTATATCTATGTGTGTGCATATATATGTATATATACACATATTAATAAAAAGGGGGGTCACAGAGGCGTTGTGGCCCCATCCCCCTCCCGCCTCCACCGGCACAAACAGGGCGGCCGCCCCCCACCCCCACCCCCGGCCCCGGCCCCTGCCCGCCCCCGGGGCTCCGAGCCCCCCGCTTCTTACCTTGCGAGCGGCTGCTCCCCCCTTTCCCAGGGAATGGAGGCACGAGGAATTCACCCTGGATTGTCTCTCCTCCTCCCGTGTGTTTTATACCGCCGCGTGTATATACGCGCACATCCCTGCGTGTGTGAGTGTGTGTGTGTGTACACGCGTATAGTTATCGATAATATATATATGTATTTTTAAGGTGTCCACACCGAGAGGAGGAGGAGGAAAAAAAAAACAGGAAAAAAAAAAAAAACAACAAAACCACCACACACACACAGGAGGAGGAAGGAAAAAAAATACCCAGCGCGTAGCGCTGTGATATTCAATTATATCCGAGCCAGGGGCCGGGGGAGGGGAGGGTGGGGAGTGCGAGGGGGGGGGGGGGTTGGAGATTAAGTCCCGAGGAAGGAGGGGGAAAAAAAAAGTAATATGTGTGTGTGTGATTGAGATTGAGGAGGGATCGGGGCGGAATGTGGGAGCTGTTACTGGGGGAAGGAGCCAAGCGGCGCGGAGCAGCCGGCGGCCCGCAGACACTCCGGGTGCCCGGCCGCGCCGAAATGGGCGCCGGCGGAGGGAAGGAAGGCGAGGAAGGGAGGGAAGGAAGGAAGGAGGAAGGGAAGCAGCGGAGCCGGGAGGCGAGGCCAGGCGAGGAGGAGCGGCCCGGCCCGGCCACACGAGCCCAGCGCGGGGGTCGGGCAGGGGGACCCGCTCCCTGACCCCTTCCCCGCCGCCCGCCCGAGCGGGAGGGGAGGCGGCCGCGGGCACAGGGAGGGAAGCGAAGCAAAGGCAAGGGAAGGGGAGGCCGCCCGGGCACGGCAGGCCCCGGGCCGCGGAGCTTTTCTAGGAAAGACATTAAACTGCGCTGCCAACAGAGCTTATGTAAATGCAGGATGTAACATGGTGGTTTTGCCTCTGTGCTCGCAGCCCGTCGCGGTTGGCGACGGCACCTGGCAGCGGGAGCTGGCCCAGTGCGGTCCCCCCAGTACCGCCACGGCCCTCTCCTTTTATTTAATGGAAATAATCCTCTGCAGCACTGAGGCCATGGCCTACCTGGGTGCTGCTCGTTTTTAGAATGGAAATGCTGCTTGTCATCTATATGGCTGCATTGTTTGTTTTTGGAGGCGAGCTTTGTTAATCAAAACCACATTCGTCACCAGGCAGCCCTTTCCATCTTAAAATGGTTTTGCAACAGCATTTCACGCTGTTGGGCGATGGTCCAGCGCTCTCATGTCCGGACATTGGCACCCGTGCAGAGTCCCAATGACCACAAACCCTGCACGGATACGGTGTCAACATCCGATGTTGTCCCTGCTCGTTCCAAAGGCTTGCCACGCACCCCAGTCCCGCTCTGGTGCTGCTCAAACAGGGCGTCCACATCACCACACTCAATTTCAGAGCTTGATTTCACTGCAGCTGGCAGTGGATAAAGAGATGACCATGCATGGAGTGCTTCTTTTTTTTTTTTTTTTTTTTTTTAAATTGTTTTCTGGTTTTGGGGTTTTTTGTTTTTTGTGGATAGAGCTTGGCATTGCCAGAGAATTATGCTGGTTGTAAGGCAGGAGTTTTGGATTTTACTTTCAGTCTAACACATAGGCCAGTTTTGCCTACCTGAGCATCATCTCACAAGCAGCTGGGCCCATCAACTCCGCAAAGCCTTGGATGGGTGGGTCTCTGGGTGTAGGATCATTTCAATATGCTCATTTTCTTCAGAGTCAAGCCCATGCATTTTTCTTTCCTTTATGACGAAAAAGATTTAAATACTCAGGGAAAATAGGTTTTTTTTAATTTGATTTTTTTTTTTTTTGCATCATAAAATGATTTAATTCTGAGGAAACCGTGGCCCCTCAGACCATTTGCTTGAAGAGGCCAGAGTTATATGAGGAACCCTAAATCTCTCTAGAAAGCCAGAAAACTCCCTTAGTGTCCAACATTTATTTCTCTAATGATTTTAGTGGCCCAAGTGGGCAGCTTTCTCTTCTCACTAATGCTGCGTAAGCTGTCTGCTTTAGCTATGTAGAGGCAGTAATTTCGAAGACTATATCCAGTCCAATTCCAAAATTTGCTGAAAGTCAAGAAATTTAAAAGGGGCAGAAATAGTGTCAAGGCATTCATTTACATGTTCCTGTGTTACAATCTTAGATTGGTCCATGCTTCTAAAAGGAGTTTGGCCTCTTGATACTCTGATTTATTTCCCAGGTGAAAGATAAGCAGTAACAGTGTGTGCAGGAAGGGAAATGGGAATATGCACATAGCCTAAGGCAAGAGGAAAGGGAGCTCTTCTGGAGGACTGGGGGACAGCAGGGCCCAAAGAATGCTATGTGAGAAGTCCATGAAATGGGAGTGAGAGGTGTGACGTTCAGGAAGCTTGTGTGAGAAACGGGGGAGGGAGAATCCCTGAAGTGTGCGTTGTTTGGCCCTCAGGAACTACAAACACTGTCTTCCCATCCATCTGCCGAGCAGCGACAACGTGCTGAGCTGAAGTCATCTGGCTGAAGGTTTCCGTGGTCTGCTGTTCTCCAAATGTTCAGTCGCGGCTCTGGGATGCCAGGCTCCCATTTTTAACATGATGACGTGCTCAACTGGGCGATCTCCCGAGGAGAAGTTCTGCTCTGTGAGATCTACAAAGTGCATTCTGGCAGATTTATGCTTTAATAGTTGTCTCCCGTTCGTTTTGTTCTGGTTTCTCTTTTTTCACGGAGGCGAACACCCCGCGGGAGTGCACAAAGGCCTCTCACTCTCTGTGATGAGCTTTAGACCTTGCCGTTCTCTTGCCCAAATGTGCAGCTGGACTCAGAGCTACAGGGGACACTTCCAGGGTGTATGGGAAGGAGGTTCTTGCTTTCAGAGGTTTCCAAGAACGGATGTTGGGTAACACAGACGGAGCAGTTGAGCAGGTTGTGGTTTACAGCGGATTGTTCGGTGAGCGAGCTGAGCTTGGGGAGTTGGCTTTGCCTCCTGGGAGAGCCACTTCTATACAATAACTCTTGTTATGTTTCCTGTCCCAAAGTAGTGAGAAAGATGGGACAAAACCCTAACTTTCAGATGTGTAACTGGAGCAGATCTGAGGCCTTGTTTCATCCCTGTGTTTGAATAAAAACTCACTTCCGAAGTGCTTCAGTGACATGGCTGCTCAGAGCTAATGGCTCCATCTTCCCGATGACTGGAAAGTCTTCTCACACCCCTAATTTTAAGACACATCCTTAAAATAGTTGAAATGACTTGCAACAGGGAGTGCTCGGCCTACCAAGCACATATAAGCAAATATTTGCAATAACTGGCCCGGTGTTTGCACAGCACCAAGCACACTGCCTGGACTCCATAAATAATAATACTTGGCACTTGCAGAGTGGTTTCCATTTTCAAAGCACTTTAGTCATAACCCTTGACACCTATACGGCCTTTTACATCTTTACAAGAATTAATTAATCCTCACAATGCCCTGTGAGGTAGGTATGCAGTGCAATAATAACAATAACAACAATTAATAATTCATGCATTCTACTCAAAAATCACTTCAGGGATTAAAATGCATCTGTAATACTTGGGGTCTATTAACATTTTCCAGCAAATAATAAAACCCATGGTATTGTGTTAAATCTATATAATATCCATCCATAAATCCTGTGCAGATTGGAGCGAGACTGAAGGCACAGCGAGGCACCAGCAGGAAGCGGATGGCTGGCTCCAGGAAAGTTCAAGCGCAGTCCACACGCATCCCAGGTGCCACGACGGAGCTCGCCACGCACGGCAGTCATAAACAAACCCCAGCGAACAGGGAAGGCTCTTTGTTCATTTTTAGCTCGTGTTTATGCGGGGGCTCCCCCAGCCTGGGCGTGCGTGACCCCATCCTGCACAAACACAAATCCCAGGCGCTGCTGGGTGAGGAAGGGCAGTGACTCAGCACCGCGCCAAGCAATGGGGAGCGCAGGGAGGAGCCTGGACAGCACCAGGAAAACACTTTCCCTCAACACTTTGCCTCGTAAAAATTACCATAGTGCCTTTGATATGCAGGCGAGCCCCAGTTAAACCTGATATTTAAACCAGCGGGACTTAAGCCCTGTTGATTTAAAGAGAAGAACCATCAGGCTCCCACGGGGGAGCTCCGGGTTTGGCAGGGCCGAGGAGGGCCCGGGCTCCCCACATGCAGGGATGCCCCACAAGGATTCTTTTGTCAGTTTGCATCCCAAAGTGGATTAACGTGAACCACAAGGGCACTTTAATCCCAATGAGCAGGTACACCCACACCCTGGCAATTCCACCATGGCTTCCCTGTGACGGCGAGCTCCAAATCAGAAGCACTGAACAGTTAGGCCTGGAGGCCTTCATGCTCTAAGATTTTTTTTTTTTTCCCTGCATTTGAGGGAGATACCAGCTTTTGAAAAAACCCCTCTAAATTATTTGTCTCCGTGTTGTGCATATTGAGAAAGGAGATGGAGGTTCACTGGTTTGAAGGCCCCGGTTTTATTTTTTTTGAGGTTGCTGACAATGACTCTTTGTAGGAGAGGACATGCTGGAAAATGGCTTCTTTCTGAGTAGGGAGCATCTTGTGCCCCTACCTTAGCATAAATTTATTGGTAATTCATCATTTATTGATCATCTATGGTAAAAACTGTCCAACAATGGTGATCAACATACAGTAGCACTAGTTTTATCAGTTGCTTTAAACACAGATAACCTTGTAGATCTGCATGAGGCAGGGAGGATTCAATCCCAAAACAATCATCTCATTGATAGACTTACCAGATCGATCTGGGAGGCTTCTGCTTCCCAGAATAAGCAGCAAGAGCAGAGGAACCAGGTGAACAGACCCTCATTCAGGCATTTGTTGCACTGTGTGATCCAGAGCCAGGAAGGGGCTCTCGCAGAAGTTTCAGGACACAAGTTGTGCTGCTCAGAGCATGTTCAGCTCTAACCTGGTGTGAAGAGCAGCTCCCTGGTGCACGGAGCTTCTGCAGGACACGGCTGCTTGCCCTGGCCCTTCTCCACAGGGGCAACTTCACGTTGCTATTTTCAAAATCTGCCACAAGTCCCCAAAAAATAGCACAGAGATGGCCAAAGTCAGGGCTGCTGCAGGATGGGAATGCCCACCAGAGTCTGGCCTTGGACTTTAATTGCTGCCACCCTGCCACCCAGAGGCACATCATTCCCTGAGGGCTTTAAGAGGAGCACAAATGTGTGTGTGAACGTGTCACCCCAAGGAGAGCTTCCAGATCAGTGCCAGAGGAATGTTTTTGAAGGAAACGTGAGAGAAATAAAGGATAAGTGATGCCCACTGCTTGAGCTCCTTCAAGCGCCCGGCAGCAGGCTCCTGCACCTTGGCTTCTACTGGGGCACATTGTCCATATTTTTTTTTTTTTTTGGAGACAAAAACCAGTGGGTTTGTCGCTGCAGTCCCATGTCTCCCTGCCCACGGAGAGCTGGTGTTTAGGGCAGAGTATGTCCCTGTCCACCTCAGCTCCCACTGTGGTTCCTGGCACAAGAGGGAGGACGAAATAGAGGCTGAATATCATCCCTCGCTAGCCAGAATCCGGCCCCAGGAGGATTGATGGGTGTTCCACACAAGAGGAGAAAAGTGAGTGAACAACGAGGAAAGATGCTGATAGAGACCTCACTCTGGGCAGCGACACAGACTGACCTCAGCAGGTTTAGTTACTGCAGGTGCAGCGCTGGAGCTTCAGTGTGAACTGGGGTTGTTACAGGCATAGGAGCAAATTTATGTTTTAGCTTTAATTATTTGCTACGGATTGGGGTGTTTTTTTGTTTTGGGTGGTTTTTGGGGTTTTTTTGGTTTTTTGGGGTTTTTTGTTGGTTTAGTTGGTTGGTTTTTTGGGGATTTTTTTTTTGTTTTGTTTTTGGTTTGGTTTGGTTTAGTTTTGGGGTGTATTTTTTGTTTTTTGGTTTTATTGGGTTTTTTTTTTGTTTTGGTTTTTGGGGGTTTTGTTTGTTTTATTTTGGTTTGGGGTTTTTTTTTGGTGTTTTGGGGGTTTTTTGCATATGTAAATATCCGCATTTCTTAAGATGCAAAGAAAACCTTAGTTCTCAGACAGAAACACTGAAGAGGCCCCTGTTAACTCTGAGGTTATGGCAAAGCTCCCTTCACAGCAGGCTTGTAACTCAGATGTTACATCCTACAATGGCTGAGCAAATCCAAACTTGTTTTATTTTAACAGGGTTACGAAAGTGGGTGTGTCCCAGCTGCTCTCACACACCTCTGAAGTTTCAAGCAAGATGTATCTGGCCCTCGTAGGAGATCAAACAGATTATCTCACAGAGCCAGGATGTGGTTGCAAAAAATTCAGTCTTGTAAGCGTCATAGTGATTCATAATGTAATCTACATTACTTGCTGTAATTACTGCAGAGTAAATAAAGGCACAAGTACAAAAGGTATAATGTTTGTTATTTACCTTGATCTCTGTCACATACTATTTTAATATTTCCTGTCAGTCCAAGAATCCAGCCAACCTGAAGGAGATTTCTCTTTCTTGCCCATGCTTAAACCCTGCTTTTCTTTCATTATACCAACATTATTCTGGTTTTTATGTGAGGGGAGGACAAAGCCAGGACTGATTCTCTCCCTAATCAGAGTCCTGAAAGACTCCTCATGTGGCCTTCAGCAAGCTGTTTATTATCAGGGCATGAGCTTCTGTCTATAAAAAGAGAGGACTAACACAGCTACTAAGGGTGATTATATTATTGTTAACACATAATTATCTATCGCACAAGAAAATTGGGAGGGTAAATTAGTGTTTATGAAGTATTTTAAAGATGATGATAATATTATTTATGTGAGGGCTATACTTTATGTCTTGAGGACAGCAATTGTTGAAAACCACCTTCTAATTAGGTTTTGCTAATGATGGTGTCAAAAAGGTGCAGAAAAAAAAATATCCATAGGTACACTTGAAGGCCCGTGGTTTTATTTCCTACATTATTTGCATCAGCTGCTTTCCTGTAGACAGATATGCTATATCCACTTATACCAGATGTTAAACATTGTTTTTGAGCATATTAAGCACAAAATGAATGACGTAGATGGCAGTGCCAAAGCACACCCTGCAGTATGCTATTAGACAACTTCCTCCAGTGATTAAAGCCCTCGAAGTCAGTAGAGGTTTTGTAGTTGTTGGGTTGTTTTTGTTTCCCCACCCCGCTGGGCAAGGATTCCATCCTGGATCTCCAGCCTCGTCTTTCACTGCACATCACTGATGTGCTTAACACTCAATTAAAGCACACCCAGGATTTATTCCACTCAATCCCTTAGCGAGAGGGTGACTGCAGGTACTCAGAGAGAACTGACAGCAGCTAAGTCCACCCAGAAGGATGACTTCACTGGGGCCTGCTGTATTTCCCCTTTTTTTAGCCAATTATCTGCATTTCGTTGAACATCCACTTCTTTCTGTTTTATTCTTGAGGACTCCTGATAAGGTATCGAACTTCCCCGAGCCGGCTGTAATCTTCACCCCCTCCCGACGACACTAACTGTGAGTGGCTGCAGTAGATTAAGCAGCGCTTTCCCACAAAACATTTCCAATACGACACCAAATTTTATGAGCTGTGCGAGCATCCCGTGTAACGTTTCCAGCAGGTACATAAAACACTCCGGGGTATGTACAGAAAGAGAGATCTGACTGGGTAGAGCAGTGCATTAGCAATAGCTGTCAATATTTCACAGTGCTTGATATGTGCCATAACATGAGACCAAAAACCACACAGACACAGACAGACACACACAGAGACACAAAAGAAAAAAGGAAAAAAAGCAGGAAAAAACCCCAAATCTCACAGTGCAAGAATGAACTGAGAATTATTTCCTCAGCTGAGCCAATATTTCCTACAACACGGCTTTCTGTGAGTCAGCCTTTTTGTGCCACAGAACTTAAAATAACAAAAGTGAGATAACAGTGGGCTTGTTGGAAATAGACATTTTCAAGGGATGCAAGAAAACACTCAGAAAAAACAACTTTTGGACTAGAGAGTGGTGATGAGCATGGCGGTGATCTGTTGGTAATAGATTACTGTAAGAATATATCAAATAATCCTGAAAAAGGTGCCATTTATCTGAGATTATAAAACATGGAGAATCCCAGGTATGCGGGAAGCACACCACAGGGATTTGAGCCACTCCCCAATCCTCCTGCAGCACTGAGGGCAGAGAGCACAGCTCCCTGACTCCACTCTTTCTCCCTCTTTGATAAGCAGGAGTGGTTCCATCCCAACCCCAGCATCCCCTTTAATTTTTCTTATGCTGCTGAGAAGCCCTGGGCCAGCAGAGAGGAACCTCAGGCAAATTCCACACTGATTTCACATAGTTCAGGACATGACTCAATAAATATACATAGAGGAGGAGAATTTCTAGAGGCAGGGTGAAACAGGGGATGGGCTAGCAATAATGCAGACTTGCTGGCCACATACACATCGGTATTCCTTCAAGGGCTGTACCTGCCAGAAATGGATTTAAAGCCCAGACGAAATGCACCTCCCACCAAACACATCCCCTTCCCTATTTGCTTACATGTGTGCAGTGCACCCACATAGGAGAGTTGCCACTGGGAGCAAAGATCAGGCACCCACTGGTAATTCTGCACCGTCAACTAGAAGTGATTAACAGGCAGAAGGGGTGGAGCCCCACTGTGGCCCCACTGGGTCCTGTATGAAAATTAAGATCGTTAAAATGTCCCCAAAAATGAAAAAGGCACCCCCATGCACCCGAAGTTTTGGCATAGTTGGGGTTCTCTCTTTCCTTGCTGGCTTAATGAGGTCTCCTTTACAAGTGTCCTGTTCACCTCAGATTTCATCTGCTTGCTCATGGTCCACATGGATAATTCCCTCCATTCCTCTCTATTTAGGTTTAATATGTAACATTTGCTAACTTCATTGGCCATGGGGCATTTTGCAAACAAGTGGTCCCACACAGATCCATGGCATTTGTCTTTTATTTTTCATTTCTTCCTATCAAACACGGGTCCCGTTCTGCAAGGCACCAGGCAGAGGCAACTGCGCCAGATGTGTAATGTAAGCAAAGCAAGCTGAGGCACAGATACTGCCTGGATTTACACAGCAGGTTATTTTTAAAGCAAAACCTCCATCTCCTGAGCCTTGTTGGGGGAAGGCTCACTCCATCCAGGCTGTGTCTCGGCGCTGAGACCCAGAGCTTCCACGCAAGCACCTTCTTCCCCTTCATCACTCAGGAATTTTTATTTTAAAAAGTCTCCAAGGACATAAAAAACTTTTCATTTCCCACATCCTGTCATTAAGCAGCTGTACTGCAAACAATGAATGATGACAAACCAAAGCAACAGTTTTAACTGAAGCAGGATTACACTTGGCATCGCTATTTGTTATGTGGCTTAGTGGACAGCAAGACAAATGTGTACTTCTGCTGCCCTTTCCTGCTGCCAGCTCCATCCCCTATTAATACATAATGGCACGATTGCAGAAAACACCACAGCAGAAGCAGCTACAGGATGAGACCCCAAAAATCAAATGATGTCTGTGCCAGTAAGGGATGGGGGTCTACAGTTCCTTGGTTCCTCTGGGCTGAATTCTCACTTCTGGTACTGATTCAGTGGCTGTCTGATGCTTCAGGAGGAAGAAAAAGATTTGGACAAGCCTTCTGGTCCGTGATGCCCTCATACACACAGGGAGAGAGCTGTCCTGACCTGGGGGGAGCAGATCACTGCAGAATTTTAACCAAAATCCTGCTCCCTTGCATTGCATTATTCTCCACTGAGTAAGGTGAAAACATAACCAACCCACGCCTGATTAATTATCAGACAGTACTTGCAGAGGTTTAAGTAATATCACACTTTGCTCGTGCATCCTCCAAAGCCTTGCTGGTAATGATGATATATGGCTGTTAGCAAAAATGCCATTTAGAAACTGGAGGTACAAAAATATCTGCCGAGGAGGCTGCCAGCTTTACACAAATGGATGTGGATGTTTAATCACATCATTCTGCACCAACATGGCACTCTGAAACAAGAGGCTCCAGTTGCTGCACCCAGCAGGGCACAGAGCTCCCCCCAAAAGCAGGAGGGACTGCAGCCCCCGTGCAGTGAGTGTGAGCCCTTCTGAGGGGCTCAGTGCAGGGTCAGGCCCCAGCCAGGACCCTGCTCATGCCACCCCCTCCCCAAGCACAGTCCCGGACACGCTGGCACCCAGGGACCCTCCCAGGGGTCACAGCCAGGGGGGAGGATGGACCCTGCCCATACAAAGCAACAGTGAGCAATGTCTGCTTGGAATGGTTCTTGGGTCCTTCTGGGCCATCTCTGCCTGCAGACACAAGACCCATTCAGCCCAGGTCGTATCCGCAGTCCATCAGGAGTCAATGGGATCATTCATGTCCCAAAAACCCTGCGCACACTCAAGCAGGTCCTTTGGCAGTGGCCCGGGGTGACACTGCCGTGCACTGCCACCCCTGTCATTGCAGCATTCACTCTGTTCCACCTCCGTGAGGTCCACAGGACTCGGGAAAATATAAATAAAGGCAACATTATGGCCCCATTTCGCATCCAAGGTTGCAAATGGTATTTCTATTTACTATTGAGCATCTCTTTATTCATCAGATACATTAGAAAATGCATTAAAGAAGAAATTAGGGATCTAATGACCTGCACAGTCATTCGAGCCGGGTGTTTCAGATACAGGCATCAAATATAGTTCAGCGCCTGCATCTCCTCCTGGTGACTCACTGGAGGTGGGAGCAGCGTGATGAGACAGCCTTGCTCACCCTCCACGGCAGAACAGGCTGGGAGCACTCACCGTGTGGAGCCATCACAGCTGCCTGGCCAGCAGCAGAGGCCACCGGGCTGTGCCATGGGCGAGGGCAGAGAGGGCAGAGAGGGCAGAGAGGGCAGAGAGGACAGCCAGCTGCCCACTCACAGTCAAACTGCTGGGAACTGGGGTGCCTGGGAAGGAAGGGATGGTGTGGATGGCTGTGGTATGGCTGTATGTGTGTGTGTAGAATGGAAATATTTAGAAAAGAGGAGTGAACTGCAGCACATCTGCCTCGCAGCTCCGCCTGTCCTGCAGGTGCAGTGGGGACAGTGACTTACCTGCAGCTCTGCAGGGAGTCACCACTCAAGGGCGAGATGACAACAGCATTTCGCTGCAGCCAGACCTGAGGTTTCAGCAGCAGCTCCCCTTGACCTCCCACAGCAGCTCTGAGTTGGCACATCCCCAGCTCCTTCATGTTCTGCCATCACAGCACTACAGCCAGGGCAGCTTTTCTGATAGGAGGAGCAGCCAGGTTTGCCAGTCTTAAATTTCCAGTGAGCTCCACGAATTGTTTGAGTGCCAGTGTTGTATATATAGACCTATACTTGAACTGTGTCTTTGTGCTGCTCCATTTCATTAAACAAGCTGAACAATTCAGCAGCTGGTTTTATGCCTCCAGGCACTTGGGTCATCTCTGATTTTTACTTGTCTCAGAGTTCATGCTTGCAATGAATGGCTTCTTTGGACAATGAGATAAAGTAAATGATAAAATCTTCCCCAGTGAAGTGGCTCCCACCAGCAGGGAGCAGGGAGCAGGGAGCAGGCAGGGCTGGGGCTCCCCTCACATCGCATCCTTCCCTTTGCCAGCATCTGCATGGGGAGAGCTGCACCATCCCAAATCTCCACCCTTAGTTCAGTGTGACAGCAGAAGCCAAGCCACAATTTAGCTCCCCTGAACACTGCAGCATCCTTCATCTCCCTTCCAGAAGTATGAGTCCTTTTCTCCCCTGGCTGCACAGCAGAGGTGTTTGCTTCCCCCACACCCCAGCGAGGAAGGTTTTGCAGCCTTGAAATGAACTGAAAAGATCTTGAGCAGGAACTCAGCAGCTCAGAGCTTGTCACACATCGCTTTCAGCTGGGTCTGAGACTGTTTTGCAAGTGGCTAACGTGGAACTGCAAAAGATTTAAAGCTTTCTAATAAATGCCATGTCCCCCCTTCGCTGCACACACACACACACACACACACACACACACACTCTGCATTATTCTAATGCCCTGCTAAGCTTTCTAACTCCTTCTTACATCACACCACATAATCAGCCATTTGGCCCTGAGTCAGTGTTTCCATGAAGCAGAGTCAGTGTAAAAAGCTTTCAAGGCACTGGGATTGTTTTTGCTTCTGTAATGCTTTAAAAATGCTATATCTTGGGACCGAAGACTATTCAGTGAAAACACGGAATTTCTGGACGCCTTTCAGTTCTTGCATCAGAAATGCTGGCGCTGGGAACCAAATTGTTCCCATATTTGAGCTTGGTACCAAAACATCAAGGTTTTGTTTGTGAAGTTTGTAAAAACAAATGACTATAGACTTGAATATATTAATCACGGGGAAACGGAAACAGCTCGAGAGGACTGTCTGGCCCCCTTTGTACTTTACATAAACAGCAGGTCTCTGCTTACCAGTGGCCACATTTTGGGCCAGATGAAAGCAATTAGGATGGTTCATATGTGTGTACAAGACTCCAGGCAGTATCAGGGCATGGCTGTGTTTCAACCAGCCCAGCACTGAAATGCCAGAGCCTGTGGGTCACAGAATTCAGGGAGGTTTGGATTAGATATTAGGAAAAAATTCCTCACAGAAAGGGCTGCCAAGCATTGGAGCAAGCTGCCCAAGGAAGCTGTGAAGTCACCATCCCTGGAAGTGTTAAAAACATGTGGATATGGCACTTGAGGACTTGCTTTACATGGTGGTGGTGCTGGGTTGATGGCTGGACTTTATGACCTTAGAGGTCTTTTCTAACCTTAACAATTCTATGAATCCCTTTAGGGGTCTTTTGAGGATCCATTTTGGGATCGCCTTCCAGCTGCTCTATAGGAGTGTATTCCAACTTAGCAGACATGTCCCAGTATCCCCTCTTTATGCCTAATGACACTTAGGTGCCATCAAACGTGGCGTGGGGACAGGGGTGACACACTATCCATGTCATTTGACCACTGATAAATGTATTTCTCTGCTTATTCCCTGTTATTACTCACCACTGCCCCAATTTCTTTTGCTTTCCGAGGGGGGGAGTGGTGGAAACACTGTCAGACCAGCAGCAGGGACAGCAGCACACAGGAATTTTGGAGTATTTATGTCCATTCTTAGCCACCCCCTTCCTTTTTCTGTTTTTAGCAGCCAGAGTGCAATTTTTGCACTGGTTGCAAAGATTACGTGACACCACTTGTAACCACTGACAGGTTTAAATATCATCTGAGAAAAGGAGTGGTGAGGAAGGCTGCGGTTTGAATTTTAACAAGGAACAGGAGCTGGTTGGATATTGCTGGCTTGGGGGGATGCTTAGAGAAGGACCAGAAGGTCTCTCTGCTCTGAAGTGATGCATGCAGCCAGGAACAATGTTTGCTGCAAAAATGGTGAGTTTGTAACAGAAATCTTTACAAACAGGCCTGTCATCCTATGAAAAATAGTAATTTTTTTGCTAAAAAAAATTGCTTTCTTTTTCCTGATGGGGAGAGCTCCCAAGCCCAACCTCATCCTCAGCGAGGCACCATGACCTGGAACATCTTAATTCCCATTTGGAAAGGCATCACATGGTGACACAGGACATGTGTCTTGGCCCACAAAACTGCCCAGCAAGAAAATCTCCTAACCGGAACTTTAAGCTTTGAATTCAAAGTTTTGCCCCCAGATCTTCAAGGTTCAGCTTTTCAATTAAAAAATCTACATTCTTTGGGGGTTTGTTTGTTTGTTTTGTTGGTTGGTTTGTTTGTTTATGTCCAGTAGAAAGCACAGTTAATAACTTCCTTTTCTCCTTGGGGTAGAGGTGAGCCATGTGTTGTCTCTAAAAACCAAATAATAGCTCCTGAGTTTATCTAAAAAAAAAAAACCTCTACATTTTTTGGTGGTTATTATTAAACGACAAGTTTTATCTGCTCTTACCATCTCAGTACTAAGGGGGAAGTTGAAGAGTTTTCTAAGAACTTCTTAAACTGCCAGTGAAAACCAACATTAGAGATAAACCACAGTATCTGAAAATCAGAAAATAGCTTCTCTCCAGCTGCGTTATCAAGCAGCAGCACAGCCCTGTGAAGTGCATTTATTGTGCAGCAACTGAAGAAAAAAATCGGGGAAAACACTAGGAAGCACAAGGTGTATTTTTGGGCATCCATTGATGTGCACAGCCTTCATCTGAGAAAGGGGAAAAAAAACCCCTTAATCCCTCAGATATATCAGGATCTTTCTAGATTATCAGAATCTAAAATGGGAAGAGATTGAAAAGTTTTTTTGTTTTTGCTTTTTTTTTTTTAATTTCAAAGAAATGTCTATCAGAGTCTGCAGAAAAGCACTTGGCTGCTTCCAGGGGACGAGCAAGGACCAGCCGTGGCCAAGGCAGGTCAGCTCCATGGCCATCGTGTGCAGCACAGCAACCCTGATAATGTTTGCCCTGATCATTTCCACATATACAGAATGACAGAATCATTGAAGCTGGAAAATACCTCTAAGAACATCAAGGGACCTTAAAGACCAACTCATTGCAACCCTCCTGCCATGGGCAAGGACACCTTCCACCAGATCACATTGCTCCAAGTCCCATCCAGCTTGGACACTTCCACCACAACCACCCCTAAACCATGTCCCCAAGTGCCACACCCAGAGGCCTCTTGAGCACTTCCAGAGACAGTGACACCACCACCTCCCTGGGCAACTTATTTCAATGTTTCACCCCTTTTTTAGTGAAAAAATGTTTCTAAGACCTAATCTGAACCACCTCCTCTGACAAAAATTTTATTCTAACCCCCAGCCCGAGGTTTAGCACAAGGGGGGAAGGTATAGGCAAGGACCGTGGCAAGGGCTTTTGGAAAGCACTGGTGAGAGAGAAGTTGTATTTATTTCAGTGTAGTTAGTTTGGAGCTACAGTAGGATAAATGAGTCTAAGACCGAGTTTAGATGTTAAAGGAAATGTATCTGACACTGACTTCAATAGACTAATTCCAGATTTATATTACACTGAGCCTAGAGCCAGTGAATACGCAGCACAGTGATAATTATAGAGAGCAATATAGAAAAACAAATCACCGTATTAAGAGAAACAAATAGATTCTGGAAAAGTGCCATGTTTTTAAACTGGGCCACAGTGACTGGGGCTGGTTGGTGCCTATTAGATCATCCTCATGTCCAGGCATTTGGTTTCTATATCTTAATCATGTTGAGAAGCTCAGGCAGAAGAAAGAAAAAAGCAATTATCTTTCCTTTAAAAGAATGGTGTGTTTAAATAATAATAATGATGATGATGATGCTGAAAGAATGCTGGACCAAATAAAAACCACAGCAAAATCAAGAGAAAGGCAGATTCGATCCGACAGGACTTTCTCAGGCTTCCAGAGAGCATTTTCTCCTGCCCTGCAAACTCCCCTCCCCCAGTCTCCCCAGTCCACGCAAAGCAAGAAGTTAAAGGTAAACATCTGTTTCTGCTTGCTAACCTTTCTTTCTTTCCTTAGGAGGCTCTTACTGCTGACAAGGGCACTGCACATATTTCACTCCGAAAGATCAAGCGAGGATAAAGGGAGCGGTTTCCTGCTCCTAAAAGCCGCCCGTGCCAGCACGGTCATGCTGCTTAAGCACGGCCCTTCGTCATCACCAGCATGAATGAAAAGCCAAGGCAGCCCTGGGACACCGAGAGACATCTCTTATAAATCAGGACAGAGAGCTGACCCCTGGCTCTGACACGGCCAAGCCACCATTTCTGACCTGTTTGTCATCACTTGGTCCTCTTGGGCACAGTCTCTGCAAGCCACGGCTCGCATGGAGCAGGAGTGGGAGCATGGAGCAGGGGTGGGAGCAGAAGGAATTCCCCTGGGAAATGGTTCTGGCCCTGCATGCAGCAGCACATCAGCTCCCCATCCCAGCTGCCTCCCCTCGCCTGGGGCTCCAGCGCTGCCCCTCTGAGCTGCTCCCCAGGCCCCACATCACCCTGATGTGCAACGCCAAGTGACATTTTATTTAGGCTTATTTAGGCTGTTTCAGAGGAGCGGGAAGAAAAGACACAACGCAATGATTTCCAAATGCCCTCAAGTCCTACTCTTTCCATCCCTATTTTTCATCTCCAGCAGTGGAGCACACCAAGTGCCCCTCTCTGTGCCTGGGCAGCCCCCAAGCCCCCACGCCATCGCCCTCTCTCCCAAGCTGGGGCGCCTGACCGCCAGCTCCAGCTGACCCGGCACACCCCTCGCCCTCTGAAATGTTGGAGAGATGAGATCATCCAGAGCAGCTCTAAGACAAACATCCTGACAGCCCTCGCTAACATTTTCCACAGGTTTCTCAAGCTCCATTAGCTCTTGCTAGATCCTATCGCGCAGCAGTCGCCATAATTAATGGCTTGTGTACTTTTGCACACACGGGTTCTTGTAATCCCCCTGCTCCTCTCTAAACAGAGTCAGAATCACCATCCCAAGGCGGTGAACATGGTCAGTCAATCCATAGCTTGGCAATCTGTTCTTTTGACAAATTTCCCTCTGTTCTTCCCACCTATATGTATTACTTAAAACCCCATGGCTACTTCCCTTGTAAGGGGTGAGGCATAAACAGAAGGGCATAAACCAAAGGAGTAACTCAGCTAAAAACCTTCATCTCAATAATTTGCCCACAAGACTTGGAGATTGAGGAAAATAGACCCAAACTTTCCTGTCTGGATCTAAGTCTTAACCAGAGCCATGATAAGAGAGAAGTGATGGAAGCGAGAGGAGAGGGGCTTCCCTACACAGGCAGTGCTGAAAGGGAAAGAGAAAAATGCAGGCTGTAAGGGAGCCTTTCCATTCTCCCAGGCGAGGACCAGCACCTCTTCCTGCCCTGCAGCAGCATCAAGACATGCCCCTGGTGCTAATAAAATGGTTATCACGGGGGGATGTTAATGGGCACACGATCAGCACCAACAGAGTTGTCATTGCTGGCGCCACAGCTCAGGCAGAAATCGTTGATATTTACGGTGGAGTACCGTGGTGGTTTAAGCAGTATTTGGGTTTAGGAGCCATTACATTATTGTGAAATATGCACACTGTTGGTGGATGCTTAAAGCGCCGCTACGCTGTGGCATAAACTCAGTATTAATTTTGGCTCCGCAGAGGAAATTGAAAATGGTGCCCTTGAAATCATTACGCTGAGCGAAACTCAGCAACAGGGGAAAAGACAGCCTGGAGGGAAATAAGACAGAATTTACTTCAGGCAGCAAAAAGACCCCGTGGGACTCACTCAGTCCAGGCTCAGGGATGTGGAGGATGTTGGGGGCAGCCTGGTGGGATGTGGAGCATCAGAGTCCCACACCATGGCTGTGCCTTCCTTAGCCCAGCTGGTAGAAACCCTGAGAGCCCCTGGGGATGATGTTCCGCCTGTGAAGTGTCATTGGCTCTAATTTTAGCCCTGTTTATGTAACTGCTGTGTGATGGGAAGGTGCCACATTCCTGGAGGGGCTGTGCTGAGGACAAAGCCAGTGCCCACACCCCTAGAGCAGGACCTGTGTCTGCCAGGGCCTTCTGCCTCAAGCACTGGAGGTAGGCAGTACCTGAAAGGATGCTGAGTCTTACAGGCTGTATCCTGACAGGCATGAGATTATATAAATAGATAGGTGTGTATATTTAAAATCTGTAATATCTACAATAGATATAAAAATAAAGAAACCTGCTTCATCTGCCACCCCAAAACATCCCCCCTGCTGACTCCACATGTTCTGACCTCTCTGGAAAGAGCTTTGCAGAACCCAAATGACCAGCCCTGGTCTGTGGGCGCAAAGGATTCAAAGTCTGTTTGAATGAGCATCAGAAATAAGTGGGGTTTATAGAACTGAGATAAATTCTTGGAACTCATCCACGTAGAAAGGAAATGCTCAGAATTCATCTGAGAGTTGACTCAGACCTGCCCTTTCAACCTCATATCCTGACATTACAACCTGTCTATAGAAAAAAAAAATAATAATAAGAAAAAAAATTCTCTACTGGGGCTTCAACATATAGCAGAACTGAGCCCAGAGAAAGAGGAAACAGAAAACTACAACCCTTGAATAGCTCCATGGGAACCACTCTGGTGTGTGCTCGCCTCCCTCTCTGGCTCAGGAGAGCAAAGCCCTGCAGCTGGAGCTGAGGTGAGGACCCGGCCGTACCTGGCCCCTGTGGGACACACGTCACAGGCATTTCAGCTGGGAGCTGGCAGGGGAAGCAGCTGTCCCCACTGCCCCAGAGCCTGTGGCGAGCTGCAGGGATGGCTCCAGCACGGCAGTGTCCCCAGCCCCACAGCTCATCCCCCACAGCTGCCGGGGTGCAGACCGTGGAGCGATGCCAGCGCTCCCACACCAAGAGGGGCAAGTCCCCCCCCAGCTTTTGGAGGAAAGCTGTGAGCAATCAGTGGATTTTCTTGTTCTCTCCCAGGATTTGCAGGAGCGGAGGTCTGGCTTGGTATGGCTCGGATTAGTTTTCATATATATAAAATTCTGCTGGCAACACAGCTGCCCTTTATTTAATGCAGATTGTGTGCGCTCCCCGAGTAGAGAAACCATTACCTCACCGACTGGATACGATTTCTCAGCTCCCTGCCTTCAATAAAAATTCTAACACCTGCAAACTTTTTAAACAAATTATGTATATTAGAGCAGAAACCACCCCCCCACCACGTTCTCCTGAACTTGCAGCCGTGTGTCTTGAAACCAAATCCTCTCCAAGACATCTGGTCTGCGCTGGTGTGGTTATTACAAGCTCCCCCGTGGTGCTGGTGGCAGAGAGCCCACAGACCTGCTCCACAAAGGCCACTCTGTAGCCAGGGCTCCCTCTGCCACACTGGGAATCCCATGGAGCGCTTTCAAAAGTGTCTTAAAAAAATAAAAATACAATAATTTCTGTTTGTAAATGCAAAATGAAAAGATGGACGGCAAAGGGTGAATCCTCAGCTTGCTTTGCTGGTGTGGATACTGATGTTAGAGGCTTAGACACCTCACAGAAGCTTTCTTTTATCATAGATGTGTGCACAGGGATGCCAGGAAAAGTGTCTGGGCTGCAGAGACCATGGGGTAGGGGAGAACAGAGGTCTCCAGCTTACATTCCTGGGTACAATCCTCTGAAAAGATGCTCTGTCTCCTCACCCCAGCAATTAAAATGTATGCTGGAGCTCTGGAGCAGCTTCTAACCAGGAGCCAGGCATGTTTCACCAGACCCAGCACCCAGAAGTGCTTAATTCAGGTGTGTGCAAACAGATTTGCAAGAGCAGGGTCCAAGAAGAGGCTCATTCATCTAAAGAAACCCAAACTTGTTTTCTTTTCCCCCAGACCTTCGGCGCATAATTCCCTTCCCAACATGAACCTGAAGGAATGAGAAAAGAGCTGCAGACCCCCACATCTCCCCACATCCTTGTGCAGCAGGAAAGGCCACGTGGAAGCCTCATGAGCAACCTTTGTTCTGGTGACTTTTCCAGCCCAGTCACTAGGTCAGAGAGAGCACGGACAAGTTTAATTAAACATCCAGACTGTCTGGTGTTGCTTTATTATCACCTGAGCCTTCCCACTGCTTCTCGAGTGAGACCTGAGGCACAGAATCCTGACAACGAATTAACAAGTTTATTTTGGTTGATTGACCCAGACTTTGGAGCCATAGGAAAAAGAACAAGGGCTTGAAGTTCAGCAGAGCTCGGTGCCAAGTATCACTCCTCAGTGACAGCCCAGAGCTCAGCAGGAGCAGTTTGACTTTCCCTACCCAACGTCCTGTCACCGGCAGCCTGTGCAAACCATGCAAATGCTGCAATTAGTATCAGAGATAAACCAGATCCATTAGTAGATGGAAGGGGAACTCAATCTGTTTTACAAATGGAAATGAAGTAGCAGCCTCAATTATAGGATTTTTAAAAACATGCAATTTAGCAAAATGTTGATTTCCTTTTTGTTTACTTCGTTCTTTGTCTTTCAGATACTTCAGCTCAAGTAGCAGGCAGTATATTAACCGACCAGATTTTGGCAATGTATTTAATAATCAAGCTCAAATAAGTGCTCTTAGGAAATAATTTTATTTACAGTTCAGCTGGGGAAGAATATTAAAGCTTGAGTATTTGGCTAAAATTACTATCCTACAGTAACATATTTTTAAGGCACTTGGGCCGTGGATGACTAGTACTAGTGAGTCAGAGAACAGCATTTGACCTTTCCAAAAATTCATCTTCTATTTGGGACACAGGGCAAGATTTGTCCTCCAGCTTCACCCAGCCAGAGTGGGCAGTCACCACTACAACAGCTTTAGCACTCCCCTCACCCCTGCTGCACCCTGAGCCCAGCAGGGAAGTTCTGGGGTTCCTGGCAAGCAGCTGAATCACTCCTCATCCACCAGATTCCCTCCTCCATACAGTTGCTTTATGCGTAGATATATTTCACCACATATTCTGCAGCAAGGCTGGAGTTTGGGAACACTACATCAAGATATTTCAGCATGTATATGCCTGTATAACAACTTTGTTTTTTAATTGGTCCAGCCCACGTTACTGTTTAAATAATTGAAGGTGCTCAGCACTAAACATATTTTGCCATGCTTTCCCCATGGCACCTTTCCCACTCCAAACTGTTTGGAAGCTGAACACAGACTAAGCATTAACTAATTAAATTTCTCAAAACAAAGGTTAATTAGTGTGTTTATTTTGGATTATATATGCATTGAATTATTAAACACTATATGGTACCATTTAAAAAAAAAAAAAAAAAGAAGAAGAAAGAAAGAAAGAAAAAAGGGAAAAAAGGGCAGGCTGAAAGGAGGAAACATTCCTAAGCCCAAGAACAGCTTCTCTGGCTGTCTTGCAGCTACATTAACCATTTGTTCACAAATCCAGCATGTGCTTTAAAAGCATGGTTTTTCTTTTAGACTAAAAGCAAAAGCCCTCCCAACCCAGGAGGAAGGTCCAGCAGCCCTGAACTGTGACTGTGGCAGATTCATGTCATTTTAGGACAATGCATAGGGGAGCTGCAGTGATCCCGAATTTGGCTCAGGAGAACGTTGTGCTGGACACCTCATCCAACACACATGCTCCTCTTACAGCCCTGTCTGCTGTGCCAGACACAGCAGCCTCTGAGGATGGGAGGTCCTTTCCAGGCCCCTCAGACAGCAGCATTCCTCCTCTCCCTCCAATCCACCCCCTTTCCTTTTCGGTCCCAAGGTGGAAAGTTCGCAACATGCGCTGCATCTTCTCAAAACTTAATTACACAATTATCTGTCTGCAGGCCGAGGTAATGACTGGAGTCCAAAAGCCAGACCACACTAAAAGAAATAAACGGGTGAAGATTCACCCAGATTCCAGGTTGCACCCATACACTGGCCCTATAGCTGTACCACCAATCCCAAAAGGATATATGGATAAACCACTGGCAACACACAAGAGGCAGGAGGATAGAGGCTAACACCCATCCTGTTGTAATTACCTGGCAGTGAGCAAATACACCCACCTGCCCTAAGTGGAGGGCACCCAGGGCACTGTTTCCAAAGCACAAAGGAATCTAAAAAGCTTGCTTGCCTTCTCAAGATTATTATGGAAAGCAACACTTCATATATGCCTGGCCTACAGCAGCGGGAACGGTGTCAGGTTTATCTACGTGAGCATTTCCAGCATGCCTATCATGGTGGGTTTGTGATTCATGCTTTCTGAAGAGTCTTATGACAGCTGATATGAGAACCCTTCTTCATCACCAGAATAAGTCTCGGCATTTCAGCTTTAATTTTCTGTACAAACAGGAGTCTTGAGTCAGTTACAAAATGCATTTCTTTTTTCAAAGCATCCTCCATTGCTGCAGGGAGCAATAACCTGTGTCGTAGCCCAAACAGCAAACAAAAAGTGGGCTCACAAGCACCTCTCAGACGAGAGATGATCCCTGACTTGTGCTTCTCCAGAAGCCAGCCAACACCTATAAAAGTGTCTTCCCTGTTGCCCCATGTAAATACAACATAAAGTTCAATATATTCTTGGAGATGCAGCTTCCCAGGACTCTGTCACATGAGCTCTGCAGGAACTCGAAGAGGGCTGAAAAGGACAGTTCCTTGAGGATGGGTGTCAGAAGCAAAAATGGGTCAGTTCCTGCTTTATCACTTTGTGATTGCTGGAGCACTATCAGGAGGTGCAATCAGAGCTGCAGCTGACACCTTCAGAGGAGCCATAAGTGGCTTCAGCTGCTTGTTCTCACCCCGATGTCCTATTCCTCTCCTTCGAGGTCAGAATTCCTCCTCAGTCCTGAATCTCTGCTAGATTGCCAGTTATTTGTCACCAGACTTTTTTCAGATTCATTATCTGATCAGGGGGCCAGAGTAGATAAACCTATTTTACAGCCATTGCTTATGAAGGAATGCAAATAAATTTGTCTCTCTGAGGCTTCCCCCCCCTACTTACTATTTTTTCAAATGCATTTTTATGAAGGAAATATTCTTTCTGTAGATCTAGGAAGGCAGACCTAATTAAAGTCACTTCATTGAGGGACCTGATACCAACACTTTCTTAAAAGACAAAACCCCTTTCTTTTTAAATTCAAATATTTTTGTTCTGCTGTAGAAGCGAAAACATATCTTTGAATGACAGATATCTCAGAAATCTGCTTTCATTCCCCTTTTCTCCTTCCCTGATGATCTTAGGTTTCACATTCACACCCTTTGGGAAAATTGCCTGGGAAACTTTTCTGATGATACGCTGAAGGTCATCCGCAGTAAATGTGGTACAAAGTGAACCCAGATCTCAGGCTTTGCAAATGTTCATTATGTAAATTACAGGAGCTGTGAAGATGGAAATGAGGCGTACAGATGCTGTTATGCACGAAAAAGCAGAGGGGAAACTTCAGACTTTCCTTCACTACAGAGGCGGTTGCTGTCTGCAGGCACTCTCCTTCCTCCCCGTGGTATTTCCAGCACGAAAAGGCCTCAGATTCTCTCTGGCTGTTAGTTCAGAAATTACTGGCTCCATGCTCCTCCATGTAGGTCAAGGACTGGGACAGATCTTTAAATTCACCACACATCTGGGGAGAATCACGGGCCAAATGCAGCTGCAATCTGGATGGGAGGAAACGGAGAGGGCGCCTGTGCAGGGCATTTGTGAATTCCTGTCCACGACCCTTATTTGTGGGATCAGTCTTGTTGACTGCCTTAGCCAGGGCTAGTCCTGAGGAGGAATGTATCTGTGTTGTGCAGTGCAGAGACGATCAAGTGGAGGAGATAAAGATTCAGCCCTTGATTTTGTGCATCCTTGGGCACATTACTCGGAGGCCAGATTTTGAAAGATGTTAGAGATCAAAGGATAGAAGAAAGATAACCAGCTTCATTTTCAGCTCTATTCCTGGGCATGTGTTTCCCGAACATTTCAATAGGAAATAAGCATCTTTGTGCTTTTTAAAAAATAATTCTAAATGCCTCTGGGTAGGTGGTTTCATCATGAAGAGCCAACATACATTTAAATGGCAGATCTTAAACTGCACATAGTTTCAGTTTCCTACCAGAAGAGTGTAAATCCCCCTTTCTTCGATTTCTCTCAGGTCTTGCTCAGGTTTGAAGCGCAATTCTCCTCTAAACAACAAATACCATCAAAGACACTCCAGGCCTGATTTCAAGCAGCGATGAGTGCTCAGCCAGTAATGGGAGCTACTGGCGTTCAGCTCTGTTGAAATTCAGCTGCTGCGTCTCATGTTCAGTTCCTCAAAAATGAAGAAATCAAAAACTCGAGACTGTTCTCGGTACTTTTGCCCTAAAAGCTCACGAGGGAAGCTGTGATGAAGACCTACTGATGATGAGGTGGAAGGACAGTGCCCAGCCAGGTGCTCTCCTGTCAAGGGACTGGCAGTACCCAGTGCAGATCAAGTGGGAGAGAAGGGCTGAGCCTTCCCCCACCATCCTCACCATGGATCTGCTCTGACCCGCAGCAAAAACAGCAAGAAAAAAACGAGGGGAGCAGCAAGACCACACTGGAAGGGAAATTCCAACTCCCTGACCTTAGGACAACCTCACCCTGCATGTTAAAAGAGCAACAAACAGGGGAAAAATGATGAAATTGCCTCAAAATGGAAAAAAAAAGAAACCAAACAGAAAACAGAAAAAAAAGATTTGTTGAGTCATCCAACAGTGCTCAAATCAAGATATTTTCTTAGCAACTGTGCTAAAAGAGTAAATGTAACACATTCTGGTTTGGCTTTTCCTCCAGCAGCAAGATTGATTTGCATTCACACATGGGGACCGGGTTTACAACAAGGTTCTCCAGCCCTTTCCTTTCTTTCATTGTTTCCATCATGTATCTTGGATAGAAAATCTGCTCAGGTGCAAAAATCCACACCAGACACCCCCAGGGCAGACCATGCCCCACCATGCACATCTCTGCTTGCAGAGGTTTTTGTCTGAAAGGCCATTTTGAGAAGCAGGAAGGTTTTGTCCTTGACCCCGTGCTGGGGAGCCTCACTCCCCAGGAGGAGGAACTTGTCCTCCACCAGCCCCAGGTTTCGCAACGCACTTAGGAAACATCTTGCACTGGCCTTGATTTATGCAGAAATGTTGGCTAATCTCTTTTATGTAATCACCGATAGCTGTTTCTGAAGGCTAAGTCCCCAAAATGGAAGGAATGAATTAAAGGAGACAGATGTGGTTTGGCCGGCTCCCTGTTCCGATTACAGCCTCAGCAATGACCTCGTTAGTTCATGCCGATTTAAGCGGGGCTTCAACCACACCACACATCCACCCCAGCAGGAACATTCAGGCTTTCTGCTGTGCAGCCCAGTTTCACAGTCTGATCCCACTCACACCAAAGCCACTGGAACCACTTCAGGTTTATTCTGCTGAAATGCGATCAAAGTCTGGTCAAAAGTCGCCCGAGTTTTTGTTTACCCCAGATCCCCTTGCTTGGCACCGCTGCAGGCTTTGGGAGCTAAAGGAATGCCGTTCCCCCACAGAGCTGGCTGCCTTTGGTCACCCAGAAAGACTGGGGAAGGCAAAAGCCCTGAAGTTCCTTCTGCACTATCTCCAGGTCTAGAATCAGCCTGAGCTCAGTGACCCACTTGGCCCTTGTGGCCGCACGCTGCCCGTGTCTGCATGCACAGCAGGATCCTGAAGGAATGATATTCCCAGCACGTCTGTGATGCACAGACCTGTCCATCAAACAGGCATTCGGGGGTGGGCAGGGTGCGAACAAGCCTGGTGAGAGACTCAAAATCCTGGGAGAGAAGAGGATGCAGTGTCTGCTCAGCCATCCCCCCCTTCCCTGCTTTAGAAGTAAAGATGCCTCCTGTTTTAGGGACGGAGCCATTGCAGGGCTCGTGCACACTGGTGGAAGACCCTCCTCTAATTTTTCCCCATGGAAAAATATTGCCAAGCAGGGCTGCGTTTAGATTCCCTTCCTTCACCAAGGCTGCCCTGCCGTGACCGACTTCAGGGGTAGCCTTAGAGAATTATTTCCCAGTTTATGTAAACTGAGCACCAGCTCAGTAAAAACAGGAAAGATTTATGCTTGGCAAACATTTCCAAGGAGCCAATATTTCCCCGTTACTTACTCGTGGCTTGTGAATACAAACCTCACACAGCTGGTACCTCCACTAATGATCCCATTACAATATGTATTGAGCTGATACTCTGTGATATCTCATTGAGGTATTCATCCATGTCAGAAAGGATTTGTCCATAAAAACATCTCCTCTCATACCATCATAGAATGCTGCATTCGTTCCTCCTTCCTCTGTCATCTGATGCTGCCTAATCCCACTCACTGACATCAATCACAGGGGGAAAATAAGACAATTAACTGGCAATTAATTAAATTATAAACTGTAAGGAAGAGCAGAATATTTGTAAACCGTAATAGCCTTATTAACATGCACATTACCAGCCAGTTGCACAGTCCTACGGCTAGGGGTATCTGTGCACATCTGTGACATCACACAGACTTTAATCACAGCGTTCACCTCAGAGGCCTCTGTGGTGGGATGAGGAACCTGCCTGGCCAGCCTGGAGCTGGGATGGCACAGGTGCTTTATACCTCCCTTCCTGCAAAAGCTGGAATAAGGATCCACAGAGCACGTGGGGTGCTGCAGCGTCCTGCCAGCTGTGGCTCCTGTGCCTTTGGGCCACAAGGGCATGAGGATGGCAATTCTTCCCGTGTTTTCTGCACAAAACAGGCACCTCGAGGGGTGTGGAGGCAGCGGAGAGCTCTGCCAGCCCCTGGGCTCTTTGGATGAGTGTACTGACCTGCAACAACCCAGAGGTGACAGCCACCCAGCCCAGGGCTCTCTCTGGAACGGACCAGGCACCTGACCATCAGCACTGGGGAGCCTCGGCCCTTTCCCAGGAGGGATGTTGACTTTTCTGCTGCAAGGATACGTGCTGGGATAAAGCCTGAAAACCCACCAGTGACATTCACCATGGATTGGTGTTATAAAACACATATGCAACGTGGCTTTGGTTAGAGCGGTTTCCTGTAGGACTAAAGGAAAATAAGTGGGAAGAAAACAAGGGCAGGTCAGGCACCTTCTGCAAGGTTGCAGCAGCTCTTGGAAGGTGGTGGCAGAGGCTCCATCACTGGGGAACTGGCCTCAAAGCTTAATGCATCCAGTAACAGGGCCTGATCTCTGTTTAAATGTCACAAGACAGGAGGGAAAAATCCAATCAAACACAACCATGGGTGAGAGCATGAAGCCACAGCCAGCCCCAGATGAGGTACCAGGTCCGACGGCATTGCAGTAATCCTGTTGGCACTGCATCACTGCACGGTCCTCAGGTCCCCTGGGAATAACCTTCATAGAACACCCTTGGGGTTCTCTCACTTTTTTCATACTATTTCCATATTGGTTTTGTCTTGGAAAGGTGACCAAACTGGTCTGTCCAATATAAATCAAACCCTTGACTTTTTCCTAGTGTATTTGTTCCGAAAGAAGTACCATGTGAAGCAGGAGAGTGACCTACTAAAGCAGGGAAATTAAGAGTGTAGAAGATGGATGGAGCTGCAAATCAGGTTTGTCTCCAAGTGCAGGTACAGCCCAACAAGGCCCTGCCATCTGCCCTCTCTCCAAATCAGCCACATCCCAAATCTCAGCTGTGTTAACTCTGGTTCCAGTCCAGCGTTATTTCTGTAACACGTGAACCGGGATGACATGCACCCAAGCCCGTTCATTTATTTGTGGAGTGTGGACTGCTGAGTGATGGCCAAGTGCTAATAAAAGCAGTGCTCTCCCTCCTGTGCCATTCCATGCTGGATACCAGTGGCAGGCAGGACCTCTGGGCACACGGCACTCGGTGGGAGCAGCCGGGGGTCCTCAGGGAGCGGAGGCTTCAGATTTTCATTCTTAATTTTGATGGCTCTGCAATGCCACGTTGTTTTCTCTCCCAGTTTGGCTCTATATTTAGCAGAACAGGGGTTCTGTCCTCAGCTTGTGTTTTCTGGGGAGGTTGGTAGCTAACGCTGCTCTGCTGCCGGAACGCCTGTCTCCTTGTCAATGCGCGGCTGTTTTGGGGATGCATGAGGCAGTCAGATGTGACAGAAGCTGAGAGGTTTCTTTCACAGCTAGAAACGGAGAGGAGGGAGCCAAGGAGCTCCCTAGGAGCTCCTGTCCCCAGGGACGGCTGGAATCCGAAGCCGGCTGGCACTGGGAACACCCACGTTCAGCTAACCTGACTGCAGTGCTCACTGCAGGATAATTGGCTCTGAGGAGGCGTTACAGCAAGAAAAAAAAAAAAAACAAACAAGGTGGGACATCAGACATTTTAAAAATAACCCAGAGTGAAGCTCCAAGAAGCTGCGATGACCAGGGGCCAGATCCAGATGCCCTGAGCCCAGCTGATGTCCAGGGTATTGCTGACCTCGGCAGAGTCTGCTGGGCTGGCGCCGAGGCCAGTGAGATCAGGATCTGGCCCAAATCGCTTGGCCTCCCGCTGCACCCCATGTTGTAACCATCCAGGATGTTGACACATTCAACTTGCCACTCGTTTGTGGGACTAATTACACATTCGCATTTGTCTGCGCTCGCTCGGCTCCTAGCAACTGCAGTCACAGTCCTAATTAAAATAATAGACTGAGATTGGTAACATTACTGATTTAACAGGAAATTAGAAGAGTTACGTTCGCAGAGTTTAGGTAATTGACACCAACAGCGCTTTCGTTGTAACGGGTGTTCTGTGATTGATTTCGTTCCCCAGTCAGACCTAAAAGCAGCCTGGGAGCGCATCCCACCATCAGATTACAGTGCAGGGGAATTAAATGGCTATTACACCACTGCCTGCTCTAGAGCAGGCAGCTGCAGGCTCGGCCATGGCTTTGAGCTTCCAAACCTAAAATTATAAGCCTAATGCAAAACAAAATGCGTTCAGCAAAGCATGTTCAGTTCTCCTCACATGAGCGTCCCTGCATGGTGCCCGTCTGACTGCTCCTGCCCTGGGAGGGGGCTGCAGGCACCTCTGCACCCATGGATGCCTCAAATACCGACTCCCTGAAGGTATCCCAGGTTCCCATGGACAGACAGAAAGGCCTCAAGCACACCAGTGACCGTGGAATGTTCTGAGCACACAGTGGTGGAGCTCAGAGCAGGCAGCGATGGGGAACGCTCAAGGTGTGTGAGATTTCATGGCCACATTGAAGGGAGAAGGATTCGCTGTGCTAAACCCATCCTGCAGCTCGCTCCAAAGGAAGTTCTGTGTGTGGAAAATACTGCAAGGCAGCAACATGTCCCCTCTTACAGAAAGGGAATTGGATTTCTGGAGATGGCCCTGCTCGGTCTCACAGTGGTGTAAGTCCAAGTGGGTCCACGTGAGCTTCAAAAAGATGTCTCGGTGTTTTTCTCTTAAGGAAACTTCTGACTCCACATTCTTAGAATGATCTGAGTTGGAAGGGACCTCAGAGATCACCTAGTTCCAAACCACCTGCCTTGGGTGGTTCGTATATGTTATTCATTAAATAAATCCTGGCATTTTCCACAAAACAGGCTGTTATGACAGAGTGATTGCCTAAAAAATGATGTGGATTCTCTTGGTGCCAGTAGTGGCAGCTGGAGCTGGTATCTATTGTTGTCACCTCTCTCCCCACAGCCTGGGCCCACAAGGGCACATGGGTTTCTAACCTGACCTCCGGAATGTCACATCTCCTTTGTGCACCTGCAACACATTTTGTGGGACTCAAAACTACTGAGTTCAACCAGTCACTTCCCAACACTGACTAACAGCTTTTGTATACAAAGAAATATAATTTCTATCTGTACATCTCTAGACTGAGACACTATCTTTGGGCACACACGTAAGTCTGCTTCTGAAGAAAAGCATTGCCTGTAAATTATTGTGAAAACTGTGTATGAAATGCCAAAATTGCACCAAGTTGCAAAAATATTAGTTAGTAGTCATCTGCTCCTTTGGGCTCTTTCCTATTTGCAGACTCAGAAACGTGCTGGAAAGAACAAAGTACACATGGTCTGGACTTCCTTATCTGATATTAATCCCAGCACAACAGGGCTATAAAATGTTTTCATGAACATATATGTCTTGTGCAGAGAGCTTCATGGGATAATACTGCTGGGAGAGACGTAATGTAGGAAATACCCATCCACGGTTTATAAATCCTATCCATCTCGGCATGTCTCAGGGAGTATTATCAGGGCCCTGGAGAGCTACTGCAAAGGCTACTCTTGCAGCTTGCATGGATAATTGTTTATAGAAGTCTTCCTTCCCTTCTGCTGTGCCTGGGAACGATTATATCCAGAAGGCATTTGTTGAGTCCGTCTTGTTTGGCTCCAGCAGCTCCCAGAGGTATCACACACGGGATGCTCGACTAAAGCCCTTACCTTCCTGTTGGGCATCGACAAGAGGATTCAGCCACACTGCAGACGTTTTTCCCTGTGCTTTATCCAGCTTTCAGGTGGCAAATGACAGCCTGGGCTTTAATCACCCTGTGTGTGCACTGAAATGAACACCGGGGCATTTGCTTTTGGAGTGTTTCCGTATCCCAGAGTTTAAACCTTTCTGCTATTAGCAGACACCTGACCCCATAAATACTGGCCAAGCGCTCAGAATGGATGCCCACTGATAACACTGAGCTAGACTGAAAATTAAATGCCATCACCTTCTACCTGCACTGCTCATTTTGCACCACACCAATGGACAAATTCCTCCCCGTGCAGGTGATTCCCACCAATACAAAGGCAGCACCCTGTATCCAGTCCTGCTCACAGAGTCCATGGGGAAGCTCTGGGTGATCCGAACGGCTCCAGGAATTCCTGTCCTATGGGTTTGGGTTGGAGGAGAATCCTCAGCTCCAGATCCAGCCATTCCCGACAAAGCCAGGACACACAGCACCCCAGCTGCCTCACACTGTCATAAATCGTAATCCTCATGGCACAGCCAAGTTGGAAACACATGAGAAAGCTTAAAGTGGCTTGTTTGAACACTGAAGAAGCAGGTGATAGGTTCCGTTTGATCCCGAATGAGAGACGGCACCGGCACACGTCAGCCGGCCAGGAGAGTGGGAGCAAGGCAGCTCCAAGAGAAGGGGAAAAAGGCAGGGACATGTGCAGGGATATGGCCTGTGAGCACTGGGGTGTGCAAGGGGAGCGTGGTCAGGGGGACAGGTGAAGGACAATGGCCTTGTCACTGTGCCCAGGATGGAACAGCGCAGGATCAGACCTGTCACGGTGAGAGGAGAAACACTGATGGCCAAGGCAGGAGCAGCGGCAGGAGCTGGGCAGGAATATGGCAAAGGAAGCTGTGGGGAGGCCATCCCGAAACAGCCTGGACACAGTGCCGGGGCTGGGTCACCTGTGGGGCCACCTGTACCTGCCAATGGCCTCAGTGGGTGACACCAGCCAGGGATCCTGCTTCGTCACCCACAGCAGGCACTGAGCAGCACGGACAGGGATGGGGATGGGGATGGGGATGGGGATGGGGATGGGGATGGGGATGGGGATGGGGATGGGGATGGGGATGGGGATGGGGCCGGGGTGAGGACGAGAACTGGGATGAGGATGGGAAAGGGTACAGAGACAGGGATAGGGACAGGGATGGGGACAAGATTGTGGACCGGCATGGGATGAGAACGATGTGGATGGGAGCTCTCCATGCCAGGACGCCTGCAGACGCCAGCGCTCTGCTCAGGACCTCCCGCGCCCGAGGGCAGGTGCCGGCCCCGGTCCCCCCTCAGCCGCACCTCAGGCCGGGCCCGAACCCGCGGCCCCGGGACCCTCCCGCCGCCATTTCGCGGCGCCGCCGGGCGCGGCCCCACCTGCCGCCCGCCCCTCCCCCGCCCGCCGCCGCGGCCCGCGCGCCCATTTCCGCCTGGCCGGGCGCCGCGCGCGCGCGGCCTCCCCGCCCCCCCCCCCCCCCCCCCCGGCGCTCAGTCATTCACGGGCACGGGCAATAACGCGCTGTGACGTCACCGGCGGCGCGCGGGCACCGCGCGGGGCTGCCGCGCGCGGGGGAGGGGCGGGGCCGCGCCCCTGGGGGGCTCCGGGGGAGACCCCGCGGGCAGGGGCTGGGGGGAGACCCCTGTGGGGGCAGGGGCTGAGGGGAAATGGCGGCAAAGGCGGTGCCCTGGGGAGACCCCTGAGGAGAAACGGCTGGGGGAGACCCCCGAGGCGAAGGCCACTGACGGGAGACCCCGGGGGAAAGCGTTGAGGAGGGGCCGCTGAGGGGAAACCCCTGAGAGGAGGCGGGTTAGGGTCACTGTTCTCATCCGTAGGGGTCCGTACCCTCCTCTCATGTGGCCCCCTCTCAGCCGCCTGTCACAACCTCCCTCCACCCCTCCATTTAAACACCCTCCTCTACCTCCATCCTTCCCGCAGAATGTGCAGAAAAGGAGGCAGGAGGCTGCTGGCACAGGAGCGGTGGTGGGGCCATGTCAGCCGCAGCCCCTTGCACAGTGCCCTGGGCCAGCCGCAATCCCCAACGATCTGAATAAAGCCATGAGATACCCTCCTGCGACTGATGTTGGGGCCCCAAGGCTGAAATCGCAACAACATCAATAATTTTTCCTAAATACACAGAGTCCATATTGAGACTCACATTGTCTGAGCTGCCCGAGTCTGGAGAGGGAGGGGAGGGCAATAAAAGGCATCATTGGGCTTTGCTTTCCCGTTCTTATACCAAAGATAGAGAATATTATAAATTTAATAGATCTTCTTCATTATTCATAGCTTGCTTGTGGAAAAAAAAATCATAATAGCTTGGTGTGATATGTCAGGCATCTATAATTCATGGCGCTGAGATCACACAGCCACCATACAGTGGGAGTTCACAGAGTGAGATGTTTGTAATTAATCTGTGAAAAGAGAAACAAAGGCAATAAACTAGGAAGGACAATAAACGAGGGGCAGATCCTTCCACCCGCACTGACATGGGATAGTACTCAGCCGGAAGCGTGAATAATCCTTGGCTAAAATCTGTAAAATTAGCCAAGAGGTGGCTAGGAAGTTTACAGTAAATACTAAATTCATTACTTAGCTGGTTCACTACAAGTCAGGTGGGCTGTGCTGCAGTTTGGGTAACAAGGTGCTGAAAGCAGCAGAGTGGCCTGTGCTTAAGCTGAGCTTGGGTCAAAGTACGAGGACACAAGAGCTCTCGAGCCGGGTCTTGAGGCTGTGCAGGCAGTGCCAGGGAGCACCAAGACCATTCCCTGGAAACCGGGGCATTCCCTCCACCTTCCCCAGCCTGCAGGCTGGGAGATGCCAGCTCAGGGAATGCTGGAAAGCTTCGGATCCCCTTGGAGTGTTGGCGTCGACCTCATTGACTTCAGCAGGACTGGGGCACATGCTCAAGGGCTTTGCTGAGCAGGGAAGTTTCTTCAAGCACAGCCCGAGCGAGGACCCGAACAATTTGTGCTGTTCACGAAGATCCGCTACAGTGATGGAATGAATCGAAGTCGCTTCCTAATTGGAAACAGTGAGCTGGAGTTCTCCAGAACCCCCTTCCTCTCACTATTGTCTATTTTCATCCTGGTGAAGTTAAGCTGGTAACTGTATAGCTTAAAAACTCCCTGTGGTTTCTCACAATAGGCCAACTGTCTACGCTGGTTTTCAAATGATGCAGGGAAATCTTGTAAGGCTGCATGGCCAATCAAGGAGGAGGAGACATTAATTTCTTCCAAAGTAGATGCTACAAGGAAAATGGAAAAATAAATCCTCATCCTTCTGGGAGTTTGTCTATGGCTTTAACCAAAAAACGCTGGTGCCAGGTCCATCAGGCAAAGCCATGTGTCACAATTGTTTTAATCTGAGATAAATAAGCCACAGGGTAGCAGGGCATCACGGTGAGGCAGGAGTGACTCCAAGAGGAAGCCTAGGCCTTTCTCCCAGGGAGATGTGATAGTGCCAGTGCACGGATCCTGGAGGCCAGAGGCACTCATTGTTTGTTTACTCATTCCTGACTCCCTCAAAAAATAATTGGTTTTCTTTGGTTGCTTGTTGTTTGTTTGTTTGTCTCTTTGCATTCTTTGGATTCAATTTCTCCTGCAATATGGCCTTAATTTACATTGCAAGGATGCATGTTTATTTTTCCTTTTTTTTTTTTTTTAATTATTATTTTTAAATTTTCATTATTCCTACTCTGCTGGCCCTGTGAAAGGACAATGGCCACATGGTGACAAGGAGCACCAGGTGTATCTTAAATCTCCACTGCCCGTACTGCTCCTGTCCCAGCCCCAATCTCTGCACAATCTGGATTGTTGCTGCTTTGGGGTCTGTGTAGGGTGATGCCAGTAGGCTCCATATAGTGTTAACAGTGAAATCCACTAAATTCCTGTCTTCAGAGCCCCCATGGCATTGTTGGTGCAATCCCAGCCGACTTTGGGCTCTGCAAGTCTCAGCAATGCCCTCTGGTGACATGTCCCAAGACACCGCTGGCAGCACACAGGTCGTCTGCCAGCCAGCCCATGGCTGGTGGAAAAATCACTCAGGAGGGCACTTTCCCCACTCTATAGGTCCTCAGGGAACAGTAAATAGAAACTGGGAATTTATCAGGTTCTCCAGCTTCTCGCCTCAGCCTGATAATCACTTTCAGCCACATGAGTCCCTGCAGAATCCTGGTGTTTTCAGCATCTGGGAAATAGCTTCAGGGAACAGCTGAGCATCCTGTGCTTCCTGCCGAGGCTGTGAGCAGTCAGGAAAAGGGCCCTGCAACCCATGGATTAGGTGCCCTGATGAGCTGATCCTGTTATGGTGCAGCAGGACATACCGGAATGAATGATTTTCACCTTAACTGGCTGTAACATCGCCATCCAAAATGTGTGCAATTGTGCTAATCCGCCCCAAAGGAGCGTTGTGAGGTCGGTTCATTGTTGTGGGTGCGGCGCTGAGAGCTCCTGGCACAAAAGACAGTGCAAGTGCAAAATATTTTCCTCTTTTTTTGTTGGTTTTTGCTGAGAAGCCTCCTGTGGCAGAAAAAAGCAGCCTGGTTACCTAAAGCGTATCCAACCACGGGACCAGGGCAGTGCTACACTTCAGTCTGCTGTAGTTTCTCCTGTGGTGTTTGCATGGGAATAGTCCGTGAGGGAAAGGATACAGAAATCCGTGTTATAAAAGGAAGAGTGGACAGATGGATAGGAGAAGAAGATGACTGTGTCTTGACAATCTTTCTTCCTGTCTGCAGCCCGGCAAACAAAACACAAGCTTGGACTGAATTACCCCAAAACATCACATGTGAGCTTGCCCAGGATTTAGCGACTGGGATCCACAGTGCCTGCACAGATCACGTCTAACAGCGGATGGCAAGAAGTACGGAGCAGCAGGCATGCTGCTCCTGTCCAAACCCAAGGAATCCCATCTGCACCTATCCACCTGCCAGTCTAAACCCAAGGAATCCCATCTGCACCCATCCACCTCACTTCACAGCATGCACAGCCTCAAAATGTGTGTTGAAGCCTTAGCGAAAGGATTGATATTTCAGGCTTAGCCCTAAACCATTGGCAAAAGGCTACTCTCCCCATCTGGGCTGCCTGACACCTCTGCAGCCATGGTCCTCATCTTTGTTCCCATCTTCCCCTCACCTCAATGGCATTGTTAGGGGTGCTGCCTTCATGACTACTTTGACACGGCAATATGTCTTGGAAATTTTGGTGGGAGCTAGAGAAGAAAATTCACTTGGCTGTATCCAGGTAAGGGAAGAGAAAAGAGTTTCAAAAAACACTTTTTGAATGTTCACATTCCCCTTTAAAAATAAAGGAGCTAGGCAGGCAGAGAAAGCCAATCTGGGTGTATAAATAACCGGTAAATGGCAGGGTGTTCACCCTTCCCACACTGGATTACCTAAGGCGTCGCATCACCCGCTACAAGCTCAAGATGGGGGAGCTGCCAGCAGAGCAGTGAGCCTGATAACCGGAACAGCCCACAGGATTGCGAGCAGGCATTCATGCTCCAAACGTAAACAAGGCAGAGCCGCCTCCTCGCCGCTTCCAGTGCAGCCACCCCGCATCCCAGGGGGCTGGAACAGTCCAGTGCGTGAGATTAGCCAGGCCAAATCAAGGAACAGCAGGCGTGTGGTGGAAGGGAGTTATGGAAACATAATACAGAAATGGTCCAACCTTCCATGTTTTCTCAGAATCAGGTATATAAAAAGTGCAGGAATCCTCTCCCATATGCAGGCAGTGCAGGAGAGGCCATGACAGGGGGCTGTAAGCACTGGCTCGGCCTCCTGTAAGGTCACAGGACACACAGTTCACACTGTCCCTCGCTTGTTTGGGCTCCTGGCACACATCTGCTCTCTGAGCTCAAGGTTTCCCCCAGTGCCTGCCTCCCCAGCAGGATGCTGAGCTGGGAGAGAGCCAGCAGATCCCCACAGTCAGTACCAGTCATAAAGGCACCTTCCACCCAGGGGTCTCAAAGCACTTGGCAAAACCCAAACAACTGCCGTGGCTCCTCTCCACCCAGTGGGGTCAGTGAGCAGTAGTGAGCAGTATTACACACCGTGTAGTGAGTGAGCGAGACCTGAGACGGGCGATGACACCCATGTGGTGACACGGCTGAGACAGCAAACAGCACAGCAGCCGAAGCCTCAGCAACATCTGCTTATGATCACTGATCATTTTGAGCTGGCCTCTGCCAACAAATTGCTTGCCAGCTTTTGATGCTGCGATTCTCTAAATAGAAATCAGATGAAGTCAGGCACATGTTTTTTGTACCTGTCCCCTTCCTGCTTGGGACTCATTTCCAAACTTCTCGTTTTAACCTTGTCTTTATGGTCTGTTGAAATCAAAACGCTCGTGCGAACAGCCTGAAATGCTGGGGATTTTCAGCTCAGATCTGAACTTGAAGCTGTTCTCCCAGGCTGTGCAGCACTTGCTATTTTTAGCTCCATGTCAAAAAGTTAAAGCAGCACGTGGTAAGATGTTATGACTCTTAAAATTACTGTAAGAATGTTCCAGGGAATGGTACCAATTCATCAAAAGTAAGTTCGTTGCGTGAGATAACTCGGCGACCTTTGATGTTGTGTTGAGTTTGTGGGTCACTGGCTATTAACGTTGCTTCAATTTGTTGAGCAATAACCCAGTGATTACGGAAAGGGAAGTAGCTATTAATATGGTAAAAGGCACACCTAAGCAAGGATGTTTACTCCTATAGGCTGAGGGGGGGAGGGCTAGACACCCTTCAAGATGTTTCTATAGCTCTTTTTTCATGATACTAAAGATAAGGACCTGTTCTCCCTTCCCCCAAGACCAGCAGAGTATTGTAGCTGGAAAACCATGCCCCTGCATTTAAAGTGAGGCATGTGAAGGCAGACCACAGGCAAAAAGTGGCCTCTTTGCTGGCCATGATGCCAAGGCAGTCTGCTCTCAACATACATAGAGGCTGCAGGATGACCTCTCTTTAACACCCACATGTGTCAGGTCTGATCCCTGCTTCTAAAGCTGTCACTGGAGTGTCCTGTAAGAAGTCATTGGTAGTTTTGTGCCTCAGGGTGACAGTGGCCTCAGGAAACTGAGGATGAGGGACCCCTCTCTGCCTGGCACCTTGTCTCACCAATCATTTCCCCACACAGGGATGTTTATAAACGCCACTTACATGCTTGATTATCAGCAGTGGGGCTTCTGTGAGCCAGCTCAGCCTCCTGCTTTTGACACTGGGATACCCCAGGTTAGATCAGTGATGCTGCTGAGATGAGCAGGAGCATCTTGCACAGCAGGAAAGGAAAGGAAAGAAAATTGTTCCCAGCAAGAAGACAGTAAATTGCCCTATGGGGCAGTGGATGGGAAGAGGAATTAAAGGCCAGAAGTATCTTCCACATGTACTATGCACCAAACAGAAGTGAGAGTGCATACTGCAAACTTTGCAGTGAGAGTCTCACCCATCCACACTATGGATGTTGAGCAAAGGAAACCAGCCACATTCATGTGGACTGAACTTTGTAATGCTTCATTTCTGCAGGCAGGTCTTCTCCTCCCCCTGTGAAACTGCTGAAACAAGACCCAAAGTCTGCAGAATATATGACCTGCTCAGAGAAGTACTGCAAAACACAAAGATCTGGATATCAGGGAAGAAAGCAGAGGGGTTTTCGTGGGTCAGCCACAACAGTGACAGGAAGGCAAGAGCCATGGCTCTTCCCAGTAGAGGGGGAGCTCAGGCATTCACTGTTGGGGGTTGCTTACAAACCGCACCAGTCTCAGGCTTGTAGTGTTACCAAGTACTCCTTATCAGCAGGGTGGGCTGATTTATAGTGCCACATACAGCTTAATAATAAGGATGGTTCTCAGGCATTGCAGCACACTACACCCACATCACCTTCTTGCCTTTGCTAAATTTGCTTCTGACATGATCGCATAAGCAAGGTGAAAATCAGTCAGCTCAGTTTCAAAGAGAGAAAAACAAGAGGGCAGTTTCCAATAATGGCCTGGGTTTCTCTCTGCCTGCTTTCAGAAGTGTCTGTTTTGGAGTTCCCATTGTTAAGTAAGCTGTGAGTACAACTGTCCCCTCAGCTTTGTTGATAAATACTGAACTCCTGACATTCCGCCTGGCAAGTTTTGTGAAGTTCCATTGGTGTAAAGCTCCTCAGTTTATTTTGTGCTGTGTATTTGTTCAGGTTTCTGGGACTATTCCCTGCAGGAACACCCTTCTGCTCTTACTCTCATCTCTCACAGTACACTGCATGGTTTCTTCAGTCCTTCGCTCATCAGCACTTTCCCTTCCAAGATGTTGAACCTCAGCCATATTCTTATCATTTAGCTCAGAGGAGAGCCGAGCCCTCACGGATTGCTCCTAGCCAGGCTCCTAATTAGCCATCCTCGGCTATATTTTCACCTAGTTTGGCCACGTGCTACTGAGAAACTTGCAGGGTTTGAGAGCCTGTGGCCCTGAGCATTACAGCAGACGCTGTTTCTCCCATCCTCCTTGCAGGGCTTCCTTCACCTGCTGGGACTGATGTGGAGAAATCCAATTAAACATTTATAGCTCTGTAACCTCTTGGCATGTTTGTGGGGCAGCTTTCCATGTCTGACCTACACAGAGCATGACTGGGCTGCGTTTTCTCTGTCACCTTTGCATGACCCCCAGCCTACACACTCACCAGCAGGCCTGTCCCACACCAGTAAAACAAGCCCCTTAGAGGCTTAGGGCAGGAGCCAGACCTGCGTGGGCAGATATTAAGTGACGTAGGGCTCTCAGCAGCCTGAAGTCAGCTCCATATGCTTCATCTTACTGTGAAAATGTGGCTTCAGATAGTCTCCAGCATTAGTGATCCCTGGTGCTTGGTGCAGGCAGTCTGTGCTTTGGTGCTCCCACAAAGCCCACCCTGCGGAATGGGGGCTCCCAAATCCCGTGACGGGTTGGTTGGGTGAACTGCAAGTTTCTCATGGAGTGCCCCACCCGAAGCTTAGCAGCTTCCCCGAAGCTGCTAAGTGGGGAATTTCAGGGGAAGGGAAAGGGACAGTGGGCTGCCCTTGGGTTTCTTTCCACCTCAAAATGCCTCTGCTCTCCCCTGCTGGCATTAGCGTGGGGAGCTCTTGGCCCCCAACCAGCAATACGGCTGGAGAAGGAGGTCTAGATGTGCTGATAAATGTTTTGAAGACAGAAAATAAATCCATCCATCTCTGTAAGAAATGCTGCCCCCAAGAGAAATTTCTTATCATAGGCAAGGCTAAGTGCACAGGCACCAGCAAATTCACCACCAGCATTGATTATTTCATTATAAATTGCTCACTTGCTTTCTTGCATTTGCTTCTGAACAGAAATGAAACACTGGCTACTGAAAATAACAGCAGCTAATACACAACCAAAAACCTGACTTGCATATGAAAACACTGGATTTTCCACAGGGGCTTTCCCACTCTTTAAGCTCCTTTAAAGTATGAGCTCCATTAAGATTATAAAAATGTACTGCCTTAGCTGCTGGATTTTTTACTGTGCCGAAAGGAAGACAACTGCTCAGAGGCTGAGTGAGAAGAGTGATCTCAGTATTAACAAACAGTCCTGCACTGACATTGGTGATTGATGGCAGATGAGGATGTAGATGGAGAAATCAGGGACTTTCCAAACTGTAAAACAGGGAAAGGAAGCCAGTCTGCTCTACCAGGGCTAGAGCTATGTCAGTCAGATGCCTTACGATACCCAGCAAAGCCTCCTCTGTTCACTGAAGTCATGCATGGCTTCCTCCATGTTTTGGAGTAGTTGTTTAGTGGAAAATATTGCAAGGGATCATTTCTCAAGATTTTTGCTCAAAACACACACCCTTCTACCTACATGGCAGTAGCTGGTATGCAGACATCACTGTCAACAAACTTTTCTCGGTATGGGACTCAACGGACTCATTGGTTTCTTGGGGTCTTCTCTGGTCCATAAGAACAGTTTCTCCAGGAGCCCATAATTTGGCCCTTTAGTATATTTAATTTTATTGTGTCCTGAGCTGATTGTAACTTGAAGAAAAAAAGTTATGCAAGACTGTGACTAACAGCAAGCTTTGCACTGAAGCCAAGCCAGGCCACTCTAATGTTGCAGAGAAGGTGCTCCCTCTGAGCAGGACATTTTCCAGTTTGCTGTTCCAAGGCCTCTTCCCCATGGATAACAACTTCTGTGAGGCTGGATTGACACCATCTCCTTCTCTCTTTGTAGGAGTGATTCATTTTTGGAAACGCTGGCTCCTGGATGCCATTAGAGGAGTACTGCCCACAATGGCATGCTCCATGGTTCATCTAACCTTTGGTTTCCTGGGTGACATCAAATGGTGAGAGTGACTTTTTATGATAGCCTGTATTTGTACAGGGAAGTGTAAGGATGGGCAGGTAGATGGGGAAAACCCTGTGTCTCAGTCCGTAGCGAGGAAGTAAACAACTCCATGGAAAAAAAGAAAGGAGGAGGTAAAAAGGTAAATATTTCCTTTGTCCCGAAGGCACAGTCAAGAAAAGGCATCATCATTTTGCTCAGACACTGGTATAACCTCATGTTTCCCACAAAACATATTTCCCCGAGATCAGTTTGCACGTATCAGGTTTTGCCCATGAATACTCATGAGACACAAATCAGTCCCTTTAATCCATGATTAGCATGTCACCCCACGCTCTGTGGTTGCATCATGATTTGGTGTTACCGTTGAATGGATGCTGTGCTATTTAATTGTTTCTTGCTTAGTGATCTGTTCGCTCTGTTAATATTTAATTCTCTTTTCCCATCCCTCTTTCTACCCCCAAAAGGCCTGAAGAATAGGAAAACATCTTTCATTTTCTCAGGCTTCATGTGCTATTGTAAGAAAATACCTATTCATAATCTCGTGTAGGTGATAATGATGATATACAGTCATAATGCTGGAATTCTTAAGTGGTTGCCAATGCTGCTTTATAGCTGAGAAAAGAAAAAAAATTGACCTGATTTGAAGTGAAGCAGGTTAGTATGCAGGTTAGTGTGCTTTATTTACCTTTTCCAGTGGCTTGGATAATGAACAAATTGTCATCTTGGCATATCCTCTGCCAGATTCTGAGCCGAGAGCTGCACATGAGCCTGAGTGACAGCAAACCACATGCTGCCCAGTGCCTTGTGTGCTTTGCAAGGGTGAATTCATGAGGACAAATTAGATCTTTGATTTATCCTTTAAAAAAAAGAAAGGAAAACAGTAACATTAATTTAAACAAGCTCTAGCTGAATTGCATTTTTTGTAGTGATCAATATTCTGGGCATTGTAAGCAGCAGCTTTACATAATAAATAGCTGCATTATGTAATGCTAGTTAAATTTAGAAATGGTTATTTTATTACCTTTAGCACACATAAAATAGAGAGTGATAGAGCTGGAGCCCAGGAGCTGTCTGAGGATGCAGAGAACAGCTGGGCCTGGCTGTGCACAGCAAAAATAAACCCCATAAAGCTGCACAGCTCAGGCTGGGCGCTCTGGGTCAACGTCAAGCATTTCGGGGGGGTGGGGTGGCAGGGGCAGGCCCTGCTCTGAAACACGGCACACTCAGGAGCAAAACATCTCTGCACAATAAAGATGGAAGATTTATTGTGAAGGAATGAAATGTGCCACTTTTGTTCTCCCTGGTGTCCCCATAAAGCCTTTGTTTGACAGGCTCGTTTGGGCTCTGGGTAGCTACAGTCCCTTCCGTGAAGCTGCTGGCTGCTTTGAGACCAGCTCTGTGCAGACTATAGATCAATTATCTCCTTGCTAGGGATAAACAGTGTTTCCCTTTTTCCTCTTCAGTAGCATTTGCTATTATCCCAGAGCATAGGAGCCCTTTCTTTTCCTCCCCAGCCACACACACACACACACACACACACACACACACACACACACACACACAGATGGGTTACTGGAGGGAGGGAGCGAAAGAATTCAAGTTTGTTGTATTAATCTTTACAGCCTGATCCTTCTGCAGTCTGCTGCTGCTAGCTTAGAGTTCAGCATGCTGCCCATTCACAACAGGCTGGAGGGATGAAACCTTTTGTTATAATTATGAGACATCTCAATCCAATAAACGCCCTGAAATAAGAGCCTCTGGAAATGGGAGGTTTGGAAAATTACAGCTGAAGAAGGAAAGTCCCATTGTGAAATCTTTAGCTAAGCAGGAACACTCTTGTTTGGCTGTTTCATAATAGACAGGGAGCTCCAGTGTGGGAAACGAGGGGACTTTAATTAGTACATCAGAGTTTAGATGTTCCTTCTGCTCACGGAGGCTGGCACCCATTTATCAGGGGTGGGGGCACTCTCAGAGAGGGCTGGAGCTGGAGCCAAACTGCTGATGGAGTTAAGTGCTCTCTGCTCTGCTCTCTGCATTGTAATTGGAGGACTCTGAATTAAAAGTTAATCTAAAGCACCATTAAACTTAAGTAAAATTCAGATCTAGGTCATAGTTCTACAAGGAGAGACTATAAGTTCTTAATGGACTGAACCAAAATCCTGATTTTGAAGAGCATCTGGAGATGCTTTTAAAAAAAATATGGATTTTGCCCAATACCAGTAATATCTCTAATAATTACATGTACTCAATTTTTATCAACTATTTTTCACAGCTTTAGTATCAACAAGAATCCTGCCCAGCATCTGTTGTGCATGGAAGTTTCCAGACTACTGAGCAGCACGTATCCACTTCAGAGAAATCATTAGAAGTTACTTCACTGAGCTGGTGTGAGAGACAAAGAGTTAAAGCTAAATCCCATTTGGAAGTAAACTTTGCAAAAGCAGTGAATTTTCTCAAAGGCTGACTGCTCTTGATTTGCGAGGATGTTCCCAGTCCTGATTTCAATTAAAGAGAAATCCTCAGGCATTTCTGCAGTTTGGTGGTGTCCTTTATTCCACATGGTTATATATTGAGTAATAAACAAAACAAACAAAGACTGTATTCTGCAATGAACTGCATACGTCCTGTGCAATCTTGGGGAAATCAATAGGTCAAGGTCTGGCCTTGGATTGCCTCAGTATCAGTTGTCAATAATTCCCCGAGCTTCGGTGGAATTTACATCTGTGTAAGTGAAAAATGAATGGGGAGATGCAAAGCTGTCTGTATATTCCCCTAAAAAAAAGAGAGGAAAAAATAATACTGTAGACAACCTTCCTTTATACAGAAGCAGAAATAAATAGGTAGCTGGCATTGTAAAGTCTGATTTATTTGCTAGGCCTCCTGAAATCATGAGAGTACATTTTAAAGAGAGCATTCAGCCAAGCTTTGGGATCGCTTTCTTTACTTTCCATTGTTGCACCCCTAGCTCCTGGCTCTCGCTGAGGTCTGCAGTTCACAAGGACCAAGACCTTGGTTGTACAATGATGGTGAGTCTCATGTAACAGCACGACAACGAGCAGTGGGTCATTAAATAGTAGTGATGATGGTGATGATGGTAACAATAATAATAAAAAACTACTGTTAAAAATTTGGGGGTTTTGCAAGTACTGGATTACAGATGTCTTTCATCCTGCTCCTGGTAATATTTTAGTAAGTGTATATTTTCCACCACAGCAGGCGGCACCGATGAGTGCCGAGGCTGAGCTGGCGCTGGGAACATGACTTGGGGCTGTGTTTCCTCCCACTTGCCTCCTCCCATGAGCCCTGGGGCCAGTGGTTACACTTGGGCAGGTCCTGGTGGTGCTCAGTGGAGGTGCTGATCTCTTTGGCTGTGGATGCAGAGCAGCTTTCAAGGTTACACATCTGGGCTTTGCGTCTTGACACAGCAGAAAGGGTCACGTGGAGCTTGTGCTGGAAGTGGGTGATTTTTGTTCCATCTGTTAATTAAAGAAAGAGAAAAGAAAGGTGAGACAGGGGCCTTTGTCACCCTGTGAGGCCAAAGGGACAACACCCACCTGTGGTCCCCTGTGTTGGGAGGGGGAGGAGGTGGTAAAAGCACCTCAGCAACAATTGCGATTGCGTCCCCTGTGACAGAATGAACAAACAGCCTCAAGGCGCCAGGGCTGTGGCACTGGTCATCCTCCCACCCGAGGGCAAACAGGCAGACTTACACCTCTGGCTTTGCACTTCCCTGAAGTGAGAAAATACTCAGATTGGAGACACTTTAATGTCTCCCTCTACTCCTGCTGTAACAAAGTCTTGTTTTTAAATAGATCAGATTTTCGTTCCCATTTAAACCAGCATAAATCAGGAGTTAATCTGGGCAAAGTCACTTGACTCTACTGAAGCCTGTGGAAATGCACTTCCAGGAGATCACAATCAGGTCTTGTGCTCACAGAAAACACTGTCTGCCCTGGGAGAGCAAATCCATGCTTTGGAGACACAGATATCATAACCCAGCTTTTGACATGGGCTCATCCTTCAGGTCTCCCATGCTCTGGTACAGCCTGGCTGGAGCTTGCCCAGAGTGTGCATGAGGCTCCTTATGCCCTTTAATCCTCACCACGTGCTGCTTCCCAAGTCTTCATTTGTATGCACACCCTTAGTGATCGCTCACTCTGGCCATAAAACCTACAGGGTTTTAAATTGAACTGAAGTCCCAAATGCTTTAAAAGAATTTATGTTGCATAATTGTACGAGTTTGCCTGAAAACAAACAATGATGTATGGCTAAAATACTCTCTTGGGGAGATGACTCAGATCCTTCCTTGTGGCTTAGACCTTGCTCGGCTGCTGATGGTACAACTTGTAATCTCTGCTCTAGATGCAGGACAAGGGACGGCAAATAAAGAAGCAATGCATGGAGCAAGGGGCCTAAGATCAGAAATCATGAGTTATTCAGAGCTTTCGGACACACTCAATACTTTCATTTGTTCTAAATCAAGGCAGCACTGGAGACTTTGGAGAAGAAAACCAAGCCCCTGATGAGTTTTACACCACACCATCCCATCTGTGGGTGGGGGAGTGCAGCTGGTTTTGTGCCAGTTGGCAGAGCAGCCGTGTGCCCGGTGGCTCCCACCCATGGGGGCAGCACAGGACACGGAGTGGGGTACGTGGATCTGGGGTGGATGGGTGAGTTCCCCACCCCAGGCTGCCCTGCAGTGATGCAGCTTCACAAAATGCCGCGGATTCGAGTGGGCAGGTTTGGGTGTTTTGCAATCCAGACGGTTGCAGGCAGGTCCCTCGTGTCTGGGTGTCTCATTGCCAAGTGCTGAGCAGATGATCCTGGCACCTGGGCTGCTTTGTCTGTAACCTACAAATGTTCTCGCCAGCAAGTCAGGAGTTCATGTGGTTTTTGCTGTCACTGTTCTCACTTTAAACATCTTCCCATACTTTGTTTGCTGTAAACGTGCTGTATATCCCAAAGACACAATCTGACTGTTGGAAATTAAGTCAATTCTTCAAACAGGGCTCAAAAAGATTTATGAAAGCTTTACTTTGTGGATGTGACACTCAACCAGTGTATTAATGTCCTTCATTCATGATGGCCAGGCCCGAGAAGTCCTAAGCAGGTGTGGGAAAGATCAAATGTGTTTCTAAAGATCTACATTTGCTTGGTACATACATAAAACAGTTTGCAGAGGCGGCTCTGCAGGTATGGGGATTTTGCCATTTTTGTGCCCTTTGCAGATTTGGGGATTTCCGTTCTGAGTGCGCGCTGAACCCACGGCTGCTGGTGTTCGTGAGCTCGTGTTCTCAGGTTGGTGGTCTCAAGCAGATTGATCCCTTGCTTTCCATCATTGCCAGCTGGGCAGGGACATCTCAGGTTCTGAGAATGCAGGGCATTCTCTGGTGTAACTTAATGCACTTGCAGCTTCTCAGCCCTGCCAGCGCCCTCCACCCTTCCTTTCCTAAACCAAAAACATCAGCTATGGAGTTACCATTGTGGAGCAGACTCAGGGAGTGTGTCTGCTTTCCATTCCAAGCAAAGCATAGCACAGCAGTCCGGTACCATCAGCTTGCAATGAATGAATATTAAAAATCTGGGGAAAAAAAAAAAAAAAGAGGCAGAAAAAGTTGACTTCATGGTGAAGAATAAAATAAGAAACTTTTTTCTGCAGGCAGCGCCAGGCATCATCAGGGAACATATCAATTCATAACAGCTGTGGGCAGCTATTTCTGTCCCAGACTTCACTAGTTTAATGGGAGAGGCATGGTGAAAGTTAACAGATCTGTGTCCAGCAAGGTTAATTCTGAGGTTACCAGATTATGATGCAAAGAAAATCAGCTGGTGTTTTTCTGTCTCGCTATGAATAGCACAGTTGCATTATTGCTACCGGAAGGGTAGTCAGCTCTTCTCAGTCTGTGGTCTCCCACTGTGGAGGGAGGAACCTGTGAAAAATTGGTTTCCTTTCCAAACATACCCTTCTGCCTTTCTCATTCAGTGCCTACGTAACCAGAATGCTGAAGGGGTGGCTGCTAATATCACAACTGCTTGTGATCGTGTTTTGCAAGAGTCACTCTTTTCTGTAAGCCAAATGATAGCATTTTGTTCCCTTTAATTTTTTTGAGAGATCATAAAAACCAAAAGAGTTGTTAAAATGCTTGCAAACAACATTTCTGCAAAATTGCTTGTGATTTTCTCTTGCACCATGTCACACCTCTTGTTCCAAAATTATTTGCATGGCCCTTCCACCCTGTAGCATTAGTGGGAATGGCAGCAGGATGCCACCGTGCTTTTTCCAGTGGATTTCCAGTTTGAACACAGTCAGCAGCCTAAAAGAGGAGAAAAAAAACATGCAATGAAGAGATTCACAAACAGCTCACTGGGAAGGTGGTGGCAGAGAAGAATCTCTTGACTCCTATTTGCAGCTCTCTGTCTCGTCTGGGGAGGTTGTAGCCAGTTCGTGCTGCCCACTTCTGACGTACACCATGAAAATGGTTTCGTTTCCTGACTTTACACATGTAAATTACAGAGATCTATTGGAAATGGTGGCTCAGAAGTGAAATAAAAATCTTTCCAGCTCAGCTTTAGACAGATTGGTCTAGAATAGAGGTAACCAGGTGCCTTCATAATGTGCTTTGAGAAATTGGGTAAGGTGCCTGAAGAAGAGCTAAATACTATTGGTAAGTACTATTAACAGACCTGATAGCATAAGTTTGAAACTCTGCTGATGAAATACTTCCATCAAAATGCTTCCAAAATTATGTGTGCTCCCCAAAGGCTAACCAGGTTAAAAAAAACCCAAAACAGTGGCCTCACTTTGAGTCCTGTGTGTAGGTTTGGGCACCACAATGTAAGGAAGGTGTAAAGCTGTTACAGAGCATCCAAAGGAGGGACACAGGGGTGGTGAAGGGTCTGGAGGGGAAGCCACAAAAGCAGCTGGGGTTACTTGGTGTGTGTGCTGGAAAGTGCAGCCCCAGCAGCCCAGTTCTGCAGTCCCAGTTTGCTGTGGGGCTTCCCCAAGGATCTGCTTCATTGCTCAAGCACCAGAGAGAGAAGGAGCCCCAGCCTTGCATTCACAGGGCACGTCTGATCCCAACTGCCTTGTGGCTGCAACGAGGAATATGAAGACTAGGTCATGAACTTAAAATAATGCTCTTTGATTCTCTCAGGCTATATATAAACTGCCTGGAGGATTCATGTTGCAGCCGGCTCCAGCAGAATCTCGGTCGCCTAAGAGCTCAGGAAAGGGAATTTTGCTGTCCCTGGTTTTGGCAGTGGTGTGCAGCCAGACCAATGACCCAGAGCTGTTCAGGACCCTCGCTGCTCCCTGTGCCTGAAATGTCACCTGCAACAGCACTGTGGGCTGTCATCTGCACCTGGGGAAGAGGGAGGAGAGGAGACCCCTGATTCTCCTGCCTCCACATAACACAAGGCAGGGAGCAGGGAAGAGCGTTTCTAGAGCTTTCTTCCTCTGACCATGGAAATGCAGTCTCAGTGCTCCCGCTGTCACTGGTTAATCAGCATCTTCCCCCGAGCAGAACGAGGATCTGACTCACGACTCAGAGCCACATCCCCACGCCTGGCCTCCTCCAAGGGGAACGCTGCCCTCTCTGTGGGGATGGTAATTCCTAAACCATGAAAACAGCAGGGTTTTAGGGTTGCTGGCCTTAAAACAGACCTTCAAAAATAGTTTCTTCAGATGTTACCTTGAGCAGTTTCTATGTGTGTTCTTGCCAACAAGCTCTTGTTAGAATATTTGTGGAAAATAAACTCTGGTGAGCCATGAGCAGAGCCAAGCGGATTTAAGACAAGCAAATATTTGTGGGAAAGTTTGTGTCTGTTTGCACTGTCCACCCAACACTATTATTTAGCATTTTCCATGAGAACCTAACTTCGCTGAGGTACGTTTTGATCAGAGGAGAGATCAATTACCATGTATCCATTTCTGTGTTTTTCAGCTGTGAGGCACCAGTGGAAAGGTCAGCATTTCCTCCAAGAAGAATTTGGTTTTGGCTCAGAACTTTACTTGAAGAGTTAACATTTCTGAAGCCATGACCTCAAAACCACAAATAGAAAGAAAAATAACGTAAGATAGATGAGCACAAAGTTCTGGAAGCCCTAACGATTGAAAAACAAAATTTCAGCATGTTTTGTAACCATCCTCTGGAGTTAGGGAAAAAGGCCATTTTAATGAAACTGCACCCTAGAGCCCACAGAAATTTGCTTGGTAAATCACAAACACACAACTGACTGTGGGATGAAGGCTGGGTCTGTAGTCCTCCAGCTCTGAAAACATCTTCCCAAACATGGGAGCAGGAAAGCTTGTGTTGGCCACTAGCTAGGCCTGGCTGCTGGACTCCACCAGGACTTATTCCCCTGAGCAGCTCAGTAAGCCTTGAAGCCCAGCAGTATTTTTCTCATTGAAAATCAGCCGAAGGATAAGGAAATTTCTGCCAAATCAACACACTTGGTTTGTGAAAAGACATGCAAGTGCACAACTCTGACTTCATCTCTAGGTTAACACCCCTGCCCTGCCAGCCTCCCTTGTGGCACCACTGGTGCTGGGTTATAGTTAGACTCAATGATCTTAGAAGTCTTTTCCAGCTTCAATGAGTGAGTCCAATTGTCCCAGTGACCACAGTGTCAACAGGGATACAAAAACTCTGTGAAAATCAGTCTTGAAGAGAGCAGAATGTCACAGCCAGCGTTCTGCTTTCCACATGTGCAATACCCTCCTGAAGTGGAGTTGTTCATCCCCTCTCCTCCTGATTCTGTCTTTCCATCCATTGCTTTTCAGGCCATTTCCTCCATCTGTTGTCCTCCTGCTCATGAGGTTTCATTCTGAGCTGGCATCCCTTTGTCATTTCCCACAAATACACTGTGCAAAAGGATGTTATTTGTCTGTACCCAAATAAAAGGATGGAAGAAACCAAAATTAGATCAGTAATTCCACATGTATAAAATGCCACACAAACATTGCCAAACTTTCCCAGGTCAGAAAAGGGGGAAAAATCAAGCAGCTGTGAAAGTCAGGCTCGAATTTCACAAGCCTTCAGTAGAGATATCCAAGCATGGGAATCCCTAAACCTGCATGAAGAGCTTTGAGTTATTGATTTAGTTATCTCATGAAAAGGGCTTAGACCTCAGAGAAAGATGCTGCTTCTGTTTGCAGCTCCATAATGAAGAAAAAGGATAATTATTCCAAAAAAACATCTCTCATGACACATCCTGGCTCCTGTTTCTCTGCCTCTTAAAGGAAGGTGGTCAGAGTTGAATAAAGCAGATGGCAAAATAGGAGACAGTGCTGCAACACCAACCAAGATGGAGCGAGAATAGAGGGCATCATCTGTAATGACTTGACTTTAAGCCAGGTGTCCCCACATCCCACCCTGACTGGTAAGGGCGTCACTGCTGATGGTGATGCTTTACTGTAAAATCTACTTAATAGGTACATACTCGAACGATTTTGCTGTGGATTGGAATGTTATGCCTGGAAATGGGATCATGAAGTGATGTATCAGACTGGAAGGAGCAGAGTGTCATGGGGGTCTGCATTAGATCTAATGTCAGATAACACCTTTGTTAGTGGGGAGCAATTCTGCATGAATGATCTCAGCAGATGGTCCCAAATTCGAGGAGCAACGAGCAACACAACTACTTGGCAATTAGGGCTTTAAAAATTTGCTTAAGGAGAAAAAAGAAGTGAAAAACCTCATGTCCTTGCATGCAAGCACACAGTGCTTTGCACGAGCAGTGCTGTGCACGCTCTGCTCAGGGCTGATGGGGCTTGTGGTATCCAGTTGCACTCGGGTGAAAGCGAGGGGAGACACAGAAATAGCTCAGCAGCCCACACCCCACCCACGGGAAAGCACAAGGCACCCAGGAGCAGTTGCTTGCTGCCTCAGCGGCTGCTGGAGCAGCACTCTCTGCAGCTGCAGCCTGCCAGGGTGCTCCAGGGTGAAGCTGTGCCTGGGGACAAGGATCACGCTCTCCGTAGCGCCTAAACCTTCGTGCAGCAGAGGATTTGCTTTACCCCATGAAGCCATGTTGAGAGCTGGCCACTGTTGCCCACCCCGTAGCCATCCCTCAAGCAAGCTCAGTGTACAGGATATTATTCCCTGCTTCAGTTTGGCCAAATCAGCCTCAAGCAAGGCAATGTGAGATAAACCGTGCACTTTTTCCCAGGCCATGTGCTACCCTTTTTCTCCTGTGGTTTCTCATGGAGTTTCCATGCAGGAGAATTCTTGCCTGGACATTGTCACTCCAACCCCATGCCAAGTTTCTGGTGCTTTGGTTTTCTTCCCCATCACTCTGGACCCTCAGGGGATTTTCTGCAAGGCAAAAAGGTGATGCTGAGCAGCAACTATTTGAGTTTTTCCATCCTGCATATGAAACCTCAACAAAGGCTGAAATTTGTTTGCAAGCCGCCTCTTCTAACCCCCAAACTTGAGTCTCCAAAGGTGCCATCTCTCTGGCCTCAGCCCCTTGTTCAGAGATTTATTGAGGACAACCCTCCTTTAAGTTGCAGGTAAAGCTAGATGTGGTTAGGAAAGGGATGATGTCACATCCATCTTACACCCAAGACCAAATTCGGTGGCCCAGGAATGAACCAGGACTTGTGTGGAAGCAAATCCTATGTCCTCAGCAGTTGCTCAGTGGTGGTTTCGGTTTTGTGGTTTCTCTCCAGTGATCCTCAGTGTCTCCAAGGATGATATCCCAGGGCTGTCGTTCCCCCAGTGCCATGTTCCCACCATTGTCCTCTTCTCCATGCCATGGTCCGTGCTTGCCAAGAGGAGAAGGCATTGGATTACCCCAGCTCTGTTACTCCTGTGTAAGCACTATGGATATTTTTGACTGTCCTTTTCAATTCCAGCTGAAGTCGGTGCCACAGGCAGCTCTCTTAGTAGATTGCTTTTGTGATTTATGTGGGTCCAGAAGAGTCCAAGGATCATTTATCTTCAAACCAGGAGAGAGATGAAAGAGTCATGGTAGTAAAATTTCCTGCAGAGCTAGATCTGAGCATCAAAGAGGGGAAAATGTCATTGTTTTACTGAGACATGACGACGTGAGGCAGGTTTTAATGCTAGGGGATTTTTTTAACTGCATAATTTGCCTTAAAACAGAAGAGAAGTTTTGGGAAATGAATGGAGAGCAAACGAGCTGGGAAGTGCTCTCTGGTGAGGGGCAGAAAAAACCACGAGGGAGCAGAGCCTGAGAGGCATGTGCTGCTTCTGGGGTGTGGAGGTGGCACTGGGCATAATCAGGGTGTCACTGCTGGGTGTCACGCTGGGAGAGGGCAGATGATGTCCTGTGCAGCCACAATGCCCTGTGTGACCCCAGGACAGGTCCCACAGTGCCGGCACAAGACCACAAACTCGCACGGCGCAGGGCTCTGCCCCAAACCGTGATGGACATGCTTTGGGGCTGGGGTCTGCCCAGCAGCATGGACAGGCATGTGTTATGTGTTGCCCAGAGAAGCTGTGCCTGCCCCATCCCTGGAAGTGTTCAAGGCCAGGTTGGATGGAGCAACCCATGGCAGGGTGGTTGGGTTGCTTCCAACCCAAACCATTCTATGACTCTGTGAGAAATAAAGTTTCTGATGTCAGTAAGTCCAGCTGCAAATATGGGAAACACCGCTCAGCCACACTCCTCCTCCTGTGCTGCCAGTTCAGCACAATGAGAGTGTGTCTCTGACCAGCTGCTGGGCCTGGGGTTTGCTGGAGCATCAGCCAACCACAGCAGCAGGTCCCATGGGGTAGGGGGACATCTCCTGCCCTCACCCTGCCTCGGGGCTTGTATCAAAAGCACAAATCTTGGGAAATCTGATCACATCAGAGGGCTGGAAACAAACTGAAAGGAGGAGAGGGCTGGGAAAGGGTCTGTTTACATTTGCAGCAGATGCTATCTAGAGGAGGAAAATAGTTTTATTTCCCCTGTGGGCTGCCCGTTGATTTTCTTGCGGCAGGCACTAATGGAAAATAATAAAACCCATTTTAGTCAGGTTGTATCTAGAACACTTACAGGTCAAGCCAGTACTCAAAACAGACCGTTATGGAACATAGCACATTAGTTTGTCACCAGCATCTACAGTGGCCAGGGGATTTTTACCATTTGAAATTGAATTTTATAGGTCAAGGCCTTTCGTGGGCCTTGAAAAACAGTGAGTCTTGTTAAAGTTAGCATGAATGTGGAGGCAGTTACTGGGCCTGGAGATACACAATCCCTGTGGCTTTTAGCAGTTAGAAAAACCAAAGGAGATCCATGGTAGGAGCTGTGATGCAGCGATAAACCCCAGAATATGCTCATTAATTGTTATATACTCAAATATTTCAGTATCATCTTCCAGCTACTAAATCAAACCCACAAAATGCACAGGAGGCGTCTTTCATTGAAAATTATGTCCTCTCGGCTTGTAATTTAAAATTCACTGATGACTGGAAAGGAAGCTTGGTCACAGAAGCCTGAGTTTCTTAGAAATGAGTCAGAAGTTGATCATTTGTTTCGGAGTTCAAGATTCAGATAACCTCAGGCATCTTCTATGTGGTTTTATACTTCATGGAATAAATAAAGCAGGGACGTGATGTGGTGCCTGAGCTGCCACACACACACACACAGACATGCACACACACTGATGCCTCTGTTTCCTTTTCTGTTGTGTCCCATTGCACAGCCCTGTCCCCATGGGCTGTGTGAGGGTGCCCATCACTTACACAAATTGCCCAAATTGCAGAGAGCTGGTGGTACTGATAGCCATCAGCGATGCCATTATGGTGATGCCAAATCCTCATGCTTGCTGACTCTGGCTTCAGGTGTCCCAGGTGCTCACTGGGGCCACTGGGGTGGTCTCCAAAGGAAGGGAAGCCTTGTTTCTGGACTTGTTTACATGACGCTGCCTTTTCTGACTTTTCAGTTCCCGCTGACTCACATTCCGTGTCAGTTCTGATCATGATTAACAACAGCAACACACTCGGGCTCAGGCTGCCAGTCCCTCTCTGAGATGAGTAGACTCTCACCCAAGCCACTGGGGAGGTGAGGCCATTTCCTTGCCCAGACAGGCATGGTGGGGCATTCTCCGTTCATCTCAAACACGGAGGAGCAAAGTGTCATTATCCCCATCCTCTAGTGAAGGCGTTTAAAGCGAGGTTTCGGCACCATGTGCAGGAGCTCTCTACATGCCTCGGGCGTCAGAGCTGCATGCTGTTAGTCCTAATCTGATCCATGCTTTGCTCTGCTCCTACTCCCTGTTGCATTTCCTCCATTGCTTTCCTTAGGAGCATCTTCCAGGAGGAGTGGGCACAGCCACGGCCCTGTGCCGAGGGGCGTCACTGGATTGATCCTGCCCAGCGCCTTTCTTGCCGAGTGCTCCTGTGCTCATCACACACAAACACCACTGTGCTCTGCTCTCTTTCCTTTGTCTATTTTTAACCCAACCCTAAGTGTGCATCTCAGGAGTGAAGTATGTTGTGTTGCTAGTGACTGATGGTAGGTGGAAAATCCATACGGCCACTCTGTTTCCCAGTGATATCCACTAAAGTCTGGAATCACTATCATTTCGGCAGATTTTTCCTGTGATTCAGCTTTGATAAAACCCCCTCTCTGAGGAATGAATAGCATGGTGTGGCTGTGCTAAGTATCGATCAACATTTTTGTCTTTATGTGGAAAGCTGTGCAGGCTACTGGACAGGAACCTGAGAACAACAAATATTAAAGCTACTGATGTTTAGATAGCAACAGAGATCTCTGGTTCCTCACACTCGTAATGAAAATGCCTCCTCTGTGCTGTGTGAGGTACCTGGATGGGCACTAAGTGCCTCTGCAGAGAGGGTGGCAGCGTGAGCCCCTCATGCAGGTGGAAACAGAAGGGATGGAGGAAGAGTTCCCAAGGCAGAGCGACATCAGTGCTAGAAATAGCACTTCTGTCTCCGAATTGCCATTGCACAATTCTGCACAGTACCTGAAAGCCCCATCTCTTTCCTTTTTCCCAATGCTTCTATTATCCTAAAGCTTCTAAAACCTTCCTTGTCCGTGGAGAGGAAAGATTACCCAGTAAAATTCAAGGATATAAAACTTGGGGGAAGGTAAAGAAGAGATCAGTTTAAAGAGTGTATGAAATAAGAAATAATGAAGTTCAGGACTGTAGGCTGCATTTGCTGACTCTGGCGAACGCACACTCGTTTCAGGGCTCTGTGGTTTCCTGCGGGTCTGCCGAGCTCTCTGCAGCACTGCCCGACCACACTACCTGCCAGCAGCACTTTGATCAGCCCATTTTCACATGATAAAAAAATTGCACTGCCTGTCCAGACCTGGTCCCCAGCTGATGGTGGTTTTCACATCGAATCAAGCCCTGAGATCCCCTTTTTGGCTGAGCTCACTGTCGTGTCCAGCTGATCCACCCTGGAGAGGCAGCGAGCAGAGTGCAGGAGCTGCTGTCAGTACAGAGGGCTTGGAGAAAGAACCCAAACAAGATCCATTTGGCTGTTTCCTCGTGGTGGTGCCCACGTTGGAGCCATGGATAACTGCAGAAGGAAAAAGGCCTCTGGGAGATGCAAAGGGTTTCTGTACAGTGGCAGGGAAAGATTACCCAACACAGGGAGGGGAGTGAGTTTAATCAGAATGAGTGAGTCTCCCTGCTGTAAAATGCAGTGACTGCAGACCCACAGCTCACAGCAGCTGCCGATGGAAACCACCCTGGGTGCACGTTGGGTACAACCCTCCACCCAGTTGGCAATTTCACCTGTGTTGCAAGTGCCAGTGCAGGCATTTGACTCCCCCATGGAAGACAAACCTATGCAAGAACTTCAGGATCAGACACGCTGACTTTTCCCCTGCTGCTGTAAGCCTGTTGCACAACAACAAGCCTCCAGTGCAGGGCAGGGGTGGCCACTTCCTGAGTAGCACATGGCCCCCCTAGGATGGGCTGCTCCACTCAGGATATGCTCTCACACACTGCTCAGGTCACACTCACATTCCCAGCTCAGGTGTTTCACATCCATGTGATTCCCTGGACTTTTTTTTTTTTGAAGACTCTTCTACTACTGGTTCAACAAAGGTCTGTGCAACATAATGAGAGAACTTTTCTAACGACTCATAGATTTTTAAATTAAATGTAAAGTGTTTATTGCAGAGATGCACAGTCATACATTATGCATCACAGTTTTAATACAATAACATAATTCTGATAGAAATAATCCATGTGAGCTGCAGTCAATTTTAGCTACTACTTTTTGCGTGCTTGACAATCTGGCCATTCGGCTGTGGAAAAGTGCTTTTACTTGATTACTTACACTGTTGCTAATCACTGTGGCTTTTGGCACTGCCAGGGTGTTATTTCACTGCCTGAAATTGCCAACAGTATCTGTGGAGGGACCGGGTGTAGCTGTGCTGCTCTGCCAAACCCCTGTGGCTTCACCCGACACCAAGGAATGCGCAGACTCCAGCACAACACTTGGATAGTCTTTTCATCGGGGTGGGCTCTCATGGGCTGCCACCAACCACCCTGTGGAGCCAGCATCGTCTTTTCTCTGGCTCCTGGGTCCCCACTTGCCACAGCCCACGGCTGTGGCCCCTTTTGGATACGTAGCAATCACCAATTTGCTGATGTACCCCCAAATCCTGTGCCCCCTTTGCTGGATGGGCTTCAGAACTTGCCCATGTCCTGGAGCTTTTGCTTTATCTCCAAAAGGAGTGTGCCAGGGCAGTGATGGGGCAGTGGAGGCATATGCTGTGCAGGACTGAAAGAGACAGCACTGTTCTTTATTTCCTATGATAAGAAAAAATCCTAAAGGGGAGAGCTGCTGAAATCATAAACTCGCAGTAGGGATGTGAAGAGTTGGAGGCTTACACTCCCCAGGACTACGTTTGGGTGGGTATTATACTACTATCTTTCTTCCTGAGTTTCATCAGCCTCAGGAAGAGAGAAACCAGAGAAAGATGCCTAAAATAACTGTGAGCCTGAAGGCTGAGCTAACCCTGTGTGTGCAGCATTTCCCTGGCAGAGCAGGGTCCCCTCCCTGGGCAGGACTGACACCGCTCAGTCACCCTCCTCGCAGCAGTGCTTGCTCCCCACGGCATGGGGAAGCTCTGGAAGCCTGGATCAGGCTGACCCAAAGGCTTGTTGCTGTCCCCAGGACAGGTCCCCATGGTGCCCCAGTGCCTCCCTGCTGTTGGAATCCCTCCAGGCCGAGGTGAGACAGGAAGGTTCCTGCCCACATTTGGCCACCGCTGACTTTAGCATAAGGATATATAAATCAGAGTGAGGGCTGGCGCTCACAGCCACCAGCTCTGGGCTGATTTATTTTGCGTGGGAGCAGCAGTAGCAGTTTACGCCCCTAGCGCAGATTACAAGATAAATCTGGCTTTCAACGAGACCCACTGGTGACTGACACTGACAGAGCTTCTAAATCACCGCAGCTGCCGGGATATAGCCGTGGGCCAGGTTTGGCCCTGCAGGTCAGGTCTCTTTTTGGCTGGTGTAAATCAGCAGGGCTTGGATTGAGATGTGGTGTCAGGTTCCTGTGCTGGGCTCATTTTTATTTAAGTGTCTATATGGTAATTCCAGCTCAGAGGGACACCTGAGGGCTGCAAGGCTTCTCTGCTAGAACTGCCAGCTTTTGCCATGCTTGGATCTACCTTCTGCAGTGAAAGCTTAAAGGAACAATTGAAATTCTCCTTGTGGGTGCCATGCAGATGCTCCTTTTAAGACCCACTTCACACTGCTGAGGTCCATCCATATGAAATGAGTATCCTCTTCAGCACTAACTTCAATTACTAATATGCTCCAAAAACTTTTGCACTGCCTTTGACATTACAGACAGATTGTCAGCCGGTAGAAGCTGTCTTGGGCTCCCTGAAATAGCCAGTGCTGTTTGCTCCTGGAGATTTGCAAAAAACAAATGAATGCAGCACCTGGAAGTATAATTTAGTGGTGTTACTAGGTTAATTATGGTTGGATTTGATGGTCTTTTCCAGCCCTAACGATTCTGTGATTCTGTGATAATCTGGTCTGGCCTGGATAAACTCTCTAGCATTAAGGTAGTGAGAGCCTCCAGAGAGGAGGTGGCAGTCCTCACTGTGCTCCAGCAGGCACTGATCTCTTCTGACACACATCCTGCTGCCACCAGTGGCTGTGCCATCACTGCCAGATGTGTATTGCCACCAGAGCTGGGCAATCTTACATTGGTGGGACTGATCTTACCTTCCCATGAGCGTGTGCCCAGAGCAGGATCAGATCTGCACAATGGGCAGGGACACTCCCCTGCTCCATCGGTGGAGATGATCCTTGTCCAGGCGGTGCTGTTTGACACTGTGGGAGCACAAACACATGTGCATCCTGTATCAGCATCATACCCAGACCATAAGGTCATTTCCAGACAGATTTTATCTGGACAAATTACACCATAAATGGAATAACCTCACCAAAATACAGTATGTCATAAAAACAACCGCTTTTTGAAATTAATTCTGTTTTGCTTTTCGTAGGTTTTTGCTAAGAAGCTTGGTCCAGGATACACCAAAATGCCTGGCAACAGTCCACAGTCTGGGCCAGGGGAGGAAAAAGTGAAAAACCAGCTTGATTCAGTGTGAGTTATCCAGGGAAAGCTCTGTGTCCCTCAGTATGCTCTCGCTTCCCAGCCTGCCACCAGCCTGGCACAATGCATGGTGTGGACATAATTGTGAGTGCACTTGGTCAGTGGAGCCACCACCAGTAAAATGGGTCCATGGAATTTTGAAGATTATTATGTTTTCTATAAAAATCCAACAGTTCAGAGATGATCAGGGATAAAAGTGCTCCAGTACCTCCATGATGGACATGGAAGCACTGAAATGTGATGGATGTAGATATGGACGTGAAACCCAAGGCAAGCAGAAAGCAAGGGAAGTATTTTTCATGGCTTCTTTAGGTCTCCATGAAACTAAAACTAAATCACAAAAGTGCTGTTGCTCCTTCTTGGCAATACTCAGAGGGACTGGAAATACTGAAGTGCTTTTACAAGTGGAAGGAAATATCCTGTGGGTTTTGGGGTGCATGTAGTTATTTATTCATTTAGCCATCATTCTGAGGAATTCACTTTGCTGTACTTTAGATAAGCATCCATTTAAAGCAGAGTTTTCTATGGTTGTGAATTATCTCTGTGGCTTTCATTACCATCCTGATTAGACCCCTGAGGGCAGAGCATCAGCTGCTGCAAGAGGACATTGCCACTGATGGGTGTTAAGGCAATTAGTGCTAGTTGCAAATTTATCTCTCCAAGTAACTTAGTAGCTAGATGGCACTGAAGGTATTTTGTGGCATCTAGTGTCTCAGGTATGGCAAAGAGATGACTAATTTGCTTGTGAGTGGTAAATAATTGCAGAAATTAGTATTATTCATTTTTATTGCTGTTGGACCAAAGTCTGGCTGCTACTATCACTGTCTCACATGGGTGTTGTGAGTACAGTAATGTCTCAATGTGATAAGCAATTAAGACCCTTCGCGATCCAGCCTGTCACATCCTGGCTCCGTAGGCACCCAGGGGGAGAGCTGGTGCTAACACGTGTTAGTCACCTGTTGCAGATGGTCTGCCAACCTCTAGAGACTGCTCATAGACGTGAGGTAAGGCAGGCACAAGATGTGGAACAATTTAAGAGAAGAGTACAAGAATATTGAAAAAGGCTGGGGCAGAAGAAATTGCCGTTTCTGGGGCTGTTTGTAATTTGTGACTGACTTGGCACACAGCGTTCATTCCTCACCGCAGAGGGGAGTTGCCAAAACTGGGAGCAGCTCTGGTTTTGAAAGTCTCATGATTTCATCTCATTGGCTGCTGGTACGAAGCCATGGTGCTCCGGGACCCTTATTTATTTTATGATTCAGGCAGAAAGTTCTCAGTCAGAATCACAAAATCATTATAGCTCAAACAACGTGTTCAGCGATTCAAGACTCTTCCTCACCCACGTTCACCCTCCTTGTGCTGCTCCACTGACTCCACCACTGTTCTCCACAGAGTTTCTCCAGCTTCAGAATTACCTTTTGGCACCGCTCCTGGTGAATGAAAATAGGAAGCTGGATTGCTTCACTAATAATCTTATTTCCAGTTTGTTTCAATTATGCTTCTTTTCCAGTGGGTGTTAAGCAGTTGTTCTGGTCTCACTGGTTCAAGGCATGTAAAATATGTCCAGAAGGTTGTGTATAAGAGGCTCTGCAGGGAAATAGAGGAGCTGCTGCCCTGCTTTCTGAGGGCACAGCTCTGTGCCAATTATCGTAGCACTCATTTGGGAAGGAGAACATGCCCCAACAGCAGTGGCCCTGGAAGCGGAGGGACCCTGCAGCAGCACACCCCACTGCTCACACAGGGATCAGGCTCTAGGGCAGGTGGCTCGGGGGCTGCTGAGGGACACCAGAACAGCCCTTGTCATGTCTGGTGTCCCTTGCAAGCACAGCCCATGGCAAAACCCTGCCCATAGGGAGTATTTACAAATGTGGCTTACCTCTAGGCTGGTTAAGAGCAGACCAAGATTTTGGGGTGTTTTTTAATCCCCACCTTCATCGGCCCCCACCTGAGAGCCTGTTCCCCCTCAGACCTGTGCTCAGAGACCACAGTGGCATGAGGGGACAGGGATGGCTTTTCCTGATGTCCCACTGATTTGGAGAATATTTCAGAACTACCTCAGTGGACCCAGCTGCTTGACAGGAGATATTTCTGACCTACTTGACTGTGCAGAGTAGTAGGAAGAAAGAAGAGGGTTACGTTGCTGCATAAAAGGAGCTGTGCATCTGATTGACCTAATTTTGGTCTTTCTTGCACTCTTTTAACTCCACTGGCTTCAGCAAAGGAGTGCTGATTTACACCAGAAGAAGCTGACCCAATTTCCATGGCCTGCACTTGCTGTGCATTGGGGCCACGGTGACATTGCTGTCATCCACTGCCCCATTTTCCCTTGGTTCAAGTTTCTGCAGGAGCACAGGACCACAGAAGCACGACGGGTCTAAATATGGACACAGCCAGGCTGGGATGTGGGGCAGCAGGAGCCAGGCAGTCCCGGCTTTAAACTGCCTTTTTCTATGTCCTTAGAAATTCTCAGAGCCGAATCACAGTGAGAAGCCCCTCCGTGGGACACCAGGGCTGCAAGACATCACAAAGGTGAGCTTGGCCAGGTGGGTGGGGGATGCTGCAGCTTCATCCCCTCCCAGCACCCTGGACCACCCCCCAGCTGCTGGTGCTGTGCCAGGATGCTGTATCTCTGTGAGGGTGAAGAACCCAGAGCCAGGAACATCCCCTCCCTCCTCCTCCTCCACTTCAGCTGTGAAACCCTGTGAGAGCTGCATCAGAGGAGCCTCGGTGCTGAAGTTTGTTAATTAATATGCTACAGTTAACTGTGTCAAAAGCTTCCCTCAGATCAGGTGGAGCAGCTCCTCACGTTTCTCTTTGATGGGAGGCAGGGAGGTGTTGGCGGCAGGGTGAACGTGGTGGGGCAGGCACCGCTCCTGGCAGCGCTGGGCATGAACTGCCCTTGCTGTAATTGCACATGAACCACGGGGATGAAACACCACTGCTCTGTGCTGCTAATACCATCAGGTGTCCTCTGATAACTGGGAAAAAGGGGTCCTGCTAGGGCAGCGCTCACTCTTTGGGACCATTTCTTATTATTTCTGGGGGATAACAGCATGAGGTGCCTGGTGGGCATTGGTGGGCAGCAGCAAAAGCAAGAATGTCTCCTTGCCTTTGCTTTTATCTAAAAATTGCCTAGGCAGGCTCATTAATTCAGGTTGGGTTTATTGGCTGGATTTGAAATCAAAAACCCGCGAAAAATATTGGAAAGAGATAATCATGCTTTATTTCTGAATGCTAATAGTTTGAAACAATCAGAGGTAATTGCCGTAAAGCAGAAAGGGAGAAAAAAAAACCTTGAAAGAAGGCGTTCCAAGTAACCAGGCAAAATAAATGAAAAACACTAAAAGCCATTAGTTTTTCCTTGCTCTCTGTCAGCCCTGGCTCTCCTCCTTCCAGCATCCTGAGCCTTTCAGTCAGCTCAGCAAAAAGAAATTTTTCACCCAATTTCAGCGTTAAACCCCTTGTGCCAGTTTGACCTTGGCTGGGATGACCACAAAAGGACACAGGATCTGCTGTTTCATGATAAAGTGGAGGTTCAGTTGCCTCAGGGTCATCGAGGGCTGACCAAGTCAGGTCATGGGGTTGAGGTTTCTGGCTTGGGCCTCCTCATCTTACAGCTCCTGGTGCTGGACTCAGTTTACAAACTGGGTGAGCTGCATTGCCCACATTTTCCTAGGTCAGCCTGACCTCCAGCAGGAGATGTGGCCACGCTCTTACTAACTTGGGGAAGAAACTGAGAGCAGCGTTTGGAGCCAGGCCAGTGGTGTCTGGCTTCACAACATTCCTCTGTGTGTCCATGCATCGTGATCAGACCATCCTTCTGCTCCCAGGACACACATGCCCAGTTTGAGGAGTCTGAGTGTTGGAGGAGAAATCTGTTCCTTCTTCTTCAACCCCAGCCTGAAACCATCCCCGTTTGCGTGTTGCAAAATGCAAAGCTGTTTTTTCCCGAAAGAAAAAGGTAAAACTCAGTCCAGGAAAGAGAAAAGCCTCTGCTTCCTGAGCCCCTACACCTTGAGAAGGGAGACCAAGCTGGCTCGGAGGGCAGAGGAGCAGATGGTCCAGGGCTGCAATTCCAGCTTGCAAGGCATCCTGTGTTTAGGTTAGATATTAGGAAAAGGCTTTTCACACGGAGGGTGGTTGAGCAGTGGGACAGGCTCCCCAGGGAAGCAGTCACACCTTCAATTCTGCCAGAGCTCAAAAAGCATTCAGGGACATGGTGTGATTCCTAGGGCTGTCCTGTGCAGTGCCAGGAGCTGGACCCAATGATCCTTGTGGATCCCTTCCATCTCAGGTTATTCTATGATTCTATGGTTTTCTGGCCACTTCTGCTTCTCCCAGTTGACAATGGCAGAGCTCTAAGTGCTTTATCTGATATTACCATGCAATGGGGGACATCAAAACTGTTGCTCTGATTTTCTGATATTCGTGGAGATTCGCGGAAGCTCGCAGGGAAGTCAGGCAGGCAGCACCAAGATGGCGAAAAGAGGAACTTTATTTGCAAGAACTTCTTTATATATTCATTAATGATCTAATAATTATTGGTCGACAGTTTTTCCACCCCCTATAACGATTGGTTACAATGCTAGAGCGTCCAGTACCAAAACAAAGAGATTAGAAAACACAAGAATGCAATTTATCTCTATTCTCCATGAGAAAGAAGAGAAAGATTTTAAAACAGTGCAACTACACAAAACACTGAAGGGTCCCTGAGTAGTGCCAAAAACCCCACTCGCGCCGATCCTCCAAGGGAGCAGCAATAGAATTAAGATCTAGCAGCAGCCCTGGATCATTGGGTTTCTGCGCAGACCCTGCCATTGGGAGTGAAAATAAACAAAGGGAATTTCTACCTTCCACACCTCTCCCAAATAAAACAGCCGGCTGGGCTGGGCGTACGCTGGGATCGGATCATGGGAGTTTATTACTGCTGGCAGCAGCCTCGGCAGCCCTGGAGTCTGCAAACGCCTTTAAATATCTGCTTAGGTTTTTTTGAAGCAGCTATGCATCTTTTTGGGGTTGGGTGGATTTTATGGCTATAACCAGACACCTCCATTACTCATTTCTACTCTTTCTACCTAAAATGTCTGACAAGTTCAGCTGCTAAAGGCAATCTGTAAAAACAAGGGCCTGAACTGTCAGATCGCCCAAGCACGGCCTCGTCTCTTGCCTCAGCGCTAATGAGAGACAAAGTTGTGCTGCCAGACGCCGACTGGTCAGAGAAGGGAGGCAAAGGAGAGCTGAAGTGATAAACTCCTCAATTTAAAATGACTTCTTCTGTGTTAACACCACTCCAGCTCTGGCAGCCTTTGCAGTGTTAAAAGAGAAAGTAAGAGGGGGGGAAAAATAATAAAATCCTTCATCCTGCCTGATTCTCAGATGTCTGGTCCATACCATTTATTTTTAATACTAATGTGACATGGTTTAATACTCTGTCAATTAAATTCAGTTGTTGGGGTGATGTAGAAGGGAGCCTGAACTGAATCCACAGGTGAAAAATGATCCACCCCTCCCAGTGGTTCTCCCAGACTTTGCCCCACAGTGATGGACAGGGACCAGCAGGGCACCATGTTGGGAAGGCTGGGGGAAGCACAGGATATGACCCTTGCTGATCCAACATTGCTTTTATTTACTTCCCCCATGTGCAGGAAAAGCACCACTGGTGGAGTGGCCCCAGTGCTGTGTTGACCTCCCAGCTCTCATGTCATGAGGTGGGAGAAGTGGGCATGAAAATTTGCCATGTATAATCGAGAGGATGTGTTTGAGTTGACCTGGAAATGGTTGTCCTCTCCCATGTGCAGCTCCTCAGGGAATTTCACAGGAATTCCTCAGGAAATCAGGAGATGGAATCAATAGTAGGGTGGAAAAAATTGGTTTTAGTATTACTGTGAAAAACCAGAATCTGGCTCCCCACAGCACAGATGATGGGTGTTTTGGGAGGCTCTACCTAACCACAGGGGGTTTATTCCAAAGAAGCCCATGGAGAGGTCAAAATTCTGTCACCATGGGGCATTTCCAAGCCCCTCCATGTCCCAGCAGCACAGCAGGGCTGAGGCTGCCCAGGACCTTGTGCTGGACACATCGAACATGTTCTGGAAGGGCTGGGTCTGTATCTCCACTGATTCAGAAAAAAATGGTCTCCAGGGCAGCCAGGCAGGTTTCATAAGCACTAAATCAACATACAGGAGGCTCCTGCACGACTGGGGAAAAATATATCCATTGCACAAGTAATCTCACTAATAGACTTAAAAAATTCAAATGTTTTGCACAAAAAAATGACAGATGATCTCCAAATAAATAACCTCTCAGCACAAACACAGCAAGAAAAATTCATTAAGTGCCTTTTAAAAGCATTGGATTTGACTTCGAAGATCTTTTTCAGATGTTCCTCTCAAGCAAACCTAAACATCAAATAATAATTGTGTAAAGGCAAGTGCTATAATAATAATAATATTGCTGAAAATGCATTATGCATCTTTTCCTTTGATAAAGGTCTTTGTGCTTTTATGAAATGTTCATTATCAGTGCTTTTGTCCTGTATCTGAAGAAGAGACGTCGGTGCTTTAGAGTCTGAGCTCTTCAGCGTGTACAGCAGAGAACAGAGCCAACAGGGCATTATTTCTGATAGACTGAGGCTATAAAATGATCCTTCATGTTCCCAGAAAAAGTATTTCTGTTATTTATTTGAAATTAAAACCAACTTGGAAAAAAAAATCCTTTTTTATAATGGATTCAGCTAATGTTCTGTTTTCTTATAGTTTATACTAATAATGATTGCTCTAATCTTTTGCTGTATTTCAACAGCTTCAGCAGGTTTATGGCGTAAGATTGTTATTATTTACCTCAGTGACTGATTTTATGGAATAACTGCAGGTTTTCGTGGAGGTACATCAAGTGCTGAAGTGAAGGGAAGTAAAATATAACAGCAGTTTTCACTGCTAATGGAAGAAGCAAAAAAACAGAGGGCAAAAAGGACATAATATATATTTAAAATGTTAATATACAAGCGTTAATATACAATAAACTGTATTTAGACTGATTGGACTGGTGCTTTTTTATGATATTTATAATGGCTATGGAAAAAACAAGGAGGAAGTCACATCAGGGAGTGATCCAGCACTGGTGTCCCAAGACAGGACCCTTGTCTCCCCTCTCTGCTTCCTCATATTGTGATTTGAGGATACTCTGCAGTCTCTAGCTCTTACACCACTGTTTACAAATGTGCCTCCTAACCGGGACTGGCCGAAACTTCCTCGGAGACTGGGAAATAGTGCAGCATTTTTTATCCTATGGAATGGGATGGAAAAACCCAATCAACCCTTACAGAGGCATTGCAGTCCATGGGGCTGGCAGGTACCGACCCCTGCTCTGAGAACTGCGGTGCTGGAGCTCCAGGAGCAGTCAGGGATCACATCCAAAGTCCCATGAAGTCAAGGGGCTCCTCTTCGCTTCAAAGCCAGGAAATACATTCTTAAAAGCTGAAACCAGTTTTGTAAACACTCAGGCCTAAGTCTGGAAACCTCTAAGAATGTTTTTTTTTTTTTTTTTTTTATTCTTATATGATGATTGGAAACATGTGTGCCCTGCTCCCACTGTGTTTTGGAAGCATCTGCCCTAAGATGAACAAGCCCTGCTGCTCTCTGGGCTGGAAACTCCCCAAATCTCCACAAACGTGCAAAAGTGAAACCTAAGAGCCAACAGAGTCAATATTGAGGGTTTCAGGAGGCGCAGTCTGTGGTTTAAGGCTTTAAAAATAACAATTGCCCAGGCTTTCAGATACCAAAGGATTTGGCAATGGGATTACCATGGCAATCAATGTCACAGGAAAAGCAATCACAGAACGTGGTCTCTTCTTCCCCTGTTTGAAGATTTTCTGTGGTCAAAACATGATAGCTTTATTTACCTTCTGGCACAGAAGGATTCCATTTTTCTTGCAACAAAGAAGGGTCTGCAATGATTTCTCAGATAATTTCAGCCACGACAGGCCTGATACATCACATAACTCTTGTCCTTCCTGAAGAGCAGCAGGGATGAGCACTGCAGAACCCAGGCAAGAAATAAACACCTTGGAGCTTCTAAACGCCATTGAGATTTTAAATTTGAAGCATCAAATATTGGGAAAATGTGGAATAAGCCAGGCAATTTTCCTCCCAAACAATGGCCCTCATTTTTCAGTCAATTTGAAAGCCGGCTGAAAATATTCAAAATGTCATTTCTGAGAAAAAAAATTCAGTGCTCCCTGGCTCCTCCCAGAAATATTTGCTTAGGTGCACCAGAATGCAGAAGTATAAATGGAAATCAAAGACACAAAGAATTCATTGAAAAAACAAGCTGTGTACTTACCCAACACAGTTGCAGTCGTTTCCTGTGTTATCCTTGCAAAATTAAGAAATGCTCAGAGCTAACCCTTTCAGGGATTACTACAGACACCACAAAGGAAATTTAACAGTAACTTGGAGGGATTGTTTGGTTTATGATGTTATTCCTTAGACATTAAAAAAAAAGAAATAAAGGATTGTTTTTCTTTTACAGAGGCACTAGGACAAAGATGGGATGCAAATAATTCTGTATTCAGATGACTGTCATCGCTTCTCCTTGCACAGCTGTAAGATTTGTGCCTTTGGCACCCATTGCTCCTGATAACCACACATTTCTGATGCTGTTTTTCAGCATTGAGCTTACCATCTTCAAAATTAGTCATTGCAGAAAAATCTGTGTAGTGGCGGGGATGATAAAATAAAATAATCATGAGAGGGGATGAAAAACCTAACAGCCTGAATTCAGGTCAAGAGCAGCACTGATTATTTTGAAAGAAGTTCTATATTTATAAATCTTTGGCAGTGCCATCAACTTGTTTGGTATCAGACAATGAAATTAGGATTTTCTCTTAGATGAAGCCCTGATCCTAAAGAAAAGCACTGGCCTGTGGATTCAGTGCCTGTACAGGCAGTGGCTCTGTGCGCTCCTGCTGTAACTCAACCCACCAGTTGCAAAATCAGCTTTTCCTGCCCTGCTCTGCCAAACCTGGCTGCCAGTCAGGTCCCTGCCTGCGCTGAGCCCTGCAGGATGGGTTGCTTTGCTGTGATCAGATAAATCAGAAGAGCCCAGGTACACCAGCTCTCTCCAGAGCTCTATTTCCTCCTGGGGCCTCCTGCGGCTCCAGCCAGCCCCACTGTTGTTGACATGACCTCGGGGCTTTCCAGCATTTCCCCACAGGGAAGCTTTCACAATGGGTTGAAATTCAGACCGAGGAAAGGTTTCCTGGTGTGCTGCCACTGTTGGCTTTTATTTTGCTCAACACCAACCACCTCTGTTAGCTTTTATTGTGCTCAACACCAACCACCTCTGTTGGCTTTTGTTTTGCTCAACACCAACCACCTCTGTTGGCTTTTATTTTGCTCCACACCAACCACTTCTGTCCAACCCCCTCTTTCCCCTTGGGTATTTCCCTCTTCCAACCCTCAGTGCCTCCTCTCAATGTGGCCAAACCCCTCTGCCCAAGCACTTCATCATTTTTTTCTTGCTCTTCCCTAATTCTGGCCACTTTGTCAGCTCTCCTGAGCTCATGAGCTGCCCACAAATACAAGGCTGATATTTTCAAAGCTGTCAAGGTTGATATTTTCAAAGCTGTCTGCAGGAACTGGGCGCCTCATTTATTCTTTTTATTTTTTTCTTTGCTTTCCTTTTTTCCCCCCCTTCTCTTCTGCTGGCATTAAAATCTCCAAGACAACTCAAAGTCTCAGCCTGTGGATTTAGAGGACAGGGAGAAGAAAGTGCTTTTCCCACATGAGGAAGGGGATTCTGTTGCTTCACAGGCTCAGCTCGGTCCTTGGGGTGGCTGTGCTGTGCTGGGGCACATGAGGGATGTTGCTCCATGGCTGCACTCAGATCCCAGCACTCCAGGGGATGAAATCCAGGGAAAACAGGGCATTGCCATGCTGACATCACATGCTGTGTTCACATCAGCCCTTCCCATCATCACACTGCCTGCAGGACACTTTTTCAGGTATTTGCTGGTAATGAGGAGAGACAGAAAACACACACATAAAAAAATCTTTAACTGAAGAGTTAACTTTGCTTAAAGAGGTAGCGACAAATCACATTTCTCCATACAAATCTGTGCTGAGCCAGGATCCTCCCTTGTGTAACTTCTGACTTCAATAGGCAAGGGCTGGTCGCAAGCTGCAATTAGAGCTGGCCAGGAAACAACGGGTTTTGTCTCATGGCAACTTCTGAGGTTTCAAAATCTGTTTATGTTCTGCAGAGGAAACGAAATCAAAACATTTCTAGTATGAGATGGGAGCCTGTCAGAATGTCCATTTTGTGCACAGTGAGATCCTCATTTCGCTGTGGCTCTCCCCCTGCCCTCTCACCGTGGCCAGGGCATGGGCTGTGCCTGCAGCCAGGAGCAATCACGGGGTTGGTATGCCTGGGTGCCAAAAGCATCCATGCTCAGAGCCATCCATGTGTTTTGATAAAAATAGATGAAGTTGAAAATGCCGTGACCACTCTCGCCTGGAACGCTCAGCTTGTTTGGGATCAGACTGACCTGGTAATGCATGGCCAGCACCCCGCTGGGACAGAGGCTGACCTAAATGGACACACTGCTCTTCTCTCAGCACATCTAGAAGGGCCTTAAAAATCTGACTTTTTCTGAGGTCTAGCAAAAACTTAAAAGATATCTGCTCTGCGGGGATATGAAAGACCCAATGGCATACTTGGCAGGAGTGAACGTCTGCCCAGGAATCTGCATTTCCTCTCCTACCCCATGTGTTTTCTGACCGTCTGTGCCTCCACTGCTCTCAATCCCAGATTCACTGCTCTCCATCCCAGATCTGTCTCCACTGCTCTCCATCCCAGAGTGGCTCAGTGCAGCTAAGTGTTCTGTGTGAAGCTCATAAAGCACTTTACCAACCTTTCTGTGAAAGCTGCTCATCAATTAGAGCTGCAGTTTGGTCCTAATGTCATTGTGATAAGAAGTGTCCTTTGACACTGAAAGAAGGACTTGGTATTGGCAGTCCTTGATCTCTCAGCAGCTGGACAAATAGCACCTCTCTATTGCTATGGCTGCAGAGATTTCTCAAAGCCCCGACAGCCCAAAGGACTGGGAATTAGCTCACGGAGGCTGATCTGTGCCCTCCCTCGTCCCCAAGTGCCTCAAAGCCCTGGGGAAGGCAGGCACTGCCATTGGTGTCCTGATGCACTGCTGCACCTCAGTGTGTCACAGAGTGTGGGGTCAGCTGCTCTCCTGTCCCTGTTTTGTCCCTCTTCCCTGAGGAGTCAATGGATTCCCGCTTTGCTGCGTTCTTGACACCCCCAGCATCCCACTGACACCAGTGACACTTCTGCAACAGAACACCATTCCAGGGGACAAAAGGGCAAAATTCCCAGCTCCAAGGGTGTCCATAGTGGCTGTTCCTGCAGGACTAATGGCAGTGAGTGAGCATAGTAAGGGTAAAGAATTCTATCAGGGGCATTACCTTCCCAATAGCCTGAGTGCCTTCCTTAGCACACTTCAGACTTAAAAAGCCTCTTTCCAAATAGCTTTCTGCTGCTTGTATCACCAACAGAAAATAGGGAGGAAGGTGTATTTGTTCAGCATGGCACAGGTGTGTCTGTGCTGCCCTGAGTTTGTCCTGTCCTGACTCTGTCTCCACAGTCAGCCCAGCTGGGGCTGGGGGCAGCAGCTGTGCTGGGCACTTCCCCAGGCACTTGCCAAACCAGAGAGACAAATCACAGCACTGCAGGGTGGCAAACCAAGGAGCATGATCTGAGTGACTTTGAGCCGTGAGTTAGAGGAGATGATGGATAATGAAAGGATGAGAACAGGAAAACCTCTTTCCCCAAAGTGTATGTGTCTGACATTAAAGAGCCTGAAAATTTCTCAAAATGCTTCCCTTCTTTTTTTTTTTTTTTTTCCCCAGACAGCATGTTTCAACCTGAGTTTCAACCTAACCCTTAGAAAAATTACCTTCAATCAGCTCAGGCCCATAATCTTCGCTTTGCCACTCTCTTTGAACAGTCAGACACTTATGGACAGCTCTACTGTCACAGGGAGACAGATCCCAGCTCTGCTCCTTCACATCCCCCAGAATAAACCAGCATGTGCAGAACTGGAGGCCACCCTTCTGTAACAACTGTGCACCATCAGCATGCCCATTCCAGAGACAGGCTGAGAAAAAGACCCTGTAAGCCCCTGAAGGGCTTGAGATTTAGGAAAGAAGAGCCAAGACATCAGCAATATGCAACTGGCGGAGAGGACAAGCAGTGGCCTCGGGGCCATAGGACCTGTTGGAACTGTGGGGAAATCAACAAAAAATGTCATGCTCATTTCATCTGGTAGCATTTGGTCCATTTATTTTAATTGCAAATAAATGCAAAGCAGAAAGCAAGGGTTGTAGTTATTGTTGGAGCAGGGAAAACATTTTGTGCGAAGAGAGGGTTGGCCTTCAACCATCCAAGTAAAACCCATTGCCTAAACAATAGAGCTTAAAAGATGAGCAAATTGCTGTTTATGAGCTGTTCCAGATCCATACCACTCAGGATGAAGCCAGGGATGAATACATGAGCAAATTCGCTGCCTAACTCATTAGAAAAACAAGCCTTGTGTAGGATTTGAGCCATTTTAAATCATTCACTCAGAGCAAAGAGGAAAGACCAGAGCAGCAGCAGACGGAGCAAAATTAGTGAGAGCATTATAGGTCCAGCTTTTCAAACGCTGGTGCAGGCAAAACACGTGAGAAGGCCACAGCATTAATGTAGCTGGCCTGTGGTAGCCTGAGGAAACAGCCCAGCCTGGGAAAGGGGAATGTTTCTCCATGCACATTCCCATTCCTGTCCCAGTGTGGGCTGCGAGATGCTTGCTCGTCACCCTTCTGTGTGCTGAGCAGCTGGACCAGATTTTGCAGACTCAAGCTGCTTTGGGAAATGCAATGCCTCGTTGGCATGCGGCTATTCAAGCTGGTGCCTATTATGTCTCTCCTATTAAATGCTATGAAAACAGGCATCGTGCACGGAGGGGCTGAGCAAACCTTGTTATGCAGTAATTGTGCAATCAGTGTGTAATCTCATTTTGGTGGCTGGGGTGTGGAGGGAAAGTTTTGGTTCCTAGATTCTTGCAGGGGTCTCTACAATGGAATGAATACAGACATATTTACAGCCGCTGGCAATGAAAATTCTGAGCAATGCTAACTATATTGAGCTTCTGTGATGTTGAGAGCGGCTTACAAAAGCCCCACACATCTGGTTAGGCTCAAAAAGACTCTTTGACTCAATAGCCAGACTTTCTGCAATTGAAATGCTCTACAATTAATAGCCCCTTCTGGAACAAGGCAGGAAAAAGCTTTCAAAATCCAAGAAGGTTTTGGGATTGGGTTGGTTTTGCGGGTTTTTTTTTGAGATTTTTGCAGCTCTTCCCCTAAATTTGAGATGACGCCAAAGCTTTTCAAAGCTTTTTTAAAACAAACAAGCGAATCAAATCCCCTCTCCACCCTCCTGGAGAGAGGAACACCCTGGATGAGCCAATCGCCCTTTACTGAGATGCTTCCCTGCTGGTGATAGTCCCACAGGCAGAGAGAGCTGGAGTTTGGGTTTCTTGCCCTTCATTTTTTCCCATTCCTGGTGCCCTGCGTGGTTTGAGCTCAGCTGTTTGCTGTGGCAGGGGAAAAATTTTGCTGGGGGAGAATTTCATGTCACAAGCCTGCTGAAAGACAGTTTCCAAAGAAAGCCCAGTCAGGATGGGTGTGTTCCTATGAAAAGTTTGACTTTCCCTGCATCCACAATTTTTGCAAAACAGTGCCAGTGAAAAGGATCCCTTTTATTGTTCCTTTCTATGAACAGTCTTGTGGCTCTACAGGCAGAAACTCAGAGAGCCAAACCGGAGTGCAGGATTTCTTCTATCTGATGGTCCAAATTCTTTGCTGATATAAATAAATCGAACTCTGCTTAGGGGGACTGTGGCCATTTATACCAACAGAGGACTTCGCCCACAGTCACAGCCTGTTTCTTTTTTTAAACCTCAAGAGACAAGACGAAACCTGTGGAGGCAGATTCAGACCCTGGGCACTGTCACTTTCTAGGCACAGGCATCTGTTTTGGTCTCAGCCCCACTCGCTGCTCCAGCCCGTGCCCAGGAGACTCCTGGGGGGACATGGAGGGGTGGAGCAGCCCCCGGTTTGGAAAGCCCAAGGACATCCCCATTTCCTGCTGGGTCTCAGCTGTCAGATGTTGCAGCCTGGATCAGCCCAGCTAAGCCTGGAGAAGATCAGGAGTAGATTTGGATGAGGTCTATGCACAGGGCTGTGGGCGCATGGCCCAGCTTGGCTTTGCACGTTGCAGATGTTCGTGGAAACTCCCGAGAAAGGACTTTTTTGGCCACTTTTCCTCCTGCACTGCCTGTTCCAAACTGCTGCATGTTGCAGCTCTCCATCCCTTCCTTGGCCACCCCACAGCTGCTCTCCTCTTCATCCACGTGCAGAAATTGCTGCCTGCTGCTTCTCCTCTCCCAGGGATGCAGATCTTCCCTGGTCCCTTGGCAGAGGGACCCTGGGGACTGAAAGTGAGGAGCTGTGCTGTGTCCAGGGCTCCCACAGAGCTCTCTGAGTGTCACAGGAAGCTTTGAAGGGCTGAACACCTTTCTGGGGTGACCATGGGGCTGCAGGTGTGGGCTGGCACCAGAGCTGAGCAGGTTTTCTCCCTCTCGTGAAAATGTACTTTAAAAGTTAATTGATTTACACTTCTGCTTTTTCAGAGCATTTTAAAACAGCAACTCCTGACCCTAAAAAAAACCCCAACCAACACACAAAAGAATTCAACACATCATTAAAGTGCTGCATCCACAAGCACAGCCATGCCTAACCCTTCAGCCTGTGCCTTTTTGGGTAGATGAAAGGCAGAGGTTGCCATTGCCAACCAGCTAAAGGCTGCAGATCAGGGCAGTCATTGCCCCCGTGAACCAGCCCTGCACACACTCATTTCCTGACCCCACTCGTGGAAAATCTCTTTTGCTGCTGCCCCTGCAGAAGTGGCAGTGCTGGCCAGGGCTGCTGGCACAGAAAGCTCCCCCGTGCCCTCCCCAAACTATTTTTAGGTTGGTTTTCTGGTAAAATAAAACTCTGCAATCATTCTGGCTGTGCTGGTGTGTTCCTGGCTGCCTGTCCATCGGCCCTTGAATGATTTATGCTTCCCCTGGCCAAGCTTGGTGACGCTGATGCTGGCAGGCCGAAGGCAGGCTCCTCTTCATCCCTTCAGTTCCCAGCCCAAGGCAGTGCCTGCGCTGGGTGGTGCTTCCCATGTAGGACACAGTCTGGCAAGGGAAGATATTGCCACTCTCATCCTCCTTCTTTTTTCTTGTGTGACATTTTTACTTCCTAAAAAATTGCATGTGCCCTCTGGACAAGTGATTAAATTAGAAGATCAACAATACATGAAGAAGGAGCGGGATCAATTCACAGAGAAGTGGCTGAAAGCAGTTTATTACATCTTTTATCTTTTTTTTTGCTGGGAGATCATTTGCCAAATCATTAAAGGAAAAAAATCAAGTCAATGGGACAACCAGCAACTAAAAATTGCCTTTTTCCTAACAAATTGATATGATTACGGTATTATTTTGAATAAAATAATTTTTTTTTAAAAAAAAAGGAAAAAAAGAAAAATTGGATAAGATTTCTTTTGAGGTCAGATTCTGGACTCTGTTACCCCAATAGCTCACTGATTTACTGTAGCAATTCAAGCCATCACGTTCACATTTACCATCAAATAAGGAAAGGACTCTGATGGCACTTGTCTGATGACAGATTCTGTATGTGCACCCAGTGCTGCTTGTCAAAATACAAACCTTCAGCTTTTCCCTGCTTCAACACCTCTGATCAGGACTCTGAAAGAGTCAGTGCTGCAGTGCTTCTTGCACCTGACTTTGACATCCACTTTCACCTCCTTTTACACCAGCAGAAGTTCAGAAGGCAGGTAAGAATAAAATCCTGTTTCCAAAGAAATCTTCCAAAATGAGAGAGGTTGCCAGTTTTTATCAAATAATAATTTCCAGGTGCAGTGAGCTGTCAAAGCACAAGATGTGCTGAACTGGGCTGGGAATAACATTGCTGAAATCACAAAAAAAAAAAAAAAAATCCTAGAAAATACTGCAAATCCCAGAGAAAGAAATTCTCAGAGCTCCAGGAGGGGCATCAGCCGTGTTGCCTTATCCTGATTTTCCCGTGCTCTGTTTTAACCTTATTTGAGCTGCTCATGACTGGCAGGAGCATTGTCTTCTGCTTGAATCTGTCTGGGTTCAAGATACACAAGCCAGGGAAAGATCCAAATCCTGTCAATTTTCAGCAGACAGGAGATGGTAATGCTCTTGAAATATGTCCAACATTTCAAAACCCTTGCCATAAAAAGGCAAAGGATTATTCAATCCTGGAAAACAGCAGTGCAAGACCTATCAGAGCTGGGTCACCACATTTTCATGGAGAGCTGCATCTTCTGCTTTTGCTCCATCATCTGCTCTTCACATGACTCCACTTAGCAACCGCATCTGATTAGTCTTTGTGTGCTGGGTGCTATTATTTTTTTGTTTGAATTAGTGCCTCCTTGTTTTGTTTGAATTAGTGCCTCCTGGTTTTTTTCTCTATTTCCCAAAATATAGCTGAATTATCTTCTCCTACCCAGAGCTTGGGTGCCTGGGTATTCCGTTTTTGCATGGTAAAGCCGAGCTGCCTCGCTGTTGTCATTTTATGGCTGGGATGGGAGAAAACAAAACTCATTTTCATGCAAATCCCCACTGTCTATCAGACATCATAGTTGTCAAGCAGGTCATTAGAGGCCTACTGTGTAAAATGAAGATTACTAATTAGAGCTGAAGAAATAATTTGCAACAAATAATTTATCCAATGAATTTAGATTTTCTTTCTCCTTGTGGAGTCTCTGCAAGCAGGTTGTTACTTCACCAGGGTTGGGTATTATTTGAAATGTTTTTAACTCGTTGTGCTCATGATTGATTTAGATTTTTTCAGTGTTACTTTTCTGAGCTAGATGGTTAGTTGATGTTGATCGGAGGATTTGGGATTTACCTCCTGGCTCAGGTGTCAAAATATGGCTAAAATGAATAAAAATCAGTATGTGCTTTAAAAGTACATTCCATGAACACTGATGTGTGTTTCTGTGAATATCACAGCTCAAGAGCAGCTTGGGAATTTTCCATTAAAATAAGTTTTCTAGCAAAAATAAGCTACTGCAAAATCTATAATTTTATCCTAAGGAAATCTCGCGTAAGTCAAAAAGACCCTCCAGCCTGTGGTGTATTATGCAAGTCTTGTGAGTGAGTATCACAAAAAATAGGAAAACAAGGAATTTACCCTGCAGAGAAAAGGGGAGCAAATGCATTCAGCTGCAAACAACCCCAAAGGCCCTGTAGGACCCTGCACACATCCATTATAGAAATAACTGGAGATGAAACCTTATGAGTTGTGATTCACAGTCAAAGGAAACAGGATTCAGCAAGACTTGATCAGTTCACGACAATGGAAAATGTAAAAACATGGATTTTGGATAATTTTGATTGACCATTTCTCTTCAATCCATGACATGTTCTGTTACTTTGGCTCAAAATGTTAATCTGATTCAGCTTGAAAAGAGAAACTGAAAATTTCTATTGATTTTCACCCTGTTATAAAAGTCAGTTTTTGCAGACATTAATTCCGGTTGATGCACTCTATGAACACTCAAAGAAAGGTGGAGCATGAAGAGAAAAGAGGAACTCACCCAGTGAATTAATTCCAGCATCCACATTCACAGGAAACCATTTGCAATATTCACCACCTTCATTAATAACGTGGGGCAAAGTCACACCTATGGCTGATACCACAAAATCCTGGATTACAAGGGAGCAGCTTCATTTTCAGCTCTCTAATGAAGCATACAGAGAGCAGTCTTGGGGGGATGGGAGGATTAAGAGAGTTTCAATGACTTTAAAAAAAGACAATTTGTACCAGACTCTTCAATGCCATCTGCTTTATATCTGGAGCACTCGGTGTTCCCTGCACTCGCTCACCTTTGTGTTTGCAGCGTTGGTGCTGAGGAGGGATGGGAGATGGAGAAGGGCTCAGCAGGAAAAGGGAATAAAATAGGAAACAGGGAACACTCAACGCTTGCTTGTTTAGTCTAAAGATCTCCCAGGGCAAAGCAAGAAAGGCTGATAAAGCTGCCAAGAGGGCTGGGGTTTGTGGTTTCTCCATGGACGTTTCACCCTTCCACATCAAATCTCGTGAAAGTTGGTGAAAATTTGTGGCAAAAGGACTTTTCTCCCCAAAACCAAATGTTTTGGGACATGGCTGATGGACATCAGGTGCTGGAGCCTTTTATGGAGTCAAGTTGAAGGGGAGACAGTCTGGGATAAAAGGAGGTCTGAGGTTCAGCAGAGTTTGTGCTGACTGAGCAGCGCAGGTGATGAGACACGGTGGGGAGAGGGAACCAGGCATGGTTAGGGACATTCCCAGCTCAGCCACCACTGCTGTGTGCAATGCTGGCTAAGTCTCATTTCCATCTCTAAATTGGGAATAACTGCTCTTCTTTGAGAGGTGCTTCAAATTCCCTGGATAACACATTTTATGTAAGACCTAGCTTACTATTTTGGTACACAGATAAAAAGCATGCATTAAAAGGAGCCAGATCAACCCCCAAACCAAGAAAAATCTCATCCTAGACATGCCGGCCCACCTCTTCCACTCACTATCTCTCTCTTACATGCCAAATGAGTGCAGCCCAAGGAGCATTTGGCTCCACATCAGCCCACAGCATCTGGGTGGGTTTGGAGAGAGGTGAGATGTGCTTGAGGAGTTTTGCACTGGAGGCCATCCCCTCTGACAGCCTCCCTGGGGGAATGGAGCCTCTCACAGAGCCACGGTGCCGCTGGGGACACAGTGAGAACACGGCTGCAAACGCAGCACTTCTGTGTTTAAATACATTTTCCCCCAGACTGAGCATAGGCTTAAAAAAAAAAAAAAAAAAAAAAGGAAGAAAGGAAGAAAGAAAGAAAAAGGAAAATAACATTGAAGAGAAAAACGACCTTATTCAAAGCTCAATGGGAAGACTCCCCCTGAATTTCAATGAGCCTCAGCAGGCCTGTGAGGCTGGATTAGCATAAGAGCTGGGAGGAAGATTTCCAGGTGCTCCCCACACCCAGAGTCAGGTTTTCCAAGAAGAAGCAGCACCAATGTGTTTTGCCCTCCAGCTCGGTAATGTGCTTACAGCCTGGCAATGGCAAGGAGAGTTTTTGTGCTGTGCAGGAAACCCCGGCCACCCAAGACACAGCTGTATGTTTCTAAAGGAGTTTTATCTTCCTTTCCATCCATGGCACAGGAGATGCTCCCTGGCTGGTGAGGCACTGCCAGGGCAGGTGCCAGCACAGGTTGCACCTCCCCAGCCTAGCCTGTGAAGCCTTTTTGTGGTTTCCCTGCCATGGCTGGGAGAGCCCAGACTGCACCACCATCATCGGCTGGGAATGGGGATGAAACGGGGACGGAATGGGGACGGAATGGGGATGGAATGGGGACGGAATGGGGGTGGAATGGGGGGGGAATGGGGATGGAATGGGGACGGAATGGGGATGGAATGCGGAGGGAATGGGGATGGAATGGGGAGGGAATGGGGATGGAATGCGGAGGGAATGGGGATGGAATGGGGAGGGAATGGGGATGGAATGGGGAGGGAATGGGGACAGAATGGGGGTGGAATGGGGACGGAATGGGGGTGGAATGGGGATGGAATGGGGATGGAATGGGGATGGAATGGGACTGGAATGGGGATGGAATGGGGGCAGAATGGGGATGGAATGGGGGTGGAATGGGGATGAGGGACCCCGAAGCCCATCTCTGAGCTACAAAGATTTCCTATCTGAGCCCAACATTCCCAGTCCCATGTGGCCAGAGCCTGTGAGCACTGAAGGAAGGGCAGCAGCCACTCCTGATGTTGTGGTTGCTCTTGTGACAGTGGATGGGGTTTCGCCATCGTGTCTGGTTTCACACAGCACAAAACCAGGAGTGAATCCCACCAAAATCTCATCAAATTGTTGCCAGGTCTATCGGCAGGCAGCAAGTGCAGCTGGAAAGACAGTGACATTTGCAGGAGGTTTTATACAGCTAGGAAGTTTTTAACCCTTTCCCTCAGCAAGTTATTAAAAAATGAGATATTTGAGAGAGCTGAGAGAACAGAAAATCAAACCAGGCCTAATTGCACCAACTCCCAAAGAACAACGAGTCAGTTGAGGTCTCTGAAGGAAGAGGCTTCATCTTCAGCTCCCAGAAACGTCTGTGTGCCTGCCTCAGCTGTTGTTATTTTAATGGGGACCAGGATTTGAATTGCAATCTGGTTCTGTGTGCTGCTCTGGACTGAGCAGAGCTGGTGCCTCACAGCAGCCGTGGGAATCTCGTTAACGAGAGCAGGATCCATCCCTGCCTCCATATCCATCACCGAACTGGGACTCAGCTCCACCACCTGAGTCAGGCTGCCCTCTCACTGAAGGCTGCCTTTGTAACCTCCCTCTCAGATGAAATTTTTAACGAATCCCTAGAATTAGCCCATCCGAGTCATTTATTTATGGGTTTATTGCGATGACCTGGTAAGCCTGGAGGTCACTGCAAATGTTCCACTGTAATGCAAGGCACAGCCAGCCCAGACCCTGGCACTGGGTCGTAAATACCTAAAGACATTCTTGACAGCATTATTTCTGTATTTTTTTTTTTTAAATGCTGAACTGTATGTTTTAGAATACACAGCTGTCTTTGTTCAGAATAAACCAAAAATAGCTGATTTTCCTCTGCTTAGCTGGGTGTTAAATTATTTACATTTCAAAACCCATAAGTAGAAACAATGACTGCATTTCCAGAGCCTGCTCCTGCTGTCAAATATCCTTTTCTCTTCTGCAACCTAATTTAGACTTCCTTTTCAGAGTTGCAGTTTTGCTCCATTTTCAATTATATTAGAGGAACTAAGATTTCAGGCCATTATCTCATCATTCCCATGAATAGCAACACGAAATGCGTGCTTGTGCTGCTGGGACACCAAGCCTGGCTGGGAGGACGTGGCCACTGAAGTAAATCCAGAAGAAACCACACACTGAAAGCCCAAGGAGAAACCCCAAGGCAGGACAGGATGCAAGGTGGGGGTCAGTCTCTTCTCCCACGTAACAAGCAATAGGACAGGTGGAAATGTCCTCAAATTGTATCAGGGGACATTTAAAGGGGATATTAGGAAAAAATTCTTCATGGAAAGGGTGTTCAAGCATTGGAACAGGCTGATAAAGAAAGAGGTGGAGAGGTTGGAAAACGCATAGATGGCACTTAAGGACATGAAGATGGACTTGTCAGTGCTGGATTAATGGACTCGATGATCTTAGAGGTCTTTCCACCTAAACGATTCTGTGATCCTGAGATGCTTCTTGGGGTCAGGGCTGTAATGTTAAACCCAAAGCCTGGAAACCAGCCCAGGTGAGCAAAAGTGCTTTGATAGGCAAGCAAGTTGGGACCTGAACACGATGTCTCAAATATCACATAATTTCACTGGGTTGCTTCTCTGAAGGGCTGGCTGAGCCTCAGGTTTTCTTTACTAACCCCCACACTCCCCTTGGCACCTCCGTGCTTCCTGATCACCCTTGCCAGGTGCTGTGCCCCACGACTGCCAAAACCCTCGTGCCAGTGCCTGCCACCTTTGCCCCATTCCCAGTGAAATCCCTGTGTGCATTTCCACTGACACAATGACTGAAAGCCAGTGGGGGCTGAGGGTCAGTGTGAAACAAGGACAACCCTGGCCAAGGATCATAGACTCGAGGTCTATTTTCTGTGTCATTTGACCAAAACTCATTGTATTTGTAGTAGAACAGCATCCCAGTGGTGCCTACTCTTCCTGGGCACTCGTAAAAGGAATATCCTGCATCTAACTGGAGTCTCAGCATTGTGATTTTAATACCAATCTTCTGATATTTGGAATTTTTCATAAAGCTGTGGCTCTTGGATGCAAGCAATTAAGTGAGGCTCAGCTTTCACCAAGAAATGAGAAGTTTCTAGTCCTTGTGTTTTTGAAAAGCTGGAAAATGTGCCTACAGGCACAGACTCCAAAAGGCAAATTAAAAGAACCAATATGTCTTATTTCTTTTTAAAACAATTGCGATTTAGGGAGGGGAATGGGGGGCTCAGTTCATGATTTATAGATTCTGCACTTGGCAGCTCTCCAGCCTCAATGGTGGCTCCATGCAGATGGATCTGGGGCTTTCTGAGAGCTGCACAGTATTTTTCACCTGGTTCCTCACATCGCTTTTAAATTTAAAAAAAAACTAAAAACCAGAAAAATCTCTCTAAGACTTAGTCTACAGCAGGCACAATTTAAAAACTCCATTTTATAGCCTGGTTCAGATCTGACCAGGTAGATCTAATCTCATGTATTTAGATTCAAATGGGAGATACTGCCATGCTGCCAACACGCTGAATGACACGTTTGACTGGGGTGTGTGACACTGAAGGTTTGATGGCACTGTGTATATTTAGGGGGGCTCAGTGCTGGGATTGGCTCTTTTGAAAATCCTCCTGGCATTTGCACCACCCCTGCATGTTATTTCTTAACCTCATTGTGCTGCTGCTTCCTTCCAGACCAGGAGAAGCACCTCCCTCCCTGCTGTGCTGTCTCTTTGTGGAGACTGTCCCCAGGGGCTTGGCTTGGCTCAAATCCACAGGCAGCCCCAGCTGAGCCTTCTCCCAAAATTGCAGTTGTCTTTGGAGGGGCACCCGTGTGGTTTTGGGCTGAGGCTGTGTGGTGTTCCTTCCCTCACTGTCGGGTGGGATAAAGCATTTCTGGTGGGCATCAGAGCCATCACCTCTTGCTGAGGCATCCTCTTATGTGGAGAAAGGGCTTTGGGCAGCGCCACAGCTTCAGCAGCAGGGGCTGGGACAGCTCTCTGCATGGCTTGGTTTCTGGAGCCCTTCCTGATGGGGCTGCACCCACTTTCAGAGCCAGGAGCTGCCCACCAGCTCCCCTTTCCTGCTCCTCAGCCCATCCTGGCACAGAGGTGGCCTCCTGCCTTTTTTTGTTTTGCAGGCTGGGAACTTTCCTCCTGCAGAAGCATCTTGGGGTGTTTACTCCACAGCACCAATCTCCGAGAAGCAGCAGGGTCCTGCTGGGGTTGCTGAGCCTGGTGGAAAGCAGAGATGTCAGAGGGCACAATGGACAAGGCTCCTGCAGGATGTGGTCCTGAATCCCAGGGCTCTGAGCACACCCCATGTGCTCAGGGGACAGGACCACCCCAAACGCTTCTCCCCAACAATGGGGCAGGGCTTATTCCTGCGCCCCTTCCCTCTCACTTCACACCTTATTGCATTTTTTGGGTGAAAATCAGCCGAGGCAGCTGTGAGAAAAGCAAACCCCTGTGGAGACTCCTCTGCCACAGAGTGCCTGACTGTGCTCATTCGGAGGTGTCACCCAGAGCCACCACGGCACGGCCGGGGTGTCACCATGTCCGTGGTGTCACCATATGAGCACGAGGATGCTCTCCATGCTGGCCACATCTGAAGTAAGCAGCTCCACCTTAAACTGCAGAGAGCACCTTAAGCTTTCTCCTGGCCTCCTGCCACCGAAAATGCTCCAGGCGGAGCTTTAATCAGAAGGAAGCCTGTGCTTTGCACTGTGGGGGAAGGGGTGGCCAGAAGGACATTTCTCCATTGATTTTTTAATTTTAAAAGTTTATTTCTTGCATGGTAGTGGGCTTTTTTTTTTTTTTTTTGCTTTTCCCCCCCCCCCGACACAATAAATTTCAAATTGATTTTGCAATCCTGTCTCCCCCACCCTTGCACTCTCCCTCTCTCCCTTTCAAAGGTAATTGGGAAGAGAGGTTTCCCTTGCCCCCCTGGCATCCCCCATCGCCTGTGGTGCTCCCTGACAAGGGCTTCCACAACTGTGCCTTCAGCAGGGACACACTTGAGGGGCGACAGCTCCATTCAAGGACATCTTTCCCTTCTCCCCCTCCCCCCCACAGGCATATTTTTGGGATCAGGGATGTGTCTCCTGCTGGGGGGTGTTGGATGGAGCCTGGACCCTGTTTCTAAAGCCCTGGCAGCCCCCCAGCCCTGGGCTGTGTCCCCAGCCCGTGACTGTCCCTCCAGCCCAGAGGGTCTATTTTTCACCAGGCATTTCCTGCTAATCACACCATTAGTCCTTGTGCTGATTAACCAGCTAGTTCTCCTTTAATTAAAACATGCGCTTTTTGGGAGAACCAGAGGTTTCAATCATATTTTATTCTTATCGTTCCAGATCTGATTGGCACTAACCATAAGCATCAGGGGGAAACCAAAGCAATTAACCCTTTCCCTTGCTGAGGGGGGCATCTGATTGCTAAATGACTATCCTTCCAGGGAAGCTGCAGATTTTTATAATGCTGCTTTGCACCAGAGCCTGAAGATCTCAAGACATTTATCCTTCCTCAGGGTTTTGTTCAATTATAGGCCACACCGTCTTTCTAGGCTGCTGGAAAGTGGGAGACTCCTGAAGCCAAGTAGGAATTTGAGGTAGGGAAGGGCAAGGTCTGTCTCAATTAACCCCAAGCTGTGGGTGTGTGACGACAGAAATGTCCAAATGTTTGTTCTGCAGTGAAAACAGTGTTCACCTGGGGGAGGGCCTGGCCATCCCCAGCTCTGTGGCCCTGGAGCTTTGGCCCCACGTGCTGCAGGGGAATTTGGGACAGGGCTCTTTTTTTTTTTTAGAAGTAAAACTTTGGTATCTCATTACCAACCTCAAAAATAGTTGGCTATAACTTACTTCTGAGGTTTGGGCTAAGTCCAGGTACTCCATCAAGAGAAAAGTCGAAGCTAAATAAATGAGTTCAAGTTCAAACCTCTCCAGCCCTGGCCTTGGGGCGTTCCCCTGCCACCGCCCGGGATGCCTGGGTGCTGGGAGAGCCCTTCTAAGAAAAACTGCTGCACAAAAGCCTTTGGAAAGCATTTTCCAGAAACACTTAATGGGTGATCTTTCGTCTTGCAAAGAAACCCAAGCTAATAATTTGCTGCTCTGCATTTCCCCATGATGGCAAGCTGTGCCTGTTGGGATTTATTTCTCCCCTCCCCACCTGACCGTGTTTCCCACGGCCCCTGGGGGCACAGCCTTGTGCTTTATTTCACCGCCAGCCCGGAGCAAACAGATCTTTGTAAAACATTTTCCTCTTCGCTCTGTGATTCCTGCTGGGAGGCGGCTGCAGCCCTGCCCTGCTCCCCTCCTCACATCCCAGGTTAAACCCTCCCAGGGCACCCCCTGAGTGCAGGGACACCCCAAAATGATGGGAGGGAACCCCCAGTTACCCCGCAGCCCTGAGCCTGGGCAGGGATCCCATAGGATTTAGGGAATTGCACAGCCTACTGCTTTTGGTTTCAGATATTGCTTCCATCAGGAGCCGTTTCCTATATCCATCTTCCCAAACACATATGGCCAGAGAGAAATAAACAAACACAGGTTCACATGCTGCCTGGAATCTCTCGGACGGGATCACATTCAGTCCAAGCAGGAATATCTGTGTGGATATTCCATGGGCCCCCTGGCCCCAGCACTGGATGGGGACGGTGCTGAAGGTGTCAGCCTCAGCTCTCTACCTTCATTTTGGCCATCCCCTGAGAGCTCTAATGGAATAAGGATCATAGAATCATTAGTGTTGGAAAAAGACCTCTGAAAATAATCAATTCCAGCCATTAGCCCAGCCCCACTGCCAAGCCCACCACCAAGCCGTGTCCCCAAGTGCCACATCTGCACATCTGAACACTTCCAGGGACGGTGATTCCACCACTTCCCTGCCAGGGTGGTTCAGGCCTGGCAAATTCTGTTTTCCACAGGTCAAATTTCCTTGCCTGCATTTGCACTGAAGGAATTGCACTGTGGCTATATGTGCAGCAGCAGAGTGAGCTCACAGGGTCACCACCACTGCTTCTGCCCTCTCCATCAGCTCTCCCTGCATGGGAACGGGGTGCTGTGTCCTGGCTTTTGGGATGATCCCCCAAAGGGGTGCCTGGGGCTGCTGGATCCGTGGACTCTCTCCCAGCACGGGCTGCACACACAGGAGCTGCTCTGCAGAGTCATCTGCGAGGGAGACGCCGTCTCTCTGTGCTCACAGCACATTTTTCTGCTTGAATTACTGCAGCATCAGCCAAATGAGGAGGGACTGCGAATGATCACAAAAGCAAGGGAACTCCTAGGGTTCAACATGCCGGGAATAGCAAGCTACTGTCTGGAAAAATACAAAAAAATGCTGTTGATTCATTCCTGCAGCCCCTGACATATAAATTAGGTAACTAACATGACCTGTGACTGTTTCTCTGAGAGACTGGCTGAGACATGACAAATATGCCCTTCAACATACCAGGGCTGATTACTAAGAGTGCTATGGGAATAGCTCAGAGCCTCACAGTTACATTATAATAAACAAGATGCCACTTAAGGAAAACCACGATGCTCTTGGGAAGCCCTCAGGTCCCATCTGCCTGGCTGCAGAGGAGCTGTGCTGGGAGCCCCTGGCATGGCGGGGTTGGTGATATTCAGGGTGCCTTTAGGGAAAATCCTTGCTCTCAATCATAGCAAAAGGACTTTAGACTGCTTTTTTGTTTGAAGTATGGGGTTCAGGGTTGTGTGGGCATCTTTCCTGGTCATTGGTGTGGAGATAGGGTGTCCCTCTGGTGAATTCCCATTCTCCACGACCATGAGCTCCTGTGCCCAGGAGTCAAGCCTCCCCAGCCCTTGAAGTCATGCTGTCAGTATTGCCACTTATGAAAGCGGCTTTCCAGGCATCCAAAAAAAAAAAAAAAGAAATTCATTGCCATCATGCTGATTTATTGCATGTTGACAGAGCTCAGAGCAGGGCAGCTCCCACCCCCTGCACAATGCTGCTGAATCACTCGTGGGAAATGTTGGGTTCAGCACTTGCTGGGGAGGGGCTGGGCAGAAAACGCTTGTTTGAACTATTTCCCTCTTTGTGTTAAGGCCGTAAAACTGCACATGTCCTGAAGCCTGAGCTATGAAGTCCCAACCTGAGATGGTTGAGGGGTAGGTAAGAGTTCTATTCCTCTCTCATCTGCCTGAGCCATTTCAATCCTTGAGTTCCAGCATGCAATTTCACCATGAGTGGCTTTGTTTCAAAGGGTGACCAAACTGCAAATCAGCCCCTTCAAATCCCCAGTCATGCGCTTTACATTAGGCAATTAAACCGAGCAATAAATATCACTTTGTTGTGAACGAGCCTCCATTTCCTTTCCTATTTTAATAACAATAATGGTCAAACTTCTGTTTAAGAAGCAGTTTCTGGCTCTGTTAGGAAATGTGCCAACCTATTCAAAGAGACACAAGATTTGTATGGAGAGGTAATAGCTTTTATTAAGCCAAATTATATAATTAGTAAAAAAACAGCCAAGCTTTCAGGAACACAAGCCCTTCTTCAGGCCTGGGGAGAGGCAGTGGCTCCTGGCAGCTGCAGAACAGCTGTATGTGGGGATTGCTCCAGCCCAGGTCTCTTTGATCAGCGCTGCTCTGCCTGGGGCAAGGTGTCTGGCACTGGCTCCCACACTTTCCTGGGCTGGGTTTGAGGGGGGCAGCTCCAACTTGGGCAATGTTTCTCCTCAGGTTACACTGAGCATAGTTTCAGGATTATGTATGTCTTTTTTTTTTTTTTTTTTTTTTTCTCCCAAGATTATTTTACAGGTTTTGGGAGGACTCGTGACCTACAGCAGCCATCTCTTTCTCGGTGTTGCAGCTGTACAAGCAGAAACCTGTGTTAAAGACACACTAACCCCAAATGCCCTGTCTCAAGTTGGATGCAAAAGGTTCACATTTGGCTTTTTTTGGTTTTTTTTTAATGTAATTTTCTGAGCCTCCAATATGAGCACACAGGATTCCTGCAACTTCTGCTGGCACAGCCTTTGCTTCATCTTTCAGACTGGAAGCCTCTTGGGGCAGGGACCATGGTTTTAATTATGTACAGCTCCCAGCTGAGCAGAACCATCAGTCCCCATTAAGTGAATAAATAATTACTTCAGTGAAGCACAACTCATTCCTGGCTCAAACCCATTACCGAAGTGCTCGTAGGTCATGGTGTGTTTGTAAGCATAACTTAAATAAGATATGCAGGTTGGACACCCATCAGCAAAATGTCAAATTAGCCCCCAAATACCATCATATATTTTGGTGGCAGATTCTTCAATTTATCAGTAATACACATCTGTTGTTGTCTGCCACTGCACCATGTCACCCGACCCCAGATGAGGATGTCCTGAGAAGTTCTTCAAAACTGAGGAGAAGAGCCAGGTGAAGCTCCTGACATCTCACAGGACAGGTCTGGGCCAGTGCTCCTCAGCAAAAATGAAATGCAGGAGGAACCCTTCCTCATCAAGGGATCAGGTGCTGCAAAAAGTGTGCAGGTTAAATTTAAATGGCTGTGTTGGACAGGTGCTGGGGACAGGATTCCATGCCTATGTCCCATCACAGCCCTGTGAATGTGCAGGGACTTTTAAAGATGAATCAGCAGCAAAAGTGGATTGGCTTGTGCCTGTCACATCCCCTTTTTCTGCAAGTCACTAATTTACAGAAGAACAAGAGCTAGATGGGAAGAGGATAATAAAAATGGGAAAATACTCCACAATTCCCAGGAGAAAAATGCAGGTGGCAGATTGGAATGCAGGATTCCTCTTGCTTTACTTTGTGACTTTCAGCTCCTGAATGGTTTATCTGTGGTTTATTTGTGATCAGACCTTGGAGCTATAGACAGACTGCCCTGCTCCCACAAGGACTCATGCCCTCTGGACTAAAGATTTTTTCTCCTCTCTCCCATCCAGCTCTAGGGGACAGCTGACACTCTGCCATGGTGTTGGATGCTCACCCTGGCCAGGTCCCAGACCATCACCTCCCATGATTGTGGTGTCTCCTGCCTTAGCTCAGCCTCTGCTTTGCAGCAGCATCTTCCCACCAGGCACAAGAGCTGCCAGCCCCATCCTCCAGCCACTGCAGTATTCCCTGTTTTATATATCTCTCAAGCTTTTCAGCAGCTCTTTCAGGTCACCTTCAGCTGAAGCCTCCATGCCCAGCCATGCTGGACCTCATTCCAAGCATTTCTGGGCTTCTCTGCCATCTCAGGCACACTTTCCTCTCACGGTTTTATCACCTCAATTTCCTCAAGAGCTGCTGTTGCCTTTGTGAGCTGCTGTGAGTTCTCAGGCACTGCTGACTAAACAGAGAAGTCCCCAGTTGTCCTCATTGTCCCATCAGTCGCTGCTGGTATGGCCACACATTCCCCATGGGCTCCATCACTGGGGCAGCTTCTCTCTAGCTCCTGTCTCTCCCTGGCACTCACCAGACTGGGGACATCAAGCTTTGCAGGTATCACCTTATGGACGCTTTATCCAGGAGGTGACATGGAATATCCACTTAATACCCTCCAATGCCACCAAATGCCACATACTGTGTATTAGGCACCGGATTGTTCAAAGAAAAAGGATAAAAATCACAAATGTTGCAAATACACAGCAGGCAAACACCGAAGAAGTGTTGGACCCACACAGTTAGGAATCTTTTTGGGCAAAAAGGCAGAGATTATTGCAGGAAGTCAGAGAACAATGCTTGACTATTTAAGGACAACTGGCGTTTCCTTTCTGAACATCAGCACTATTTATTTGTTTTGGGGTCCAGCCAGATCCCATTAGATGTCTTCTCTCCTGTTAAGGTGGAAAAGTATTTGCAAGGACTTGCTCAATGTTACCAAAACAGAGCTGGCCTATATCTCTATTCATGTTTAATGATGCCTTGGAAACCATCTGTGATTGTCACAAGATGTCATGGATACCAGAAACACAAATTAATTTAAAAAGCTGTAGAATTCCTGAAAAATGGTCCAGTGAGAATGATTAAAATGAATTGTCACAAATGACCAGCAGGTGGGAAGATGCTGTCTGACCACTTTAGCATGGTCCTAATGTTCTTCCCAAGCCACCCAGCACTGAAAAACAAGAGGATATAAAGGAGTTTTTGCAATGACACAGCATGACGTCTTGCCTATGGAAGAGCTGCATTTTCCAGCCCCGCTCTTTCCTGAGTGGGGCTGCAAAGAGCTTCCTGGCCAACCTTCCACTCATCTCTGATTTTCTCTATCAGTGTCAGATTTCAAACCAACATCCAGGGCTAATCCCACACTAGCTTCAAAGGTTTCATTACCATCATGTTCTACAGGGAATACTTAGGTCTAAATCATTGTCAGGCTAGCTGACAACTTGAAAAAGAGGTGGTGGTCCCGTTCTGTTTCCAAACAAGGTGTCTTTTACTCTGTGAGTGTTGAGCTGTAGCATCTCTGCTGTGGAAAATTTCAACTGACCTCTCATTCTTCCTTTCCATCTTGTAGCTTTCTGTATTATCCAACACCACGACTGAAAGGGCCTAAAAGAGCTTTCTAGTGTCTGCTTTTGAGAATGACACCTTTTCAGGTGGAAAGTGTGGTATAGGATGACACGAAATGGGAATGTTACCTCTGAAAGCAGAGGTTGTTTTCCAAGTCCCTTATCTGAGCATGGAGGAATTTTCCATCCAGTCTCCACATCCTACTGGGCAGGAGGGGTCTTCCCTGCTCCTCAGGCAATGTGACACTGTGCCACAGATGCTGTGTTATCCAAACCAAGCTGAGATCCCTGGTCTGCACACCCAGCACTGACATATCTCCAGAGGAAAGGACAATAAATTCATGGAAATTAAAAACCTGCTGTCAGGTCACTATGGTTTCCTCATGGGTTGGCATCACCACTTCCATGGGGGATAATGAGCACAACCAGCCAAGAACTCGAAATTCCACACTCTGGTGTGGTCAGGGCACTTTTCTCTTAGATGGGAAAATGAATCTCATTCCTGGGTTCACGAGTTAAGGCTTCTCCTCCTGTATTTTTGAATAATTCTGTGAGTCCCCTCAGACTAAGGAATACGAAATAATTTCACACCAGCAGCACAGCATTTCTTCTGCTTTATCTTCAACCTCACCTGACATGCAAAAACTTTCCCTCAGCCCATCATAAAACCAGAGCAGAAAGCCTGGTGAAGAGTCATGGGGCAGCAGTGAGGGTTAATTCCACAGACTTCAGAAATTCACAGGGAAGGAGAGGGCAGCTCCGTTTGCATAAACAGTTAAAGGTTATTTCCAAATATTAACCATGGCAGCAAAAATCACAATTACTTCGCCAATCACAGGCAACATGAAAACATCAAAGCTTTTTCCTGCAAATCAAATTCCAGCATAATAAACTATTTAACCCTTTCCATTAAGCAGAAATCAGGGAGCCATAGCAATTAGGCTAGAAGAGGGGAAAGAGGCGGATGAAGCCAAAATAGCAGTAGCACATTTGGCCAGCCCTGCAGAAATGACACAAAACTGGCTGGGTTCCAGTGTCTGGTTGCTTTGCAGCTCCAGGGCAGGTCTGGCTGTACAATCTTTACATAGAAATCAGACTCGCCCACTCCTCCCTCCTGCTTTTCTTACAGCAGACAGCGGTAGCGGGGGGGAGTTCGTGGGCCAGATAAAATTGCCTTGGTGCTTATTCCATTAGAGGCAAGGAGATTTTCTCCACTTTTTTAATTAGAAAAAAAAATCCCTGCCTCGACCCAAACACACGTCTCCTGCCCGTGTGTTAAATGGCTTAATTTCCCCTTCGCTTGTACTGCCCTGCAACTGCTTCTATTCCTGATGTCATGGTTGATGACAGAGTTTGCTCAAGGCCCTCAGTAATGAAGTGCAAAAAAAGGTATTAAAAATACAGGCCACTTCTCTGGCTGACTGAGGCTTGGTTTCAGTGCAAGTGAGGGGAGAAAGGGGTGTTTCTTTCTTCTGCCTAAATAATGAAAGGACTTCACAGGGCAGCCTGGAGCATCAGGCACTGCTTCCCCCAGACAGCCCCGGCAGCCCCCAGCCTGGGAAATTTGTTGGTTTTGGCTTCATTTCCAGCTGGCCTGATCTGGGAACAGGTATCCCACAGCTTGCAGGGCTCTGATGTTGATTTACAAGTGCCTCGGTTAAAAAATCAGAAGTCCTGAAGCAATACTAACATTTATTTACAGCAAACTTTCTCTCTCAGTCACCCATTAGGGACTGCAAGCTGTTAATGAGTGTCCTGCTACTGTTCCGTACTGTCTGCTTTGTGGTCAGAGCTCGTAAATTCACGTTGAGTTTGCAATCTCAGTAGGTTTCTTTCTGTATTCCTCTTAATTTCTGGTCTTTTGGTCAGGTTTTTGTTATGGAGACTAGTCCTGATTTGGTACATTAACCTCACAGAAGACACAGTTGCATTTGAAAATGACATTTTTTTCTTTCAGCACCACAGGTTGTGTCCAGCTCATCCCACATCAGCCCCTGCTCTTTCTTGCCTTGCTCAAAGCAGGCACAGACAGTGCCTTAACACCTCTGAAAAGAAAGACAAGCAGTGACACCTTAACCAAAACCTAGAAGAGCCCTACTTCTACCAAAAGTCTAAAAAACAAAAGAGGAAGAGTAGAAAAGCCCTCTAATGGGGACCATGAGTCCCTTTAGAGAAGTCTGAGCTGCCCTAATTCTCTCCAGCCGAGCTGGAGGCTGAAACTCATCTTCTCCTGGAAACCAGAGCCCTCTGCCCCTCGCTGCTCAGGAGGAGAGTGTGGGATTAAGGTGAGATGGAGCTCCTGGGGATCGGTGCCTGCCTGATGTTTCTGCAGCTCTGGTGAATTACTAAGTGCAAGGTAGAATTGTTTGGGGTTTTTTTTTCCTTTGTTCCCATTGTTTCAGTGAGCTGCGGTCGCATTCCTGGGGCAGTGTCTGCTTTTCAGATTGGCAGGCTGTAGGTTAGGCTTTCAATTGATTTATGGCTTGTTTTCCTAGGGTGGTTAGCTAGCTAACAGAAGAGAGCAAAGGGATCCAGACGACATATATTATCTTGTTTTCAAGATCTTTCCAAGGGTTTTGGCTCAGGGGCTAATGGAAGGCCCCTCTTCCACGTGGGAAAAACATGAAGCAGGAAGAATAGTGTACTCATACTCCTTGGGAGTTGAGAACTGGGTTTTTGAGGTGTTTTAAATTACTTTGTGCAAACTTTAGGTGTTCTTATACACAGTGTAGCTTATAGGCTTGTGTGTATTCTCACAACAGCCCCAAGAAATAAGGAAATTCTGATTCCACATTACACTCAGAGAACTGAGGCACGGTTACATTGCTGGCAGGATATAGTTATAATATTACTGCCAATAATTATCACTACCAAAGACCCTTGATGTCTCAGTAATAGATGAGGTCCAACAGATCTTGGAGAAACTGAATGTGTTTAACTGGGAAATTAGAAAATGGAAGGAAGAAGGAAAAAAAAAAGGATCCTATCACATGGCACTTCTTAGCTTTCAACTTGCCCTCCCCCGAATGTTTCCAAAACAGCAGGAATACGACTTGGCTGTAGGTCTGTATTATGTAATAGTGATTTCTTTGTTTCCTCTCACTTTAAGGTTTAGCAACAGGGAAGAAAAAACCCTCACATATAGAAACGGGGGAGGGGAGGCGCTAAGAGATGCTGGATCCCTCCGAGCTATTAATGGTGAATTGCATAACCACTGCCAAGGGGTTGCTAGGTTTTACCACGTCCCTGCTCCGTGTTAAATATTAACAGTGCTTGTACTTGGGGCGGCTTCGCTGCTGCTGAGCCTGGATACGGCCCGCCAATCCCAGCTGGCTGGGTTTCCATGGAGCTGGAAAAAACCGCTTCTCTCCATTCACAATGAGACCCTCCCGGCGCTCCCCTCAATCCATCTCTCAAAGCCAGGCGGGTGCAGAGCGCATTTTGGGTGTTTGTTTCGTGCCTCGTGGATATGCAGGGGTGTGTTCCCTCAAAGCCAGCAAGGTTTGGGAGTGATGCCTGTTTTGTGTGGCCTGGCAGAGCCACACGGTGCCTTTAATCCTCCCGGTGCCAGCTCCGGAACAGCCACCTGTAGGAAAGATGGGGACACGCTTTCCAGCAGGGCACACTGGGATAGGATTTTTTTTACCCTAAAAAAAGGTCAGGGAGAAGATTTTTACAATGAAAGTGGTGAAACCCTGACACAGGTTGCCCAGAGAGGTTGTGGGTAAACACTCGAGGTCAGGTTGGACAGGGATGTCAGCAAAATGGTCTAATGGTCTAAATGGTCTAATGGAAGATGTCTCTGCTCATCGCAGGGGATTGGATTGGATGGCCTTTAAACAACCTTTCCAGCCCAAACCATTTCATGATTCTCCCCTGCTATTCCTCCTCCTCATCTATCCTCCTTCTGTTTCCTGATTTAAATTAGACGGTAAAATCTTCTGGATTAGAGATGCGAAAAATAAATACAGTGTCTCCTAAACCGTGGGTTTGCAGTCTTTTCCCCCAGTAACATAACTCTCATCAAAACCTTTCAGATTTACATTTAAAGCATTTTAATGGAGTTAATAGTGCAGATTTTTCAACACATTGGCTTCATGGGACCAGTTTAGGGCCATGCTGGGACCAGTTTTCATCTGTGCTGGATGCTGAGAGGCTTTGCTTGCTGTTGGTGTTTGGAGCAGGGCAGTGCTGGATGCTAGAGATCTGCATATTCAAAATTCATATGAGCTCAAACAGCTTTTTGTTATGTCTCTGATTAGGATAAGCAGGGTGTTGGATTCAAGTGCTAATTAGAAATGACCATTCTAAAATACATTAGGATATTTAGGGCTGTGTGCTGTTTGCAGATTCAGGTGCCAGCTCCTGCTCACCTTTGTGTGAGTAATGAGATGAGTCCATCCACTTTTTGACCTGTCACATAATTTTGTTTCTTCTTTTTTTTAAAACAGGTACACCATGCCTAAGAAAATGAGTTTCTAGCAATGGGAATAAGCACACCTAGGGCATGGCATTGTCCATGGCAAAAGGGGGAAGGGAATGTTTGTCAGTGAGAGGCAGGAACTGGCAGTCAGGATTGGTCCAGCCCTCTAAAATCAATGATATGAGTACTGAAGAGGGGGAGTCCCTGGGAGTCCAATGTCTGCTGGAAAAAACCAATTAGTGGAGACAATAACAACCTCTGGCTTCCTAAACCTGCCCTGCAGGGTGTACACGAGGCAAGGCTGTGTCCTTTTGGCTGTGGCTGGGCAGCACTGGGGTGAGTTCAGCCAGTGTCCTGTGGTGTGGCCCAGGGGCTCTGTCTCTGTGAGAGCTGCAGGGTGGCAGCCCAGGTGAGCAGCCAAGGTGCAGGACTGAGCTGAGAAAAACTGCTTCTAAAAGTCACAGTAATTAATGTGGTGCTGAACCCCACGGTCTCCTCAGCTGGGCAAGGACTGCTGGGCCTCAGAGTGTCAGCTCTTACATATTCTCTGTGCCAGACCGGCCCAGCATTAACCAAACCCTTCGCACATGTGACAGTTCTCACGCGCCACGGGGACAAAGCTATCCTGGCCCCGTGCCAGCTCTGTGGTGGCACATCCCTGTCACTGCAGCCAGCTGGGGTCACATCCCTTTTCCTACACCATGGCATCAGCTCTGGGGACCTGCAGCCCCCTTGCATCAATCAGGACAGCGCTGCAGCGGAGCACAGCTTTAGTACTTTAATACCTGAATGGAGTGGTCGGAGCTGGGGCTGTGAAGGAGCAGGGATGGCCCAGAGTCCCTGGGCAGGATGGGCTGTGCCAGTGCCCTGTGCCCGAGCTGTCCCTGCTGCAGCCCAGGGTCACCCCCAGCACACACACAAGCTTTGCCATGGAGACCCACATGTGCAAACAAACACATGCCAGCTCAGCACTTTTGGAGACTGTTGAGAGACTCTTTTCAAGCACAGGGCTCAGCACACACTGTCCTTTTTTTTTCTTTTTTTTTTTTTCTTTTTTTTTTCTTTCTTTCTTTTTTTTTTTTCTTTATTTCTTTCTTTCCCCCCTGCCCCTTGGGAATAATTACACACCTCCATGCAGGCAGAAAGGCCAGGCTGGCTGCTGGCTTGGCAGACTGGGGGGCTCTGAGCCCTAAAGATGTGTCCCTGCTGTGTCGCCCTCCTGCACACCCCCAGTGCTGCACAGGGACTCAGCCACGTGCAAAAACAGCCTTGAAAAATACAGCCTCACCAAATTGTCATTAAAAATTCATAGACGTTTGGGCAGCACTGGGTTGTGTGAAGCCCAGATTGGAACACAAACAGGCTGCACCTTGCCTGAAGTCCCAAAGCAAAGGGGTTTTTGTAAAGCTGGTGTAAACCCAAGCTGGTCTAGGTCCAATATTTGCTTGGCTCCAGTTCAGATTCGTTCCTGAATTCAAACTGATGAACTTCCAGCCCTCAGGTACATTTATGGGGGATGAACATGGACACATCTATGGCTTAGCAGAGCCATAATTTCTCCCTGAATGCTTTATTATTTGAAAATCATAAATAAGGTGAAGTGAAAAGGACATGCCCCTCTAATCTATGAGTGGTGTGCTAAATGATGGTGGTAAATCTCTGCCGGCTCCATGGCAGATAGAGCTGATTTGCACTCCCAAAATGGCAGTGATTTCATCCCACAAACCACACTGAAGGTGTGCAGATCAGCTTTTTGAGGGAAAAAAAAATCAACCCTACTCTAGACCAAGCTTGGATGGGAATAGTCAGCAAGGCATTGCAAAGAGAATGGATGAATTCTGTAATCCCAGCGAAGGAAATACTCACCCTGCACTGCCTGTGAACTTTGTCAGGCTCCTTTCTTATGTTCTCCTGCACGTTTCTTATCGCTCCTGATCTATTTATTGCCCTGCTTTGCATGTTTTTACAGCCTGCTGGCGAGGCTGTCTCAAGGCCAGAGTGTTCAGGTGTCCCAGAGGAAGCTCCCAGCCTCAGGAGCACAGAGGGCACCTGTGCCAACAGCCCTGTGGGTAATGCCTCTCCCCTCCAACGTTGTGATGCCCAAAAGTTATTTTCATAGCATCTTAGAATGGCTTGGGCTGTAGATCATTAGTTCCACCCTGTGCCATGGGCAGGGACACTTTCCACTGTCCCATGCTGCTCAGAGCTCCATCCAGCCTGGTCTTGAGCATCTCCAGGGATGGGGCAGCCACAGCTTCTGTAGGCAGCCTGTGCCAGGGCCTCACCTCTCTCAGCAGATATTTGGATAAGTTTTACACAGCAGTGTGTGACCTTTAACATCCAGATGTCTACACAAGGTGGTCACACTGCTGCCAGAGCTTTAGAGCACCCACGTGGGGTGTGTCCAACCAAAGGGTGTCCCCCAGGCTGAGGGACACCCCGCTGGTGGTGGGGCTGTTCTTTCCATCTGGATTTCAACCACGGTCAGGACGGAATAAAAATCAATAAATGCTTGCAGGTTTAAGCATAAATATCCCTTCTGTTTAGGGCCTCAATATTTATCACTTGGTGGAGGGCAGACCTTGCACATGACATTTCAGTGCGTTCTATTTGCAAAGCACCCTGGGGTGGTTTTGCACAAAAGTTGCTGTACTGAATTTTCTCATGATGTAGTATTAATTTGTACAAACTGCAAATGGATGCTGACCTGCTTGTCTCTGATGGGCAAAAGCTCTCAAAGTTTAATTAATCCAAAACCTGTTCCCCTTCTCCACCCCCCTCCCCTTAGCAATGAGAGCTTCAGTGCTGGGGAAAGCAGAGGGACCCTCTGGGAACCATCAGCCATAAAAAAAAAATCTTCTGTAAAGGTTTTCCCCTCTGTCCATCTCTTAATGGTTTTAGCTGAGATGTCTGAGCTGAAGGAAACTCTGCCCCTGCAGCTCCTACTTTGAAAAAGCTGAAAAATCTAACTCAATCTCCTTAAAAAAGAGGGATTAATGCTTTTCAGAAAGAATTTCTGTCCTCCTCCTTTCAGTCCCAGCGGAGTTTTCTGTAAGAAGATCAATAAGTAATGACCAGGAAAAGACTTTAAAAAAAGTCCCACGTTGCTGTCATATTTACCAGATTGTGCCTCCCAACCTCAAACTGAGCTGAGAAACAGAAAAAAAGAGAAGAATTAAGAAAAATCAGAGGATTCCGTCACATTTCCTGTCAGGGGGCTGCTGGGGGGATGCATTTTTGGGGTGGAGCACCATAGTGGCTCTGTAAGATCCCCAGTCCCCAGGGTGGCATGGGGTGGTCAGCACTGTGGTCACTCACACCGTGGGACCTGATGGTCACAGAGGTGTCCACCCCTGTGGGACCCAACGGGGGCACTTCAGCATCCAGAGAAAAAAGGTCCTTTAAAGAACTGTGGGAAGTTTAATGGAAAAAATAAATCTGGGGTTCTTCCCTAATGCTTGCAAGTCCTTTTTTTTCCCCTTTTTTTTCTTTTTCCCTTTTTTCCCCATGAATGTGAGAGCTGCAAAAATCTTTCTAGAATGAAATTGGCGTTTTATTGGGAAAAAAGTTCTGGTGTCCTGGGAGAGAGATAAAATCAACACATTATTGGCAACGTGGTATTCAGCACGTGGCTGCAGATCTCCTCAGCTCTTCTGCCAGGGCTGAAGGTACGTCTGGGCTCAGAGAAAAGAGCTGGGGGAAAGAGAACCTGGAAGACAGACTTTCTGAGGTGTAAAGGTGCATGCTCTTCCTCGCAGACCTGAAAACGCAGGAGTCCAAATCACTTCAGGAGTCACAGTATTTTTAATTTTTCCCCCAAAGCTTTAGAGAACTCAGACTAAGCTGTATTTTCCTCCACAAATCTCCTCCCAAAATTTTTGGCTTTCTCTTCCCAGCCACTCTGTAAAACCATCTCAAATCCCCACGTGGAGCTGGCATCTCAGAAATTTATTTCCATTCATTGCTGGCCAAGAAGGGTGAGGTTTTCACGAGGAGGAAAACCCAGTTTGTGATTATTGAGGGCCAGAGCTGGAGTCCAGCTTCCAATCACACAGAAATAGTATTTGCAGCTGTTTGCACATGACATTATTTCCTGGGCACCTGGCTTGTATGTACAATTAAGGACTTGTAAATCTGAGGAAATCTTAAATTAAGGCACCAAAATGTGCCTGCAAACATTTGTGCCTGCCATTTTTCAACTGTAATAATGGGAGTCCTGTTAAACCTGGGATGAAAAATTGGTCCTGTGTCAATAACCTGCATGAATGATGTTAGAGAAAACTGGCAAGTCATCAAAAGACCCTGTTCTCCATTTAATTCTCTTCCTAGCTCATTATGGATTATCACGTTTTGTCTAGTTAGTGGCATGATTATGGAAATAGAAAAGCTATTTCTCTTTGCTTCTTATCTAAAAGATGAATGAGGCACGTATAATTGGCTTAAGTTATCATTTAGCAGTGAGCTCTGGTGATGCAGGGTTTTTTGGGGTTTTTTATCCTCAGCCTGAATTTCTGAGACACAGAAAATGGTTGGTGTATTCCCCTGGTTGTGTTTTGTCCCCAGTGCCCACATCCTTAGCCAAAAGCAGTGCACCCATTAGGGGCTGAAGTATTTTTTTTTCCCCAGAAAAATCAGTAAATAACTCAGCAGGTGGCAATGATCATCAGGGCATAAATCACCACCACTAAAACAAGAGCTGAATGTCCTGAGGACATCCAGGGAGCCACATCCACCCTCACCTGGGACTCAGTCCTTGTCCCACTGCCCTTAGCCTGCGTGGGCTGTGGCTGCACCTCTGTTGTGTGTGATCCCAAAAATCACACAATCAGGAGATGCGCTCCAGGCAACACGGGCTCCCACCTCCTGGAGTGTGCTAGAACATGATGGGTGATTTTGAAAACATTTTTCTTTTTAATACTAGGAGAGAATAAAAATAGCAAGAAGAGAGGAGGTGCCATCACCAGGAAAGGTTTTTCTTTCCCCACGTTAGGCTCTGATGTGTTGGAGATGCTCCTAAACGTGGACTTTCCATTGGAATGTTGAGCCCTGGTCACAGCTGTGTCAGCTCATGGGGACCACTCATTTTGCACATGTTTGGGCCCAGAATCGCCAGCTTTTGGTGTTTAAAAGCATCTGCCAAAAAGTCCATCAGTCATGAAGGTCGTTGGTGCTGTCACTGCGTTTCCTCAGGCCTCAGAGGACACTGCCCAATGATGTTAATTGGAAACCATAAAACATTGGGAAATGCCCAAGCAGTTTTGAAAAGGTCCTTTTTACCTTCCTGTGATCTCTTATACCTTTACCCAAAGAGCAAATACAAATGGGAAATTTGGACATCTTGATTTCCACAGTGGAGAAAAAGAGCAGTGGGAAGGAGAGGGGATGCTTTCCGTCTGGCTTATAGTATTGGAGTTCAGTTCTTCTCTAAGTATTTTATGCAAAGCCAATTTAATAAAGCCAAAATAATAATTGCTGAAATTCCCTTTTTTTTTTTTTTACATGCAAAGTATCATTGGCAAAAATATTTTCGCAGCTTCCCTTGGCAGTCAGTCGGAGAAGCAGAATTTGATGGACCCTGACGATACAGAGGGACAAAGGCAGCTTTGGAGGACATAAAACTATCTGGGCAACAACTCTCTCAGCCCAAATTGCCTCTGTTGTGTTCCTCTGTTGCCTGACAATATGCTCTCAAGAAAACACAAATGTTGTTCTCTTTGTGGAAAAGGCTTGCAAGATTTTTTAATTTTTTTTTTGCATGTGTTTACTGAAATAAGAAAAAAAGCCAAAAAGGGAGCAGAAAAAAAGCCCAGAAAAATTACAGAACTTTTCTCTCCAAATTACCTCTGTTGTAAAAAATGTCACAGGAGACTTCACATTCCAAAAATATCAGCCAGCTCCATGAGCTGCAAGTGAATGTAGACCCAAGCAAGACGAGGATTGGGCCTAATTTGCTCATAATTATGTTAAACTCATAAAAAACAATTTGCCATTTTTCTGGAACCAACCCCCAAATCGTACTTTTAATATCCAGGAATACGCCGGCGAACAATCCATTACATTGTCCTCCCACAGTTATTATTTTCCGTGGTGACAGGGAGCTGACAGGAGGCTGTGGCTCCAGGTTGTGAATGAGCAGCGGGAACAGATGGGTCTGCGAGAGGCAGCAATGCTGCTCTCCTGCTAAAAATGCTACAAACAGGAACCCCCAGCGAACATGCCCTGAAAATATAGATCAGAGGAATCGTCCCCAAGCAAAGGATTTCACAGCGCTTTCCAGGAAGCATCAATATCTGGGTAATAAGGAAATGGAGCTGCAGATGCTAAAGTACTTATTGCACTTTAAAAAAAAATACAGGGACTGCTTCAATTATTCCACTATCATGTACTAAATAAGGTTGATTAATCAAGGTTTAAGATAACAGAAGGAGTTTTCAACGCCATTAATGTGTCTCACGGGATTCACCCTTCTTTTGGGTAATGGGAAGCTTCTGATTGTGAAGACGTAGATAATAAGGATTTATAGCACCATAATGTGCAGTGTTTTTCATAAGGGACACTATGAAAACATGGAGGCTTGACAGTAAACACTATTTCAATTATTTAGTTTCCTACTGGCATGCCAGGATGGGGCTGTCTGCTGCTTCACCCTCATCTCAGCCTTCTGCTTTCCCTCCATGCCTTTCTCTCCCAGCAGCACTTCTTGTGCTTCTGCTTCCAGGTGTGCACAGCCCCTTCTTGCCAAACAGCTACCTAAAAAAAATACAGGAGAAAAGTCATATAAGGGTCTCTTTGCCATGCCCAATTTCCCCAGCAATTTTACAGGGCGAGAATTGAACTTCCCATGTCCCTTGATGGGAAGGGTCCAGAGCAATAGCTCTGCCGGTTGGAGCTGCTGTGGAAATGAGAATAACCCAGAAAATTATGATCTTAGGGGGAATTCTCATAAATTCTCATTAAAAAAACCCAAAACATACAAAGGGGGTTTTTTGTTGTATTTTTGGGGGGGGGGTTTGATTTTTTTTGCTGGGGCCTTTGAAGGAAATCTGAACGGAAAAGGCTGGTACAAAATCAATGAGAGGTGTTGAGGAAACCTTAATGAATCAACAGTTGAGTTCTTCATCTCCTTTCCAACCAACAGAAGTCAAGAGAAGTTTCTCCATCTTTTTCCATCTTCCTCTGTCTCCTGGGCAATTTCCCAAGCAATTTGACGATATCATACTTTGGGCTCTGCATCCTCCTTGTTCATTATAATTTTTCTATTATTTTTCCCCTCTGCTGTGCCAGTTTTCTGGACCCTCAAGCACAATACTGACCCTGCCAGGGTCAGCTCTTGAGCCAGGGTGGTTCAAGCTGTGCCACCGCTCACCCCTCAATGCCAGGCCATCCTGCCAGACCATGGAAACACACTTGGCAATGCCACAACTCCGTCCTGGCAATGCCACCACCCTGTCCGGGTGATGTGAGACAGAATAAACACAGAAACTAACTGGACTCCAATGAAATATGTGTGCTGCAATGTGCAAGCATGACTCAGGCACTGCAGACAGGCACTCCCCGGCGTCTGGCTGTGTCCCAGAGACATTTTTCTCCCTGGCTTTAGTTGACACATCCAGGCTGATACAGTATGTTTATATTTTTGACAGGTTATGATGTAAAGGAGGTTATCTCTTCCTCACTGGGGGAGGATGCAGGGTTGACGGAGCCTGGCTGACCTTTCAGCTGGGCTCTGATCTTTCCTCTGCCCCTTCCCACACAGTCCCCCTCTCCTGCCATTGTGGGACAAGGGCTGGAACATTTTCCTGGATCCATCCCCCCCCCCTTCTACACATCGCTGTTGAGGTCACGATGAGGGGGTGAATGCCCAGTCCATTCCCATGGAATATGCACACACTGCAGCTCAAAATGCATCTTTTTATAAAGAAAAAGCCACATCCTCTGCAGCGCTGAGTGTTGCTGGTACACAGGGGTGCATTTTTCCATTGGGGAAGGATCTGTTGGGAAAGTGGCAAGGCTGGACCATGGTCCCCTCGACACCAGACCCTGCATGGAGTGGTGAGGGGGAGGATGGGCAGCCCCAGCAGGGATCACTGCCCCCACAGGCAGAGAGCAGTGGCTGGGGTAGGAGCAGCTATCCTGTTAAATGCTAGTTTTACTATTTCCCTTAGTGAGAACTGAATTATTTCCTTCAGCAGGCACAGAGCTCGGTTGCTGCTATTGAAAAATGTAGCTGGAATAAATACCGTATGTGCCCCAGATGAGGTTTTTTCCTCACTGTATTCTCTAATTTCCTTCATACAGGAGAAATACCTACATTTGTTGCTTTCCCTCCTTATGCATTTGCTGCGAGGGCTTTTGAGCCCAAAGGCCCTCACTTTGAGTAGAAATTCAGCTTTGGGTGTTTCCTGTGTTTGAGGGAGGCAAGCAAAGCGACTGGAGGATGCATTGCTTCAGCCCTGACCTATTTCTGTGCTCAGCACATTTTTCTCCCCCCACAAACACGAGGAATTGTCCCAAATCCCGGGGCTACTTTCTGCTTCCAGATCTCTGGAATGTCCCTGCAGCAGGGCTGGGGGGAAATGGGCCTTCCTGGGGGGCAGCACCACAGGACTCTCTCCTCCGTGCTCCTGCCTCTTTAGGGCACCTTTCACTCCCTGTGAACTGTAAGAAAAATGTCATTTGCCAGGGAAGGTGCCCCACATGTATTTAACATTGAAAGGGAACCTCAGGAGCAGACACATGAGGCAACTGCATGTGTGTTTTCCAGTCCTAATTAGAGTGAACTCTGTAATTGTGAGATGCATTTCTGCTTTTTTTTTTTTTCTATTAAAAAAATAACCTCTCTTTTATCAAGGCAGAGCTAAACCCCAAGTGGAAAGGCGAGGGAAGGAGGCATAATTAATGCTGATGAATATTCTGCCTGCCATGAGAACCCTCCCACTCAAATGTACCCCTCGAGCACTGGAACCCCTTCTGTGATGCTCCTGGGACCAGAGGGGTCGCCAGGGCTGGGCTGTCCCCAGCATTAGGGGACTTTTAAGTCATCACTTCAGCACGAAGGGCTGTGTTTAACTCCATGGGCTCCAGCGGTCTCCACAGGTGTTAAATGTCAAACAGAGCTCTGGGGGATTGACATTCCATGAAGAATATTGCTACCCTTAGTGGTTATTTATGCAATGGCAGGGGCTTGGGAGGGCCGAGCTGTGCATTGCCAAGAGGAGTCTGATGGTCACCATCTTTCCAGTAGGGTCAAACCTTCAGAAGAACCGGACACCCAGACTGGGAGAAACACGTTTGGGATTTGGGTGACAGGGCTCAGCTTGGGGCAGATCTGAAATCCAAAATGGCAATTCACGGAAGAGAAAAAAATACTCGGAAGAGGAGATTGATGCAATTTGAAGGAGGCTCACCTTCCTCCTGCCCAGCAGAGGCACTGCGGTGCCTCACGCAGAGCGTGCAGGAGCAGAGAGGTGACATTGCTGATGTCACACGCGGACAGCAGCGGTGACAGCAGCGTGTTGGGTCAGCTCAGCATCCCCTGCCCAGCTGGGTGCAGGTGGTTTCCACCACACCACAGCATGACAAAGGCACCTCTCAAGAGCTGAGCCATTCCATGCAGTGGGGATGTTATTTAGGATGGGGAGGTGTGGGGGGTGACACAGCTTTATTATGCCTCATAAAAATAAATTCAGGAGAGATTAAAAAAAAACCACTCCCATTTGAAAAGAGGGAGGAATAAAGCAGATAAAAGATATGAATTTTTCCTCCAAGACACACTGCTAAATAGGCTCTTCTTGTTCACTGAGGTTCAGTAATGCAAGTTGACAGGATATTAAGGTTATTCCAGGTTCTTCTGTCTCCCAGGGTCATAAGCCTTCTGCTATGCATGTTAATCCATCTTAGCATTCCTCCGAGTAGCTGCATAAGTAGGGCAATCGGTTTAGTATGTATTCTTTCCATTTACAGCCTGGTTGGGAGGAGAAACCTACTAATTAACAGAATACCCCTAGAAAATCAGGAGTCATTTTAATAATACAGAGACTCCGCACAACGTTCTGCAATTAAAGATAAACCTTCCTCTGAAATATTTCAGGGGTGAGAGGAGGAGGCCATCCAAGAGAGAAGGACCCTGGAGACGTTTATCCTGCAGCTCTTCCCTCTGCCCTTCTCTTCCCCTGGGTGTTGCCACATATGGCTGGTGAGCCACATCTCTCTGTGGCTGAAAATAAGAGTCTGAGTCTCACTGCATCTCCCTGCAGGCTCAGGCTTTCCTCCCAAACAGCAGCTGAAAAGTTCCTGTCCATGCTGTGCTGGAGGATTTTCTTACATTGACCAAGCCATTCACCCCCAGACCTTGGTGTGCTACACACCTGAATATATTCTCCTTTTTTTTCAGGTCATTTAAAACCCCACCAGCTTTCAGGCAGCTGCTACAATGACATCAGTGAATAATGCTAAAAATAATAACCCTCATTTTGAGACTGAAAAGTCAAATAACCGCCCTGAAATTTGCCACTCTCTCCCCTCGTTCAGCACTAATCATTCCCAAGTTCCCAAGTGCTTTCCAAATTATCTAATACTGCCTAAAAAACATTTCTCTATCTTAATCCTTGTGCTTTTTTTGGGAGTAGTGGAGCACAGAGCAGAGGGCAAGCAGGGCTGGGGGTACCTCTGCCCCCTCTTCTCAGCTGCTGCAGCAAGAGGTCCTCTGAGAATGTACCCGCATTCAATTAAAACCAATTAGTAACAATAATTACAAAAGTATCTAAATATTTTGCTTTGGGTTGGCCTTTAACAGATTTGCATTTCCTTTTATCATTTCTGCAAGAAATGGGAAATATTCGCCCTGATCTCTGCTCAAGCCAGAGGTTTTAAGCAAGCAGCTGTTCAGACACTTCCACCCTTAATTCTTCCAGCAGCGATGGGAATGCCCTTCTGCTCTCCAGCTGGGGGATGGGGTTTGCCTAACCCTGGATAATCTGTCCTTTCTGCAGCACTGCACAAGAAAAAAACAGATGTAGCATTTCTTGATGTCTGACACAGAGTGAGTTAAGTAATTTCACCTTTAAAGATGGGATTTTTTTTTTTATGAAAGACACAAGGAGACAGCTAAAGTTAATATCCCCTTCTAGGGAAAGACTTGCCCTAGATCAGAAAGCATCCTGACCTACAGCCAGCAGAGGCTGGTGGGAATAACCCCAGTGCTGCAATGGATTTGGGATCACGTCTCGATGTGTGAACACCCTGCCACAACTACAAAGCGTGGTCACTTCCCCAAAGCATTTGTTGTCAGAGATACTATGGGTGGATTTCATCACAAAGGCAATGGCTTCCCTAAGGATGAGGAAGAACTGGGAAGAGGGTGGTCATTGGGATCAGAGAGCTCTGTAACACCACCAAAATCATCACTGATATGGGGCAGTCCCAGACACGACACAGCCACGAAGCACTGGAGTCCAGTAGGGGTTTATTTATGGATGGATGATGGAGAATCATACAATGCTGCACATCTTCTCTGCCAAAAGCTGGAGTACAGCATGGGCTGTGTAACACAGCAGAGACGGCAGGGGGAAATTTGATGAGTGTATTTACAGATAAGGAGTGAGATTGTTTTCAGTTACTGAGATGAAAACATTTCTCTTCTCACCCACTATCTGCTTGAATTAGGTATCAGAGGCTGCAACTTCACTTAGCGAAGTGCTCTGGCTCTGACAGCACTGGGACTGCCTCCGAGGAGCTGCTATCCACCAGAGACCTTGGTCAAGTCATTACAGAGAAAACATTCTTAGGAAAAAATGGAATAAAAGATGTTATTCAGGTGCAACTGATTAGTGGAGTAATTTTTACTTGTAGGTGAAATATTTGAAATTGAGAGACTGAGTATATGCAACACTAAACTTGGGTGTCCAAATGACATAACTGCATTCATGGGGAGGAGCAGAGATTTCTGCTTTCCAGCAGGTGTTTCCTCAGGTTTTCTGAAGCGGTCAGAGCTGTCTCTGCTGCCAGGGGATGCTCCTGTTCCCCTTTGGGTGCTCAGATTGTGACATCTCCCCATGCCCTGACTCTGCCAGATGGACAGGCTGAGTTTGCAGCAGGAATGTGCTCACTGTCACTTCTCACCACTCAGCTAAAACACTGGGAAATACAGATGGCCTCGCTCAGGAAGGCCTGGATAATATTTCATCTCCCTCTCCATTCTGGGGAAACCAAGTGAAATAAATTTACAGAAGATGGCCTTATCCCCGTTTATTAACAAGATATAATATGTGAATTCATGGAATAACTCCAGTGATTTTGAACTGGTGAGCAAAAGATGAGTTGGTCTCAAAAAACAAAATGCCATTTAGCCAATGGAGAAAGCACAACAATAAATGATCGCGCATTTAGAACAATCGATAAGGTGGTTACACAAGATATTATAGGATCCAAGATTAATTAGGGATGACAAATTCCCCAAGGGAATAAAACACAGGACAAATATGAAATCTAAATGAAAATCCTGTAAATGACTTGCTCCACACCTTGGTGCTCCAGCATCCCATGTTCCAATCAGAGATCACAGCAGCAATCTGAGCATTCCAAGGTGGCCATGTGTATTTGTGTGACACATGACATAAAAAATCAGTGAGTGTGTCAGGAGGCTGGGAGGTGAAGGGAAAGCCAAGGAGGCAGGAGCCTGCCCCAGTGATGGGGTTTTGCTCTTCTCACAGCAGAGCTGTGTGCCAGGGCTGCACGTGCCTGCACCTGACTGCCTCCCGCAGCAGCCTTGGGATAACCTCCAAGGTGAATTCAAGAGCTGGAAATCTTCCTGCAGCATCTGAACAAGGGCAGGAGGTCCTGCACCAAGCACTTTTTACTGCTCTGTCAGGGAGGCATCTGCCTGCAGCCAAATGGGGCACTTCCAGCCCCTAAATTCACCCTGCTCAGTTGGGGCACCAGGACAGGAAAGGTCCCCACACGCTGTGGCTTGTACCAGACTCTCATGATGGAGGGACAAGGCAAAAGCTCACGTACTCCATCTTCTCCTCCCTTATTACACATCAGCTGAGTCATTCTGACAGAATGCTTTTCTAATCTCATTGAGGAGGGCTGAAATATTTTAGTGTAGACCTCATCCTTGGGGGTTTAAAGTGATTGCACAGTCCCAGCTGACCAACAGCATCCCCGTGGAAGTCCCACTGCCCTGGGATATTGTTGCATGAGCTCAGTCTGTCCCACCTCATTACCCTCAGTGTTCTCCGGCAACCATTTTTTGGTTGTTTCTTCATCCTAGGTAATCACATAACTTTCTATATCATGTGAATTGGGATATTGCTTTGCAAAAGGCTTTGAGAGCCTTTGCATGTCCTCAGCTGCAGCTCTGAGCCATGTGGAGATGCTGGTGCAGACTGGGATTCTCCTTAGCAGCAAACCAGTCGGTCCTCTGGGAGCCAAAACTGGTCTGAAATGTCAGGGGTGATCGGACGTGTAGCTCCAAATGTATGTCATTATATCCCAACCAAGAATGAGAGGTTACATGAAGTAAATCACTTCAGATTAGTGCGGGTTAAAGCCAGGTTGGGGTGTTCTTTATTTAATGGAAGTACCACCTCCTTTTAAACCCATTTCATCATTTTAGCCAGATCAGGAGCTGGACTTGATGATCCTTGTGTGTCCCTTCCAACTCAGAACATTCCGTGATTCTATTCAAGGAATAAAATGCATCAGCTGGACCAGGCCAGGAATCCTGCAGCCCCACGCATGGTGGCTGGCAGCAGCCTGCACAGCTCACACAGCGGGTTATTCCCAGCCTCTTTTTCCCCCCAAAGCTTTACATTCCCGTTTTCCTGGCAGCTGTGAGTGGTGTGACCCCCCAGTCCCACCCCTAGCCCATGAGCTGCCAGCCCCGACTGTCTGTCCCAGATGCTGTAACCACCACATGGGTGGCCGCTGATTCTTGCACTGAGAGCTGGTTTAAATCATCCCAGGCTTGCATGTGAGTCTATTTATTTTAACACTGTGAAGCTTGTTCGTTCTCTAGACAGTATGTTAGGGCTAGGGGCCAAAATCCACGCTGATGTATAGCTTTCGCCATCGGATTTATAATTTAGTGCAAGGGGGCTGGGGAAGTGTAAGCCAGGGCAGGAGACTGTGAAGAAGCTTCACCATGCTCCCATCTGCCCTGCATTTAATTTATAAGGTAGATTAAAATCATGGTACATCTTTGACCTCGTTTAGTTTGGGTTGCCTGCAAGATTTAGCTTTTGTTTCATCTTTTTGCTCCTGGGGACCGTGCAGCCAAGGGGAGATTCATGCCAGGAGCAGAGCCCGCAGTTTCTCTCCTTTGTTGAAAGACACGACGATGCAAAACAGGCATTAAACTATTTTCTCAGTGCAGCCAGATCAAAGTCAAACTGAAGGAGGTGCCAGCTCTTCTCATTGATTCCAGCCTTGCTCCCCTGGGACTGGCAGTGCAAGAAGGTCACATGTGCAAGAAACTAGTGCATCAGATGAGAATTTCTCAAGCCAGTGTTTTCTTGCAGCCAGGTCCCACAGGACACCCTTTCTGCTCAGTTTTTGCCTGGTGGCTCATCCCCATCTTCCCAGGGAAGTGGAATCCAGCATGCAGCAGGCTCCAGGTGCATTGCTGCAACCCTTCAAATGCAGGGTGAGGTGGGAGCTCCTCACACCCTAAATCATTTATGCTGTCACAGCAATTAGCTGCCATAACCCAGAATAGCTACCTGAAGTGGAACAGCTCTCCCCTGCTTTTCTGCTTATTTATTCACCAAGGACATGCCCCAGTTCCTCGGCACTGCCTGGGCACATTCTGACCCTCCAATCTCATGTCTGTGTCAGCTGGACTCAGGTTTGGGGCAGAGTTAAGGTTACTGACTGACCTTTCTCTTTTCTGGCCACTGTTTTGGGTGTTTAGGAGAGCTGGGAGGGCTGGGAATTCTCTGAGCTCAGGCAACCCTCTGAGGTCACAGCTGCCACCACGTGCAGACAGACGGTCACACAGTCCCCTGGGGGAGCTTGCAGAGCTCAGGATAATTCTGATAGTCACAGGACTTTTTTAGGGTAAATCAAACGATGCTAAAAAGCCATACTGAGCTGGGCAGGGCAGTGCCCCTGGGGAGCAGTGCTGCACCAACTGTATTTTGAGCTCACCTTGAAGGGCATTAATTCTCCTCTTCCCATACCTCTCAATTGTTTTTGAGCCTTGGAACAAAAGCCTTCATTCAAAATAAGCTTTTAAATCTGTTTGTGGTGATTAGTGAAACATGCTTTAAATCCTTTACTACACTGGAGAGCTCTACGTAGAGGATTCTCCACCTAGCCTTGCCCCTGGTTAAAAAGCTTCCAAGTGCAGGAGTAAATTCACACACGAAATCAGTTTTCAGATGCAGTAGGCAACCCATTAAGCTTTGTGTGGTTATGCAAGCTGATACAAATGCCTTATTAATTAGAAAATCAATCACACTGTCCAGCTGATTGATGCTAATCCTACACTGAAAGGGGGGAACAATAGTATCATCAAGACTATATCATTTCTTCCCATTACAGGGAAGAGGACAAGACTGCATTTCAAAGTGATTCTGCTGTAATGAGCTGCAAGAATATACACCATGTAGTAAGGGCTCTTTTAAGACGTGGCACATAATTTTGATCAATAATACTCAAACTCATTGTGGATCCTGAAACTAAGGAAATATCATATGAAGATTAAAGGAAATTATAATATGATCAGAACGATCACAGAGGAGGAGAGCTGTAATTATCCAAGGGGCAGCATTAATAAATAGGAATGAGCCCAAACCCTGCGAAATCAGGAAACAGCAAGAATACACTAAGACTGCTGAAAGAGTTTCACAGCATCCAGCTAATGCACGAAAACTATAAAATACATTATTTTTAAAAAATAAAATTGGTATCAGTTAACAACCCTAATGTAAGGCAACCATAGAATGATAATTGAAGGACCCAATTGATTCTTCATCTGTCCCATATTATTTGCAGTCAGCCCTGCCAGCTTAGGACAGGTAGCAAATGGTCATAGCAGCCATATTCCTGCCATCCCAAAGCATTGTGGCTGGCCAAAACCTCCTGAAAAATACAGGCAAGAACCATGCTAAATGATGGGAAGATGACTGGAATACAATGCTTTCAACATGAGTCAGGCTTTGAAGAAGAAAATAGCTCATTATCATGTAAACGCATGTTGTCTTGGTTCCAGGCTAATTGTTGTATAGCATATCCTATATAACACAAGACAAAGCCCTAAGGCTCACAAGCCAAGGAAAATGCAAATTACACCATTGACAGAGCTGAAAGCTCCATGCAACTTTAATCGAGGGGAGGGTGCAATGGTTTTGTGAGACAAATGAGCAGAGAAGTTACATTAGAAAGACAGAGCTCTCTAATACACGACTTGACTAATAGGCTTGAACATGGCTGAGCTGGTTCACCAAGGCTCACCTTGGCCACCAAAGTCTAAGGATATTCACACTTGCAAACCCCAACCATAACCATTCTGTGCCAATGGTATTCAACATTTCTGGAACAGTTCATGGAAATGCTCCACACTCTGGTGGCAGCTTCCTTCCTTTCGCTTCTTTATCACTGTTTGTTGTACAGGAGCATGCTGAAAATTCAACAAGGATTTGGGCCCTTCTGGGCTAGAAAAAGTCCCAGAGGCATTTCTGCCCTGTGGAATGACCACTGTACATACACTGTGCTGATACACACCAGTGCCAGAGGCTGGTAACTCCCAGAGGCTGGGATTGAATAGATAATTAACCTTGAATAGACCACGTTAACCTGACATGCTGGTCTCCAAATCAGGAGGTCCCAGCCTATGGACAGTAGGTGGGATCCACCTCTGGGTTGCCCAGAACAATCTGCGAAGCCTCTGCCTGCTGTGCCATTGGGGCTGCTGGCCTTCTGTGGTGGATGACCTGTCTGTCCAGACATTCAGGCATTCCTACAAAATATTTAAAGGAGGTTGGAGATGAAAAAGTCACCCTTCTGGTGCGAGGAACAGGCATTGAGAGAAAGAAAAGAGGTGTGAGGTGAATCACTGGAAGATAACAGAAGAAACAAAAATCAGAACTGTTCAGTCAGGCTTCTAACTGATGCAAATCTGAATGATTCACAAACAGAAATCCAGCTATTTTTGGGGAAAAGGCACTGGATACACAATGTGGGAAACTGGCTCATCAAGTAGCTGTTACTCTTCCATGGCAGATGCTGGTGAATTCTTTGGAAGAGCTTTGCAAAGGCGCCGGGAGACACAGAAGTTTTGGAATGGTTCCTGCTGCCTGCCATGGCCTCAACTCGTTTAGTTTCAGCATGAGCAGGCTCTCCACATGTCCTGGGATCAAACACCAAGTGGATCTCAGGGCTGTTCCATGTCCTGTGCACACTGCAGCTGAGACATTTCCAGTTTCATAATGCAGAATTCAGAAATAGATGTGAATTTACACGTTCCACTACAAACAGATGGTGTCTTTGGCTGGCTCTCGCTGTGTTCCTCGAAGGTAGCACTGGGTTGCAGAAGTCGATCTTCCTACAGTGATCTCTTCTTACAGGGGTTTTGGGGTTTGTTTTGGTTTCCCATTCACATGGCACACTGGCAGGGGCTCAATGAACCCCGGGGGAATTGCCAACCTACTTTCCATGCCAGGAGATGTGATAACTGCTAGAGATGGCCACAAAACAAAGCTCTGCTTCTCACTTCTCCATGGCACCCAGCAGGACTAGTGTGAGCAAAGAAGATATCAGCCTGTAGTTTGGGGCTAACCTGAAGCTCTCAGGAGGAGAAATTTGGACTCCAAGGTCATCTCTTTCTGCTGATCTAGGGGAAAAAACTATCTGAAGAAAAATACCTGCTGCCCCTGTTGGTGCTGAGGCATGTTTGGCCAGGTTGCAAAGGTCCTTCTCAGTCCACAGCAGTCAGTGGCTGTGAGGATGTGTTGCCTCTGGGTGAGGACAGCTCAGGGGTATGGCCCTCTCAACAGAGGACATTTTGGTCCAATTCCAGCACAAAAGGTCATTCACAAGGAAATGGTATCTCGTGGTATGCTCATGAGGAGATCTTGCAGCAAGTTTCCCGTGTCAAGCACAGCTACTCCAAGGGCTGGAGAGAGCTCGGCCACTTGTGGCCAGTCTGGCCATCAGCCTTCATGAACAATTGCTGCTTCCTCCTGCTTTCTGCAGCCAAAAATTATTTCACTTGAGTGCAATAAACCCAAACTTACAAAGAAGGTCCCTGCCCAGGGTGAGAGGTGAGGGACCTCCCCACACTGAGATGATGGTCCCAGACCTGAGCTCAGCTTTGTGTCCAGTGCCACTGATGCTTTCCAAGAAACTCATTGTAGTCAAAAACCACATCTCTTCATCGCTTCTGATTCCCTTTGCATCCCCACCCCGTTTATCCCGAGTGGGGTGAGCTGAAGCACAGATGCCAAGGAGAATTTGGGACCAGTGAGAGCTTTGGGAAAGCAGAGCTGGCTGAGTCTCTGGGGCTGGTTGCGTAAGGGAGTAGGAGCCTGTTGGACCACCCAGAGAAAGGCTTCCCAGCAGTGAGAAACAGGCGAGGAATATGTGTTACAACTGTGGATTCCTTCAGCTTTTGAGGTGACACTGAATTTAGTGGGGAGGAGATGAAGGAGAGATGGCAAGAAAAAAGAATGACCCAGCAGCAAACGCACTGGGGGAAGCAGCTCTGATTATTTCTCAGCCATTCACTCAGAAAGTGAAGATATGCAGCTCTTCAAGCAGCCTATTTAACACTGGCACCACACAGTAAAGGGAACCTTGCCAGCATATTTCATTAAAATACCTCTCCATCAGTTAATAATCATTCTCTGTGCTTTAATAGCACTTCCCCTTCAAGATTTCCAAGTAAACCCATAAAAGTCAGCTCAACCTTGGGAGAGAATTATTCGTAGAGATGTTTTACATGCAGGTAGATGGAGAGACAGGCAGATGTTGCCCCAAAGTCCTGTATTGCTGCCCCAGCCCTGTATGATGGCAAGACTTTATGCATGAAGTCAGATAACCCAGTGGCTGTTTGCATAACGATGGCCTGAGATTGTGGCCAAGCCAGAAATCAAATCCAGGACTGGTGACTCTTATTCTCTGCTTTCCCCCTTCTAATAAAAATTTCCGCAGATGCTGTGGATGAGAAGTTATATGCCAAATTCCAGGAATAAGCAAACTGGAAACAAATGTGCTGTGTGACACAGTAAAGTGTGTTTACGAGAGGCCACTGCTACCACTGCTGCAGCGCTGGTCTGCAGCATGAGGAGACACAGAACTGGATGAGCAGTTCCCATGTTCCCAATCCCCCCTAATAATACCCTATGTAGCTCAAGGGTGGTTTTTCATGTGGGTTGATTGGCCTTTGAATAACATCCATCTCTGATTTTTTTCCAAGTAATTAGAATAGCTATCTTCCTTGATTTTGGGCTGTGGCCCACCCAAAGACACTTCCCAGTAACTGGGAAATTTCCTAACAGTGAAACCTCTGGAGTGTCAGCAGTTTGGATTCATGTCTGCCACTGACATCAGCTCCCAAAGCCATGGCAAGGCCCACAAGAGCTTGTGTGCCCTAAGCCCAAAGTGTTTCACAATTACCTTTCCATCCCAGCCGCACTGCAGACACTGATGTGCAGCTTCCACCTTCAGAGACAGACAAGTAGGAAACCATACATACTTCTGGTAAAGTTGGATATCATCCCATATCAGAGAAAGTTTCTGATATTTTAATATTTAACTTTAAAATATTTATATTTATTTAGCTGACTATAAAAAAACCCCAAAGCCACAAATGCATAGAGACATTTTCTCTGTAAGGGAATTTTTTCTCAGGTAGCTGCCTCGGTTTGCAAAAGGGGACTTTTTGATCCAGAGGGGATCCAGAGGCCACTGGAAGATGCTTGAGAATATCATTAAAATTGTATAAGATGCCCAGTATTTATCTAATAGCAACATGCCATGCACAAAGTGCGTGAAGTCAAGCTTTTGGGAGACTGTGAGCCAGGTTTCGAGGGCACCAGGTGAAAATGTTGTGGGTACTCGTGCTAAGGAACAGTTCTGTGTGTCCTTGATGCAGCAGGGCTGCAGCCTTCAGAGGTAAGAGGAGCCAGAACAGCACAGAGCATCTTATCTGGTCAGGGTCAAGCCTGCTGGAGAGGACAGAGTCAATGTCAGAACAACATCCCGCACTCTCAGTGCCTGGTGACGTGCACAAATGTCATTTTTTATCAGTACAGACGTCCAACCCATCTTTTAATCTGCCGCCCAACCTGGCTGGCAGCCCATGGCAGGAGCTCCCCAGCCCCACAGCCCTGCACTCCTTTCCCCCAACCACGCAGAGAAAGGACAGGAGAGGAAATGATAATGGGCTTTTCCTTCTTTTGATACAAATGGCCAGAGGAAGCACCACCTTTTGAATCAGCTGTCATTTGGAAAGCAGGCACAGGGTTCCCAGCAGAGTGACTCTGCCCCAGCTCTGCTCTACAACCACAGCCAAGGCCACCCGGACACACGACACAATGTGATGCACAGATGTTGATAAATTCTCCCATGTGAAAAAAATATTAAGTCATTACAAACAAAACAGCCTCATAAACAGAGCTTAGGAAACTATGATAAATCAAGTTCGTTAGGCAGCAGGGCTGGTACGAGCCGCTGTCTCAGCTAATGCAGATTGAGAGTTCAGCACATGCTGCATAGATCAGCATTTTAAACACATACCGTTTACCAGCCTTAATGAATACTAAAAGCCCAATAAGCAGGAGCCAGAGCCACTCAGACATGGTTTCATACAGATGTCAGCAGCGTTGTCTTTCATTTTATTTGCTAATGAGTTATCGATAGCAGTAATTTGCTGCTGATAATGCTGCAGGTTATAAAAGAGAAAAATTAACAAGTTCTGTTAAATGAGGAAACAGGCTGTATGTCCTGCTCTGTCCTGCCGTGGGAGCTGATGCCAGGTGGAGTTGCAGGCAGCAAAGGCATTGAGATCCCTGGTCAAGGCAGAGCTGTGGTGGTGCTCACTGATCACCCCAAGGATGCTCTGACGTGACCCTGGGCAGAGCTGCTCCCCCCAGCAGGGACGGGAATGATGAACCAGCTGCTGTTAGCACACTCTAAGTGTTGCTGGAAGGGTGGAAAGAAGGGAAAAGAGCAAATCAACATGGTCTGGGCACAGTAAAGCTACAGGCTGAGTCCACTCTGCTGCAGCATTAGGTGGGACTCACCCTAGGTTACATCCTCGTTTAAAGCTGGTGGCTCTGGTAACCCTGAGCTCTGGTCCTGACCCAACCTCTGCCTTCCCCAGGTCTTGACTGGCTTCCCTGCTGCACTGTTGTAAATTCTGAACACCATCCTCAGCCATCTGTGGGAATGGAGATACATTAATAAAGGCACTGACCTGCCCAGCTCACTATAAGAACTGATTTCATATCCTTTGTGAGAGCTTCAAGGAGGCAACCCCAGACACATGCAAAATATTATTTTAACCTATTACAGCTAATGGATTATATTTTTGATAAAGGCAGAAGGCAAAATAACTCAATGGAGGTAGTTTTCACTGAGGGGGGAAAGTGTCAGGAAGGCAGGGGTGACCTTTGCCTGGGAGGTGACAGCGGGGACAGGGCATGGCCTGGAGGTTGGTGCCTTCAGCAGCTCCTTCCTGACACCTGGGCTCACATGCACAGTGATTTTAGAAAATCTGCATCTGTTCATCAAGCTCTGAGGCAGATGCTGTAAAACTCCCTGTATTTCATAGGTCAAATGAAGTTCTGCTCTTTGCTGAGCTCCTCAAGCTGCTGGGTGGGAGCGGCGTTGATCAGTTCCTGAAGTTCTGGCCCAAACCAAGCTGGGCAAGCCTCCAGCTGCACACAAAGTCAACAGGGTGCTGCCTGAAGGAAAACACTCTCAAATCTCAGCTCTGGGTGATGGCAAAGGAAAATGTTATTATGGTTGGTGGTGTCAATGAGGGTCCAACCCTCAGTGCCTCAGATAAGAGGCAGTGAGTGTGCAGTGGTTTTGTGGAACAGACTGGCTGTGTGTCCCTGAGCCAGTGTTTCTGTAGGGCACTGACGTGTGCAGCAGACACTGCTGCAATTTATTTATCCTCGTGCTGGTGTGCTCACCCCCTCCATGGAGGCAGGTCTTGGGCACTTCTTGGAAAAGCAGGGAAAGAATTGCTGAGCTGCCCTATTTTCCATTTATTTTTCTATAAAAGGCAGTCACACTGATCCACTTTTTCTCCACTGAAAGTGAATAGATATCCCTGGCTCTCAGCTGGGAAAGCCTGAGGAAAAATAGGATCAGAGTGTTTTGCAGTTTGCAACCAATGATCTTCAAGTCCAGTGCCGAGCCATGACAGTCACTGGCAGCTCCTTGGCACCAGAACTCTGTGGGACCCAAAGGGACAATCACTGTGACAGAGAAAAGAGGAAAATACAGTCACAGATGTCATCTGGGGGTGAGCAGGTTGCAGAAGGTTTTCCAGCCTGCCCACGCTGCCTGCCAAGCACAGTCCGTGGCTCTCTGCCTGGCCGGCCCATGAGATGCTCCTTGCCCATTTCCCTGTTTTGTTCCATGTTTCCTTCCAGCAGGATGAGCTACACCCTGGGATGGCCAATGGAGAGAATCCCGTGGCTGTGCTGGAGCTGGGGAAAATTCAGCTGCCACTTTCTACCAACAAAGCATGGCCAGATTGTGGCTGGAACACTGCACAGGAAAAAAAAACCAACCTCACCATGAGTGTGGGGGTTTCACCTTCAGCTGTCTTCTTTAACACTTTTTAATTTTAATTCAAGCTAATTAATGCATTAATGGTTATAGCTTTAGGTTTATAGCTTTAGGTGCCATTAGTTAAGCCCTGACACTGTGGACTTCATGGAGGACCCCAGCCAGGCTGCTCCTTGCTGTCTGCACCTCTGCAGCCCAGGGAAATTAAGGGATAGAAGGAGTTTGGATCAGAACCAGCAGGCAAGAGTCAGATCCCGAGTTCTAATTTAAGCCTGAAACCTTTGATTTTCCCTCCCCCATTTGCTGTTTCCATCGTGGTGCTTATGGAAATTAATTTAAAAGTATTGTGCAATTAAAAAATATTAATGGTTTCCTTCCTCTGGAATTGAGAGCTTTCTTCTGAGCAGGAGGGAGGGGTTTGTGAACATGTCATTCCTTTTTAGGGGGCTGAATAGAGTCTTCTATCCTGTCATGTTTTAATTAATTTTTCTATAGTTGCTTCATTAATTGATATTTATGTATTGCTTGTTGTGCATAAATCCTGGAAACAGTACATAAGAGGATGTTCTCGTTACAGCTCTACAAGTGCTTGGCCAATGCTGGAATATTAATAGTTGGAGTCGCATGGAAAAGTACAGTTTGTTTCCCTTTCTCTGAGGTTTCTGTCCTGTATGGTGCCTTCAGGGAATAAAGAGTTGCTTCAATAAAGGCTTTTTTTTTGTGTGCTGTGCTGTGTCTGTGGAGGTGAGTGCCAAAGGGATGGGGATGCAGCTGAGGCACAGCCTCTGCACCTCTGAGTTTTGTAGGTCCTGTGAAACTAACCATGGACAGAAAGTGTCTTCATGTGCAAGCCTTTCCCAGTGCTGCTGGCTGCTGCTCCAGCTTCCCACTGGGAGGGCAGGCCAGGACCCAGGCAAGGCTTTTCTGAAGGCTTTCATCTGCTCTTAGCCCTTGTTTGCCACTGGACACTTGTTTTGCTCCAGGAAAAGGAGACCACTTTTGTCCCTGCTTACCAAAACCTCATCCCCTCTGAAATCTCTTCTCAGTGCTCACAAGCTGTTCCTAGGCTGCTGTTTCTCTGTTGTCTCATGGCTAAAAAAAATCTCACCCACAGAGCAATCAGCCGGTATTCTCTAAAGGCATGAGGCTGCTTGAGAGGCGAGTTATGATCTGCCCGTGGAGCTATTGTTATTTGAGATTTTATTAATCATTTACTACATTTTATGAGGTTAGTCACCTGCATCGTCTCTGTGCTGACACAATAATTTACCACTACAAGGATGAAAAATAAAATAAAAGATCATTTACTGGCAGCTCACAATGCTCTTACCAGGTTACAAAGGCAGCTGGTGGAGAGAGATTTCTGCTGGGGAATGAAAATAAAACAAAAAGGGATGATGAGGCACAGCCAAAAGGGTATCGCTGAAGATCAGTTTTATACTGAAGCGTGTGATAATCAATTATTCAGAAACATGGTGTTGAACTATCTTTCCCCATGGGTTTATAAACCTCTCACTGGCTTAGCTCTGGTAACAGTTATCCAGAGATATGCAAGGGTATCTCTAGAAGCCACAAGAGGACATTGATATTAGGCACATCATGTAGATAAGGAGGATATTAGGGAGCACAGAACTAGCTCATCTGCTGCTGTAAACATATCTTGCTCATCAAGGTCAGTGGTATCTCCTCCAGCTGGGGTTGGACCCACAAGCTGTCACACAGGATGGGGAAAGGCTCAGGCTGGGTCCATGGCTCTCCCTTTCAAGCTGGGAACACAACCAGGGCTAAGCTATGTGGACACTGCAACCTTCGTGCCAGCTCGGGTTCTTGCAGCTGGACACTCAGGGAAAAGCAGGACAATGACCCCTCTGTGCGGGGTCAGGCCACTGACACAGCTGGCCATGGCAAGCAGCAGAGTGCTGTGCCTTGCCCCTGGGGGAGAGGAGATGGACATGAGGCTCGAGTGTCCTTAAAAGCATTTTTCAAAATAATTGATAAATTATTTACCAGCTGTAAATGGCCAGGATAAATCTGTTGGTGAGCAGCAGCACAGCACGGTTAGTTTTGACAACTGACAATTTACAGCCCTTGGTACACCACTGTCAAGGATATTGCTCAGGCTCCCCATGCAGTACTTAGAGCGTAACAAACAATGTCCCCAACCTCTCCCAAATCAGGAGGCCATCTCCTCCTGGCTCCCCATGTCTTGGCTCTCTGGCTTCTCCAGCAACGCCTGGCGCTGAGCCCTGCCATCACTCACTGCTCCGGGCATTTCCCAGCTGACAGACATTTGCAGCCCCTGGCTCAGGCTGACACGGCACTGAAGTGTAGGATTTCTCCCTTGGCAGCAGTGCCAGCCTCGTGACAGGGCCATGGGAGGTGTGCAGTGGCCATGGTGACGCTGGAGTGGAGCTCTGCCCCACCAGCCAGCGGAACACTGCTCCTCATTACTGCTGCACGTAAGGAGAAGTGACAATTTAATTTCCAGACCTACTCCAGGGGCTTCTCCTGCAAAAGGGGAAGAGCAGCTTGGCTGATGATGGTGAGGGAGACATCTGTCCTGCCTGCAGGCGGGTGGTGAGGCTGGGGGTTGGAGGGACAGAAACCTGCTAAAACAGACAAACAGCCCTTCCCCCACTTAAACGTGGGTATAAAAATACGCAAAAGTCACATATTTTGCAAGTGCAGAGCCTTCCTAGCAATAATTAGCTTCTAAACATTCCCCTGTCCTGTATAATAAATGAACAGCATAGTAAATGTTATGAGAATAATTCATTATTCATCACGAATAACAAATGAAGGGAATAATTTACCATCCACTAATCTCTAAAAGGGCCCCACTTCTTCTCTGATCATGTAGGGATGCTGAGTGCTGAGGAAGAGGTCCCTGCTCAGCCATGCAGGCCCACAGCTGCTGCTGGGTGTGTGCCCTGCCCTGGGGGCCAGCACGGTGCTGCTGTGACACAAACTGCGGAGAGAATCATGGAATGTCCTGAGCTGGAAGGGTTCCACAAGGATCATCGAGTCCAGCTCCCGACCCTGCACAGGACCCCCAAGGATCCCATCGTGTGCATGGATGAGGATGGTGGGGCATCTCTGCTGTCCTTTCCACCCCCAGGCCCTCTCCCAAACCCACCCGTGTCCTTGCACAGCTGTCACGGTCCTGGGCATGTCCCACTCGGCAGCCCTGCAGAGCCCCCAGGACAATGCTGTACCCTGGCTGTGACAAAGAGCCCTGAGGTGACAAGCAGCAATCCCAGGCTTGGTCACAGGGGTGAAAGGGATGAATATTTTTTAGCCTCATCAGGTCTGTGGCACACACAACACCTGCTCTCCCCGCCTGGCTGGGCAGGGGGATTGATTCACTGCTCACACCACATTCAGCACTGCGCCCAACCCAGCCTGGCTCCCTGCCACTATCCATCTCCCTCTACCTCCCTACCAGGAGCTCTCCTTTTTCCCTTTCACAATATCAGATTTCTTTTTCCATCTCCACAGCCAATCCATTCTGGTGTTGCTTTTGTCCTTCAAAGGGCTGGATCACTCCTCCATGGGCTTTAACCCCTTGCCAAATCCTCCCTCTTCTGCCCTTCTGCGAAGAACTCTGAGCCCCCCTAATCCCTTTCCTTGGGAGCTTAACGCTGCTGCTTGTTTAGGGGCAACATTTGTGGACTCATCGCTGTGTTATCTCAGCTGATTATTATTTGTTTATTGCTCTTCCCTCACTTGTGTTCCTCCAGTGCTGCAGATGACAGACAGCACATAAATCACTGTAATGGAGCACAGCGGAATGAGATGGAGGTGTACAAATTGTCTGTGTGTGCATGCGGGCAGATAAGGGAAGTTGGAGGATCACTGTGGTGCCTTCCACAGCAGAAGTCACATTGCACAGAGAGCACAGGAATCTGTGCTCCCAGCCCAGGCATCCCCTGCACCCCTGACCAGTGAGGATGACCAAGAAAATAACCTGGACAAACAGATCCCCGAAAAAATCTCTCCATGGTCCATGCTTGCCAGCTGTCCTGACACCAGCAACACCTGTAGCTTGTTTTAATCTATGATTTCTTAAAAAAAAAACATAAATGCACATGTCCCATCCCTGGAAGTGTCCAAGGCCAGGCTGGATGAAGCTCTGAGCAACCTGGTCTAGTGGAAGTTGTTCCTGTCCATGGCAGGGGGGTTGGCACAAAATGGTTTTAAAGGTTCCTTCCAGCTCAGGCCATTCTGTGATTCTATAATTCTATGATTCTGCATGCACCTGGTAAAACTGAATATAAAACCCCTGCATTATGATCTTAGGAAGTTATTATTTTTTATTCTAACCTTACACCCATAATATTGTTCCTGGATGTGAATAAGCACCGAAATATAAAAGGTTAGTTAAAAGCATCTGCCTATTACACAGTAACTGCCCTCATGTGAATTTAGCTTTGTGAGTACGTTTAATGTTTTCCAATGATTCCAGCTCCAAGTTTTGCTAAACTTGCATTTTTGGAGACTATTTTTGAGAAAAGACTTCCATAGGATAATCAAGATAATGCCGGCAAACCGACTTTTGACCTCCACTATCTCAAAATATTCACAAACCTGCTGACTAACTGGGTATATTTTTGGTTCCGTGGACTTTCCAACCCTGAATGGAGTGATTAGCAACAAAGAGGGGTTTTTATTTAAATCAGTGGGAGCTAATGAAGCCCTGGCGTGTGCAGACGGATGTGCCGTGGTGCTGTGCTGAGGAGCTTTTGGCACCTTGGAGGCTACACCTCACCATAAAACCCCCAAAATCATCAGGACCTGGGCACCCAGACTACCAGGAGCATCAAAATCATGCTACACTCCCAGTCTAACAATATTTAACCAGGGAGCTGATGATCAGACCCCCAGAGGAAGTCTAGAAGATGCTTTCTGAAGCCAAATGAGAGTCACCCCAAGCATTGCAGCTACCTACCAGCCTTCCTGGGCTGCTCTTTCCTCAGGGCTCTGTAGAGGGAAGTTTCTGTTTCGTGGTTCCTTTCACAAACCTTCTGGCTCTGGAGGATTTCACAGATTTCCAGGCATCCAGGACTTTATGGCTAGATCCCACAGAACCTCCCTGCAAGAAGCCAGCAGAGTGTTTCTTTAGAGATCTGCAGATCCGCAGGGTCCCTACGATGATCCATAAAATGCATTTTCCTGATCTAGACAGGCTGCTTTAATGAGAATTACAGCACCAATCTGAACACACGTGTGGGGCTGTGAGTTTCTGCTTTGACCCCCAAATATGTGCTCCTCAAAGACAGCAAGACAACCCACCTGACTGTGGCTCACAGCGCTGACCTGCGGAGGGTTGAAGGAAAGTTGACGAACATTTTGACCCTTTTAATTGGCACTGCTCCTTCTCAGGCTTTATCGGTCAGCTTTGAAGTCTAACCAGCTCCCTTGTGAGGAATTCACATTTGGCACGCTTGCATGAGACATAATGTGGTAACAGAGGTAGCTCTATATGTATGGTAATTTTTAGAGTTGAGTGACATTCCTTGAATGGATAAGTTCACTGAAAAATGCAGGAACCAACGGTATTTGCGAAAAAAATTAGAAAGTGTACAAATGTTTCATTCTGACATGTCAAAAAGAACTGGTTTGGAGATACGGAGACATTTTGTTTCAACATCATCAAAACAAAATATTTTGACTTTTTGTTTGGAAACAAGCTTTGTTGTTTAAAAACTGACCTAAATTTTAGGAAAGGATTTTTTAAACCAGAATTATATAATAAAAAAAGACCATTTCTTTTCCTGTGGAGGAAAATACTTGAATTTACTCATTTTCTCCCTGCTTTTGGATTTGACAACCAAACTAAAAAATCCATATTCATCTACTTTTCTCACTGTTATCACTCCTGTCGCATCTCCAGCTGCTAAAAGGAAGCAGCTCCTTCATCCAACAGTGCATCACCGCCTTTCCTCAACATCCCTGGTTTTGCTGTGCAAAAAGAGGGTTTCTGAAATGGAGTTTTGTCTGTGCCCCTAAGCCTGGTGGCACTCTGGGTATGTGTGACCACGGGTGACTTGGTGGCCCTGGCACAGGACACGGACATTCCTGCCCAGCCCATGGTCACCTTCAGGCCCCACCGCACCTGGCTTTGCTCCCAGCAGGGCTCTGCCCTTATCAAGGCTTTATTTAGCCAAGCAGGTTAATGAATAACCCCGTGGTTTACCAGCAAAATGAACCCTTGCTTGTGTCTTATCTCGCCATCGGCGCAGAGAGGGAGCAAAAGAACAAAGAGGGATTTATCGCGTCCTCTGTTCCTCGCCGCCCGAAACGGCTGAGAGAGCTCAGCAATGTGGCTGCGTGGCTTTTAAAGGCGAATTTATCTGCTTTCTGCTTCCCACCCGTGAGTTTCGATTCCAAAAATAGCCTAAATCACAGAGTCGCTGTGGAACCGGCTCTGTTCATGGCTGGTTCAGTTTCTGCTCTGGCTCTGGTGCTCTCAGATGAGTGTTTTGCTGGTGTTTAAGCTCACCTTCCTCCCCAGCAGTGCTCGCTGCAGAGTAGGGACCCTCTAAGCCATCAGGTTTGTGCTCAGGACATTGTGATGAGGAGCCCTGGTGGCCTGAGCCAAAGGACTTAGGGACATCTCATGGTGGTGGAGCTCCTCAGATGCTGTGGCTCCTCAAAACACCCAAAGCCACCCAAGGTCTTGGAGTGTATTATTTTAAAGTCTCTTCATAAAGAGCAGATGAGTTTGGGGTTTTAATATGCCCACAGAAGGAGAGTTATGAGGGAAGGATCTGTGAGCTTCCTGTAACCCTCCCATGTCCCTGTTGTGGCAGTCTGAGCATCCTTGGGAACACCTCCCCATCCATGGAGTGGAGCAGAATTGCAGCTGTACCTCATCAACAGCCTCAGACACTGTCCAGTCTCACCTCCCTCTGGGCCTTGGCCTCCTCATCTCACTGGTTTAAAAGTTCTTCTGCCCAGAGTCCATCTGGACACCATAAAATTGTCATGATGTAGTAGCTGGACCCTGTTGCCACAGAAACATACCCAATGCTTTTTACCTCCTTCCCTGCAGCTCTTTGGGATTTGGCTGCAATAATCAGGATAGTGAGGAATTCCTGATAAAGGGTCATTTCCTACAGGTGGTTCTCGTGCCTTCATGGCACAAGAGGCTCTACCTGTCTATTTCTAGACTCTGCAGGAGAAAAGGGGAGCTTCAGCTACGTGGGTGAGCAGGAAATCAAGATGCATTTCATACCCCTCCCAGCAGTGGGGCTAGAAAATCCTGATTCATTCACTGTGCATTGCTAATGCCGTTTTCTTCTGTTTTTATATAATCATAGATGGTTTGGGTTGGAAGGGACATTAGAGACAATCTTGTTCCACCGCACTGCCATGGCAGGGACACCTCCCACTGTCCCAAGCTGCTCCAAGCCCTGTCCACCCTGGCCTTGGACACTTCCAGTGATGGAGCACCTGCAGCTCCTCTGGGCAGCCTTTACCATTGCCTCACCACCCTCCAGTAATGAATTTCTTCCCAACATCTAAACTCTTAGTTTAAGACTGTTAAAGCTCTAATCACTATCTGCCCATGTAAAAAGTTGCTCTCCCTCTTTTTTATTAGCTTTAATTACTAGAAGGCCACAATGAGGTGTCGCCAGAGCCTTCCTGTCTCAGTATTTTAGTTTATTCCCTTTTCCTCCTACCTGTCCCTGTTTCCTACAACCCCAGGTGCAGATTGGCTCTCAGTGGCTGGAATGGAGCAGTGACAAATCTGCAGCACAGGGCTCGGTGGCCTTGCTGCAGTGATTCAGAGTATGCTTAGCTGCTTTTAAAAAACCTTTCTCCAGGACATCACAATTCAAAAATAATTTCCAGTTCTATTATTGTTCTCAGCCCAAGGCAATTGTGCTGTGGTCTTCAGTGCAGACAGCTCTGCCAGTCACTCCTGTTAAATATACTGAGTTCTCCTTCCACTTTAGGGTTAACAAAAATTAAATTTGTGTAGCCAAATATAGGCAGAGATTTCATTCCCGTGAGGCCATGTTTGCATTATTGAATCCCGGTCTTTTTCATGTGAAACAAAAATATACCAGTCATATTTTTTTATGAAATAATATCCTACTGAATAATGTTTCGGGAAAAAGGGTGAGTTTGGGCTTTCTGCTGTGATCACAGCACTGAGGAATGAGTATTATCCAGGCTCCAGCAGGGGAAAGGGAAATAGATGCAGAAGATATGTGCACAGCAGTGTTGCTGCTGCTCATAGCAGGGTCGGGATGGGTTTGGAGAATGGCAGGCACTGGATGAATACCCAAAATGTCCAGAACTTTCCAAATCATGATGGAGCAACCCCCCAATGCTATATTTGTAGATATGTAGTAACAAATTCCTCCAAAGATATTCTCTGTGTTATTTGTTTTCCATGAACATCTGCTCCGATATGGAAATGCTAATGAAGAGCAGGAGGCTTGCGATTTGATTTGTGGGATTTTTCACTTTCCCCTTCCCATATCAGTGTCAGGATCATCCTCTGGTGAATAATCCATAGATTTAATAGAGGCAGAAAACATCAAATAACTCACTCTTTCCCAGCTCTTGTCCCAGTGCTAATCCTTAATGTTGAGAAGACAACCTCTGTCTGTGGGGTGAGGACATCCCTGGTGGGGCTGAGACAGGGAGAGCAGGAGAAGGCTCAGCCCCTGGCATGGGCAAACTGCCTTTGCAGAGGAGGAAAACCTGGAAAAATTGCTTTTAACCCAGCAAAGTCCTTAAGAAGAGGCAGAAAACCTCCTGTCGTCACACCCTGGATGTTCCAGTGACAATGTGTTTGTTGTGGCTACATAATAATGATGATCAATAGTAGCAATGAAAATTAATGATTAATAACACAGTGTTAACAGTTATGATCATTATTTCTGAACTTCATGCATTTTTTATCAAGAATTTCAGCGCTAGGCCTTCCATTAGCCAAATCTTCTTTCACATTTGAGGGTATAATAAGAAGTAGGGATCACCAGGAATCTGGTTCAATGTTACCTCCCTTAAACATGAAGGCAGGTATTATGAAGTATAGATCTATATGTAAATTATCAATCATTTTAAATAATTTTCGTGGCCTGCAGTGGCATTTAGTGGGTAATAATTAAAATGAAGTTAGGTCAAAAATAGTTAAATAGTTTTAAGCGTGACTCTTTTATTGTTTTTTTGTTAAGACAAAACAAATGCATGAGGTTCCTGGGAGAGTTATGGCTATGGAGGGAGTGAGCTATCTGAAATACAATTTTTCTGCCTTATCAGACTCCTTTTACATGGCTTTTCTTCAAAATTACACAGAGTTCTGGAATTTCCCCTCCAAATTCTGTGTTTGCACTTTTGGCACTTGCTGCACCTATGTGGTTTCATCCCAGAAGGGTGCTGCAGACAAGTGTTGAATCTGCACAAATGTTTCCAAATCAAAACAGCCAAAGTGCTACTCTATTTCCCTGGTTCTCTGATGTTTAGAAATAAACATTGGCAGTGCTTATTTAGGGCGTTCTGCAGCGTTCCTGCGCATGTCAGCAGCGCTCTCTCTCCCAGACTGGCGGAGCTTGCAATTTTGTCTGGTGACTCAAAAGGCTTGGAAACAGCGTTTTAAAAAGAAGGGAAATAAGAAAAAAGTGAAGCCTGCATGGGACACCTGCAGCAGCTGTTTGGTGCAGCCAGGGCACCGTGGTGGCTCATGGGGACATTTGGGAGCAGAGCCTGGCACTGGAGGTGGCACAGCATCCCCTGGGTCCCTGCCAGCACACAATGCTGTTCCACACTGCCCTCAGCTCCCTCCCTGCTTTGTTTCCCCCCAGCTTTCATGTATTTCCACCCCCTTTGTTGCACACTTTATTGTCTCCTCTCTCTGGAAGAAAGTTTTTCCACACCTCACCTAGTCCTGTGTGTAAAAACTCCTTAACATCCCTGCTCTTTGATGGCATGTTTTGCTCTCACCCAGAGAACAAATCTAATATCTAAATTTCCAAAAATTACTTTGTTTAATCGTTTTCTACTTCTTATCTTGCCTGTCTTGACTCCCTTCTTATGAGTCTTGATTTGCTTCTTTTAAGATTCCCTGCGACATACAAATTGTTTCTATTTGTATCTGTGAAGTCAGTTGTGAGGTGTCTGGGGAAAATTTGCTTTTAAAACATAATAAGAAAATAAACAACATCAGGGGAAGTTAAGCTGGCTTATTGTCAATCCATTTTCCACCTTAGGAGGATTTCTTTTTTTTTTTTTTGCATCATTTGCATTATTGCCTTATTTACATCATTGCCGTTTTCTGGGAATCACTCCAATGGTGGGACTGAAGGGTCATAATTTGATGGAATATGGTGATGGTGATGCCAGATAAAATGTGCAGGCACTGTTCTTTTTGGTTAATGTTACTGAGATAGCAGGATGGTGGAGGAAATGGATGACCTACTTTTATCCCCTGCATTAGAGACACAAGGTTGTGAGACTGTTCTAAATCACATGCAAAACCCGAACGGGATCGCTGCCGTGGCTCCCATTTACACTGGTGTAAGTAAAATCAGAATTGCAGAGTAAAGATAAAGGGGAAAGTACAAATGTTTTTGTGTCTGCAGCATGGCTCCACCCTGCTATTCTTGGGAAACTTCATGTCCAGCTCTGCTGTGAAATGGCATTCAATCATCCCCAACTGCTTTTAATTACGTTAGCAGTGTTATTGTTGCTGTTATCATCTAAGGATATGACTGAAGCCCTATTTATACAGAAAAGTAATATAATTTGTTGGGCCAGCTGATACACTGACAAGCTCTCTGGCATATAAGCCTGGAAAAGGGTTTGTGTGCCTGGAAACATACCTGCTTTTTTCCCCAAACCATCAGTTTGTTCTAATAAAAGGTATTACCTCTCCTTGTAGACTTGGTCTCATTTAATTATATTAGCATTGAAAACAGCTAAACTAAATTGCAGAAGATAATTTGTTTTGTCCCAAGCCTGTGCTGTCAGCTCCAGCTGGGACCCTCTGCTTCCAAACAGAGCTAGAACATCAGTTTGCAATTATTACCAGATACATATTAACTCATTTTAATGAAAAATATCAGAAAAAGCATAATGAATATCAGAAAGAGAATGAAGCACCAGGCTTTGGGCTTTGAATCAATCTTTGAGAGACAAGGCTGAGGCTCACAGGGATTCTGTCTATACCTGCTTGTGCTTGGGATGCTGCTGGTGCCAGCACTGAGTCTGGATGGGACCCAGGTCTGTCCCAGTGAGCAGCTCCTGCACCCCCACCTTGCTGCACAGTTATTTTCATACTGACCCTTTCCTCTGTCTGGCACAAACCCAAAGCAGAAGCCCCAAAACACTTGAACTCATCGTATTTCAGCTCAAGACGAGCAAGAATAGTCCAAAATCTTTGGCCAAAATAATTTCTTACCAAGTTTCCAGCCAAATGTGTAGGCTCAAGGGAGTCCATGAAACACAGAAAAGCAGCCAGACGTTTTCTAACTTTGCTTCTAATTACAAATGGGCAAACATAATGGATGGAGTCTTTAATTGCTCAAAAATAACACTGGGAATTTGATGTAATGGGATCAATGCTTAGATACAATGATGAGGAATAAAAGTAACCAGTGCATGAGCAAAATAAAAGCTTCTTGGCCAGCAAGATGGAAACAATTTTTAATGCTTCATTTTACCTTGACTCCACGGAGTTTAACATCATGTTTAACTTTAAGCATTAGAGAACAGCTTTGTTTTGATCATGTGCATGCTGGCCTGCTCTTAACATTTATTCCTCAGGAGTAAGGATTTTATTTAATGCAGAATTTGCAGATTGAAAGAATTAATCTTTTGTACGCCTTCTTCCTTGGAGAGGTTTTTTAGAATGAATATGTTTGTTCAATAGTGTTCTATCTTTTAGTATAAGTGCTTGGTCCCTCTTTCCCTTTCTCCACAGCTTGTTTACTCAGGGAATAAAAACTTGACCTTGACTTTAAGGTCTTTGGTGTTTCAGACTGTGCAGTCAGCAGAGAGTAAGGGGGAAAATCGATGTGTGCCATATTAGACAAGTGTAAGAGTAATGCATAAGCGCTGGGAACTCGTCCTGGAAAGGGAAACAACCGAGATAGTTCTTAAAGGAGAGCACATCCCCCTGATGCATCTCTCATGGTTACACCCCACATCCAACCTTCTCCTTCTGCACCTTTTCCCTCTCCAGCTGTCCAACACATCCTTGGGGACACAACAAGACAGGGATGCACCAGAGATGCCCACGTCAGCTTGGTGGGAGCTGGACTCAGGGGACAAAGAGGTGGCTTGTGTTGTCACCTCCCGCCAGATCTGCCTCTGCTTCTGTGACTCTGGATATTACAGGGCTCCTGCTAACATCTCCAATGAAAAAATATGTCAAAAGAATCAACAAGCCAGGGGAGAAGGGACAGCACAGCAGAAAAGAGATGTGACTCTGTTAATGATGTGATTCTATCAGTGACCGATAAGATTGTGTTTGTCACCAGTGGGCTCACAAAGTACCCTGTCCGTGCTGTGTTTTGGGAGAAACTCTGTGGTTTCCTTGCCATTTCTTGATTTATGGAGTGAAATCCTAGTTGAGCTGTCTCAGTGTACTGTTGGGACACTGAGGTCAGGGAGGCAAAGTCAGATTTATCTCCCAGACATGCCTTTCCGGGAAGCTGTATGGATCATTGCCACTTAAATGCAATTCATGTTTGGTTCAATATATTTAAATACCAGTGAAATGTCCTCGGCAATAATAGCAGACTGTTAATACATATGAGTATGAAATTCTTAATTAATTAGATGACATTAGAGTACCAGTTGTGTTCTCAAAACAGCTCAAAAGTACTCTTTTAAAGGGAATTAATATTTAATAGGGAAAAAAAAAGGCAACAGCATCCTGAAATCTAAATTAAATGCATGTGCCTTCATGGCTTTTACAAGTATTTTAGTCATAATTTAATCTGCCAGCACATGGCATCATAGGTGTTTTCTGCTACAGTGGGGGTTGTTCAGGGAAGTGCACCCTCCATCAGGCTTTCCTTCAGAGCCTGATTCCTCTTCTTAGACAAGGACCTGGGTACGTCTCTGTGGACAGGGAGCCCCTCTGGCTCCCATCCTGCCAGGGGCAGAGTGTCAGGGCTGAGATGTGTGTCCCAGCAGGAATCAAGGGCCACATTTCACATGATGATCAGGTTAATATTCCCACAGCTGGAACATTTGGGGTCACATCACAGGTATTGCAAATGATGGTCACAACCAGGGAGTGTCACCATGCAAAGAGCCTGGGAGGTTAATGCTCTGCGTGTGGAAAGAGCTGACTTGTCACAGCAGTAATGGCCATTCCTCAAATAAATTAGGCCTATGGATGTATATCCTTATTTGCAAATAATCCATAGATGTCATCAAATAATTTCCATTTTCCTTATGTAACAGAAAATGAGGCAGAAGACAGCGGAAGTGAATTTCCAGATGAAGCTCTCTAAGATTTTTGTTAAAAAACCTCATTGCTCGGGGTAACTTGAGAAACCAGCTGCTAAAATTCAGTCACTTTTTTAAGGGCAGAAAAATTGATTGACCCTATCTTCAACACAAATAATCACCATTAGATTCCCTTGTTTTTAGAATTGGTTTCCACAAACTTTTCTTTATCCTGCTTCCTCAGGACCACACAAATTAGGCAAGGAATAGCATGGTAGTCTCTTTTCTGTTTAAGCACATCAAGCGAGTATGAATGGTTTTGGCCATGGTTTTATTTTCATGACTGTTTCAGAGCTCCAGATGTTACTGCTCCAAAGCACCCTCGACACCAGCAGGGCTTCGTGGGTACCATTGTGTTATAAACACCACTAACAGTAATATTAGTGAGTAGTTCTTCAGTTATCTCATCCCTTCCTTCGATTTTGCCCTTGCAACACCACATCAGGACATTTTGCCAGAGCTGATGGGAAGGAGGGGTATTGATTTTCTCAATTGCTGGCTTTTTCCTCGTCCTGTGTGGTGTCCAGGGCTGGTTTAAATTGTGCCAGGAGCACAGCATGGTGCAGGCATGGCTGGGGCTGGGGCTGCAGCAATGCCTGCTCGCTCAGACAGTTCACAGCAGGGACCTTGCTTGAAATCTCAGTGTATTTTTAGTTGAGCTATGTGAGGGATGAAAGTAGGGCATCAGCGCTCAGCAGAACTGCACAGACAGGTTTTGCATACGGAGCAAAACCGGAGAACGCGGCGGGGGTTGGGCTTCTCCCTCTGTTTTCTCTCGTTCTGCTGACTTTGTGCAAAAGTTGAACATCAGGTTTCACCCAGTGAACTTACACGGGTTTGTGTTATGGATGTGTGGGGGAGAAAGAGCCTGCTCAGAGCCACAGCAGCACCAGCCTGGTGTGCATCACCAACAGCCCCCAGGGGGACAGTGAGAGCTGGGGTGGGACGAGGGGTCAGCAGCTTCCTCGAGACATCCTCCCAGTGCTCCTGCCTGGGAAACAGAGCTGGGGAATTGGCATTGCTTGAGGCGCTTCTCTCCAGCCTTATTCTGTGGTCTGGAAAGCAATTTGAATGGAAAATGAAGAGACTTTGAGGAAGGAAAACAGGACAGAAATTAAAGGAGAAGAGTCTGGGCTTGAAAAGCTCTTCAAAATGAGCATTTCTCCCCACCAAAAGGAAGTATTTTATTTTCCCTGCAAGGAGACAAAATGAACAGCGGGGACTATTGTTGAGGCAAGAACACCTGGAGATGTGCGAGCTGCAGCGAGACCTCACTGGCAGGGATAGCAATGGCATAATTTGCAGCAACATCTGCAGTTGGCCCAGCAACCATCTCTGCTCATTAATTAGCAGAAGCAGCAGCTCTGCCAGACAGTCCCATTGGCTTTTGCCTTGTAACTCTCCCCCTCAGCTAATGAGCCACTCTCTTCCCTTCCTGCTGAGCGAGGCCAGTGTGACCAAGAGCGGGCACAGAAATCCAATGTGCATGAACGGGGGTGACAGTGCTCGCCATCATTTTGTGTACATACCCTGCAGGTCATATTTACTACAGCCACATGATTCAGCAGCAGTGGGCTGCAGACCTATGGAGATAATAGCAGAGGTTCCCTGATGACTCCCCTGCCTCTCCCTGTGCATCTAATTTTGTGCTGCAAGGCATGAAACCATGTATGTACGGATCTGGCTTTGCTCTCTGGAACTGCTTTGGATTACATGTAGCTTATTCACAATTCTGCTTTGATCCTCCAAGCTGACAAACATATTCTTTGACCTTGCCTCATTTTCTCTGCCTGGAAATGATCCATGACGCTGTCCTTCAGGAGTGGTTTGGTTTCCACCAGTGAGACAATATCATAACACAGCTCTGCCTAACAACAATTTCCACAGAATAGTCCAGTTATGCAAAAAAAGCAGCATGTGGATCAGCAGACAGGGACCTCGTGGGCATCTTTGCCTGCCCATTCCATGCCATCTCCACAGGGCGCTGTCCTGGTGGTGAATTACTGCAGCAATGGAGAAATTTACACAAGGCAGAGGAAGGCAGCAACCATTAGCAAGTCCCTGGGAAGCTCAGCTTTCTTGTGCAGGGCTGCACGTAGGATCAAATGTCAGCTCCTGCACGTGGCTGTTAGGTGGGGAGCTCCAGACCCTGCTGCAAGGGAATTTCTCCCAGGTGGTGGCTGCCCATCCCCAAGGCGGCACGGGCAGGATCCCGTTTGCCTGCACACAGTGAGAGCCTCAGGCAGCCTTGCTCAAGTCATTTCATGCACAGTTGAATTCTTTACATAGTGGGGAGGGGGACTTATTCCAAGAAAACCCGATCCAAAATGATCAAGGTGGCTTAATAACACGAGGCAAACGGCAGTGCTATGGCCCTGCTAGACAATAGCAAAACACATTCGGATGCGCAGCTCAGACCTTGCTGCATTACACATGTAATTAGGTTGTTTCCATGGTAATGATCTAATTATGGTCTTCTTGGCTTTGTGTAATCACATTTGCTGCATTTTGGCAGAGCTGTTTTCCTTATTTTTGAACTGCAACACTTGGCAAGATGTTCTTTCTAAAGCCGAATAATAATTTTTGCCTGATGGAAACCGACAAGTCTGTGAGCTTTTATTTAAAGCAGGGTTGAAGGTACAAGACAAGACAAAACTATATATATAGAATAACTATAATATATATGTATATATAAAGAAGGATTTTTATCCCTGTAATTTCTATTCCTTCTTCCTTCCTACCTTTTTTCTTTTTTCTTCTTTTTTTTTTTTCTTTTTTTTTGTGACTGCTTAAAATAACGAATTCTAGCAGTGGCTCCCATATGGGAATGGAAACTCCAGAGACCTCCTTTCTGTTCCTGGGGTTAGTGATGGACTGACCTTAAAGCATGGGATTACACCTCTCCCTGCCTTATTTTCCATGTCTGGGGATGACACTGACTTCAGACAAGATGCATATGGAAAATGTGCATTATTTCTGATAAACTCTTCCAGCTCCTGGTAAGAATGATACCTTGGAGAGAGCTGGTGAAATCCTGGCCCCATAGAAATCCAAGGGCAAATTCCTGTTGATTTCCACAGTGCTGCAATTTCCCATGTGGCTGTTTAAACACATTAGGAAAAAAAATCAGATACGAAAAGCCAAACCTAGCAGTCTGGATTCTCCACCCTGCTGCCCCAGAGCTGGGCAAGGAGGGACTTTGGGGACACATGTGGTGTCTCTTTCGCTGCCATGACACTGTCTGGGAATCCTGCAGATGGATTTGTTGCTCACAAGTGGAATCCCTTTTACCAAACCCACCCCTCCCCTAGAGATCAGCTCATTCCTCTGCATTATAGGGCAGTTTTGGGAAGGGCAGAGTTCAAGGCTCTGCCGGAGCCAATGCTTGTAGGGATTTGCTGTGGTCTGTGCTCTGCTGTGCAGGAGAGGAGCCTATTATGGCCTGTAATCCCTCCTAAGGCAACTCCCTCCTTGGGGTCAGCTGCAAGATCTGGCTGGTACTTATCACTTATAAAGATTTTTAAAGCTCTCTTGCAAAACAAAAGATGTATTTCTGGCTTGAGCAATAAGGGATCTGGGGAAAGCCAGGAGATGAAAGGTCAAGCAAGAGGAGCTTGTGAAACCACAGTGGAGCAGAACTGCAGGCTGTAGTCAGCCAGGAGCTTGTACTGCAATTGACAGGGCTATTCATGGGAAGGGTTTTGATTAGAGTTGCCATGACAATAGGAAACACCTAAAAAAGATCTATGAAATGTTATATCGGCGTCAAGCCAAGAAGTTAAGCCAAATCCTGCGCTCTGGTTATTCCTGTGAGTCAGTGGCTTTCATCATAGCATTGCTAAAAGAGGGATTTGCTCCTCCGACTTTGAAGATTTGGGAAAACAGGTATGAAATGTAGATTACGATGGAAAAGATTCATGCTGTAAAGAATTTGCTGTGGAAGGATGCTGGAAATCTTGCAAACAGTGTTTGCAGCTCTTGCTTGCTGTACACACATGGGGCCCTGTGATTTTGATGGACAGGTGGGCACGGCTGTGCTCTGAATGAACACAATATAACACCCACTCCGCATGGCCTCTAGGGTCTAGGGATTGAAATTTCCATCTCTAAACCTTCACCGAGAGTTTTCAAATCCAAAACGAGTGGCACTGAATTTCAAGGACCCAGAAAAAATAATTCACTTTTGAGAGCAGTGTTTTCTCAAGATATCAGAGGTGAGAAGAAAACCTGGTGTTGCCCATTTTTGAATGAATAATGAAGTGAGGGAGAGTGGGTTTTTTCTTCCTTTGAGGTATCTCTGAGTACAGGATCCCTGGAGCTTCCAGCAAGGACCGTTGACTATATCCCCTGCCAGTTTGTTTTTTTTTTAATTTTATGCAGAACTGACCATGCTGTCAGCCCAGAGAAAGTAAGTTATGCTGTTGAGCCATATGCTTTCCTGTTATGTTCTGCAGAGAATAAAACTGTGATTAGCTATTGCCACTTCAGTTTTAGCAGATTGACACCTCCCAAATGCCAAGATATACCCAAATAAGCCCACAACAAATGCTTGTGAATGGACAGGCAACTGCATAGCAGTCATGGTGAAAGTCAAATGACAGCAGTGGAGAGGGGTGGGATCTCAGGTCTGCTCTGTCACTTCTCCTGGTGATGTGAACGCCTTTTATGAGGACCTTCCAGCAGGTCCCAGCTAATCTGACTTCCTTGCAGAGCACTCTGATGGAATAGCTGCCTGAACGGGATGGGTTGGATCCTCTGTATTTTATCCATGCAGGACAGCAGTGCAGGGTACAAAACACAACCGGGAGGGGATCATCTGCCGCCTCCCTTCCCATCTCCACCCTAACAGCTCAGCAGCAGGAGGGACAGGCTTGTTTCCAGAGACAATAATGGTGTGTTAATGAGAGCCCTGCTCCCTGAAACTTCTGGCTCTTGTACTTTGGCTCTGGTTGGGGTACTGGAGAACATGGAATAGTGCACATTTTACTGTGCAGGCTGCACAGATTCCCCTGCTGTGCAAATCCTCACATGTGAGCCCCAGTTACCACCATCTCTTGCCTTCAAGGTATTGCATGTTTGTGGGGCTGAAATCAGAACTGAGGAGCCTGTCCTGCTTTCCACCAGCCTGTGAATTTCATTAATGACACCGAGGGTTTTATGTCTGCCAGTACCAGACCCCCCCAATTTATTCTGCCCTTGTTTCCTGCTTTTGTAACCCAGATATTTGCATAATACAGAGCAGCAATGCCAAGTGCCGGTGCCTCCGTTCCTGCTGCACAGGCTCCATATGCTGCCTATCTGTGTCAATTCCAGGGAGCTCTGCCATTGCAGGAGCACAATTTTCAGACTGTATGTGTGGAAATTAGAGCTGACAGTCTGCAGCTTTAATTCATGGACTGAAGCTGATCTTTGCTCACACCCTAGCCATCAGATAACCTTAGCACCATGATCAATACAGCCAGATAATTACAGCTAGCAGAAAAGCTAAGTGCAGGTTTCCAGTTTTTTTCATCAAAACAAAGTCCTAGGGATATGTTCCTGCCAAGGCTTAGACAATTCTCCTTTATTACACTGGGAGCTCACACAAGCCTAATACTATATAATACTTTTTACACGAACACCCTCAACCAGAAATTCCCTCTCATCTAAATCTAGCTCATCTATCTTGGTGTGAGTCTCTAATTCTGCCTGTGTAGGGGGGAACTGTCCCTCTGTTTCCCTGTTGATCTAGTGCCAAATCCACTGACGTCAACAGCCAGGAGGAGAACGACTGAGAAAAAGGAAAACCTGATCCATGAAACTTCAGGGATTTCTGAAGAAAAGCCTTTGGGCTTTCCTACCTAAAGCTGGTTGATATAATTTCCCACATGCACCTGGTTACCCCAGAACTTGTTTTTCAAACATATGTTGTCCTTTTGCTCTTTCTATATTTGCTTTGCCAATTGCCATGTGAAGCTTTAAGGAAAGCAGGCACTGAGTTAGGAAGGGATCCTGGCAAGCAAAAAGCCATTTCACACTGCCCTGGGAAGCACAAGTCAGCCTGGGGACATCCTGATTTTCTGTGTCGAGTGGAGCACCAAGGAAGACACTGCTGCTGACCACAAACACTGACTGCCAAGCCTGAAGGATATGTCACCGTTCAGTGCATGGTGTAAAGTGAAACACGAGTGGTTTTTCCTATTTTCACTTTACAATATACAGAATCAACAAGGTCCTCAAGGCGTGGATCAGAGTGCCTCTGTCAGGACCCAAGGAGCAGCTCAGTGATGGATAAAAACTCACCTCAGTGCACCAGAGGTAAAGCCTCTTCACGGGAAAGGTGACATCCAGCCCTGACTCCAAGGGCATCTGGAATTAAGGAGCACTAGCAGCCCTGCAGTGGCAAGAAAGCAAAACGAGTGCGATCATCAGTTTCTCTGCTATAAATTCTCTTGTATGAGAAACTTTCACACAGTTGTGAAGAAGCCATCATCAACATGGGCTCTGGTGCACATACACACACACAGCATATGCACACACAGAGAGATCAATAGATTGCATATGGTGCACATGGCATAATTCATGACTCTTCCTGAAGGCTGTCACAAATCTGAGATGTATTGGTTGAGAAGAGTACTGGGGTAGTCTTTTAATTAGTCCACAGCTCGGCTGCATTGTAAAATTTACTCTCTGACATTGCATCCAAAATTTATAACCTTTTAAATCAAAGGAACATCTCAGAGTCTGCGTTTTTGCTAATCGGAGGTGTTAATGATAAAAGCACAAGCCCGGAAAAGTGACATGTTAGACAATTACTCTTAATTTTCAGAAGTGTTTCTCAGGCCAAAGTGTTATCCTATAAAAATTAATTTGAAAATATATGGGGCTCTCAGATATCTTACTCGTATCTGTATATTGCCTGCTTGATGCTGGTGGAGGCAAAGCTGTCCTTTGCTCTTCTGTGGTGAGTTCTTGCCAGGAGAGCTGTTAAATGAACAGTTTGGCTGTTTTAGGGCCTCCAGCTCAGGCACATCCATAGAGGAGAGGAACAATTCCTGGTGAGCACAGCCAGGGCTCAGCACCCTCAGTGAGCACCAGCAAAGACCCTGAGAGGACAGAATGGCACTGCTTGAGAGGATTTGGGTGCTGGAGTAGGTGGCTCTCAGCCACAGGAATATTTTGCTTCAATAAGACACACATTCGTGTCTCTTGGCTTCACAGCAGCTGTTGCCAGATGTGCCCTGGGGTAGGAAAGCCTGGGATAGGAAAGAGAAAGACATTATCTCGAAACTGGTTTGAAGATACACGGAGTGCTTCCTGCAGAAATAGCTGTTCTCTGGAAAAGTTTGTGCTGTGCAGTTGTTCCTTACTGCTGTCCTGTTATATTGCATGGCTTTCACACCTCAAAATGCTCCTGAAGCTGATGGAAAAGCAGAGTCAGACAGCCTTGTGCTGCTGTCAGGAGCAGGGGCTGTCGTGTGGGTGCTGTAACAAATGTCATCTCCACCTGAAAAGTAATTTATGCCAAAAGAGACCCAATAGGCAATTGACTGGCAGGGAGTTGTTGGAAAACATTTATAAAAACTTAACCTTCCTTCATTCCCCAAGTCAATTTGTTTTCAGTTATTTTGAAAAGTTTGTTTTCACCTTTGTCCAATTACAGGCTGTCTTGCGATGAGCTTTCCTTTCAAGCCGCACAGTTCTTTCATATTGAAATTTTTCATTTGGAAAATGTTTAAAGGTGCATTTCAATCATTGAAAACTCTTTTCCTTCAAAAATATTGAAAAATATTGCTTCGATGAGCCACTAAATATTTCCGTGTTAGCTATTCAGTGATTTCTAAACACAACTGCTGAAAGAGTCTTAAATACCTCTACAGCAAATTAACTGGAAAAACCTTTGCTCTTTAGGGTAGGGCCCAGAAGTGTCCAAAGAGAAAGGCAGGAGCACAAGAGGCTGTTTTTGACACCAGACATTCTCTTTTTTTTTTGGTATTTATTGCATCTGTAACCAGTAGTAAATAGCACTGGTAAGTAGCAAGTAGTAGATTAGAGTTTCATGTATGGGATACACCCCAAATAATTTACAGGGTCCAAGTGGTCGCTGCATTTGGTTTGTTCATTTGTGTTTTAATCAGCCCGAGAAGGAAAGTCTATTCCCCAGTGTGTTGAGGAATTTGAGGCAATTGAATTGCAGGTTGTGGCAATTGTGGGTGAATATGGCTTTCTTTGCAAAAAGTAGTGAAACTCGCTCATTACATTTGGTGATGGCTTTTCTTTGTGGCTGAAAGAGCTTTCAACTTCACCAAAGAAAATGAAGAAAGGAAGAAAAGGCTGTTTTTCATGGGCATGTGGTGATAGGACAAGGGAGAATGGCTTCAAACTTAAAGAGGATGTGTTTAGATTGGATATTTAGAAAAAAATTCTTTACTGTGAGGGTGGTGAGACATGGGAACAGGCTGTCCAGAGAAGCTGTGGATTCCCCATGCCTGAAAGTGCTCAAGGCAGGCTGGACAGGGCCCTGAGGAACCTGGTCTGGGGGAATGTGTCCCTGCCCATGGCAGAGGGGATTGCAGCAGATGATCTTTGAGGTGCCTTCCAACCCAAACCACTCTGTGATTCTGTGAACAGGAGGAGTTTGGTGGATATTTTTCCATATTCCAGTAACTCTTCCCACTTTCAGAAAACAGTCACAAGATGAAGAAGAGACACAATGAGACCCCAGCCCCTCCAGAAAGCCCAGCCCGGGAAGGGTTCCCTGCCTGGGAAGGGCTTTGCACCGTGGGGAGACACCAGCAGAGGTGTGTGGTTTGGGTGGTTTTGGGTGTGGGTAAAAGCCTGGCAGCACTGGACAGCTTGGGGAAAGCCCATTAGTTAAGAGCTGAGGCACCCAATGCTGTTATCACTAATGCCTCCAGCACAGGACAGGTTTGCAATCAATTTCATAATAAATCAACCCCATTTTCTAATATGAACCAATTTATCTGCCAGGCTGACTTGCCAAACACTATTAGAGGCTGAGGTCAAACTGAAAAAGACATATCACGTTTTCAGCTTCTCCTGCTAACTTCATATCTCCAAGGCACACTCTGCAGTCGCTGGTTCACAGCTCTTCCCCTCCCTGGAGACTTTTCCTTCGAGACACTTTCATTTAGAGACGATGCAGACACAGCAGGAATTATGTATTTAATGCCAGCCGCTAACACGATAGCTAAGGCTAAAGCTATCACCTGTCTTTTGTCATCGCCATACAGTGTTTATAGAGATAGAATAAAAAGGTTATTTGAAAGGCTTGATTTGCAGCAGAACCAAGAAAATCCTGGTTTACTACAGCCAAGCCGATGTTACGATTTTTATCTGTGTTCATTTAGGCCACAGCTCTGGTGGAGACACCCCACTTAAAGAATTAGCTATGGTAAACAAGATAGGAGAGAGTTCTGAGAATGTTATTTACAGAAGGAATCACACAGAGATGACCATAAAATGATTAATACATAACAAACACGGATAGCGTTCTTCTAAGGATACACAAAAGAAACAAAGGAATCTCTGCCTTGAATGGTCATTGTACAGCACAGGCTTGTGGAAAATTCACGTACACAGGAGCGAGGAGCTGGGAGCTGCTGGCAGCACCAGATGAAAACACACGGGTGTTTAACTATTCATCTGACATTACAGAGTGGCACAGTCAGCCACTGCCATTCCCAGGGCAGCTGAGTATTGATTATCCCATTCGGAAGAGTTAAGGCATTGCTGAAAGCTGGAATAGTAATAATTGCATCAGCAGCTCCCACCCTGGGCCAGCGTGCCCGTGAGAAACAAAGGGGAGAGGCACCTCCCAGGGCAGGGGCAGCCATGGATGGGAAAATGGGCTTAGTCCAAACGAAAACTTGGGTCAGGAAAACATAACCAAAACTGCAGGACAAAAAGGTTAGCTTGCAGCCAGGTGGATACAAATCAGGTACAACTCAGGCATGAGGAATAAATTCTGTAATAATACAATTGCCATGACAGCAGCACAGATGCTACCAACACCCAGGCATCCCTGGCAGCAGCTTTTCCATATTTGTTTCCTTGCAAATCCCTATTTCCATTAAACTAATGGAAATAAAATCCAGATTGCAGTACATGTTTAAGGAAGTGCTTCACAATTTACAATGGTGTCAACAAAACGGTCAGAATAACTTTTGTTTTTAATAATTAAAAGAGAAGAAAGGATCTCAAGGGCTATAAAGGCTCATAGTTCTGAAAGAGAAGAAAGCCAAAGCATTTCAAATGCAAATCTGGGTGAAGCATCACTGCACAGGAAGGGCAGTCAGTAGAAATTCCAGTGACACAGGCAGTTACAGGAGATGCCAAGGAAGGTCGCTGGTTTGACTCTTTCTTGCGACAGGAATTCTTTCTGATGCATTTTTTGAAATATTTTGATTTTGCACTTACAGCACTTACCTACTGGAAAATAGCTCAAGAGTATTGACAAGCCCAAACTATTTTATTCCTGTCAAGGCACTTCTAACAAATATTTTTCTCCTAATGTTAATTTTTAAGAAAAAAATTTTCCAGGCAGAAAAGAAATGGTCAAATCTGCAGTAAACATGATTGCTCATGATGTGCTTTTAAAAATTATGGATATAAAGGCATAAAAGGAAGGATGTACTCTCTTAATCTTTTCCTTCCAGAGAAGCCAACCTTTTTCTCTCCTAGATTGTATTTAGCTGATGTATATCTTCATATGCAAATACGATTTGATGCAAAACCTGCTGGACTCAGTAGAAGGATTTCCTCTGGCATTCATCAGAACTGAGCCAAGTCCATATTACTAATGAAATTTCTTAGATAGTAATAATAACATTATGGGCAGTGTCACCTTTGTTATAAATCCAGGGACAATAATATTCAATTTGACACTACCTTAGTTTTCCTGAAACTTTGGTCCAGAGGGCTCTCCCTGCTTAGCCATGAATGAGAGAGAATTGCAATGAGAAAAAAGCAGCAGGAACATGAGCAAAAATGGTGAAATTCTATTACCCTTATTCTGAATGGAAGCACAGTGAAAGGAGTAGGCTCCGCAGAGCAACCACAAATTGCTTCACCACAGCCTCACAGATCATAAGTGGTTTGTGCTGGTGACTTGGGTATCAACAGCCAAGAAAATGAAATAATATTATTCAGAAATTTCACCCATGTGATTTTTGCATAATCTTAAAATTGGAAAATTGAAGAAAATATATTTTAGGTTGTCATGAAGTTGTTCTTTCCCCTCTTCCCTCCCAAAAACCCCCAAAACAAAACCCCAGAGGCCTAGAAGTATTTCATTGAATAAAGTCTGTTGCATCCCATCTTCAGCTTAAGCTTTTGAAGGAATTAAAAATAGAAATTTTTAAACTAATTAATTTAAAATATGGAAAAAGAATGAAATTATCATGTCTGAGTGCCAAAGCTAATCATTTAAACTTTAGAAGCTAATTTTCATACACAGCTTCTGTTCATTTAAATTGCATTTTCTGAGGACTTTCTTCTCTTAACCAAACTGTAAGATGGGCAGTGGTTTTATGCACTGCAACACATCTGGGTGAGGGCAGTGCTTGGACTCTGTGCTTGGACAGGAGGCAGGGAAGGTGAAGGTGACAATGAAGGCTCTCCTGGAGGCTGAGGATGTCACCTGGAGCCCTGAGCTGTGTCCCCCAGCAGAGGCTGGCTCCCGCACTGGAGCAAAGAGAAGCCCTGCTGAGCTTTAGGCTGCCCCATCCCGGCCTGGCACAGGTCACAGTAACCCATTATCCCACCGACTTTGGGTTTGGAAAATCTCCCCTCAGAAATAAGCGCAGCAGGGAACACTGCAACAGCAGTAAAATACCTGCTCTGAAGCAAGTTGCAATTTCTTTCCCCATATAAACCTATCTGTAGAAAATGATGCCACAGCCACTCATATTAAACTGTCAGTGAGCACATCCCTTAAAAGCTTTTTATTCTGTTTTTAATTTACGGCGCTTGACAAGGAGGAGAATTGAGTGTCGCTGGTGCCAATCGCGGCGCAGCTCAGCCCGTTTGCTCTGGCCAAGTGCTGGGCCAAGTGTCCGACAGCCCCAGCCGTATATTCTGGTTTTTCATTAACAGATATTGTCACTCCACCACCTCTGCACTTTGTTTTTACCCAGCTACTGAGCTCTGGAAACCATTAGGTGTCTTTCCCCATTAGGCATTAAAAACAGGTATTCGAGCAAGAAGCTTTCTCTGGTTGTGTGACACTTCCTCTCCTTTTCCTTAAGTGTTCTCATTTATCCCACAATGTTTTGGACACTTTGGGATGGACAGTGAACCAGGAGTGTTGTGGTCCTACTGGCCGTGGCAACTGGGAAGGACAAAATCCCAGCAGGGACCACTCCCCCACAGAGCAGCTCACAGGTTGTGACCCCTTGGGCTCCACTGACTGCTTTGGGGACATTTGGGAAAGACTACTAAGAAACAGATTCTGCCTTCAGTTGGCTTCAATTTACTGCAACTGTAGCTTCAGCTCTGCTGGAAATTGGTGTCTGCAATCAATAAAACTCAGAATCACCTTTAAACTTAAGGACAAAAAGACCAAACCTTGCGATACTCCAGGGCTGAGCCTGCGAGCAGCTACTGACAAATCCTAACTTTTGCAGGGGAAAATATCTGCACGTTTTGAAGAGTATGGACCCTGTTTCTGCTTGGTACGGGGCCAAAACAGCAATGTCTCCCAGACCTTCACCCCTCTGCGATCACCACTGCATCAGATGCTTGAATGTCACAGTGTCAGCTCGTTAGTAAGGGGAAAAGCTTCCCTTGATTAGCAGTGCTGTCTGATCAGGAGGTATTTAAGGAAGCAGTCTCTGAGTATTGCCTTCTGCAGAAGACATCCCAAGGTTTCTGCCCCAAGATCCATGCCTATGGTCAGACACAGAAGGGGTGTGGGACAGAGAATCTTGGTCGTGACTCCTGAACTCGTCCCAGGAGCAAACTTCAGGAGCCAACACCCAGTCAAGCAATGCAGAAGACAAGCAAGAAAATCCTCCTGCTCTGGGCAGACAGGGAAAGCAAAGGAGATCACCTTGACCTCCCTTGCTGCCCCTATACCCACCCACCATGGTCTGTACACTAAGGGGCTGCTGTTAGAGACGAAACCTTCAAACAATTTAGTGGGACAGTATGTCAGGTCCTCTCCTTGCATCTCTTTTGGTGCCAGGAGAGACTCTGTCTGGGCTGGTTGTATTTATAAAACTGCAGTGAGCAATGTGAGTGCTGCAATCAGCTCCCAGTGCTAAATATGGCTTTGGCAGATACTCTCAAGCTCCACTAAATCCCCTTCCTTAGGGAAGGAGAGCATCTCACACTGTCTATCACCTGTTTGCTCCGGCCAGCCTCGGCACGTGGCAGTGCCTGCTGTCCCCAGAGGCTTTTGGCAAGGCTTCATCTCAGGCAGCAATGCTGCTGGGAAGGCAGGAGAAAGTTGGAAACAAAGAGGGTCACAAAATGTTAGGAGGTCAACCCCTGGAAAAGCCACCTGACTTTTATTGTCTTTTAATCTGGGAGGGTCAGGTTGGTCGCTGCTCACATTTTTGGGCAGCTTGTTTTTGCTGGTGCATCTGGGGCAGCACTTGCTGGATTCCTGGGTTAAAAACATGGCTTTCAGAAGGTGATGGTCTCCAAAAATCAGGTAGAGATGTTGGGAAATACCAAGAGGAAACCTGAGAGAAGCAATGGCTGATCTTAGAGACCTGGAAAACCTGTGAGCCCTCAAGGACAGCAGTGAAACCATCGCTCCTGTGGCACATATTTGAACCTCTGGCAGGGGAAAACTTCTGAGGTTTAACTAACAAATGGAGGCATTTTTCTGCCACAAAGAAGCTCTCTTTTGAGCCTGGGAAACCTAATCCACTTGCAGCGCTGATGGCTCATGGAAATGCTTGGCAGATGGAAGTGGAGCGAGGCGGGGCAGAGTGCCAGGGATGCGGTGGAGTGGAGGTGTCCATCCAACAAGTCATGTTCCCAGCCCACTTCAGCTCCTTTCAAGAGAGGCACAAGGGTCTACCAGTGCAGATGTGCCTCGTGGGATGATCACATGGATTTTTTTAGGAGTCTTACGGAGTTTGTTTCAGAGTGCCAACAACCAGTGCACACAAAACTGCATTTTCTCCCAACAAGCTTTCCTTAAGAACTGGTGCTGTCTCTCTTAACTCAGCTCCCTCTGCAGGTCATGGTGGCAAATCGAGCTCCAAGTCCATACAGCAATACCCGTGTGAGATGTCACATTTTGAAGCATTAGTTCATTATGTCCTGGGTATCCAGTAGAGGTAAAATCAAGGGGAGTTTTCCTGTCTTTGCAATTTTCCCTGCCTAAATTTTAAATAACAATGGAAATACATTAATTCTATCATCAGTAGAAAGGAGACGTTTGTCCTTCCCAATATTTGTTGGCTTCCAAACATCGCACTCACATTTCTGTTCTCTTTTTGTGTTCTGTCTTGAAATACAGGATTTTTTTTAACAGGTTTCCAGTGTAGGCAAAAAATCCACTGAACTTCCTACAGATTTTGTGTCCTCCAGGCTAAACAGTCCTCCTCCTTTGTCCTGAGTCTGAAAGAAGCCCGTGATGAAGCAGGAGGTTGGGAACATTGGGGCAGTGGGGCTGGGGCAGAACCTCTCTGGTTGCTAAACTGATGGGCTACCAGCAGCCCCACTGGGAAATGATTGATTAGCTTTGCCTTTGCCATCTGCTAATTAGCTAAAGGGATGGATTTGCAGATCTAGAGAGCTGCCTGAGGGGAGGAAAACAGCGGAAGACGTCGGAACCCTCGGGTCAGTGCTCACAGCACACAGCAGCGTTTGAAACTCCCAGCGTCACCAGGAGCAGCTCATGGGTCACATTTGCTCCAGCCAGGAGCCCTTGCTGCCTCTGCCCTGCTGCCTTCGTGGTGAGAAAGGGGAGGAAGGGAGAGAGCCTGCTCCTCTGCTTGTCTTTAAAAGCCGCAGTGACTTTAAAATTAAAATTAGTGAATCCATAAATGCCTACAGGTTTGCATTGTTATTGTCAGAGCAGAGGACTGCAGGATCACCCTGGGGTTGAAATCCAGCCCCCAGCTGTACTCAGGCCTTAATATCCAGAGCAGCATGGGCAAGTGAAGGGCAGGGTTTGGTGCCAGGACTGGATATAATTTCATGTGTTATGTCCACTTGATTGCCTACTTAGAAATTGTAAAAATGTACTGTATTTTAAAACTGCAGTCATAAGACAGCAGTTTCCATCTGAATGATAATGAAACACACTCCAAGGTTACGCTGGGACTTCGCTGGTGCTATTAGAGATCAGCTCAAAGCTACAAAAGAAAAAATATATTGCACTAATAAGTGTTCCTCATGTATAAGTTCCCCTTCAGGAGTAATTAAATGTGACTTTTTTTCTTTTTTTTTAGATGGCTGATTTGTGGGATAGCTGTCATATTTTTGTCTGAGTCTCGAAAAAGAGAATTTGAAGACTGAGATATTTAAAGACAGTAACAACTCAGCCTGGGGAGCATTCCCACCTGGCTATGGCAGAAGCTGCTGCTCAGGAAATGCACTGCCAGGTCCTTGAGTGAGGGCACAAGGCTGAATTTCAATGTGCCAGAGAGAAACAGTGCATGGGCTTCACCCTGTACCCTCTTTCCCATGCTCAGGGGCTCCTACAGCTCTTATGTCTGTACCTCCCATGGAAATCTTCCAGAAATGGGAGGCACAGTCTGTCAGGATCTTGGAAAGTCTCTGAATTGCTGGGAGGCAGCACCCCATGCCCTTTCATGGCCGTGCAGATGAATCCAGCAGTGCACCGAAGGAATGAACCCAAGAATGGACCTTGGGGTGCACCCAGGGACGCACCCCTGGCTTTTTACCTGAGCTGAACAGGTATCTTTCATCAAGCACTGGAACAGGCTGCCCAGGAAAGTGGAGCAGTCATCATCCCTAGAAATGTTCAAAAACCTTGGCAGAGTTAGGTAAATGGTTGGGCTCGATGATCTTAGAGGTCTTTTCTAACTTTAATGATTCTACGATTCCAACCTGGATCCCTACATCAACAGTGACCATCACAGAATGTGACCAACTGCAAAAGAACTGCACAAAACTCGCTATAATTACACTTCTGTGGCCCAACAAATTACATCAGGCCCCTCCAAGTCCCCAGTAGCCATTCCCCACCCGTGAAGTTTATCTGTGCCAGTGAGGGAGAACTCACCAGCAGCACGTTATTGTCACCTACGACTCTCTCCAGGTCTGGAGATGAGCACTGCTGCTGCAGACATTGCTCTGGAAGGTGGGTGGGAATTGGGAGAGCAGCCCAGGACTGGCAGCGTGAACCTCTGGGTCTCCTCTGCGGAGGAACAGTGACAGATTTGACCTGCTGGCTCCTCGTGTGGATCAGGGATAGAGGGGGTGGCCAGACAGGTCTATTGAGCATTTTATGCCACTGAGGCCAAAGGAATTAGTGTGGGGGCTGGGAGGGAAAAGCTCGATTCAAGCTTTCACAGACATATATCCACACAATTAAGGTCAGGGGCTTATGGCAGGCAGTTCTATTCCTATTTGTTTATTTATTTGTTTTCTTAATGTCTCGGTTTCAGTGCTGGATGGCTGCGTTTGAGCCCTGCAAGCTGCTGATTTTGCAATCTTCTCTCTCTGGTGAAAGTGTTTTGTTTATATTACCAGGCATGTGTTATTTCAATTTTTGTTTATATCTCCTGTATCAATCAGTGAAACAGTCTCAAGAAACAATGCCAGGTCAAGGAGAAACACGCAGGTTTTGTTTGGACTGAGATACAGCATTCCTGAAAATTGGCTGCACCTCAGAAAAACTCAGCGAATAATGGTATTTACTGCTCCCCTCCTTGCAAACAGCCGAAACCCAGGCTTTTCCCACTAGAACTTGATGGGGAAGGTAGAGGTGATTAACCCCTGGCTTCCCTCACTTTATTAGCACTTTGGATGCTAAAAAAAATCCTTGTCTGGGACAAGGCTCAGAATGGAATTGACCACCCTGTTAGTCTCTGTGATCTGACCTGGAGGGAGCGAGGGGGAGAGGAAAGGAATGGGATCACTGACCACTGCTGCTCATGGAGCAGGAGATGACCCAAGCTCTATTTTCATTTTGGACTTCAGATTTTTGCCCACTTGAATTAAAATAAGAGATTCTTCTGAAAAACAAAGACTGGGAGGGGGAAATGAGTGCCAGTCTACAATTGCTAGATAGGTCAAAGAAATGGGTTTCCTAACAGGAATGTGACAGCTCAAAGGTTTACAGTTGAAAGCTTAAGGACACGTGCATATATTTGTGCCTGAGATGAATGCAAAAGGACATAAATACCAGTTAAAATGTATTTTAAGAAAAAACCCAATACACTTGTACTCCAGTTATTACAATTCAAACAAAGCAATTGTCAATTCCCCGGCAATTTACATGTAAATGCACAATATAATTCTCATGCTAAATTGTCTATTTCCATTGTAGACCTCACTCAGAGTGTGTTTTGGGATGAAAGAAAGGCTATGGCTGGACTTGCGGACAGGCAGTGCTCTGGGGGAGCTGTGCTGTGCAGCTGAGCCGAGTGACCTATATTTCTGATTTCCCTCAAACAAAACTGCTGCGTTTTCAGCAGAGAAACCCAAAAACATTTTCACCTCAAAAGCACAGAGGAGATGGGTAGATCTGGAAAAACAGGATGAAGATCAGAATGTTCAGGTGTAGCAGGGCCTTAATGTGACATTTTCAGACCCAAGCATGTCCCTCATCAGAAAGAAAGGTCTTCTCCTATTCCGTGCTTGAAACCAAGCCCTCTCCCAGAACTCTGCTTATTGCAACATATTTCTGCTAACAAGATAAGACTTGCTGTAACATCAGCCTGCCTACACGTCATCCACTGCCTGCTTCCCATCTGTTAGTCTTGATATTTCCTTAATCTCTTTCTCTCACACAGCTCCATGAATAGTTCCCCTCTGTAGCACAGGGAGTGAAATTGGAGAACGCAGCGTTGCTCTCTGGGAAAGGCATATATTGGTTTGAAATGAGAAGCTTAAAGGCCCAGGCAGGTTGGCTGTTCCCTGAGACAGCAGAGAGAAATGCAATGAGAAAATGGAGGGAGAGCTGAATTTGAAGTGTCTGTTCTTTAATTATAAATGTTCTTCCTCCAAACAGCTTTTCTTAACAGCTGGTCATCAATTACGCAGAGTTACTGAGGTTTTCAGACAGGAGATCAATAAATGGGATTTTTTTTCTTGGCCAGGAGAAACCATTACATAATGGCTGTGTTTCTTCCCTCTGCTTGCCAAGCTTTCAGGAACTGGCAGGCGTTCAAGACAGTAAGGCTATTCTTAGATGAGGGGCACAGCATCAAACTCAGCAGCAGCAGCAGCAGCGTGGTCTCCAAAGCCTGGAGCCCGGGAGGGCATCCAGGGAGGGTCAATATGGGACAGGACACATCAGCCCCCCTCCACGGGAAGGGCACAGAGCTGGATGTGGCTTTTGGAGGATGTAGGTTAATGAATCAACAGCCTCGGTGCAGCAGCGTGTCCGAGATGCTTTTAAAAACGTGCCAGATCTAAATAAGAGCAGAGCAGACAGTGACAGGGGAGGATGGACAGCCTTCCAGAGCTACCCACTGCTTCACACAGGAACCTCGGGATGGGAGGCAGAATAAATATACCTGTGGTGTAGCAGCTTGAGAGCTGTGCACCTTTCCTGTCTGGTTTATATGTGCTATTTGCAGTGAAATCAAGGCTATCTGCACAAAAAAAAAAAAAAAAAAAAAAAAAGGAGAGCTGCTTTTTCACAGCCTGCAACCTTTGCTGCGTGTTCCACATAAATCAGGCTGCTGCTGTTGGGTCTAAATGGAGGATCTCATCTGCCTCTTTGCAGATGACCTGTCTCACACAGACATGACACATAAGCATTTCCAGAGACATTTCTGTGACCCACTATCATGCCATAAACCATCTGGCTACCTCTATAGTAGCAGAGCTTGAAAACGAGGCCACTCCCTTTGCAATCTGTGGCTTACAAATAAAACAAAATTCTGTGGATGGGTTGTGCTGCCACAACCTCGAGTTGTCACGTGCCAGCCTGGAGCTGCAGCAGCATGTTCCAGTCACAGCCTGCACTGCTGGGGATAATGGATTTGTCAGCTCCTTGTGGCACAGAGCTGTTCCCTGGGATGGTGCACATTTATTAGCCTTCCTCAGATTAGAGAAAGCAGGGTCAGTCTCATTAGGTGATGCTTGGTAGAAACTTAAACCTAAGAAAAAGCAAATTTCCCCCTTGCCAGGAGCTGAACAAGGGAAATGCTCCTTTCCCACTTCTGGAGGTCATCAGTGTCAAGCAAGGAGGGCAGGACCAGGGCAGGCTGAGAACCAGCCCAAAACCACTCATGTGAGTGTCTCATGTGAGCATCACCAGTGAGATCCCCACCAGGGTGGTCCTTGGAGGTGTTCAGCAAAGCAACGAAAAAAACAGAAAAAAAAAAGCCCCAAATATTTTCATGGCCCAAGCACTCCGTGAGACTGCTCAAGCTGCCAGAAAGGCCTGGTGCTCTGGGGAGAAATGAAAAGATGTATTTCAAAGCACAGCAATAAAAGCACATTACAGCACCTGAGCCAAAACGTGCTCTCAGTTCACCTTCCAGTGTAAGATGCAGAACAAGGCTTGGCCGACATCCACACGTATAAAGGTTTGGTTTCAGAAATAAGGACTTCCAAGGCTGTTTCCCAGTACAACAAGCTGGGGCACAAAGGCGTTTGTGGTGTTGGCTTTCCCCAAGCCCCAGGGGTCTTGCTGTGATAGTTCCAGGCGTTACATAGCCGGAGATTTTCTTGTCTGACCGTGAGCAAAGCAAATATAATTCAGTCATCTTGTATCTGACAGCTCTTCTACCTGCCTGTGCAGCTGATTTCCCTTAAAATAAGTGTGGCATCTACTGCCAGGTAGTCAGCAAACCCTGTTTGCAAGCAAGAAAACTAACAACAAAACCCCTTGAAGAATACTAGCCAAATGTTAGAAACAGCCCCTCAAGCAAAGGTTTCACAAAGCAAGTGCACATCGCAAGAGCAGCAGTGGCCTCTGTGATATCATTTCCAAGATTAATTCATGCTTAATAAACAGCACAATAAAGCCAGTTGATAGAAATCCTTCTCTCCAGGCTAAGTAATGCTTATTGCCTTTATCCTATCTGATGCGTACGCAGAAGGGAACACGTGCCAGCCTTGGTATGAAAAGGCAAATTGCACTTTATAGGGGAGACTGAAGGAATCCACAGAAGTGTTTGTGGAGGGAAAAACAGTAACCTGAAGTGGTCCTGACATAATACCACACCTGGTTCTCAGAGGGGCTCGAGAAAATCCATTTTCCTAAAGGGGAAGAGGTAGATCCTGCCAGGTTTAGGCAGGGGCAGCATCCCTGTGTTCCCCACGAGAGAGAACCAGCCTGGAGCAGCTAACCCTGACCTGAGGGGTCCTGGCAGCCCCTCGGGACCCTCTGGCACCAGCCCCACCATAGATCTGCACCCCTTCAGCCTGGCAGCAGAATCACACAACCTGCACTCGTCACACACTTCCCAGGCTCCTTCCCAGCCTGTGACTCACTTGCATTTTTCAGTCTGCTCTGGGTCACCCACATTTGCTTTTTCCCTGAAGAAGGGGAAAAATAAATTAATGAAACACCACGGCATGCAAGATGCCCTCCCCCTCACCGCCTGGCTTCTCCTGTGAAGACCGCCAGTGCTTCACCTCCTATTTGATGTATATTCAGCACAAGACAAGGAGGCGCGGTAGTTTCTGTGGGCAGCAGAAATGAAAGGGAATGACAGAGGCAGGAAAAAAAAAAGGAAAAAAAAAAGGAAAAAGAAAGATCTTACAGTTCTTTGATTGTTCTGGCTCTTTGTTTGAGGTATACAAAAAAAAAAAAAAAAAGCCCAACCTGCTGAAGGATTTGTCTCCTCGAGATAATAACCTGTTCAGGGGACTTGTCTCACCTTTCAAGCATGGAGTTCCTCGGAAGGGATCCCACCTCTCGGGCGGCCCCTGAACAGCAGGGTTATTTTTGGTCAAGGCTGAGATTCTCTCCTGAGCCCTTTTCCCCCCAGTTTTGCCCCAGAAGCACCGCTCAGCCATGGGCAGGCAGCCACCCTTGTGGAGCTGTGCAGGGCTGGAGCACGGACCCCACTCAAGAAACACCCTGGGGAGGGTGGCAGGGGTGTCCCTCTGCAAAGCCTGGACATCAAGGTGCAGAGGAGACAGCAAGCAGATGGACATGTCACAGGCCAGATCCTCGTGGGGTGTGGGTCAGCAGTTTGTCCCCAGACTCGTGGCCTTCAGAGCAGTGGATGTGCGCTGCCTGCAGGCTGAAGAGAAAGAGTTAAATTCCGTGATTCAGCAGGCATCTGCTCCGCTCCCAGGAAAGCTTCTCTGCTCAGAAGATTTATGTCAGTCTTGAAAGAAGGGAACCAGACCAAACTAAAGCAAATCAACGGCATTTTAGGAAAATATCCTTTTTTCCCTGAACTTCTGAGAATTTCCTCATTACATCTGCTATATTAATATTCTTCCTTTTTGTGACACAGTCCTGCAAACTTCTAGTCCTGGGAATAACTTCAAAACCCAAAACATTTAAATCATTCTCCATTCTTCAACATTTGGATGTTAAAGTACTTTACAAGTGTTCGTGGGTGTTGGCCAAGATATTCAAAAGCAACAATTTATTCTATGTGCCTGCATTTTTGGATGCCTCCCTTCACCACAAATTCCTGTAACAGGGCTTCATTTTCAGAGGTGCTGGCGTACCCAGCCTCCACAGATGGAGTCAGAGAAACAAAGCTACTTATCTCTTCTGAAAAAAACTGATCTTTAATTTGACAATACCTCTGTGAGAGAAGAGTGGTCAGGAGTTGGGGGATGCATCCAAGGTCACACAAGAAGGCTGGGGCAAGCCAGGCATGAAGTAAACTTTGCTCAAAATCACCTTAATTGCAAGATAATTCTTGTGTTATCTCCCATAGAAAAGAAATACCTTCTTTGTAGGAAAAGGTTGCTATTTTCATGACCAAAAGAGTCCTTAAAGAGAAACAAAAGTACTCTTGGTAACTAAAACCCAATCTACTTATTTTTTAAAAAAATTATCTTAGCTTTTTGGGAAAACAACAAAGATACTGAGGCAAAAGCTGAAAATAAATGTGGGATCAAATTGCATTTTGCCAGAAGGGCAAGCCCGGAGTCCTGGAGAGAGTTTGCCAAATAAAGACAACTTGGCTGATAAGAATGGCCCAGCAAATGAAGCATGTGAAGAAAAATTGTAGTAATCAAAAGGGACCTCTAGTCTCATTTATTCATTTTTTTAACATATGACAATGACACAAAGGTAGAAAGGAGATATGACATTTAGGCTTTAAAATCATCACTGCAGCCTTGGGAAGGGACTGACTGATGGATTGGGTTAATTAACTGTCCATTACTGCTATGTCCAGCACAGCAATACCAGATCAGCTGCGGCCGATGCCACACGCGGCGCTGGAAGGATTTCTTACAAAGAGGTTTGGAGCAGGGAAAGCAGTTCCTGCTTAAATAACTCCTAATGGAGGACCGTGTTTGAACAGTGATGAGAGGCTTTTATGTGCCTTCAGTGCTGTGAAAGAGCTTAAAACGTGAACTCTCAGCTCTCTCCTGGCCAGAAGAGATGAATGAAGGTTGTCATTGTTCAAGGCGTCATCACCATCAGAAGAAATTTTAGACTCCACCGGGAAGGGGAAGCAGTTTTTCATCTGAGAAGCCTTATCTGTTGTGCAGAGCTGTGCTCACAATACAGATTTTCTTCTGGACTGAGACAGTTCAGCTCATTCTTGCCCCACTCGTGCCCTGCCTGGCTGCTCTGGTGCCGTGGCTGTGCCCTGCAAGACACCTGAAGGACGCAGTGGCAATGTCCCTGTGGCAGGGGAGCAGAGCCAGCCCTGGTGGTCTGAGCTGTCCCACTGAGCTGCAGGGTGCTGCAAGGACAGGGGAAAGGCACAGAGCCTGTGCAAGGGAGCAGCAGCAGCCCTGGGAAGCCTCCTGTGAGCTCCTGGAGAAGCTGCAAAGGCGCTGCTGACACATATCGTGTGTCACTTTGGCCTTTCCAAGGGACAGAGTCTAGAAGGAGCAAAGTTATTATAAAGTTGCTATTGCTTTTCCCTTCCTTGGCTGCAATTTCGATACCATGTTCCTTAGGGAATACAGCATTAAATGGGATACAAAGGCAGGATTTAGCTCATGGCAGTGCAGCAGTCAGGAAGAACAGATTTAGGGACTAGTGATGCTGCTTTGGTGCTCACCTCAGTGATATGAAAAGAAACACAATTTGAACTCAGTTCTGGGGGTCTTCTGCTGTCCTGACTGCTCAAAAAACTCTTTTCTTGCCCATTTCTGCTCATATTAGTCACACCTTATGCCCCACAGGGTGTGGGGGCCTGACTTGGACATCTATTCTTGTGTGGAAGCTAACACGGTTGTCCATCTTCCCTGGTGAATCAAATTCCATGGGCAAGGAATACCAGTAATCACTAATTCCTCTTCTGAACGAACTGAGTGCAGCAAGATTTGACCACAGATGCATTTTCAGCAGATTGAGGCTCGTACTTTCAAACTGAGATACCATTGCATGCACAGTCCAGCTGTAGGCTCACATTGAGGTATTTTTGTAGCCGTTTCTCAGAAAGGGATTTCATATCCCTCTGAAAAAAAACCCAAAACCAAACCAAAACAAAACAAAAAAAAAAAAAAACCTAAACAGGATTAACACTGTCTGTGTATAGAAAAGCAGTGGAATAAATGAAAGGGATTGCTAGGCTCTGAATTTCCCATCTGCTGGCTGCTAGTTTGTGACAGGATGGTCTGAAAATTGTTCCAAGGGAGGAGTGCATAGCACAGAGCATTTCCAAGAATACAGATCTTTTTCCAGGAATTAATTCTAAATTTCGACCATTCAAATTAACCTGCCATGAGGCCCCCACAGTGTGCACTCACAAACAGGAAGCTCTTCACTCATGGGGAAAAAACACATTTCTGAGCCTTGCATTTGACTTGAAGATGTGAAACCTGTAATTCTTCTACTAATTTTAGGAATACACTTTAGCAGAGCAGGAGACCAGCAGAAGCTGAGAACCCTTTTGCTGGCAGCAGTCAGAGCAGAAACAAACCAGGCAGCCTGAAAATTAACAAAAAACAGTGCACACTTCTCAGGAAACCAAGTGATTATTCATGCAATGGAAAGGCATTTGTGAGTGGATGAGCAAATAATTTTGCATAGCTAATGAGCCCAAAAATTGCAAAGGAGAAAGCACAAAGGAACTTTTTCTTTTTGTGATGGAGCACAAATTTGTCTTTGTGGCACCTCAGGCCAGCGCCTGTGTCCAGCTGCACAGACACAGCATCTCTGCAGAGACAGTGGACCTGGGCTCACTGTTTTTACAGAGGAGACTAAAAGTAATTGAACAAAATCTGTTTCCGATTAAAGAGATTATATCTCGTAGAGCTTTTTTCTTTTTTAAATTGCACTTAAATGGCTTTTATGTAGCTTGTTATTTTGCAATAAGATTAACACCAAGGTGGATTGAATTACCTGTTAATTCAACACATAATTTACTGGTACCTCCATGTGCCATCCAGGATATATTTAAAGACGTCTTGACAACGGATCCATAGAGCACACAATAAGGACATCATTACTTAAGAAGATACATCCCCAAAGAGACACATGACATTAACCCCATCTGTAGATGAGTAATCAGAGCTAAATCAGGAACGTTCCCATTTAATCTAAAAGAAATGGTGCCCTATAAATTCCACATACAAAAATCCTAGCAATTTACCACATGATTAAACCATAGTGACTTTTTTTTATACAGCAGTTTTGCTGAAATATTTTAACTTGGGATCCTAAAAAAAAAGATTTATAGCTCTGGATGCCGTGCTCCTGCTCGGAATAATCAATACTGATTTTAATATACTTCTTAAAAGATTTATTTCCTTGTTGCGGAAAAGATTTAAATTGCAGGATGCCATCAACTGATGGATTATGATTTAGGGCCAAATCTGTTTCGCTGGGAAGAATAGTGATTTTAAATTCAATGAAGTTTCTCTGATGAGTAGAACAAGGAAGTTTTTGGCCCACATTTTTCTTGAAAACCCACCAATAAAGTAATTATCTCGTCACGCTGACAGCCGTGTGTATTTATGGCTGGAAAGCTTCACGCCCTGCAGACATGTGACAAACAGGCACTTTCTCTGCCTCGTGCTGTGGCCCAGCGAGGGTGGGAGAGGCGCCCAGGAATGTGAATGTGGGGTCACCACGAGTGCACACACAGCCCCACACCCCGAGCCTGTGTGCTTTACCCACCTGAGGAGAGCTTTTTAAGGTTTTGGTGTTAAATTCTCTGTAACAGGGACCGTGGTGGGACTTTCCTAGCCAGGGGCCAGCAGCCTCTCACTTCAGTGCCCTGCTCTCACCCCAGCAATTAATACTCCATATCCACAGCACGATAGTTGGATAAAATCCTGGTATTTAATCTTGTCCATCCCCAAGCGGTTTATGATTGCTCCCCAGAGTCTATTCATGAGCGCTTTGTTCATTCGAGTTTTAAATGACTCGAGAGCTGATAGGGACTCCACCACCTCCCGTAGGAGATAAATCAGTACACTTAAATAAAAGACAAGATGGTATCTAGCATGCTGTTTCTACAGGATTCACCATTAGTTCTTACCCCAAGGCAAGCATGAAATAAACATTCCCTGCTCCCAGGTTAAGTGCCTGCCTTTCCTTTGGTACAGCGTGGTACGGATTGTGCTATCATCAACATACGAAATTAACTTCTCCCCAACGCTGACAGAGACGCATTTGACATACATAGCTTGGCACCGCAGCCAGCATTAATTTCCCAGCCCCAGACACGAGGAACGGAAAAGCTTTATTAGATCACTCAGTCCTGCTCACTGTTAGGCAAATGATTTGCTTCTTAGTGACAGCCCCTGGAGTTTTCTCCAGCCCAAATTGCAAAATCCTGCAGCACAAGGATCACCTCCCTGTGGACTGCACATTTGTCCTCACCTTCATATTTACATCTGTATTTTCTGTATCTTTCTTAAAATTACCCTTATTTTTTCTAACTGTACTTCTAGCATACCCTTTCATTAATTACTTCCCACTCTTTTTTTGGCCCTGCTGTATGGTTTCTCACAAGTTGACCGATCCATCTCCTCATAATGACTGTGAGTTTTTCAGATTTCACTTCTACTAGCTAATATTTTTCTTATGCAGAGGCCTGAAGGCTGGAGGTGGTATCTTGAGCAGGTTCCCCATGGCCACTGGGCAGATGTGCCCCCATGATAATGCCTTTTCTGCATCCTTTCTCCACCAAAACCAGATCCCAAAGGTGTGCCAAGCTCCTTCTTCCCACCAGCACCTTTACTTCTTTCCATGATGAGATGTATTATTTCACTTCACATGGATTAACTGCAATTTTCCTATTTTTAACGTTAATGTTATTTTACTCTAACCACATTTTCCTTCATATCTAGGCAATTACAAGACAATTCACTTCAAATTTTCATGGGGATAGTTCATTACGTACTAGAAAATGTACAATAATGAAGCGTGAAAAACATGGCAGCTTGCAGTGGCATTTCCTTTTCAGACTGTGAATAAAAGTGGAGAAATAGTGTTCTGTAGAGCCTGGGAAATCTTTGAATTAGGAGAGAGCAAGATTTTTTAAAATTAAAAAATAGGGCAGAAACTTCCCAAATAAATTATGGTGTGACTAATAATGTATCAATCCCACTTTTTAATTCCTCCTACGGCATTTCAATTGCTTTTTAATTTTCATGATTGTGCAGTAAAAAAAAACAAAACCAAAAACAAGCAAAAAGAGATTGTAACACATGGCTACGCAGTTGGAAATCCACGACTCCATGATATATGCATTGTAAATATTTGTTTAGCGCAAAGAAAAAGCAAAGTTCAGGGTTACCTCAAGGGTTAAACCAAATTCATAAATACTTATTCTACTATCTGAATAAGCACCTTGTGCTGAAATTGTCCTTCCTCATAGTGGATGAACAAACGTTGTGGTGACAAACTGGTTTATCTCAGACCAGGTGCTCAAGTCAAAAGATGCATTCAAAAGGACAAATCTCAGGGAGGGAAGAAATGGCTCTAATCACATTGGGCTCTCCTACACGAGCAAGCTCTCCAGTACACGCAGACAGAGCAGGCACTGTTACAAGAAATTGTGCAGCAAGCTTGCCTCAAGCATTCCTCTCCCCCACAGGCTGTATAATAAATGCAAGAAATGATTCAAAAGGACCATTCTTGCTTCCCTCAGACATACTTTGCTAAACCATAGCAATAAAGATCAACTCTACCGAACAGTTTCTTTTTCTCCTGCCTCGTGTCTTTCTGCATCTGTCAACATTAGACTTCATCTAAAGAGTGGGTCGTGTATTTTACAGCTCTGTGCAGCGAGACAGGCAAGAGATGGATCTTACACCAGGCACAGACTTACTGGGGACTGGGGGGAGTGTGGGAAAAGGGTGTCCTGAAGGTTTTGGGGAGTCTTCTACCTCACTGCTAGCACTTGATGTATGCTCCAAATGTAGTGTTCCATCACATCAGGTCTGCATCTGCTCCTCCCTCCCTCCACTGGAAGGAATTCAAAACATTTTCTGGTTGCTGCCCTTTAGTTATCATAGCCAGCGCTTGGAATAGGAACAAAATATGTAATGGTTTCAGGAAAAACTTGCGTCTCACAGATCCCTAAAAATGGAAACAGTTTTAGTGGCAGTCTCTGAAGATGAGGTGGACTGGGGATTTTGTGGAAGGAGGGGGCATTTGAGGAGCCCGCAGGCAGCTCGCACTGCTCACTTTTAATGCCAGAGCTCATCTCCTGAAGCCTGGGGAGAGCAAAGGACAGGGTTGGGAACCAACATGTTAAATGCCCCAGGCTTTCAAGTATAAAGCCCAGGAGCTGCAAACAAGCAGAAGTGCTGCAGCAGGCTGCTCGGGATGTTGCTGCCATGGCACAAGAGGTACGAATTGCTGGGGCACATCTTTGCACATCCCCAGCTCTCCAGGGATGCAGTAACATGACTCCCTAGCAAAAGCTGTCCTTCAGGTCTTGGCATTTGACCCCTACCAGCTGATTCTTTTGGCTTTGCAGGAAAAAAATCCGTAGTTTCTGCATACCCCCCCAGCCCCTGCTCTGCCCCTGGGCAGAGGCTCCCCAAGGATCTGCCTGCAGGGCTGCTCATTGCTTTCCTTGCAAACCCTCTGGGGAGGAAAGACGTGAGAAATGTTGGATTTACCTCTGCACACCATTGCCAGCTTGGAAAGGAGCACAGCCCGCTATTCCAGTGGGCAAAGAGTTAAGTTCTCAATTATAAAACTGAGAGAAGAGCTCCTATAAAGTGAAATGAAGCAATAAAATGCGGCTACACGTTGTAGTTAACCAGATTCTTTCTGAGCTGTTTCAGAGCCTCAGCTGAAGCAGTGGTTGAGCTTTGATCCAGGGCTGGCTGCTCTGGGGCTCTTCTCCTGGCCAAGGGTGCTCTGTCCCTGTGCCAGGATAATCCTTCTAGCTTAAAATAGCCTCCTGCTGCAAGGCTCTCACAAACACTCTCCAAATCACTGATCGCAAGCAGCATTCCCTGTATGCATTTCTTATTAAATGAACAGCATTTGCTTGGAGTTCTTCATGAAAACCAAACCTGTGTTCTTCGCAGGGAATATATATTTGTCATTTTGGTGACTTCAATAGCCTTCCTCTTCTTTCCGAGCACAAAGCTAGTGTTGATTTGGGGTGTCCTGATAAAACAAACCACCATTTACAAATTATTTTCCTGAAATGAGTGATGAAAACAAGAAGAATATGGATTATCACAGAGAAAAGGGATTGGTAAGCACCAGAGAAGATTCCAACAGCACATTGTGTGGGTGAGGTAGGTTGAGGAACTCCAGTAAAAGAAATAAAGAAGGGAGGACATCACACAGTGTGATCCTCGAGGTGTCCTGTGTAGGGCCAGGAGTTGAACTCAGTGATCCTTCCAGCTCAGCATATTTCTATGATTCTATGACTGAAATACATGTAAGGTTCTAATTTTCAACATCATTTTAACTGATTCTTCACCAGCTACATGCAGTGCTTCCATGTAACCCTAATAATCTCATCCTGTATATGCAACATCCTATTTGTGATGGGAGACAACACTGACTGGCACTGAATGGGTGCGTGGAAGTCATGGAAATAGATCTAATTTCCAAGAGTCCCCTGATATGATTTCCAAATGCACAGAGAACTGGAGCTGCACAGAGTCAAGAAGAGACTGAATGGTGAGGTGGAAGAGAACCTCGGGATGCTCTAGCTCCATCTCTTCAACTATTATCAGCAAATTCCCTTCTCCTCACGCTACTTTCTCATCATCAGTGGTTTTTTTGTGAGAATTAACATGTGATGGTTGCTACCCTCCCAGGGCCCTGCCTGTCCAGCTGGTGTCCCTGGGATCAAGCAAAGTATGCTCCTGGTGTTTCCATGTCTCCTGGAAATGTGTGTCAGGAATGCCCAGGGAGCCTCACTCAGCAGAACAATGAAACACAGGTCCATTACTCTGCCTGTCAAGTTATGTGCTTCTCCATCACTGCAGTGCCTACTGTCTTTATATCAGTGTAGATGAAAGGAATTTATCCCCCAAGGTAAGGAAATGTTAGCCCTAGCCTATGAACCTTGAGCTAGAGGCTAAGACCACACAGGGAAGTTTGTGGCTCACTGGGGAAATTCACTGTTCTCTAAACCAACTTCCAAACCCTGCTTTCCTCATCAGCTCTTCTCCATTTCATTACAGCACGTCCCTTGACATCAAATAAGGCTTTTGCATCTATTTTTCTTTTATGTTCCAAAAAGAAACTTCTGGCAGACTTTCTGGAATTTAATATTTTCCTGAAAAACAATATTTTCACAATGATCTCTAATGAGATTCCACAGTCAACCTCAGAAACAGATCCTGTATTTCCAATTCTTGCATGAATCAGGGAAGGGGAGTAAGAAACCATATCATTTATTTTCTTAAGGATAAAAAAATACAGCTGAAACACTCTTCCTGAAACCTTGTGAGAGCACAGCTCCATTTGGTCATGACAAACACTCCTAGGCTGCATAGTCCCCCTGAAAGTTTAACTCTGTCTCCAAAAACACTGAAATGGATGATTTTCCATTGGGACCTACCTGTACAAAAATTCTCACATGCATCAGAAGGGAAAATCAGGTCTGATGTGGAGTGATGTTGTAAATACTCTTCTAACAAGGTTTAATGTACACGTGTGTTTATGTGGCAAAGTCCACAGACAGTGAGGAGCTTCCTCCTATGGGAAAAAATTGCTTAATTTCTTGTAATATGATCCATGCCCAAAGCCAAACATTTGCTTCTCAGGGCTGTTCCTACTCCCTCCAGATAAATCATCCTGGCAGGGATGACTCAGCAGGGGATAAATTTCATCAGGGGCCAGGATATCACCTCATCCTTCCTCTCAATGTAACAGGAGGTTTTTAATCAGGGGCTCCTTCTGATTACTCCCAAGTGCCATAAACAACCAGGATTTGCTATCATGCTTTTGGATTATTACTGAAGTCATGGTGATATAATACGCACCACGCAAAAAATTATTACCACTGCAAGTAGAGAAAATGCTTGCAATTAAAAAGCACTAACTTCCATGCTGGCTGCTTTAAACAACTCCTGCTATCATCATCTCTAATAATAATTAATCCTTATCGCTTACGCAATCCATAGCTCCTTCAGCAGATTTGGAGGAGCCCCATTTGAGTTTGATTGTGTATTTATTTATTTATTTATTTATTTTAAGAAGTGTTGTCATCAAGAAACCTGTGAGACCCAAGAAAGAGTTGATTGATCACGAGGTCCTATCAAATGTCAAAGCTGGCCCTCGCTGACCTCCCATCTATTCAGAACTGCTTTGATTTAATCTACAAACTGGCTGCCTCTCCTGCCTGGGAGTTCTGTCTGTAACCCATGTGTCAGTGTTTTGAGATATGACCTGTTTCACGCTTCATTCATCTCATCTGAAGGACGGAAATTAAACTGGAGGGTCAGCAAGGGGCACAGCTCAAAATACACACACATTAAACTGGAGTCTTTTGTTTGGGCCCATCAGAAGAGTTAGAGCCACCATCAAAAATGATATTCAAGTGGAATTGATTTTCTTTTTCCTATTGAAATTTGTAGTACTAATAGATGTGGGAGGGTGGCAAGCCTTGTCACAGGAGAAGGAAAAATAATCATGGTGCCTTCCTAGAGGCTTGTGATGCTTTTAATCGTATCAGGATATGAGTGTGTGAACACCCCCAGGTTTGGCAGTGTGCAAAAGGCAGATTCCCACTGTAAATCCAGCATTTCAAGCCTTTTTATGTTGATCGTAATATTACAGCTTGAGCTGAAACACAGAGGAAAGTTCACAGCATGGACCACAATGTTTTAAACCTCATCTGTCTTTTCTTGGGTTTTTTTATAATTTGGAAAATGCTTAGCTCCAATTCTTGCCTTGTGGAACACAGCCAGCAGCTCAGATGGATAATTCTCAGGGGTGACCACAGCTTTACAGAGCAATTTCCATACTGGCTTTTACTTGGCCAGGAGAATGAGTATGAAGGATGGAACCTCCATGGCCATGCCAGCCTCCGTGCTCTCCTACAGCTCTGTCATGAGCTGCACCGACCCAGAGATATACTCCTTGCCTGAACTGAGGGCAAGCCAAGGCTTCTTCGGGCTGGCTGCAGGTGGGTCAGGTGAATCTCAGCCCCACAGGTATCAGGATGCACCCTGAGATGCTCGTGGAACAAACCGCACACCCCCCAGACACTCAGTGGGATATGCAGCTGAGAGAGAAGATGTTTCTCCTTTCCATCCCTTCTTTCTCACAGGTATGTAAAATTCCCAGCCTGAAGACAGAGTTCAGAGCATCATAGAATATCCTGAGTTGGAAGGCACCCACAAAGATCATCTCTCCAACCCCTGGCCCTGCCCAGGACACCCCAACAATCCCACCCTGTGCCTGAGAGTATTGTCCAAATTCTCCTTGAACTCTGTCAGGCTTGGGGCTGGGAACGCTTCCCTGGGGAGCTGTTCAGTGCCCAGCCACCCTCTGGGTGAAAAACCTTTTCCTAATTTCCATCCCAAAATCCCCCTGACTCGCTCCATGCCATTCCCTCAGGACCTGCCACTGGTCACCACAGACCAGGGATCAGTGCCTGCCCCTCCAGGTGCCCTCATGAGGAAATTGATATAATAGTTGATAAAAGTTCATTGCTCCAACCTCTTGGGTGTGTAGATTACCACTAAGTGATGACATTTAACTACAGTAGCACCATCCCCACTAACAAAAAGACCAAATAAACAGGCTCACACTCAGTGCTCCCTTGAGAACACTGGTGGTTGTCACCATTTCTATAAATCATCTTGTCAGTTCAGTAATATCAAAAAGCCCAAATCCCTCTGTTTCATGTCTTTTTTCAACCTAGTATCCTTAAAAAATTAATTCAATTAAAACCCCTAACAAATTAAACTTAAAAGCTCAAGGAGATGTTGTTTTGGAGGGTATGCTGCTGTTGGCAAATCTGCCTGCCAATCAACAACAGGGAAAAAAATGTGATTTGCAAAGACATTTCTTCATTGGAATAAAAAAACCAGAATGATATTTATCAAAGGCACATTTGCCCTTGAGCCTGAAAAAAGAAAGCATGAAAATGCCTTCGAATTCTTTTTAGTTCTAAGGCATGTCTTTTTGTTCATGCTTAACTGCAGAAGAAAAATTAGGAACAAGTGTGTGCATATCAGTGCATGTGTTAGCATAGGCTTTAATTGGCTAGGAGTAAATTAATGGCTGCTTGCAATATTTCTGGCAATCTGTTATAAGCTATGTAAATTTTTAAAAGAGGTTTCTTGAAAAGGCTGGCTGAAATCCTGTAATTCATATTCTGCTGGGGGAATTGATTTGAGAAATAATAATGAAATGTTTTACCTCAGTGATGAATCTCAGTTTTGTAGCACTGCAATTTTTTTAATATTCTTGTAAATAATGCTATGAGTGTTTCTAAGAATAATCTACTTGAAATAAATATATCTGTCTCTGAATTAACAACATTTTTTTTCACTGCTCTTTTTCACCTCTTTTCTATGCCAGCATTCCAGGGGTTCATTGCAAAGCCAGCATTAGCTTTGATATTATTATAATAAATTAAAATCCAACATTTGTTACCATGTGACCTGCTCCAAAAGATTTTGTTATCAGTTTTGCTACTGAATTCAGTAACTTAATCAAATCCTTAAGAGGTAGGTCCAGTTTTATAGAGATGAGTTGGACATGGCCCAACACAGCCCTGACACTTCAAGGTGAGCCTGGTGGGGTCATTTTGGTGGGAGCTGCTAAACATTGATTGGGACAGTGGAAAAACATCTAACTTGGCTGCCCAGGGCACTCATTAGGCTGCAAGAGAAGAATTAAAATCCCACACGAGGCAGATGAAGGGCATGGAGCTGAGTCTCCCACAATCACTCTCCTTCAGCTCACTCAGGGAAAGAGAAAAGCTCCCAAGGCAAAGAACCAACTATTGAACGATGTCTCCTCACTCCACTCATCGATTCAATAGCTGCCCCTGATCCACATGGACCATCCGGTCTCTGGATGCTCAGTGACCAGCTCTCAAGACCAAAACACAGATCTTTAAAGGGCTCACAATGCAATACCCAGGGTTTCCCCTCTGGTTTTCAGGGAAATAACAAATTGCACTTCAGCTGAACGCACACCGTATGCCCAAACAAGTTTTAATTGCTGTTGGCCTGAGGGATGCACAGGCAGAAAGAGATGCTTCCATTTTTCTGGGGAACAGCCCCAGCAGCAGGAAACTCAAGCCAGAGTCCCACTCCTGAAACAAAGAAGAAAATTGGAAAGTTTTATTGCTTGTCCAAGGCAGGTAATACCGAATGTCTTTGGAGGAAAGCCCCAAGACAGGAACTGGCTAAAAGCTAATTACTGGTATAGCTTTTATTATGGCTGTAAGTATAGCTCCTGCAATGTGCCTGACTGCCTTAGCTCCACTTTTCTCTTATCTTGTATATCTGACATTTTCCTTTTTATTGCTTAGCAGCATGTAAGAAAGTATCTTGTACTGTCAATAATGCTGTTATCCTTTAATAAAAAATTAGAAGCTACCAAAAAAAAAGAGCGAGGGAGGGAAAGAGAAGGCTATGAAAAAATATGGCTCGATGCCTAGAAAACTTCAATATGTTGTAAAAGGAAAAGACTGCTAATTAGGTCTTGCGTAGCCTATTCTAGTCCCCTCCGTGCTGCAAGAAATTTAACCCAGCTCACTTGGCTGATGGTTGGAGAAGTGGGAATAGAGTGTGGGAGCTCTGGAATCAGATTATTGAGATGATCTATGAAGTAATGAGTCAGTGAAATGCAGCTGGATGCAGGGATTTCACTGTTGGGCTCAAAACACAGGGAAAAGGTTCTTAAATTAAACAGAAGGCTGGTCCACCCCATGGATCATCATTACACTTGGCTGGGCTGAAGCCTCCCAGCAGACTGGCCCCACGTTTGCTTGTGTGCTGAGTGATGCAAAGCAGGGGAAAAAGGCTTTGGAAAAGCTGACTGCTACTCCAGATGCTCTCAGAGAGCTCTCAAGCATCTTTTCTTTTGGAAAAGTCGGAGAAAATGATGCCGGCAACCCCATAACAGCTCTGCAGACCACAAGAAAACTTTATGAATGCCCTCCTTGAGCTCCCAGCTTTTAACATCTCCATCTGAGCTCCATATTTCTTTGGGATAAGTAAGATGCGAACCCACGCAGAGTGGAGAACATGACCTGGAGCTTGGGAAAGACAAATGGGGTGGAAATGCAGCTCTCAGAGCAGCCATCCTCAGAGGTCTCAGCTCTGCTCATTGCACCTCCTACAGGTGGGCTTTCCCAGGAGCCACCAGCTGGGTCTGCTCCCTGCTCACCCAAGGGAAACCTGGAGGAAAGTGGCTCTCATGCAGGACCTCCAGCACAGCTGCTCATGCCATTCCCACTGTTATTCATCGACCTGCTGCTTTGGGAACAGCTGCTCCCAAGCCATTCTAGGTTTGATAGTGTTGGGTTTTCCTCCCTGCACTTACAAATGACCTGCCGGCAGCTTTTGCTGCTGTTGTTATAATGACCTGGGTAAATCTGTCATTTTGCAGAGATTTTGATGACTTGAGCTTGGTAAAGGATGTCCTGATAATGAGTTCACTTGGGAAAGATGATATTTTGAAAACTAACTTCATGAATTTAGCTGGAGATCAGCAGCTCAGTTACAAACATTTACAGGCATGAAAAATTAGTCTGAAAAATATGAGAACTTTCAGTGGTGTATCTCTGGGCAGGTGAAATGACATGCACACCTTCCCTGCTACCATGGAGTAATTGAGATGAGTTAAAAAAAAGCACACCAGCTACCTGCTAGCCCAGCCAGTCTGTAGGCTTGGAAAGATATATGTATACACGAATAACACATGGCTTAATTTGCATACTAATTAATCTGCAACACCTTATTTGCATATATATTAATCTGAAGGTGCTATATAAAATACTTGCTTTTAAGGAGTGCTAGCGCATACTTGACAGTCATGATAATCTTCATTTTAGCTTAAGAAAGGAATTAATAATGACTTTGGCTAATATTAAAATGCAAGTTCAAAAAGACAAATGGAAAACATCAGCAGCCTTGAGTCATTGGGGTAAACTCCACTGAGGCTAAGGAATTTATTCAGCCTTTGCAGTTCACTGAGGTGACTCAGAGAGTCAAAGGGGCTCATCACGGCCCTGTCTTCCCCTGGGCGGGTCACTTGTGCCATCAGCCACAGAAATATGGTAATTCATCCTGAATTTAATGCTGTCTCTCCTCCCAGAAAGTGCAGCAGGCGTCACAGGCAGAGCTGCCAACAGACAAGTGCTCAGGGAGATGTCTCAGCTCAGCCAAGGCAGGGAAGGGGCGATGGGAAAAGCCGAGGCGGCTCTGCTCAGCTCACAGCCTGCGTGGGGCTGAGGTGGGCAGGGTGGGAGTGAGGCTCTGGGTCACTGTCCCAGCCTGGCTGTGTGTTTGCACCAAGGCAACACGAGCCAGACATGCTGCTCCATCCAAAACACAACATTTTGTGGGGTTATGGCCAGTCTGAAGGCAGTTTCTTCAGGAAAGCTTTGGGGGCAAAAGGCCTCCAGGGCACTTTGGACCACATGAAAAGCTGGACAGAAACTCCTGCCTTTATGACCCATGTGCCTGGGGACGTGGTTTTGTGGTCAGGAAGGGAACTCACAACTAGAATGAGTTTAAAAATGCCTAAACCCATAAAAAAAAGGGTTTAGTGGCACTGGTCCACTTAATCTATGACCCCAGATGTAGACAAGTTGTGCTCACATTGCTGTGGGGTGCAGATGGGCTGCTGCTGTTTGTCCCAGCAGCACACATGGGTGAGGATCTCCTGCCACTGTCATTGCCCTGCCTTTTGGGAGGCGTCCGTGTCGCAGAAGAGAGTGCTGAACAGGAGCAAGATGATTTTAAGACAACTATTATTTACAGTGCAAGCTGCCATTGTAAACTGTGATTAAAGGTGCTCTTTTTGCTAAGACACAGCTCTTTTTTACTGCAAGCTCTGCCTTTAAATTCTGCTGATATTTTGCAAAGGACAGGCGCAGAGGGAGTGCAGTGGGGGCTGGGAACATCTCCAGGCAGACCAGGTTGAAATGGCTGCAAGCACAGCGTGCTTTTCTCCCTGAGGTGAAGGAGACAACTGTGGTGGCCAAGGGGATTGATAAGGCTGTTGATTTTGGGAAGAAGCCTGTAGTGTTTGCTTTTCATAGAAAGGAAAGCTCACGTACTGAGTGATACATTCCCAGGTGGTGTTACAGATCCATTTAATCCAAAAAATATTTAGCAAATCTATGCTGCAGTCAGCTCCTGGGTAGGCTCCTGTGTTACGGTGCCTAAAATCAATGTCCTGTGATCCCTGTCCTCCTTGGTCGGGTGGCTGAAGGGACTCAGGTTACGAGACCTGGCAGCTGGCGGTCACTTCTGGGCACCTTGGCTTGTGCCACGCAGCAAGAGGAGGGGAGAGGGGACACAAACATCAGCCTGCTCAATTCTCTTGCTCAGGGAGACCTTGTCCTGGGACAAAGCCTTGCAAACCCTGCAGTGTGCAGAGCCAGGGCAGCAGCTCACGTGGAGGCAGCTGCCTTCCTCTGTGCCACGGCCACAGCTGTGCTGGAGGTTCATCCGGGGCCAGGGGAATCCTCCACACGCAGGGCTGCTCCCTCTCCTTCTGCAGCTGGTCCCTCTGACTGCCATCTGGAAATACCTTTCCTCCTGCTTTGGTGCCAAGGAACAGCTTGCTTACACCTTGCTGCTTCTGCTACCCTCCGTAGCCTCCCTCTTGCCAAATTCCTCCCTGCAGTCCCCAGCGAGCGGCACAACTCCCTCGTTTCTGATTTGTTTTCGCTGCCTGCCTACGAGCTTTCCAAAGAGCGCTTCAACCTTAGGAAGACATCCTTCCCCTCGGCAATTTGGATGCTGTTTGCCCAGCAAAAGCCTTCAAGGGATACGGATTCTGGCCCGTCACAATTTTAAAGAGGGCCTAGAGAGATCATAGTGCTAATTTTAAACAGATGGCCCTGACACGAAGAGATACCTTGATTAAATTAAATCTGTGCTCAGCAAAGCTCTGGCACGACTACAGTGGCCCTATTTATAGGAGATGCCATTGTACTGATATCTGTAACACGGACTCTGCTTGGGTTAAGTTTCTTTTTGCCTGAAGGGAATAAACAGCACTGAGAAAATGCAAAGTCTTCTCTTTTTTCCCTCTTTTTTTTATTTCTTTTTCTTTTTTTTTTCTTTTTTTTTTTTTTTTTAAATGAGTTAAGCAGCAGGTAAGGCTTTCTCTGCAAGGAAGGAATTACACCCACGTAGCAAATGCCATGGGAACGGCAGAGCTCCCAGCACCCGATCCCAGCTCCACGGGGAGGTCCCCAGGGAGGCTTGGCCATACCACTCCTGCACCTCGGAGAGCACTGGGGAGCCCGGGAGAGCTGAGAGCAAAAATGCAAAATACGCATTTAGACTTTAAAAATTAATGTTGACATTTATTTAAAAATGAGAGCTGGCAGCTCTCCAATGGTTCACCAACTACATTAACTTAGTCAAACGCCCATTACTTCCTCCTCTTCCCACTAACAAGAGTGTTTTGAAGAGGCGAGCTCTGCAAGCTCCGCAGCAAAGCGCATACCCCTTCCTTCTTTTTTTTTTTTCTTTCATTTAAGCTGCTAAAAGCAAAGACTATTTATAGACAGTGGATCAGAGACAGGCTTGAAGAAAAACTAGATGAGGGTGCTCTAAAATTTAGAAGTGAGAAAGGATTGCCTCAGAGCCAAGATTTAAAAAAAACAGGAATGTGGGCTCAATCCTGCCTCTGCCTCTGTGCATCCCAGCACCCAACCACCCCCTAATGCTCCTCCTGCAGGGCTGGGATCCCTTGGCACACTTCTGCACTCAGTGGGCTCTGATCTCCACTACGAGAGTCACAGTCACACCAATAATGTCCTAGGGAAGCTCATACCCAGCCTGTCCCTACACACTGTCCTGACACGACACTGACCCTGGAATTTCCAGCCAGAGCTGTCCCTCCCTGCGCCAGCCACAGCTCCCAAACCGATTTTTGTCAACAAACACCAGGCCCAGTGCTTCTGCAGCACCATCTGTGATGTTTGGGGTGCAGTAGTTCTCGGAGTACGAGCGTGCAGTAACGAGCACATTCCGCAGCTGTCTGTTGGACACGGGAGATGGAACTGCAGAGCTGCCTGGGGAATTTCTAGTGCATCCACTGTTATGCTATCGCAGCGTTCAGACATATGAGCTGACAAATTTTGTGGCTGTAAACAGCAGAGGCTTGCTGAGAATCTGGACACCAGTGTATAAAATGGGAATACTTTCCTAACGTGAAGACAAGTGAAATCCGTATGGTCTTTCCAGGAAGTCTCTCAGCCCGCTGGAAAGCTTGCAATTGCTGTATGGGAACAGTGTCATTTCAATATTGCCAGATCCCATAAGGACTTTGCAGTGAACAGTGCATTAAATACTAGTTTCAGAAGCCAGATTTGTAAGCCTATAGAAATAGGTTTTAAGCTCTGCTGCTGGAATGAAATGAGACAGGAATATCTTTATATAAATCTTCTATGATGATGGGTATATCATCTATAGATCTCTGATTTTTCAGAGCTGCTCTAAGTAAAGAAGACAATTATTCTCCAGAAAGAGAATCCAGAAAGGCAAAAATTACCTCCAATGGTGCATTTCCCAGTAGATAATAGGTCAGACTCTGTGCTCCTTTACAGCTAAGGAAAGGTGGAATGAGTGGAGCCCTTGGGTTCAGTCCCACAAAGTTACTTCAGGGTCACGCCAAAGCAACAGAGATCAGACTTGGATCCAATTTAAATTTTCAATTATTTTTCCCCTCAGCACATGTTTTGCGAAGTTTTCTTCAGAAAAAGAGGATGTGGTTTCATTTTTGAGCAAACTGTGCTGAGTCCTGCTGTGCTGCCGATAAAGCCATGAGGAACCACTGGGGTTCCGGAGGGAGGAAGGGACCAGGAGGGATGGCACACCACGGATCCAGCCCACCCCTGCTGTAAGGGCTGTGAATGCAAAATCCATTCACAATGTGCCCTTTTCCACATTGCTACTGCTCCCATAGGTTATATCCATGTTGCTAAACGATTTAAACCCAGGTGGGAAAAGCCCAGCACCTTCCACACAACGAAGGAGGAAATCTGGGGCTCTCCCCTTCAGCAGCCACAGCAGCAGCCTCAGGGTTGGTTTGAGATGAGATTCCTGCTTTGCTGACCCTGTACACTTCTCCTACGCAAAGAACCTTTACACTGCTTTGGAGAGAACAGGGTGGATTTTACCCAGATGGCAGAAAAATAACATTGCAGATTACTGCCATTGAAAGCCTTGTTAGACTCTTGCTGTGCAATCTCTGCCATATATTTTAGCAAAATACTCGCCCTACACTCCAAAATCTCATTAAAAATCAAATTTAAAGTGGAAACATTCACCCTTTCTAGCTCATAAGCTTATTGCATGTGTTACATGTGGGTGGTGAGCATGTTAGGTACAATTTAGAACACAATTTCCAGAGAATTGAAATGTCACCAAGAAAAGGATTGTAAATAATGAAAGTTTGAAAGGAATCTGAGATCTTCATAACACATAATCACACTTTAATTCTGACTTATGGCTCATCCAATTGCCTACAGTTAGAGAAAAACAATTCTTTTTTCTTATTATATGGAAATCAGATGAATCAGATGAAAAGCCATCAACATCACAGCCTGGAAAACATATACCAATGTTCAGTGATGTGAGCAAAGCCCATGAAACTGCTTCAGTTTGTGACCCTTTTTATAGGTTTTCCTCAAATATTTATAAGAGATCTGTGTTCATAAAAATCTGAGTTGAAAAGTTTTCTAGAGATACCACAGATCACAGAATTGTTGAGGTTGGAAAAGCAAGTTCATGGGAGGACTCCTACTGAGTTAGGCTGCTAGGAAAAGCTGGAAATCTCTTTTCCTCTCTGTAGGCTTTTCAGAGAGTCAGCCAAGGACCAAAATTAGTATTAGATCACATGGTTTCTCAATCATGGGGTTGGAAGAATGACTATTGAATGGTAAATAGTCAGAGTGAATAGTTTATCCATAGCCCCAACAGGCAGGAATATGCTGGCATAATGCTTCGGATCTGATTTGAATATAAAAAACAAAATGCAGAGACATCAAACACTCTTTTAGAATAATTAGGAGAAGTAAAATTGGACAAAATGCATCAAATAAATTATTGCAAATGCTTTGCCTAATGACTCTTACCACAAAGACAGGCTGCAGTGTCCAAGAAAAACAAGGGCAGAGGATTTTGGTGCCTAGACATGTTCTGATTTTGGTTTAAGCCTTCTTCTCTCTTGTTGCTCCCCAAAACCTTGAAGCTTTATACTAAGGAATTGCCACTCACTGGGGCCTTTTGCAGCTGGGAGACCTGCTCAGTGAGAATTTCTGACACAAGCCATCACCAACAAGTTAAAAAAGTAAGCTATAAAGATGAGTTTTTGTGTAAAGTCAATCCCCACTGCAAAGCAAAGCTGCATCCCAGAGCATCCATCAGTCTCTGGGCAGGGAGAGGGAGACAGGACCTCAAAATGCATTTGCCCTCTCCTCGTAATTTCTTTGCCTTTTGCCACAGCCTTGTGAATTTCCCAGTTCCCCTTGCCCAGGGCTGCTGAGTTAAACACACGCACGTACACACACCATTCAAAGGAGGAAAAAACAATAGCTGCAGAGCCACTTCCAAAAAGCTCATTTCACTCATTATGTTCTCTGGGTATCTTACTCTTGGTCCTCTGCCATCCAAGACACACCACGGACCTGCATATAACTACTTTTCTGTTGAGTGTCTAACCCAAAAGTTAGGGAATTAAAAAAAAAAATCACTTTGTATTGATGCAAAACAGCATTTTTCCATGTTTTCTCGACAAGAGATAATTATGCTCACAAGCCAAAACCAAAAAAGGTATCTGTTTAAGATCAGACTAAACAGTCCACTTGCATTTGTTAACCCTTGTCCTGATTGAAGCTGGGCTACCCTGCACACGAGAATATCATATTGAACATTTTAAAAAGGAGTCAATTTTTCCCCCCTTCCCTTGTTCTCCACCAGGCAAGCTCCCAAACAGTTCTCTGACAAGCACCCTTTTCGTGACTCCCTTCCCACCCACATCTTCCTTTTTCCAAGCTTTCCTCTCTGCTGAGAGCCCTCCTCTCTGGGGAGTGATGCTTTGCCATAAAGACACGATTGTTTGAGATCCCAGAGTTGGCCCAGTTCAGCATTTGATGTCATTCCTTCAATTACCAGCACTGAATTGCCTTTGTATGAAACAGGACAAAAACAAGGAAATGAAAGAAAAATGCCGTCTATGATGGTACAAGACCCCGTCAGAAGCCATCAGGCATACCATCTCCACTCATATCCTCCAGAAAAAAATAACCTTTCCACAAATTTAGAGCCCTGATGTCAACCACAGGCTGCCCCAGGTAAACACAAGGGGACAGAGAAAAGCACTGGTTTGGGGCTGTGCTGGGATGCTGTGTGACAGCAAATGAAACCATTTTACTGTTAAAAAAAATTAGTATTGTGTGGATATGGAACGTTTCCAAACAAGAGACAAGGTGAATTTCTTACACACTGCAAAACTGACTGGTAAATTTTTTTAATAACTACATATGTTTTATTATCTTGGACTTTTTAATGCCTCACATCTCTAATTGTAGTAGTAATTATTAGCTCAGTTAATGAAAGCTTTGGAAACAAGATTGTGTGGGAGTATTTCAAGTCATGAGTTAAGTCTTTTAACTCAGTAATTGCCAAGGATTAATTCATTTTTCCGTTTGAGCGCTGAAAAGCTGAAATATTATTTCCTTGAACTGTATTTGTGCTCGGCAGTTCTGAGTTAATTACAACCCCATGAACCCCTTTAAATCAAATTCAGAGGCTTCCAGGTGTACATGTCATGAGGTCCTGGTAAATCCTTCAACATCTGCTTGGAAAAGGATTACTGAACTTGAGTGATGATGCTGTTCTTCTGAAGGTCTGCCTGTTATGTATCTACAGCCATTAAAGGCACTACAAGTGCAATGGCAGTAAAAAGCTCGGGCTTGTGGAAGTTCTCACATAAATAAGGATTATACTCATGAACGTCTGGTTTGGAAATCATCCACCTTAATTTTTCTGGATGGAGACAAGGTCTTGGTCAAAGCCCTGCAAAAATACAAGTGAGTGCATAAATCACTAGTTCACCAGCTAGGACAGGTGAAGAAGCTGCGCTTCCATGAGGAGCTGTACCAACCTCAGCTCATCTCTGAGCCAGCCTGGGCTGAGCAGGGGAAGATTTGGCCCATTCCTGCCATTTTTCAGCAGGGACTGAAAAAGTGCACCAAGAGAGGGACGGAGGCAGAGCCAAGGAGGTGCAAAGGACACACAGCACTGGTGGAGCTCTGCCTCCCTGCCCATGCTCAGCCCCACAGAAACAGCACAGCACTCAGAGTCAGCTCCTCTCCCAAATCACACCTCACCCACAGTGCTCCCAGCCTCCCTGCAGGGCCACGTGGAGGCATCTTCCCTCTCCAACACAGAAGGACTGAGAACAGCAAAGAGACCAAAAGGGCATTTTTTTTTCTTGAAAGCCAAGCAGAGCATCTCTTTGAGAAGTGCTGATCCTCCCGCTGCCTATCACCATCACTCTGTCCATCCTTGGTGGAGGTTTCCTCTTCCTTAAGGATGCTCCCAAGCACTAACACATCCCCAAGCTGCTTCCTGCCCCAGTTAACCTTTGCTTTCCTGCTCCAGGGCTTGTTGACCTGGGGCCCTCCCTGCCCTGGGGACAGCAGGGTTTGCCAGCACAGCACTCTGACGTGATGCCACAGTGCAGGAGGAGCAGAATCACCACAGGGGAAGGAGTAGCCGTGTCAGTAAAGGCACTGACATATGTTCTGGGCCTCGAACAGCACATTTTACAATTCCTGCAATGCACTGAAGCCCGCTCCTGGGTCCTGATCCTTGCTTGCAGCACAATTTCTGTATTTTCTCCACCGAGATTCAAACATAAAAGACCAAATTTGGTCTAATTTCCTTTTTTTTTTTAGTTTTTCTGTCAGATGCTTGCAATCTAGATGAGCAAATGAGGATGCTGATCCCAACTGGAGAGAGATGTGTGCTTGCAGCCCTCGTGCAAATGCCTGCATAGACATATTTAAAGCACAGTCCCATGCTAGGTATATCCTGTGGCCCACTCCAAACTGGAGATGTTGCCCAGGTTTCCACTCCACACCGTGCAGGAGAGAAGCCAGCCAGCCCTGGGACACCGATGTCACCCTGGGTCTTACCAAATGGCAGAAAGGGTGGCAGCTACCTGGAAAATGCTCGGATCACTGAGCATATCTAACCCTCTGCCTTTGGCTTAGCCTGGCAGGGAGATGAGAGACCTTCCAGGCTGCAAACTGCTGGAGCAACCTGTTCAGAGACAAACCCACTCAGCTAGGAGCTGGACAGGGGCCAAAAAGAACTCCTCAACTTTCAGCTCTCTCTCTCAACTAGAACATTGTATTCCCATATTTGCTGTGGCCTATTAGTCCTTATTGTTAATTCAAGGTTTATTAAAAACTAACATCTGTTAACCAGAGACACTAATCTCATCCAGACTTTTAAAGTTCTTGAGTGCCAATTACCCTGGACTGCTAAACCAAAAAAGAGTAACTCTACTAAATCTTGTTGAGCATTTTCTTCAGAGGCTATTAATCTGAAAATTATTTCCTTTTTCTCATCTTGTGTGAGCACAGGGCTCTGCCGCTGTTTAAAAACAGCACAGAAAATTTTAATCAAACTTGTTTGGTTTTTCTCTGCATCATTACACTAAATTAAATCAATAACTTTCAGGTGGGAGGGAGAAATCCATGATTTTCTTGTTAGCTCTTTGTGCAATTATCTCTCTTCATTAGAGACACCTGAGACCCATGCCAGAATATATATTAATATATAGGCCAACTTTTAAACTGCTTTCTTTATTATTCATGTTTTTTTGAGTGCTGTTGCTAACTGTCACATCAGAGGTCTGGCGGGTTATAAGTGGGATCATTAAAAATAGCTCATTTTAGTAATAACACAGCACTATTCATATTTTATTCGGTATTTAACAGTCCACAGGAGACTCTCACGCTTTCTCATTTGCCAGATTGTCTCTTCTAAATGTCATTGTCAACCACTCGCATCCAGTTCATCCTCCTGAGCAAAATGGCTTTCAGAAAGCCTACCATAGCCAAAGCAGCTAAACAGATGGCAGACTGCATCCCTGCAATTTCCTCGGGCTTGAGTTTCATCCCTTTAAAATAATAGCTCCCCTTGAAGGAAGTATGTTCCTTTGTATTAAAACATGAAATGTAATAATTACAGAGGCTAAGGAGCAATTCACTCAGTCATTGAATGTGTGAGATAAATAAATGCAGGAGCAGGTGAGGAGGCTGGGGAGAGTCCTACACACAGCACTGACCCAAGGAGGTCTGGGCTATATGTTGAGGACTAAACTTAAATTTAAGTTCCTGTCTTTAGACTCACTAGAGCAGCGCTTTTCTGGGGCTAATCAACTCCCCACGGCAATTCCTTATGATGCAGAGGTGAAAAGAGTGAATATTTCAGCATGAGAAATGGAAGGTTGCAGTGGCCCAGATGTCTCGGTGATGTGGCATCACTGGCACAGGTGCCCTCACGCCCTCAGGTCCCACAGCCTGGGGACAATGGTCACAACTGTTCCAGGGTGATGGAGAGGCTTCTAGGACATGGGTTCTGTTATCTGCCAGCATGGCCTTTGTGCTTCACTCCCACTAGGCTTCAAAACCTCAGCCTGAGCCTCACAACAGCGAGGCAGCATTAGGCACACGGGAAACAGAACAAGGAACGTGGGAAAAATGGGTGAAGAAACATGAGTGCCTTTGGATCTGGGCTTCTGCTCTGAAGGAAGACTAAATTGCAGCCCACCTCCTCTGGCCAGAGTCTAAAAAATACAAATAATGGGGTCCTGCAGATGGGGTGTGGGCAGCCTCATGCCAACAAACCATGGCAGCTTCATCCTGGGCAGGACCAGCACTGCTCTGATTTCCCCCACCATCACCCCCTGCTGTCCTGCTTTCTACATGTGTTCAGAAAAACAACTGAGGAAATAGAATGCTGTGACCTTCTCACCCCAGCAGTGTAGGCTGTGAACCCTCGCAGAAAGAAGACATTTGTTCCCACTGGAAAAAACAGCTCCCAAGCATGGCTTCCTGATGAGAGGCCAATGGAGCTGTATTTGGCCATCTCAACAGATCCTGCAGTTTAAACTCTGACTTCTAAGGGTTCAGCACCTCTGAGAATTCAGGCCAAGCCCCTGAGCTGGTCCCAAGGAAGTGGCACTTGGATATGGGACAGCCACTGCTGCCCTGGCTGGGGCTGGTGCTCGGCCAGACGTGTGCAGCTTGAAGGAGAGCTGCTGGTCCTCCCAAAGGTGCTGCCGAAGGTCTACAAAGATTCTGTGCATCAGCCCCGGCCACCGCTTCTCCAGAAGTAGCTTCCTATTGGGTTTTAACCCAACCAAAATATTGCTCTTGTTCTTTGAGGAGCCTCAGCCTTGAAAAGCTGCCTGTGCGTGTTGAGCAAATTGCCTAACCTGAAGCGTGGATTGCAATGAGGAGTGAAAAATGTTGGTCCATGCAGCCATAGCTCCTGGTTTGGGATGAGCAGTTCTTCTATTTCCATCTCCTTGCCCATCTGATTTATTTCGATTATAAACTCCAACCCTTGCTACAGTCTATACAGTTCTTAGTGGAAGGAGATGCTAATCTCTGTGTGGGTAATTGAGAGTAAATCAACATCACAAGAATGTATTTAAACTGTTTCATTCAAGGAGATTAAGAGAAGACAACCATACTATTACTAAATTTTTTAAAGTTCAATACATGCTGTCTACGTGCTTGTTCCTTTTTCCAGGGATATTATTTTGTTGCAGGTTTCTTCAGTGTCCTTGCAATGAGCCTCAAGGCTCTTCCCAAGGATCTTCCTTCTCTGATAGAGCCACGCCTGGGCCTGGCCCACAGCAGATGTTCAACATCACACTGGGACACGAGCAATGATAGTACTCACAGCACTGACAGCGTTTTATACTTTCAAAGCATTTGAATTAATTAGTTACAGGCCTGAAGTATGGGTTTGGGCAGGATGTGAAAAAGAGAAGTATATCCGGTGGAAACTATGGGGGGAATTTAGGGAAAGGTAATGTAATTACCTAGTTTGGAACCTGGCCAGAGCAGCGCTGCTCCAAACGTCACGAGACCTCTCTGACCACACGTGGTCAGGACCTCAGCTTCGTGTCTGCTCCAAAGGATGAGGAGAGCCCTAACAAAATATGCTTAGTCACCAGGTACAGGAAAGGGGTGATTATACAAAATCCTGTTGCTCCCCTAGACACCTCACAGCTACAGGAGCCCAGATCAGACCTCAGGAACTTCCAAACCTTTGCAATTAAACAGTTCCAACTTTTGATATTTACAAATGATCCACCTCATAATTCTATTAACTTGTCTTAATTGGGTTAAACTCCCCAAGAAATTACCCATCTCATCCTCTGCACTCCCCAGCACACACACGTGCACCCCCATTTCGGCTAAAACGAGCACATCAGGTGGTTGTGCTGCAGAGTTATGGCATTGCTGCTGCCAGTTTGGAAATGTTGGTGCCATGAAGACACGCCTTAGGGCAGGGTGCTGGTGCTCTGACTTTTGCAGACCCCACAGTGGCTTCAGCAGGAGCTGTGCTATGGACAGAGCTCAGCCTGAGTGCCCAGCATGAGAGAAAAGGCACAGCCTGCCCTTGGGAGAGCCTGGGGCACCACGAGTCAGCCCTTGCCCTGCTTCACCTCTTTTCTGGCTGCATTTAGCAGTAAATAATCACAATATAAAAATGTTGCAGCTCACTCCTATGGCCTTCCACATTTCCTAGAGAAATAAGCTGGTTTTTCTGCTCATCAGAGGTCAGCGGGAGCCAGGGGAAGTCCAGAGGAGGTCTGAGTTCCCAAAGTGGCAGACACCAGCAGCACACCTGGCTTTGTTTCAGCTCTGTTTTGTTCTGGGTCCGAATCTCTGTGGTAACCCTGAAGCTCGGGCACGAAGCAGTCTGTCACCCCTGAGCTGTCACCCCCTGAGCTGTCACCCCCCGAGCTGTCACCCCCAGGAGGGATGACCCTCAGCAGTACTGGGGAGCACCTCACCCTCTCTCCAGCACACCACACTTCCACGCGATTTTCTTTTACATCATTTTACTTTGCTAGGTAAGTTATCTTCCAGTGAAGGGAAGGGAACTAGGTTTCATCAACGAGCTTTTCAACAAGTTGTCAGCACCTCAGTGATTTAGGGTAGGCAGAACACCTCATATCCCCAGCTGCCCTCGTGCCACCGCAAGCTGCCAGTCAGTGTGAAAGCATAGCCCACTATAGCATCTGGAAAGGTCAGAGTTGAAATGTTTTCACAGAAAGATAATCAAGCCATAAGATAAATGCCTCATCAGGAGGAAATGTCAGCTCCTGAGTGAGGACAGTTATTATATAAGACATTTCTTTACCTAAAGGAAGCAGGTTAATATACCTCCAAATTACTATTTATCACACCATATAATGTTCAATTTCCAGTGTAATTTCCACCATGCTTTCTGTCGCATGTGTGGAAATCAATTCAGAGATGAGTGAATCCTTTCTTCTGTGTGTTTACAGCAGCAAGTAAACTAATTAAGCCACAACAAAGCAAAAGACCGTGTAACAAAGAAAAAGAATAATGTGAGATGGGCTTTGTAAAAAAATGTCAGCCCTGTGCAAACCCTTGTGTGTTCAAATTTAGCATATCACTTTAACACATCATCTTTTGCAGCTGTAATGGGAAAGGCTCAAGAGGGACTGTGCTTTGGGTTCCAGCAGGGAAGGCACAGGGGCACAGCGGAGAGGAGCTCAGAGCAAAGAGCTTGCGAGGAGCACAAAAGGCATTTAAAAAAATGTCTCGAAGGACTCATCAGCAGACGTGAGGTACAAAAGCATGAGAGAGCTCACATGGGAGCCCTGGGAGAAGAGTCAGAGGCGGCTCGTTGTGAAGGAGGGCGACAACTGTGCAAGAATTGGAGAGGGCTGGAAAAAAACCACAAAAGCGCTGCGAGGAAAGAGGGCAATGCTGCTCTGAAGAGCTGAAAAGTTAAAGCCAAGTGCATTTAAGAGTGCCACACATTAGGAGAGTGATGGAGTGACAGTGGATTTGAGAGTCTCAGAATGAGGAGTAATTTCCTTTCAGGAAATATGCGACCTTTAAAAAAAATTCCATTGATGAACACTTTCCAACAGGGTCTAAAAAAAAAAAGCAACTCTTTTCAAGCTTTTAAATTACTTGCAAAGCAGCCTAGATTATTTTTACTGCAATGCCCTTCTCCTTTCTTTCCTGGGCTGAAAGTCCTCCCTCCCAGGCCTGCTGCATGCCATTTCGGGAGCCTGCTCACAGGGTCTGCTGAGACCTGCACAGTCTCTGTGGAATAAAATTCCACCAGCCAAACCTCTTCTTCAGCAGCAAAACAGAAAATAAATAATGCTCAGACGTGCTGCTTAGAGCCCCACAGAATCAGCACTCCAATATTTTTGAGCTCTTTCCTGATGTCACTCTTATTTTTACAGCCCAGCAGGTTTACGTTTCCAAAAAAGTATTCTGTGACCAGCTCCCAGGCATCTCACACCCCATCAGGAGATCCAAACCAGATATAACTCCTCCTCAGCAACTCTCAAGTCATTCAAGAGATATATATATAATTTTTTATCTTGCTGACAATATCTACTTTGGACCATGTTGTTTCTCACCCACCACCTTGCTCTAATAACAGTTGCATTTTACAATTTTCAAAAGCTGTCAACATCATCGATCTTCCAGACTGAATGCACTTGTCTTCTATTATATGTGTTGAATTGCTTGTGCCACAATTAAGTCTTTTATTTGGCTGAAGGCAGCTTACCTGCACGGCAGTGTGTCATCTGCTCTCTTGCAGAGCAATAACGGTGTAGGGCTAAAAATACATATGTACATAAAAAAAAAAAAAAGAAAAAATTCCAGCAGGGTCTTGTAAGATGGACACTCTCCGCATGGTAAACTATCACTCTGGTGGGATAATTGGTTTGGTTTGATCAAAACTGCGTGCTCTTACAGAACGGAGCGTCTGGCAGTGCTCACAGCTCAGCATTAAAGGAGAAGATTGTCTTTGTCAGATCTGTCATGAAAACTGGAAAAGGAGAAACTGGACTGCACTGAGCAAAAATGAAGGGATGTCCTCTAAATCCAAAAGGCTGTGTGCCTTATTTATCCTGGTGCTGCACATTTAGTCTCTGCTGTAAGCTCTCTGTGATCTCTTTTGATGTCTTCTATTAAAGGGAAGGAAAGCTGCTAGCAAAGACATCCCACAGAAGGCCTATCCATTTCTTCCTGCCTCTTTAGAAAGGCCACGATGACCTGAGCACTGCTAACTCATGCAGGCACTGAAAAATGAAATAATGCTGCCTACACCATTAATTGGAAAAAGCACATTGTTTTATTGCCACATAGAAAAATGACTGTTCAGTCCTACAGCTGAGACCCTCCAGGTCTGCATGCAGGAAAGGGTGCAGAGAACAGGGCAATTATCTGCCCTGATGGCCTCATCTCCACCTACAGCACTTCCAAGTGCTTGGGTTGGAGCCCCTCTTCCAAAAACAGAGCCCACCTTGGTGAGGACCCTGGAACACACAGCCCGCACTGCCCAGCACTGGTTGTTTCCAAAACCATCTGCACTCCCCACTCCACCATGCCTAGCAGCAAGTTCCTGCTTATTCGTCACCTCTCCCAAACTGTCTGCACCTGGATCTTTTGTGGTGACACTCCTGGCATCTAATAAGATCCACGCCTCGCTTGAAAGACGTTTGTAAAAGATGCTGTGTTTTGATTCGCAGAACAAAAACAAATTTGGTCTAGAATCCTGCCATCTGGTGACTCCAAATAATTTTTGCATATGGTTAAAAAGGCTTGTGTCTTTTACTTCACTTTATCACTTGTCATTTATCTGTCCTTCCACAGCCCTTTACTCTGTGTACTGCAAAACCTTTTGAATAAAAAAGGTCTTTTCAGCTGAACACAGCACTTTTGTCTTCATTTTACAAGCAAAAATATGATGACGTATAAGGGCAAGAGTCTTGGCCAAAATCCCTCCGCATGACAGAAAAAAAGGATGCAATCCAACTCTCTGAATCTTCTGCATCCACCTTGAAACAGCACTGCCATCAGCCCACTGACAGCCTTGTTTTGTTTTAATAAGGTAAATTCCTCCATGAAAATAAAACCGGAAAGAGAAAAATTCAGATGGTGTCTTCACGATATTAGACAGGAGATGGATCATTATCTTGACAAATGTTGGTTTTGTCCCACTGCTCAGTGTAGTGAAATAGAAATGTGCTTGGAAAAAAGCTGTCATGAGCCCTGTCCCAGGCGCCCTCTCGTTCCAAACTCTGCTTTCTCTGTTAAGTCTGACAGCAAGAGCCTGCCTGTTGTCCCAGCCCACACAAAACCAGAAACCTCCTGATTTCAGGCCTGGAAACAAGCGGAAAACCCAGCCCAGGGGCTGAGCCGGTATCACCGAGTGATGCAAATAATCTTCGATTAGGATTCAGATCATGTAATTCACGCACACGTGCTCTCCTGCAGCAGGCACAGGGGCAGCTCTGCAGCTCGCAGCTCCTCCCGCTGCCTTCAGGGCAACTAAAAGAGTCACACCTCCCGAGGAGACACGCCATGATTCTTTTATTTGCAAAGTCCAGCATGTGCCACAGTGACGTGAGCAGCGGAGATGTCAGACAGGCTCAGGCTTTTTCACAAATGGGGGAGAAACAATCCCGGAGAGTGACAGACGCTTTGAAAGCAACCCAAACCATTCCCTGTCTCTTCCCTCGTCTGTCCCCTGGATGGGAGGGAAGGAAGAAGGAGAGCATTTCAGCTCTCCAGGGCATGTGAAATTGGGTTCTTCTTTCCTTCTCCTCTCCCCCTTCTCAGAAGGGTCTTGGAGTGTGGCTTGGCCCAAGAGGTGCAAACACATACACTGAGGGTATCCAGCTCCATATCCTGAAAGGAAACTATTGCTCTTAGCAAAGAGGTGGCTAAACAACAAAACCATCTTTTGGAAGCCTCCTCTCACTCTCACCTCTGTCTGGTAATATCCATTCCTAGCAAAGGGCTTGCACAGACAGAGGATGATGCTGATGGAGGAGGAGGAAAACTGAGCTAACTGCACCTTCTGCTGCTGTCAAAGAGTCTAAACCCAAAGGCAGACTACAAGGAACAGACTGGCCTGAACATACTACCCTTGAGATCCTTGGATGGACAAAGAGGTATTCTTATCCTCTTCATTATTGCCTTTCCATGGTCTCCTTATGGCACTGAGGCACATGGCACCTGAATGCCACCAGCTCCCCTGAGCTCAGTGCCCCAAACCCTGGATTTCCAACACAGCTCCACCCCAGGTCCTTCTCAGTCCTTCACTGCCTTCCAGAAGCTCTGCCTGGACCCAGGGGCAGCACTCTGTATCCACAGAAAGGCAAAGAGCTCCCTTCCCCAGGCTGCCCAGCTCCTGGGGACAAGGTTGGGGACCGGGTGAGAAGCCTGAGCCCCAACAGACAAATGCACATTCAGCCATCCCAAAGGATGGAAAGTCTGTGGCTCTGAGGTTTTGGTCCCAGTCCCACACTGGGTGTAGCTGTGAAAGCAAAACAATGCTCCACAAAGTCAGCGTGATTAGTTTTCTCCATAAACTTTATTTATAGAGGGCTGGGGATTGTGAGAGAAAAGCTGGGGAGAATTTTCATTTTGCCTGAAGGACTTGCAAAGATTAGGTGACAAAGTTTAGTGACTGGGAATTCTGCCCAGATACAGCTTCAGGGAAGGAATTAGCAAACTGGTTTAATGGATCAATCTTTTCACTCAATTTCACGATGTGATGGTTGAGATGTGAAGTTTGAAGGAGGATGTGCATGTCCCGCAGAGATTTTCCACAGATTCGTGTCCAGCTTGCACACCCTCATGTGAAAGTGAGACACCCCCCCGCCTACAGCAGCCTGGCAGGATATCAGAACAGACCAATCCAATACAGGAAAAATAATTGATCCAGCTTCCTAAATCTCTGCCATTTTCTTACTCCAAGAAGTATATTTTTGCAATTATCACACATGTTGAGCAGCCAAACCCAGATGAAAGTTCAGTTTTGTCACAGTTCACTGCTTGATAGCTATAACTAAATATATATATATATTTATATATTTATATACATATATATATATACATAAAACAGTGATCCCAAATGATTCCTCCTGAGGGGGAAGGCTGTAGCTGATGCATACCCTTTGCTTTAGATAAGTTTTTTCCCCATAATTTGCAGAAAACAATAATAAGGAAAAGATAAAATAAAATTAAAAATAAAGAGAGAAAGAGTGAGAAATAGCAATAGTTCTGAAGGCGATGAAGGGGTGAAAGCAAGCCATCGATCCCAAACACCCTGCCATTTGATAGCCAAACTGCTCACTTCTGAGTGTTCTGAGACCTCTCAGCACAGCTCTGACACCCCAATAAACTGGGTGATTACCTAAAACTCGTTTAAGTCTGTGGGAATTAATCTGAAAACCCAACTGACTTTGGTTCATCCTTTAGCCATGCAGGTGATAAAATCTGAATAAAAATATCCACACAAAAGAAAGGGTGTGCAAGGCATGAGGGGAGGGAATGTTTCTTGCATTAACATTTCTGAAAAACCTCTTCTGCTGCAGCTCCCACTAAAGCCAGGGCAGAGAGAACTGGTTTAGGAAAGCCTCTCTTTGGGGTAGCTCTGAAGCAGATTTGTTCACCTGGGGTTGAACATGTCCTTAAACATGGCCATTAATTAGGAAGCAAGTGCTTAAAGCGGTTTGGATCCTACAGTTGCCTTGGGTGTTATGTCAGGGGGAGTGAAAACTTCAGAGACATCTGTGTGCAGCTGAGCTCCATCTTACAGTGACTTCCTACCATGGGAAAACCTGGGAAAAAAGCTCAACAGGAGCCAAGACACAGCGCCCTTGATGCTGTGAGAGCCACCAAACACCCCTACCACAGCCAGCTCTGAGACACATCTGTTGGGGCAGCAGACACTGCTATCAGCTCTGTCACTTCTGGAAACCTGAAGAGAGATTTACCAATTTGTGTTTATAAATTTACTGTCGCTGTGTGCCCTCTACTTATGGCACCAACTCTGTGGTCAATGTTGCAAAAATACAGGACACGAAAAGGAAGGTGCCAAGATTATCATTATAGACCTCACTCTGCCAGAAGCAAACCCCCTAAAATATTACGTTAGAAGTCACAAATTTGGCCATTTGGTGCTGCCTGACTGCTTCAATGAACACCTTGCTCACGGTGCTCTACCCCTGGACTCCAGGGAAGATGAAGCCTCTGTGACCTTGGATCCCACAGGTGTCACTGGACCTGCCCAAGGCTGCCAGGGCATAGAGCATCTCACTGATTTACCCTTTTAAAAAACCCAAAAAACCAAAAAAAACCGCCCCAAAAATACGAAAAAACCCAAAACCAAAACAAAAAAAACAAAAAAAACCACACAAAAAGACCCCCCCCAAAACTAAAAAACAAACAAAAAAACCCCCAAAAACAAACCCATCAGCTTTTGAAAATGAGCCCTGTGGTGGTGTATTTAATGCAGGAGTGATACCCAGTGACAGACCACCTGGGAAAAGCTGTGGAGGTAAAGGCAAACTTCAGTTCTTCGTGTATGCAATTTTTTCTCGCATTTGATTAGCGTGGGGGTAGACGAAAGCTAAGAGGAGCGCTCCTCTCTCCCCCGCACTCTCACCCCATCACCCGGCTCGCTGCGAGCTGCATCCCGCAGGAGATGAAGCGAACCCGTGTTCCCATGGAGACGCCGAGGATTCTCTGCCGAGCGGCAAGAGCCACTCGGCTGATGCCACAAACACCGAGCGGAGTCCCCTTGCAGACCCACGGGTCCCCTCTGTGCGAAGATAAAGGGAAATGTCCCCCTGCTTCACCTGCAGGATGCTCTTGCTGTGGCACCAGCCACGCTCCGCTCACTGCTTCAGCTGCGTTTTAAACTGACACGCAGGGAGAGAATGGGAAAAATATTTCCCTAAAAAAAACCCCCCACCAAACTGCGCCCTAAAAAGCAGGCAGAGCTGATGCTGTGGTTAAGGTACACCCCGGGCATAGTAAATTTGACGAGGTGGGTAACACAAGCAGGGCAGGCATCTTGCTGAGCCACAAAGAGATTTGGTGTGTTGTGAAACACGAGCAGGAATCCACAAGGATAGTGCTGGTTCGGGTCACAGCTGCTGGAGGGAGGCAGGAATTTCAAGAGCCAAGGGAAAGGTGCACATAGCACTGCCCACCAAGGAGCACCCAGTGAGGGAGAAAAGCAGCCTGTGCCATTCCTTGCTCCTAAAGCCAGCATGTGTCTGCATGGAATATATTCTGCACGTTGAACTACTTAAGAAATTATTATTTCCCCATAAAAGAAGAAAGAATAACATGTTTATATAAAAATAATGTGGAGTTTTGCTTTTCCTGAGTGTCTTTGGCAAGAATAATGGTAATAATCAGATACTGGGCTGGAAAGAAGGAATTACTTAGACCATCCTGCTTCCCAAAGCAGACCCAACCCTATGCACATGCTTCTTGTCAAATGTCCCCAACATGTTTTTAAAGGTCTCCAGTAGTGGATACACATGGTGGTTCACAGAAAATCGACTCTGTTCTATTTTTAAATTCAAGTTCATCTCTTTTGAAAGACTTTTGTCATTGGTCACCAGACCACAATTACACACAGAAGTTGTTCTCCTACTCCAGAAGATCAGAACCTTCTCCAATGTCATCTGGTGGCAGGCAGCGTGGGAAACAGCTCATGTTCACTGCATATTAAATCTCCTTTCTCAGCCTTTGCTCTTCCCAACAGGAATGCTCCTAGGAGCCTGCCCTGGGAATGGTAATTAGTTTGTTGATTAATCATCAATGCTCAATGATACAGTGTCATTCCTGGTGCTTGGAGAGAGCTGTCCCCCAGGACAGGAGAAAGCTTGGGATGGTGAAACATCAACCCAGCAGCACCTGGAGAAGAGCTGCAGGCACAAGCAGGTCTGGAGTGAGACCATCACCCGCCCACCCATTGCCAAACCCAGGGCAGACCTCACCTGGCTCTTCCCCTCGCTCCAACAAAGCACTTTAACATTTCCATGGCAATTCTGGTGGTTTCCACCCCCTCGCAAACGCTGTCTTTGTTAATACAAGTTGTAAATTTGTTTCATTTTCTCCAGGAGCTCCCACACCATCAAGATCAAATTTGAGGTGTTAATTAAACGGAACGTGTAACACTTTACAGTCCAACAGACAGCAATTTGGGCTAATGGCGATGGCTGGAGGTGGGTTACAGCTGTGGGCAGGGAAGGCTCTCATTGCCCCCTGTTGGCTTCCTGCTAACCAATATTCCTATTTTCCTTTATATTCTCCCACTCCTTGGATTTCAATAATTATTTGACTACACCTCGCTGACAGCACATATTCAATTTAAAGGCTTTACTTGTCAGCTTATACATGCATATCTGCAAAAATAATTCTCCATGTTTATGGTTTTCAGCTCCTCAGCCTCCCAGGTGTCTTTAAGTTCAACTTTATTTTGCTATCATCTTAATGCAACAGCTGCAGAGGAGCAGCTTCCAGGCTAACTGGTTGATGGGTTTTAGCCAAACATCGTAAAGAGTTCATGGTCGACCATAAACTCATTTGAGGCAACAACAAGCACACCAGGTCACAGGCTCTGCATGACAACAAGCTGCCTGCAGCAAAATCCAGCTGCAAACGCATCTCAGAAAAACCCCAGAGTGCCCCTGCATTGCCCTGGTCTGTGCACCCTGTATGCCAATATAAAAATTTATTTTAAAATAAATTTTTGCTTAGAAATTCTTTTCTAATAAGGGTTAAGAGAGCTGTCCTGATAATCCAATGGCTTCTATTTCTTGTAAGTTTGTATTAAAGGTTGAGCTGATTGCTCGGACAGCATAAAATCTCTTCTAGGTGTGAATTGTCCAAAAGCAGCATCAGATTTTCCAAACAGATTCGCCATCAGTCTGAATACTTTTTGAGACAGTTGGAGCTGTTCGTAAGGAATTTGGTATTTAATACTGGAAATGCAGCCTCTTGTTCAATTATTTGGACAAGATACACACAGATGGTGGTGTCTTATTTTGGCCACTCTCGGAGAAAAACTTTCCAGTGTGAGTATTTAGATGTAAAAGTTTAAAATGTCTTTTTATGCACATTTCTTTTCACTGACCTCTAATTCCCTGCTTATACCAAAGTCTTTGCAAACAAACTGATCTGTTACAATCTCCTCAGAGCAAAATACAAGATGGGTGCAAGCATCAGCAATGCCAATCCAGGGTTTTATTTACTTATTTGCAGATAACTTGGTGAGGGATTTTCCCTGCTTCAGTTAGCAGCTGCTTTGCTTTTTTTGCAGCAAACTCATCAATCCGCTTCAATTTCTGTTGTGGTGGAATGGCAAATGCAGGAGTGAAGGGGAAAAAGCCAAGAGAATGCATTAATGTAGTGCACACTGTTTGCTGCCCAAAGCTATGCAGTTCAGCTCCTGTTCCCTCGCTCTTAGCTCAGTTTGTAAGCATAAACAGCTACACTGCTCTACTAAAATGAGATTATAAATGTTGAAATAATTTCATCAGAACCTTTTTATCCTGGAAACTGCATTATAATCCATCACCACACCATCACACTCATGCGATCACCATGGAACAGAACAGGTTAATTTTTCCAAGGCTGAATCATCACAGAATTCATCTATAATAGCCCATGCAGAATAAAAAGCTAGAGATGCATTTAAATACCCCCAAAGTAATTTGGTTAGTCAATGAACCACAGTATCTTCTCCCCACTCACTGGTTCACTTGGCATCCATCACTTTTATTTTGTATCAGATACTCATTGTCTGGAGCGATAACAGATATGTGATCCAAAGAAAGGAGCATCCCATTGAATTGCTGGCACAGAGCGTAACACTGTCATTATGCAGCATTGTGGTGCAAGCCAAAATACCCGTTTTTAATGTGCTCTCTGCAAAGAAATGATGGCACTCACATCTCTGCTACATAATCTCAGCATGTTATTAAAACCAGTAACACTCTAGATTTGGTTTCATCCTGAGAGAGCTAACATGGGTTGGTCACAGCTTTAAACTCCTAATTCCACAGATAGACATGATGTGGACATCTCTTCCTTTTTAATTTCTTCTCCTTTTTTTTTTCTTTTTCCTTTTTCATGCAGAATAACATTTTTTAAGTTGACATCAAGTTTTCAGATTTTCACAGCACAGAAGCTGTGAGCACAGCGCTTACTCCTGAAAATGTATACTTTAAAGCTGACAGCTTAGGAAGAGGTGAAAATTGGATAAATGACTAGCAAAGATGGCCCAAATGTAACAGAGCACCTTTCCACTTGCAGCCGTGGGCACCAAATGCAGCCAGGGAGCTGAGTTTCCCTTACTGTCATGGCCATGGTCCTTTCCTGCTCCAAGCTCTATTAATTTCCCTTCCATCCCCTTCCAAAAGCTGCCTCACTCCTCTCTGCTCATCCTCACCCTAAACCTGTTCTAAAGATGAGGTCTTTAGTCTATCGCACAGCAAGAACATGGCACAGCATTCTAGTTAAATATCTACAAATATTTCTACCACATTTCCCTTTGCACAATCTCACAGTCTTGCTGACGCTTGCTCCAAGGTACAGTGACCCTTCCCCACCACTGTGCCCCAGCAGAAAGAAATTAGTTTTATTCCACCATACACCCCAGCAACACAGATGCTCAGAGAAACCTTCAGCAATCCCAGCTCTCAGAAACAGCGTCTGGCACCAAAACTTCATTCAAAGGGAATTACCTGGCTCAGAAGGAAGGCGAAAGTCAGAGTCTCACAGCTTACTTCACTCCCTCCACCCAGGAAACCTTTAAATCCAGCATGACTGTGCCAAGCCCATCACTGAGGGCTTAAATCCTGCTCACAGGTAGCTCTAGGCAGTTAGAGCTGCACCCTGCACCTCATTATATATATACAGGATTTCTCCTTTGTTTAAGTTTTTGTAACCTATTGATCACAGTGAAATCTGTGAAAGGTAAAAACACAGAGAGACCTGGTGGATCCCCAGGCAAAGCACCTCAGGAAGGGCAGCACAGGAGACTGCAACAGAAAAGTTGGGGTTTTGGGTATTGTACTTGGGACAGAGTGGGGAGGGTGCCAAGGTGAGAACAGTCCTGGTGGTGGAGCTCCTGTGAAAAGTGGCCAAATGCCTTTGGTTCAGGACCTCTAGCATTTTCAGATAAAAAGGGGAAAAATCTGCAATATCACAGCTTAATTCGCCACTCTGTGAGAACATAAGAAAACCAGAGATGACTTAGCAAAAGCTGCTCATGCAAACCATCAGTGGGGCTGCCCAGGGAACCTGCAGCATCCTAGAGTCTCAGCAAACCTCTGAGCACCAAAACCAGTCACTGCTCCAGTGCAATAAATATTACAGCTGAAGCTCAGGGTTTTGGCTTTTACTCAGGCACGTCCAAACTGTTTCAATTCACTGATTCCTGGCTTACCCAAAAGGTAAAGTTTAAAGGTTAAGTGAAACAGCAACAAAACCAAAGCCAAGGAGGATTCTCATTGATTTTTTGAACAGGGTGAGGGAGCACTGGTTTGCACCAGCTCTCCAGAAAGGGAATAATTGTAAATAAACATCTTCCACACCTTCCTCCCACACACACAGGCAGACACACTCTAAGCTGCCATCTCACTTCATTCAGCTCCAGCAGCTCCCAGTTTCAAAGATGATTAACCCTTCTTATTATTAGCTCCAATGTATGGCATGCTTGCATTTTGCTTTTATATCCTGGGGCTCCAAACTCAAGCCAATTAACCTCACAGGAAGAGGAGAGAAGCTTGAAAGGAGCCCTCTCAGTACACGATTATTAGGCAGCTCATCCATCACACGGGGACACAACAGTGTCCCTGTCCTGCAGGCAGAGCCAGCCCCAGCACAGTCTGTTCTGCAGACAAGAGCCACTGCTGAGGAGCTGACCAACCTCCATGGGCCCAGGCACCATCATATTTACCCCTGCTGATCCCTGAACACTTCTGCTGATATAACGCCCATTTGAACCCTAAAATCCCCACTCCTGACAATCAGTGATGTCTGTTGTGTTGCTTTAGCCCAAAATAAGCCCTGTGGCAATGACCAGTTCTGGGGAATAAAGGAGGCAAAGCTGCTTCCCACCTAAGCTCAGTGGAACCTGTGTCTCTGCATTTCGCCTCCCTCTTCATCACTGTTATTGTTCAGAGAAATGGTGCCATGTAGTCCATGTAGATTTGGGAGATATTTTCCTTCCAAAAGAGGACACCACTGCTCAGCCACTCCCTGGCCATCCAAGCTGGCTCTCCTGAGCAGGGCTGACCCAGAAACAGCACCAGCGGCCGACAGACTGCAAACCTCCCTGCACCACACAGCTATCCTGCTGCAGCAGAGAATTTCACTTTATTTCTCCTGTGGGCATTTTTTCCACTCGCACAGCCTCAGCAAGGGTGCTGGGCTTGGCTGCAGTGCTGCAGTCCTGCGTGAGCACGGCTGGGAGCCGAGATGGGGCTGGGGACCAGAAAATGCTGAGCCAGGCTTCCTCCCCCTCTGTGCCGTGTGCTGCTGGGGCCCAGCCCCTCCGCAGGGCAGAGAACGCTCGGCTGCTGTTATGAAACACATCTGAGAATGGGTTTGTTCCACAGTCAAATTACGACAGCCTTGACCTGCTTTGGAGGCATCGCGGCTCTCTGCCAAGCTGGTGAATCAAGGGATGCTGAACTGCCAAATCCACCAAACATCAAAGGAAATGAAGCTGTTCCCATGGAACTCGTTTTGCTCTCTGGCCACAGAAACATTTCACCAGAGCTTCCCTTTGAAGAGTCAGGCAGTGAGGTGTTGTGGGATCCCCAGCAGCTCCTCACCTCAGCCAAGCAGGGCTTTATCTCCTCTGCAGTGCAAACCGAAATGTCTCAAAATAATTGTGAAAAATCCTTTGCAAACACAATAGGAAGAAATAAAAGGAGAGGTAAAAATAGCTAAGGAAAGGGGAAAGGTAGTAAAAGAATTAAGGCCATTTGCAAATGGTTTGTATTTCCAAATAAATTGCTTACTGGTTGCCAGCTGTCTGAGCCCTGGAACTTGGCATAACTACAACAGACACTGAATTTGATACAGACATTTGGTTCCCTGTATTAATCATGTAGAGTAGAAATAGAATACATCGTTTAAGTGTTCGCCTCATCAGCTAAGGCTTTATCCCCATTAGACCTAATGGAAACCTTCCCTTCACCTTCCTCATGGCCAGGATTTCAGCTCCAGAGCACAGCTCCAGGAGGACACGGCTGTGAGGAAAAATCCCAGGCACCTGCATCCTGACAGAGAAATTCCAGCAGCTCAGGCTTATCTTCTGCACAGTCAGGACTAAAGTGGGCTGCTCTTTTGTCCTTTGCAGAGGACAGAAATCCCAAAAGAAAGGAAAAGGACATCAGAATCAATGAGCTGCTTGTGCTGGAGAGGAGAGCAGGCAGGTGGAGGAGAGCTGGGGAGCTGTGGGGTGGCTGGTTCACCCTGGCAGTCAGGACATCTCTCTCTTAGGGAGCATTTGCTGGACTGGGTTTGGTCAAGTGAAGCAAAATGGTCCCGCGTGACCTTAGAATGTATTAAAAGGTCAATGCATATCTTTGTGGTGCAGTGAGAAAAAGCTTTTGGAGTAGCACCAGCCTTGCCCATGGTGCAAAAGCCAGGAGGGGAAGAAGAAGTGACTCATTGCAGTATCTCTCCTTTCTCCTTCAAACATCAAACACACACACAATTACCCTAAAACCAGAACATGTCAGGGGGTTACTATAATAATACATGTCTTATGCCAGTATTGTTCTAGAAATGTCTTTTTTTCTTTCTTTCAGCTACTCCCACAGGGTAGAAAGCACAATACATGTGCACGCATCTGGTGTGCCACAGACATCACAAAGTGAGTCAGGTCCTCAGCTGGTTTTATTCAGCTTGGCTGTCCTGATGGTTTTAATATTTATTTTTTTATTATTCTAGTTCCTCCTTCCAAACATTCTCCCCTCTCACATTCTGTATGCAACAATAGCACCATAATATCTAATTTTATCATAAGCATCTCTGCAGTACCTCACAAAAGAAAAATAGATATGTAGATGTTGCTGACAAAGCAGCTGTGTGTGACTGGCATTTTGTTTAACAATTCCTGACATCAGATTCCAAATCCTACCTTCAGCTTCCTCTATAAAAAGAGTTTCTCCTTCAGTTCTGGTTATCTAATATACTAATCCTGAAAGTAGGCTTTTGAATATCTTCATGCTGGGAGTGGATTTTCAGGTTTTTCATGGCTGATGCATGACCCCAAGTCCCTTCCTCTGCACTCACAAGTCTGCACATCACATCATTCCCCTGCACCACTGATCATTTTGTCCCATTAGAGTCACCAGGGTTTATTCTCCTCCTGGATATAAACTCTCTTCTGATTTCCAGAAATTAGAAGCTTTTCCTTGAAATATTAACTCCATGGGTGTTTTGTTTAAAGTTTTTGTCATTCTTCTGGGGAAGGGAAGCAGTTATATTTAAAAGGTCCACCGATGACTTTGGTTTTGGTTTCATGTTGCATTCCCATACCTGATGGTACTCATCACCTCTTTTTCTGACCTGGAGAATTGTGTTGCATTTGGCCATGCTGCTGCAAAGCCCTCGTGTGATATCCGAGTTTTGCTTCCATCTTCCCGAGCAAAACCATCGGATTCTTGCAAAATGTTACATTTTGTTCCACTGCAATATATCCCAATACAAGAATTGTCTCACCAGCTCAGATCAAAGGTCATTCTAGCCCAAACCTGGTGCCTGACTGTGGCACAGGAGCAAACAAAAATACAGGAAAAGCTCCTTTGCCTCCCTAGACTGTCCTCCCTTCCAAATATCTGCCACACAAGGACTTCCTAGACATTACATGTGAAGTGTTAGCATCAAAAAAATTCCTGAACAAGGAGTGCCACATTCCAGCTGCATGGAAAGCATCAGTTTCATTTGATGCTCGCCGTATTCATTCTGCTCCACAGCTTCCCTGCACCCAAACTCTGCAATGGATTCCAGAAGAGGACTGGCAAGAGGGAGACTTATGACAAAGTTGCCATGTAACTTTGTGACAGAGTCTCAGGATGAAGTTATGGTGACAATGATCAGTGTGGCCATTTGTCACCCTCTAGGGGTGGCTCCCACCACCCCTTGCTCCTAAGAAGAGCTCCCAAGGGCTCATTCACAGCCAAAAGTCAAGGTTTGGTCTCCTGGTCCTGCCACCCAGGTCACTGCAGGGTATTGGACACAAAGATTTGCCCTCCATGCTCCACACACCAAATACCTGAGACTCTTGAAACACACTGTTCTTGAAACTCCTGTGAAAGAAATCTGCTCTTACATCTACTCCTTTATTTAAAGGATTATCTTCAAAAAAAAACACCACGTTGCCCATCCACCTTTTACCCCCACAACAAGTGAGCTCCCATGGAAATCATAAAATCTCTTGATGGTTTCCTGTTAATCTGCAATGACAGATTTGATTCCTGTAAGCAAATACCAGATATAAGGGGAAAAAAGCCAAGTTATGAACTTTTCCCTATGTATCAATCTACCAGCAGTGTGACAAATAGAAAAAGAACTGAAAAATTGTCCATGTGGCTCACCTTACATATAAGTGTGTAAAAGTGGATCAAACTCTGCAGGAGAAGGAAACAAAATCCATTATTATCCTTTCCTTACATGTGCTGCAGTGGTTTCTGAGAGCACACTCCAGTGTGTGAGATCTCTATGAGCACAGAAGGAAAAATGTGTGTTACCTTCCACTTGCTGGGGATCAACATTGGCCTCCTGCTCCCCATTTGTGCAATCCCAATGTGTTTCTCCCATTTCTTGCACTTTTAATATAAAGGAAGGATCTAGATAAAGCCAAAGATGCTCCCATTCTTTTGTCACCAGTGACTAAAGGATGGGAGTGTGAGCTGTCCCCCACACATCTGTGGCTGTTTACACAAGAGGGGAGTCTGGTCCTGTGGTTTCAAAAAAGCAATAACCAACTGATTCTGAAAGGTTATTGTTCTATTCTCAGCATTCTGAGAAGTCAGGTAAAAAAAAAAAAACCATTGGAAATCAGGTGAACGAGTTCTCTGCAAAACCTGCGATTTCTGCAGCCACAAAAATTGTAACACACAGCTCCAGATCTCACTTTCCCTGGACAGCCAAGAGATAGCTCCTTCATTAAATTCAGCAGCACATTTCCACTTGGGAAGAACGTGAACCACTATTCCCATTTAAAGGGACAATAAAAGAAACATGCCTTTCCAATAAATCTTACACCTCTATTCCCCTCTACCCCACCAAAAAACATAGAGCAGAAAGAAACTCTTAAACTTTCACTTCTGAGATGAGATGTGAAGGTAGAATATTAAGAAGACACTAAACTGCTTTTTTTTTTTTCCTAATCTCCAAATTAGTAAGAGGATAACTGCTGAGCACTGACTGTGTTCCAGTGCACTTTCACCTAACCCATTTAAATCCTCAACTCTTCTAAAGTGGCAGGATCTGCATGGTCCTTTTAAAGGGATGTTTTGAAGGGCTGAAGGGTGTGCTGGTTCCTCAGCTCTACATGAATAAATTTAATATTTCAGTTGTATATGCTTCTTCCCCCTCTGCATTATTGTCTGGGATTTGCTTGGAAGGCCCAGAAGCAAGGAACACGACTTCAGTCAAACTCCTCTGGAAGGGTTTACCCCTTCCAGTCTGTCTGTGCAAAGCCCATTTTGGCTTCAGCGCTTCTTTCAAAGGAAGTTCTTACAAAAACTGCATCTCTGCCGAGAGCAGCAGACTGGGCTGTGCCAGGGAGTTAAATACTTCCATCATTATGCTGTCTAATGCCTTCTTTAGACCAGGCTTGTCAAACATTTTTGACATTATACATTTCTCTCATACTGACAATGCTTTGGATCTCTTGAAGCTTGTCAGACTGCTGAGCTTCATTTCAAAAGTGAACAGTGCAGAAGGCATTTATCCATTCAGCCCTGCTGCTCACCCAGGCCAGCTCTCACCTTTCTACACAGCTGCTCTCTCCAGCTTTCCTAACAGAGGTCAGGTGTTTGTGTGTGTTTTACACTCGAAATATAAAAGCCACAATAAGAATCTCAGTTATTAACGCAGTGAAAAAGTCAGAAAGAGAAGATACGGCAAAAATGAAACCTATGCCAGGTGGTTGTAGGACACTCTCTGTTGAACTGCAGTCCGAGATTTGTTTGGGATGATTAATAAGATCTAATGACAGATGATTAATGTCTTAAGAGCAACTCCATTCCTCCCACTTACTCTGTGAGCCTAGCAGAGGTGACCTTTTCATAATGCTTGGTAATTTTCATATTACATCCTGAAAACACCACTAGAATCAGTGTGCTGAGCTGCAGTGTGGGACCACAGGGGACACACCAAGCAGGGAAAAAGTGTGAGCAAAACGTGACAAATTACTAATCCACAATTTCACAGACCGAGGTTCAAGTCCAATTTGAGATCCTGAGTGATATATATTTGATGGATTCAGCTGAGCTGTATCAGACAGACTGGCCTATAATCCACTTTATAACTGTCACACATTAGTTGATAATGCCTGGGAGAGGATTGGCAGGACAGAACGACACGATAACAGAATTACCTCCATCGCCCACCTTGCACAAACTCTATATTGAACTCAGATCAGAACAGTGTTCAGGACCTCATCACGACACACTTTGTTCAGAAACCACATCTCAGTTGCACAAATAACTTCTTTTTTTTTTCCTCTGGCCTGTCTGGCATTTAGAAAAGTCTGAAAATAAAAATTGTTTGGGCATGAAAAAAACATATGATTCACTTTGAACTTTCTGATAAAAGGAGGAAGGGCATGAATTTCAAACCTGCAAATGTTCACATCAAATAAAAATTTCAGAACTTGTAGTTTGTAGTTTGTTGAATATTGAAATGAAATATCTCAATCATTCTGCCTTTTCTTTGTGTGACAGTTTGCTTGGCACTTTTATTTCTTACCGAAATATTATCTGAGTCTTATAATAATTTTCAAAATATATTGGTTAAACAATTTTTCATCCAAAATTGTTTTGAAGTTACAACTGTATTTCATGGGGTTTTTTTACTCCATAGGCACCCTGTCTTTCCAGGAGGCACATGGGATTAAAAAAGTTGAATGAAGGCTGTCAGTGGTTGGCCAGAGACACAAACACCTTTCTATCAACTTCTGAAGCCCTCAGGTGGGAAGGGCATTGCAGGTCCTTCCCTCACATGCTTAGAGAGGAGTTCTTTACATGGACAATTTCAGTTTGTAAATGGCATTGCCCATGTCCAACAGGGACAGCTTGCCCTGCTCGAAAAGACTCAAAGCTGAAATGGTTGTGTTCAAGGATGGACTTTGCTCCTGATTTGGGAAATGTTAATGCAGAGTGGCTTTAATAAAACAGTGCCAAAGCAGTTCACCTCACATCCTCTGTGCACATCTGTGGAGTGCCAAGAGCACTTTTTGGTGTCGCACAAAAATAATAAAGATAGATGTAGTTAATAAATAGGTAAGTTCATTTTCAGCCCTCTGAGCTCCTCATTTTCTTTCAGCATAAGCCCATTTTTTACAGCTGACTGCTGTGATCTTCCAAGGGATGTGCTGATGTGGCTTGAACCAAGTTAATTTGCTTCCTTTTTCTTTTTTTTTCCAGGATTGCAGATGTCATCAAAAATAAACAGTACAAAGAGGGGGGAGAAAGAATAGGCAAAGCAGAAACTGATTCAGAAACTAATTAAAATAAAGCATGGTTCTCAAAACCTCTTTAAATTATTCAGATGTCACAATCCAAGGAAAAACCATTCTTTTCTAAACATTCTGCTTTTTTACCTTCCTCCTCCCTGCTGAAATAACTAATCTAATTAAGTGTTGAAGATATCTCCAAGTGAATTCAGTTTAACACAGACAGCGGTTTGGGAGGCATCCAGAGATCTCCAAGTTACAGTAGTTTTGAAGAGTTAAGTGCACTTTTTTTTTCTAAAAGTGGTGGAACTCAGGACTCAGGAACTAAGGGGTGGGGGACCAATAGTCCCTGGCCTTGGTCAGAGTTCTAAGTGGGTGCTGGACAATGAAGAGAGCAGGTCCAGCACCTCTGGAGACTTGGGCATGATTTACAGTATTTATTAATTATACATATTACAGCTCCAGGATTTACTGTCCCTTTCTCTCCACTAGCCGTGGGCACAGAGGACAGGAAGGCAATGAATGACTTTTGCTCTTGCACCACTCCAGCCCCTCTCTGTCCACTTTTTTACTCCAAAGGGTGTCAGATAAACGTGCAGCCACCACTGCCATCATGTCACAGTGGAGGTATCGAGCAGAGGGATGTTTGTTCAGCTTCAAACCGCGACACTCAGACTGTTCCCTTGCCTCGTTTGCAAACGAGCCTCGTTTGAATTCGAGCACGAATTCCAAATAGATAAAATAATAGGAGATTAGTGAGCTCTTCAGAGTGAATTCTTAATCCAAAGGGTGTTTCCACCAAGATGGCAACTTTCCAAAGCCTTCTCTTCATTTCAGGGAATGCAGGGCCCCTAAGAGCAGAAGACAGGACAGCATTAACCCAGCAGGGAGGACCCCTTCTCCTGCCAGACCGTGGGTATAGCTGAGCCTTTTACACCCCCAAGTGGGAAGAAGGCCTTCAGTTCTGGGTGGTGAGAAAAGAAAAAATCCTCTACCATGACCTTTTCTGTCTATGTGAATATTTCAGGGAAACACCCAAGGAAATTGCTATTTCGGGCTGGTTGTGGGGATATTTGTGCTGGCTGAACATGCTGGCAATGCATTAAAAGACTGCAGCAGATCATAATTCTCACTTAACCTACTTTATATCCCCAGCAATTATCACTGCTGCTGGTGCACTCCTTCCCTAACTTACAGAAAATACCCAAATTCAGTTATTTTGATGCTGCATCTCAGTTCCAGCAGTTCCAAGGCATAACCTCCAGCGTGGGGCTTCCCCCACCCGAGGAACCACTTTTCACATCCCTGAGTGCTCTTCTTAATTTTCTTCTTCGTGTTACCAACGTGCAGCCTTGTGTAAATCCTCCACCCAGTTTTGCCCTCAAATCCAGCCCCTGCCTGAGGTCTTGAGCTTCCCTGGCTCGGGAGTGATGCTGGGAGCAGTCTTGTTTCCTGCAGCTGTTAATCTGTCATTAGTGTGCCATAAGTCACCCAAATATACTGCAACCATTACAGAACCTCAACAGAGTGGAAAAAATCATTTGCTTTACTGTCAACGTAAAAAAACTTTTTTATCTTCATTGACAGTTTTATTTAGAAAAATCTCAGCTATATTTTAATTTGTCTCTAATGATAGCTCTCAGAAAGCAGTGTCTGTATGTTAAAGTTTACTGCAAGAGAGGCTGTTAATTTTCTTTTTCCACTTTTCGGTTTTGTTTCACAGATATTTTTAAGAAAGGATGCTTCTGTGTTATTTTTGTTCTTGTGAAAAAGCACATATTTCTCACAACCTTGCAAACTGGCTAATTATCAATGGTTGCTAAAACCAGATTCATCCATGTTACCATCAGCTCTGGAATTTAAAGGGGCATATTTAAATCTTTATCCAGGAGAAACCCTACAATATTACTTCAAAGAGAGAATGTTACACATTTTACTGGAATAACAGCCTGCCTTTGCTCTGTGAATATTTATCTACTCAATAACAGCAAAACCAATGACTTGAAGTCAACGTGCCAGGGCTAGGGAAGTACTTTTGTATCTCTAATTTCAATGAGCAGGATGGATGCTGACAAAGGAGGTAGCACTAATGATCTGAAGCCTGGTTTTCTGAAAAATAAGGAAAATAAATGAAGCCATTCCCACTTTTGAGCTCATTCTGTCTTTTACTGTGGTAGGTTAGCCAGATTTTCCTGGTTCATGACCACAATGAATTCATTCATGCATGGGGAGAGTACATAAAACAGCAGCTAAGGTTCTCTGTTTAGCCAAAACCTATCTGCCTCCTATAAAGTATTTCCTTTGGAAATATCAAAGCTTCTGCAGGGCTCAGCTCTGGGATTTTGTGAATCAAAGTTAATAAAAATCTATAGGCTGGTGGAAATCCCTGCTGGTAGAGAATGCCTTGAGTCAGGCCAGAGCTTTGGCTATTCCTCCCTCCAGCCTCACTCGACAGCTCCAGTGCCCTGGAAAACTCAGGCAGCACTTTTGGGGGTGGTTCCCACCACACCAAGGTCCATGGAAGATCCTAAAGTGTATAAAACCAAACCCACTGCACTCTTCCTTTAAAAGTTATGCATGGCGCAGGATTCTTGGTAAAAATTTGGCAAAAATTAAAAACCAAGCCGAAACAAAACAAAAACCAGAGGCCGTCAAATAAATAGTTTGTAAAAGAAGATCCTGAGAGATTGTGCTGTCTTTGACTAGACACAGACAGCAAGAATGGCAGATGGATTGAACTTCTGCAGAATCTGGTTCTGTTTGTTTTATTTTAAATTGTAACAATATGAAATTGATCTTCCAAAACACTTTCTTTTTTCTTTCTGAAAGATAAAACCCCAGAGCAAGAATATTTGTGCTGGAAAAAAAGTTTCTCAGATGAATAGCTTTGTACAGATGAGGATAGAATTGCCTGAAATAGCTTTGTTTTGAAACAATACATTGTCTCGCAGGAATTTTAGACATTCTTTACGAAGGCAGCACTTGGCATTATATTTCATGCCTTTCAAAGCATCTATTTTCATAGGAAGTGAAGAAAGGGGATGGGAAAGAGATGTTTTTAACCAAACTGACTTTGTAGTTGTAAGGACCTCAAGCAGGAAGATGCATAAGAACGGACAGAAGAAAAAATATTATATCCTGTTCATCCCAAATGGCAACAGGAAAAATAAAGAAACACTCACTCCAGATTATATGCATGTAGAAAGACTTTCTTTGAAGAATGTCTTCTCTTTACTGCTAAAAACATGTTTCAGCTTGACTGATGAATGCTGGAGAACCGCATAGGTGAATTCAGGAGACCGGAGCTGACAAATATCGCACGAGGGTATAACATTCCATCAGCTCAAATACAGTCTCTAGGTTTTCCTAGCAGCTTATTTTCTGTGTCAGGAAGCCTTTTTTTTGCTAGAGAAAATGTCATGCAGTAATGTTTGGATATGAGCCCTGTTCACAATGCCTCCAAAATCTGAAGGGTCTGATCTGGTGGTCTGGTTCATATCCATCTGTCTCTAAGGTCCAAGGCACAAACCTCAACAGCTTTCACACAGCCCTGTGGATCCAGTACTGTGGTCTGGATTCATCTTAGAATTCTCCCAGGACTCAGATTTCAGCTCTGGAGCATCAAGTCACTTAATCTCCTCGTGGTTCCACCAGTTATGGGAAAGCACCACAAAGAAGAAAAAAACCCTATCAGGTACGCAGAAACTTTTTCTTCCTGAGCTGCAAGCCACACACCTTCATCCTCACACAACACAGTGTTTTTTCACTTTGTGGTTTATTCCTGCTCACTACCATCTTGCCAGAGGGCTGGCTCACACCTCAGCCTCCCAGCTTCATTTTCAGCTGGTAGTTAAACCCATCATTCAAATAATTTTTCATTTGCATATTTCTTCTGAAGAAAGGTCCATTGTGGGCACATTATTACTCACTCTCTATTTCCAGTATAAATTTTAAGTCACCTCTTTGTCCCTTGTGCAGCCCACACACTGACGCAGCATCTTCTCACACTTCTCTCCCACGCAGGCAGCTCATGAAATTACACTCCTAAGCCATGAAGGGGATGATGGATGGCTGGCATTTCTCTGTTCTGTGCAGGACTGCCTTACTCAGAGGCTGGGAAGAGAAGTTTTAGCTGGCCCGAGCACCATGCAAGATGCACTGGCTGCCTACGTATGGATCCTTGATTGCTCGAAGAGTTGATTTCACAAAAAGTAATTCCTTTGCAGACAGCTCTGAAGGCAGCCTTGGGCAAGAGGTCAAGGCAGCTGATTGCCATCTGGGGCTGAACACCACCAATTCCTCATCTGGGTGCTGGAGCTGCCCCAGAGGGGCTTTGCCAGGGGGCTCTGTACCAAAGGATTGGTAGGAAAACCTAGAGGATACAGCTGCTGGAGGAATTCATGGAGAGGTTTCACCAGGGAATTGGAAAAGTAGAGCTGAATATGGTATTTGTGCCCTTGTCAGATAATACTACCATGCAGGAGTGAAAAAGCAGCTGTAGAAATCTGTTTTTCCACTTGTCCCTGCACATCAGTAATTTGCAGGAAATCGCCCCACTCCAGACACGCTGGTAAAATACAGCTCGTCTCGCTTTCATGTTGGGCTTTTTCTTTCCCTTGCCAAGGTGTGGAACACGAGGCCAATAAATCTGCCTCAGAAAGAAAAAAAAAATTAGCTTGGAGGAGCTGCTTCATCATCTTCCTTCTGCTTTTCTCTAACAGTCAGTGTGGCAATATCCGCTTAAGTTTAGAAAGCATTATTGTTACAGGATGTGTGGGAACCACAAATACCATTTGAGGCCAAGTTACAGTAAATCCTATTCTTAGTGTCATTAGTGGAAGTGCTTCCTTCTCGTCACAAAAGCAAACGAAGGGAGGTCCATTAATTTTTCACTGGTGGAGCAGCAAGAAGGCACTTTAGAAAGGGGGAGGAAGGACTCCAGTCAGGTACCTGAGTGATTACAGAGCTTGGCACGCTGCTGAGCCCAGGGGTTGGAGACCAGCTCTGTCTGTGGATGGTCAATACTTGATTTCTGCTCGTTACTGTATAAATATCTTAACCATAAGCTCAACTGGAATCTGTAATTATGTTTGTGTTAGCATACTAATTATTAAGGCCGAGTGCTGCAATGAGGCAAATCATTACTTCTGCTGTTCCTGGCCACTGTCTGCATTACAGTAGAATAAAGCAGAAGAAACACATTTTCTACTATTTTGAATGTAATAAGACGTGAGACAGTAAATATTTAACTTGGTCTTTGCGTTTACACTCCCTGGACCTGGTATTCCCCTGATTTATGCCGAAGTAGGTTCAAATCCATCAAATTCAATGGAGTTAAGCTAGGGTAAATCAAGGCCTCTATTACCAAAAATCAATTTTCCATTTGTTTTAATACCATTAATTTAAATGAACTCACTTGATATTCTCATACCTCTGATATGTGCACGCAATTTATGCCAGGAGTAATCCTGGGCAAACCTGGGTGCTTATGGCTTCTCAGCCCACTAAGATTTGAATGACTAGTTCTAATAAAAGTAATAATAGGATTTTTTTTCGATCTTTTATACTGAACCCGGGCATCCAGTTAACTTAAAAACAATCTTGCAGACCTCAGCCAATCAAGCATGTTATTGCTGGCCACCTCCTTTATCTTGGGGGCCACTTACATTTCTGTTTTTAACTGCACACCTATTTGTGTCAGGGCAGTGAAGGCTGGAAAAAATGTCAATTAGAAGTCAGGGGCACAGACCCCACTTCTGAGCCTGTCTCCCTGCTTTGGGGTTAAGCTCTGCCTGCTCCCTTGGTCTTCTTGCCAGGGTTCTTGCCTCAAGAAGTCACCAGAGCATCAGTTAACTGTATCCCATATAAGATAAAAGAGGGAAAAAATTAGATTTCATTTTCTAAAGTTATATCTTACAAAACCCCACAGTGTCTGAGCACGACAATGCACTTTGTTAACGCCACTGCAACAACACAGTGAAAGCATTACAGGAGGAGACAAGGCTAAACCACATCCACCTGGAGATAAAAAGGGGGAAGAACCTTCCTGAGAAAAAAATAATGTTCCAAGGAGAAGATGCTTTTTCTTTTTTTTTTTTTTTTTTAACCAAGAGGTACAAGTGGGAAAAAAGAGTGATCAGCATCACTTATAAATCCTTAGTTCAAGACTGGAGTGGAAGCAAACTCAAAGCTAAATATGGTTACAAAACAATTACTCCAGGGCTGCTGACCATTGGGGGCAGAGGGAGAAGGGCAATGGGAAAGGTCATTTTTGCCTTGCGGCCCTGGGCTAAGCTGAGAGGTGAGGGTTGGCTGTCAGAAGCTGAAAGACCTCAGCCACCCTTACCTTTGACCCCTTTGGAAATGTGGAAATTTAGCCCCTGGGTTCGTCTCTGATACTGCTCTCTTGAGCATCAGACCTGAAGGAAGGACAGTTTGGGGAATGTTTTTGGGAATGTTTCTCTCCACTGGCCCCAGGCAACTCTGTTTGTCCAACAGCCGTGGGATGTCTCATTCCAGGATACACTTGTATAGGAAAAGTGACAAAATCTTACACCTAAAGCTAAGCAATTCAAATGGGTTTCTTCAAAAAAGGTCACCAAGTGCTCCATACAGGGCAGTGACAGATAACAAGAAGCATAGTCTTTAATAAATAGGACATCTAGTCCCTGGAAAAGTCTATTCCTTATTGCTTCATAATATTGTTGTGAAGATTGATAGTCATAATAAAAACAATCTTGGCGTGTCTGCATTTTCTTACATACATTAGGTAGATTAGCAGGATACTTCCAGCAGAAGTGCCATAAACAAAAATAAATTATGGTTTATGTATCTTGTGAGCTGCTGGTATTAGAAGTTTAAATATTTGATCAGACACATACATCTTCACATTTCTCCTCCTTGGCTGATAAGGCAAACAGAGAGTAGCCAACAAGAACTGAAATTAAAGCAAAGACCCTTTTTGAGAGATAGCCACAGAGAAAGGGGGAAGCTCTGAAAGGCCATGAGACCATTCCAGGACCTGAAATATCCCTCTTAATGAACCACTAAGAATTAAAATCCATACTGGCTTTGTCAGGCACGGGCTAAGCCATGGCACCACAAACAAGGGAAGTGTTTTGAGGGATGGTCCCAGTTCTTTTGGCTGTGAGAAGTACCAAGGCATGCCCTGAAACATCTTGGCTTTCTGCAGGAAATGTGCCCTGACAAAGTTTTGCCAGCATTAGGACATGTCAGTGCATCACTGCAAGGACAAAGACATGAGAGCAGCGAAGGCAACAAGGAGAGCAGAGGACAGGGAAGTGAGGCGTGAGAGACAAGGGAAAAGGGAACAATAAGGAAAGAAAAGCGAATTAAGAAGGAGGGGAATGAAAGCAAGTACAGGAAAGCTGCTGAAAAAGAGCCAAGGAAATCATCCCCACACAACAGTGCGTTCCTTTCCATCATTGTTCTGCTCTGAAGTCTTGGTTTCCAGATTCTGCATCGCTTCTGACTGCCCAGAAACCCAGCCCCGGGAGAAACAATGCAGCTGCCTGGGCCAGTGGCCAGGATGCTGTCTGCCTAAGAACATTTTTATTGAACTTGAAGTTATAATTCTTTGTTTCTCAAAATGTAGCATTTGATATAAACCCAGCGTGCTGACCTATTCCTTTTGAAAAACGTAGAAGTCATTTGAGTTTTAGATCCAGCTTTTGATTAAAAAGCTTTTAAGGGAAAACCTAAAAAAAAATTCCCATGAAAATTCCATGCCAAACCCATTTTCTGGCCTTTAATTTCCAATAACCAGGGAGGAAACAACAATAAAAGCAGGGAACAGAGACACTATAAGCAACTTCCACAAGATTATTCATTTTCCTTAATAAGGGTCTTTAACAGCATGACGACTCATGCAATATAGATAAGCAGAAACAAATCAAGAAATTCAATAGAAATAGAAAACAAATGGAAAACTCAGAAGAAAAAGCATTTAATAAAGAACTTCGTGAAGAGGGAGGGAATTAACTGGTTCCTCACATAACCCTACTGCCTGGGGTTTTCTGCCCTCCGTGGGCCATTTCTTTTGCCTGTGTCTTTTTCTGTGACAGAAAAAATCTTTGGGAGTTAGTAGAGCTCCCTCTTTTCCTCTGGTGGTGGAGCTGGTACAAGAAGGAGTACAGACTCTTCCCATGTCTCCTTCAAACATAACTAGAGAGATCTCCATCACTTGCCTGTTTGCTCTCTTAGAAACAGAGAAGGAGCTGGCAAGGGGCTGCTGTGGGGATGCAGAATAGGGAACACCTTCTGCTATAAATATTCTACAGACATGGAAGAGAGATCACAACAGAAAATGTCTATGTCTGGGGTTGGCTTTGTTGCACTTTTAAATCTGGATTTCAACTCTCTTTTGTGGAAGAGCCCCCAACATGGACAAGCATCCGTATTTTTTCGGATTTTGTGGTGCTCCAGTCTTGGCAGATCTGTACAATAGTTCTAGAGCTGTAGGAGAGGATGGTGTGAATTGATCTACAGTTAGATCAAGTGCACCTCACAGTATTTCTAGATGTTATCGTCTTTGTATTTAACATCATTATTTTAGAATTTAAAAAAATATCAGAGCTAGGTGATACACTCAAAGTGAACAATGACTTAATTAAAGTACCACCTTTCTTTTGTCTTTCAATCTGAGAAAATGCTCCCACTCTTTCATGCCCATCATTCCAGCTTTGCTGGAGCTTTGTTTTAATGATGACAATCTGTTGCAGCTCAGACACAGAACTAACATTTTTCCTCAGACACCCAGTCATTTCTTTCTTTGTGTGTGTGCTTTATTTTTTATGGGGCCAGCTGCTTTGTGATCAGTGAAATGTCAGAAAAATCATCTTACCATAACAAAGCTGAAAATAAAATATTCAAGGAAGCAAACTCCCATGGAAATCTTTAAAGCCCTAACAAGGGAGAATTCTCATCTCTGTGCACACGGGTGACTCACTGAAGTAAATGGGAATTACGTGACTGCATCAAAGATTTCAGTATGAAGAGCACAGATTTTTTTCCCAGCTTTGGCCTTTTGGAATGAACTCACAAATAAGTTTTGATGAAGATTCTAGATAGAGACAGACTTGCTTAGTGATATGACCAGAACAATCTGAGGGAGGTACAGTATCATCCTGTCAAGATTAAGTGCATGCTTAACATATTACCTCCTTAAATGCTTTTTATAAATTGAGTGCTCACATTCAACTGTCCAATTTAAAAACGGAATGGATTATACTTAAGGGTCAATACAGGTGTGTCCTGGCAAGTACAGAGGTTAATTGGCATAAAACTTGTTACAACTTAGAATACAGGGAAAAAAGCTGTTTCTGTAAATATTGTAATTAAACAGAATGTTGTTTTTCTAATTGTTGGAGAAGAAAGCCCCAAATTACCAGGAGGAAAGAAATTAGAGCAAACAGATCTGCAGGAAAATAACCCTATGAAAAATTCACAAAGATATACTCATGATGCACCAAATTATCCTCTCGGGTTTCATAATTCTGTGAGCGAGTGCAATTAGTTAACGGTGGTGTTGTTATAAAACTGCACACTGTGGCTGACGGGTTTTGAAACTACTCCAGAAACCAAAGTCTGACGCTAAACAACCATTGTGTGTGGGTATTAGGCAACAGGAAATCTGCCTGATGATAACTGAGTTATCCCAAGCCCTGCAGCAGCCACTCAGACACTGTGTCCATTTAATCTGCAGATGGCAAAGCAGATACGCCACTCACAGCTGCATGCATGAGGATATGACATCTTTGTCTATATTAATCTCATGGCTGGCTTCACATGACTCATTCAACCTTTTCTTCTATTCCATGAAAGGGAAGTTAACTAGCAGGACCTCTGGTGATTTTTAAATAGGTCCAGCCCTGCTGTGATCTACATTTCAAGCAATAGATTGCAGAGCTCCTCTCCCTGCTCCCGAAGCTCTCGTTCCACACAGTTGTGCAACTCTGCCGTAGCTACGCAAATCCCCCGTTTGTGCCATTAGCTCATTCCCAAAACAACCCCTCCAAAACACACGGGCTGTGGTGCCAAGAATGTGACAAGTGGGTCAAACCTACCAAAATCTGCACTGAGGGAGACAACGTCGGCAGGCTTTGTTTTCCCAGTTATCAGTAGGGAGACGGAAGACCTCGATATACGAACAACCTTAATTTGAGAAAAGAAAAATCTGCAGTATCTCTGCTCCACAAAGATAAGCTGACAGCTAAGGCAAAACATGGTTATGCCCAGAGGCAGCAGGAGCAGTGTAAGAGGCTCCCCTGCTCTCCTCGTCCTCTGTGGCAAGATTAAGAAAAACACCATGAGTTGAGCTCCAGAAGAGCTTTGCTGCTCAGAGTAGCTTGATTTTGAGATCCTGTGCTCTGCTTTTCAATCAATAGTCAGATAAATACATCTTCAAAGTGGAATATCACTGGAGGGGGGGAAATATCAAGCTTTTCATCATCTTTTCCTGCAAAAATGCAAAGAACACTCGCAAGGTTTGAGGACGTCCACACAATAGTACTATTTTCAGTTACAGTAGCTCCTTCAAGTCTCAGAGGAGGTTTTGTTTTGAAGAGCAAGAGACATTCCCCTCAGGACTCCCTCCTCAGAGAAATATCTCCTAGAACTAGGCAAGATACTGAAAGTGAGGAACAGAAGAGAGAAGCAGAGAAGCTGTCATGGTTGGCAATGGACATATAGACCCCTCAGGGCAGGGGTTAGCTGAGGACACAAAATTATATGGAGAAAACAAACAAACAAACAAACAAACAAAAACTTTGTTAAAGCATTTTCATGAGGAAAAATAAACATTTTCTTGCTAAATTCCTATTTTGAATTTCAGAGACCATGTTTTTCCATAATAACCCTATCCAGACTTATGAAAATAAAAATAATTAAACTGGAATGGAATATTTTCCCCATAAATACTTGTCTCATGTGGACAGGAAGCTCCACTTGCTTACAGAACAGTGGAGAATCCAGGGTCCAGCACTAATGACTAAGTTTTCAAGATGTTCTTGTTTGCATCTCTCTATTCCATTAACAGTGTGCTGCCTGCTGAAAGCTGAGGTGAGTAAATGCAGAGAACAAGTTATCTGTAAAAAATAATTTGTGGAGAGAACATCTGCTCCACAGAAGTGGAACCAGACTCTAATGAAATGTTTCAAACCTCCCAGATTTGTACAAAGAGCCGCAGGCTTCTATAAAATATATATCGTCTCCACTTTTTCTGTATGTAAAAAACAAATAAATACTTAATAAACTTTAAAGCATTTGAAGATGTCCGGATTCTTTAGGAAGGCTAAATTAAGCTTTTCAGAGGCTTTTTGATGATCAATAGCTAGATCAGCTCTGTGATTGAAGCAGGCTCACTAGCTACGCTTGAGAAGACTTTTAACTTCAAAGATTGATGTGCTTAAGGGACAGCGAAAGAAATGATTTGTTAAAAAAAATTAATCTAAACACAATCAGTGAAACTTTGATGGACACCTGTGTTGATGTGGGAACTGAATCACAGCGGCACACTCATAAGTTATAACGTGTTTAAAACAGAAGGGAGTACCTAACTTTCTGCAGAACTGGGAACTGGGAAACTAGTGGATATCCCTGGATTTTGCCAAGTATATCCAAAGCTGTGCCAGATTCTGGCAGTCAAAAATCCAGAGCTTCCCAGCACAGATCCCTTGTGTAGAGCATGTGTGTGTGTATATATGTTTAGCTTTTTCTATTTTCTTATAAAAGAAGAGCAGAGATGCTGTTGAGTATTCCTGAAACTCTCCAGTGGCAAGAGCTGCAGTACTGTCCCCTGGCAAATATCTTTACCTCTGTGATTACAAACATCTTTACCTCTTCCAAGCCCTCAGTGCATTGAGCTAAGAGGGCATTTCCTTTTTCTTTAACAAATCAATGCTTGTGGCACGTAGATGAGCAGTGGTGCTTATTCCTTAATCTGACTGTGCTGTTACATTTTTGTGTGCATGAGATGTAGAGAAAGGTGTTGATACCAAGTTTGGAAACCTAGAAAAGGCAAGGGGATTAGAGGATGACAACAGAGACTCTAGCAAGGAGAAATGACCTTGTTTGTGCTGCTGGTTCCTGGCAGGAAATATCACCATGTGGATACAGAGATGGGCATTCACATCTCTGGTGAGCAACTGCAGGGGCAAAGGTATTTCAGTCAAAGCCAGAATTTAATGTCCATCATGGGGGCAGCCCTGGGATGAATTCACTGCTGGCAGCTCTGGCTAAAAATATGTCATCTCACCAGGATATATAGCAGAAGTATTGCCACAAGATAACCACGAGGTTATTCTTGTTTGCGAGGAGCTGCTGGGTTCTCACCATCCATCCATCCATCCATCCATCCATCCCTTCATCCCTCCCTCCATCCATCCATCCATCCATCCCTTCATCCCTCCCTCCCTCCATCCATCCATCCCTCCATCCATCCCTCCCTCCATCCATCCATCCATCCATCCATCCATCCATCATCCATCCATCCATCCATCCATCCATCCATCCATCATCCATCCATCCATCATCCATCCATCCATCCATCCATCCATCCATCATCCATCCATCCATCCATCCATCCATCCATCTATCCATCCATCTATCCATCCATCATCCATCCATCCACCCACCCACCCACCCATCCATCCATCATCCATCCATCCATCATCCATCCATCCATCCATCCATCCGAAATTACTGTGCAGTGTTTCTGAAGATTTACCTTGGTAAATAACTTATCAAACCTGCAGCAATCCCCTCACCGCACAGGCCACTGTCCCTGCAGGGGTACCCAGCAAACAGGAGCCAATCCCTTCTTTGGAAAGAGAATATTGCCGAAATCTTGCAGTATTACAATGAGAAAAGCAAAAATGCTTTTGAAATTGCTTTTCATCTTTTTACAGGGCTGCTCTTACCTCTTCACTCCACTGGTAGGAAATGGACATTGGCAGCCACTGTCTCTCCACTGTCAAAGCTGACAACAGAATTAACAGCTCTGGTAATTAGCAGGAAAAGTCCCTTGCCAAGCACGAGGCTCAGGCTGCAATGTAATGTAAAGGAGTTCTTTCCACCCAGGGTCATGGTAGGGGAAAAAATCATAAAAATGGTGAATTGCTTAGGATATGAAAAGAGACAGCTGAGCTACAAATTTTAGCTCGGCAGATTGTAGTCAGATACTCTATAAAAACATCGGTTAACCTGTACCTCAGAGCTTGTTAAAAACAAAGCAAGCATCTTAGAAAGCCAGCAAATTAGATATACTGCAGACAGTTAACAGGAATAAAGGAGGTTAAATGGCCACTAGTCACTCTTTCAAAACCAGAGGAGAATTTAGTACTCATCTGAGCCACATGTTTAAATTAGAAAGTATTCCCCTTCTGATAAACAATACTTTTTTGGAACGTAAAAACTGAAAAAATTTTCAGAGAAGCTGTTAGTGATGATGTTTTAAATTTTATTTTTCTGCAAAGAGGAAATATAGCCCCCCAATCAGCTGCTCTCACTATTCAGAATGCATAAATATCAAAGCAATACAGCAACATGGGATCAGTATGGAAATACTCTAGAGGAATGACAGAATACCTAGTGACATAGTCTGCAACTCTAAGTGAAAGTTATAGTAAAACCCTTTTCCTAAATAGCCATAAAAGAAATAAATGAAAAAAATTGCTGGCAAACCAGAAAGTTCTTGTCCATTTGCAGGCTTGAGGGCTGCATCATATCCAGGGCAGCCTAGGAAAACCCCTTGGAGAATATGCATGGAAAATACAGTGACTTAGCACCAGGATTAACCTGAGACAGCAAAGCAGCACAATGATTCAAACACTGTGAACGAAGGAGTCCCCTCATTTGTTACTAATTAGACTTTGGATAATGCTGAAAATTAATATTTGTTCAAATTTTAAACCGATTTTCCTTTTTATTTGAAAGCATTATTTTTATGTATGGTAATACTAAGCAAGAGAAGCAATTCTGTGTGTCAGCAGCTACCCCAGAAAATAATCAAGCAGCCGTTGTCCCTTTTGTGCTTCTAATCTAAATATACAGAGAAAGCACTGGGGAAAGGAAATGTTGTTATTCCCACCTTAGAGCTGGAGAATTGAGACAGATAAGAACTGAGCAATTTTCCATCCTTAGAAGGGAAGTCTGTGTCAGAAACTGGGACAGAATGCAAATTTCTACAGCTATTCTCAAAACAGGTTTGTTGGCATAATTGTTTTTTGACTGCACATGTTGCCAAATTCTGAGAAACACTTATGGAAATCAAACCTTAAATACATGTATTCAGCAAAGAGCCCTTTCGTGTTAAGGCAGTGGATGGAGGGAGAGATTCTGTGCAGCTGATTTCAGAAAATGATAAATAGTGACAAAAGTAAATGGAAGGGAGCACATGATCCAGGCGAAGTGAAACACAGTTGTGTCAGACCCCATAAGCCCAAATTGCCGTACATGTGTGGAAGGTGATACCCAAACACAGCTGGGTGGTCTCTGGGCAAAATATCAACTCAAGTCACTGAACTCAGCAATGTTCCTGCAGCGAGCTGAAAGCTTTGTGATACACTGATTAACAAGGTGAGATTTAGACTGAGGGGAAAAACGACATACAAAAGCATGGGGGTTTTGCTGAGAATTAACTCCTATAAATTTTGAGGGTCATGAGCTGATACAGAGAGAAATATAACAAAGCCACACATACGTTGTTGGTACCCCACTGAAATAAATGGGTTTCCACCCTCTGGCAGAGATAAAGTTTCAAGATTGGGTGTGACTCAAATGGGGTGATTCAAATGCATTGGAATTTCACTGAGGAAGACAAAATTACAGGGTGACTGTGCTGCAGACTATAGCCACAATACTGATGTTTTTTTACCTTTTATCAAAGCCCTCTCCAGAAAAAACCACACTTTGCTTGATTCCAACTTTCAGATTTAGTACAAATCAATCTATTTGGTTAGAAGCATTTGGGTAAAGTATATTACTTAAAGATATGTCTTGAAGGATTGCCAACCCACAGTTCTTTCATGTTTGTGGGCGCAAAATAGTGGGTGGATTTACAATTAGGTTTGCATTTTCCCAATTTTAAATAAAATACTAATATTTACGTGCAACTGCTTCACTGCTCTTTAGAAAATCAGAATGGTTTGGGTTGGATGTGACCTTAAAGATCATCCAGTTCCAACTCCCCTGCTGTGGGCAGGGACACCTTCCACTAGACCAGGTTGCTCAAAGCCCCATCCAACCCAGCCTTGAACAATTCCAAGGATGTGACAATCACAGCAACTGGTTCCAGTGCCCCACCACCCTCACAGCAAAGAATTTCTTCTCATATCTCATCTAATTTTACCATCCTTCAGCTCAAGGCCATTCCCTCTTGTCCTTTCACTTCATGCCCTTGTGAAAAGCCCCTTTCCCGTGTTCTTGCCATCCCCCTCCAGGTACTGCAGGGCTGCTGGAACACCTCCCAGAGCCTCCTGTAGCTGTGGGATTCCCTGGGTGCTTATTATTTTCCATCCCATTAAACGAAAGGATGGAGACTGAGCAGAGCATTTTTGTGTCTGTGCCCTGGCAGTGGCTGGCTCAGATCTGAGGGTGATGGGTGACTTTTCTCACTGCTGTGCCCTCCCAGATCTTCCTTGTGATGACTTTGCCTAATAGACTCAGCAGAGCCCCCCCCAGGATTTATCAGCAAAAGCAAAGTCAGAATAAGACCCTGTGCACTTCTGCTACAGCCTGTGGCGAAAACATGATTTCCTATTTGGGAGTTACTAATCTATCACACATTAATTAATCGTATAGACTGTAGATAGAGCACAGTTGAACAAACTCAGTAGAGAGGAATCTGAAGCCAGTCCAATATCCCGAGGGCTTTTCATAGCTCTGCCCTCCTTACTCAGAAATGTCATTCTCTAAAGTAGGTCTTACATCTTTAGAAGATGAGCGTGGGGAAGAGCTCTCATCTGGGATGCAGAGACAGTTTCAGGCAAAATAGCAAGAGTGGCTGCTCTAGTTTGATGAGGGTTTCCTCATTATATTCAGTGCATTTCAAATGTGAGATTTTGGTTTTGTAATGATATTTCACATCATCTTTGAGCCTCCGGGGGCTGGATGTAGGATTTCAGAAATAAATATATTAGCAGGAACAATTGCATCTTAGGAAAAAAAGAAGAGAAGTTACAGCTTTTCTGATTGATAGCTTCTGTGTGCCACCTACAAAGGCTTGTGTGTCTCTGCTCTGGAGTTTCCCAGGCTCTGGGGTACTTCAATTAATTGTCATTTATATAACCAGTGCATCCCTTTCTCAGGGGCAATGAAAGCTCTGACTCAGGAGAAAGTCATCAGATCCCTTTCATCACTTGGGAGCAGGACCAGTGACTAAAAAGCATAATATTTCACTTGGGTTTAGTCTCATCTCTGCAGCACATTGTAACAGGCAGAGCTCTTTGCTGCCTAGTTTTTGTTTGCTGACTTCAGGACTGTACTTCAAAAGCTCCCTGTCCTCCTGATGAAAGTGCTACGCCTGTCTTTTATCATATCCTTTGTTGTAAGGTTTAACCCATATTCCCAAATGGATGAAGAGCAGGAAAACTTATTCAGCATGACAAAACAGCCATTGTGTTATAAAAAACTGTAGTGTGTATAGAAGCGAAAATGTTAGAGAGAAAAGCTCCTAGTAAAGAGAGCAAACCTACTGAGATATGTTTTTTTTCTAACAGTGGCCCTGCCCTAAAACAGAGAAAAGAGAAGTAGAAGAGACATGTAGAAAGGGAAGGCCCATGCAAGTCCAGCTTTTAGGAATCCTGTTGGACAGGGTTGGAGGTATGTGACAGGACATGAGGCTCTCATGAATCCTCTACCCTCAGCTCTATAGATTTCATGTACCAGCTTCTCTGAGGTCAAAGAAGATGGTAACTAAAACAATCTTTAAAGAAAAAAAGGGTTTTGGACAAAAAAGGAAAAATCTATATTTGTAAGGTGTTTTATTAAAAATGTTTTTCCTTGACTGATTTCTGCTCATCCAATGAATTACTTTGTGGTGTAATAGTGATTTGTAGTTTTATCTTCCAGATATATTTTTAGGTTTGAAAAGGTAAGATTTTAATAGAAAGCTGTAATCTCAGGATTATTTGTGTCTCGCTATGATTAAAAAATTTAGTATTTGTATGTAGCAAGCTCAGTCTAGTCTTAGTGTTCTTCCTGGTGAGAGTTACACAATACTCATACCTACCTCCTAGGTCTGATTTCCTTAACAGCAATTTGGACTGGATTTGCATCAGCTAATTAGTCATTCCAGAACAGCACAGCAAGTACCTTTCAATCCTAATCTCTTTCTGTGTAATTTATAGTGGCGTTTAGTTAGAGCAGAGCATGAATAGCTTCCTATGCTACTCTGAAGAGCTACTCATGCTTCATGTGGCTTTTGTCTCTTGAAAGCCTGATTCACCTGGGTTCTGGCGCTGGCAGGAGGGCACACACCGCCTCAGGCTTCTTGAGAAAGCACAGTTAGTGACTCAAAGCTGTATGTCAGATACGGGAAAAAAAGATAAAAAATGGCATCATTTCAGGAGCATCGGTGGCATCATTTGTCATAGCTCTCTATGAACCTGCTTTATCCTTTTTCCTTTCCTTCACATCTGGCAACCTAAACTGGTCTCTAGTCTCAAAAAATCCTCTTATTTATAATCTGGTTGGCCTCAATCTACTAACTCAAGCTCACACTGAATGATTTGTAAAATGCTCAAAGTGATTTTTAGGCTTCCATGAGGAATCTGAACCATTTTGTTCTAGTTTGTTAATTTATGTCTACCGAGAGCACAGATCTCTGTGGGTCTGAGCAGGTTACAGATCCCTGGTACTCACACACCTTTTTAAACCTGAAGTGTCTTCAGCTTAAAGAAATTTATCTCTCTCACTTGCTCATTTTACTACTCAACTTCAATCAAAACTATCTCCACTGAAGTCATTCTTCAGATTTCATTTCTCTCCTTAAACACACCATCTATCCTCACTTGTACCACCTCCCTCCTCCTACTCATTTAAATGGGCTGTTATACCAGGGCAGATTAATGTCACCATCGTCTCCCTTGATTTAAATGGTGTTTGATTATATCTGTCAGGATATACTTCTCTCTAAGTATGTGTTCTTGCCCGATGTGTTAATCTGATGGAGTAAATGGGCCTAGAGACATGGCCCAATCATTGCACAACATTAAATAGTTAAGGCAAGGTTCAGGCCTCCAGGTACAGACTTGCTGTACTGGCAGTCCCCACAGGCAGGGAAAACATGCCAGGTTTTGATGATATAATGGCCAAAACACAAAAGAAAAGTAGCGTTCTTCAAATATGAGGTAGTCAGCGAATACCACATTTCCGACATTTTTACATCCCTCTTTTTTTTCTTTTTCTTTTTTCTCTCCTTTTTTTTTTTTTTTTTTTTTTTTTTTTACTTTGTCTTAGAAAAAGCTGCTTTGTCTCCAGCACAATTTCAGAGCTGGCACATCAGCCATGAAAGCTGCTTTTCTTGGACCTAAGAAGGAAAATTAAATTTTCACCCTACAGCCGGTCTCTCCCTTTCCTACACTCCCCTGGGTGAGGAGAGACCACATTGCCTTTTTCAGCAGAGATAACTTAAAGGTGAGGTGAAAGAATAAAACATTAGCAATCAAGGAAGAAAAGCAAGGTCTCATGTTTTAGGCCAGACCTTACTGGAGGGGATCTGGACTCTCCTTCAGAGAAGCAATTTTTTTTGTTGACACACACTCTAGACGGTGCAGTGCACATCTCCTTAAAGCCTTAGCAGTCTTTGACCATAATTAAATATTGTTTTACACCAACTTCATCTGCAAGGTTGTCCAGCCTAAGAGTACATTTCCTATGGGAGAATCCCTGAACAGGTGGCAGAATTCTGTCATTTGCTGAAAACTCCATAAATTTGGGAGTTCATTTAAATTCCAAAACAGAAAGTAAAAGTTCAATCAACAGAAGAATAAAACTTCAATATTTTTTAACTTTCTACATTAGTTTTTGCTTGAATAATAATTGAAATAAGCTTTTGAGACAAATGTTTTCAGATGAGAAAAATCATAATTAAAATATTGAAACAGATTAATGATATTATTGAAGGGTTTTTTGACATTTTTCTTCGACTTAGCATTTTAATAGAAGTTAAACCAAAGACATTCTGGTCTAGTTAAAACACAATTTAAGTAGGGAAAATTTAGAAAATTCATGCAGAAATTTTTCTGGGAACTTGAGTAGGAGCTCAATGCCATTAAAACACTCAAGTTTTAAAGCCCCAAAATCAAATTAAAGCCAAAGCAACCCCAACAGTACTCATTTTGGATTAATTCCTTTGGGACAAGTGTCTTATATTTCTTATATCTTTGTTGTGACACTCTCTGCCTACCAGAGACCTCCCCCTGCCACAACTCTGTTGCACATTTCCATGTCTGTGCTGACCTTCAGGTTACTGCAGTCCTCACCTCCACACAAGGATTCATGGGATTACTTCATTTTCCACATCTCAGCCCAGGGTCAAACCCACTGTAAATTCCCCTACTCAGTACTGCTGTATCCCTGACAGATTCATGCTGTGTATAGGAAAAGGAAGGAATGACATGGAGAATAGTCTCCTTCCTTTAAATTAATACATCAGATAAGGATGAAAATCTTCTCTGCCAGAAAAATCTTTCCTCAGCAACCTGGATTTGTGATAGGTCACAAACGAGGAATCAAAGAAACACTGAAACATAGATGATGACATGAAGGCTTCCCAGCAACCGTAGATGCACTAATTTTTTCCTGAGCTGCAATTTTATGACTAAGCATAACTTATGAGTGATAGCAGAAAGGAAACATGAAGCTGACAGCCTAGTGTATGACTGTGGTCCAAAATGCTAGGAGAAAAATGCACAGGGAGAAAGGAAAGCCTAGTCTGGGGGGGAATTGTTCTAGAGCTCTGTGATCAGGGACTTTTTAATCAGTTTTGTGCCACTTACAGCCAGGTGTACATGCCATGGGAGTAACCACAATAACTTCACGTTTCTCTAGCACCTTCTTTCTAGATGGATCATTATTTATACAGCACTTGGATGCGGGCTACGTGTGCCCTACAGGAATTTACAGACTCATTTTATTCGTGATGTTCAGTTACTGCAGTGAAAAGAGTCATTTATAGCTAGAGACAGGCAAGCACTAAGAGTAGCAAACAATGGGGGAGGCAATGCAAGAAAAAAGCAAGAAATTCAGGATCCCAGAGGTTTTATGTGCTGAGAAGTTCAGGATGACTTTCTCTAGCTACAAAGAACATTTACTTCAGTGTGATGGTTTTTCATTTTATATTTTATGTCAGTACAAATCCTTCCTGTGCATATTCCCTATGTTCATACTCATTCTTCATATTCATAAACATTGGACTCAGCCTGACTCAGGGGAGAGCAACTTTCACAGCAATGCAGGGCTGGGGTTATCTACAGGACTAATGCCAAAGGATAGCCACAACCTGAGGCAGCAGGACACCTCATCCCCTGTCCTGCTCTGGCAAACAAAACAGGGCTGGGAGAACAGATGGAGTTGTGGAGCCCACAGAGACCCCAGGGGAGAGCCCAGCCACAAACTCCCTTCTCCGCGATCCTTCATGAATTATACAGGGGAAGAGAAAGAAGTGATATTGCAAATAGCACAGAGCGTTGCAATTCCCAGCCCTTGACCTCTTGTTTTATGTTTCATTACCCACAATATCAAGGCTTCCCAAAGCCACCTGCAACAGAGCAAAAGTAAAGTGCTTTCTCTGTCTCCTGAAATGAGTTCTTCTTGTTTTAACCAAGAAGGTTTATTGATAGTATAAATGGGAGGGGAAAAGCTGCTCCTAATTACGTCCTTATAAAAAAAGCGGGTTTGGGGCAAGCAGAAAAACACATGGAATTAGAAGGGCTGGAAAGAAAGCTTGGGAGGATCCTCCTTTCTGCACAGATAAGCTTAATGGCAACAGGAAAAATACTAAGAGAGAAAATCCTCTAGCAACAGGAGCAGCAGTGATTCACCACTCCTTGAATAAAATGTGGCACTGTTATGCAGAAACCCAACCATCCATTTACTCTTTTTCATTATCATCATCAGCTTATCCTGGGAAGGGGACAGTGGTATTTGCAAGGCTGATACACAGCAATGATTTCTGGTTAAACAATCAGACTTTGCATCATTTACTTTGTTGCTCCCACAGAATGCCACTGCAAAGATATTTTCTCTTCTATTTTTCTGTGTACATCTTTGTGTATCTACCCTTCAAGCCTTAGTCCTTTCATGCGCTGGCTGGACAGTTTACCATGCAGGCCCCTGTGCAGACAGATCTGCATTATTAATGCACACATGTAGTTGTGAGCTATTCAGAGGCACAGTGTTCCCCATGAACATGGCCTATAGCTATTTTGATAAAATCCACAAAGTAAAAAAAAAGAAATCGTAGTTACTATGCAGATAAAAAAATGTTTTTCAACTAGAACGAGACTGGGTGACTTCAATCACAAGCCAAAATACTTTTTCCTGAACAGTGTTCTAATGCTGTTCTTTACACAAACATTGATTGTGTACACAAGATAATAAATGTTGGGAGAAAGTTTTTAGAATTGCTCATCTAGAATGAAAGGTGGATGTTTCCTAATCAAAATAACCGTGCATAGAGAAACGAATGAAAGGAAAACAAACCCAGCCATTATCCACACTTGGCCTCATGAACAAAGTGCTAGGCTGAGCCAAGCACTGGTATCAATTTTCTTTGCTTAATGAAAAGGTTTTCCGAGATGTAGTCCTTTCTGCTTCACTGTGGATTGACAATGCATTCTGACCTAATGGAGGCTGATTACTGTTTCCATTATGCAAGGCTGACAGGAGCAACATTTCTTCAAAACCACAACCTGTTGTTGAGCGCAGAGCTATTGTAGTGTGACTCTGGGCTACAAAGGCCTTTTCATATCACATGCTCCTCATCTGCTTTGAAGCACCACACGTCCTCTCACGTGACAATGGGAAGAGCTGTGGGGCTGTCCTGCTGTCACTGCTGGGATATCATCGCTCAGGAGAAAAAAATAGAACCATGTGGAAGTCTTGGTTCGACATGAAAACCACATGTGACCCACGCTGTGCTTCAATTCTCTAAAGACAAAAGTGCACTAGGCACCACAATTGAGAGATTAACCGGGTGGGAAGTCCTCAGCTCCTCCTGATCTCCCCAAGGCTTAATCGAGCACTACCAGAACTGGCACAAGAAACCACATCCTTCTTGCAAAACAGCAAAGAAACATTTAAACTGCATTGCTGTGTACATCTTCTCCAAGAGCTGTTTCTGTTTGGAGGGTTTGGGAATTTCCCAAAGCAGGGGCAGAGCCTGGGCTGCTCTGGCCTGGCCTGGCTCAGAGCCATCACACAGCCCTGCCACTGCCTCCTCTCAAAGCCACTTGTGCACTTGGCGTTTTGTTTGTATTTTTGACCACATGCATCAATGATCTTTTCACCATTCACGTTTCACAGCCCAACAGCTCAGGCCAGTCCTGCCAGGCTCTGATGGCACACTGCATGCTCATTTTGCTGGGGGCTCTATAAGCTGCATGTCCCGAGGGGACCTTCACATGTCCCTTCTCTCCACAACAGATCATCCTGGCAGTGCAGGGTGCAGTTAACTCACAAGACGGTGTGAAGTACATACCCTGGTGTGCTGCAGCACCAAGGCTGCTGTGCTGTCACCAGCTGTCACACAGCAATGTGCCATGGGCACCAGGAAATGTGGGAGCTGAGTAGGTGAACAGCCAGTGTTAAAGGTACAAGCTTGTGGAAAGGCTTTGAAGAAATACTAAAGGTGGAAAGCTCGGTAGCAGAGGCAGAAGAAAGGGTATTCAACTGGAGAGCAGAGAATCCAGCATGTCCCTTGTCTGAGCTGTCACTCAGAGCTGCTCTGAGGCTGCTCAGTGTTTTCCTCCCTCTCGCTTTCAGCATCAATGTGCTGGGCAGCTATTTCAGGAGAGACCCTCCGCAGAGCTTAGCTTTGCCCATGTGATCAGTGCCACCAGAGCTTCTGGGAACTCTCAGTGTCCTCTAAATTAGATGCATCCTTGCTAGACCAGCTGTGAAACACGTTTGTGCCTGCAGAGCCTCAGGAAAAAAGGAAAACAAAAACGCCACCAACATGAAAAGAAGCCTTTTCCAAAGGACATTAAAGGAGAGCTGACATGGTTTTCACATGCTGGGTGGGGAGGCCTGAGTCAGCTCGAGGAAGTGGTTGTCTCTGCACCACCTCAAACCACTCTCAACCTCTGAGAGAATCTGCTCTCTGAGAACAAACTAATGCTAAAATATATTGCTCAGGTTTTGGTGCATGCATTTGCTCTCTGTTTGCATTATATTCCCTCCAGATATCTGCTATCAGAAAAGCACCACAGCAGGAGGCAGAGCCCAGCCGGTACCGGAGGGCATTGCCTGGACCCTGTTCTTGTGTTCTGGGCAGCAGAACCCATCAGCCACAGCTCTCTCCAGCCTCTGCTGACCCTGAGAAGAACAAACCATCTGTGATCACTTGGAGGATTTCTCCCTGCACTTCTGCTGTGGCCAGGGCTTCACCTGCCAAATGGTGTGTTGCTGGGTGCTGGGATTTTGTTGGGCTGCACCAAGAGCAAAACCATTTCTTGCTTTTAAAATAACAGCTAAAAGGGTGGGTGGTGGGGGGGGAAAAAAGCGAACAAACCAACCAACAAAACAAAAAAAAAATCACAAAACAAAACAAAATTAAAAACCCCAACCAATTAGAAAGCCCCCAACCAAACAAAAGAAAACACATTGCTGCATGTGATTATTCTGCAGAAACCTAACTTCTGGCATGGTGCCACCAAAGGCACAGCAGCTGAAGGGCAGAACCACATGAAAAGCCAGACATCAATCAATTGCCAGACAAGACTCATTACTTGTGCGCTCGTGGCTTTATTTTTCTGGGGACCAAAGGGGACATAAGGTTCTCTATCTCCATGAACTACAAATTTTCACACTGGGTTGGTATTGCAGGTAATCCACTTCTGCTAATGAAAATGCACTGCTGGCCTAAACCTGCCCAATGAAAGCACCTCATGCTGTTCTACAGCTCTGCACAGCAGAGGGGACAGCGCTCTGCTGCTCCAGGGGCCACTTGTCACCTCCCCTGGGGGTGTGCAGCCAGGCACTGTGACCCCTGCCCAGCACCCAGGGGTCAGTCCAGCCTCAGCTGGAGGGATTTGCCCAAATGGTGCCATGCCAGCGTCCTGAGGAGCCACGCAATGGCACCCAAGATCAGCAGTACAATGTCCTGTCTGTGGAGGTTTCCTGCCTAAACTACAGAAGGTAGAGAAGGAAACCAGTGAAGTGACCTCTTTAAAATCAAGCAGAACCACGAGTAAAACCACAGCTCTCCCTAGCTCTGTGCCACAGATTTATTCTCGGAGCCGCAGACCGCGGCATTAAGTTGCTTGACTTCAAAAGCCTGTGTGGGTGAATAAGAGCAGCAGCTCTTTCTAGTTCCCTTTTGCTATGTAAGATAATCCTGGTATATCTCACACATCCTTGATGCTTCCTGTCACTTGGCTGGTTTTCCTGGATAGGATACTTCTGATTATCTGCTTCCTACCTTTCCTGGTGCTCAGGACAAATAGTTTGGACTGTGAATTATTCAGAGTGCTGTGCATGGTGAATATGAATTTTGTTTGCCATTCCTGACCTACCGAGACCCTACCTCAGTGCTGTGTAGCTATGGACACATGCCTAGTGGATAACTGTGCCTTGATATCATTCTGCAGAACTCTACAGCCTCCTAAAACTGACTGAATGTGGCCCATGGAATGCTTTTGCCAAGGGGAAATGTGCTCACAAAACAATTCCATAAGACATGCAGCCACACCGGCATTTGCATTTTTGTATGCTGCATTTAAAAGGGTCTGCTTTGTGTTGTGGCTTATTTTCCAGGCAAGGCTAAGTCATATTTTCCTAACTCTTCAATTTGTAGCAATTTCACTCTCCTTCAATTCTCTCCAGCTTGCAGTGAGCACTGCTGCTGCAATACGCTTCCATTTAGAGGAACAAATAAGTGGCACGGCCCCTTGGAAGCTGTTACCACAGGTATTCAGTAAATAGCTGGCAAAAAGACAGCTGCAGTTCACAGCCCCCCTGGGGCAAGCACAAGATTGGCACAGTGCAAACCAAGCCAAAAAAAAATTCATAAATACAGATGAAAAGAAAATTCAGCATAATCCCTTTCCAAAGCCGATCCTTCGTGGATCTTGGGGATGACAGGCAGAGTACACGCCTGGTTTTCTGCTGACATTCTAATGGCTGATAAAACTTTGGCAAAGGAGCTGCACGGAATTAGCTGTGCCTGCAATCGACCTCTGGCTGCATCTCACATCACCTGAGCAGGAACTTCAGTGCCTGGAAGGACAGCCTCAGAAACAGAGCTGTGCTGCACCAGTGAAGAACATTGGTTTGTGGAAACAAACACATCTGCAGAAAGATGCTGGATATGGTAACGAGGCACAGGAAAGTGTACAGTGGAAATGCAGTGAGAATCTTGTCTGCTAAGTGCCCACAGCCCTCCTGCCATGCTCACTGCCCCCAGTCTGCAGGTCCTACCTTCTAAAATCCCACTTTCTTTCATCACTCTGTAAATCAGGCAGTAGCTCTCAGGTACTGGACACTGCCTGGTCTCTGATTATGCACATTAATTTCTACAACACTTCATACCAGACAGGTTTGGTTTTGGTTTTTTTTCCCCCTACAACCTGGCTTCAAACAGGAGTTTCAGCTTCTAACTAGGGTTATTTCTAACAATAACAGCCAGATCCTTGATTGCTATAGATGATTATCTCCACAGAAAATAAGGATAACACCTGACTGAAAGTTGTGTTTCAGGGAGCAGTGTCCTGAGCACTGAGCACTGCTCAGGTCTAGTCAGGCCAGGATTTAGAGATCTTTGGGTGGAAACTATGCATTAAAATTTCCTTCAATATGGTGCTTGACTTTTAACCGTAGACTTCTGTGAAAATCCAAGCACTCTTAGGATGCATGATCTTTTATCAGATATTATTTTAAATATTGATTGCTTGTCATTTCCTCTTCTGGGTTGGTGTAGAAACAATTCTAAAGAAGCTACCCAAAAAGCAAGTTAGCACAAACCTATGCAAGCCTATTAGCTTCTAAGTGGCCACACTGACTTAAATGGAAAGACTCCAGCTGACTTCATGGGAAGCTGAATAAGGTCAGTAATGAAGGCTGTGAATTCGGGTTTGGTTCAGGCACACAGAAGTTCAAAGGCTTGTCTAGATCTGCTGAATAAATGAAATCACCAAGACTTTTGCACTTTGCAAGAGCAAACGCCACCATAAGAGTCTTGAAAATGAGGATACTGCAAGACTAACCCTTCTTGCAGCACTGCTGCTACACTGAGAATCGAAACAAGAAAGGCAAAAAAAGGGAGCTTTTGGTATAGAGGTGAACGCAATCTCAAAAAGAGGAATTTTTTTTACCCCCATCCTGGATGCTCATCTTTATTTTGCTTTCTTTATGGCATTGGCTCTTTTCATCAGGAGAAACAGTATGCTCTGCTTTCTCCTGTGCTTGGTCCAAATTACGATCTTAACCACATATATTATTAGTTACACGTCTATGGCAATCAGCTCCTCTCCTCAACAAAAGGCTGCTGCTCCCCTATTAACAATATTTCATCGCTGCATAGATAGATACAGAATGACAAAGGCATATGAAATAATGAACAATGCAATGAAAGCCCCTTGGATTTTCCTATTCTGCCCATAGCACAGGACAAGAATGAGGAGACATTTCATGAAATTAGAAAGGCTGCAAAGGCTGATACACATTAAAGGGAAGACTTTTCCTCTTTAAATGCAGTTTATAACCAGTCTGTGAAATTAACTGCTGCCTACTCAGAGCTGGGGAAGAACAAGATCATATTTTCCATGTCCTTTTTTTAATGTGGAATCTAGTGACATTCATATCATCAAAGCACATTTTTGAAATAAAGTAGTAAGGAAATATTTTAGTTAAAAGAAAATATGGAACAGGAGGCATGGGTCTGCATAAGGCCCTTGTGGGAACTTTTGGTTTTCTGGCTGGATTAACAATGTATTTAAGACAAGGAGGCTCAGAATAAGATGCTTGAAAGCCATTCCCCTGGAGGGAAGGGTGAGAAGCAGAGCTGACAAGCCAAAGACCTTCAGATGTCTAGGTAGACTTGTGGGGTAGGAGGGGCAGCTCTGTCTATCCCACAGTGGGAAGGATGTCAGGATTGCCTTGTGCTGAGGCACGTCAGGAACAGCAGGGGACACTGAGCTGGCCCTGCCTGGGGCCAGAGGGGCAGAGAAGTCAGAGTGCTGAGCCTCTGCCTGCCAGGGCAGAGTAGCCAGGCAGCCCTGCCCAGCAGCAGCCCAAGCTCTGCTCTGCTCTGTGTGTAGCTGCTGGCCAGACAAACCCATCAGAGCCACCTTTATGAGTCAGGAATCTGCATCTCTAATTGAGAAAATAAAAGGTGGTTTTTCTCGCATTAGTAAAGTTATGCTCAGCTCCTCCTGTGAGCTTGTTTCTGTGCCTACAAATCCCCAGTGCTAACTTCTGATTTACCTGATGCTACTCTTCCTCCACTGGCACGAGCAGCTGTCCTGCCTGGTCTGTTTGCAGAAGTGGAAGTGGGACAATACAAAGACCATGCTTTTTGTAAGATGAAAATCTCATGGTGTATTACTCAAAGATTCAAAAGCTCATTGCAGTGGCTTAATATCCACTGGCAAAATTAAAAGTGATAAGGGATGTTAATCTTCATGCTCCAGGGTATAAACTAATTACCATCTGGAGTCACAGGAGGAAGCTTTCCTCTATATACTGATACAGCTTTTTACTGTTGCCTGGGAAAATGATGAGTTTGGGAGAGGTTGTTCCTCTCTCTGATGCATTGACCTTTGTCAAAGACTGGATTCTCAGCTAGTGGATCAATGGCCTATTTTGGGATGACATTCCTGTGTTGATATATCACCTTCCATTCAAATTCATCCATTTGATTTAACATCCATTAGCAAGGTAATGCCCCAGAGCCTTGTATTTGTCAAACTGTTTGTTTACCCTTTTTATTCCGGAGATTAGTGCAATCTTACAAGCAAAGTGCAAGTGAACACATTCATGGCTCTGTAGCTGCCTCTGCTAGGAAAGGTTGGTGTTCCCTCTGTGCCTTTTGGAGGCACAGCAGTGGTGACACTGGCACAGACCTAAGCCTTTTATCAATGAGCAGCGTGGCAGGTCTATTTGTTTGAGCCCTTGCTGACACCCACAGTCTCTGTAATTCAGTCTGACAGATTGAGGCCATGTTCCAGATCTCACAAAAGAAGCAGAGGCGGGTATTGATTTTTCTGTTATTGTTGGTGATTTGCTGCTTCATTCCTTTAACAAACGTAACCAAAAAAAAATTTTTTTAAATTTTTTAAAAATAAAAAATATATATGTACTAAACAGGAAGGTCACAGCTGCAGATTGGCAAAGCACAGAGTGTTGTTCCCCCTGTTCTTCTCCTCTGTCTCTGTCTCTGATTCAATGGGCATATTCCACAGTCCTTGAGCAACAGCTCTGGATAAACATGAAAAAATAGCCATGGTGCTGCTAACAGCCCAGAGGAGCTCAGGAGAAGCATCTTTCACACTGTAATTTTGAGCAATGCTCCTGAATCCCAAATCTGAGCAACATCTGCATTTGCAGCTTTTCCTGCACGAGCTCTGTCGTGGAGAGGACCTCAGGTCCATATGGAACCAGGCCCCTCAGCACATTGTGCCCAGGCTTAATTCACCTCAGGTGTCATTTTTCAGGGCCAGACCCAGTGCAGGTCCTACCCCAGATGTGCTGAACACTGCTGGCCCCATCCCTCACTGCTCCAGGTACCACATGGACACTTCTGGAGGTCCATGCCCATCCTGGGCATCTGCTGCTTGTGTTTGGCAAGGAGCACATCTTGTAGCACCTTAGACCTGCTGTACAAAGATGCTGAGGTATCAATCTGTAGTTGCACTGTTTTAGAAATCTTTCTCTTCTTTCTCAGGGAGAATAGAGATAAACTGCATTCTTTTACTTTCTTAATCTCTGTGTTTGGTATTAGGTGTTGTATGGCTGTGACCAATGGTTTTAGGAGGTGGATTCCCTGCTGACCAATAGTTGCCAGATTATTAATGGATATATAAAGAGGTTTTTGTAAATAAACTTTCCCTTTCACCATCTTGTTTTTGTCTGCCTGCTTCCTCTGCCAGCTTCTCCGAATCTTGGGAAATCTAAACCCACATCAATCTGCCACTGAAACCAAAAGAGCTCAAATACCTCCATCCCTTTCCTAATCTGCTCTGTTGGCTCCTGTGCTTTTGGGAGCTTTCTAACCTCCAAGCACACTAAAGTAAACAAAAGATAAATCTTTACAGATTTCTTCCTTCTATTATACATCATCCTGAAATGTTCAGGATTTCCCTTTTTACGGCTAATTCAGGACAGAAGCTGTGCAGATTCAGGTTTGAACCCCTGGACAGAGTGTGCTTCCAGGTGTGGAAACTGGTCATTTATGTAATTGTCAGTAATTTATTATCAGTGTCTTCAGGTTTCTCTTGGAAGATGCTGAATGCTGCTTTGTGTTTAGCGTTGTGCTAAAAAACCCAAACAAATGAAACAACAGATAGTTGTAGTTGCTCGGGTTTGGGATTTTTTGTTTCTTGGGGAAGTGGGATGACGTGGAAAGGCTGGACTGCTCCCACATATCCTCAGTGGAGCAATGGATACCAAACACTGAGCCCTTTAATGGTATGTTGATGCCTCTAACATAATTACAAAATATATCAGGGATTTTTTTAGCAGCCTTTCAGACTTTAGGAGAGAGCAGTAATGTCTTGGTGCAGTGAGCAGAGCCATTTTCACTATCACAGGGCTTTGACAAGGAGCTTCCTACGCAGTTTGTCATGCTGAATGTCACTAATACCATCTGAATACTGATACTGTTCATGACTTTTTGTTATGTTGCATGTAAAGATTTTATGTATTTAATTTAGAAAAGGCATTGATAAATGGATATAAATCTTTGGAGAGGCTACTGAAAAAAACTCATTTAATATCACACTGATGTCTGTGCTGTGTTAAGCTTCAAAACTATTTTCTTCCTTTTTTTATGAGCTCAGTGGTATTGCAGTGATTGTTCCTAAAGATGACTGAAAAACACAGTAAACTCCTGGGAACACTGACATAAATCTGGAGTAACTTTGTTTCTTCTGATGGAGATACCTGTGCGTATTGGGAGTGCTATTCAGCCCAGGGATTGTGTCATACCTGCACTTACCAGTAAGAAGAAAAATAGCTACTTAGCTTATTGCATGTATTTGCACTTTCTGTTTGAAACCCGTGGCTCACTTGCCAAAACAACTATTTTCCCTTCTGGCACTGGCTCACGAGAAGCATTTTCTGCTCTCCCAGAGGATGAAAAAGGAGCCAGCAAAGGAGAAACATGCTCCTTCATGGGTCACTGGTCAGACAGAGGGAAGCTGGACCCCCAAAATCAGCAGAAATCCTTATTTCTTTTGCTCCTGGCATTGCTGGCTTGCACTTCTTCCAAAGCAGCATTGCTCCCATCAGCTGGCTCTGTGAAGAGCAGGAGGACAGGTCCCTCAAGGGCCATTCTCAGCAGTGGCCTCAGGGAGCTGCAGGCTGGACAAGTGTCCACTCCAGCCAGCAAACACTGAGCTACCAATGAGTTTGCCTTCACCACTTACAGACCTACCTCTTCTGCTGCCTTTTTAAAGCTTTGCATTATTATTTTTTACGTTTAAATATAAGTGTGATGTTTTCAAGACGGTAAATCTGTGCTCTCAGGCAGGGCAGACTCATCTTTGAAAGGTGTGAGGTTTACTTCCCACAGTGTCAGTGCATTTCTGATTTGGTTATCCTGGCCTGGAGGTGCTAACAGTGGTGAGGGCACAGCACTCTGCACCAGAGGATGCTGGCACATCAATGAATGCAGCTTATTAACACTCCTGCAGCCCCATGGAAAGGGAAGGTGTGAATTTTCACTGCTTCCATGAGCGCTGTGCCTGATGCGTGCAGGAACAAGCAGAGAGTCCCAGCACCAATGCACTCAGCCAAATATCAAAGCAGAGAGGGAGGAGAGGAGAAATGAAGACCCAGAGAAGTGAAGTGATTGACCCAAGGTCAAAGCAAAGCTCTTTGGCAGAGCTGGAAACAGAACTCTTGTGAGCTCATCCAGAGCTCTGCTCATACTCCAAGAAACTTTGCCAGAAGTGACACAAATGCTTATTTTGACAGTATTTCATTGTGTACAACCATAATTGTGAACTTGTAACGGCAAATTGCTTGGTCCTGTATGGGATATTACTTCTTCACAATACTCAGGTTATCTAGTAGGAATGCCTTACAAATGCTATTCATGGTACACCTCAGGAGCATGATAAATAAAACATAAATGGAACAAACTCTCAGGCGCATTAATGGAGAAGGGTATGGGACTTCAGCTACCCCAGGAACTTTTCCATTTTTCTCACAAAAATTGTTTCCACAGGCATTTTGATTTAAATTGGGCTGAAAGGCAGGAAGAAGGGAAGTTTAATCATAAGGTTTTCGACAAATTACTGAAGAGTAGTGGGCAGCATCACTACTCACAGTTTTATACAGTACATATCTTTCCTACAGATAATTTTTTCTGGGGCTATCTAGAGAAGGGGGGGGGAAGAGAATAAAAAAATACCTCATAATATTTAGTTTTTTCTTTTGTTTTGAAAAAATAAAGTTGTTAGGAATTTTTTCATTGCTGGCATATTTTTACAAGAAGTAAAAACCTTAAACTGGTACAAAATAGGACCTAATGTAGCATTACACCTAATTATCAGACAATTTTCCTCATCGGGAGATTATTAGAAAAACGTTAGAAAAAGTTGTGCTAAGGGAAAGAAGGAAAACCATGGAAACACTTTCTGCTGTAATAGATACAATCGCTATACAATAGCTACAATCAGCCTATCAATTAAGCAGCTGAAGAGCTGTCAGCTTTGCCTTTTGACTTCTCTATCCCCAGCAGCTCCCACCCTCTCTCCTGACACCATCCCTTGGTGCTTTCAGCCCCTGATTTACACCAAGAGCTCTGTGGGGCAAGGACTCACCCCAATGGTTTTGCTCCTGCAGCATCTCTGACTCCTAATACCTGCAATTAACAGCAGCACCACAGAAACCCAAGACCTCATGTGCTGCCCAGTTTGGTGTCAAAAGTAAACATTCACCGTGATCTTCTGTCTGCTGAGATTTAATAGTTTGAATTAGAAATGTCATATTGCAGCCAAATGCTAATTTCAACCCAACAGGTTCATATCCTTCCTCCAAAAAAGTAGTGATGACCATGCCAGCAGAAGCCCCCGGGAACTTGGAGGAGTTGGGAAGCAGAGGATGGCAGAAAGACTCACGTCTGAAACAGCATCTACTTCATTCTACAAGGATATCATGATAACTGCACGAGCTCTTTTAATCAAAAAATAAGGTTTGTTTGTTCTTTTAAATAAAACACTAATTCAAGGTCATTAGTAAATACCTGCGATACCACAAGCGGCAGAAGAGATCAAGAAAGCTGGCCCAGAATACAAAAAGCATTGTAACAAGAAGCAAATTAAGAAGTGCTTATAAATTGATAGTGTTAAAGTCTGGGGAACAGTAAATGAGGAACACTCCAGTCAGTTATAGAAAGACTTAGATCATTTAGAAGCTAATAGCAAAGACAGTTCAAAGCTGACAAACACAGAATAATGAGGACTTTTAAATATCTAATACTCTATGTGAATCTTAAAATGCACAGATTAAAAAGGTAGGGAGCTCCAAAGAGACAATCTAAGGGTTGTTTTGGTTTTTTTTCTGTTGTGGAAATGAAGAGCAAAATGCAAGGTCTTTCTAGGGAGCAAGTATGCTAAGTAAGTGCTTGTACACTGGGGAGAAGTTCAGCCAAAACAGTTAAATTGTTTAGTAGATAGCATAAAATCTAAGGAGAACAGCAAAAATAATTTAGAACAAAATTACTTGAAATCAGCAGAACTGGGCATCCTGGTTAGTTATGTACTCTTGAAAATTTCAATAAACATCTAAATTCCTTTGCAGATATGGCCTTGAAGCAATGAGAAGTACCATTTGACATAGAAATCAATGTACTTTAGAGTTGACTTGCTTAAATTGTCCTCTACAGTGAGACTGAGGCTTCTGAGTTGCTTTAGTGCTTTGGAAAAGACCACTTTGTGCCCAAACACCATCCCCAACCCAGTCCACAAAAACCACACCCTCCAGTTCATTCTGCCAGACCACACCTCAAATTTAAACACACTCTATGTGTGTGCTCAAAGAGAAGCTTTCAAAGTCTACAAGATCCTTTTGCTCGTAACAGAACCAAGCAGATCTACCATCATTTGTCTGGTGGACAATAATAGACTTTATTAGGCTTTCTAATGTTTTTCTTGTTTCCTAAAATCAGGTTTCTTCCCAAAGAGTCACACAGTTCCCAGCAGATCCTGACTGTTACATGACTTTTCCAAAAACATAAAGACCTGAGTCTCTTTCTCCACGGTGGAGCTATTCCACAAAAGGGAAAAGGCACCATTTTCTCAGGATTTTCTGCACTGTGAAATTGCACTCTAGAGCCAACTCTCACCTCTCCAAGCTGAGCAGCTTTCTCCTACATCACAGAGAGGCATTCAGTGACATCTCTGCGCAGCTCCAGTGCTTCTTTAAAGCACTGATCTGGTTCTGGTTCTAGACTCACAGCCCTCCCCAGCCTGCAGAAAACACCACAGCTCAAGACAACTAAAATAATGGTTTGTTACCATATATAAAATAACATTGATGAGAACTTGACTGAGCTTCTACTGCACAGAGCACAAACTTGGCCAAGAAACATCATTAGGCTTTGCTTAATAATCTTGTAGCATTTGGCAAATGTAGTGTTCAATAAGTGCCTTATAAATTAAATAATTTAATTTTAAGCCTTCCTTTGAGATATGCAGTTCTAAGGGTGAGCATGTATTTTATTATAAGATATGAAAAAAAGCCCCAATCAAACAGAGTAAGTGATTAAAAGACCTCAGAAGCTTAAAATAAAAAAGAGGAAGAAAAAAAAAAAAGTCAAGCAGACCTACTTGAACACTCTGGAAAATGGTGCTGAAAATTGCCTGTATATGGAGTTTTCAGCCATTTTGTGGGCTAGAGGGTGTCGGGATGTCATCTGTAGGTACTTAATGTCTGTGCTGCTGTGTCAAACGTACATGAAGTATGCTCTATCAATAAGATATAGGGCAATTTTTGGAGGATTTCACACTCCTCTAGGTATAGCCTTGCAGGTACTGAAAGGGCTATGGTAAAACCGGTACTGACATCATGAAGGGAACTATTTCCCACCAGCTGATCAGTTTGTTTTTAATATGTAAATGAGAAAACCTGAACTGGAAGAAGGAAAATTAAGTAAAGCACCCTGAATTCAGGACAAATTGGTGAAGAAACATTGCCGGAACAGATGTAAAGAATGACTGATCAAGCCGTAGTATGGTAGATTAAAAACAGGAGGAAAATAATCTGTAATTATTAGATGCACAAAATGTAATTCATATAGAGGTTTCAAAATTCACCAAAGAGATGAAATAAATGCACGCAGTAACATCTTCCAATTCAAAAGTGAGTCATTGGAGAACAGATTAAAAGTTAAAGCCGTGTATTGAAACTGAAAGAATAAGTAGATTTTTATAGTTGTGTTCAAGAAGGGAAAATTAAACTAAAAATAAAAGATTAAATAGGCCAAGCATGTAACTGCTGCTGTAACATCACATTTAGAAACCTCATTGAATTAAATAGCTAAAAAATAACAGAGATCCTGTGTTCCAGGTCTGTTTTGCCACATTCTCAGTTGCTACACACTGGCCTTAGCATCTCTCATTTTACTCTAACATGACAGCTCCACTCATCACACACAAAGACATGGACAGCACAGAGCATCCTAAATGCTTTTTCCATCTTTTTGCCATGGAAATGCAGCCACTTACCAGAAAGTATGATGATGCAAGGCAAACATCCTATGCTAGGATGGAGGAGTATGCCAGGAAATCAACATATTTTCCATAAGGAAAACTCAATGATAAAATCCTCATTTATATTTTTTTCAAATGGGAAAAACTAATTTTTTTCTCCATCAGGAAACTGAAGATGTTTTGAGCTTTTTCAACATTTAGGTATTATCTAAAAGCTTTTAAACCAGCTTTGTTCTAACAGACTGACAGAAATGAGAATTGAGACAAAGATATCAAATAATGGCCCAGACTACCACAGTTAGCAGACCCCCTGACACAAGATCTGAACCTTAACATGTGAAAAATATTATTTGTTGAGAAATATCCACACAAAGGACTTTCATTTGTGATATCTTGTCCGGGTAACCCACACCTGGCAGCCTTACAATACTTCAATTTATAAGGCTCAGAGAGCTGAAGGAATGCCTTTTGAATATCCCTGAACTGGTGTTGGTCTGCATGAAATCAATAGGCAGCATTCATTTAGCTGAAGGTTGAATTCACGCCAATTCTGACTGAACCAGAAGGTCAAATAAACACAGATATTTCAAGATTAAGGTCTGGGAAAATTAACTGACCTTTCATATGCTTCTCTAAAATTACATCTTTAGTTCTGGGAGCAAATAAGAGGAGCTGGAGCTCTGCAGTGACTAAATCACATTGCTGACACGTGAAGTTACTGTCCACAGCTTTAATTTAAGGAATGACGCCACCGATGACTAAACACAGACATAAACAGGCTCTGTGGTTTTCCCACAGCCATTCATGTTTTCCAACCAGTGCAGTGTTTTTTTGGAGGAGAGAAGGGCAGGTGCCATGCCCTGTGCTGGACAAATGAGTTATTGTTATTGACCAAGCTCTGGCTGCTGCTGCACTTTCATTTGGCATTAGTACATATATGTGGGGGAGGCAGTCTTGGCCCAGAAGGGTTGATCGCCTAAATAACGAGGAATGGGGATGAAAAAGCAAAAATGCCCACCCCCTCACCCTTGGCCATGGTCAAAGTTATCCACGGAAGCCACACCTGGTCTTCCAGTCCTGGATGTGCACCTCCCTCTCATCACAGAGAGGAAAAAGGTGACCTCTCTCTTCAAAGAGAAATCATCCCCAATTACAATAACTCAAAATTCCTCAGTGAAGAGACTCTTTCTGAAGCTGGGCCAGGCACGAAGGACAAATGAAAACTGGTGAGCACAGTAAGTGTTTCACAACATTGCCTCAAAGTTTCTCCAAATGATCCAATTTTTATGCTATTTATCTGTGCAAGAAGGAAAATACAGCTCACCTGAGCAGATTATAGTGTTGCTGCAGGATTAAGACTTTAAGCAATTCTTGTCATCTTTTATTAGGTATAACATGAGAACACACTGGTAAGGCACAAACTGCATCATTGCTAGGTAACATGAGATTTTTCAATTATTATTATTCCAGTCATCACCGTGCTAGAACATGTAGAGATTTAAAAGGCAAATATCATAATTATACCCACGGGAGAAGCATGTGTAGGGGTGTCCTTGATGGGTTCATAGGTAACACACTCTTGGCAGGTCTGGTTTCTATATGTAATGGATTTTTTAAAGAAAGTGTATCAATAATTTAGGCATTCAGATTTCCATTACCATTTCCTTCTTGTAAATATGTAAACCAATATATTCAAGTATAGGTAGCCTTATCACATCTCATTTATTTCAGAAATCTGAACAAGGCTACAGTTTAATAGTAATCTTACTGAGATTCAAGGTCTGGGTGGTGAAGGGAGAAACTCATTTCTCCTACTAATTATCAAGTATCACTTGTTGCAATTCAGTGGCTCTATTTGAATGAAATTCAGGTCAAGAAGCTGTGGGAAATTAATGAAACTGTTTCACTGAATTCCTGAAATTTTGGATAAGGCTGCATTTGTGCAGAGCTCAGCCCAATGCTGCCAAAGGCACAGGTTGTGTCCGAGTCACAAATTCAGGTAAATAATTTCTCCTCATCTTCCATGACCAGAAATTCTGCCCAAAGCCTGACCCCAGCACTTGGTTATTTCTCAAAAAGAGAAGTATACCTCTGACAGTTTGTTGCAATGCCAATCAAGCCAGAAGTTCTGGCCATACCTACTGCTGCCCTTGCTTTCCCCTGCTGTTTGTAGATAGTTTCAGTCAATATAATGCATTTTTCCTCCCTTTAATCCACCTCTTTGTTGACCTCTGAACGACCCCAAATTGAAAAGGTATTGGAACCATTTCACAGTTCAAGAAATACAACTGCTCAGGCCAACTTTTACTGAAGAAGCAGCTAGAAAGGAAAGGTTTAAAACACACCAGGACTTAGCACAAGGGAATATTTTAAGATCCCAACAGTATAAAACCTGCTCCTGGGCTGTGAACATTAGATATTTGACATTCATGAGAACCCTAAATATAAATTAACTGGAATTTGAAAGGCCTGTGTACCCCTGAAGGCCATCTCACCACCACGAGTACAGTTTGTGATCTCAGCAGTTCACAAACAGCAGGAGCTGCACAGCCTGGGATGGTCACGCAAGAGTCTGGAGCTGCTCTGCTACCACGGGAGGGGAATCAGGGATAATTACAGCCTGAATGAGTTGCATAATACAGTGTGCATCCTCAGCAGTACATTGTGTCCTGATTAAAAGCACAGAAGCTAGAGCTGCACTGATATTATGGTTTTAAATTCAGCTGTCTTCTTTCTTTTTTTTTTTTCTTTTTTTTTTCTAAGAGACTGAATGCAAGAGGCAGGAACAACCAATTCTAGCTATGAACAAAAATTGGTCAGGGGCTCAGAAAGAATTGTATTGTCTTCTAGCTGGCAGTCTGACAGACACAGATTTCTGTGTAGCACTGTGTCTAATAAATAGGTGGAAAGGCCTTTGAACAGGCTGGATGCCTCTCCTAAGCTCTTCATTAAAAGCCCTACATTTCAGGACACTGCTCTCCTCTAGTTTCCAAGGGGTCAGGAATCCTATTTTCAGTGACTGCTGCCCAAGGGATAAATAATGCCAGGTCCTGGCAAAAAGAGAAAGGACGAAAAGAAAGAAGCAGCTGCTCAGTCTGATGCTCAGAGGCAGAAAAAGGATGCATCTTAAAATGGACATAACCTGCCTTGTGCTAAAAGGTCCAAATTGGCTTTGGGTTCAGTTCCAGATCTTCAAAAGGAATGTTTTCAATCATATCTTCACAGGAGGTTGAAACATCTTATTAGCCTATTCCCAAAGCGATTTTTTTATTCTCGCCTTCTAGAGAGGCAGGTCCCTTGCTGAACACCCCATGCTCTATCTCTTCTGGAGCTATCCCCACCATCTGGACAGTTTATCACAGCCATTTTCATTTGGTTTTCATGTAATGTCTCGCTGCATTACACTGCAAATGAATTAAACTAATTTACCTCCTTCTTATATTAACAAACAATTTTTAGTGGAGGCATGGCTTCCTTCAAAGGTATTTTTTCTTTTCATATCTTGCTGTACATAGGATGCCCAAACAACCTCTTCCTGATTTCATTATTTAATCACTTCTGATCGGAAAATCAAAGGCATACAGGACTGATAAAGCTGAATTTTCCTCAGAAGCAAACATCAAAACGTCCCACCATCGATTTGGCACAGACATGTAGGTATATCTGTATATTCAGATCCAGTTGTACATATATATATATATACACACACACTCGTGTTCACCTTGCATTTATGCTCTCTAGAGTAATTCTTCTGAATGTATGTATTGTGTATGGTATTCAGGTTGATGTATACAGTACAGAATTTTAATTTTCATTCTGAATTAATTAAGAATTAATGACTACTTAGCGTGCTAGTCATGTCTTAAAATGCTATTTTTCTCAAAGGAAGGCAGTGGCAGAATAAGTCAACTCTGAATAGCACAATTAGATGCAGCTTCATGAAAAGCATGAAGAGTTCAGCACATTAAAGGATATTATTTTACTGAGCATGTTATATGCGGCGAATGAACCTTTTGTATGTCTGCAAACCATTTAAAATTAATTTATTTTTCATTCTGTCTTACATATTGTATTAGAACTTCAGCTATCCAAGTATCCTTCATTTCTTCAGTCATTAAAATGAATATATTAGCATATTCTGAAGTAGGGCTGGACCTAGATTTAAAACAGCTTCCAACATTGCACAGCAGAAATGTTCTTAAGGGAGGCAGAACCCCGTGGTCATCATTTCTCCAATGTACTACTGAGTGTTACACCATTCCCCCCTCTCCACGGGAGGGTAATCAGCAACAAGGAGGCAGGAAGGAATTTTAAAAGAAGCCTGGTTCAGCAATATTTCTGCTGTACAGGACTCCCTGTGGGTGTGTTTCTTGGGCTGGCAGTTGGAGAGTGTGAAAAGAAACTTTCAGCTACAAGAGATATTTGCACCTGGGAATGAGCCCCTGAGGCAATCCATCTTCCTTGGCTGGAGGTGAGGATAAAATAAGCTGGGATCCAGAGAAGCACGTTATTCCCAATGCTTTCTCCACCGAGGATTATTAAGCACTGACAGTATGCTTGTCACCCAGGGTTAAACGCATCCCACCGAGAGGAATTACACAGGCCCATATGCCACGTTGCCGGAGCCAAGCAAATATTTTTCAGGCAAATATTTTATTCACAAAAAAGGACTTGCTTCTCAACTGAAATGATTTGCAAATGCAGATCAAATTCACTGAATTGCCTCAGTGGTTTAATAAAAGAAGGAAAAACAAGCTTCTAAAAAGAAAAAAATTGTGCATATTTTATTTGGGTAATTTGAAACAACAAGTCTCATCTTTCTGTTTTGTATCAGAATTACTTCTTTTGCATTTGGCATAAGATATTCCAAAAGAAGATCTCCGTAAGTCAAAGTCTTCCCCCACTACATTTTGGGTCAAAGTTTGATTTCACACAAAATTATTTTCAGAGGTTTGTGGGGAAAGAAGTCATCTTTATTGGAAAAGGCAGCTGCTCTTGTAGTTAGAATACACCAATGTTTTGGGACCTGATCGTAATTTAGGTAAGTGTAAAAAAATATTTGTTCAAGTGAAAACTGCAAGGCTAGGCCAGTTTTTATGAACTGTGAAACCAAGGTGCTAAAACATGAGCTGTGTGTCTTGGGCAGACGAGAACATGAGGAGAGAAGCAGAAAATGAAAGAACATCCACCGAGAACCTACAAGAAATAATATCATTACATTTCAAAAACCTTCAAAAATTCCCAAGCCAGCAAGACAATTCCCATCTTTAAAATTAAGAAGGTTCTTACCCATATTGAGGTTTAAATTTGCGAAGACTAGGGATGGGATTTGGGCTAATTTAATCTAAAACAATGGGAATACAGAAATCGTGCACAGAAAACAAGGGCAGCAAGAGACAATCATAATAACAGAGTTCAAAACCCTCCAGGAGATGAACAGATGATGCCAGTCATCAGCGGAACAAAGCAAAAAAAGGAGATGAAATTTGAGGGAAAGGAGCATTTTTACAGCTCCAGCTAAATAAAATCTCTAGCTCTCCTACAGCGTGTTAATGTTTATTGAGCAACAGAAATACAAAGGAAAATGAGACAGCAACGTTACAGCCACCCACAGCTGTCCTCGGGTTATGCTTGTAGGGATAAAAGATGAAGTGGTTTAATACCTTCTAATAAGATTGAGTCATAGCACCTCCTCTCATCTGTGGCCTTGGGATCAGCGCAGTGGGAACGTCCTCACCTCGGCAGGCTCGAGGACACCTACAACCTTCCATTGTGTGAGCAGGGCACTCGGGAGGGAAATCAAATATTTCTGCATCAAGGATACCCAACTTTCCATCGTGTGAGCAGAACGCTCGGGAGGGAAATCAAATATTTCTGCGTCGGACAGGCAATGTGTCTGTGCTTATGGAGAGGATTGGGTGATGCAGGAGAGCACAGGAGCGAGTCTGACAAAGGAAAGGAGCCCTCCCCACCTTCCAAACCCACTCAGGACTCAGGACTGGGGTCCTGCTTGCAGACACAGCCTGGAAACACAGGCTTGGACAAGAGTGGGGATTCAGCCACAAGCAGGAGGCAAAGGAGCATTTGCTACAAAAGGAGAATTTATGATAGTCACTTCCATTAGCAAGTGGATCCCCAAAACCCACTAATACCATACTTCATCCATGTCAGTCCTGGGGCTTGAGTCAGCAGGAAAGGTACCTTCAGATCCCATTTTAATTCACACTCACAAAGTCCAGAAACACCAAAGATATCTCTACTTTCGTTCCGTCCTGCCATGCATGGTGATATAAATTTTGTCCTTCTCTGATACATCATCTTTAATCAGCACCCCTGCTTATTAAGTGAAGAGGGGGGACATCATTTGCAGGAAGAGCAATTAGTCAGTGCTTTCCTTAGATATCCTCACTTGGAGACACCTCTCAGCCTTTTCCCTCCCACCTCTCTCGAGGCTGAGCTCTGACAATAGCACTGCTTGTTTCCTTGTACGCTTAACTCGAATATGGGACATCACAGAGCATTTGCATGATTCATGAGGAATACAACACACATCTTTGCTTTTATGAGCAGCAGTATATTGTTGTCACTTTACAGATGCAAAACTGAGATGCAAGGGGATTAAAAGGGAAAAAAATATCCCTTTGTTCCTTGCACTTTTAGGATAATTACTTTCCACACACATGAAATTATGACAGGGCCTTAAAGACTGAGCCTTTTGGTGCCTGGTGGCAGAAGGCTCAGCAGCTGAATGGCCCCCACACATCAGTCTTTGCATTTTGTCGTTTTATTACTCATGCAAGGCTATCAGGAGGTGTTATCAGCTACCAAGGATGCAAACCCAGTCCTTCCCTTCCTAGGTGGTGGCACTGGAGTGAATGGTTCCTAGATCTCTGCTGCTTGAAATCTTGAGTGTAACTCCTAATTTCAGCCCAAATTATTAAAACCTGGTGTGATTTAAAAGAGTAAAAGCCATAAGCAGCTACAGTCAGCCTCTCCCATTATGGAAAGCCAGTAAATACTGAAAGATGCATGTTCCAGTTTGGGTTCTAAACCAAAGAACAATACAAGGTTTGTGATTCAAAAGGGTCTATGTTTGCCTCTAAGCAGGCACCTTATTCAAATTCTCACTCCTCAGCCCTACTCTCTGATAAGTGGCATTGGCAGCTCCTCTGAAAATATATCCAGGGAAAGTGCTAGAAGCAGCAATATAAGCATGAAGATTTATTACCAGATTTTGACATGAACTGTACTTGTCATTCTTGCCCAAGACAGAGGATAATCTTCTGAGAATGGCAGAAGGAAACCCAGATCTGATGTAGGGAAGGATGTTTTGTAACATGTTTGCTTTTCCTTTCTCTCCTTTTTCCTTCCTCTCCTCCATGATGATACACACCCAGAGCAGACCAGTCCCACAGCTCTCCAGACCCACAAACCCTGGCACAAATCAGCAGAACTCCTTTGTCTTCAGCACAGAGACAGACAGTTTCTATCAGCTGAGGGGTCTGAGCTGAATGAATGTAAATATAATCTTTTATAGCACATGAAGAAACCTCTTAGCAATAACAGCAACTAGCTGATGAAACTTTACTAAAAGCATCAGCATTCATCACTGTAAAAGAAATTATGAAAAGGAAGGAGAGAAGAAAATGAGACCAAATATTTCTGAATTTTCAGTGTGTCTGCATTCAATTCATCTGGTTTCAGGAGCATGGTTATCAATAGATCAACCTAAGTTCCAAGTGAAAAAAAACTCACTAAATACATTCAGGAAAAGGTACTGTCCCTCTAGATTCATGTAACCTGGAATGTAATACAATTCTTACTGGGACAGATGGCCAGGTGATGTCAATTTTGGATTACTTTCTTTCCTGAAATAGAACCTTATCTATATATGCAAGTGTGTTTTCCCTCCACTTGGCTGCCCTCCCCACTTTACAACAGGTTTTACAGCATTAATGTCTGAAACTCCTCTTGGAAGCATATTGCTATGTGGATACCTTGGCCTTCATATTTCAAGAAAGCAAATTTTAGTCCTTAAGGTTGGACACAAAAGCATGAGACCTCTAAAGCACTGAAACCAAGTCCAACTTCACTGAGGGCTTTCAATTTACAAAGCCTACAAGCCAATGCTTGTTTTGTATTTTTCTTGCCAGTCTTGATTTCCTGCACACTGCCTCCATGTTTTCCATCAGGGCAAATAAAATGCATCCCCAGACTGAAGTTTTGATAGAACAACTCATCTGAAAAACCCAAGGTCAATGTTAATAATACCTCCTCTGTTTTAAGTGCAATGGAAACAATTGTGGCAAAACATTCTCCAGCCATGGCTGTGGTTCAAACATGAGCTGGGGCAAGGCTAACTCAAAACAGACGACAGGAAATAGTGATATGTAAATAACAATAATGTGAACAGTGGTTTACACTGTCTGCATTGAGAGAAATGTAAGCAAGCAGTCCACAGTATTTCCACAATTTTCTTAGTTTTAACCGAATGGTTTGCTATCAAGGAATATTTATCACTGGTGATGTGAAAATTTTAATCAACTAATGCCCCATTATAAACTGTGTTTTTGAATATGGCATTTTGAATAATTTTAACTGATCAATCTATAGATTGACCCAACAATCCTTTATTGCTAAATATATTTATATTGATACCAACAGTACAGGACTTCAGGTTTCTAACCCTTTTTTAACTCAGAAAGCTCTATATTGCTTGATTGTCTAATTCTGTAAAACAACAAACATGCAGGAAAGTTGTCATTAATTTGGAAAGTAATCTGGAATCCAATTCTTTCAGACAACTTATTCCCCAAAATAACTCCCACAGCTTCAAATATTTAAGAACTTCAGTGCTGTTTCATGCCCTGAGTGAGGTCATTTGAAGTCTTTCTTTTAAAGCAATGTGTATTGACATTGACTGCTCTGAAATTAGTTTAAGTTAGATCAGAAATAGACCTATTGCCTATAAAAATCTTATCTACTATAGATCAGTGGTTAGCTCATGGTTACTGGAAAATATTTTTCCCTCCCTCTTTAATCCTGCTCTAATTGGCTTTTTTCCCCTCCTTCTTTAGAAAACAAACACACCATGGAAAAGCAGAAACAAGAGAAATTAAACTTCCCCACCCCTATAATTTTGCATCACTGCAGACTTCAGATACTGTGACCCAATCCCCTCAGGCCTTAGACCCAGGATTAAGACAATTCTTTCAACAGAGGTCAAAGATCTATAAAAACAATGTTGTTGGAAAGGGATATAGCAACGGACTGCTCAGCAGTCATCCAAACTCCAATGAAAAGGAAATATTGAGAGCCAGCATTAGGATTTTTTCCAAATTTAAGGCAGATGATAATCTGGCCCAGAACGAACAACAAATCATGTGTTCCTTTCAAATAAGACTTCCAATACCCCACAGGTTAAATCTGCTTAAATATGATTCCTTCTACTTTTGCTAAAAAGCTGTTTTCCTTCATCTTACTCCACATATTTCCATTTCTGCGCTGATCTCGGCAAACACTGAAAAATAGGAAACCTTTTTCTTTCCCTGGATTTGGGAAGCTGAAGACGTCCTTGGCTCAGAGCACCCAGCCCTGGATTACCTGTGACCAGGATGTGGCTGGGACTCAAGTTTCGTCTCTCTGTCCTGGGCAGTGATGATGTGGATATGTGCATTACTTTAACTGCCTTCTTAGTCGTCTTGGTGATTATTTTTTCAGATACACAATACCTGGAAATATGCTGGGTTTTCCTGATAATACATTAAAATAAATTCGCCCGTAAAAGTAGCACTGAAGTTTCCATTCCAAGCTGATAGCAAAAACATAATCTAGGCCAGAGTTTACATCTGGGGTAGACCAGCCGAGTGCTATTTAAATCTAAAAATATATGACAATTTATATCAGTTGAGAATCAGACCAGCTGTTTCTAATGGGGTTTCATTTAAAGCAATTAGAAAATGTAAAGTTGGAAATCCTATCATCTCGTTAGTTTTCCAAGGGCTATTATCTAGTCTGTATCGCTTCTAGAGGAGTGGAGATCTTCTCCAATTACTCATTCCTAATTCATATGCCAGACTCTCCAAGCTTCTCCCTCCACGGCTTCCCAGGACACAAAGAGAAGCTGCTGCATCACCTAGTGGCTAAAGCAAAGCTTTCAGAGGAGCAAGAACACTCCTGAGAAAATGTTTCTTCCCCCAGTGCATCTGTCTCTCACTTTTATAATGCATGGAATTAACTGCGTGAAAGATGTAGTTTTTTTGGGTTGTGGTTTTTTTGGGTTTTTTTTTTGTTCGTTTTGTTTTGTTTTGTGGTTTTGGTTTTTTTTGTTGTTGTTTTGGGGGTTTGTTGTTGTTGTTGATTGTTTGGGGTTTGGTGGGTTTTTTTGGGTTTTTTTGGTGGGTTTTGGTTTTTTTTAATGCATATTTTATTTAGAGAACTAGTATAAGAATATCTAAATATATGAAAATAGATCCTCAATGGGGACTACCTTCCCTTACAAGAGGAGTCAACCCGAGCCTTCTCATTCAAAGGCTTCACCTCCTGACCCCAAGCAGGGCTTAAGCCACCAGAGGAGAAAAAAAAGTTTCTTCTCTCAAGCCCAGCTCAAGTGCTACTCTCTCACATGCTCTGCACCCAGTCCACAAAACGTGCGTGATTTCACTACATATGAATTACCCTCAAATCTCAGTCTCTGAGTAAGAGCCCCTACTGAAAGGAGGTTCAGTATTCTTTTGGAGGCTGTTGAAGGACAGACTTTTTCCGCTGTCACAGTGGATTTGAACAGACTGTTACAGCTCAGGTAGAAGGAGAACTTGCCACACCACAACTCTGAGTACAAGTATTAAAAAAAAAGCTGAATTCCATATTATTATTACTATTATTACTAGAGAAGTTGAATTCCATATTATTTTTATTAGACCTGACCAAGAGGTTTATTCTCAAAGTGATTTGCAATGAAAAAAAAAAAATTAACCAAACCAAAACCAACCAACAAAAGCAGATTTTCCCAGACTGGAATTTGCCTTGGGAAGTACTTTCTGGTCTCTTCTCCATGTTTAGTACTTTGTGGAAGTTGTGAAAGGGAGTGTAGCGTGCGATAGACCACATTGCAAAACCATCTAATCTTGCACTTGGATAGACACAAGAGACACCCGAATTACCTTTTCCATAATATATTCCCATAATATTGCACTGGTTCTAAACAAAAGGTGAAATATTTCTATACTAAAGTGCTCTTCAGAACTCCCTGTTCATAATTTTTTTCAATATTTATTTCAGTTCAGGACAGAAGCACGGAAGAATATTAGAATTTTCTATGGGTAATGATTTCCAGTTTTAGCATAGCTCAAATAATATCTGTATTTTACAGCACAGGTTTTCCCCCAGAATATTTTACGTTTCACTACTCTTAGGATGACAGGACAAGCACCAGAAATTTGCAGACAATTATGCTCTTTTGAAATCTTAATTTTAATAACAACCCAGAGCATTGTTACTGAATACAAAGTGAGGAACATTCTACCTATGTAGAAAGTCACAAGTTACCCAATACAGGTGAATGGCTTGGTTTCTTGTTACCCTTTTTCTCCCTCTAAGTGCTAGGAAAAAGCAAAGAAAACCTCCAGGAGCTGTGTATCCTAGAGGAAAATGAAATCCTTCCATAGACAGGTCACAGCACAAAATCTTCCGAGTTCCAGAAACGCTGCCAAGGAAAGTTTTATATCCTCACATGCAGGTTGCTAATACCTGTGGTATTTTCACGCCTGACACCTGGAGCTCCATGACACATGTCAGACTTTCAGAGCCTCCCAGGAAAGCTGCCTGCACACTGAAGCCTTTGTCAGACACTTCCTCTGATTCATGTTCCCTACGACATGTGCTTATATCACTGTTACTCTGGTTAATAACCTGACCCTGGAAACTGGAAACACACCACAAATCACCACCACGGAAGAGCTTACGTCTCAACTTCCTGACTGGATTCAAAGTTCAAATGATAAACTCATCAGTGGGTGTACTGCTCTCTGTTCCTAGTGGAGAGCTATTAATCTTCCAAAAAGGACTGCTATGACTTACTCCGGATGATAACTTTGTGATGGGGAAAGCAAGAAAAATTGTGTGGCAATCACTGCTGACCTCTGCCATTAAAATGCCATTTAGCAACTCTTCAAACCAGGGCTTCGGACCCAGTGGGCAGCTCGCCAACAAGATCAAAGTCAGTGGGAGCTTTGCCCAAGTGAGTAAGTATTTATAAGTGCCCAAATAAGGCACTTTTCCAGAATGCAAATATTTCTTCCTTATTCAGCATGTGGAATTCCCATTGATGTAAATGAAAGTACCATGTGTGCAGACAATGCAAACGATATCTACAGCGTGGATCAAGGGAAGGAATTTTGCCTGCAGTGTTACGAAATCTTAATCATTCATCCAGCTTGAGAACCCCAGGCTGCAGAAAAAAAAAAAAAAAAAAAGAAAAAGAAAGTTATACACATTCTCTGTGAGAATCACACCATCCACCATCTCAAAACCTTCTGAACTGGAATAGGATTGTTTTTCAGTTGCCAAACTGAAGAAGTGGAGAAACTTGATGGGTTTTGCACAGAGACAGAGGTTTATCGAATAAAATAAGCTGTTCCTTATACTTGAATAAAAGTGTCAGTATATTTTTAAATGACCTTAACTTGGCTTTATACCTCAGAAATGCAGCATTCCTGATGCTAATGTGCAGGCCCACTGAATTTAGCACCACATTCATAACTCTTTGAACAAGAATACAGTACCTGCCTCTGTCAGTCTTAGAGGACACAAGCACATAATTTTAGTTCACCTCCCTGATATGGAAATCAGGAAACTTGCTCCCCTGTGGCCAAGTTTCAGAATTAGACGTTATTTATGAGTAAATCAAAGCTCAGATTGAAAGACACATCACTCATAGACAATGATTTTGCTTGCAGACTTAATGGGTCCGGACAAATGACAAACTGACTGAAATACATCTGTAACTAAATGGCTGAGATGTGAATCATTATCATTCATAGAGGTCAGACTACCCAGGCTTCAGCGGTGTTCTTCTGACTGCTAATATTCTTGAAAATGTTTGCAAATGCCCCAAGTTGCATGTTGTTTTCTAGTTGTCATTCACCATTTGCTACTCCCTGTCAAAATGTTTCAGTCATTAAACCAGAGAGCAGAAAATATACCACATGCCCAATCACACATTGTGAATAATAAAAGTAGACAATTTGTGAACAAACCCAGAACCAGAATAGAATTCATACAAACAATTTAGCAGACATCTGAATAACAGCTCTCCTTCCAGAGAGCAGCAATGATTTGCAGGTTGCTTCTTAATTAAAAAGGAAACAGTTAAATCCATCAAGATTTGTGTTTTGAAAAGTGCTGTTACTGTAGTCCCAATATTTCATCTATGTTTCTGCTTTCCGAGTGGCTTTCAGGAGACTACTTCAATTTACCTTTTCTGTTTTGACAAAGATAACATTTATTAGGACTTCAAGTAGAAAATGCATATCAGGAACATATGACAAAATACATTACAGTAGAATATTGATTATCTCAGAGCTAAGAATCCCAAGTCCAGGAAATGCAAAGAAAAAGGTTAAATATTACAAGAAATCCAACTATGTAAAGATAAGGAAGAGTTCAATGGTTCAGCTTTAATTCTGCCCAGCAGTTTTTAAAAACCATCCGGAGAATTGACTGAAAAACTCAGTGTTCAATATGCACTATGCAAAGTGGCTTGGAAGTTTGATCTCTCCCAGAGCCCATTCTCTTCCTGAACCAGAGTGAAACCATTTTGTAGCAAAGGGAGGTGTGAAAATCCAGTCCGGATTTCTCTTAAAACCATTTTAAAAAGTTTAAAAGGAGCTATTTTTGTAAGCATTCATAACACCAAGTCTGACTGTTTGCAGAAAGCCCACCCAAAGGTAAAGTAAATGCCTCTGAAACACTTGGAGGGGGATTGCTTTCGATGCTGCCAGCCACACAGCTCATCCACAAATGGAGTAAATCACCACAACGCCTGGGGTCCACTCATTACTCAGTTTTCCCATTTGTTTAAAGATTGATATTCTCACGGCATCTCTTTGGACTAACATCAGCGCATCCTATGGCGAAACACAGCATCAGACCTTGATAGTGTGTGTGCTACAGCATCAATCTGCACTGCCCACATCTGCTTCAGTGCAGAACACCCTTCCCTCACACAGGAGTTTTACAGCTGATCAGATCCCACTTCCTGTGTTTGTGGTGCTCATTCTAGACAGAATTGTTTCTACACAGAAGATGAGCACGAGGCTATTTAAGCCACAATTAAGCCCCCAGAAATAGGCCTTAAGTGATGCACAGGCTGCTGTCAGCTCCCTAAATTTCACCCTATGTAATTTCTTCCATCACCCACTCACATTATGTTATTGTCTATGGCTTCAGAAAATTACTACTAGTGCATGCAAAACTTCCATTCAACAAAGAGCCTCAATGATTGTTTTCTTAAACGCCCTCTGAGCTTCCCATATTGGCCCTTGTGCTTTTACAAATACATTTCCCCAGGACAAAATCTCTCTCCCATCTTACAGGGGAAGGAGTGTGATTCAGAGTTCACCCTGGAACATCTCATCAGGGAAAAAGAGCTGGATATGCATCATTTCCATTCCTAACACTATACTGACCTCTAGAGTAAGAAGCGCTGCACACCTGACAAATCGGATGGATAGCTCGGGGAGGAGGAGGAAGGAAGATGAGGTCTCCCAGAAGCTGTGTGCCCTTAGGAAAGGTCCCAGGAGCAAGGCACAGGGACAGAACAGAGCCCTCGAGGCTCAGACAGACCTGGTTCAGCTGATAATTTGGATTAAGGTTCTGGCCGTGCCTTATCCTTCATGAGAAGGGCTAGGAGTCTCTCAACACCCCGTGTAGTATTTTACATTTTGATTCATGTGCTGAGGATTAGAAAACCTCAGGCTCAAATAGACTGGCAGTGGTTCACACAGCTTCAGCTCTTTACTCCCATTTTCACTTTTCAAACAATAGTATTTTAGGATCTGAACACGTTCTGAGCTATATTTCCTCTAGAGAAAGCAATGTAAAATAAGTTCACAGTTTTCTCTAATGATATCCATTTCCTTTGCCTTCTCTTTTCCTTCTTCTAAGCACTCAACTGAAATATTGATTACAATACTTTTTAAGTATGAGTGAGCTTTTTTCAGGAAAACTTTTCAAGGTTTCAAAAGCACATTCCAGAAAGACTCAGCCTGAAAGTAGGCTTTACTTGTCTTCACCCGGATTTCTCCAGGAAACCCCTATGGACTCTTACTGGTAAAGTATTAAAATGTGAGCGGAAAACAGCTGCTTTACACCATATTGACTGGACTGTCTCTGAGGTATAGTCAAGAGCTAAAAATGCCTGAGAACACATTAGTGAAGCTGCGAGAATCCATTAAGAGACACATGGCTCCCATTCAGGCTCTGGACAGCCCACGAGAGCAATGTGGACAATCCCTGCCTGTTTCACGAGCTGCCCGCAGAATTAGCTGGCTAAGTAACACTGTCAGCCAAATGCCTAAAAATTTCATTTTACAACCAAGTTCTCTGGACTTTTGAAGTTGTCTCACAATCAGAGCTATTTTGGTGTGATGGATTTGCACAGTGATCACCTTCAACAAATTCTGGTAGTTTTTCATATCCACCAACAATATTTTTTTTTTTCCCAGTTTAAGTCAGCTATTTCTGTTCACTTGTTCCCTCAGGTGAAGTCAAACCAATCTGTTATAAACAGGTACAGTCACAGGCAAGACCTCTGAACTTCTGCTGACTGGAAGGCAGAAAGGCACTTCCTTTGATCTTCTGCATTACTGCAGCACAGCTCGCAGTAAATTTAAAAACAGCACTGGTAAAAGTTTTTCTATTAAAAAAACGCGTTCTCTAAGAATTACGTTGATACTTAAAAAGCCCTCCCAAGATGTATGTGGCACTACAAAAAGCTTTTCTATGATTTTTAAAAATAGCAACTTCCAATGAGACGTTAAATGAAAAGAAAGCCTCGTGCTTAAGATTTCAAAAGGTACACAACTTGTGCTGATTTTCTGCATTAATTCCCTTCAGGATCAAAAGCAGCATGTACTTTTCCACAAAACCATGAAAAGCTCCATTGTCAGTAAATACAGGTCAGCATTTAGGTATTTGAAGCAGCCAGGAGCTAAGCATGAGCAGTGAGTGAAATGGCAGGACCACAGCCAACTTGGTGTTAAAGCACTGGGGGCAGAGTTAGAGCACTGAAGGGTGCAACAGCTCAAAGGTTTGGGTTTTTTTTTTTGCAGATTAGGTTATACACCAAGTGCCTGATGGAAGCACATGGCAGCTCCCAGCAGAAGATGCTTAGGAGCTCCTGCTGATATCATCTCATCAGATACCAGTGATGGAGCACCTCCAGCCTCACCTAGAAGGAAGCCACCAAAGCCTGCATTTTATTTATGTGTTTTACCTGTTACCTCCGAAAATAAAAATCAATATGTGTCAGACTGGTGATGTTTAAATGGATAATTCCCTTTCTAGTAAGCTGATGCCCCCCCTTGCCTGCATGATAAACTGTTCTGGGAACACAAAAGAGGAAAATACCTTGGAGAAAAGATGAGAGGTGCTCAAGAGACTTGAGGTTACAGGAGGAAAAGGAGGAGGAGACAGAAAATCAAACTTACTAGCAAACAGCACAAGGTCAAAAACCAATGTACATTGTCAAGATGTGCTGCTGTGTTTTTTCATCTCAGAGTTAAGAGAAACAGAAGACCCAACCCATTGTGAGCATCCTCCAGGGCAGCACTGGGAGGGGGACAAGCAGATAAGTAACCAAAAGTCAATAATCCAAAAGACAATGAGGAAAGAAAAAGGAGAGTGAGAGGACAAGGCATGTCAAGAGGGGGGGCCCAGCACTGCCAGCAATTTCATCAGGAGCTGCAGGAAATGCACTGCATGGGGCAAACACACAGGTCAAGGGTGAATCTTCATTCTTGCACTCATGTGAGATGCAGTTATCTGTTTCAAGAGCTTTTTGGCTGATCAGCAGCCAAGAGGAAGCCCAAAGGCTGTTTAGTAATTGGCACTATGCTGGGCTTTCTTGGTTTTCCTTCTAACCACCATGCTGTTCCTATCTTTTTTATTTTACATCTCTAAATGTGTTTCAGTCTACTGCTGACCCAGAAATGAAAAGAATTAACCCTGTTGCTATTATTCATTATTGACTCTCTTCCTCATTTAGTAAGTGCTTGGCTCTTGAGTGAGGAGCAGAGGGCAATGACTGAAGCCCTGTGGGCCAAGCTGGGGGAAACTGCCAGAAAGAAAATATAAATATAGATGATGATGCATTGGATGGTGTGCTCTGTATTTGTTTGTAGGAGGCTCAGAGTGTGCTGGGTTTCTATCCACGCTCTGCCATGCTGCTCTTCACTGAATAACTCACGTAAAAAAGCAGTGGTGTTCCTCTCCCTGCAGCGGCTCACACTTGGCTGCCAACTCATCTGATTAGATCAGGTTATGAATGTACAGCAAAAGACAGCAAGTGACAGCACTGGGGACACAGGAGTGGGATGGGACAAAGCCATTTTGTGAACAGGAATGTCCCAACTTGTACAGGACAAAGACATTGTTTGATTAATACTTTTTTCCTGTTGATAAAATTGGGCCAACATTGCTACTGGGGACAGAGAACCACTGGCCAGTGGATTTATATGACTCCACACTCAATCCCACCTGAAAATATGCAGGATATGATGCTGTGGGGGGGACTGCTGGTGCCACAGAGCTGCCAAGGGCACTTAGGAGATCCCCTCGCCTTTACAGGGGAAAGCATCTACTTCTCAGAAAAGTTAAAACATTTTTACATCCGGGGCAGTCACAAACTTGTTTTGGCTACAGAGCAGTTCCTCTTCAGGAATGGGCAATAGTCATTTTACAATGTCGTTTCCCAATCAGATTAAATCAGTTTACACAGCCGCCAGAAGACAAACTCTCTCCCGAAAGCTCCCTGTGCTGCCAGCTCCTTTCTGTACCCACACAAGCATCGGTCTGGCCAACATTCCCCTTTGCAGTGTTAGTCTTAACTCAGATCAGTTTCTTGGCCTCCTCCTCTGAAAGAGCAAGGATGAGGGACAAGAAGGGGCAGGCAGCAGCCCCAGCTTCCAGAAATAGCGACAGCTTTTCATTACTTTTCAAGATTGCACAATTACGGCACCAGTTGCGTGATACCATTCTTGGATGAATAGCTAAAACTTCCTAAGTAAGGATTCCAGGTGATAAATAATTGATGAAATAACAGATAATACATGACAGGCAGTTAATACTTTTCCTGGGAACAAACGTCAAATAACTCAATTGCTCTGAAAGACAGTCATTTGTTAAACAAGTATGGGAGCAGGAGTGGTCTGGTGTGGACATCTGAGATGAATCAATAATGAACATGAATGTGGTCAAGATGCACAGTCACTGAGGACTGAAATAATGTCATTTGGGCATGAGCAGTGCTTTGGTGGCATTCAAACAGTTCTCTGAAGGTTTTATGAAGTTCCAAAGCCTTGTAGTGTTTCCTTTCTGACATTTGGAAGCCAAGTATCTTGAAAAGTTTAGAGGGGGCGAGGGACGGCAATGGAAGGAAGCAGTAAAGAGGGGAAAACATAAAACATCATGGAAGGGCCACTTCTTTTCAGCTCAAAAGAATCTGTGGGGGTAAAAATGACAATTTTCTCATTGCACCCTGAGGCCCTGCTGCCCGAGGTGAGGGCTCTGAATTCAAGAGTTTCCTCACACAATCCTCTGTAAAACCAGGCAGAGGATGCTGTGTGCTTGCAGTGACAGCCATGGGAGGAAATTTCCAGGAGTACTTTGAAACATTACTGTTTACTCCTCACTGTGTGAACAGAGAGCCTGTGAACCAAACTTCCACAGAGACATGCTTTGAAACAGGTTTGAAACTTGTGCTTTTTATCCTCACCTAACTTCTACTAAGCTGAACTTTATTTGTAAGTGAAACTAGTTTGGGCCAGCTTCAAGGACCACCAGATGAAAATTAATGAAGTTTCTCTCTTTCACTACATCAGCTCAGGTTTTAGCCTTGAGGGCAGACTTTCAAAAGGTTTCAGGGAAAATTTCAAGTGTTCACTAAGCCTGTCCAGGGCTGTCACCAGAAATGCTCAGCCACCAGACCAGGAGACACCTGGCACCCAGGCTCAGACTGTCCCTGAAGGTGGAGTTAGAATTTGGGTGCTTATATGGAAATTATCTTCCCTCCAAATCTTGCCTAAGGCAAGCAGAGCTCTGTACAGCCTCAGAGAGCAGGGTTTGCCAACTTCCAGATGCATCTGGGTTCCAAAGGCATTACTCATGCAAAATTCAAAGAAATGAAAAATGAAATAAAGGTAAAACAAAATGAAGACACAACAAAACTCTAACTATATTAAAACCTGACTCAACCTGTTAACAGGCCCACCATAGTTACTGATTGTCAAACAGCATCAAGGCAGTATAGAGGCAGAATTGTGTGTGTGTGTGATGTAAATATAAAAGGGTATCCCAGACAACTGCAGCATTCCCCATGGCAACATCATGTGAACTCTTCAGAAAATGTAAATAAAAACATAAAGTCATGTCATTGTGCACAAAAAATCCTGCAGAGCGGATGCCCTACAGATATGAACTCTGTAATAATCTGTCCTCCTGGAAGCCTAGATGATTTTCTTCCCACAGCTTTTTGTGTGTGTGTCTGAAAGGAGTTTCCTTCATTTAACAGCTCACATTCTGTTCTGGGGCTTGTTAGTGCAAAGGAGACAAGTTTAATTTTGCTAATCCATGCTGTGAAGAGAGTCAAACAGCATTTCCTACTCTCGCTGCCAGTATGAAACAAAATCACACTTCTATCAGGTTCTTAATACTATCTCACAAGATAAACTTCTGTTGCTAATAATACCTGACACTTCTATGTATGAACACACCAAAAATACTTCAGAACAAATTGATCTCTGGTGTAACTGTATTGAATTTACTGGAATTAAACTAGCACTAAGCTGGCACGTTAGGGGGTCAAAGCCATAAGTCAGAGAGCCTCTTTTCCCCTCAGGCTCACCTGACAGTCAAGGTTAATGGTGCCAAGCAGAGCTCCCGGCACTTCCCCACAGCCACTGAAGGCTTGAATCAGGATTACACAGCACTGGGAGAGAGCTGCTTTCCTTCCTTCCCTTGCCTCTGCAGAAACCTGGGCAAGGAAGGAGAGCTCAAGTCATTCTGTCATTCCTCATGCCAGGCTGGGGCAGCTGAGTGGGGTGTGTATCTTTCTCTTGCCTTAATAATTAATATACAAGCTCTTCCTGCCTCCAATGGAGAAAATGAGAGATGGAAAACTGTCAGAAATGCTCTGAAGTTAGGAGGATTGTTTAGCAAATATAAAGTTTGCTCATCTGTACAAATATCAGTAGACCCATGACATTTAAAAAAAATTAAATTCTCCTGTGGTTCATCCCGGGCTTAAATTCTCCTGGAACCTTGACACAAGAGAACCCCAAGGTGCTCCAGGAACGGGTCACACATGCACCTGAAACAAGAGAAAGGCACAGAGGAGGTTGCAGATGCCTGGTTTGTTCAGTTTGTCTGCACCGATAACCTTCAGTGGCTGCAGGTGCTAGACAGGTACACTTGAGGCAATATTTGCTCATGTATTGTTATATTTATTTGGTAATAAATGGTAAGAATATGACTATTATAATGAATAATACTACTATAAAATGGCTCCCCGCTAAAGCAATGACTCTGGAAGCAGATACTGTACTGTGTATAATAACCAGGAAATATCTATTGTTGAAATAACCTTTCTAAAAAGAACATTGCGGGCCCAGGTGTCCTCAATAGATGTTAAAGGAAATCCCTCATCATCGTCACCCCAAAGAAATAAGTGCAGGGAGAGAATTAATGTTGGGACAAGTGCCCAATCTCGGACATACCATGTGACAGCCACGTCTTCTCGACGTTTTAATTGTATTAAAATGTTTATGGCATTTGCATGAGCCACATGAAAACCTCTCAGTGCCATTTTCAGTCCCACAAAAAGACAGTTTGGAAGTTGTCCAACATAAGCCATTTGAGACTGCCATTCCCCAGTGGCCAGGGCTGCAGACTCTTGGAGCACAACTGAATAATGTGTCCTGCTCCCATTGGCCCTGGGGCTGACCCCCCTGCCCACCTTGCTGTAGAACATGAAATAGGAAAGCCTTATAAATGTTATTACCTGGCAAAAGATGCTGAGAATATGGAAACTATAAGTGAGACTGAAATGAAGACAAGCTTTGAGATACCAAACCCCAGTTACTAAATAACTGGAAAACAATGGTATGGCTACTGAAGGTAATCCCCCTTTTTGATTAAACAATCCCTCTTTTGATTAAACAATCCCGTCTGCTTGCACACAGGTCCAAGGGTCAGAGCAGACACTACCAACTTGGCAGAGGGTTCAAAAAGCAGTTTTTAGAGTTTAAAATATAACGTCGTATGGTAATGCAATTACTCTCATAGGTTGTATGTAGATATTGTAGGATTTGTTCTAGATTGGTTAGTGAAAATTAGAATATTCAGCACAGAAGATGATTTATTGTATTGTAAACGGCAACCACGGCATTATTCGATGCTCCTCCTTCTCTCTCCCTCTCTTTCCTCTCTGCCCTGCTCTGAGCTGTGTCTGGCAGCTCCTAGCAGGTCCCCTACACACATGCCCTTTCACAATAAACCTTATGCTCTAAAACCTGACTCCAGAGATCTCTTGTCTCCGTCCTGACCGTCTGAAACAAACTCCGGCAATCCCACACACCTCTCACATGTGTGCCTTGCACAGATATTTCAGCCCACAGATGGAGGCTTTCCAGGGAAAGCACTTCCTTGGAGCGAACAGGCAGAACCAGTGGGAACAAGGCTCAGAGGCAGCAGGTTCACAAGAAATTATCCCTGAAAACTAAATGCCAGAGATGGAAGATGCACTGGGACAGCAAAGTGAAATTGAAAGCAGAACCACAAACGTTTAAACATTCAGAACAGCAATTCTGCAAGGGAGAAAAGCACAAAGGCAGCGTCAGATTCAAGATGATGTTAGAAAAAATCAGCTCTAAGATGATGATAAGATAGGAGACAGATAGCACAGGGCAAAATATAGGAAGAGTCTACAAAGAAAAATCCACAGCAGAAGATCTGAGTAGCCCTTGGTGTGCTGCAGATCTTAGTTCCCAAGAGAGGGTGCCAAGAGAAGGCACATGCAGTGGAAGTGCCTTTGGCAAGGGATGCCAGGAGGCTGAGAGCAGAGCCCAGCTGAGAAATTAACTCCTGGCAACAGGGCTAAGGACAAGAACATTTCCGTGTGAATAAAGGACACCCACGGAGGTCACTCTGAGTGTAGAGACCCAGGGAGGAACACATGTGGATTTTTCAAGGCATTAATAGGTCTTTTGTTTCCTTTCCAAACTGTTACACTGGAAGCTGTCACATAGCTGGCCGCATCCATGCTAAAAACCTGAAGGAACTGGGCCATAACATGCAGTTATTTCAAAGGGATTTGGTCAGGTCAGATCACGTTTTTGCATGCTAATAGCAAGAAGAGAATCTAAAATTCTGTCCTGTTTCTCTGGGAAGGTAAATATCAAGTTTGCTTGTTTGCTCTCATATTGTAGCTGATGTTTCCTCTCATGTTTTCCCATGGTTTACTCATTCACATCACAGACAGCTTGAGTTACAGGATTCAGTTTCCTCCCTATTAAAATGCAGCCCTTGCAGGGTGGAAATTGCAAGGAGAGACCTTGTACAGCAACGCTGATCAAAAGTTTGCAAAACAAGGTGTAAAAGTTATCTGGGTAGGCCTCCTCCAAGGTGGTGTTGCATAAAAGAAGTGATCTAAGCCATCAGGACACTGGGTTTGTTTTCACCTGAGCAGCACACACAAACTCACTGCCAGAGCTCTCATTTGGGGCTGGCATTGCTGTAATTTGGGATAACAGACTGTTCAATATTGCTTCCCTCCCACTCTTACCCTGCCAGGGTTTCCTTCCCATTACCAAATAAAATCCAAATGCCACAAACAGATGAGAGCACAGCAGGAATTCCCAGGATTGCCCAAGGACTGTGCAGTCCTGGGCAGAGAAGCAGTGCACACCAGGCATTGCCCATGGGAAAAGCTGACACATTTTCTTCAGGCTAAGCTAGATATGATGGATAGATAGATAGATAGATAGATAGATAGATAGATAGATAGATAGATGATAGATAGATAGATAGATAGATAGATAGATAGATAGATAGATAGATAGATAGACAGGCAGACAGTTAGGGCTGGAAGGGAATCAGCAAGAATCCTAGTTAAGTTATTGTCTTTTTGGTGTAGAGTCCCAGGGTGAATGTGTATCAACATAGGGAATTTTAGTGAAATACTTTCCTGGTTTGGAAATATGCCTTCCCCTCTCATTCCCAGTGCACCTGTAATCCAACAGTGTGTGAGTTTAAGTGTGGTTTTTTATCCAGAGGACATGAGACTACGTCTTATGCCCACTAAATATTGCTCACAACCTCCCAGGAAATTTGGCTGCGTGAGGAATCATCCAATATCTGAGAATAGCCTCTGGGCCAGGGTCACTTCTTTAATCTCAGCTGTTCTAAATATTATTTCCATGATACACATCATTCCTTTTATGCACCTAATCCCTGGAAGTGTTTGCTTGGCTGCTTTTGCTGATCTTACATGAAACAAACTGTATTTTGAAAGTTCTGGTCCTGGGTCCTGGTTTTTTTTATCAGAAATGCTCAGAAAATTTAACAGAACCATGTTATTTATTGAATATCATTTATAGATGCAATTTTCCTATGTAATTTATGTATTTATTTATGTTCCCTTTCCAGGTTAAGTAAAGGTGGCCCATCCACCAGAGTCCAGACTGGTGATTTTTGTTTTAATTGGTGATTTTGATGACATGTCATATTCTCAAGCCTGTTCATTACAGGATTTTTAGGAAGGTCACAATCAAACTCCCTAGGATGGATGGCCAAGAAAGCCTCCAGAGAATTGTTCTGACAGCAAACTGTCCTATTAGGATTTTGCAGCTTCTTGCCAGAATGATTTTTTTTAGCTTCACTATCTATTTACATCCATTTTAGCAGACTGAAGATTTCCTTATTATTACATTTGTATTTTTTCCGTAGGGTGCTTAAGACTAATCAAATAGGCCTTAAAGTCTTAAAGCTAAACAGATAGGGCTGTCCTGAAAGTTACTCCTGCAGGTAAGGTCTTCCAAGGCATTCAGTGTCTTCATGGCTCTTCTGTCACAAATTTTCAATGTGCCTTTGGAGCTACTGCCAGGAGGACTTGACACCAAAGGCACCAAGATATTGATTTACACTACAACTGCAAGGGATCCTCCCCTATCCTGTTCAGAATTCCTGCCTGAAATTAGGGCAATACATCAGCCCTTTCCACTTCCCACATTCACACTTTCAATACTGCTGTCTCAGCCAGAACCCACTGTTGACAAATCATAAAACGGGAATGGAGAAGAAGAGCAAGATCACTTATTAACAGGCAGAAGTCATTAATGAGGACACAGATCAAATAAAATTGAGTGGAAGGGGAAAGTAAATTAAAACTGACACCAACAGATGTTTATGAACAATGAACAGAAAAGAGACTGTAAATGTTTACTGTGTCTCACACAACATCAACAAGAGATGCACCAATGAAATTAAATGGCAGCAACCAGCAGAAGGGAAGATAGGGAATCTTTTTTCCCAGAACACATAATTAATTTGTGATGCATCTGCTATGAATTACTATAGGTCAAATTAGTGAAACATTCAGCTGTTTCTATCAATAAGAATATCCAGATACTTTTAACCATTAATAAATCTAAGAGAGTCTTTCCATAAGTGCTGAAACACCCAACTTCTATCACAAAATATGTACTATCTTCTGAAAGCACAGACAGTCAAGCACCACAAAACTATCATGTGCAGGGGATTTTCTTGAAGTGAAAAGTGGGGTAAAGAGTGTTCTGGGTTTGACTTTTAAATAAGAAATAAAATAACCTGAAAACAGGTAGGGGAAGAAAGGTAAATGGTCAAAAGTCAAAGGTAATCCCCAGAGGCAATACAAAAATACCAAGCATCACCCAGAAAGGTCAAAGGTCATACCAAAAAGTCAGAAAGTTATCCAAAAGGTCAAAGGTTACCAAAAGGGTCGAGGGTCACAGTGAAAGTTCAAAAGTCACTAGAAACTTAAAAAGTCACTAACACATCAAAGGTCGCATAAAGGTAAAATGTCAAGGAGAGGTCAAATGTCACACAAAGGTCTCAAAATGTCAAAGGTCTTAAAAAATTCAAAGGTCACGCTGAGATGTAAAGTGATTCAAAAGATCAGGGGTCACAGAAAAGTCAAAGGTCACCCTGAGAGTGAAATTGGTTTGCTGGAAGGTCAAAGGTCACCCCAAAATTCAAATCTCACTGAAAGGTCAAAGGTCGGTTGCTCTCTGCCTTCCTGGAGGCACAGCCAGGGAGTGAAATGGGCAGAGGATGGAATGATTTTGGTGCCCACTGAGCCCTGAACCAGCACCCTGTGCAAGGGCACGTACAGAGGGAGATGTAATTATACAATTAATTGTAATCAATTACAAACTCTAAATATACATTCTGTTCAAGCATTAATAAAGTTAATATACAGAATGATACAGAGAGGGGACAGCAGGACTATTTCAGTATTTTGGGTAGTAACCAGTTTATGGATTGACTATAAACCCAGCCCTTGTTGCCTGTATAGCCATGTTTGGTACCCAAGAACATTTCCCGTGCTTCTGGCAGTGCTGCCTTAATAATGAGGAAGAAAATACTTTGCTTCAAAGGCCCTTTGAAAACCAGTAGCTTAAATATAATTGCGCTGGAATTACTCCACTGACTTTCCTTTGTAAGGTGACCAGCTCTGTGAAGAGTGAGAAAGCACAAATCCATTGCTGGCAATTACTCCAAACAGCTGTACCAACCAATTTATATGCTGAGGGGCTTGGGAATTATGTTCTACCATTAACCTGGCTCAATTATTCAGAGTTGACATGTCAAGCTTTTAACCAGCTTCAAAGGCAGCAAGGCCAGATGCTTTTTCGGAGAGAAAATTATAAAGGGGGGAAAGTGTACTGTCATGTCACTCCATATCGTGCCAGACTGAAAAGAGCATTCTTAAAGGAATAATCCAAAAATACTAAAAAAACAGGGTTCTCCTATGTTCTTCTAAAGGTCTGGTTTTATACATAAGGACTTTAGTGCCTTGTCCCTCTGAAATCGGTTCTCACCTCTTGAACAGCTTTTTGAGTCCTCAGTCTTTGACCCTTGGCCAGATGCTGCCCTGGGCTTTGCACAAGCACAGCACTGGAGGGGAGGATGGAGGCTCCTCCTGCCCAGGGAGCAGCTCTCAGCTTGAAGACAATGGGGACCAGGGCTGGGGACACTTCTGTCCCTCCTGGGCTCGTGTCCCAAGGCCACACTTTACCTTGCTTGGAAGTGGGGGATGGAAAGGTTTTCAGGTTTGCTCCTGGCTGAGAGGAGTTCTCATGGGAAAACTCCTTCAGGAAACAAGACTTGGTGCTGAGGAGAAGGTGCTGAGTGCTGTTTTGAAGGAGCACCAAGGTCACAGGCATGCCTGCTCTGTCGGGTTTGAGGAAATTTGGGAACCAAGTGGATTGAGGTGTCTTTTAATATTCCAGATGGGAACCACACGACTCCTTTCTCCCATGATCTGACTTATCACCTTAATGCACGATCTGTGTGTCTCAAAAAGTAACCCAACACTTAAAAAAATTCCACCAGCTCGTGGAAAACAGTGAAGCAGCAAAGCAAGGTGTCAGGGGCACAGGGGTGGAGGTTAACATTATATTTAATAGGACAACTGCCTGCATCAGTTCTATCACACCTCTGCTACTGCATACAGCATTTCCTGGCTCTGTGCTCAAGGCAGATTTCATTTACCCTGGTGAATGGAACGACCTTAATTTCTCTCAACCTCCCTGAAATAGTTCCAGGTTTATTCTGAGGCCAGGGAAGAGCCTAATACTGGCTTTTGGAAAACAAATTAATTCACTGCACCCTGGGAATTTTCAAACATGATATATCCATCAGTTTTCCTTTTTGACTAGCATTTGGCAAGACGTACCTGTCAAATTTTTTTTAATTCAAACCAAATTGTTTGTTATTTCTTCCAAGCCACGCACTAACTGTCAGCACAAAAGTTTCCACGCTGCCTCTGTGAGCTCACACACGTAGCTACTCTATGACCTACACTGAGGAGCAGCCCTGGCACTCAGAGAAACTTAAATCCACTGGGGCAAGAGTGTGAAAACACAGCTGGGCCCAGCAGCTCCTGCTGCTGCAGTAAATCCCTCTGCCCCTCCACACTTCTTTCTACCCTGAAAGTCTTTAGAGGTGAAATCATGAGTTTTCCTTCCCATTGCAGTTCTGTTTTGGCACTAAAAATCCTTCTGAGGCAAGGACAGTTTGGCATATTTTCCATGTCTGCCCATCAAGCTCTTAAAAAATTAAGTTATTAATCATCTGAACATTCACCTCTGCTGCACTGAGGCTTTCTGGCCAGAAAGTCCCATAGGTGGTTATTTCAAATATGACTCTGCTTCTGTTGAAGACTTTTGGATTTAAAAAAAAAAACAACAATCTGTAGTATGGGTAAATGCACCTTGTGATAATTACTGCCTTGCAGTGTATTTTTAAAGCAGTCAGCTGAGCTTGTTTATATTTCACTAATTTGCTTACTTGGTAAAAAACAGAAACCAAAAAAGTCCTGACAAACCCCATATTCGTCCTGTAGTTTATCTGAGGTCTCCACTACAGAAAAGCGCTGCTCGCAAGGAAGAGAAGTTTGCAGCAAAATTGTTTTGTAACAGATGTATCGATGGAAAAAGTTACTAACTGGGAGTGTTCCCTCCTTCCGAGTCTCGCCGTTGCTATTAGTGCTGGTCCGTAGGGTGTAGCTTTCCTCTTGGGCTCCTGTGTTTGCTTTGCGTGTTGCTTTCCTCTTCCTTTTGGTCAGGAGCCTTTTTACGACCTGGCAAATTAACACTGAGCAGCAGCAGCACCGAATCTGCGGGACAAAAATGAGCCTTTGCCTAAAATATCCCAGAGACAAATGGAGGTGAGTAGAAGCGAGTGGAGCTGTTTGGGCTGGGGAATTGCTGTCGGTTTGCTGTTCAGAAGTTATTAACAATGAGTACATTGGATTTGTTTGGGGTTTTCCCCCCTTTTTGGCTGCAATGTTGAGAATTTGACTAAAGTCTGGCATGGAAATACACTGGAGTTGTAATTGCATCCAGGCCTTGGGTAGGGATTGCAGAGCTGCTTGGGACAGAAATCCTCTGAGCAGAGTTTCCTGGGCCTTCGTGGCAGACCTCAAACACATTTTCCCTCCTCCTTTTCCCTCGTCTCGCAGAGTGTCTGAGTGTTTCCGATTCCCTGTGCCCAGCACACCTAACGAGAGCATTTCCCCTGCTCCCATCATCTCCCTGTACCTCATCTATAATGCAGAGGCTGTATTTGCTCAGCTGTGTTGAATCCTGCCATAAAAGCAGGGTGCAGAGGGCAGGTTCTGGATGCACAGTGAATCTCTGTAACTAATAAAATACAGCACCCACCCTGCTGGAAGTATCAGTGTGAAACCAGAGCTGACAGGGTAAGTGACCCCACTCCATAATCCTGTAATGCTGGTGCAGTTTGGTGGTATTGGCATAAAAGTGGCACTGAGAGCTAAGCTGGACGGGGAGATAAATTAAAAATGGTGTCTTTAAGGGGAAATTCCTCAGTACAGGATTTGATGACATGCAGGTCTTTTACTCATACCTGGAAGTTGGGTGGATGAAAATGATCTTGTGCTGTACAAACAAGACTCCACATGTGAGTCAAAAATAGGCAATAAAATATTCTTGACACTCCTTCTTTCTCTTTTCTAAATTATCTTTTAAGAATGGAAGGCTTTCTTGTTGGTTTTTTTTATTTCCCTGTATTGTTTAATGAGTGTTTCTAATATCAAACTTTTAGTTTACATTAGTTTTGCATGCACACCTATGGTGTGTTGGTCTCCTGCTGCTTTATCCTGGGGTTTGGAGCCAGATTTCCCGACTCAACTGCCAAAAAAGAAAACATTGCTATTTCCTCTTTGCTGATAATCCAATCTCATGTCTATTTAAAAGTTTTCTAGGAAAATACTGATAGCAAACAATTGCAGGTCAGAGACCACAGGGCTGGTTCATATCTGAAAGAGAATGAACATTTTCTTAAAATATTTTGTAGAATCCATAAACTTTTTAGATTAGTTTCCTCTCCAGTTCACAGAGACCAGACACGGTGCTCCCTCAGGTTGGAAAGTACCAGAAAGCAGAGTTGTATTTTGGTGTGTGAAGGAAATGCAACTTCTGAGGGGACACTAACTCAGCAAAGGTGTTAGAGAGGGACAGCCTTGAGCTGGGGATATAAAAATTGTCTTTTTTTTGTTCATTACCTCTGGCTTCTCCCTGCGTTCCTTGGGGCAGACACCTCCCCTGGCTGGGAGCTCACACAGTGCTTTATTCATCCCTTGCCACAGCAAAGAGTTCCCTGAAGCTGATGGCAGATTTTACATGTCAGAACCGGAGCTCCCAACATGACTGTCACTGGTTTCATGGAAACACTGAGTTTGGCTGCCTTTTTGTTGGCAAAGCCGTGCCCAGAGAGCTGAGTCACTGCACACAGAGCAGCAGCTGCAGCTCCTGTGAGCATTTGCTTTCCCAAAGTACAACCTTCCTCTTCCACCAAGGCTTCCAGGACACTTCTTGCTGCAGAACTTTGCTTTTCATGTGCTGCACTGAGACAGAAACACAGGCAGTCACACCCTTGGTTACAAGGGAGGAGAGAGAAAGTCCTGTGTCAGAGCAAACCCAGAAGACAGGCCTGGACTGTGTTTAAAACCTTGAACCACAGGCACAGAGAAAGAAATTTAAAATAACCTGTATGGTTATGTTCACATCCTGATTTCATATCAGGGGGTATTTCTACTGGATTTTCAGTTTCTCTTTTTGGACAGCTTGAAACGCTGCCCACAGGCTGTGTAAAATCTGAAGGGGCAGGTTTTGGGCACACAGAAATGACCTGTCGCAGTTGTCAAAGCCACGTCAGGGTGCTCAGGGTGATGTGGGACCAGGCACTCCTTCTCTCCTGAGCTCTCAGCTGGAGCACACACCTTATATTTCTGCTGTGAGTAGTTCATGCTACAGCTCCCTCTGCTATTGAGTCATTCTAGTTGGATATTATATTAGTTAGTTTAGACTATTCTAATAGTTGTCCTACTCTGAAAAAAAATGCAGAATTATAATAACTGTAGAATCCAGAGACTAAGAAAAATAGCATGTGAGGAACAGTACACAAACCAATATCCACCTGTAAAATGAAAATGTGCTGGGGAGTCATTGGAGAGCGAAGAAAAAGAAACACTAGAGCAGCCAACTGGAAAAAAAAAGGACAGCATAATACTTGATAGTCACAGGAAGATCAAAAATAAAATAAAGCTACTTTGAAACTTCTCAACTGGAAGATATTTCAGAAGAGCCACATAGTCTCAAAGAAAGTTGTCAGAATGGTATGTTGAATTCAGTAGGCAAATTTGAACAGGAGATGTCTTAAAAACAGGGGAAAACTACTCCTATAGTATCTGACATGTCAAAAAGTAAAATCCTTTTAAAAGAAAAACATTGAGAATGGGCAAAAATTGAATTTGAAAAACTTCCATCCACCACCTGCTGCTGGGGATCTGACAGCCATTTAAATTATTTCTCAAGCTCATTTAAGGAAAAAAAAAAAAAAGAAGGCTTGCTTTCCCATCCCCTCAATTAGAGAAAAATCATCACATCATTTTATGTTGAGAGTTACTGATGAATGTCGTGTCATATATCACTGCCTCTGCATCTGACAGGAATCAAAGCAGACACTTTGAAAGGCAAGTGTCTCTGAACTGCTAATTATGCTTAACAGAGAAAGTGTTTCACTTGTTGCTTCTTAATGAAATTTCTGCTTTTACCTAAAAGGTTTTTCTCCCATCTTATTTCTGGACAGCATGAAATTATGTTGAAACTAACAGCAATCTATTTATTACTGATTATACGGTGATGTTTTAAAAACTGGGGGAAATATCCAAAGTTTCTTGCACAACCAAAAGCTTCTGGAGATTTGTTGAGAAATACTGGCAAAGGTAATCCCCTGATAGATATGTTTCTCTTTTGGTATTAAAGGAATCTGTGAAAGTTCTGAGTGTGACAAGAGTATTTTAGCTCAATTTCTCTGCCCCCTGGAATTTCTTCTTCCTCAACTTTCTCTTTGGGGCCTCATTCTCAGAGCAGTGTAAAATACCCAAACAAAAACTATACCAAATGAAATCTTCTCAAACAAGAGCAATTACCAAACAGGAGGGTAAGTTGTAGGGAGAAAAAGATAACAAATGTTGGGGCAGCAATTTGGCATTGTCTGTAATTCTACCACATTTGTGTACTTTCCGTAAGGTTCAAAAAAGGAAAACAAACACACAAACAAAATAAAACCAGCAACCCAAACAAACAACCAACACCCAGAGTGCAGTGCAACCCCTCAGAGCCTCAAATCTTTTGACTTATATCCTTCTCCAATCTTAAAGCTTCTGAAGGGATGCCAAAAGGTAAAACTCTACAAGTCCTGGGTTAGGAAGCAACTGGTGTATCTGTGTCTGCTCCGCTCTGATCTGCCAGAGGAGAGATTTGTGCTTTGTGTGGTCAGCATCAAGCTGTATCTTTCAAATTAGGGAGATCCAATCTAGGAAAATACTGGAATATGAGGATATGAAGTCCAGCTAATGTAGAGACCTGTTGGAAAGTCAGGAATTGATGGTAAAACCTGCCGTACCTGATACAAATAAATAAGTTTTATACTGTTACTCCATCACTGGAATCATGGATTTCCCTGCTCTTGGGCAAAGCAGAATTATTTTTTAAAATTGCAATATTCTCTGATTTATAGTCCATGAAGGGAAGAAGGGACTGCAGGATTTGTGCTAGCTCCTCAAACTGTGAGAGACAATGTAAGCTCAAGAGTGTTGCTTCTCATTTTCCTTAAAATTACTTTAAAAAAGCTTTCTGTATACAGGCTGAATAAAAATGACAGTCAGGCCTGTTAACTGCTTTCGAATTGCTCCTTTCCACTGCCAGTTTGTCCCACATACTCCTGTGAAGTATGCAGTTTTGGAAAAATGCTTAAAACATATAAATAGTACAATTCAGTAAATTGCTCTTCATCAGTAAATAAGAGAGCATTCAGAGGCACTGTCACGCAGCAGAGCCTGGGATTAGCTCTGAATTGCCTCTTCTGTGAAATCTTCCTGCTGCTGCCTCGCATCCATTCACAAACATTCTTCCTTTCCACCCACTTGAAGTGCCTACAAGTGTGCTTAGGAGTTCAGCTGACTTGACTGGGATTAAGATGTGGACATTAGATAATAAAAGCAATTTTTAAAATCTATAATGTGCCGACATTATCCTTAAATGCTTCTGTTAGCCTGGCACTGACTGGTATGAGTTCTGTGATGAGTAACCTCAATGAGATCACTAAAAAAGCACCGCCTGAGAGCTGCTCAATATGTCCCTAATCCCATTTTGTCACAATTAAGGTCTTAAAGGCAACAGCATGAGTGCATTAGACCAAAAACCCCATCTAGCCAAAATTCATCTATGCACATTATCAATAACAACCTTACAGGCAAACATTAGTGTGTATCACCCATTTTCCAGTCCTGAGATTTGCGTGTCCCCAAAGGATCAGTGTGATTCCTGGTGGACTGGCGGGTAATTCAGAAATTTTGGAAATTATTTGGGAAAACAGGCTAGACAAAACAGAGAGAAGTGGTGCAGGTAAAGCTGAACCTGCCGTAGGACAGCAAACAGACCAAGTGACCTTTGAGGCGCCTCCCAGTCTTTCTTTTTGATGATTTCTCTGATGATTTCTGCTTTAATGCTTCTGTCTCACTAACTAGACAGCTCACTAATTAGTCAACAAATAAGACAAATTATGGAGGATGGCTTAGGTGAGGCCAGTTTGGACTGTTTTGCTTGCATTTCATGAGCAGCCATGAGCTCTGGAGAGCTAACAGGCTCCATGCACGGCCAGTCGCTGTCTGTGTTTTCAGACAACAGGGAAGGTGAAATCTCTCCCTGCAAAAGGAAGGTTGTGCATGCAAACACTATCCATTTCTCAGCTTTTTATAGAAAATACCCAGTTGCCTCCACTAGTCTGTGACGCTGTTTGTGAGATACATATTTCCCCCTTGCATTAGTATTCCTATCGCAATATTGACTTTTAAGTGAGGGAGTGGGCTTCATCTGTATGTTTGGAGGCAGATGTTGTAAAAACTACTACAAAAAATGCCAGTTCCTGACTTTATGCTCCAGCTGAGCCCTGAGAACTTCAGTCTCTTAGGAGAGGCTGCTATCAGCTTATCAAACATGAGCCAGGTTAACGCAGCTATCCCTGAATTCCCGACTGTGTCCTGGCTGCAGGATCATGAGCTCCCCAGTTTCAGGCGTTGGGGCTGCCTGGAAATCTGCAGCACTTGTCTGGGCATTACTGGTGGCACTGGGAAAAGGAGCAAAGGGAGAGGAAACCCCATCCATTCCACTCTCACCACGCTGGGTGGGATCAGCTGCAGGTCCTGCTGACTCCAGAGAGCTTTCCTGAATCCACTTGCAGGGCATTTACTGTGTTCAGGAGTTTTGTTAGATTGAAAGTCCTGGATTCAGAGCTATACTTGAACAAGAAGAGCAAAGACCTCATCTGGCAAGGAAACTTTCTTCTCCCCACATCAGTCTTTTTCCAATTTACACTTGTACCCAGGGGAAACTTAAGATTTATCTGCGTTGGAATACACCTGCGTTTTAGTTCTTTCACTGCTGAGAAAAATGTACAGTTGTTCCCATTTGTTCAAAAGAGTTGGTTTGTTGGTAGTTTTTTAACATCACCCCCTGGTGTCTTTTTAATTTTTGCTTTTGAAAGGCTCTTATTTTTGGGGCTTAGGAGTCATAATGAATAAAAACCTGTGAATGCAATTCAGTTCAGATCCACATGTTGAGTCACGGGTTCCTCTTGAGTATGTGCAGGAGTCAAACCATGTCCTTGTAAGGGGATTGGCAGTAGCTTTGGAAATATCTGTTCTCTTTCCCAGTTTGCAATCATGAGCTGTACTTCCAGCTCACATTTTATGTGAAAGAAAATAAACATTTTATCTGCGGGCATCAGATATTGTCTTGGTAACCATCGCTGTATCTGTGTGCAGCTGCATAGGGTGGGAAAGGAGGCTCTGAAATATTTTATATGGTCTGAGTGTGTCTTACACTGTTCGTGCTGCTGTCAGGAGATCCTTCTCTCTCTCTCTCTCTCTCTCTCATCTTTTACTCAACCCAAACAAAGCCAAACAAGTGCTTCCAACAAATCTCTGTCATCCATCACGTACCTACTCTTTTATCACACCTGTGCAGCATTTTCAAAATCAATGCTTACATTTTGTCAGTTGTTATTAAACAGTTTTTCAGCACTCTAAATCTCATGATTTGGAGAATGCCCAAGCTGATGAGGTGAACAGAAACAAACCATTTCAGGCACTGCTGGCTCAGAGAGACCCTCAGCTCTATCCCTGAGCTTCTCCTCACTTCGGATAGCTCATTTTGCCTCTTGGAGTAAATTTATGACCTTTGCTTCCTTTTACCTATTTGAAGTATATGTTTCTGCCATGCAGTACCACCCCACAGAACCAGCCAGGACTTCTCTGTGCTGTCCTGGGGTACATGTGACCCTCACAGTCTTATCAGCACACCAGACAGACACTCATCTGTGTTTTCCCCCCCCATATTAATAAGATGAATGTTATCATATATTTTTTTGAGCTGTGAGTACAAGAGCAATCTCAGGAAGCACAACCCAGTCGTCCCAGCACAGCCACTCATCCTAACCTAAAGGCAAAGCTGTGCTCAGGCAGGATAGGCATTGAGGTTTGGATGGCTGCTTGTGTTTCCAGGTTTTCACAAGGAAAAGGTGTGGAAAACACACTGGAAACAATTTATAATCGACTTTTGTGGCTTCAGATAGATCAGATAAACATTGGAGTGAATCTGTTGAGGAAAACAAGCAGCGATTCTGAACAGCTGGAGGTTTAGCCATCCCCAGAGCAAAGTCCATCAAACCCGGAGATGTGGCACACTGCCAGGCAGCTGCATGTGTGTCACTTTGATGGTCACACAGGAATGCCCTCTGGGCAGGAGGGGATTAATGATAACTCTCTGAAGCCCCAAGTGCCTCATTTTTGATCTTCCTGTGGCAGTATATTTCTTCTTCCATTTTCACTTTGTTCTCAAAACTTCACTCTTCATTTAAACCCTCTAAGGAAACTCCTTGCAAGATAGATGTACATTACCCTTCCAGGAGAAACAGAATTTCTGTCAGAAAAATAAATACTGAAATCTGTTTAGTAATGCCCCTCATGTAGACATCTCTCATCTTCTTTAAATGTTAGTTTAGGAACCAGCTTTCATTTATAGACATTTAATTGCCATAATCCAGATAGCACGGATTATTTCTATAGTGATGCTCTAATGCTAATTTGCAAGAATGGAAAAAATGTGCCATCCTAACAAATTCCTTTTGTCCTTGGATGAAAGAGGCAGCAAAGACAGTGCCCCTGGCTGAGTGGAGACAAGAGATAGATATCCAAAATGCTCTGTATGTGAAGTCTAGCATTGGAGATGTTTATAATATTCAGTTTAACTCCTACAAAATTAAAACTAAAGTTTTATACTCATTTCCAAGCAGAAGCCTACTTGGAAATAGCCTGAGCTGGTGTTTTAAAAGATGTCAAAAATTAACTCTTTACAATGACCTGGGAGATGTGGATCCAAATTATGATGTGTGGGTATTTATACGAGTGGTTCTTCTCAGAGCTGCCCATCACAGCTAACTTTGTCCAGTACACGTGAGGCTCTTAAAAGCAGAAACACCTTTCACTTAATCTGATCTGTCCATGAAAAGGCTGGAATAAGCCCTAAATCCTAGTCCAGCAGTCTAATGTAAGACTTAAGAGCAGCTGTGTGAGATACGAGATTGGGTGGACTCTGTTCTTAACAACAATTAAGCTCAGTGTGCAAAGCCATGTGCTGATGACAATACCAACACCCAGACACTATTTCTGCATCACCCTCCTCCTTTTCTAAAGCAGGGGTTTAGGGCTGTAGGTGTAAAAAGATTTAGTTTCTTTCATCAGGCTTGATAACAGGTACAGGGCACAGTCACCACAATTCCTTCCTTGTGGTTTATCCCTGCTCAGTCCAGCCCTAACAGTGTCTGTGAAGATGGCAAAGACTGTCCCGTAGCAGATCTAGGCCAAAGTGAGAAAGCAGCATCTGCCAACATATTTGCAAGAACTGTCGAGTTCTGCACAAGTATTATTTGTGGGGAACAAAAAGAGATTAGCATCTAACTGGATCACAGTGGAGTCACCTTCAGACTAGTCAGGCGCAGTCCTACTTAATCTGCCCGCGTTTCCAGAGCACTGATCACTATGTATCTTTGCATCATGGCCATCCATCACACCACCAGTTTCTCATCTAAATACTGCCAGCAGCACTGCGAGCAGCCCAGCGCTAACACTCCCTCCTTCTCCTTCTGCATCTTATTATTGAAGTTGCTGCTGGCAAAGGAAAGTGTCCGTGTCCACAGTGACATTAGCAGAACTGTCAGCTTAATCAATGCTGATCCTTTCCCCCTCTTTCCTGCTTCTCTGCCCCTGTTCTCCTTTCTGAGGCAGCAGAAAATCCATATAAATTCACCACTGTGCACAGCCATCCAGAAATCCTGCTGGTGTTCCATGAAACCTTTGGTACACTGTCTGTCTCCAGCTCTACATGCTGTGTCCCCCTCAGCCACCCAAGGCCCCCAAGAAGAGCCATTGCCAGGTTTCCCAGAGGTCCTGCTTCTCCTGGACAGCAGGAGCATCCCTGGGAGCAGTCAGAGCAAGGAACCCATCTGCTCTCTGCAGGTTACTAATCACAGGGCGCACTGTGTCAGTCAGCTGGAGCTGGATTTCACATAGCAAACCATTAATAGTGTAATTGGAGAGAGAGCATCATGGCAAAGACAGACATTCTTGGAAAACCAGCATTTCAAAAATTTCAGCATCCATAATCCTCCCTCTCTGTCTTATGTCTTGCACATTTAGGGTGTGGGTGTTTGCACACCCTTGTCTCTCTCTGCCACGTGTCAGCTCATTGCAGTTCCCAGCCTGCTGTCAGTGACACTGTCCCGCATTGTCCTCTGACATTCCCCACAGTCTGGAAAAGGAGATCCCGAGTGCAGGGATCTGCTCCACTGTCACTCAGCCCCAGGACCTGCAGAGGAAGTACAGGGCAGTGGCTTTGCCTCCTGCTCCCTCCCCCATCGAGCCCATCCAAGCCACAGCCAAACTGCAGCTTGTGCCAGGCACAGGAGGGATCACACTCAGGGGCTCAGCACACTCAAATGTTCGCTTTCCTGCAATTTTTCCCATCACAGAATAGACGTGGCCTGACTCTACAGATGTGTTCATTATACTGTTAATAGTTATTACCTATAAACTTTCCCTCTTCCACTGTGTCTCCATTGCTTCTCTGACATTATCTTTACAAATCAGTCAAGGAAAATTTAGGTACCATGTTACTGCACTGGGTTTCCCTAAGACTTTGAGGGTCAGAGAAGAAAAGGTTTGCTTCTTCCCTCCCATGAGAGAATAACCCCCTCCAAGAGCACTGCAGTAATAGCAGGTTACTGCGTTTCTGGAAGAGTAATTCCACCTGGTCAATACTCCCACCAGCCCAGCTGTGGAGAGCTGCTTGTTTAACATCTCTAGATTGCACAGTGATATGAACCTAATCAGCTCCTGCCTCAATTTTCAAATCTCATTGAAAACCATACCTTGTCTTCCTCGGCAGTGCTGCTTAATTTTCCTGTTCCACTGAGCTATTATTTAATTCACTGGCAGTCACTGACTGGAACACAGTTTATAGGATTGACCTGGGGCCACAGCCCAGGGCTGAACAGTCCTACAAGCTTGGACAAAGCACTGTGCCCCTGTTTCCTCATCTTTGACATAAGAGTAATGTTTCTGCTGCCAAGGGAGGCAGGAATAATTATGCTTCAGGAATATTCAATGCTAAACACTTCTACCAGTCTATTTATCACGTTTACAGAGTAATGGCTTGCAGAAATAAGAGATTAGAGAATAGCCCTGTAGTCACAGGGCTGGGCTGGGGTACAGGAGACCTGACAGCTGCTCCTGGCTCCTAGGAGAGACCCTAGGCAAGGTCCAGGCTTCAAACCTCCGCCTTTAGGATGGGAAATACAACCTTTCCCTCTATGGAGGCTAAATAATTCTTCTTGGTGTGTTTGCAAAGAGAACAATTACTGGCAGTTTTTAAGTGAATTTCCACTTGTACGGCTCCAACATGTATTCAGTTTATAAATAAAGGACAAGAAGGAATAACTGCAGTTAGGAGTGGCTTTGCAGCACTCAGTCAAATCTGGTTTTTGTGTTTAGTGAAGCCTGGCACACCAGAATTAATTCAATGAGGGAAATGTCTCTCACATCCAATGCTGACTTGAATAGTCCTTCATGACATTGAGCAAGACAGCTATTACTTGTGCCCCTTCCACTGAAAAGCAGCACCCCATCAGACCCAATACCTGCTGAAAAACCAGACAAGGCTGCTTACAGTCTGGAAAACCATCTGACATGCTTTGTGGGTTTCCCTGGCAGCGTGGTTTCCAGACAAGCTCTCCACCACAGTTCAAAGAGTTAAAGACATGCCATGCCTGATCTCCCACAGAAGTTTTGAAGGAGGCTGCAGAAGCCCAGCAGATATGACCAATGCCAAGTGGTGTGTGCAGGCAGAGCCCATCCCAGTGCCTCCCACTCCCCAGCCCACCCGCTGCCCACCAGCTGCTCCAGCTGCCGCTGAAACTCCGCTCCGAACGCTCTTCTCCGCTTCTCTCAGTGTTTCCTGAGGAAAGCCTCCGTTCATCTGCTCTTTGGGCAATTAATGGACCTCATGAAGCATCTGGTGAGCAGAGGCTCTGCAGGGCCCCTCATTTACAGCAGCTCACCCCCGTGGCACACGCGTGCTCCGGCCTTATGGCCAGTGCCTGACCACCGGGTGCAAACCAAATGCTGTGGAGCTGCACGGACACACACCAGCTGGCTACCTGCCTTTATCAGTTTTCACAGGTTTGATAATATACACACTCATATTGATTTATTAGCACCAGGGAAGTTGCTCCCAGAACTGACCTCTCTGCAGAGCAGTGCCTGGGCATGCGCAGGACATGCTTTCTTTGCAATTACTCAACTTCCTCTGTGTAGAACATCTTCCTTCAGCCCTCTTCATCCTCCAAATATTTTAGACTTAGAGTACAGAAGGGTTGTTTTGTTTCTTCCCATAGGTTAAGACAAGCTGCAGTAGCAAAGATGCCCATTTGAGCATTCCAGCTAAATGCTGGACAGAAAAACTTTAGATAATGAAAAATGTGTCTTGGTAACTTAGTTGGTCAAGAAGATGGGATTGAGCCATCTCCCTTCTCCCAGAAAGGGAAACCAAGTCACAGCGCTCACCATTTTATAGTCTTAGAAGTTAGTTAGGGAGTGGAAATCAAAATTTTACTGGTTCTATCCCTTTGAAAGTCAGAAACAGAGATAAATCCTTCCCTGCAGTCTGCTGTTCTCAAGAGCAAGCAAGAGGACTCTCAATGGTGCTGGTCAAGCAGGAGAGAAAACAACACTCTCAGGCATTCCTGGGTCTGGTGTGGAAAGGAGGAACCATCCTGAGATGCAGGAGGGTTGGGTCCATTCTGCTTTGACTCCAAAGCCTCTGGGACACAAGGAAAACTCTGGGACACTCTCTGCCACAGCCCTGCAGTTTTGTGGGTGCTCCCTGGGGCCCAAGAGCTCCTCTCCTCAGCCCCCTGTGCCCCTCCGCGCAGACCCCCCTGGGCAGGGCTGTCCCTGGAATCCACCTCTAGGTGCTGCTGTTCTACCAGCTATGGATTTCCCGGCAGGAAAAACGGGAAAGGGATGGCAGCAACTTCCTCATCTTGCAGGAGGAAACTGCAGCAGCTCTGGATCACCAAAATGTACCTTTTTTAAGGGTATTGTGTCAGTTCTGGTGTGAAGCCGCACACCGGGCACAGCTGTCCCTCCACATCTCCTGCAGGGATTACAGCAGAGGGGACAAGCCTGAGCACCACCTTCTGCATCATATTTTGGCTGAGGGACAGCTGTGGTTTAGCTTTTCACACAAAGGAGAAAGAAGAGGTTAAACAGAGCTAGTGGCACTGTCGGGATAGGAGTTAACCCTTCCAGGTCAAGAGCAAGGACACGAGTGATTTGTCACAGACAACAGTAATGCACATGGGGCTGACTCTGGAGGGTGAAGTTTAAGGCTTCAGGCATTAGCAAATTAGCATTTTGCCTAATTAGATATTGATCACTATCACAAAGCATGTCATGACCACCGTAAGTTTACCACAATGTGGTGGAAAATTAGAACATGTACCAGAAAGCACATTAATTCCTTCTCCTCCAGGAACTTTACTCAGTCATTTAGCCAATCTGCAAGTCTTATCCTGCTGTTTCCTAAATGAGTGACAAATATTCCCTTGTTTCCCAAGGTCTGCCTCAGTTTTCCTCTTTACTGCCACACAGTTTTCGCCTTGTGCCAAGGGAAGGTGTTGTTCCTCCTTTCCTGATGCCCCAAGGTACACAAATTTAAGGTGTTCCACACTCAGCTGATCCCATGCCAGCTGTGACAATGGAGGAGGAGAATTTTGTCTCCCCACCACGACAGAGATGTATTAACTGTGTTTTCCTGTGTCTCCTGTGCTGTGCAGGACATAACAGGAGTTCTTTCTCAACACCATCCCACAAATACGCTGTGAGCATTGAACAGTGGTAACAGACCTCCCTGTCCTTGGGTAAGGAGAGCTATCAAAGTTCACGTTGCATCCCTGATAGCACATGTACTCTTATATAAGTGGTTTATTCCTATATGCCATGCAGAGAGAAAGAAGCAAGAAGATTGTGCATCTTGGAAGTTTACCCTGGTTCAGCTGGTCTGCAGGACCTCTCTGAAAGTGCCCACAGGAGACTGCATTTCCTTTGAAATATTAATCTCAGCTTAGGGCAGGGATGGTGCGTGATCAGGCACAACCCTTGGAGAGCAGCTCTCTAATTTTTCCATCTGGGAGCTCTCCTCTCAACAAATGCATTTAATGGCTGTATGTGATCTCTGGTGGGTTTTGCGTGCTGAAAGGTGAGGGTTGTGTGGTGCTGCTCATAGAATGGGGAGGCCTCAGGCATGCCGTGAGGATTGGTTGGGTGGCAGAGAGCTGTGTTAGGGTGCAGGGATGGGATCAACTGGAAGGTGCTTTTCTGGAGCACAGCCTGACAAAGGTGACCCTAGGAGACGCAGGAGGCAATACCTCAGGGAAGGAAAAGCCTTGTCAGGCTCAGGATGTTTAGCTTTTGCACTTCAGCATATAGAAAACAGTCCCTGGCAGGAATCACAGAGCTGCAGCAGTGTCCAGGCAATCCAGCAGGAATATCGACCTGTGGATAAGAGGTCCTGAGCAGACACAGACACCAGCTCTGCATGGAGATGAACCTACAAAAGAATGGCTCCTGCCCACTGCTCTGCCACGTCAAACCTTGTCCTAAACAAGCAGTGGTGCTTGAGAAACAGCAGGGAGCAGAGGTGCTTTACAGCCACACCACAGGCTGTGCCTCTCCCTGGCACAGCTCTGGACAGCTCCCCTGCACCTGCTGGAGAGCAGAGATCCCTATTTCCTATTTCTCTATAATGAATTACAACTTTTGCCCCGAGTCCTTTAGGGAGCTGTGATGGAAGCTGAGCCCTGGCTGTGGTACCTGAGCTCTCTCTCGCTGCCTGAGCTCGGGCACTGTTCAGGAGCTGGCAATTTGCTCCCCACAGCCCCTGAGGGCTCCCAGGACCCACACACCACCCAGGGCAAGTTGAGCCCTCTGTGCTGAGCAGCTCCTTCACAAAAAGGCAGTTTGCAGCACTTTTCCTGCAGCCTGACCCAGAGCCATGCTGCTACCCTTTCTGTGCCAGCCCCCTCATTCCGATGCCGTTTCACACAGCCCATGGCAAGCCTCCCGTTTGTGTGAGCACACAGCCTCCAGGCAGAGCTGTCAGCAAAGTGCAGCTTCCTGGTGCTAAGCAGGGAAAGGCATCTGGGGAATTCGGATGCCAAAGGTCTCAATGCCTGCAGAGACATTAATGCCCCCACAATATTCTGCTCTCCCTAGATGGGCACTGCTGCACTCACTGACCCGGCTGCCATCTCTGCCAAGGCATGGAGCAGTTCCTGATCAATAGATAGACAGGTTTTCCAAATATTGTGTTGTATAGATTCAATCTTGACTTCTTACCTATCAGCCAAATGCTCACCCTTCACCCTTTGTGCACACACACATACCACAGCTTCTTTGCATTGGGAACTGGAATTGTATTTCTTATTTTTATGGTATTTGTTGATCCTGCTGCAGGTGTTTGGGGCTTGAATAAAGAGAGAAGACAATTTATGCTTTCCAGTACTGGAGTAGGATGTGTCTGTGGGCACGTTCTGCATCTAAGGCAGTGTTACTGATATCTGGGGTTTTCTTTTTGGGAAAAGAATGGGTGCCAAACCTCATCTTCTTAGGCACTACAGGCATTATCACTTGCTCTGTTTTGAAGTACCTCCTGTAATTAGCTTTTACATTAGAGCTCAGAGTCCATTTTCTGTGTCAGACAATGCCTCAGCAAATTTTGGCTAAAGATTGAGGATTGGTATCTGTGGGAATTGAGCCAGAATTTATAGCAGAAACACGGGTTCTATTTTTCACTGAATTATATCTTAGCAAATGTCAGGGAGTGTGATAATTACTTGCTGGATGAAATATACTTTTTTAATCATATCATTTGTTCCAAAACACTGTTTCTGGTATTTTCTCCCAGGATTGTTTGTTAATGACACCTCACAAGCTGAGAAACTCGGACCTTTCCCGTCCAGCCTTTAAGAGGAATGAAGTGCTGTGTTTGTGGTTACTAACTCAGACTCACTGAAAGCTTCCCTAAAACACAATTATCTGCTTTTATTGCAGCAGATGCTCTTACAAGACCTCCTGTGACTCTGTGTTTCTTGTGGCCAAAGATTGCACAGTGCAATCAGAGGAGGGAAGGGCTGTTGAGCAAGCCCGGGCTGTCCTCAAGTGTTGGTGGCATCCCAACACCTCACAGGGATGACCTGGTGGGAGTCCAGCAAGGCAGAACCTGCTCATAGCTGCCTGCAGCTTCCCTGTAGCTGGAAAACACTTCCAGTAGGAAGAACAATCACTGCTAAAAATGGATTCAGGTCAGCTTTTTCAGTGTTTTCTCTCAGGTAGGACATTCAGTGATTTGTCCTAGGCTGGGAGCACGCTCTCTCTGCCCAGTGTGGATAGGCAGTTTCCTTAATCACGGGTCCCCTCATGTCACACGTGTCACAGCTGTCTTTCTGGCCCCTCTATGCTCTGCATTCCCATCTCGGCTTTACTTTTTATTTGGTTGATCCTTAAAATCCCTCTCAGCACAAAAATCTAACAGTTGCCACCACGACAGGGTGGCATCTGTGCCCGTCTCAGTCAGAGGCAGCTGCATCCTGCTTTAATTTCTTCCTCCCCCATCCCCTCCTCTTTCTCTCCTCTTTTCCCCTCCCCTACAACTGAAGATGGCCTCACACAACACAGAGGTTCAGCTCAGGAGAACTAAAGGAAAAAGATCCAATGCACATCAGCCATTTTTACTGCCCGTGAGACATATATTCATAAGACAAATTCCTCATTTTCTGAGGACAGAGAATGTATTCAGCATGGGAAGGAAGCTTCCCTGTGGACATGACTGAGGAATCCACCACAGGCATTTTAGGCTCTCAGAGGCTGTTAGGGTCCAGCATTAACTGGGCCTGTTGGCCCAGCCTGTTAACGCTGATGTAAAACAGATGCTGTGCCACCTCTCAGTCACAGATATTTTCTGTCAAACGCCTGAGATCCAAACATATGTAATATGGGGGCTGATTATGCCTCAGCATGTTTTCTAACAAATTATTTCTTAGAAATAAAGCACTAAACAAATGGGAATTATAATGAAACAAGACAACAATGATAATGCCATTGTATGTATCTGGAGTAATGATGGGGCTAGATCAGATAATGAAGGTGTAAAATGGATAAACATTGGCATCTCTAATACCCATAATAAATTCTAGGACATTGAAAAACTGCATGATATCAACAAATAAACAGATCATAACACTAACAATAACAACCTCGTAGAAAAAAAGATATTTAGAATGCTAGTCATTGAAGCAAAGTGTTCCAAAATGCAGAAACCACTACAGGACCACATAAAATGGATATTTGCAACATGAAAAATAATCAGAGCAGTCCCCCCGCTAGTCCTCAGCTCCTTGGCTTACACTGTATCTCACAAAGCACCTTTTGCTCTTTGGTTTCATCCTCACACGTGCAATGGGGGTGACAACTGCCAGAGATAAGAGTGACTTTAATTCCCATGGCTCTGGCATTAGCAAATTCTCTGCAGATCCCTCTGCCTGACAGGCAGGAAACTTTGTTATAACAAATGCGTTATGCTGCTTAAAAGTGCCCATGTTTTATAATTTCAGGGGGAAAGGAAAGGATATTCTGTGCCAGAGACACAGGGGAGGATGGGGAGCACAGTGCATGGGGACAGCATTGCTGCTGCTTTGCCCACTTTTCCCTCTCTCACCCAACATGTGATGGAAGCAGCAGAGGTGACAATGGTGACAGTGTGATGGAAGCAGCAGAGGTGACAGGACAGCAAACTGCAGCAGGGGTGCCACCTCTGCTGCAGCACCACTCGGATCACACTTCCAGCCCACTGGCTCCAAGAGAAAGGGATGGATTGTCTTTCTTAACCATCCAATCCCCACCTCAGAGTTCACTGTTTGGCCAAAATTAAACCAACAAATCTGCTGAGGTGCAACAGCCCCGAATTTAGCAATATATTGTAATAAGCTGTAGCAGCTCTGCAGAGTCCCCCTGCATGTCACCGGGGATAAAGAGCAAAGGAGTGAAAGCAGATATCTGTCAGCATTAGCAGACTAATAACAGTGTCTCACAGAAGGCAGGGCTGTGACTTATCCCTCTCCTTCAGAGCTTCCTCATCATTCTGCAGCAAGGGAACCGAGGCACAGCGGTGGTGTTGGTGAGAGATTCCTTTAACCATAGGATCGTCGTCCAGGAGCAGCTGCCCCTGCGAGAGGGCAGCTCAGCTTAATGCCCTGAAACCAGAGCCAGCCACAGGGAGGTTCCTGCAGCCCATCCCTCCTGAAAAAGCAGTCAAAATACTGCCTGCTGTCACGTTGGGCTTAGCTTCACAGCAGATGTGGTGTGTTTGCAAGTGATAGCCGTTCCTGTCATATATTGGAATTAATTTCTCAGACAAAAATATGCTTTATTGGGAATGAAAATGAGCAGCAGACCCATCAACACAAGCACAAGTGTGTGGCCAGCAGGACAGCAACAACAGTTGTGATAAAGCAGCCTTTCCCACTGCTCCCTTCCTCCACATATGATAATTTAGTTATGGTGCCATTTTTCCAAGACAACTAAGTGCACATATTTTTCTCTTTCGAATTGACTGCTGCAGAGTGGCTACACTTGAGAAAATTAGTTTTTATCATTTTAATAATCTAATTTTCATAAACCTTTTAACGCAAAAACAAAAACTACTTAACGCACAGCAAGATAATTAATATTGAAAACAGACTCTGCAGGGGAACTGTAGTACCTGCTGCCTTGAATTAGGCTCCCAGAATAATGAATTAGCCAGGAACTTTAAGTAAGTTTGTAGGAACAATATAAACAGTACCAACACAATCACCACTTCCACTTGCTTTAGACAGATCTCATCAAGGGGCTATTTAATATGTTGATAGCCTGACTTTGAGAATAACGTCACTGGTGCCCCTGCTGGAAATGTAGTGACTCTTAAAAAACAAAATCATTCATATTCAGAATTACCACTTTAAATGTGACAGAAAAAATACAATGGTTTACATGGCTTGAAAAAGAGAATTTGCCTTTTCCCTTACCCCACCAAGCCAGGATTGAGCGAGGGAAGGGTTTGCAGCTGGAACGTGGAAGGGGCAGACTTGCTTAGCTCTGCTCCCCACCCCCAGGACAACTGTCCAGTTTGAACCAGGGGCCCAGGGTGAGGCTCTGTGCTGCCCTAAGGGAGTGGTAAAGTGGCAAACAATAAGTTTGGTTTGGGTTTGGGCTGTTTGTTTGTTTGTTTTCATAGAGTGTGGGTAGAGATAGCAACTAATCCTTTCTGCTGAACACATCTACCCCTAAGCAATGTCACATAACTCATTAGTGCTGAGGGCCAGGCACTGCCAACTGAGGCTGAAAAGACCCTTAAATGCCAAAAATAATGTGAGCACTTATAGAGCACTTAACACCTCCAAAGCACTGTACAAATATTAACTAATTATTTAAGGAACTGAGTATTTTAGGAACTAATTACTGACAGCAAGAGGTTTTTCTGAGCATCAGGTGCAGGCCAGGGATCTTTTGAAGGACCTGATGAACTTGCTGGGACTGCTGCTTGCTCTAGGGGTTAATGGCTGATGTTTTGGGTAGGAGCCCAACTTTAGCTTGTCCAGCTCGTGGGAGGATGCTCAGCTTAGGAGAACCCAGTGACAATGGTCCCTGTCCTGACCCAGCCCCTGCACCCATAATTCACAAGGGACCATTTCCAAAATGCCCCCTCCAATCTCTCTGGCAGGCAGGATGCACAGTCTGCATGACTAATAAGTGTGCAGGAAAAGTTTGTTATCTGCCACAGCTACAGTCACTTCACAAGGGACTGCTCAAAGATGTGAGGTTAAAATCCTGTGCTGAAATAGGAAACGGTGGGAGGGGAATCAAACAAGAATACAGATTCGTTTAAAGCTCATCAGGGAATGATAAGGATAGGGGAAAAAATCAGAGTGAATTAATGCTGTCAAAGGGTTTAAAGGGAATATGAAAGATTCTTACTATGTGAGCATCGGGGGTAGACAAGCAAAAATCCTAGACAGAAGATGTGTCCATTAATTAGTAAACTAAGTTGGTATGAAAATAATGATGACTAGAATCTACCTTTAATGAGACAGATAAAAGAAATGTGAACAATTCAGAAATGAGGAAAAGCCAATAAAATATCTTTTCTTAGTAGCATATGAGAAAATGCTTCAAGGAAAATGAGCCTATACATCAATGGGCTGATACAGATGAACCCATGTTATTGGGAAACCGGTGAAAATGTCGTGCTGCATGTGATTATTTCCCCTAATTAGTGAACAGAAGACTAAGAATTGACTCAACAAAAGTCTATGCAGACACTTAAAATGAGAAATAAATTATCCCAAACACTATTTTCTGAATATCTCCCTTATACCCTTTCTAAACTAATCATCACTGCTCTGGAATGCAGTAAAGGTGAGGAACACAAAGGCAAGCAGCACAATTAGGCCCATGAAAGGGTTCCTGCAGTGATCCATGAATCCCAGGTTGTCGTACAGGATCCCAGCATTTTGGGACAGAAATCAAAAGTCAGTATTTTCACCTAGGCTTGCATTGGTACAATGATGACAGAACTGCCAATTAGCTGAGCCCACAGTGCAGAATTAGCATAACAATGCCCCCCAAAAAAGCTTTTTTAGAGGTGTTGGGACATCCAGCTACCTCAGAGACAGCTCTGGTCAGGAGTGCTTGGTGCCTGAGGGCTGAGCCCAGCAGCACAGAGCCTCCAGCAACCACTCCAGTGAGAATAAACCTCACCAGACAATCTTGATTGCTTTTCTGATAGAAACAGCAAATTAACGGATGAAGGGAATGCTGGAGCTGTAATATGTTTGCATCTGAGAAGTGCATTTGATACTGTGCCTCATGAAATCTTTCTAGAAAAATTAATTTAAATCCGCTTGGAGATGAACACTGTCTTCTTAATTGAAAACAGGCTGGAAGGCTATAAAGAGAGGTTGTCAGTGAGTGGCAAAGCATGGAGTTGAAGATGAGGAGACTGTAGAAGAACCACAAAGCTTACTCTTAATTTATATTTAATATCCTCACTGTTCATCTAGAAATGGTGAAGGAAACAACATTTTAATAAGATATGCAGATGAGATTAAACTAGGAGGAATTAAATCCTCCACAAAAGATGCAAACAGATACAGAGAGAGAAGCAGCTGGGTCAAGACAGTATAAAATGAATTCAGGGTTAGTTACAGAGCAGGAGACTGTGACCAGTTTTCCCGTGTACTGGAACAAACAGATCATTAGTTTTCATTGGTAGGAGGAAAGGAGGTTTGGGTTCATAACTTTTTTGTGTCTGCATTTGCAGATGGGAATCTTGTGAGCCTGAAGGCTTATGAAAATCCACTTCTACCCCAGCATGTTGTACAATTTGGACGTTTTCTAGGTGACATAAGGCAGGGTTTGACTTCCACATGAGTGACATGTTCAGACTGCAGTCTTCAGGACAGATGTGCACACTCAATAATACTTGATTTACAAAAAGCCCTGAAGTTTCAGAATTTGCCTGCTAAACATCTGAAAGACAACAGTGGATGAATTCCATCTACTCTCTTCAAACTTGTGGCCACAAGTTAGAGCCAAGCTAGAAATTGCATATGGCAGCAAAAGGGCTGTGCAGTCTGGGGCAAGATAGGTTCAGATCACCTTTGTGCTGTTCTGCTGTTCCTACACCTGGAACATTGTGTTCAGTTCTGGGGAACTCATTAGCAAGGAGATATTGAAAAATTGTGGTGAGTTCAGAGAAGAGTAACAAAAATTATCAAGGGGATAGAGAGATTCATTTATAAAGGAAGATTAAAGGAACTAAATCAGTACTGGAAGAACTGAATTTGTAATACACTTACTCAGAGAAAAATGGCTACAGAGAGATATTACAATCTAGTGCTGAAAGGTACAAATGCCAAAGACAGGGAAGAATTAAGTGGTGGGGGGTAAAAGGAAGTATGAGAATTGGAAACGAGAAAGGGAAACAGATTAAATATCCAGAAAGAATCCCTGACAAGAAAACTCTCGTGTGTTGCAACACTCAAAGTGAAGGAAAGCCAGAAGATGTGTGATGGAGGTGATCAGCCAGCCCAGAGAGCCAGGAGATCTCTGTGCTGCCCCTGCCCTCCCTGGGACTGGCACACATCCTCTCTGGGGGTGACAAGAGAGCAATGAACGTATGAATATGTATGAGACTATTGTTCACTGTGAGCTGCAGTGACAGTATCATTTCCTTCACGTAATTTCAAATTTCCTCTAGTGAGCATTTGTTCAGAAAGGAGAATTTGGATTCTGGTCTCTGGATAATTTTTCCCTTGATTATTTGAGAGATTTAATGCTTGGTGGTACCATGGTGGTACCAGACACACACAGAGGTTTTCCTCTCCATCTAAAATTTCCAGTTTCATCTCTTCCCACTTACAGTCACTTGTTATGACTCTACAGAAGTGCACCTTTATGCTCTGTGCCAACAGCATCAAACTGATCTCTTTAATGCCTTGTCCAAGCCAACATAGAGTCTTCTCCAGGATTTCAGCCACCTAAGGATTGTGTGGCTAATGCAACACAGCAGCTTGGCTTTGTCATCTGTTTTGTTTTATCGCTTTCACCTCTCAGATATTGATTAAGTCCAGCCAAAGCCTTGTACTAATCAGAGCAGCGCAGTTTGCATTGTTGTACACGTGAGCCCACTGTAAGGGGTTTTGTAAAGCAGCACGTGAGATATCTGTTTCCAGAATGAGACAAGGTCTGCATGTTCTAGCTGAGATCAGCTCTTATGTGCTCTGTTTCACCTATGCTCTCTTCAAGAGTAATTTTCTGTGCATTAGAAAGTGTAGTTTGGCCCTCCCCCTCTCTTAATGAGAATTAAACCAATTCATGTGAAGTAAACCACTTTCCATGAATGATTGAACAAAGGGAAAGATAGGATAGCTGCATATCTGCCTTGGATATAAGCTGATATATCAGAGAAAAAAAGTGGAAATTAATTAAATTAAGCATCTTTGGGTGTACTGTTTGCCCCCACCCAAACCATAGCAGCCTAGGAGAAGGAGACACTCTTTCAGAATGAAAAAATTAATTATTCTCTCTCTTGCACCCTGTGAAACTCCTAAAATGAGCAAAGCTTGTAGGGAGCTCATCTGGAGAGGAAGCCCAGCCCTGCTCTACGAGCAGTGGCAGTCACTGGGGTGAGCTGTTCCTGCTCCACGCTCCCAGCAGCTGTCAAGTGTGAATTCCTAATCTTTGCATAAAGCCGGAGATGGAGTCAAATGACTTTGTATTACTGTCATTTGTATTCTGCCTCCGGACGCTTTCATTCCTCCTGCTTTGAGTAATATTTTTTCAACCTTGTCTTCCCATTAAAATTTCCTCTTCATTATAGAGCATTTCAATATAATTTCCTCCTGAACCGAGCTCAGGGTACAGCCCAACTAATAAGAATTGCATGATCTGCATTATTATGCACACATAATCCATTATAATTGAATCTTATTCCACTTTAATTGCACATGTTTACAAACACTGCAACAGATTATGTATTTTAGTTGATTGTGCCATTAATGATTGAAAAGTCAATGCCATTTTGTGTTAAAACCATTTTTGGCTTGCATAACAAGTGAAATAACACAAAACTTCTCGAGAGTCACAGGATACATTTCTAACTTTCTCTGCTTTATTTTCAAGCCTTGTGAAGAGCTCTCCCCAAACTCAAGCCATGCATCTTTAAAATTGCAACATTTTGTACCATCCAAACCATATTCAATCTTCCAGAATTTGGCAGGATTTTAGTTAAACACTTGCTCCTGGTTGAATTTGGAAGCTGAAGGTACTTTAGTGACACAGACTTCGTTGTTCTCTGTGATTTACAGTGGCCCCACCACCCACAAGCCAAGTGCTTCTGTATTTCCAGACAAGGGCTTTGCACCCAGAGCTCACCCATTTCTGAGCACATTGAATTGTCGCCACTGCCTGCCTGGGACTTTTGTTTTTGGGCAGGGACATAAGCTCAGCAGATGCAGAATTATTTAGGAAATGGACCTCCTGAGACTTCAGATACTGGAGAGAATTGGAAAATTTGGCAGTACACTGTGCTGTTTTGGTGCAAGGTCAGTTAGATAAGGTCAGTCAGGATGTTAAATCTAGCCACTGCCTAGTTTGTCATCACGTTTTGTAACAGGAACAAGGAAGCCTGATAGACCAGAATCCCCAGAAGAAAAAATATGAAAACCAAGTCAATATTTTCACCAAGATTTATAGAAAATGTACTTCTTTTTATGTGCCTTTTCTCAGATACATTTACCCCATGTAGCTTTAACAGAGATAGATGTTCTTTGTCTGGGCTCTGGCCAGCTTTTCTTCACATATGTTTATTCTGCTGCTCTTTAAACCTCCGTGCAGGGCATTTCCTCACCCTAAAAGCTGTCCTTCAGACATGAGTAACACCTTGCTGAAGGTACTGACAGGACCACCAATTGTAAGCATCTTGCAAAACCAGCAATGATTTTTTGTCACCACCACCTCACAAATCCAGTGGCTTTCCCTTGAGCCTCCCCTGATCCAGAAAGTCAGTAATTGGGATCTGGCTTCATGGTCTCAAACACATCTATTGGCTTGTTTAAATGACATTATAATTTAATAAAATATTATTATGCTAGTGAAGGAGAAAGGGTTTGTCCTGAGCGGAAGAGAGGTTTTGGCAGAAATCAAAATGCAGGTGATGTGCTCAGCATCCTCAGGATGCGATTGTTTATGTCTTTGACAATAAATAATACATCACAGGCACTGACAAATGGAGCTTCGCAAAAGTCTTGTGAAGTAAATCAGCAGTTGTTATCCAGGACAGAGAGGGAGATGGGGAATAAAAAGGTTAAGCAGCTTGACCAAGAGGATATAGCAACCTGTGGCAAAGTGCAGCTCCTGGGGCTGCCCTGGTCTGTGCTGGTATCCACAAGCCCTTTCCTTCCCAACTCCCTTTTGGCTACCAGCTGCAAAGGAATGGCCACTAATAATTTGGATTACTTATTACTCTGGTTTACGTTTGGATACTAAATTGTCAGGAGGATGTTAAGCCAAGAGATAAATTAATGATTCTTATGTTCTGTGATGGATTTACAGAGTCTCTCAGAGGCTTTAATTTGGACAGTCTGGGTTCTGCCATGCCTTTTTGTTTCAACTATTGGATTTTTGATAAATATAAAGTTCTCCTGTGGGGCTGGGGATCTGAAGTGTTTTGGGGTGGAATTAAGAAATATGGTATAATTCTGTGTTTATACCAGGAAGGCTTTTGTTTTGTGCTTTTAGGGATTTGGGCAGGAACCGTGCCCTTGTCATTAATTGTTGTGCATTATGACTCAGAATAAACTTACTGCATTGTTCAAGCTATTTTCTAGGCATGATGAAATGTTTAGATATTTCGTATATCTTGAAGTGTGAGATTTTGTCTACCTCTGCACAGCTGTGTGAGATTCTATATCAGGACTTATGCTGATATTGCAGGGGTGATCTTGTAGGCATTTATGTTTGCTATTATTTATGGCAATTTACTGTGATTTATGGCAATTTACTTTGTGATTTGCAAAGAGTTGGGGCTGAGTTTGGTTAGTTCATGTGGTAATTCTGCAGTAAAGGCAGGATTTCATTGCTCTAATGAAAATTACCCCTTCTTCCTTCTTTCCCCCCATGGATGACATCCTGCTGCACACACCATGTCCAGATCTCTGCTCCTACAGCTCACTGCAAACAGGCCACAGCCACAGTGGGCATTGCTGTTGAGGTTTGCACTCAGGTCAAGAATATTTTTGTACTTTTAGGGTAGAGGATGCCAGCATGCCCCTCTGTAGTCAGGACGCAGTACTGATGAAACACTTTGCTCTCCTGTGAAGAGAAGTGTGGCAGAAGTGAAAAGCATCACTATTATTGCTGTCCTTTGAAAGGAGTCCCTGTGGGAGCTGACATTTGAAGGATTCCCTGCGTGTGGTGAGGTCTGGTGTCAGCCAGGGAAGCCAGGATTCATGAGCAGTGGCTCACAGGCACTTTGTGCCATGCACTGAGGAGGTAAAGTGGATTTTTTTGTGTGGAGAACAGCTCTGCAGAGCTCTGGAAGGAGCAGCTCTGTAGCTACAGGAGAAGAGTTGGTACAAGGTCAGAGCTTTTAGAAAGGGCAAAGAGAAATGTGTGCATTGCCTGTGTGCATTTGCATGTGTGTGCATATCCAAGTAGGTCTGGGCGTAATTAACTCCTGGTTCCTGGGTGCATTTGGAAAACAAAGAGTCAAGTTGCAGAGCACCCTCTCCTCCTTGTGTGAACAGAGCTGCATTAACCTCAAAAGAGGAAAGAGGAGGGATTTAAAGCACTGCAATAGGCTGTATTGAGGACGAATCCCTTGAAAAATCCTTGTGCTAAATCAAACCCGCTTCAGTTAAGTAAGCTCATACACTCCTCCACCACACAAACTATTAGTTTTACACTGTCAGTACTGGGAAAAAAGGGCCAAAAGGTATTACCATTGTTTTGAACCTGGCAAAGGTATTTGCTACTGTCCTGAGGGGTGTATGCCAAGCTTCAGGACCAAAGCAATTTTTATGCCTGAAGCTTTGTACACACAAACCTCGGGGGGAAAAAAAATTAAAGGAGGGTTTATCTGACAAGTTGGCACAGTCTTAACTGGTGTTGAGCAGCTGGAGAATCTGGAAAGCACATCAGACTTGGAGTCAGTGGGGAAAAGAGGAAATTCTGCAGTTACCAGACTCTTGCCATAAAAGGAACAAATTAAAGGGAGAGGTGAGCAGGCACAGCACTTCAAAGATGGAACAGTCTGCAGACAAGAAAGCGTGTTGATAAGACCATTAAAAGCCAGCCAGCAAAGTGATTAATGGAACAGAATTGCCTTTTGGTTCTTGGGATGAGCAGTCAATTGCATCCCGACAGGATCACCAGAGATCTGAGCACAGAAGTCAAGCCACCACTGAAAATCTGAACTTATTCTCACTGCCCTCCGAAATACCTCTCCCTCCAGCAAACACTGATAAGCTGAACTTCCCAACTCTACTGGGATTTTAGTGGGCGAGGTTGGTGGGAGAGGAAAAAAAGCAGAGAAGCAGGGAAATAGGATTGGTGGCACGCAGAAATTAAAGAAAACATTTAGGAGTCTATTGAGTGGAAACATGGATGTGAGGACAGCTCAGGTCCCAGCCCCAGGAATTCTCTGAAGTCCTGGGAATGCCTGCAATGCAAATCCCAGGGCCAGAGTGGGAGGTGACATCTGAGCACAAATGTTTTCTATCCCTGCTGGACAGTGCTGGGAGCTGTGGAGCAGCTTTCAGCTCATGGCCAGGAGCAAATGGAGGGGCTTTCGAGCACCAGAAATACCCAACGATTAACTCAGCAGTGGCTGAAATAAAAGAAGTGTCGTGCATGGAAGGGTATTTGGCATATTTCCAGGTCTTAGCAAATACAAAACCCCATCAGTCTAAAGAAGCATTAGGAGTTTATGATGTGGAAATAACTGGCTGGTGTGTGACGCATTTCCAGCTTATGGTGAGCCATCTATTAGAAGAAAATGTTTTAGACATTCTGGGGCTGGAGTCAACCTCCCTTCTACAGGCCAAATGCCATGGACATGAGGCGAGTGTTTCAGAAACAGAATATCCTGCCATGTGCAGAGAGGGAAGAGATCAGGGAACATTAGGCATAATTACTTCTCAGCTGTTTAGTGCTCGGATGAGGTGATGGGGAAAAGTCTTCTGTAATAGCTGAGTTCGGGCAGCTTCTGTCTGCTGTGGTGGTACCTTTGCTGGCTTCTTCTCACTCTGGATGGACAGAAACCTTTTACAATTTGACCATTTGACTCGAAGAAAGTGCTCAGAGTAAAAGGGAATCTGCCGAAATGGCAGGAGTGAGTGAACTGTTCTCAGTGCATCTATTTTAGCAGCAAGGGGAAAAAAAAGGGTGGCTTAGTCATGTGCAGCAATCAAGGTCAGCGTGACCTTGGGTTGGAGTAGCAGCACTCCATCCTCTCCGGTGGAGTCAGGGAATGCAGAGCATTCCATGGACACCACCTGGTTTTACAAATACCTTCAGCATTAGGAAAATTACTTGCTTTATAAGTTAGCAAACTAAAACACAAGAAAATGGCCGAGAAGTCACCAGCACATCCAGCAATGACAGGCTGTGGCTGCCAGTCCACCTCTGTAGCTGCATTCTCCTGGGGAGCAATCTGGGGGAAAATATCAGTGCGTCACTGGCAAAAGATGGCAATGAATCCTTCATCACCAGAGTAATTCCAAACAGTAGTCACAAATTCTATAGCAATTTCCAAAATAGGCAATTTTTGAAGAGTGTTTCCTTTCTCTAGAGAAGTTCATCATTGGAAGAGTATCTCAGGTAGTTTCAGGAGAGCAAGTCTCTTCCTTCCATAACCCCAGGGGTGCAGGGACTGCCCCGAGGTGTCTGCATACTTCATGGTGGTAGCAGACCCAGCAGTGCACCTCTGACTCTAAGAAATGCTGGCTTTCATATAGAGAATACAAGAAAATGGAAGCCAAAACTCAGTCAAGCTGAAAAATGGGCCTGTATCTCTTTTTTCTTCTTCTTCTTTCTTTTAAACACTAATTTTCTGTCCTCTGGGTCTTTTTAATTCTTCACTCTGCTATTTTTGTCAAAGACAAGATTTGTGCCTTTTATTTGACACAGTCTTTTCAGTTCCTCTGGAAAAAAATATAAAAGAGAGAGAGAAGCTGTAGACATATCAGTGCCAGCTACAAAGGACTACAGGGAAGATCTCTCTGCTGGAAAAACTCTATTAGGTATCACACAGCACCAAAGGAAGGGAGGTTTGGCCTGAGCTCTTTACCTTTGGGCAGGCTTATTTTCCCATTTTTAACCCTGTGACACTAAGAACCTTCCCAGAATAAATGTGCATTCTTCTCTCCTGAAGTACCAGGACTTCTCAAATGCATGTAGGATCTGGACACTCACACACACACTTGTTCCATTTCAGACAATACCACCTGGATGCCGTGCAGTTACTCTTCATGGCCTGAACTTTATTTTAAAAAAGTTCAGACATTTGCAGGAGCAGAGTCCCTTTTGCTTCCTGACTTGAATATCACAGTAAATTTATGATTTTGCCAGTATCTTCACTCTCAGAAGGCAGGATCTGTTGTGGGATGAGTTGTAATACAGAATCATAGAATACTTGAGTTGGAAGGGACCCACAAGGATCATTGAGTCAAACTTCTGACCCTGCACAGGACACCCCAAGAATCACACCCTGTGCCTGTGAGCCTTGTCCTAACACCTCTTGAACTCCATCAGGCTTGGTGCTGTGACCACTTCCCTAGGGAACCTCTGGGTGAAGAATATTTCCCTGATATCCAACCTCAACCTCCTCTGACACAACTTCAGCCATTCCCTTGAGTGCTACTGCTGCTCACCAGAGAGAAGGGATCAGTGCCTGCCCCTCTGCTTGCCCTCAGCAAGGAGAAACTGAGGAGATATTTGCTCAGACAGGAACAATTCCTTGCCTGGCATCCTTGCTGCTTCCGTCACTCCTACAAAAATGTGTCAAGAGGTCCTTTTGTGGGTAACATGACATTTAGCCATGCTGTTTCCCAGCTAGCCTGCTTTACATGAGCTAAAGAGACATCTACCTCATGCCAGTGGAAGGAGAGCATTTCCCCCTGAGAACGGTGTCATTCTGCTGAAAATGTGACACAGAGCTATGGCATTTTCCAGCAGACATGAGCGAGCCCAGCCAGGGCAGCCTCAGCACATATCCTGCACCAGCACAGCCCCGAGCTGGCCCTGTGTGATGAACAGGAGGCCAGAGCTGGGCTACCACAGCCCTGCAGGGCTTGGAGCAGTCAGGCTGGGGGTGAAAGGAGCTGCTGAGCCTCTGCAGGAGCCTGAGCATCCTGCGAGCACTGGGCTGTGAGCAGCACTGCAGCAGAGCAGAGCCCTGCCTGCAGCACCCTCGCTGTGCCTGGGGATGCCACAGCCCTCCTGGGATGCCACAGCATTCCTGGGCATGCCACAGCCTTCCTGGGGATGCCACAGCCCTCCTGGGATGCCACAGCCCTCCTGGGGATGCCACAGCCCTCCTGGGATGCCAGAGCCCTCCTGGGGATGCCACTGCCCTCCTGGGCATGCCACAGCCCTCCTGGGGATGCCACTGCCCTCCTGGGCATGCCACAGCCCTCCTGGGGATGCCACAGCTCTTCTGGGGATGCCACAGCCCTCCTGGGGTGCCACAGCCCTCCTGGGGACCCGGCTGGGATCAGTGCTGCTCCCCAGGTGACACAGCAAGAGCTGTGGGTCACCTGCTGAGAGACTGAGCAGGGAAAAGGGGAGAGGAGCTGCCAATGCTGATCTGGTGCCTGCCTGCTCCTCTTGCTGCTGCTGCTGTTTCCTGGGAGTTGAGGATCAGACCACTTCTATTTTCAGGATTCAGATAAAAGTTTCAGTCGCAGGTCATGACTCCCTCCGTTACAAGGGATTCTGCCCATTTTTCCTGCGGGGTGGGAACGAGAGAGCAGCTGCTCTGCTGTGCCTGCCAAGCTCTGTCCTGCCTGGCTGGAGTGCCCAGCTCGGAGAAAGCTGCTTCCTTCATCCAGAGGCCATAAAGATGCTGACACCCACAAACGTGCACACCAGGGACATTCACACACGGTGTCCCCGAGCTGGCCTTCAGCACATATTGTCTGTGCTCCTTTTCTGAGCCCTCCTCAGACACTGCCTTGCGAGGGGCAGGATTTCACAGAATTGCTGCAAAACTGGAGATCTCCTGACAGGAGCAGAGAGCTGGGAAAGGGTTCTGCATCACTGAGCCCAACTGCCTGCAGTCACAGGCCATCATTTCATCAGATCTCCTTCATCCAGCAGTGAAGCTGTTACCTTCAAACTGCTTTTACCTAGTTTACATAGTTTACTTTCTTTACCTCCGCCTCTTTATCAAGAGGACTAATTTAATGCCTCATTCTCCTGATGTCTGGAAATCTCAGGATTTCCAGCCTTCTACCTATTTGTTCTTGTGCCAATGCTGTTCTTGAGTTGAAATTGCTCTTCTCACCCTCCAGTCCTAGCCCTCCTCCCAGCTGCATTTCTAGACAGCAATGACTTCTCTCAAAGCCATAGAAAGCAAAGGCTGCATTTGCTGCACTTCTCTGCAGCTGTTCCTGTTTTAATAGACCTTTTCTGAGTTTCTGTGCCAGGACTCACTGCCTGGTGCTCCAGGTGAGGTCTTGTCAGGCCCTGGAGCAGGGATGTTCACACTGATGCATCATCATAGATTCACAAATTTTCTTGGGGCACCCCAGAATGTCTGACTTCACTTTTTTCTCTATTGTTTTTAAAAGATTAGTCCCATTTCACAGAAATAGTGCCTGGCAGGATTCTCTCAGTGCCCAGCCTAGCCCTTCTGGGATTACATCCTTCTTCTCATCTTTCCTGCTGCAGCCTCCCTCCAAGGCCATCGCATTTTTTGAATAGTTTTCCAAACCTCCGCTATTGTGCTTATCCACCCTGATTTCATCTAAGCCACAAATTTTGGCACATTTTGTGCCAGAAAAATTAGAATTACAAATGCAACCAGTCTCCCCCACCAACCCTAAAGGGATGCCAGGGTCACCACTACACCCTAAACTTTCCCAAAATGTGCTTTCCCTAGTTCTCCAGATATTGCCCACACAATTCCACTAATCCGCATTTTCTGCAGTTTGACTAATCTTGTCACCATGTCAAATGCACTGTAGAAGTCCAGAGAGATTAGATCTACTGCACTGCTTTTGTTAAGAAAATCAATTATCCTATCAAATAAAATCATCAAATGCATCTGACACAACATTTCTTTGGTAAAGCTTTGCTGCATTCTTTCCTTCGAAAAGAAGTCCTTTTACTTCCTAAAGCTTTGTATAAGGTTGAGGTCAGACAAACTAGCCTTTAGTCACATAGATCATATTTTTCTTTCATAAATATACTAAGCGAGTACTACACAAAAGGGTGACAGGAACAGTGCCCCATCTGGAGCCAGATTCCATACAAATTGGCTCTAGCAAAGCCACAGCAGAATAGCACCTAACCTCCATTATCTGCTTTTCTACCCTTTTTTAAAAATGTTTGGACTTTTAAACATTCTTTAATTCAAAAGAGGTTTGAAATCTGACTTTTACAATGTCAAAGTACAGACTCAAGGGTTTAGGAGTCAAGCAGACCAAGTTCTAGAAAAGTAATGTAAGACCTGGATTTTCACAGGACCAGTGGAAACAAAATGCTGAATCTTTTCCTGTGGCAGTTAGGAAATCTCTTCCCTAAAAGAGGCCAGAGAATTTCAAAGTGCATAGAAGCAGGTGATTAGAAATGAAAATAAAATTGTGAATATTACATGTGTTTTGTTTGGGTTTGATCCAAAGGCTTCTGGATGGTGCAGGTAATGGGCTATTAGATGTTCACAGCCTTCTGGCTGGAGACCTAATTTCTAAGCATTTCTATATCCTTTGGTCACTGGTGAAAAAGGACCTGGCTTTGGGGTTCTGGTAGGTTCCTGTGTGCTCAATTTATGTTATCAAGTTATGCATATTCACAATTTTTTCTCTCCGTTTCCCCTCCTCCCTTCATCCTACCCTTGTTCTTGCCTCAGCCAGGGCGGATTTTTTTACTTTTCTCCCTGAAACCCCATTTCCATTGTGCCCTCATGACGGGTTTGCAGGTCATATCACATCTTTATGATTCTTTTTCACTTTCTCGTGCCTGAGAAAGACTCTATCATTCATTGCCTGCTCCTCTACTGCTCCTTTTCTCAGCACAGCCCTTGGCCAGGGCTCTGCATTCCCTCCTCCTCAGTTTTAGCATCCCCTGGGAATGTTTCAATAGCTGCTGAGACAGATCTCCCAGCCAGGCAGTGCAGGTCTGCAGGAGGGTATTTTACTGACTGTTTACACACAAACAATAAAGATGGGGAGTTAATGGAAATTAAGAAAAATGAGGGCATTTCATGTGAGCTGCTCTAGGACCATCTTAAACAGCCTTGCATGGGCAATTTGCTTCGTACTGTTATTAGAAAAAAGTAAAATTGTCACTGACTGGAATTAGAAGAGAACGCAATGAAATTCAAACATGATTATTATCAAAGACAGGCTCTAATAAGATACCAGAGTCCAGTTGAGAGTTCAGACAAATTTGAACTTAGTGGCAAAAAATCCCCACTTAATTTTCTGTTTCACAAAACAGTTTTATGAACCTAATAGGGATATTTTAGCAAATCTGATTATGCAAGGAAAAAACTCTTGTCATAATAAATCCAACTCAGAAATCAGATGCTAACAAAGGGGGAAATTCCCTTCTCATTTATATTCTTGTTAAACCACTGAAATCAGAAGAGCTTCAGGAAAGTTTAAGACTTCCTTTTAAAAACTATATGACTTGACAGTAACAGGGCTCATACCTACATTTAGATGGTTCTCCCATCATAATCAAATATTATTGACTGTTATTATTTAATGGACAAAAGATGTCTGGAGAAAAATCCCATGTCAGGATTAAGGTTTTTCAAAGCAAAATGTGTTTGTACATCTGGAAACAGAAATTAGAGCAGACAGTACTACTTATACAATAGAGAATATAACATATATATATATCATATGAAATACATAAATGTAGAATCTTGATCGTCTATGTCATTAAAAATAACTATACTAAAAATTAATGGCATGAAATTTCCTCACAGCACATCAGATATTTCAAGGAATATTCTAGTGGCTAAAATATTGGGAGTTACTGAAATAAAGCACATAAATAACATCAGGCACAAAATGTCTTTTTGTTCAGCGGCTGTACTGCTCTTGACACAATAGAGCAGTCCCTGGAAAAGAACCCTGAAAGGACTGCGCTGGCCAAAGTAATTAACGCAGATGATTGTTTTCTTTGCAAAAGAGAGGACAGAAAAAGCACATCTGCTTTTGGACCCAGACCTGCATTCCTCATTGTGGTGTGTGGGAGAGACATCCCTTGCAATCAGCCTGGTAGCACTGGGCTCCTGTTTGGCTCCAGATCAGTGTTCCTTCATGCTGCCCTGCATTCAGCCGTGCCAAACTCTGCTGACACTGGCACAGGTAGGAGCAACTCAATCGACTGCCGGGAGCTGCTCTGTGTCCACACCGGCGGAGCTGGGAGATCAATCATGTCACTGCTTCTTTACCCTTTGAAAGGTGTAATTTGGATTCCTCTGCCTCGAGATCCTCTCTTGACAAACAGTGAGGTATCTCATCACTGACCCCATAAGCGAATGCAGTCCCTGCCTTGGCTGTGCCCCAAGTGTTCTCACAGACACGAGAGGGACAGGAGCGGTGATGGCACCATGGACACTGCTGGCTGCCCACACACCCTCACCACTGCCCACGAGGGCCCTGCTCTTCTCCCAAACAGGCCAGTGGTTCCCTTTGGAGCTGTCTTTCATATGGACATTTCAAATCCTGCAGGGTCTGTGAAGGCAGGAGCCCATCCCTGGTGTGGGGCATTGAGGCTCTCGTGCCCTGCAGTCTGGGGAGATTACAGGGCACTCCTTGCTGGGGAAAGCTGAGCCAGGCTCAGGGGAGAAGCCTGGCAAAACAAATCCCCATCACAGGGTGCTTCATGCTCCAGGGCCATCTCTGCCATCCCCAGCACCCTGTCAGTGCCCTTTTGCAGCAGCTGCACTGCACAGTGCCCCACACACATCTGCAAGGCAGAGGAAACCAGGTTTCCATACCAGCTACACCTTCCATGCTTGACAGGTGCCTCCCACACTCTTCACAGCTTCAGAGACCTCCCATGGGCTTCCTGAGCCTTCCAGATCCCACTAAACCTGACCAGAGCACAGGTTCTGCATCACTCCAAGAGCGACAGAGGTTCTTTGCTTGTTCAGTGCATTTACTCAAGTTAGAGTTGGAGAGACATCTGAGAGCCTGTCATTGAACTTCACTCTGCAAACAGCACAGTGTGTCTGGAGAGCCAGGCAGGCACTCCAAGGAGCTGCCTTTGCCTTCCTGAGGGATCACATTGGAGCTTTCCGCTCGAGGTTGAGCCCTGCTCAAGCCCATCAGCCCAGGCAGGGGTTAAAGATCCATCCAGGACCACCAGGAGAGCAAGCAGGAGCCAGTGAGCATCGAGGCAAAAAGGGGGAGAGCTGTTTTAGTCATCTGTGCAAAAATAATAGCAACTCTGAGGGGGAAAAAACAGGTAAAAAGACATGGTGTGTGAGATAAACGGGGCCCTGGGGATGTTTGTTCCTGCACTACAGATCCATGGTGCTTCCCCAAAGGAGATCGCATTTCTGGGGACTGGGGTTTTTCACTCATTCACTGCACCAAGGGGCATTTGAAATCACAGCAGGGAAACCAAGAACAGAAAATGCATCCTTCCTGCAGTGGCTGTGAGTGGGAGGAGAGGGGATTAGAGGAGTGAGCCAAGAGTTAGAGACGCAGGGTGTGTGTGTCTGTGAGGCACAGCAGGGTCCCTCTGTCTTTAAACACAGGCAGCTGAGGCCAAAATGCATCCACCAGAGCCTGCTCCTGCACCATCCTGGTCGCTCTGGAGCTGGGACATTGGTTGCAGAAGTACAGGCTTCCTGGGGCTGTTTTTCCAGGTCTGTTTTATTCACAACATGAAAACATAGCTGGTTTCTCTGGTCTGGAGCTCCAGCTGGGAGCTGCTGCAAAAGAGGGGTTTGTGTATTTTTGGAAAAATTCTCCTGCAATGAGGATATGGCCCCTCATCCCAGTAGGGATGAACTCCACAGCTTGTAGTGCATCTTCTGTGCCTCTCTCAGAGGCCACAATCTCGAGTCAAGGTTACTTCTAAGACTCTGAAAATAGAGCAAGTACAGACTCAAAAACTTAAACAATCTTCTTAAAACTTTTCAGAGCAGAGAAAAGGTCAGGTTACAGGTGTATCTATGGACAACTTGTTCCTTTTTTTTTTGTTTTAAAAACTCACAAAAGTAGAGAAATAATGAAACATTACTTCAATACCCACAATGAGTATAAAATCATTTCAAACAGATGTAAACAAATACTATTAGGTAATTAAAACCAGAGATAACTGACTGGCTAAATTCCTCTGGAGTCCACTTCAGCTTTTGATGATACATTAATATTTTTGCATATGCAGAATTGAAGAATTCATCAGAGACAGTGGAAAAAAGAAATTTGTTTTATCAATGGAAAAATGTGTGTTTATGCCAAAGGAGTACCCCTGTAGCTTGTCTTAAAAGCAAAGCTTTATCATTCTGCCTATTTCCTCTTGGAAAGCCTCTGCTTGGTTTCCAAATACCATTTTTCCCCAACTAATTTATTCATAAACACGTCCTGTGTCCTCAGCTGCTGTGGTGGTGGGGAAGAGGTGGCATGGTAAGCTTTTCTTCACGGGGAAGAAATAACTGTACAAAACCTATATAGCTGTGGAGATGTATGTTTAGGACCAAATGTTATCCTCAGTGGTATAAATCCCAAACAACTCTACTTCAGTAAGTAAAGTCAAATCCCACTGGTCACTCCACAGGAAAACTGATTTTTGAGCTTTGGTGAATATTTGGTGTTCACAACCATAAATCCTGTGCTGGTGGATTTATGTGCCACTCTGAGCACCTGCTGCAGAATATAGATCATGAAAATTAAAAAGTGGCATCCCTTGTGAAGTTTCTCCCGCCCCTGCCAGCAGATGTTTTCTCCAAGCAGGCTGGGCTCTGAACCCAGCCCAGGCAGTGTCCCTCCTGCTCCCAGGCTGCTGTGGAGCTGCCACCAAACCCTTCCTCCACCCCACAGGCAGGGCTGCACCCCAGAGCATCTCCTGTGAGAGCCTGAGGTGCTCTCAGGCAGATGAGCCAGGGGATGTGAAGACATTGTGCCTTCAGGAGTGGATATGTGTGAGCACACAGCACCAAGCACCCACACTGTGTGGAGGCTACTCAGGCAGTTTTAGGCCCTGCTATTCTGAATTCAAAGCTTATCAGCAAGACAGCAACAACAGAAGCTTAACAAGGCTGAATTTCAGTTGTCTTTTTTCTGTTCTCAAGGCATAGCTCACAAAGGAATTCTTATGGGCGAAGGATTATTCTTGGATTATGAGTGGGGAAACTGAGGCACAGTGCTACAAAACAGCCTCTCCACAGCCATGCTCCTGGCCTGGCTCTTTACCTGTTTGCTTCTGTTATTGCTTCACTGAAAACTCCCTCACTGGGGCATCCAAAACCGCTTTCCCTCCCCCTTTGCACACTCTCTCCACAGCTTGATCTTTCACCCCTGGAGTGCAGAGCTGAGTATTCAGAACCAAATCATCAAAGAAACCCAAAGAGGCATCTCACTGATGCAAAGGACCTTTCAAAAGAGGGAGAGCAGAAATAGAAGCATGAGCTTCATCAGACAAGTGACTATTCCACCAAAGCACAGCGGCAGCAGCTGAGTAAAGAATAAAAGGAAGAACAGATTAAAAGAGATACTTGAATCCTGAAGAGAGCTCTGCATAGCAAATGATTTGCAGGGGGGTGGCAAAAAAGGCAAAATAATTATCTAGCAATATCTTGTTAAAGTTGCTGGAGGAGTAATATTAATGTAGGAATAGGAAAGTGTGGACAGAAAAAGCAATCAGGAGTTGGAGAAACAGCCAGGCACTGTGTGTGAAATCAGCAAGAATCTAAGTGGCCAATTTGGTGTTTCTGTGAAAGGTGAATAGCACAATGCATTATCTGTCACAGAGCAGGGAAATCACAGCGGTGTCGATTGGAGCAGTGCTTCAAGAAATTATTGAACAAGCGAGAAACAACCTCTGATCACGGCATTCCAGGAGAGGAGTAAATCCGCAGAATTGCGCATGGGGCTTAGACCAACGTGGCCTGCAAATGTCTGAGCAGTAATCCATTGCTTAACAAATGGGAAAGCAGCAGGCAGCAATTGCTGCTCAGCAGAACTGCTCAGAGCAGGGAACCATCCCTGCCCAAGAGCCTCACACAAAATCAGGCTCTGAAAGCACTGGTACTGAGCACCAGGCTGGGGAGAGTAAAATTGCTGAAGTGTGAAATCCTGTTGGAATTACTCAACAATCACACTGGGACTGGCCCCAGCAGCTGGGTGTGCATCCTCAGATACATATTTTACCAGGCTTTAAGCAGGAAACATTCCCTGGGCCCGGCGAGCAGCATTGTGTAAGCAGCCTGTTTTGTTGGATTCTGGTTTGTTGCTGCTCAAACTTGCAGTCAGTCTTCAGTGATTTACTGAAGAGGATTGGGCACACCAGAAATCATTTAATTGCATCATCTCTACCGAAAGAATTCAATAGTTTACACCACCCATGGTTGTGGAAGATGATCAGTGAGTCTGGATTTCCCCTGCAGGCAATCACAAAGGATGCCTGACCTGTATCTCAGTGGAAAGCATAATAAAGCCAATGGTGTGACCCCTGTTTGCACCAACAGGAGCTGTCTAAAGAGGAAAAAAGGTTTATTCTGGTGTCTTTGCTGATAGCTGTCTTAGATATGTTCCAACCCTGCTGCTCCTCCGCACCTCAGGACTAGACACTGTTGCAGTATGTGAAAGCTTTGATGTTTCTGAAAATTAGCTCTGCTTCAGGATATATTTGCTCTAGGTAACATCCTAACTGGCAAGTATTAATTAACTGGCACATCTAGAAGTGCAGGAAAACCATAAACTCTTGGCGATGGAAAGTAAGGGAAGGAAGGGTTAACCAGACTTTATTTTTGCCAGAGACTACACATACTCTGTTCCCCATCCGCCCCCATGAAGTATGAAACGCAGCAGATGTTTGATCCTGATCTATCAGCCTCCATATAAATGAAGGCTGAATTAGTGAAGGAGAAGGCAGAGTAATGTTTGCCAGAGAAGAGCAAGAAGATTCCCGACACCTGGGCAACTTAATGGTGGCAGATGGCAAAAGCTGAAGGCAAAGTGAAGGAGCGATGTGCAGCAGCTGCTGGTGCACAAATGGGGACTAGAAAGGCCTCCACGGAAACTGCACAGGAAGAATTTAGTACCAGCACTTCTGTAAGAGTGATAGTGTGAATATGCAAAGAGGAGCCTGTGTTTTAACTCAGACAACTATCGTCTAAAGTACCCGATGGATTGTCAACCAAAGAGATTTTCACAGCAAGAAGCCATCTATTTGCATCAAATACTGTCAGTCTGAAAAGCAGCAGCTTCTGGGTCATTTAGCAACACTCCAGATGTAGTTATTTTCTCTTAGGCAAGCAGCTCAAAAAGAGCTGTGCAGGAAAAAGGCAGAGCTGGCATATAAAGGGGACAATCAAGCAGCATGAGGAAGCGATTAGCCAGTCACTGATGTAACTCAGCTAAATGAACACTTGGGTGTCCTGTGGCTCTCAACACAAGAGGCTCTGCAGGGCTCTGGTCAAACACAGTTGCATTCACACAGGTGCTGCCTGTTCTTTGACAGGAAAAAGAAAGGAAACCAGGGAGAGCTGTAAGGGTAGGGAATGATATCGACAGGGTTTCTTGGTATTTTTTTCATTTAAGTGACAGAGGTGAGATTAATGTTTGTTGCCAAAATAATTGTTAGGAGTTTATCTTCCCCCACACTGGAATTATTCTTTTTAGGATGAATTTCTCTAGAAAACGCAGGTCTGAGTTCAGGTTCCACAGTGCCCGAAAGTATTTTGATGCACATGACAGAGTTTGGCCCTTTCTGGAGGATCCTTTTTCCTGTTAGACCAATTTTCACTGGCACTGTGATTATACATCCTGAGCACAACCTCTTACCTGTCGTGCACGTCACACCTGCAGCCCTGCCAGGCTAATGCTGCTCTGAGCACTGACACTCGGCAGAGACACCCAGCGTGGCAGAGCCATCGACAGATCATTCCTGCAATTCCTTTAATACACGACTCACACCAAGCATCTATGGATTAGTGAGACCACCTGCTGCTGTTTCAGAAACACTCAGCAAGTGGGTAGAAGGAATGCTGTCTGATAGGTATGGAACTTCAAAATACACTCATACTGTTCCTAGAGAATTTGTGACCACAGGAGGAGAAAAGGTTTTTGTATGTGCAACCTGAAGCTTTAATTATACCGTGCCCTTTCCTTTGCAATTAGAAATGGGTATTTGTAACTGATAGTTATACTTTCTAGTTACGTATCTGTCAAATTCCTGCTATAATGAGGATGATTCATAGTGAAATTATGCCTTAGTTGCTCTGTTCATTATATTATTTGGCTTACTGTCAGCATGCAAACTACAAATCTCCTGAATTGCTCCTGTCCTTCACCCTCCTTGGCCATTGCCTAAGCAAATATTGGTCAGAAACTGAAAAAGGCACTTTAAATTGTTGCGACTCCCTTGCAAGCAATGGGTTTTCTCAAAGAGGCTCCAATGCTGTACAGCTGAGCAGCAATCTCCTCTGCTACAAAATGGGATTTTCCTGGTGGAAGGCAGAGTGAAAGCACACATGAGCCCTCTGCTTCCCTGGGCAATCCTACTTTGCAACATTCATGCAGTCCAGGAAGACAGAAAATTGGTATACGTGATCAGATCACCACTCCACTGCTTCCTGTAGCTTCTTTCCAGCAAGGAGCAGATTGATGTGCCAGAAAAATGCAACAGCAGCAGAGCCACAGTAAGGATAGGGAGCACACCAGTCCCATCACTGATTAGAAAAAGTGATTAGAAAAAGCCTGAGGAAAGGAGGAGTATCATGGAATCTGTCCCTAAGACTGAACCACGTTGAACTAATCAGCCCCCAGAAGATCTTTCTGGCCATGTCCTGTTAGCCTACCCTGCACACCTTGGACAGTTTATTTCCCCCTTCAATCACCACACAAGGAAAGAACCTCTCGTCTCCATTCAGTCACGCAGCTCACAGACAGCTGTCACCTGCTGACCCCCAAGCCTGAGTGACTTTAGCTTACTCTGGAGGGCTGAGGCCTTTGGGCTCACCCCGGCAGAGAGGTCCACGAGGGAGGGGGAGCTGGGATTCTCATCCATTTTTTATGTGCTTCCTTATATTCAGCATACATAGCTGGGGAACTGTGAATGTGGGTGGCAAATACCACCTGCTTTAACCTGTCATTGGGCACTCCTGGGTCCAGTTCAGTATTGAAATCTCTCAAAAGATCATCAACAAAGTCAGGAGCTAGTCCTGGGTATCGCCAACCAGAATCTTATGTCTCTTGAACTGCTGTGTCATTGCCCTTACAAATCAGGGGCACAGTGAGACCCTTAGTGAGTGAGACAGAAGTATATTGCTTAGGACAAGGAGAACTTTTCTTTTTTTCCCTTTTCTTTTTCTGCCTTAAGGTGAATGAAGGGCATACGGAAGGTGCAAGATAGGTGACAGGGAAAAAATTCCTTTCAATTATTCAGAAAGCAGGTATTGTTTAGTCAGCCCTGCTATCACTCAGCATGTAGTTGCCCACCCTGAGATTCCTGCCTACAAAATTCTAAGTCCCTTCTGCTGCCACCAATTCTGGGAGAAGCTTAAGGTGCTAATACCCCACTGTAAACTGAGAAACAAAACTGCAGCCTTGAGCCCTCCCCTGCAGCCCAGTGACAGGTTAAGGAGCAGTGGTGAAGAGGGGAAGGGAGGATGTCCAAGAGCAACAGCAAGCACAGGCATGGGGAGCACAGAGGGCAAAGGCAGCTCTGTTAGGAGCAGCATTGATTCAAGCAAACATCATGCTCGTGGTCCCTCCAGATGTCCCCATCAGCATCTGTGGCTGGCCTGCACCAGCAACAAGCTCGCTGTCACTCAGAGCTGCAGTGAAGGCCAACGCAGGAGGAGAGACCAGTGGCCCACACTAGGCACGAACACTGACATGCTGTTTGGGAAAGCAAATCTGCCGCTAGTGCTACCCTAGCCCTTTCATTCCCAGGGTGTGAGGCAGCCATAGCTGGGGTTTCACTGTGATCTGCTTTCCTCCTTAATCTCTCCCAGCACCATTCATATCTCATGACTCCATGCCTGGTATTTTCAGAGCTAAGGGCTGTGAACCAGTGGGTACTGAAAAACAAACAGGTGTGGAACAAGCAGCGAAAGAACTAACTCCCCGCCTGCTCTCTCCCAGCCTGCCTTGACTCCAGGGTGTCTCTCCAGTCCTTCAGTCCACGTGTGCCACATCTGTGCTGGTGGCTCTTACTTTTGTCCACTAGGGACCACGCCGAGATCAGCAGCACCAAAGGGATAGCAGGTGTTACCAAGCCTTGCTGCATCTTGACCTGGGCTGTTCATTAACTGACAACCAAGGAGAAAGAGGCTCCAAGATCTCAGCAGAGCACTAATATCTCTGACGTGGGATTTGGTGATAAGCACAGTTTTACTGAAAACAGCAGTGTCCTGTAGCATCTCTCACCACTCCTCTTCCCCACATCACAAACACTTCGAATCCTGTGCATTGCTCTCATTTCTTCTGCCCACCATTACCCCAGGTGCTGCTTACTCAGAAATTTGGATTGCAAGCCCCTGCCATCTGCAAACAGCATTTTTCCTTTTGAGAAGTGTAGCGAACATCTGTGACTCTGTGCACACAAACCACAGCACAGTCCCTGCATCCCCCTCGTTCTCTTTATGCCACAGCTGCCTTACAGAGTTTTAAGAACTTTCAGCTTCCAATCACTACTTCCACTAAGTCCTGCGCCAGCCTCAGCTTGCGGCGGGGGCGGATGCTGCCGGTTCCTCTCGCATCAGCCAGGAGAGCTACGGCACCTTCCATTCCCGGGAGGGATTTTCTCTTTCGTTTCAAAACAATGTGTGAAAGCCTGCTCTGCAGAAACAGTAGCCTCAGTACGTTTAAGGATGACTGAAGCTATTTCCTCTCTCGGGGAGGTTTGAGAACTGCGGAGGGATGAATGGAGTTAGACCTATCGCTGCATTCCTAGCAGCCATCCTATTAGAGCCCTGAATAAAAGCAGGAATGGCATGTCTAGCCTAGGTTGATAAACCGCACGGAGTGCATGCCTAAAAGCACTACGAAACAGCCTTAAGTCAGCTGGAGAAAACTAATTTCAAGCATGGCTGTCTAGTGTGCCTGTCATTCCTATTGTCCTTCCAAACTATTTCAGACATTTTGAGCAGGGAGTACTAAGCGATGAGTTAGCAGGGGTTGTGACATTAATGGTCCAAAAAGGTTTAAGCACCAGGAGGGAACGATGACAGCACTTAACAACCGGTGGCGGTTCGGAGGATTCCGCTGGATCTCTGTTTGTTCATAATTAGGCTTCGCCTCGGAGGAAGATGTGACAGCTATCGGAGGTAGGATTTGCACGGGAAACAAAGGGAGCTGTTGCTGTTCGGTGCCCGCTGTTTGTGCTTTGCTCCGCGGCTTGCCGAGCGCTGCCAGGTGCGGCGGCAGCGCCGGGGAGGGGTCGCTGGGATGGGGGGAGAGCCGGGGAAATGCTGTGGATAGTCCTGTGTCTTATGGCAGGAATGCCTCGAGGACAAACTGGCTCAGACCTCGCTGCCTGCTGAGTGTGCGTTCCACGTTGTTCTTTCCCACGGAGTAAAATGCATAGAGGTCATGCAGGAAAACACTTTACTCCTTTCCTACCGAGCCAGCCGGGCTGTTTCTGAGATGGGAGAAGGGAGGGAGGGAAGCTGCCCTGAAATAAAAGGGGAAGAGGAAAGCTATGGAGCCTGTAAGATGAGGGGGGCATGCTATTAATGTGTAAAATGTGTCTGGAGTGCCACCGATGTCATTTGAAAGGGGGAAAACATTCGCGGGGGAAGGTGGTGGGAGGAATTTTCCGGGTGAGGAACTCCTTAGGTTATAACCTATTGCAAAAGAAGGCGTGATGTGTCCATCCATTTTGCATAATCAAAGCTTCCTCTGCACTGTTGGCATTGTTTTGCTGGACGAGAACTGTAGTTTCAGGCAGAAAAAGGCATGATTTCCTCCCGTGTCACTGCCAAGCCCCCGACACCCTCCTCCCCCTGAGAATCATTGTGGGGAGGGACGTACACAAGGTTTAGTTGGATGCTGAAAGGGCTGTGAGCGAGGGCTGAGGGGGTGGAATGAACACTCAGTCGTATAACAGGACAGCTTCCCCTTGAAAAAGCATTTTTTCTCCCCAGCCAGAAGTCTAAGAGCTGATAGGCAAAGTTAGAAGCCTCATGTACTTTTTTATGATGTGCCTATTTAGCATCACTAGACAGGAAAATGTCCGAACATCAGAGTCAGGTCTGAGTGGCCAGACAGGGCAACAGGGTCTGCACAGAGTCCTGGGCAGGGCTGGGCTGCGAGTTTGTGTTTTTGTCAGTGTGTGTGACCCTCACCAGCATGAGCAGCAGGAACATAATGAATGAAAATCATATTTCTATGCATATGCAGAGCCCTTATCATTTGGTGTGTTTGATCTGAGCGTGATGTTCCCTGGGTTGATGAATTGTTTCGACTTGTTCATTAAAGTTTCATTTCCAAACAAGAGAGAGGCTTCAGAGTGAGTGGTATTTAGCAACAATAAAATGTTCTGCTTGTGGAAATGCTTCTCACAGGACCTATTAAAAATGCACTTAAAGAAGCTGAGAGTCGTATCTTGCAGCAAGAGGTATGGAGTCACTTGCTGGGCTAAATTTTAAAATTAAGGTTATGATGCCATTTTAAATCTACTTTAATGTGGGTGTCACTAAGGATACTTTACAATACTGCTGTCAAAAGCTCACAACTTTGAGAATTCTGTTAGACTGATTGTTTTCATTAAATCTTCGTCAGAAAAGGCATTCCTCTATAGCAAAGACTTACCAAGTAATTTGAATTTACTCATCCTAACTAATGCTGCCTTTAAGGAGAACTTCAGTTTGTTATACTGCATTGTAAATAGGTGGTGATATAATTCACTTGAAAACAAAACACCAATGACAATTTAACAACAAAAGTGCTAAATGCATTCAGTCTAAGTGAATACTGGTTGTGCCAAAAAAAAAGCAATATTGGATCAGGAGTGGCAAGAATTGCTTTTAAGAAACATAAATATTCCCCATTTGATCCAAGCAAGAACTTTTCAGTTAACTGCATTACTTTGCATTGCAAATTTGGGGGGAAATCATTTTAACCTGTGTTATGTACTCTACTGTGTACATAAAGATAACAGTGAAAACTTTCTTCCAAAGAAATTGTTGTGGCAGTTTGCAGTATGGATCAAAGAGTGATTATGCAGAGATATTAAATCTGTGCCAGAAATGAGCAATGCATGCGGAAATCAAGTACGTGGTTTTTCTTCTCCATCTCACTTTTGTCCAGAGGCTTAGACAACTTTACTTTTTTTCCTTCAGTGCCTCTCTGAGGGAAGGGTCTGAAGGGGTGGGAGGAGGTGGGAGACTGCGTTCAACCATGCCCAGACTTCTTTGGGAGACTTGGGCAAATCCCTGAGCATCTCTGAGAAATGGGCAGTGCAACAGCCCTGCCTTGACAACAAGGCTAATGTGGTAATGGTGCAGTGGAAATACAGACCATGGTGCTCAGGGAATGAGGCTGAACACAGGGCTCCAGACAGGGCAAAATGCAAAGTCAAATTCTGTAGCAGAAGGAGGTTAATATTTCAGGCATTTTCAGCTGTAAAATATGACATAACTCAAATCTCGTGATCCAAAACTAAATCTGCTCTCTAAACTATCCCAGACAAGTTAGCCACTTATAAAAACTTCTGCCAGGACCAAATACCCATTTGTCTGAGAACCTGTCAGAAGTGACTCCAAATCTCTCATCACTCCATCAGTGAGCAGCAGATAGTGAAGCAAACTACATCAGATTGATTCACTGTGCAGAGGAACGATTTCCCTGTTTTCTTCAGATCCTCAATAAGTACCTCTTGCCACGAATCTCACTTGCCCTTTCTGTTACCAATTGTCTGTGGAGGTCATTCAATTTTCTAATTTATTTATTTGATATTGTTTAGGGCTTTCCTCAGCAAACTCTTGGCTTACGGATCTTTTGGGAACGGCAAATATTTGCAAATTCATACTGTGTTGCTTGGTTCAATCCTGTGGTGTTCCTTGATTAGCTGATTTGTGTAGCTAACTGGCAGAAAGTGAAGTGCAAATTTCACGACCAAGTGTACTGTTTCATACTGGATTTCCATCACTCTCTGAGCCGTCAGGTTTAAAATTCAAAGTCTTGCAAGTAGTCATACGAGCAACACATAAGCACTGAAGTGCTCCCACCAGACAGATGTGAGAGCCAGGTTAAACAGCTTTCAAATTCATATGAATATTCATGAAAAGTGTTTGGATTCCTGCAGCTCTGTTGAAATGAATAGTCAGCATCATCCGTCATGCACTGCATGGGCCATTCTCTCACAGCACTTGCTACATCCCCACAGTCTCCCCAACTCTCCAGTGTAAGTCCACAGAGCAGGTGGAAAGTGTCTGTGCAACCAATTTAGAAGGAAAAAACACCATAACGGAGATTCCTAAATTTCCCACATTAAGATCTCTCCTGTTGTGCCTGTCTTGCACATCCTCTGACATGAAGAGAGCCAGCAAGGATGACAGCAAGAGAGCATCAACAGTGAGGCAGGAGAGAAAACATCGAAAGAGGGGAAAGCTGAGGGTGACTGGCAGGAGGGATCAGTGGCACAGTGCAGGTACAGAGGAGGTAGGAATGGGCACAGCAGGAACACCCAACACACAAGCACAAATTTTAACAATGAATCTAGTGAATTTGGGTCATTACCCTCAAGGGTTATGGCCGTATCAGATTAGCCCATGGCAAACCCTGGAGATGTTGCTCCCCATCCCTCCCTGTGCAGGCTCTGCATGGGTGCTCACCAAAAGTGCCACTGACAGAGAGTGACACAGTTTAGCTTTTGCCATGCAGGGTCTGATAACATGCAATGGACCTCTGGAAGAGTTGTGAAAACGGCAGATGAGAAGAAAACTAACACCTGATGTGTGGTTTAAAAGCAGTCAAAACCAGTTAGGTGAAGAATTTCTATCAAATGTATTTTCTCAGAGACACAAAAAAAATTCAGCTGTCAAAACACCGAGCTCTATTGACTCAGAAACAAATGAAGGGGAGAAGGTTATAAAACATGAATATATTTGCCTTTTGAGATATTTTTGCACTGTATTTATGTCATATAGGAGGAAACCTCATGTCTCCCACTGAGGGAGCTCTACTGTCCACATACTTTATATAGAAAGTCTGGTGTGAGCTGAATCAACAGGGCTGCTAAGACTTCACAGTGGCAACCAGCAGTTACACCCCCATCAGATGGCCCTTTTTTACCTTTTCAATGATTTTAAAGTCCAATGATCCTAGATATCCTTTTTTATTCTAAAAACAGAAGTGGGCCTAAATTGCAAGTGCTGTGAGTCACACAGTGAGAGTCACTACGGGCAGCACACGTGTATTCATATTCTGTCAGGGCACACGGAACACCAGACTAATACTGCCTGGGGAGAGGAAGAGAATGAAAGGAATTAGAGGGACTAAAATCAGAGCAAATACAGAGAATCTTTGTTAGGGCAAAAACTGACTCAATGTAGCCTGGAATGAAATCCAAACTTGAAATTCCCTCTAGATACTGTGAAAACTCCTATTACGTGTTCAGATACTTTTTCTTTCTTACTACAAATCTGTCCTGCTACCCCATAAATAACTTTCATCTCTGCTTGTGCCAAATGGGATGCCCCAGCCATTCCCAGCTACCCAGCAATTTTGCCCAAATTCAGTGTTCCTCCCACTCTGCGTGCCACTACATTGTCCTAAATCAACCACTGCCAGAAGGGTTTTGAAGACCAGAGGAGCCAAAAGAGCATTTGTCCCACTTCCCCACTTCCCTTCCAGAGGATCAGAGCTCAGAGTGAAGTTCCTGCTTAAGCCCAAAGTGATTTATCTCTCCAAGATTGCCATCCTGGTGGGACCCCTCCAGAGACTACTGTCCCTGCCTGCCTTAAAAAAGTGTTGCAGAAAACATCCAAAATATCCTTGGCTATGTTTAACTCCTGGGCAAGCTATTTTCCACCTCAGCAGAGTGGTACTCCTTACTGACAGCCATTAGTCTTTTGCAAATTTAGTTAGGCCTTATAAACGTCAGGCTCCTGAGTGCATAAATAATGTTTCAGAGCAGTAACTTGAAATAAGTCAAACTAGGAATGGTGAGAAGATTTGGAGTATGGTCCCTTTGGGACCTACTACCTCTTCTAATTAATATCTGGTACTTAAAGCATCACAGCCCACGGTTAAATCAAAGTTAGAGGGAATAAAGGGATATTAAATCCTTCTGGAGACTTGTGTCCAGGTGCTCCTCAGTGCTGCTGCCAAATACACCAACTCCCCGAGCTCAGTTAGGAGTCTATGAGCTTTTTTGGGGGGACAGCTCAGGGAACCCATCAGCCAGGCTGTCCCTTGTTCTCCTGTTGCCTTCCCATCCCCTTCTGGCCACCCACTCCTGCACCTTCCAGGTTCTCCTGGCCCTCCAAGCTCAGGGAACCTCCTGAAAATTGTGCTTCGGTTTTGACTCCTGAGAGAGCCCATTTGGGAGTCAATGAGCTCCAGAGCTGGTGCAAGAAAAGCAGGAGAGCACAGTCAGGTGCAGGCACAGGGAGCCAGGAGCAGTCCTGGCAGAGCTGAACACCCCTGAATTGCTGTGCCTCGATGCTCTGGTGAGACTGCTGCAGGAAGAGGCTTCAGACAGCCACAGGCTCACCACAGCAGTGTGTGACAGAGGCCAGGGCAGGCTGGCTGAAGGGCAGAGAAGGACAGCAGTCTGCCTGCACTCATTGGTCTTTGATCGTCAGGGTCCATCTGGTTATTGATGAGCTGTTTTTAAGCTTGTATGTGGCATTCCAGAGCTGCTGTGGTAGTGATAGGGAAAGAATTGATTCAGCTGTGGAGAGCAGTTTTTGCGGAGCAGGTGGATGGAGGGTTGATGTGGTTTGGCAAAGTTTACTCCTCTGGAAAATAAAGAGTTTTGGAGAGAAAGTCTGAGTGGAAAGCACAAGTTAACTAGGACATCTTTTTATTCCTTCAACAAAGAATATATAGTTCAGGGCTTAGGGTGCAATAACCCATGCAGGGAACAAAGGAAGTTCATTAAAACCATAGCCTTTTATTAACTGGAGAATATGCAAATGAAAGGTCCCCTGACTCTTGAAAACCACTCCTAGTGATGCCTCAGGGTATATCAAAAATTTCTGACAAATTCCCCTTTTGGTTTGCTCCCATATTGCAAGTTGATCCGGGTGCCACTCTGCTCTTTAAAAGCTCTGCTCCTCTCCTAATTATTAATTGCATAAAATGCATATTCCCCCATCGTGCTAAAAGCATCACAGGACAAACTCTCTGGTTATGAAATACCCCAAGAAGTCCAAAGCAAAATCTCTTTTGGTCGAGTTTAATTAAGATGATCCACTATTTTGTGTGCAGCTGATTTGGAAGGATTTTGTCACAGGTAAACAAGCTTTGGGAAAAAAATTGCTTTTATCTCTCCTTGCTTTCTGTTTTAGTCGTATTTCAAGTGGATTAGTATAATCTTTCCTCAGCCAAACTCCACAGCTAGTCTATTCCATCATTGTTCTAATTTTATAAAAGGAAAATGACTGAAAGCAATTAATTAAAAAACTCTTCAGAGATGCATATGTGGATGCGCTTATTCACTAAGAAGTCAAAAAAACCCCTCTGCATTTTAGAACAATTTATCTAGTGCATTAAGCATAGGCAGGATGTCTTTGTTAGGTGCACCTACCTTGTGATGTTTCCCTACATGAATATGCTCGTTGTGTAGAGATATCTGCAGCAAGAGCTCAGCCAGAGAGGATCCCCTGTTCGAGCAGGTTTGAGTTTCAGGAGGGTTTCAATTTTCTTTTTCCCTGTGTGATAAAGTTGATTGATTTCAAGTGAGCAGTCTTTCCCTACTGGGACCTGAGCTGTCAAAAGCCATCACTGAACCTGTAAAATTCTGTCATAACACCAGAAGCCCGAACTCTGCTCCAGAACCATCAGAGTTCAGGGAAAATTCCCAGTAATTGACAAGTGAAGTTTTCTTTGCAAAGATGTTCTGCCAGACGGAGCCATTATTTTGTGCACACACAGGCACCCACCTGGGGGACAGTGCTAACACAAAGAGTAAACTCTATTGAGATGAGTGAATTCATCATCACTGAGACGACACAAGTGGCTTCACACTAAAACCTTGGACTGGGCTATTCATAAACCCTTCAGATCTACCAAAAAGGCAAATTCCCACATTGTAAAGCGTATTTGATTTCTTCAGAGTCAAATAAAACCTCTAAATTTCCTTTAATTCAGGGGGAGGGATGAGTAAGAACCCTTGACCCCAAAGCTGTGCCTGCCCTTAGTAAAACTCCAGCACATCTGAGCTGTGAATGCAGAGAAGTGCTGGCATCCAGAGCAAGGCGCAGAGGTTCTCCTGGCAGGGCAGGAAGAAGTTTCCTCCGCAGAGGTGTTCCTGCTCTGTGGTGAGTGTTCATCCACAGAGGCAATGCAGCAGCCCTGCTCATCTGCAGGAACGCTTCCCAGGCAATTTAAATATCCTAGGGAAGCTCCTAGATTTAACATACCCTGCTTCTTTCATCAGGAAAATGAAGAAAAGGAATTTTTCCGCCCCTCTTTGCTTTTCGGTTCGTTTATACCCTCCTCAGCCTCCATTAAAATGTGCTGTTTGTCTGCTCTTTCCACTCTCCATTCTCTTCTCTCTATTTAAAAAGCCTCACATATCACAGCCTGGTCACTAGCCAGGTATCCAGATGGTACTTCTGCACCACATTGATAGGTGCCTTAGAAATAGCAGGGAAAGGGGGGGGAAATATCGCTGAAGACTTCAGATGCTCTTTTTGATAAATGGCAATTGTAGATCTAATTAGCCAGTTCCCTCCTTTGGAGAAGCTGGGGAAGCAACAACAGTCGCAGCCCCACAGAGCAGACACACCAGGACACGTCTCTCACTGTCAGGCTTTAGCTTTCCCCTCAGAGCGGTGTCAGACAATGTCCATCTGTCCATCCTTCTTCGGTGAACGACACCAGGCTCTGTCTGGGTGTGAAGGTTTGTCTCGGAGCCCATCACCCTCCTGCCTCAGCACCGCTGCACTGTGTCAACTGCTTTTACACAGGCAACTGGTTTCCAGAATAAAGAGCAAACACTGCTCACCTTAATTGCATGAGCATCCCTCTGGCAGTAATCAGGCTAATTGCTTCAGTCAGGCCAGCAGGATTTGGCTCTAAATCAACCACCAAAATTATTACAGCATAAGTGCAGGGGTTCCTTTACAACTCCAAGGCCTGCTTGTTAAACATTATTTACACCTCGGAAATGCTGCTTCTCTCTTCCATTTTATGATGAGAAAGGTAGAAAGGTGCCAGAGGCACCTGTGTGAGTTGGGGGCTGAGCCCACCCCAAACACAATGGCAGAGGAGACAGGTCTCCTTCCCCTTTGCTGAAATGCCATGAGAAGTGTGCCCCGGGAATTCCCAGTTGCATCATGTCCAGAATTCCCAAAAACCAGTGCTCATCCTCCCAGGAACGGCACAAAACCATTGCCTGAATTTTCTGTAGCTGCGTGTTTGACTCATACCCTAAAGCCTGAGATAACAGATCCTTGAAAATATTTAGCTTGGTCAATAAAACAAATAGATGCTCTCTTTACCTGCAGAAATTTCTAGGGGTTTTTTAAAATCCCATTAAGGAATTGGTGTGTATCATGTGGCAAACATTTTAGCATAGTGCAGAAGCTCCAGCAGGTTCATTTTAGCAGTTGGTGCTGGAGGGGGCAGGGAGTTAAAATCAGATTTTAACCGTGCACTGTGCTGGACACTTCCCAAACCAGGGGACCTGGGGGAGGACCTGATGGGAAAGGCTTGAAATCCCAAAATTCCACCAAAAAGTATACGTGGGGTAGAACCAGCTCTCAAGGGTGAGACCTTCACTCTGTATTTTAGAGAACTGTGCTTTTTTATGCAGTGTTTTGGTCCATTTTGACTGTTTCCTTTGCCACCAGGAAGAGCCCAAGCTGGGTTGGGGTCTGTTGGTGTGTCCCCAAGCAGAGTGTGACCCACAGCTGCCACTCAGATCCACATCCCCCTGAATTATAATCCCAACTGCTTTAGAGAGTTCAGGGGCCCTGAGGGTTAGGGAGGAGGTGGGCAAGGTGCTTGAGAGACCACATCCAGCACCTGAGACCTGTCCTGGTCCTGCTGAGCTGCTCAAGGCTCCCAGTGCAGCTAAAGATTTTTTCTAAGCAGTTCCAGCCCACTGCCTCCCCTCTTACAAAAATCTTTACACGTCTCTAATCATTTTTACTGTCAATCTCTGCACTCTTTTTATAACCATTAAAGACTTTATGAGATAGGATGACCAGAAATGAAAAAAGATTCTGAGGATAGAGCTTGCAATTGATTTATGTTAATGGCACTGTAATAATATTTTCAGTGTTTGATTTCTTTTTCATTCTGTACACAGCTAAAATGATGATTGCTTTTCTATACATCTTTCATTTATTGAACAGCCACTTACATTGGGCTCCACAAATTTGTTCTCAGGTCTGTTTCCAAAGCAGTTAAAATATAATTAATTTAAAATCTGCCAACACATGAGAAGTTGAGGTGATTCTCTCCAATCCATCTTACTAGAATTCATCAATGGATTTCGCCAGCTGTCATGCTTCTTGTGCATTTGTCTTTGTAAAGCTCCTCCGACTTCACCAGCTTTGACACTCTCAACAACTGTTAATACTAAAAAAGCCTCCCACTCTGTAATTTCTATCAAACCACACCACCAGCCTTAGAAGCCCCCAAGATGTGCATGAATAAATATCATAGTCACCTGTGACAGCATCTTTAATGATTTTAACATTTTTTACAGTGATAACTTTCATCTCTTATGCATAAGTCAGAGAAAAAAAGGTGAAATGTGCCAAGATATGTTGGAGTTTATAAAAGAAATCAGAGAATAAATGTTATTGCTTAATTTTGCTTTCATAATAGATTCCGTCTTGAAATATTAGGTGTCAAATCACCTTACCCTAAAAGGATTAGAATATGAAAAGCAACTTTCTGTGATGGAGGGGAATAAACCCTGACTATTTTTACGATGGAGTTTGATAACCCAACAGAAGGGATTATACAGGACGGTGTCAACAATGGCCAGAGACTGAGCATAAAGAGGATTTTAATCTTGTTTGTCAGCTAAAGATGAACAAAAACCAGCCCAATTCCCATCTCAAAGTTGATACAAAATCCAACACAAGTATTTCATTGGAGGCCTGACAAAGCCACTTGCCTTTCTTCTATTTATTGCAAGGTGGTTGTGGCCCTGCCTTATTCTGACTGGTGGGAGATAGAAATACAATATCACAAATTTGAGATCTGTTGGAAGCTGAAACACCAACAATAAAAACCATTTTATCTTCAAAGAGCTGCCAAAATTAAGGGCTACATCTTTCAAAGCATCTCATCATCAAGAGTGCCTTCAGACTTCCCTGGGAAACAGAACTGAGAACAGGGGCACTGGTTTTTCACTCCCAGCCTACAAAACAGCTAACAGCCATCACACCTTCCCTACAGGCTGGAAAGCAGGCGAGAGGTGGGCAAGTGATTTTATGTTAAGGGATTTCACAGTGGTGAAGGGTCTCACATAAACCTGTTTTGTAGGTGTCACCTAATACTGAAAGTCTCTATTTTTGGGGATGAAACACTGGCATCATGAACTGCTGGAGGCACAGGAGCACATCCCCAGCACGAGGAACATGTGCCTGTGTGCTCAGCTCGTGAGGCCATGCAGCAGCTCTGGTGTGCCTTCATGCATGATACACAACACAGAGGAGATCCCCAAATAACAAGTACAATTTTAGCTAATTGCCATATTTATTATTAATGTGTGTGACACGGTAGCCAATTAAAGCTTCATGTCGAGTCAGGTGGAAGACAAACATGCAGTCATAAAGATCAATTAAACGCATTTAGAGGTTGCACGTGAAGGCAACACAGCCCGAGAACGTGCTGGGCCACAAGCCAGCGATGGCTAGTGCACAGACCCCAGAACCTCAACATCTCACACACACATCCTCTCTGGCTGCCTCAGCCTCCTGCAGGCAGAGTTCTGAGCTCTGTGGTGTGAGCAGCAGAGAGGAATGAAAGATTGGGACAGTAGCAGCTGCAAATGAATTGCCGTGTCGCAGGTACTGAATGATGATTTTGCAGCTCTCAGGTTGGATGGGTGATAAGTAATGCCCTGGGGTGGAGATGGGGAGAGAGAGCAAAGTGGTCTGAGAGGCAAGTGAAAGGCAGAGGGGTTATTAATTAGAGACCACATCATTTTCTAGCTCTTTCTCTCTGGCAGTTTCTTTTCTGGGTTGCGTATTTACAGCGTCACAGTAAGTGGACCATCAGCTTTTATTTCAAATAGCTTGTTACCTGACAGTAAATTGCACTGTATAGTAGCACAAATACAGCAGAATGACATTTTCATTCATGAGGGTTCATAGTAGCTGCAGAAACAAACCTTCCCTCTCTGAAGCAGTAACTACCGTCTGGATTCCCAAGCTCTCATTTCCCAGGGTAGTACTTTTTCCCCATTTGTTCCTATGTGTTTTCTCATATGTTATATTTCTGGCTTTCATGTGCACATGACTAGGAAACATTGCTCATCCAACAGAGTTCCTTTTCCTCTCTAACTCATCTTTTTCTTCCATAACGTATTTTATTGCCAGACATGAAAAAACAGCTACAAATTATATGACAGCATCTCCCCAGCTCCTGAGATTTCAGATGTGTCTTGTGCTGTGGTATCTATTTACTAAATCTGTGTGAATAAGACAGAGTATGTGTTGCAAAGGAAGTGTTTTATCATAAATTAGCCCTCATTTCTTCATTCAGATTCTAGAGATATTGTCAAATTACTTCACCTTCTGCTAACTCCTGGTTGTCTTTACTATCCATCATCACAATTGAAAAATCAAACTAACAGGCTGTTATATGTGAAAAGCAGTTTTTACTGTAGGAAAATGAAACATAAAAATACATGCTGAAACCAATAAACTTCAGAAAAAGCAAAGCTACAGCTGTCATCCTTATCATGAAGAATGGCAGCAGCATCACAGCTAAAAATGAAAATCCTCAAATTCAATGTTCCACGATGCCAGGTTCTGACTGTACCAGCCCACAGCAAGAACTGATCCCTACTCAGTGAAAGGTGTGTGTTTCAACTGAAAAGGTGTCAGAGGAGGGATTTTATTTTCTTATTTGAAAGAAGATGAGCAAAGGCACAGAAAAATTGCCTGTATTGTACCAAAACACACAGGAAGCTTAAACCAAAGGTAGCAGTCAGGCTCCCAAACCCCAGCACAATGACTAAACCCCAATCAATGTCTCCTACATTCATGGAATCGTGACCATTTTTGCTTTATTCCCCTGGATCAATGCACCTGGTGTAAGAGCTGCCACCCAAGTCAGACAAATGCTCTGCCTGGATGCAATCCTGCCTTCCAAGCCTGCCAGCAGCAGCTTCTGAGGAGGCTACAAGAAATTCTTTAATTGGTAAACACAGGATAATCTATGCCAACAGTGGTCCTACCCTGACAGAGATTAACTTTAAGCCTTGAAGCATGAATTTTTATGGAGTTCCAAAATTTAATTTATTAGTGCTAAATATTATTACTCCAAGCGCTCTCGTAGCTCACAGACGTGGCCATTCCATCTCAGGAATTGCCGAACCATTCGGTTACCTATTTAATTAGCACAATTATTCGTGATGGACGTTAGAGGATCATCTGAAACCCCGAGGTTCATCAGTTAATGAGTACCACAGGTTAATGAAGGAGGAGAATGGAGAGGAGCATGGCATATTTTTTACTAGTCCCTGCATTCACAAGTGAGATTATAGAGGAAGGTAAATAACGCTGAAACGCTGCCAGCCCCATTTCCCTGGATTTCTGAATTGCTTCCCCTTCGCTGCTGCCATGCCAAGCTTTGAATTGCTTTGTGCCAAACTTCATACAAACAAATTTGCAGAAAATTCATTTCAAAGTCTGACTTAACACTAATACAAGCAACAACCAAACGTGAAAAGAGTGTGTCTGAGCAGTAGGGCTACGGCTGCTCTTTCTGTGATCACTTAAATGCAGGAGAGGAACAATAAAGCCAGATTTGCTTTTATCTCATCACAACTAAGCCCTGGATTTTGCGTAAACAGATACCAAATGCACCTAAACCTCTTAATCAGCTTTTTTTTTTTTCCAAGCACACAAAACAAAGCCTAGCTTTGGGGTAGGAAGAAAAGGAAAACTTTGTTATGTCTGTATAGGAATACTTTGAACCCTCTTTTCAAGGGTCATTTTTTCCCATTACAGCTCCCAGAACTACACAATGCTCCAGCTGGGATCAACTGCATCAGGCAGCTGAAGGAAATCTGTGACAAGAGACCCTTGTGGGAAAACCATTATTTTTATGTGCACATTTCTAAAGTTTTTATCAAACTAGCGGGAACCAGAACATTTGTTTTCCCCCGAGTACATGAAGTTACAAGGATGCCCAAAGCCATTCAGTGCTGAGCAGTGGGGAAGAGGTGTGCAGGTGCTGTGTGGCCACAGGCAGCAGGAGCAGCTCCTTGGGCATCAGATCACAGCTGTCCCCTCTGAGGCCATCTCCTCCTGGGGGAGGTGAGGCTGCCCAGAAAGCTGCAGGCAATCAGAGGTAATTAACCCAGCTGGAAATCCATCCCAGGCTGCTGTTAGTGAGATATTTAGGGGAAGGAAGGGGACCATAAGTCCGGACTGTGTTTCCCTTTTTTGAGTGGCTCACTGGACAGAGAAATATCAGTGAGAGGATCATCTCCCCTCCTGTGCTAAGGAAAAGCCCCCCAGGGTGGGAGTCACCCACTCTATTGCCCTCACCCCTCACCTCTCCAGCTTCCTCCAAATATCCCAGCTCATCCTCTGCCCTCTCTGCAGCCTCCTAGGGTCTCACCAGGAGGTTTCCTCCACCCCAAGCCTGGGCTGGGAGGGCACTGGCTGGAGGAAAAGGAGAAGGGTAGGGCCAAGACCATGAAAATGCTTTCTCTTAGGTACCTCATCAGAGACATACAGATGTAAAATAAAAGTAAAAATGAGGCAAGGATTGAGGCACAACTGTGGTGTTTCAGGGACACCCTGTCCAAGGGAAAGTGAGGACTCCTCCCAGCCACGTTCAAAGACCTCGGAGAGTGCAGCACTTCCCAAAACCTCCTTTTTTCTTCCACTCCCCAGCACGAAAAAAAGCTGTGTGTCATTTACCCCAATGGCAGCTGCAGATTATTTGGAGGCAGCCCAGTTTTTCAGATTTGCAACTGCATTCATGGACATTTAGCTGTTTTGTAAATAGGTAACAAGATCAGGTCAGCTGGGGACAGGCCAGGGCAGCTTCTTTCCTCAGTAAAACTCATCTTTCAGTGAATTCAGGCTTGGCCTGAAAGCAGCCTAGGCAGGGGGGCTCCAAAGGCAGTAATTCAGTTATCTCTGCCTTACAAGACACACAGAACTCCCAAAAAGTTGTGCTTTTTTGGTTCAAGAGAACAAAGACGGTGCCATTCCCTTCCTCACAGGCAGTGACTTGACCCTGCTCCTTCAGCCCCTTTTAGAAACAACAAACCATCCAAGCAAATCCCCAGCAGAGCCTTTTCCAGCTTCTCCTTCGCCGTGGGCAGGATGACCCTGCTGCCAGCACGGAGCTGAGCTCTGCCCCAGCCCAGCCCTGCCCTGGCTCTGTGCTGGAGCCCAGGTGAGGAGCCAGCGCTGCCCTGCACCAGCCATTCCTCACTGCCCAGCTCTGGGCGGCTGTGCCCCAGCAATCGCTCTGCTCTCCAGCAGATAATGTCTTCAGCCAGGGCAATCCGTGCTTCTTGTGCCAGGTAATCCCTGGTCACTGCTCTGCCACAGCAGCCAAGGGCTCTGCCAGCTCCTGCTTGCCCTGCTCAGCTATAATTCACCTTGGCAGAGAGACACAGGTAAAAAGCAGATGAGTTGGGTAAAATTACCCTCCTCTCCTTCCATCCCATTTTCCCTCATCCTGTCCTTCCCCTGAGCACAGTGAGTAGCTGATCTTCAGCAGCACATGCCCCACAAAGGCGGGCAGGCATTGATAGTGCCACTCAAGATAAGTTAAGGCCTTTCATCTCTCAGAACAATTTGCCTCACCAGCTGTTCACTATCAGAGTTTGCTCCAGCTCACTAAGACTCTCCAGCATGTAAATGTCTAAAAAATGCAGTGCACTTAAGACCTGTCCTTTTGCTCTCATTAATCCTAGCTGGCAGTGGAACATACAAATATTTGCTGTCCCTCCGAAGTTGCAGAGAAGGTGAAAAAGCACAGAGCACAAGCTCACGGGGTAAGCAAAGTCTAAGGACCAAAAAACCCCAAACCCCCATTTTAGGCAGTACCATATCAATCCACAGGCTGCACACAGGTGCTGAGGATGGGTCTGGGCAGTTAAATATTTCCTCTTTTTGGGCAGCAGCCTTTCCTGCCCAGCCAGTACCACAAAGCTGACCAGCAAGAAGCACAAAACGAGTCCCTAGTGCTGAGGTTGTCCACACAAGAATAATTGCAAATACAGAATAGCCAGAAAATGGAGTTGACAGCATGAAAATGTCAGTTCAGAACTCAGTGGGGAAGAAAAAAGTGTAAATCACTCATTTTTAAGGACACGACTAGTCTCACTAAGAAGTACATTTAAAGTTAAATTATCTTGGCTACTGCAGAGAAAGGTCAGTTAATCCTTTTACTTGGAGCACATAGTTATTCCCTAGGATGATTTTTTTTTCTTCTTATTCCATGCAAGTTTTTCTATCATAGGGGTCCCAATCTTCAACACAATTAAGAGTTATTGAATTTTCGTTTGCACTGTTGCTTTATTCTCATCTTGCTGGGGTAAATGCAGTTTTCAGCCCTGCTCCTCCACAGTATTAATTTTTCCATTAGCTTTATGGAAGCCATCAATTTACTGCCTGGCTTTTCTTATGATTTAAAAACATCATCTCAGTAACATTGTTATCTACCAGCCATATTTCACAGATATTGTGAAACTGCTTTATACTGATATCTTACTTAGCATCTGGCTGACAGGACAATTGCAGGGAAATATTGCCAGACATATAAGGCCATTTTGTGATAAATAATGAGCTTTAAAGCTTAACAGGTTGTTTTCTTCAGAAGGAATCATAGCAGTTCTTCTATACACAAAATATCCACTTCCCATACAAAGGCTGAGATGGAAAGTGCCCCTTAATGCATTGAATAAATCCCAGAGAGTGACCAAGCAACAGCTTAGTTCTGAGCTGAAGTTTTTCATGGCTTCTTGAATTATCTAATTTGCCAAGAGTGAGCGACTGCTTCTGGGAGTATATGTTAGCTAATAATGCATTCCAGAGTTATTAAGGTTTATCATGTAAATCTTTATTTGAATGCTTTTAAAATGCATATTACTTTCTTGATAAACTATGATGGCTCCTTAGGAGCCATTAATACAAATTAGGGTGCATACCATATGCAGTAGAAGGCCTTATGAAAAGTACTTATTCCACATGTAAAGTAATCAGCTCTTAAATTATATTAAATACTGCAGCTGTAATGTTTTCCCCCCAGTCTCAGGGATCAGATCAGCTTTTAAAAAGTCTTTTTTACTAAATTTCATTTCCTCAGATAAAAGCCCAATTTTCAGTTGTGCAACCAGGAGGTGAGAAGTTAAGAGACTGACAAATTGCAGGGTGGGGAGGACAAGCTCCTTTCATTTGTACCAGTTAGAATTCCCCAGATACTGTTCATAAATAATTTCCATAATCTAAAAAATGTGTTGCTTTTGATCAGAAGCCTCCTATGCACATGGAGAACAGAGTTTCTTGGTTATTATTCTTACCTCCAGGTCCATATATTCAGTGCCTTTTTACAACATACCACAGCTACCTCTGCCCTGCACAGAGATAAACTTATTTTCCATAGTCATAGCAGGCTTAGCTGTTTATTCACCACACCATAGCACTGCTGCAAACATCATCCCCAGCTGGAAAACCCTACCCTGATGCATGTTAAATGAATAGGATGAAAGGAAGAAAAGTTGCATTGACTTCAGCTGGAGTCAGGTCAAATCACAGCATCGCACCTTGGCCTCCTTCGAGCTCCTCCAAGGCAAAATGAGGTTTTGAGCCAGGCACGCTCTGCAAGGCAAAACCAGGGGCTGTGGAAAAGAAACAGCTTCTGGGGAAATGGTGTAAACATTAGCTCAGCTATAATTACAGATGGCTTGGCTAAAGGAGATCGTTGCCGTGAAATAAGAAAGAGAGAAAAATCTGAGTGAAAGCCCCGGGATCTGCCCCATGCTGGATGAAGTGACCTTGCAGTCACTGTGAGTGGCAGGTGATCTTCACAGACTGGTTGTCGCAGGTGAAGGGAGGATGGTTTTCGTCGTGCATTGTGGCAGATAGGAAACTGGATAAAAATTTCCTTCATACAGGAAAAAGACCTGAGGAGGGGTCGTGTATTGCTTTTCCAATGGAAAGATCCCCAGACCTCTCCATGAAATGTCCTCCATGCCAAGTGGGGGAGGCAAGCAGCTCTCCTGCCTGGGTGTGGGGCAATGCCACTCTGCAAACCTTCTCAGGTGCTTGAAAAATGTTCCTAGGATCAAACTGGCCATGAGAAATGGGCAAGAGAGTGACATCGAGAGCATCTCTAGGCACTTGGGGAGCCATGAACTGCTGCAGCACTCATCCACCCTACGTGGTCAGGTAAATTAGCTCAAGAGGCGCTACAAACCAGGGAGAAAACTCTGTCTGGCAAACAGCTTCTGATCATCAGTTACAACTTTTGCAAGGTTCTGTAGTGTCATGACTTGGTACCAATTATGCATTTGAAGTCATCCTGCTGGAAGAAAGCTGTTAGCATTCCCTGACACATTTCTGCTCATTAGATGGCAACAGGTAGCAGGGGACTATGGAAGGAGGGTTTGTTTATGTGTTACATCTGCAGGTATTCATCTACAGAGTTCTTTATTCATCAGTGGTATATCATGCTGGTGTTGAGCACATCCTGTACACACATATATATCTTCTTGACAGACTAAGACAGGCAGGATTTGGAGAGAAATTCTGTTTTTTTAAAAAACAACCTCAAGCAAACTGTCCATATCAGATTCAGTTCCCTTGTTTATGTTTTTTAGCCCCATCTCCATCATTATCACATTCCTACTGAAACCTTGTGGTTTCAGACTTTGGCAAGTTCTGTTGAAAGCAAGATAATTGAAACACATTAAAACCTTTTTCAATGGCTCCTTATTTCATCACGGATCAAGTGAGACCATCTGAAAGAGTGTTTTTCTTCCCTGCAGCTCTTACCTCTATTATTTTCTTTCCTATAATGAACCTACTTGGTCTGAGTTCAAACTTTTACCTTTTCACACCCTTTGCACAAAACAAGTTTGGTTTTACTATGGCAACCATGCCTCAAAGGAAAGATCTTTTCTCTGTCTCTAGGGATAGAAGTCTCTAGACTTCTGCTTCTCTCTCCTTTAACAAAAGATTGAAATATATATGGCAGCAAGGCTTGTAAGATCCACTTTCCGCGGATGTTGGTGTGAGCTGTTTCTGTGTTTGTGAGCAGCACTGGACAGAGTAGGCAGAGGCAGTGTCAGATTAGCTCTGCTCGTCTCCCAGGTGCAGGGTGGATGGCTCTGGATGTGCTCCAGGCACAGGGGCGCTCAACAAATGTTGACACAATAACGTTGCACTTTTATTCTATGAAAAGCAGCGTGAGGCACCAGCTCCCTTATTGCTCCTTGCACAGTGAGGAACAGTGCTATGAAAGCTTATAGTGCAATTGGGAAGTATAGAGAAGGTGATCATTTATATGATAATGTCCGATAATAATGTGTGTGCATTCATTCCCATAAATACGGAGACACCCTCAGAGTCCATCACTTTCTGCACAATTTTAGTCTCCACAGAGTCCCACACTAAGGCCTTCAGCTGCCAGCACATGTTGACATTTCTGGGGTTTTTCTGTTAAACTGAGCAAGCATTTGAGCAGTGTTCCATTAACCCAGGCCTGGGAGGTGGGTTTGGCACAGGATGCTCTTGTTGCTGCCATATCCAGCGGCTCCAGTCGCTGGCGCGGTGCCTGCGCTCGACACGGAGCGGCCACGGGGCTGTGAGACAGGCTTCGTAGGCAAACACGCTGCAGGGCTGCAAAATTAACACCTCAGTGGCGGGGAGAGCGTGAAAGCTAAAAATACCTACCCACAGCCAAATTTGGAGCTTGCATTAGGCAGATTTTGTGTCGTTCCTTATCCCAGCTCCAAGCCATCTCCTCCCAGTGCCTGAGCCAGCCCCACTCAGCCACCGCCCCGACAGCTCTGGAAACGTTACAGGTACTTTTTGTGATCCTCTCCAACAGAGGTGGCAGATGAGCTGCACAGCTCCAAACCCTTGGGAAGAGCAAGCAAGAGGACTGACAGGCACTTCCCCAGCACTTTCCCACCTTGCTTTCCAGATCTCTCCAGGAAGATCAGCAGCAGACAGAAAACACTCAAGTCCCACTTCCACACAGCTCCAAGAGGGTAGGAGCACTGGATAGAGCAGCAGAGGGAGAATTACCCTGCAACACATCTGAGATGATTACCATTTAATATATGCTATTCTGCTAGAGAGACTTACAACTCTGTGTGATGGGCTGTGCTCTCCCAAGAACAATTCCTTTAAAGTGGATTTTGTAACTGTGGGAGGGCAGACAGGTACCTCCCAGCTGTATCCCACTGGGACTGCTCTCAACCACAGCAGAGAGCGAAGAGAAGCACAAATTCAAGCACAAGCAGCAGGCAGAAGCTAAGTTTCATACAGAGGAGAGGTGTATTCAAAGAGCAACGCATTAGGGCAGTATTTTGTTTCCTTTCTCTGCAGTGCTGCTGTGCCTTTCATTTAAAACTATTGAGACGTGGAGTTAAATTTACAAGCAGGAAGGACATAGGAAAAGTTGATAATAGCCACGGGCTCAGTCTACAGGGATTGAAACTGCCAGTGATTGAGCTGCTTTCCATTAAACAGCTGACAGCAATGCTGGGTGTTCGATTTACCCTTCTAGTGCCAGGATTTTTTACACAAACTTCCTCTCTGTCCTCCCCAGGACTGTCAGAATATCTTTCTGTACCACTAAATACTTAATTTCCTTGATTACTGTAACAATCCAGCACACTAATCAAACAGACGCAGACATTTCTTGAGCAGACAGTCACAGTGACCACAGTGTCCTGGGGGATTTCTGATAAGACTATGAGGTTTTTACACAGTTTTAGACCTCCGAGAAATGATCTTAAGGCATTAAAAATTTCTCCAGACCTGCACAGCAGCCTGCTTTGATTTTTCTGAGTGGGTGAGCTTTATTTCCAGAAGTGCTCACACAAATTCACATTGCTGCGATAGTCCCTGAGGAGATGGCCTTTCAGGAGGACAAAACACTACCACTGTATATTTCACACAGCTCTCCTCCACCTCAGACCTCTGCATTCGGCATTCCCATCCCCAGAAATTCTTACCAATCCATCTGAGGTGTTTCAGCTTCTCCGACCTGATACCAATCAAGTTAACTAATCAAGAGGCTTACACTTCGCAGAGTCACAGACTATTCTGAATTAGAAGGGACCCACAAGGATCACCCAACACTTGAATGGTTTCCCCTCAAGCTAAAAATCAGAAATTCAGCAGCTATTACCTGTTTTAAACAGAACTCCAAAAGCCTGTTAAAATTTCCCTGGGTTTCCAAGGACCCTCTTTAAAGCTGTCACTCCTCAGAGCTCCATTTAGCCATCTCCAAAGCAGCAGCAGCTCACCAGACATCACCCCGGCTGACCCACGGCCACATGTGCAGTGCTTGGGCTGGGAGAGGATCCCAGAGCCCACCAGGATGAGATCTCACACTGAGATCTGAGTTTAAACCACACAGTTCCCCCGTAGTACCCAGAGGTGCAGCAAACTGCATCACTGGAGGGAGGAAGGCAGGCTGAAGGCACTGACTTTTGTCCAAGAACACCTCCTGCATCTGGAGGTTTGCTCAGTCTCCTCTTTTGTTGCAATCAGTGCAGGGAAATCATGGAAATCAGATCACTGAGGGACAAGAAATAGGCAAAGCCCACGAAAACTGTGAGCAGGCATCTCTCTCTGAGAAAACCAGTGCAGAGATCAGCACTGGGCAGCTCCAGCCTCAGCAATCTCCAATGATCTACGACTGGAGTCTGGTGTGCGAGGCAGCCAGCCAGGAAGGGGAAATCATTTCAGCTCAGGGTTATTTCTATTTTTAACATTTCTCTGCTTATTTCTGCCTTTCAAACAAAATGCAGTGCAGACCTACCTGTGCACTGAATTGCAGAGGTTACTGGGGTGGTTTCAGATGCAGGTGGAGCTGCAGAAGGAGACATTTCTTAAGTGGGAAAAGCCAGTGATAACCAAGGAAATTAAATCCCTTTTACCCACCTGGTAAATCCCCCTCCAGGCAGTTCTGGGTCAAATTAGCAATAGGTTATAAACCCCAGAGGTGTATTAAGAAGCCTACATTCCATCTGATGATTTTTAGGTCAACTCTTAGCGATTCACATAAGAAAATTATTTATTAACCAAATGTAAATATTTCTCCCTCCAATTTTTAGCAATCTTACTCCTGACCAAGGAATAATTGGCAAATAAAGCAGCTACTCTCTTATCCAGGGGAGAGGGCTCACCCAGGCACGTTACTGAAGACAGTTACACTGTAGAGTAGTTAGCAGTAATGAATAATAAATAATGTATTTGTGTCTCAATACCCCAAGGTCTTTGGGCACCTTCACAGAAAATAATTAAAACAATAGATTACAAATAAGATGACAAGTCCCCAGGCAAGGGGATGTATATAAACCCACAGTAATGTAAAAACAGAGAGGACGTGAAGGCAGGAGCTAAAAAGTTCTTGTGCTCTGCTCTGCAGAGTGTACAGCTCCTGATGGTGCCCTGTGCCCTACCCTGGCATGGGGAAAAGCCAAAACCAAGGCAAATACCAGTGCTAGCAAGACATATTCACGAACATCAAAATGTCAAAAAAACCATCATCATGTCAAAAACATCTAGGCATTAAAGAGCAATAGCTAGGAAGGAAAACACAGGCTTACAGGCTACAGAGATGCCTGAATCCATGAGTGCAACCAGTACGAGATGCAGTTAGTTCCTGGCCATGTCTCCCATGAGGGTCTTTTTCAGTCAATCCTCCAGCAATTCAAATGGTTTGGGGGACAGCAGTTCCTGAGTATTTCCAGCTTTGTGTCTCTTACATCAACCCATCCAAGTACCACAGTTGCTGAGAGCTGGGCCAGACACCATCCTCAGCAGAAAGCAGCCCAGAAGCAGGTTATAAGCACACAGATACCTGTGATCTCTGGGGTAGCCAGAGCCATCCCCGTGCACAGCCTGAACTGGGAATTAAAGTGGGCAGAGCTTCTCCTTGCTGTGTACAAACGCAAAGACCTCTCTCAAACCCTTTCACACCCACTTGAATAGCAGGATCTCAGCAAAAAGCAGCAATCTCAAAGCACCTTTTTCCAAGTGACCCAAAGAAAGGTTTCCAGGTACTATTTGAGAAGCCACAGGCATTACATTTAAATAAAAGAATTCACTGATTTGAATGGTTATGAGCAAAACGTGGAATGACTTTGGCATTTTTAAGGGATGGGGAGCAGAAGGGGAAAGTGGCTGTTTGCAATCTGGAGCACCTCTGTCCTTTCTGTGCAGATGCTCAAAGAAATCTCTTCCCCGATTTTCATTTCTCTCTTGATGGTGCTGTATAAATGTCCCTGAAAGCTAAAACCTAACATTAAATACTTTCAGTTACTTGTGAGCATTGTGAAGCCAATATTTCCCCACTGCAGAGAAAGAGTATTTGTCCTGCATGCCCATATATCCAACCTACAGCATTACCACTTTCCACATTATTCTCTCAATTGTACAGCAGCTTGGCAATGCTGCCACTGCACTTCATCTCAAGCATGAGCAGAAATCTCCCACTGACTTAAACTCAGTGATCCACCTGAAATCTAACCCCATAGCTCTAAAGAGAGCCCAGCCTGCCACCAGAGTGATGGTATTGGGTGGAGAAAGTGGCAAAGCCTGCAGAGCCAGGAGATGAGACAGCTTCCCTCAGTTGTGCCCACAGTTAGTTCAGCTTCAGTTAGTCAGGAAATTTCACCTTGGTTTTCATTGTTTACCTCATTCCATTCCCTATTACATTTGTAATTCTCTCAGTGAAGCTCATCATTAGGTTTCTCCATCGTTTCTGAACTCCTCCCCAGGGCTCAATGTGTGAACAGCCTCACGAATTAACAGAGCTCTTGCCAACATCAGTGCTTCCCCACCTCCTGAAGCAATGACTCTTTTATAGAGGGGGCAGAGCTGGAAGCCTTGAGTGGACTCCTGAAAATCTTTGCAGAAAAATCAGGACCCAGTTTCACATGACTCCACAAAACCAGCAAAGTGCATTTAGAGACACTAAATGGTGTGAACTGGGGGGAATTGCACGTCACAGCCCCTCACCAGCCTCTGCCTGGATTTGGGGTTAGACCTCCCCTGTCCCTGTGTGCATGTGTCACTCCTTCCTCTCGGTGTCACCAAACACAACTGCTGGGGCAGGTGACACAACCACCCTCAGCAAAGGAAAGTAACTTCTGGAGGTCACACTGCTTCCCTGCCTCCAGTAAAGCCCAGAGCAATGGGAGCAGTTATGCCTCTAGGCACTGTTGACTCCCAAAATGAATTTATAAGGCACTTACTGAACATTTAGAGATGAGCTATTATACCATCTCCAGCGCCAGTAAACGTCATGGGATGGTGGGGAACGCTTTGCCATCGGGGGAAGTGTCTGGCCAGCCTCAGCTCACCCACCTGGATGAAGGATGCTGAGTCCTGGCCACACCTCACTGCCCCCAAGGTGAGGATTTAGGCACAAAGCACAGTTCCAGAAAGGTTGCCACATCCTTACATTTGCCAAAACACAAGCCTGGGGTGCAATAAAGCACAAGCCGTTGGGTTTAGAGGTTCTCCTTCTCCATACTTGAATGCTATAACTATTTTTAAATAACTGGTTTATGTCCATTGCTGGAGAATTGGGATCAGTATGTGCCATAGCTCTGAAAGGCATAAATAATTACTGCTTCAGAGTTGTTTAATCAGGCTGCCTCCAATGAGGTTTTTGGTGAGTTTTTGTTGTTGTTTAATTGTTGTTGTGCTGTGCTTTGGTTGGGGTTTTTTTGGGTAGATTAAAGGGTTATTTCTGTTGGAAACAGACATCTTGGTAATACTGAAAATGAAATGTCCTAAATCAGAGCCTAGCAATGCATTATTTCACGCACTAGCTACTGAATGATGAATTAATAAGAGTATCTCAAATACATCTTCCATCAATATGCTTATTCAGATTCCATCAGCATTTAATTAACATAAATTATATAACATTAGGAGGATTCAGGCAGTCATCAAAAAGAACACTTCTCTTGTAAGCTACTGAAATTCTTGTGGTTTCTGCAAGGCAGCAATTTTTATTTTTATTTTCCTCTAGAAATTCATCACAAATCAAATGTTTTCACAGCAAATTTAGGGCTGGCTTTTTCCTGATTTTCTGGGGATGGGATATTAGATCTCTGGCTTTGTTTCAGGTGTTCTAAGTTATATGCCAAGGAATAGCACTTATACAAAGGAAGTAATGGCAGTATCTAACTGCAGAGGGACCTTCAGCAGTCCCTATAACTCTCCAGTGAGGTGGACCATCAGTAAACCACACAAGCCATTTTTCATTCCAGCATCTAAAGTCAAGAGAAAATAGTTATGAGTGTCCTAAAAAGAATGGGTTGGTTTTTTTAAAAAATCTCATAACAATACAAAAGGACTTGGTGTTCTGCCTTCAGAAGGGTGCAAGAAAAAGCACACTGAATCCAGAACTGGGAAAGTTTAGGTACGTGCTAGGAGTGTCAGCCAAGTGACCAGAATAATGAGGAGGGAAAGAACAGCTGTAGTCCCCCATTGGGCTGAGCAGCATCCAAATGCTCATTTGCAAAAAGAAGGGAACCAAGCACAAAAGGCAAGAGTGAAAATACAAGGACATGCAGGTGCCTGATGGCAGAAATGAGGATATCAATTTTTTGACATTCTGAGGATGAGAGAGGGGGATGCCTGCTTTAACTTACCATAAAGAACTAAAAGCTGGCAGAGTTAAACTAATAAAAAGCAATTTTTCTTAAGTATCACTCTAAAATCACATTTTGCAGCTGCTTTTGTAGCTTGTACTTCAGTTTAACTGTATTCCTTTGCCCTTCAATTTTATTCAGTGAAAAAATTTACTCTGAGGAGATATGACAAACCAAAATATTTTATCCTGACAGTTGTGGTTATTCTTTAAACTAGGACAGGGGATGGCCAAGAAGTGTCCAGCTCCCCAGGCTGTTTCTCCAGGGAGACAGTGCCCCAGCCTGATTATGGCAGAGCTGCATGTGCAGCCAGAAGCAACTTTTTCCAAAACTATGTAAAGTTCCCTATGTGTAGTAAAGAGCAGATCCTAGTCCCAAAAATCTTTGGGGAGTTTGTAACAGGGAGCTGACTCTCCTTTGCATTACATGAAGGAGAAAGAGTAGCAATATAAATAAATGGTGTTATACTGCAAGTGGTGGGGAAAAGATGAGCCCTGCATTCCATTACACTGTTCTAGTCCATATAATCCCCTCCAAATTACTCAATATAAAGCTCACTATCCAACAGCCCTCCCTGCTATTGTTATGAGTTGCCATATAGTTCTGGTGCTAAGCACCCTCTATCCTGCAGCAAGCAGCTGCTCCCTCTCCAAAGCATCCACAGGGGACCAAACAGGCAGAGGGAAAATAATAAGCACGAAGTGTCCACAATTAGGCAGCAAGTCAGTAACTGAAGCAGGAATAAAGCCCTGTCCTTCCTGCTCTTGCTGCATGCAGTGGGTGCCACGCTGGACCCTTCGGCCATGAAGATCTGCTGGATGCAGGAGGCTGTGTTAAGGCTCCAGTATTAATAACAACAAGTTCTACAGGCATCCTGCAGGTCTGACAGATAAACCAGCAAGCATGGAATGCGCCTTGAAGAGGACAGTTCTCCCCTAAGGTGGCAGAGGATGTGTGTCACCATGGAAAGATCAGAGGTGCAGCCCTACTATGGGAAGCTGTTTTCAAAGCATGCCATGTTCACACCCACAGTCAAAGTAGCTGTGGGTATCTGTGAAGACTCAAAACTCTGGCCACAGAATAAGTCTCATTTGGGTTTTTCCCATTGAAGCAAATCACTTGTCAGGTTTGAGCCTCAGAGCTTGGAAAGCAGAAGTGTAGGATCATCATTTTTATGTGGCTGTTCACTTCCATCCAATCCTTTCTCATATCCAGAATTGAAGGGCTCAAGGGGAGTTCTTCAAAAAGAGTAATGGTGGCTTTAATCATCCTCCCACCTTAAGATATTATTAAAAATGGGGAGACAAAACTCTCATCCTTCCTTCATCTGCAGTGCAACACCTACCTGCTGTATGTTTACGTGACCTACACATCTTTGGGTACACCTTCTCAGCACAAAATACTCCCAGGAGCAGAGGGAACAGCACAGGCAGGAGATTGGGCACCACCCAGGCTCTGGCGCTTTTACAATAATTACTAAGATTTTCAAAGGGGAAATGAACTGTCAAAATCTGATTTAACTTGGTGTGAATTGGATTCCCCAACCTCTTGGGTTATTTTTTCAAGACATTCAGATCCGAAATAGTAACAAAAGCATTTGCCCTTTTTTATCCCCCCTTTACTTCTGCATTTTCCATTACACGAGTAGGAAGCAGTACTGTGCTATGACAAGCAGCCAGAGCTAAGCTGAAACACCACTTCTGCTATAATCCCTCTCTTTCAATTGCTCATTTCCCTTTCTCATGACATTCTCAAGAGGATTATTAATAATAACTGGGGACAGAGATCTTTTCTATCTCTAACTTTGTAATGGGTAAGTTTTCCCTGGAACATATTACTGAAATTTTTTTTGCCAGACATCCCCCTGCCATGCCCCACTCCTCAGGAGCATTGGTATTTCCAGAAATTAAGTTAGCTCCACTAACTGTGTTATACCTTCCATTCTTGACAAACCACCCTTCATTGCCTTAATATTCCCATTATGTTTGATACATTGCATCACTGTTCATTTGTTATGGCATTTTAACTTAGGTTCAGATTATATATCACTGGTGGAGCTCTCTGGGATAAAGGGCAATGAACGTTTTAATTGCCTGATAAATTATTAAGGACACTCCTTTAATTGGGTAATGTGGTGTTTACATCTTTGAAGCAAACACGTATGGAATCGGTATGGGTGCAGATTTGTCTAAACACACAGCCAGCAGCCTCTCTCTCCCCTTGAGAATAATAGTTTTATCAGGCTATTAAAATAAACACCACACAGGATAGATTGTACCAGATGCCAGGGGACATCAGCAGCTGGAACAAAGAGATGAGCCTCCATCAAAGTCAAAGGAGGTGCATTGACTTACATCAGCCAAGGGACTGGTCTTCCACATCCAATGGATCTTACTCAAAGCGAGGGAAAATAGCAAAAGACCTACATTTTCCACTGCTTTAGCTAACCTAGTTCATTTGAACTGAAATGGGTCACAGTGTACCCACACAAGGAGTTCAGCAGCAAACCTGACTTCAGAGGGAGCCCAGGGAAAATGCAGCTGGGGAGAGAAAGTGCATATTGCTCTAAACAGAGCCTGCTATGGCAGAAACCCGGGCTTCTGGCAGCTCTTGCATGCAGGTCAAAAATATCACATCCCCTGGAAGCCCCTTCCAGCCCGTAGAGAAAAGATGGGACAGTACCGCTGGGAGGAAGCACAATCCTGCCTGAAACTTTGCTGCTCCCAGCTTTCTATTCTGTCTGCTCATATCTGTACTTTGCAACTCTGATTTCTTCAAGTTTTGCGACATTCCTTCTTTCCTGAGCTGTGTAAATGTAAAAATATTTGTTGCATTCTTCCCAGACAGATGCTATGCTTCTTGCTTATTAAAATAGAGAGAAGGGAGCAGATTGTCTAGGATGAAGCTTTATGCTGCTTAGAAGTATTGAAGAAATAGGCTTTTTAGGATAAGTTAACATTTCAAAGGTGTTTCATATCTGTTTGTTATCAGCTTTTGGTAACACAGAGCTCCTGAGCTCAGCCCCTGCATACAAAATACCACTGTAATGAATTGTACTTTATCTAGCTCTGATTTGACCCCTGCAAGTCAAGCTCTGCACAGGTTCAAGGTAAAGAGGTTCTAAGCCTGCAGAGGACAAAGCCACTTTTATTTCTGTAGCTTTGCAGTGGCTCCACTCACAGCTCTTTGGAGCAGTGTCCCTGTGATTCAGGGCAGTCTGTGCTGGGACCACCGAGGCTAAGGGGCAAGCAGTGGGCAGGAGCACGCACAGAGCCCATGGGGAGGGTGAAGATGGAGGAAATAAGACCACAGCATTGCCTGTTTTAGCAATATGGGTACAGATATCCACTGCTGTCAGCACCAGGGATCAGGCACAGCAAAGGGCAGGCGTGGCTGCGCCCAGAGGAGAGGAGTGGGAAGATGGGCAGCACCAGCGCCCAGCAGATGGAATGGGGAACCTCTCCTGCAGCCCTCTGGTGCATTTTGTGACCCCCTTCTGTCCCCAAAAATGTTTTCACCAGAATTGCAGAGCACAGGAGCCCCTGGCTTTCACTTTATTTAAGGTTTCACTCTCCTGCCTCTATGGCCAGAGGACAACAAAGCAATTTGATAAGAAAACACACAAACACCCATGTATTTACATGCACATCTTATGCATCTAGGATACATTACTTTTCCTAAAATAAGTGACACTTTACTGCGTTCCTTACATGTCAAGAGGTCACAGTGTTTTCTTGGGGTTGGAATCCAGCCCCATGACCCTCTTGCACAATAGCTGGGTTTAGCCTCCACTTCCCACAGCATTTGGGTAAAAACACAGCTCATCCTTACATGTAAGAGAGCCCTGTGCCCTTTCAAGGGCTGCTGAGGAAAATGCAGTCACAAAGCTACTGCTTACTGGTGGTGAATCTCAAAAACAAAGCCAAATTAGGTGAAATCCCAGTAGCTGTCTTCTTACAAAAGCTGAGGTTGAGCGAGTGCATCCAGAAAAACATCTGATTCAATGCTCAGATCTTAAGAAAATCAATCCCTGTGAACATGCACCCAAATGAAAACAAGTGCAGATGAAGAAATTCCCCAGGATAATGTTTCCAAACAGATCAATGCACAAATGCCTGTGGATTGATTTCCTGGAGTTTCAACCCCACATTAGCTCGTCAAGACAATCCTAATCAGCCATGGATCTATGAAAACAGGGATTGGGGCTGTTACAGTTTCTTCTCTCTTCCTCTCCAGTTCTTCTTTCCACTCCTCACCAGGCTCTGGCTGCTTGGGCACCTGCTCTGGGAAAACCCAGGACAGCCCTCCCTGTTCCCTCTCCGTCTTGTCCTCCACTGGAGGACACCTTTGCACCAGGAGAGTGGCAGAGACGAGCCCTGTGATGTGCCCCCAGAAACGCTCTCTCCCGCACAGCTAAATGGCTCCAGACACTTCACTCGAGTACTTTGAAGCATCACATTTCAGCAGTAAATGTGAGAACATTGTGGGAAACAGCCTTAGGTATCCACGCTGAAACTGCAGCATCAGAGCACTCAGGCTCTGCTTCCGTGGCAGTTTTGCACTGAGATGTCCCACCTCTGCTGCAGCATCCAGCAGGGAATTCCCTGGAAAAAATTCTTCCCACGGCTAACCCAGCTGTGCTCTCTCCCACCCCTGGGTCCAAGCTGGGCGCTGGCAGAAGCAGCACCCATTTCTGGAGGTCAGCATTTCCATTTGCTGAGCATCTAATATCCCTTGTAGAAATTGGCAGATAATGGAGTTTCCAGTCTGATGGACAATGTAGGTCAGAGAGGAAAAATTTAGTTGCAGTTGATCCGAAAAGGATGTTTTCCATTTAATTAATAAAATCCACATTTCATTTCAAGTCTACTTTAAGTATTCCAAAAAATAGGTCTTTTTTTTTTTTTTAACTAAGGGGCATTTTAAACCTAGAAAATTATTTCAAAGCAGAGTCCAAGAGTTTAAATGAATTTATTGAAACAGTATTTTATGAGCTTTCAAAGAGAGAGAGCAACAGTTTTGGAAGTTCTGCACCGAAATGTGCTATAACCAAAAACATCACTCTGACTTAGGACATTGCTGTGAGAAGTCTAAGCAAAGCTCTGCAAAAGAATTCCACTGAAAAAATTCCACTTGGAAAGTGTTAGTGACAACTTCTGCAGCCTGTTGCCCATCCTTTCCCTCTCTGCACTTCTTTACAATGAAAACATATCTAGAAGGGTCAGCAGCAGAAGTGTGTCAGCTACACTGTCTGCAGGGATTAGAAAACTGGTATGAATTATCCTTTTCATTAATTACTTGATCCTACCTAATCCCCAGTAGATGATGTTGACCTCAATAGACCAAATCTGGGTTTCTTAGCCTACACAACCCTTTTACACCATTTCCTAGCTCCTGTTGCAGAGACACTTTCCAGCTGTGTTACATCCTGGCTTACATCACTGGGGCTCAGAAGTTCCGTGGCACATCCCCTGCGAGTCCTGCCAGCTGCCCTGGGCAAACCCCAGCCCTCCTGCACCCCTCAGTGACCTGGGTGCATCTGCCATACTGCCCCAAAATAGTGCAAATCCTCCAGAAAGGACAAGGAATTCAAAACATGTGTCACTCTGGAAATTCAGGGAGATTTATCCTCCTGAAAGTAAAATTTCAGAGCTGGGAATGGGCTGTTGGACATCCCAGGCCAAACTAACACCAAAAAAGAGCATAAATCTGTGGTGTAAAGGAGGCAGCACAGTGGACCATCCCAAACCAGTTCTAAGGGATATCAGTACTGTGACATATACAGATTGATTTTTCAGCCTAAGCTTAGTGGCTACTTATCTCCAATAGCAAAATTACATTCAATTAGATTTTCTAAATAATTCATGGCAGTACATTTGATGTGGCAGGAAGTTCCAGCAGTGAATCGCCAGTGTTTCACATTATCGTGCTGACAGTAATTTGGATTGTTTCTTACACAAAGACATCTTTCATTGTTTCCACCATCCACACCCAGATTCTTCTGGGGCTTGTAGCCTCACAGTCTCCTCTTACCTAAGCCTGCATTTGAAGGCATAAAAGGCAGCTGCAGCACTGAGAAGAAGGGTTTGGGAGTATTGATTGACGAAAATTCCACATGACCTGGCAATGATTTTCCCTCTCTGCTGTGCTCTTCTGGGACCCCACCCCATCTAGCTCTGGGGTCCCCAACATAAGGAGGACAAGGACCTTCTGGATCGAGTCCAGAGGAGGCCATAGAGATCCTCCAAGGGCTGGAACAGCTGTGCTGTGGAGCCAGGCTGGGAGAAGAGAAGGCTCTGGGGACACCTGAGAGCCCCTTCCAGTACCTAAAGAGGATCCAAGAGAGATGGAGAGATGGAACAAGGGAGAATGGTGATAAAATGAAAGAGAACAGGTTTAAAATGGATATTGGAAAGAAATGCCTCCCTGTGAGGGTGGTGAGGCTCTAGCATAGGTGCCCAGAGAAGCTGTGGCTGCCCCTGGATACCTGGCAGTGTCCAAGGCCATGTTGGACAGGGCTTGGAGCAACCTGGGACAGTGGAAGGTGTCCCTGCCCATGGCAGTGGGATGGGACAAGATGGTCTTTAAGGTCCCTTCCAACCCAAACCATTCTATGATTCCATGAAAAATAATAATTCCTATTGAAGGTTTTAGCTTAAAGCAATTTAACCATACATGGAAGTTGGATTTACTGCTGGATTTTTCTCCAGCAATGAAACACTTTCAGAGCTCTGCAAATCTTTTGTAATGAAGTGATGCAGAACCACTGTTTAGTCATGCAAATGAAATGAGAATTAACTGTAAAGCATTCTGAGGACCATGAACTTTTTGCCAGAACTCATAGCAAAAGATTTTTATTGTCAATCAAAAGCACAAAACACTTCAAAACTGTCTTTTGTGTGTGTGCATTGTTGGGAGAAGGGCAAGCGAGACAGAGTAAACATTTTCTGCAGTCTGCAGGATAGCCAGGGTATCAAATATTGCTGGAAGGATGAAAATAGTTTTCTGAGAAACCTATGAACAAATACATAGAATTACTATTGCAAGCTGAGAGGGAAGAAAATTTTCCATTCATCATTGAAGCACCCCAACCTTTACCAAATCCATTCTTTTGCAGTATCCTACACAAAACCAGAGCAGACTTTCAAAGAACAAGGCTTTGGCAAGCAAGCTACAAAATTCACTCTGTTCTGCTTTGCAGTCTGAATTATGTTTTCGTTTGATGGTCAGACAAACTGTTTTTCTCCCAGGGTAAGCCCTCGATCCACGGAAGCCTAGGGAGCTGTCCCAGGTTTGGCCCAAGACAGACAAAAATGAGTTGGTTCTTGGTCTCAGTGACTTTCTGCTTTGACACCTGAAAACCTTCTCATTAATTGCTTTTTATAAGACATGTATTAATACACAGGGAACAGAGATGCAGTGGCTGGAGCATACGTTGGATTAGAAACTAAGAACCTGCAACTGTGCCTCCTGTTGTCTGGGTGGTTTTGTTTATTTGTGCCCCCGTGTTTTACACCCTCCCCTGCATGGGAGTGTAATTAAAGTCACCTGGAAACTTGAGCAGCAGCAAAGCCTCTGACTCCAGTCCTGCATGACAATATATTCCTCTCACTGGGTTTGACATCATCTCTCAAATGCAGCCTGACTCCATGTCTGCTCCCAAAGAACGGCCAATTCCATAAATATCCAGTACCCCCCATCCCAATTACACTTTCTCCCCTGGAAATATCGGGGGATATTTGCCTGGGGGCAGCAGTGCTGGCCTTCAGCTCAGAGCACCCATATTACCAAGTCAGACTTTCAAGGCACCACAGACACATTTAAAAGCCCAGCAGAGGCAGGGAGGAGGGGACACCCTCTCCACGCCGAACGTGCAGCACTTTCCTCTTTGAGCTGAAACATCTTGTAAACACAGTTCAGCAGGCTGTATATAAAATTTGAGCTCTCTATTACCCTAATCTTAGAGATTACTGCAGACTCTCACATTGCTAAGGGATCAAAGATGAATAGCCATTTTAACCTGTGCTTCCACAGCAGCTTTTACATTGGATATAATGACCAGGTGCTCAGCTGGTGTAAACTGCTGCAACTTTATTTTCTCTGCTAGCAAGAGCAGCCAGTTCATATCATCCAAGGACTTCTTGCAAGGTTACTATTAGACAAAGCTGTTACAGGTCTCACTAAACTATCTAGTATTTATTCTTTTTTTTGGTTTTTGCTGAGATCTCCACTGGTGCAGAACAACTCAGTAAGATACTGTCTCTGCTGCAAACACTTGAGTTTGTTGACACGTAAGATCACCAATGGATACTTTAAAAGAAGAAATATAAAGAACCCTTCACTACTTGCTGGGGTGCAACTGGGAATAAGATCCAGAGGTCCTGCACAGCATGTGGCACTGAAGGAGCACAAGCACTAGTCCCAGGTACCAGGCACAGGCTGTTTCCAAATTCCTGCTTGTCCCTGTTTGCAGGGTGTGCACCCTGCGACAGCTTCGAGCCCAACCAGGGAAACAAGGTCATTGTCATCGTGATGGCGAGCAAACATCGAAGCTGTGGACTCAGCCTCAGGCTGTGGGTGTCTCCATGGGACAGACTCAAGAGATGCACAGCAGGTTGGGGGAGGCTCAACAAGCAGCAGCATCCTGTAAGGAATGAACGAACCAGTTGTCCTTTGCACAAAAAGCCCACAGAATTTGGTTTATCTCTTAGGCTCCAGTTCAGTTCAGAGCTAGAGCTGGCTGTGAGAGACAGAGAGGAAGTCCAGCTCAAAAGCTTTTGAGAGGGAAAGCTATTAAACAAATCATACAGGTGTTCTGAGAACAAAGTATTACCTCAGTCTCTGGTAATGCAGCCAGGTAATTTCAGTGGGGCTCACACCCTGCAGCAAGAGCAGGCAGCACCCATCATAAAATCTGAACATCAGAGGTTAAAAGATACATTGCAGGAGGAATACATTCATTACAAAAGAGTTGGTGAATTAGTCAGAGAGATTGGCAAAAGACTGGAAAGGCTGGAGAACACTTGAGCATGTTGCCAAAACCCACGAGCCACTGAATGGCTCTGCTGTTTTGCAAGCTAAATGGCTATTCACTCTGTTAGGACCAAGAGTGACAGCATGAACAAGATTTATCACAGAACTTCTACTCTGGACTCAATGAAGAATTGCCCCAGTAAAAACTTGCCAGCTCTGCTGACGTATATTATCTTTGTTAGAAAGGCCCCTCTGATAACCACATTCATTAGGAATTTTAGCAATTCATGTCTTTGTAAAAACTTCTGCATGTGAATTCAGCACAGACAGATGTGAATGGGAGCTTTGGAAAGACAGTATTACACTAATTCAGAGCTATATTTTTCAGTGGGTGTAGCAAAGAGAAAGGTTTAAAGCAATGATTTTTCTGCAAAGCACATTTGTAAGTGAGATGGTAAATTACTGAAGAGCCTGTGCTACCACTGGAGTTTGTATTTAGCCCCTCACTTAATCCCAAAGTCAGATGCAATATGGGGACACTGAGGCCATTGCCCTCAGGGTGCAGTAATTAATGTTCATGCTCAATTTCAGCATTATCCCTGGTGCCACAAGATGAAGCTTTTAGCAGCAAGGTCACACAGAATCTCCCAAGCTTGCCATGCAACATCATCCCACTCCCACACAGCCTGACAGGGCTCTCGGAAAAGGAAGCAGAACCTCTTGTTTAAATCTGAGTGCATTTATGAATTTCTCAGTTCTCTGTATGCCTAAAAGGTCAGGAATAAGAAATGCAACAGCCTTAGACTTCTGACAGCAAGTTACTCCTTTAATCCTCACTGTGGTGCTGAGGGTCTAAAATCTACCTGGTCCTGCTGCTGAAATAGGGAGATCATTGAATGCAGAGGGATACACTATTTCTGTACGTCACAAACCATCAGTCTGACCATTCCCCAGTCTCTACCAAAAGCCGCAAGTCAGGATTTCCCAGCACCCAGCCCCTCCTTGTCCCTGGACAGGGCTGAGATGAACATGCATGAAACAGCAGCAAGGTACACTGAAAAATCAATATTTCAGGCTAGTAAATCCATCTTTAACCTGTGAAGAAAGGGGTTTAACCTTGTGATGGTATTAATACAAACCTCACAGTATAGGCAAACAGCAACTTAATTTTAGCACTGTATTTTTATCCCTGGCTGGCCTGTCTTGCTAAATGGCATGTCTAATCCTCCAGAGGGACAAAGACCAGTGAAACTTGCAGCATGTTATTATCTCAATGGACAGGTGAGGAAAATCACCACACAGAGCCAGGAGCCCATCCCACGCAAGGGGACACGAGTGATGTCAGAGGCAGCAAGTGCCACAGTGCATTTAACTAAAAATCCACTGGAAGAGGCAGAATAAAGGCTGACAGACCTGTTCTCCTAACTAAAAGTTCATCATGGCCTCCGTGGAAATGAGGTGTCCTTCTCTGCACCAAGTGGCAAACATGAAGAGACAAGGGGAGCGGATGGACCGGAATTCCAATTACATGGTGCTGGTTTGGACATGGGTGCTACATCCTGCTTCGCTATAATACTTCAAAGCCCTTCAGAGGCATTTTTAAACAAAAGGATAAAATGCAAATCTCGCTTCTTGCCAGCTAGAAAAGAATTTTCCACAACAGCCTCTGAAATATTAGGCACGTTATTATTAACATTGTGCGAGAAGTGGACATTAATTAATGCTGAATTGCAAAGAAATTCCAGTAGTATCACATATTTTACTCCTGCTGCTGCAGCAATGAGCTCATTATGAACAAAGAAATTAAAAACATATATCAGAAGGCACAATTAATGGTCTTCCACTTATTATTAACTGTGAGCAACACATACCACCAGACTAGAATAAACGAGGAGGAGCATATCTCAGCTTTTGTAACAGGATAAGATCACAGCCCCAAGCACATCCTTTGCTGAGAACGAAGTGTTTATCAAGTGACTTCAAAGATACCCACTGTGACCTTGAGCCAAACACTTAATATCTGCCAACCAGTAGGTTTTCTATCTAAAAGCAGTAAGAGCAGCACTTACCTCCTGCAAATTCAAAGTTTAGGGTGTGAGGATTCCTTTGCTGCTCTGTCCTTACACAGTGGACACTACAATGGCTGTGGACACCCCTAAGACTCCTTCAGTCACAGCAAGGGGACAGTGAAATTACAACTCAGGGTCACCTGGGTGGGTATTTAGGAGCAGCCTTGGTGGAGGAGGAGCTGAGGGACCAAGAGACACCTGGGCATGGTGGCTGACAGCACAGAGGAGTCCAAAAAGGGGTGGCTACAGCCAATCCAGGGAAAATGGGGCTCAAAGAGCCAGAGGTGAGACTAGAACCAGCTGAACCAGATCGAGCAGGATAGGGTCAGTCAGTCCAAACTTTCTTTGTGCTGCCAGGAGAGGGGGTGAGCCTTTTTTTGCAGAGGTGTAGGATTGCACAATCATCCTTAAAGACAAGCGCCAAAGCCACAGCTGCAGTAAGGCACTGATGCTCCAAGGACACCCGAGAGTGGCTCAGCTCCACCAGCAGACCTGGCCCAGGGACACCAGCTCTGTTCTTCAGCGTTTGCCCGTTCCCAAGACATCTGTCACCTTGCAAATTAACCCAGGCTGACATTCAGCCAGGCGCCACTGCAGCTGCAGTGAACCTTTCCTGCAAGTTCCCATCTCTGATATTTATTTCAGTACTTCTTTCTTTCATATCTCCTTTTACTGTTTCCGCCAGTCTTTTTGGCTTGAACTGAACCATTTGCCTTCACATTATTTCCATCATTGCTCTGCCTATACCCAATAAGCAACATTCCATGAAGCTTAACTAAATCCATGTTTTCTGGTAAATAATAGCAGCGTGTCCCCCTGTTCAAAGAAAATTATGAGAGATTTATTAATGTAGCATCAAATGAATTTCTGTTTTATGTAATTATGCATTGAATTAAAAAAGAGATGTCATGCAGGCAATCTTTAGAGTCATAATAGACAATCTGTAAGAAAGAACAAAGGAAAATAATGTTAATAAAACATTATGCCCTAAGCAAGAAATATGCTTCGTATATCAAACATGAGTAAAGATAGTTATTTGATGTAAAATGGAGGTGTGACCTTGCTGCAGAAGTGTTCATTACCTAACACTGCAACAAGCAAATTAATGGATTTTGGAATGGTGCAAATAACAGTAATAATAATAGTAATTTTGGTTCCTGGCATTTGCTTGCTGACAGCCAGATTTAGCAGCAAGTGGTTTGTGTTATTTTTCTATGAAAGGGATTGCAAATAGAATTCCACATAACCTTAAAGATATTACAGAAGCATGTGTCTAGTGCAAGGGTATTGATGAGTAATCAAGGCTTTGCAAATGCTTATAAGTCAAGCAGTGGAAGCCCCGAAACAAAAGGCTGGCTGCCAGAAGAGTGTGTTTTTCATGCAAGGACACAGGTACGTGTGGTGCTCTCAAGCTCACAACATCCTGACATCCCAATCCCTGCATGGGAAGGTGATGATTATGGTTACTATGGAAATTACTCACGCAATTTCACATGCATTTCGCACGTAATAAATGGTGATAAATAATTAGTCTGTTGATGCTGTTTGAGGGAACTGTAGCACCGCTAGGAAGTGCAGAATTGTCAGGTTTGAACACCTTCTTCTCTGCAGAGCCTTGGTAAGCAATGTTGAATGGAGAATTACAAGGAGCAATGGAGAATTACCTCCTCCAACTGGTCCCAGTTCACTTCTGCCCAGAGCACTGCTAGTCAACATGGCACCACCTCAAATTATCAGCAAGAAATTTCATCTTCAGCAGCTGATGGAGAATGTTTGCCCTTCCCACCCCCTCAGCCTGTCTGCAGAGCACCGGGAGCAGGCCACAAGAATAATGTGCTATTCCAGGCCAAAATTTACTGCAAGAATGACTGCTGCTCCTGGAGGAGTTGGACAGATAGGGAAAAGCTGATGGCATTGCAGTGATAGAGAGAGCACTGAAGCACACTGCCCCAGCTGAAGGATGTGCTGCCAAAATTGACAAAAGGGAGCAGGAAACGCTGTACAGGGGGTTTTACCTCATTAAACCTCACAAAACCTAAACTAAGCCTTAGGAGCAGCTTGCAGTGGAGCAAGCAGTTCTGTGTAGACCTGGCAGGATCACCTTTGTTTTCCGACAAAGATCACAAATAGATTTCTACAACACTTTGATGTGTTTAAGACAGTGAAGTTACTAGGCAAGTAGGTACAATAAAAGAAACATCTCTGCAAATGGAAAACCCCCAGGCATACACTCCTTTCTAAATGATATTGGAATTTTAAACCCTGATAATTGCTTTGTAATGTAAGCAATTGCATTATGAGCATGAACAGCACAGCCCATGCATCACCACGGCTGCGCTTCAGCTCTGCCTTCAGTCATTTCCCTCCAAGTACACTCTGACTGCAATGGGCTTAGCCCTAACTCACGGCAAACACTAAAGGGAGCTCATTTCACAGGCAAACCTGGTTTTTCTGTCGTTACCTGTTCAAGACTGGCAGAAGGAGGAAGCCCTGCGCTGTGGGGCAATGCTGGGCACCAGCTCTGGTGTCACCAGCCAGGAGCCTGTCCTGCCTTGGGGAGAGAGCTCCAGCAGCATTTCAGAGGGCACCAAACGCCTTTTGGTGTCTACAGCTGTGATTTATTAAAGACCACTAGAACGAGGCAACTTTTCTAACACAGAAAATTTCCCTCCTCAGAGTGGAACAAATTAAAATGGAGAAGGCTGAAAACAAACCTGGCTGCACCCTTGCTAGCTCTTGTTTCTCTCAGACTTGCTCTGAATTAGCACCTTCAGAGGCTGCATCTGAAATGTATTCAGTCTGCCCTGTGTTCTAGGCATTTCTCCTCGCCCATCACCACCCAGGCTGATGTCCAGCAGCCCCCAAGAACTGCCTCACGCAGCCTCCTCACCCCAGGGGCAGCTGCCAGGGCAGGCACAAGGAGCTGCCTTCCTCCCCTCCACCTCTTCTATGGACCAGCACACACAGTAAAACACCCAAAAAACCCAGGTGCGTCAGGGAGGGAATGAAACGAGCAGGGAGGTGCCTGGAGGTGCAGGAGATGTTGGATTTGGAAGCAACCAGCAGCTCCCCAAAGCTGGAGTAGAATCTCCATGGTGCTGGGCTATAGGTGACCAACCTATTGCTGGAAGGTCCTCCCACGAGTTTGCTGCCTGTGCTTTTCACAGAATCTGGGCTGAAATTGTGTGGTGGGTGCCTGCTGCTGAGCTTCAGAGGAGAAAGTTTCACAGAACAGCATCACAGTTTACGAGCAGTGGGCTGGAGAGGAAATGCTGTGTTTTCTCTGTGTTAAGAGCTCTGAAGCATTTAATTGAAAATCTTTAGCAACCCTGTGGTTAGGAAGAGGAGCTGGGAATTTGACAGTAGGGGTTTGGTGTCAAACGTGTGCCTTTTGCTATTTCTGGGGAGGAAAAAAGAAATGAGTGGAAAAAAAAAGCCAAACTGGCCAAATTGTGATCCTATCCAGCTTTGCAAATACTCAGTAAAGACCTCAAACATAGGTCCCAAGTCCTGCAGTCGAGCTTACTCCTGAATGTCCTTCCCCCCCAGGTGCCAGGAGGGGACACTTCCTCTCTCGTATCCTTGGTTTTTGGGGTCCTTCTGCCTGTATCCTTCCAGAAGAGCCATCCCAGGTGCTCCCCACAGCCCTGAGCCTCTTGCTGGGTTCAGGACTGGGTTCATCCCACCAGAACTGGGGTGGTCTGCCCCTGGTGCGAGGACTGCACTGTCCTCCCACAGACCCCAGCACAACAAGGATCATCCACACTTGGGATAAGAGTCTGTTTTAACCTCACCTGTGCCCATGTTCCAGACCTTTTGGCCATGCTGCAGTTGTAGTCATTATCACTCCTGAGAATGCTGCGATTTTCTGTACTTTCAGTTCCTCAATTACATTGATTATCACATTAAACATTCCTGGTACTACAGGAACAAACTAAAAAGAATAAGCTTGTATCTTCCTAATACAAATGAAACCCATTTGTACTGCTAAAAGTGTAGCAGGTTCATTGTTTCACAGTAATGAAGCTTTCACCTCAAGAGATTCAATTCATAAAAAATACTTGCCAAGGCTCTGCACATTTTTTTTTTTTAACTGCCATTAACGGTCCTTTAAGTTCATATCTGATTCAGCATTAGATCAGCAATTGAAATAAAAGGGAAAAGACACAAAAGAGCAGAAAAAACTCCATCATTTCTTACGGCAGGGACCCCACATCCACCTCAGACAGGCAGCCCTGTGCCCACCCAGGATGAAGGCATTGTGCACCTTCCCCTGCTATAAATAGCTGCAGACACCTTTGCTCCACTTCCCAAAATAGACACACATTGCAAAGGAGATAGGAAGAGCAAAAACACTGTACATAAGCTCTGTTTTCATATCTATAAATATGAATTTGTAACCAAACCCACACAGGGTGGGCAATAGCCCAGCCAAGGAGATGCTGTCTGCAGGGGAACCAATTGAAGGATGCAGGCACCAGGTGGGGGGTGAGGAACAAGCAGGGTTTGATGCTTTTCCACTTCTCCCCACGACATGATCCGAGTCACAACACTGCAGTTAAAATGTGTAGCATAAAAATTGAGATCTGGCTGCTCCAGAGTGTCAGCAAAGGTAAACAGTCCATCCTCAGGCCTGTGTGCTGCCTCCATAGGTCAGGACAGGCTTCAAGGGAGGATTTCCTGCTCCACGAGAGCTGTGTGGAGGGACATGGTACCCAGGCTCTGCTCTGATGTTCCCTGGGGGAGATGAGCTCCTGCTACCCCTGGGCAAAGCAGAAATAATCCTGCTTTTCCCATCCTGGTGCCTTCAGCCACAGTGGGATCACAGAATGACCCTGGGTATTACAGACCCCACACCAGGCACTGGTGCTGCTGGACCTGACCTCTCTCCATCCTTCCGTCCCTGGAGGGATCCTGGAGATGAAGCCAGGCAGGACATGCCTGCAGACATCGCTCCCGTCAGGGGCTTCATCTGCTTCCCTTCCTCCAAGAGGCACAGGCTCAGAGATCTGATAGACCAAAGGTTTTCAAGCTCCAGGAAGGAAACCAAAAGGCAGGAAAGAGGGGGAGGAGAGGCTTCCCCTTGTAATATCCCTTCAAGCCTGAAACAACAGCACCCAACCCCACATAGCAGAGCCTCACCTGCCCATCCCAAGCCTCAGCACCCACAGCAGGAGAGCAGGAAGGGGAAGGATGAGCATCCATCTCCCTTTTTCTTCCTGACCAAGGTGGAAGTCAGGCCTTGCTTATCACAGCTTGGTTTATCTAAAAACTCATCCCTTAAACCAGAATGAGGTCGTGTTCCTGACATGTTCAATTGTGTCAAAAATGGGCTCGAATATATCAGCCCTCATTTATCAGAACCAGTTTATTGTCACACCTATTATTTGATAAATGCAGGTCTGGGCACTTTTGGCTTTGCTGGTATGGGCAGCACATTTACACTCAAGGTTTTGCTTGCTAAAATTAGATACCCTAAAACCACAGGTCTAAATTTAAGCAGGGCTTTGTCTCCCGAGGCAGAGCATACGATCCTGGGCCTTTCCTGTCCAGATATTAGAGAAGCCACACCGCCTTATGGGAGCACAGATTTTGTCCCAAACTGCTGACATCCATGGAACATGATCTCCCTACTGCCAGAGCTGCCTGGAAGAGCCTTCCTCCAGCTGCTGGTGCTTCCCAGAGCTGGGCAAGCTTTCCCAGTGAGCTCAAAACCCTCTTGCAGGGATGGAAAAACATCTCACAGATCTGATGTTTTGCTGCTGTTTGTGGTATTAATTCAGGGGAATTATTTCCATAGGACAGAAAGCACAAAAAGCAAGTGAGAAAATACGGATGGGGTAGGGCTGCCCAGGGTCTGCCTTGTGAACTGCCCTGATCTTCACCCACCTTCTGTTCACTTCTGTCAAGGGCTGCTGGAAGGGTTTTGCAAGAGAAATCCAGGAATGATTTCTGATTCCTGATTCATCTGATAAAAAGAATTGGACGAAGCCCAGCTGCCCTTGCTGAGAATTTGATGTCCCCTTCACTACCTTGGTGGACTCAGCATCACAGAAAGCCCCAGAGAGGGCAGGACAGTCCTGCTGGGACAGGCACAGCTTACAGAGGGCGTTGGAGCTTTCTGGCTGTGGGGGCACCAGACATGCACCACTCAACCTCCAGTCCCACACCATTCCCTCAGGAACTCCAGGAGTCTCCCACCACAGAGTTTCCTGGCATTCCTCACTTACACCGACTCCCTGAGCACAATTACTCACTATTTCAAACACAGAGTGTTCTCAGCCTCACCTTGGATCAACTTTTCCAGCAATACTGGTTCCTAGGGGAAAAAAAAATCTTCAGTGAGCCCCTTCCCTCCAGCTTGAGCAGGCACCAGAGCACAGGCAGCACTTTCCTGTGTGCGAGGAGGGGGTCAGGCAGCAGGGACTCGTTACCAGAGCCAGAGGGCAACCAGGCAGCATCAAACACACCAGGCACACCTCCTGCAGAAAGTCACCCCTCTCCGAATCTTTGTACTTGGCAATCAGTCCCACGCAAGGCCAGCAGTCTGGCTTATTAAAGCGTGAACCGCTGAGCCCCTCGTTAAATGCCAGCCTCATCTTCTCCTGGGGGATTATTTACCCTGCAGATGGAGTTACCGACCCTGGAGCAGCAGAAAGGGTTTCTAGCGGAGATGAGGCAGTTGGGGCACATTTGCCATCCACAGGGTAATACCATGCTGTCTCACAGAGGCTGCTTCCCACACGCATCAGAAAATATCCAGTATAACTGCATGCACACAGGCATATGGTTCTGTATAAGGTATCCATACAGTGTAGCTCCTCTTTCTGCTTTCACTGTGTTTTATCTTTAAATTGGAAGAGCTTTTTAGTAGCAAATCATCAGAGAGGAACAGCTAGTTACCAAGGAGATTCTCTGATGAATCAGAGACTGACTGGTATGAGACCTAGACAGGCTGTAGCTTCTTAATTTGTGAGACCTTACATTTTAAACAGGGTGGAAAAAGATCCTATCACAACTAACTGTGGACCTCACCAGCAAAAGCCGCTTTTCTTTTTGCCACTGAAGCAAACAGCAAGAGCACAGCATGGGAAATCAGTGAGCAGCCGGAGACAAACCGGAGCGTCTCTCCAGACTCAGAAAAGCAAATACCACCCAAGGACAAAGGGGTCCGATGGAGGTGACTGAGGGAAAGGCTGGCAAGCCCCTGATTTCACACCAGCACAGGCAAGGGTGTGCAGGGATGAGCGAGGGCTGGAGAAAGAGCCGCACGCCTGCTGCCGCACAGCCCTGACATTTCCGGAGGCAGAGGGTGCACAGCACTGCCTGCTCCTGTGCTGCACTTTGGGACTGCCCCAGCCCTGATCTCGATTTTCTGCCTGACTCCTGCCGCTTTCTTCCCGGGAGCAGGTGAGAGGGATGAACTTTGCTAAATGACAGCGAAGGCACCTACTCCACAGCGAGCGTCCTGTCCTCGTGGAAATGGCCATCCTGCCCCAGAGGAGCCATGGCAGCCAAGGATGCACAGGCAGAGCGGACTGCAGGAGGAGTTTTTGTAAATGTGGGAATAACAAGAAGCTTTGTGAAATAAAGTTTGGAGAGAGAAAGCTCAGCTTTTTTTGGGCTGACTTTATTCAGAGGGTCTTCACACCCACTTGCTTCTGACAGCTTGTTTCTCTATACTTGCTGAATTCTGGTGCTTTGCCTCTATTTAAAAACCAAAAGTAATTAAAACTTCCTGGGAGCTGTGAAAGCAGCAAGAAATACTTGGACACATTGAGAGACAAGATATTTGGAAGCCTTCTGCTGGTAGATAGGCTGTTTTCCCAAAGGTGGCAACTACAGAAGTATGTAGATGAGAGGCAAAATCTCCCTGTCACATCCCATTGAAATCTCCATTTTAGGCACTGCTGCTCCGCTGCTGCTCAGGTAAACCTGATCCTTGTGGGGGGAAGCTGCTGGATGGGCTGAGGCATTCGGGACGGGGAGGGTGGGAGAGCTTAGAGAGGCAAGGATTGGGGAGTGGAGAGTAAAGTATGTGTTAGAGCAAATTCAGGTTCTACTGCTAAGTGCACAGTGGAAAAGGATTTCCTAGAGCGATTACATCTGACAAGAGGCTGGCACAAGCCAGGCTTTAACTGAGGAGTCAAGTGAAGGACATTTTATTAGTCAAACAGTTTCAAGTGCTGCTTTGAGTTATAAATTACACTTGCTCATCTGAGGACTGAATTCACTGTTGGTAGCATTCAGCTAGAGGCTTACAGTAATGTCTAAGTGATGCATATTGTGATGTTTCAACTTATTAGTGTACCCTGTGGACCTCATTTGGAAAGCAAAATACTCCAGAATGCTGCAATAGAGACTGAAAACAGCATATGGGGTAGGGAAGGGACACAAGAAACACTCCCTGACAGCAAGCTGCTCTCAGAACCACAGAGAAAAACTGTCAGGAAATTCCAGGCTGTGGCTCACAGCCAGGGGGGAGCTCACTGTCCATTCCCCTCCAACTTCATGCACAGGAGTTCATTCAGCACTCACTGGCAGCACTTCCCAGCTGTGCCAGACAAACTAAAGTTGTAGGAGTAACAAATTAAAACAGGCTGCCAGATTTAATGCACTTATTGGGGTGCTGGGTCTTATTTGACTTCATATTTATGATCTTTATTGATTTTGGGGTGGAGTTGAAGTCATTTATATGTCTGTATTTAAAACAGAGTAGGAATGAGGAATCAGTAACTGCACACTTACTAACTTAACTAAGTACTTAACTAACTTCCCATAGGCAAAGCACAAACTTCTGCACTCTCCCCAGATTTCAGACATCGTGCTGTACCACAGCAGTGCCATTACTCAGCCCTGGGCTGATTGGGAATATCCATATTCCTCAGAAAGCACTCAGAGCTGGTTCTTTCAAATGTGTACAAGCAGCAGCAGCTGCTGGAACAGGAACTGTGTTACACAGTGATTTCAATCCAAGAGTGGCAAACAGGCAGGTTAGGGATTTACAAACAGAAAAACTGAGGCAGTGAGCATTTAAATGATTTGAATAAAAACTTGGAGCTGAATAGAACAAGCGTCCAGATGGGAACTTAATGTTTCACTTGAACTTTGTAATAACAATCTGGAAAGCCTTGGACATTGCTTGCTTGTGATTTTTGCTGCACAGCAGAGTTGGTCTGAGCACAGGGACCAGCAGCAGCAAAGCTCCTTGTGGCATGGTCCCTGGGCTAGAGGAACACCTGGATTCTGCCTTTGCTTGTGCATTTTGACTGCAGTGAACGAGCAGGAGACTGACAGTGTTCTAAACAGTGGTTTTGGAGGTAGGATTGCCACCACAAGCATTTGCCTGTGTAAACACCCAGAATAAGATCTAAGAAAGAGGCGGGGATTCATGAGGAATGTGAACTGCCAGGTAAAGGGCTATTTCCACCAAGCAGTGGTGCTTGACAGCACATTTGGTCCCTCCTACTGGTGTGGAAATGAGGAGAGATTTTGTCAGATAACACTAAAATACAAAGAGACTGGCACAGCTTGGTCCAGACCTCCACACATCCCTACACAGAGTTTCTGGGCAATCAGTAATTCTCAGCACACAGAGTGTCTGTTGCTGAGCACGGAGTCCAGGCGCGGGGGAAACTTATGAAACAGCCATACAGATTAGCTCTCTGTCATTATCTACTCAGTCCTACTGGAAGAAATGCTGTCTTTCCCTAGGAGAGCTTCATTGTCCCACTAGAAATCTTCTTATTTTCCAGCAGCAGCAGCAGCCCCTTGGCAGGGCAGGTGGGTCTTGCCTCACAGAGATATCCTGCGTTAGCCTCAGTCAGTGGGTCCTCAACACCCAAAAAAAGTGGATAGATTAGATAGAGGGATAGATAGATAGATAGATAGATAGATAGACAGACAGATAGATAGATAGATAGATAGATAGATAGATAGATAGATAGATAGATAGATAGATAGATGATGGACAGACAGACGGATAGATAGATGCCACAGGGTATTTTCCCTGTGTCCCCAGCATGGTGTCCCAGCTTTGCCCAACCTCAGCCACCACCCCAGGAGCCCCAAGGCTGCAGGGGGTTGGCTCAGCCAGGTTTAGCAGCAAGACTCAGGACCAGCCCAGCACTTCCCATGCCTTGGAAGGCAAAGCTCTGAGCTGGCACAGCGGGGAGGTGCAGGATCATTCCTGACAACCTTCTCTGAATGACCCAGATTGCGTCAACGGGCTCTGGAGGGAGCCTGCAGTCAGTGCTCTTCGGATGGGAGCGTAGGATTTACAACATGGGGCCCAAGAGACCAGGAGCACAGCCATGGGAAAGGAAAGCAGAAGGCTTCAGCACCCTTCCTGCCTTCAAATCTGGTAATTGTTTCTTATTTCCCTTTCTACTTTTAAAGGAGGAGGAGGCTGGAGGAGTCAGCCCTTCTCTGTGCTGCTTTGCATGCCAGGTGCAGGCTGCTGGGACATCCCAACACCAAGCACTGAACTTTCCAGGTCCAGTGCCTTTCATCCAAAATGCCAGAGGCAAGCCAGCAGACTGGAGCATTGCATGTGTCCAGAATGGCCCAACACCTCTCCCCTTTACACTTCAGGATGGTTTGGTAGGTCAGGGTACCCACAGCCCAGTGCTGGATGTTGTGCCAGCAGAGCACAGGGATAGCAAAGGAGTCTCCTGGCTTTTTGCACGCTTGTTCAGAAGCTGCAAACACAGGAGCACTGATGCTTGCGGTGCCCTGCAGGTGAAGGGCAGGCAGAGGCAGCAAAACCTATCAGTGAAGGGGTCTGCATGAACTTCCTGAAATGATCCATTGGGGGATGTGCCAGAAGTCCCCACTCCCACACGAGTGTCCCTTTGGAGCACTGCAGCTCTGCAGTGCCTCTCGGGCTCAGCAATGCCTCTTGGCTCATATCATCTAGTTTAAATGCAACAAGCATCCTCCCCTAGGCAGGTGCGAGCCACGAGCACCATCATTCCGGACATGTAAGCCACTTACGGCAACGCTGCCTCTCTTAATGGAAGAGAGGCATCACAGCAGTAGCTGCACCATGGACCATTAACTTACTGCCAGGCAGATTGATCCTGGACTTTAACACGCGTTTAACTAGAGGTCTGGAGCAGAGATATTGCAATACAACTGTAGAAATGCACTTTTACAGGACTAGTTTTAGTGCCAGTTGAACTCAGCGGCAAAGCTGCCTCTGGCTCCCATGTGGCCAGGGACTCACATCTGTGTGCCCAGGCAAACCCTGTCAGCTGGAATATTTGGTTGTTAACAAAAAGTACGAAGCAGTGTAATTTCATTAAGTGTTTCACCAGGAATTAGGCAGCAAATTAGTTAAATGTCATTAATGTAGAGCTTCTCCAGTACAGAACTGAAGACCTGCACTCCTGATGGAGGCACACAGATGCTGGTAACCCTTGTGCTTCAGGCACACCTTGATGTTCTTTGCTGGGCTGCATCCAGATCAAGTTGGCTTCACTTAGAGCACAGGCACATAGCTGCTCCTTAATGCCCAGCCAGCATCTCCCAGCTGCACTCTTGGGGCATGCAGAAGGGATAACAGGCCAAATTTCTATAGAATGCCAGTCAGTTTAATTGCAATTTGCTCAGCAGAGCCTTGCCCATTTCTAAAACAGGTCAGTTGTCCCCCTCAGTTGGCAAGCAGGTGTTGATAAGTGGGGTGTGTCCAGCAGCAGTTGTTTTCTTCCTAATACCAGTGGAGATTTTAAATTGCCTTTAATTAGAGCTTTGAAAGATTCCACTTTGTTTCTCAGCAATTAGCTTCTGCTCTGGGTTTGAATTGAATAGTAGCCCTCCACAATAGAGATGTGACAAACTTGAAAAGCTGTCCCTCTTTTATTCTGCTTTAATTCTTAACTCTATTGTTGGCATGTAGAGGCTGGTGGGGTGATGAAATGCATCCCATTTGAGGGAAGAATAAGTGAAAAAGCTCAGGAATGTTTTGGGCCCATCCATGTCCCACCCGCATGCTCACAGTTGGGTTTATTCTGCTTAAAGCTGAAGTCTGATCCCTGCTGTGACACAGTTAATTATCTGTGAGTGAAACTGTGAGGTTTTGAGGAACACTGGACATTTCAGAGGCAGGGAGCACATTGGGAAGCACTCCAGCACTGCCAGATCACCTGAGAGAGCTCAGCACTGCAGGCTCCCCTCCAGGGACCAGCAGGTCAGCATTGGGAGGCAGAGGTTGTTCCCAGGATTTTCTGTCAGCACAAGGTCTTAGTGGAGAAGGAAAAGAGCTTTCCCCCCTCACCTCATCTCCAGCCTTCTCACTTCCCACTCAGCACATGTCCATCCTTCCATGTCCCCCCTCTCTGTCATCCTTATTTGGTTTCCCACCCAGGGTTTTTTCTACCTGCCCAGCTGTCCTCAAGGTAAATAAGGCAAATTGCTTTATTTCCACTGTCTCTTCACATCCCTCTGCCCTCCTGCATTGCCCCCACACCAGCTCCAGAGCTGTCACAAAATTCTTGTCTGAGGCATGGTGTGCTTCCAGCACCTTGGAAAAAACCCTCCGGCCAAATTATTTAAACCATTTAATACCACTTCTGACTGGTACGGGCATTGAACTACTTAAAATAATTGCATTTTTCACTAGTTACAGATAAAACAGACCCTTTTTAATCATTTTTTAATCATTAAGATATGGCCTGATGTGCATTACGAGGTTATTAACAGCCCCATAAGTGAAATAACAGATACAAGACCAAAAGCTAAGTCATAAGTGTTCTCAGATGCCTGTAGATTAATCATTTTATATCTCCATAGGAGCATTCACCAAGGCTTTCCATCATCATACAGTCTTAAAGCCACAGGACAGCTCTGTCCCCAGTTACAGCTCTGCCTTTCCTGCAGCAAGCAGAAGGGTAGGAAGGCACTTGTTTGCCTCCAAATAGAAGTTAATGAAAAAGCTGGAACAGGATATAGAAATTTGGATTCCTCATTTTTCTGTTTCACTCAGTGAAAAAAACAGTGCCTTGGTGTGTTTATCCTTTACAGTGGTTATAAAATTAATACTGCTTTAAAAGTGGGTTTTTTCTTCAGTGCTTTCTTGAAAGTACATATCCACTCCTGATCTCATGGGCTCAAACCGTACTGTCGGTATTTTTGAAATTGATTGCAGACTCCTGATCCATAAAAATAAGCAACACCACCAGCAAAACGAGCGCAGGTGCTGCTGAAAAGTGCAGCCACTGCTCAGAATCTGAGCTCGTGGTTACACAGCCAGAGACAGGAACCCACAGCCTCCTTCACGCAGCACAGGGGCCAATTTCCCTCCGTTTGGGGTTTAAAGAGATGCCCACACAGCAGTTGTCTGAGCTGTGTGAGTCCCTATCGAATGCTGTGAGTGCTCAAGAAGCAGCACAGCTTTGCCTTAATTGCATAAGCACAGAGCTTGTTCAAACTCCACTCAGGCCCACGCTCGAGGATCTGAAGTGGTCTTTAGAGCATTCCCAGATGCATCAGGCTCCTTTGCATACACACAAGGTGCTTGAAAGCTCCCATCATTGCTTCTCAGTACGAATCACCGTTTCATTTTATGCTGCTGAATCAAAAAGACCAGAAATTACTGCTGTCAGAGCGGTCAGGCAAAGCAAGACAAAAAGTTTGAGCAGAAAGGCTCTACCAGGATTCACTGTAAAGCAGCAGATGAGTTTAATTCATCTCCTTTTTATCTTTACAACCTCACTCAATGCAGAAGCAGTAAATTTCATCAGGGCACCAGTAAGCCACAGCCCAGCCTGGGGTCCGCAGGAGGGACCACTGTGTCACACACACAAACACCCACTCCAGACTGGCCATTTCTGATTTCATTTGCACCTGACACAAGCACCCAGCCATGCTCATAAGTCACTCAAAGCATCTGCAGCTTCCATAGGCAAGCTCACCATGTGAGACAAATGGCTCACTCGTTCCCACCATGGTTAATGACCATGAACTTGGAGGCTGAAATTTCAGCTCATGCCAAGGAATACAATAATCATCAATAAATTCTGTCCACAAATAATCAGAGAAGTCCTGAGCTGTGTTATGGACCAAGGACGGAGAGAAGACTCATTTATGCCTCAGTTGTTTGTGATCACTCTGACACTACCAAAATTGGTTCCCTCAGAATTATATTTAATGAGTTATTGCTATAGCCTAGCCCAGAGCAGCTTCAGTACTATGTCATTAGATCTGCTGCTTGACACTACAGACAGCTGCTCCCGCCCAAAATCGTCCATTAGGGCACATGCACTTCCTCAGCTAGAGGCAATGCCTTCGGAGCTTGAGCATCAAGACAAGACCAACCAGGTACTCAGGTCAGGCAATTAGAACCATTAATGACCCTTGGGACAGTCCTGCTCGTGCTGTGAGGAAAGGTTGTTTGTTTAGGGGAGGCAGTCAGCAGGGAGAAGGGAAGGCAAGTCCCTCATGCCTGACCAGGAGCATTTCAGACCAGAGCTCCCTGCTGTGGGACCATGGCCAAGCTGCTGCTTCAAGGACCTGGCCAAAATCCAGCCCTTAAAAAGCATTATCAGTGGCATGTTGTTAGGTGTCCGGAGGAAGGAGATATTACAGAAATATGGGCTATCAGTCATTATTGCTGTCAATTTTATAGGACAAATGTCAGCAGAGCACAGCCAAGGCCTCGTGCTCGGTGCCAGCAGGAGCTCACAGCCCTGGGAAAGGCATTCTCGTGCTTGGCACCAGCTGGGGACAGGGCCACCACAGACATGTCCTGCCAGGGCTCAAACCTGGGTCATTTTACACCTCCAAAAGTGCTTTTTCTTCTTCCACATTTAACTGAGACCCCTGATTGTGCTTTTCCCAGTGAGGTGAGTTGGTGCCCCCAGGAATCTCCTCCTGCCTGCACCCTCCAGTTTTCCCCCGAGCTGCTTCCCCATCAGGGTGACCACGGGAGCACTGAGGCTTAGCTTCATGCCACAAACCATCTGGTACAGGCTGCATCAATCAGCTCCCCCTCGGGCAAGGTCTAATTATTAACAGTGGAATTTTCCAAATATTGACTCATTTTAGCCTAAATAATCTCATTCTGTTATTATTGCCTACAAAGCTGGCTCTGCTTCGCCTTCTACAACACTTCAAAAGTGACTTAGCTCATCAAAGCTATCTCACATGCAATAGCAGCAGAAGCAGGTCAGGTTTAGAACAGTCCATCAGCTAAACTAAAACTCCCAGACCCCCATCTGCTCCTGTCAGAGAGTGATGGGCATAAATCAATACACTCATTTCTGCACTCTTCTTCCGTGACTGCACGCCTACAACAGGGAGGAAAGCACACACATTCAGCCTTATTGAACCTTAATGTGCGTTACAGTGAGCACAAAGAGTGGCATCTTGATGCAATATAATATGCACATTTCACCCCAGAAGGCTGCAATAGAGGGAGCAAAGGTATTTTAAGAAGCAGTGTACACGTAAATAGGAAATAGACTGGACTGCTGAGCACAGTACTTTGGATCACAAAGAACACTTTTCCAGCTGCTTGCAAGCATTCTTCCTCGTGTCAAAGAGCTCCCCATTCTTTGGTCCAACACCTCTTTGAAAAAAACAAAACAAAAACCTCAAAATTTCTTCAAAACTTCTCACTGAGAAACAGAACAGATTCCCAAGAATACCCCTCTCCTGGGTGAGCTATTTCCCTGCTCCTCATCAGCCTTGATCATGGGCACCTGGAACCCACAAGCACCCAGCTCATGCTGGGCTGATTGCTCTGAATTTCCATGGTTTCATTAGCTTCAACAGATCCCTAATGATAATCAGTGTCAGCTGAGGATGCAGGAGCTGCTTCTGCTATTTGTTTATGAGCCAAGGCAGTGTTTGGAGAGAGCAGATAAAAAAAATTCATGTTATTTTTCTTATTAAGCCTGAATTCCGGAGGGCGGTAGCTAAAGTTAACTTGCTTGCAAGCAAAAGGATTTGCTTTGGGACACACTGATTCTGCCTCTGAAATTCAGGTATGAGATTTAGCATCCACTTGCTTCGATCAACTTCAAGGAGCAGCAAGCAGGAGGTAGAAGATGTTTTGGATGTTTTCCTGTTGCTAAGGAGACTTCCTCGGTGGTGGCTCTGTGCTCACCACAGCTGGGCCACTTGGGCTTTGCTTCTCTGAGTAAGGCGTGAGTCATGGCCGGAGAGCAAATGCACAAACTTGCTAAGGAATGTCCTATGAATGCCTAAGAATGTTTCCACTGACACGGGAAAATAAAGATTATTAATAGTAGTTCATAATAAAAAGCTCTAGAAAATCTATATTAATACTTTCATTTGTAGTCACATACTCTATATTACTGATTGTATCTAACCCTTCAAATACACACAGGAAAAATAAAACCACTGTTTTTTCCACACGTTTTTACAGGCTCTGTCCATGTTAGAGTACATCCTGCCAAAAATGTCTTCATGCCATGACAGTTTGAATAACTCTGCTTTCCAATTCCTCTCACATAATACAACCACAACCTGAGTTACTCAACACCAAGTCATTTCTGCAACTATTACCAGTTACAGATTTTTGTGTGTGAAGCACTAGTGGCCAGCATCAGGTTTCAATTGGCTGTCTCAGTGATTGTGAGAGAAGAAAGGTGTGGTTATTAACCTTTACCAAACCAGGTGGATGTGCTGCCATTCACAAAGGTGCTGGTACAAGAATGTGACACCCATGTGACATGCTCACCTGTGAATGTTGTGGTCCCTTTACACCCTTGGGCACTCTGTCTCTGAGAAGCCACCAAAGAAATGCCTCCTGCTTTTTTATGTTTGTTTCAAGCTTTTCACATCTTGATTTTGTTTCTGCAAATAGCAATGAGTTTGACATAGGACCAGGTGTTTTTAGGCTATCAGAAAGTGTGGCTATTGCAGAGGTCCATTACAAAACTTCTGTTAATGCTAGCAGATATTGTATCCTTGTACTTGAGGCTCCATCTGGATAATCATCCAAATGCTTAGTTGAGATTTCAGAGCCTCCTAGGTCTTCAGCATGGCCTGAAGCTGCTCTGATTGCTCATGGGATGATGTGATCATCAGAAGTCTGAATCAGACTGGATTCTGCTCCTTCTTGAAGTTCTGCTCAAACATTTGAGCCAGACAGCAACAGCTGGTATTTCTCATCTCAGTGTTTTTCTTCAGCAACCTCATGGGTCCCCTAGTTTGGGCAATACCTGGTCAGTGTTGACCTGGAATAGGTCTGGAATGGATCCCAGGGACCTGGCAGAGTTTCTGATGAATGAAATAGTTCAACAAGCTGTGTTGAACTGAAGAAATGAGCATTCCGTGACTTGTTTAACTCTGCGTGCCTCCCTGTAATGTAGATTTCATCTGCACTTCCAGACTTCTAGATTTTTAATCTGACATTAACAGAAGAAACTATCTAAGGGTTAAGGGCTTAAGCAATGGGTGTCTTTTCTCATGCTTGCTACTACACAGAACTGAGAAAGCTGGAAACTCCACATTCCTCTTTCCTCTCTTTCCCTGGTCAGGGACTTGTTTCCTTTTCTTGGGCTATAGGAGCTGGACTGCCTATTTCTCCATTTGTTGTCAGACAATTCTGAAATTGTTAGAAAAAAAAGAGTCCAAGGTACCACTGGCAGTCACCCAGGAAGGCAGAGCTGCCAGTTTGGCATCTGCTGGAGTCCTCCCAGGGACATGGCATTTTCAGTGCCAGGATCTCTGGCTCCAGCCTCCTGCTGGGGCATTTGGAGGTTCCTCACGAGGAAGCCAGGCAGGTTTTATTTTGTGAATGTAAATCACCATGAAAGAGTGGTGAGGGCTGAGCTCCTGCTGCAGCACATGAAGGCAGGCAGGGTTTAGGGGTTTAGGCTGCCTGGTCCTGTCTTGCTTGACTCCTGCTCTCTCTGCTTTGGTAAACAATGTGGGCTGATCCTTGCAGGATGTCTTTCCTCAAGCATATGGCTGCCTGCTCTTAAAGCCTTCTTACTAGGGAAGTTTACAGGTGCCAAGATAAGCATTTAATCCTGCAGGGCTTGTGTTCAGCATGGTCAGACCATCTGCAGCAGCACTGCTGCTCATGCCAGAGCACCCACCCCAGCAGGACAGCTCGGACAGCTCACTGTGGGTGACTTTAGCAGTGGGTTTGGGGACCAAAATTTAACCCAAGACCCTCAAGTGAGCATTTGACTTTATATCCACTGATTATATCCAATGATTGTATTTCTAATTATTTTTTAAAAACAATGACAGATTTCTGAGCTAAGGCTTACTGAAAGTTTAACAGCTTGGCATTTAAGCATCAGTGACAGTTTCACTGAATTTTCCCACCCGCTCCCTTAACTAGATGTTTCCTCCCAACACAGAACTCCAGGGCCAGCACTGTGTCATGAAGGGCCAACAGGCAGCATATGGTGAATTGGACAAAGGCAGTAAAGTATTCACATGTTGTTTGGCCACAGACTGCAGCTGTACATGGCTCAGAGAGGAAATCGCAGAGCAAGCCCCTCTGCCCATCACATTATCAATACCTGAGTCATGCAGCAGGTCATGGGTTGCCTCCAGGGCAGCCAGAGAACTGAACCCAAAACCTACCAAAACTCATTTGCAAATTTCGCGCTTCTATTCTCCAAAACGTGACTTGCTCTAAAGATAAATCCATTTGTTTATAGATTGCCTTAAAAAAACCTTCACCTAACTTTGACCTCAAATCCTCCTGCTCCAGTAAGAGCTGAGAGAAGATTGTTCTTTAGGACTCCAGCACTTGTTAATTCTCTTAAAAGAGATTACTCAAATCTCCTAATCAAATATCAGAATAGATTCTGGATTAAGCATGGGTGCTAAAATGACCTTGTTGATAAAATCAGCATCATCAGACCACCCAGACTGAAGAGGGAAGCCTTGGATGTAATTTTGACTCGGTAGCTACTATCATGGTAAGTTATCGGACTGCTCTGCATCTCTCTCCCCCTATCTCTAATGCTCTTGCAATGTTCCTTGAGAATCAGTACAAGAAGTATCACATCTTCCAGATCTTCGTGGGAAAAACAATATACCGAGGCAGTCACTGGGGCTATGCACCATCCACTTTCACTAATGCTTATTGCTCTTTCCATTTTTTGTGTATGAGTTGTCTGGTTCGTTTTGGTGTCAGCACGAGGCAGGTTTGTGGAGCATCCCCACTCCTGTGTTAATCAAAGTGCCATTGATCAGAAGTGGATTCAGGCTGGTGCATTTGGCAAGGTGCTCTGGGGTTGGTGTACCCTGGGGTCCAGCAGGGACCATCTCCCTCGCCTGCCACCTCTAAGTGATTTCCCCCTTTGCAGCTAAAGCCCAGAGTTATTTATGTCCTGCATCTGTCTGTGCAGTTTCCTTTGCGTCCCACTCAGGCTTCAGAAATAACTAATCCTGCAAAGACTGATGTGGATTTTGGCCCTGTAACAGGTATTTTCTTAAGAACCAGGAGTGGGTTGGTGAGGTTTGTGTTAAGTAGTTTTGTCATTGTGTTGTGGCCAGGAATGAATCCCAGAAATTTTCCCAGAAATCTGTGATGAGCATTTCGCAAAAGAGAGGTCATTGCATCACTTTCAACCTACATCTCTTGTTGTTGTTGTTGTTCTTTTACAGTTCTTCTAAAACTCCATCAGATTTCTGTGCAAAATCTCTAATGTCTGTAATGGGAAGAATTTTAAATCCAATGCGAACTCACAGGCTATTTTAAAAAAAATATTCCTTGGAGGCCAAAGTCCATTACGACTGAAGCACTTACATTTACTTACAAATCTCTTTACCCAATTTTCAGTTTAATTTAGTCATTTGCTAATCCTAATTTTCCGGTACTGTGCTTACAATATCTAACCAAATATCACTCATGTGGAAACACATTAAAATTCTGCAACAAGCTGGAACTTATGGCCTCTGAACTCTTGTCACTTTGCTTCTCAGCTGTCAACATGTAATGGTGGGTCTGCCTCCCTCTCCTCAAAAACATATTAGTCACTGTTCCCTTCCTGAGCACTGTGCTCCATTACACTGGCACTGCTGTCCATTATGGCAAAAGTCGCCCTCTCCCACCAAACTTCAAGGACACCTGATGCAGATTCATATGCTATTATTTGGGTTTCCTTTGGTCTTAAATAATTTAATACATTTGAATGTTGACAGTGTGATGTGTTGTGCATAGAAACAGCAAATAATTGTGTTGTGTCAAAATATTGGGAACAGTGTGATTTGTGCAGAGCAGTCAGAACTGAGAAACTGTGTTGTACACCCAAGTAAAAGGAGGAGTGATCTGATTTTGTTCCACTGAGGAGGGCTGCCGTTTCAGCAGGCAGATCCAAAGGCTGCAATTCCATCACATCACCCCTGGTTCCCCCACTCCAGTGCGGCTGGGGCTCATTTCTGCTCAAAGAACACCGTGCAGGGTGGTGCACGATGGACCTGACCCTCTGATCCCAGCTGGGCTCCCAGGGATAAAAGTGTCCGTGAGGACCCCAAGCTGAGGCTGAAAGAGCATCTCCAGATGAGGCAGCTGAGAGACACTTTGTTCTCAGTGGTGCTGGCTCCCTTCCCTCCACAGCTGCCTCGTTCTCTCTCTTCAGGGGGTTAGATTTCTGTGAGCTAATTTAAGGAGAAAAGCCTTTTTAATCCGGTATCTTACAGACTCAGAGTATGTATATTTTTATATTGTGAATAAAATATGAATATTAAGCTCTTTAGGCAGGGACTTTGTCTTCCGAGATCTCTTCAAAGCCCTTAGCATGCTGCTGGTATTACAGGTGTAAATACTACAAATAATATAATACAGTTTGGATCCCAGAGCTCTGTTTCATTGGGAATGGGCTCACAAAACATATCTCTTCATTGGACAGAAAAGGCTCAGGAATGAGGAGGGCTTTCTCAGAAATTAGGGCCGAGCCATGACATGGAAGAACTTGGGGTCAAGAACCTGATTTTGTTTTCCTCATAGTTCATGAGTCTCTTTTTGCTTTGGTTCCACCAGTAAGAAAGGGACACTCTGCCCAAGGAACAAAAATACAGTTTAGCTTACAGGGCACTCCTTTGAGAAGGGGACGAGAGCTGTTTAACCCTGCCAGACAGCAGCGTGTGGTAGCTCAAGGCAGAAAGGGAGAATGAATTCCCTAACCAGATGAAGGCAAAGAGGGGAAAAGGGCTTAAAAAAGTAAAACCTTTGTAGAAAAGAATATATTATTAACTGAAAAAGTAATTTAACAGAATGGTAATGTTCTTATACCACTGAGCAAATCTAATACCAACTCTGCAAATTTAATAAAATCTCTGCAAAAGCAGAGAAGTTCAAGCTGAAGTACACTCTTCTGAGGCCGAGGCCAATGCCCATTAAGTACAATAAAAATACTTCATCAGTTTCAACACCAGCTGGATCAGGTGTCCACTGGATTTAGATTGTCAGTGGCTGTTATTGTCCCCACAGAATAATCCATTCAAACTTGCCATGGCGATTAAAGTAACATCTAATTTCCACAACAATACAAGCAAATTCTCCATAGGGAATAATAACATCCTTTAGACTGGAAAAGACCTCTAAGATCATCAAGTCCAGCCACTAACCCAGCACTTCTGAGTCCACCACTAAACCATGTCCCTACATGACTCCTCTACATGTCTTTGAAAGCCTTCCAAGGACGGTGACTCAACCACTTCCGTGGGCAGCCTGTTCCAGGGCTTGACATCCCTTTTGGTGAAGGAATTTTTTCTAATAGCCATTCTAAACCTCCCCTGGCACAACTTGAAGCCATTTCCTCTTGTCCTCTTGTTACTTGGGAGAAGAGACCAAGGCTCACCTTGCTGTAACCTCCTTTAAGTGGGTGGTAGAAAACAATAAATGCCACACACACACCCTCCAGCCTCTTTTACTTCAAGCTAAACACCCCCAGCTCCCTCAGCTGCTTCTCACAGGACTTGTGCTCCAGACCTTTTCCCAATTTCACTGCCCTTCTCTGGACACGCTCCTCAATATTTTTCTTGTAGTGAAGAACCCAAAACTGGACACAGGACTTGAGGTGTGGCCTCCCCAGTGCCCAGGACATGGGGACAATCCCTGCCCTGGTCCTGCTGGCCACACTACACAAGGTGAGATGCCATTTCTTGGCCACCTCTGGCTCGTGTTTGGCCAGCTGTTGACCTGTACCCCCAGGTCCTCTTCTTCCAGGCATCTTTCCATGCCGCAATCCATCTGGAATACAGCAGAATGCAATGTACATGGAAAAGTCTGGCCACTCACTGATATTTCACCCAGCTATCTTTGTTTATCACTTTTTGCAGGTCTCAGCAGTGTCTCCCAGTTGAGTGTTCCATTAACTTTTTCACCTCTTATTTCTTAAAAAAGCCCAGAAGAAATCTTAATCCCCCTTATCTTGCTATACTATTATCTTGCAGCATTCCTGGTGCCTTCCCACAGAGACTTTGTGGAACCGTGCTTTTTTCACTTAGCCCAAAATTGGCTTGGAGGAAGACAGTGCAAAGGGTTACTTGAACAAACTAGAAATAGAAATTAAAGTCTTACTTGGTGCCTGCTTTTAATTCAGATCAGAGTAGGGTTTGTTTTACTGCATTTTAAGAGAAGGGAGCATTTCTCATTTGAGGTATGAGATTGATTCCTTTGAGATCCTCTCTATAGATTAATCCTTGGGTGATCCACACCCTCTGACCTGCTGGGACCAGCAATTAACCCAACCTTGTCAACTCTGGAAAGTGTCACCATGACATCAGTGGTGTCCTTTCCCCTGATGAACTCAGGGTGCCTGTAATGAAAAACAGGTGTAAGATTGGCAAGTATTTAAATAAAAATGACCAGGAAGGAAAGGTAGAAAATGTACTTCCTTTAGCATGGGACTGAATTAATTTTGTGGATCATACACCTGTAATTGCTTGCTGTATTAGTAAATGCAGTGCAGATGCTCTTAAGTTCAAAGCAAGTCTCTCAGTTTATTGCTTCAGAAAGTGCAGTCCAAAAGCTTTTTATTTGTACAGATAAGCACCCCACAGTTACCAGAATCAATGCACTCAGGCAAAGTTTCAATACAAATAATAATAAATAAATACAAACCCAAGAAATAGAAATGTATTACTTAAAACTAATTGAAATGCTGACCCAAAGAATAGTTCTCTATGTGCATTTCTTCAAAGGTAATTCCAAGAAAGGGAAAAAGACTACAAAAAGTGGTAATTTCAGAGGTGGTAGACAGGAGAAGAGACAAACAGCATCCAGCTAAAAGGAGATGGGCAAGGGCTAGGAAGTGATGGAAACAACATCAGATTTTCTTTTCCCAATTATTTTCAATATGTATGAATTTAAAATGACTTTGTACAAAACAAGGTCTAATTTTGTATCTGTGTTCTTTTTTTCACTCAAGAGAAGTTTTGACATGAAACTTGTTTGTGTTTTTCTGAGCTAATTTCTCTGCTTTGGCTGTCTCTGAAGCTGCTACGGGACGGGATGGGATGAAATGGGATGGGTCTGGGCCAGTCACCATAACCAGTCTTTAAAGTACATGTCAGCCAGTTCCTCAGTTCAGGATTTCTGCTGATGACTGTATCGTACAGTTTGGGTCATGCCTATGCTGAAATCTTGAAATTATTTTAATTCTTCTTCAAGGCCTTAAGAATTCCAGGAGCTCCAGCTGGACTGTGCTGGGTACAGCAGTAAAGAAAGGCCATCCTCAGCCCTGAAGTAGTCACAACATGATCTAGTTTCATTTCAGGCGCGGCCCAGACAAAAATGTACACTGAATGTGCTGGACCTAGGCTGTCACCCAGCTCCCTAAATACCTTCCAGGTGGGAGAAGCAGAGGACAGGCCACAGACATATGTAGTTAATCTCCACTGAAATCACACCAGACAATGCTGGAGGATGGGGAACACCACTGAGTTTCATACATGGTCCAAAGGACACTTAGGAGAAGAGAGAGACAGAGAGAGGTTCAAAATTTAAAAAAACATTTTAATAAAAACATGAGACATTGTCAAGATATCAATCAGAAGCCAAGATTTGGCCAGATCTGCTCTTGTGTAACCTTCAGCATGAGATCAGGTCTCAATCTTTCTATTCTTGGCAACAGCTGATGAACGCAGTGTAACAAGGTATTAATAAACATCTGCCCAGATCTTAGATTAATATGGAGAAGAATTAATGGAGGTCTTAGCACGTTCATATTTTCTAATTATGGCAGATGACTTTATTTATAGAAATAATAGAGAGAATGGAAATTGTCACTGACACCATGTCAATATACGTAACGAAATCCAATCGTTTAATTGCATTACATTTGGCTACGGAGTCACGTCAATAAAGGGCCCTCCTCAGAGCAGTTCAGTGGTCACTACGTACTTTAGGTTAGAAAGCCATTAGGATTAATTTTATTTTCAATGAAACATGAGGAAAATAAGTCATCGCAGACATGTCATTCCTGTGCCTCTGACCCAGGAGAGCTGAGGGCACTGCCCCTTGCTCAGCTGTCTGATTTCCATGCTCATTTCTGGACACACTTTGCTTCTAGTCCCCTGAGCACTCAAAATAATGAAATACCCAAACTGAGGCCTGTGCGGTGTTTCAGGTGTCGCTGGCCATGGCTAAGTCAGCTCCTGTAGCAGCTCTGCTTCTTGCAGTGCCCAATTCTCCCCAGTGCTTCTGTCGGAATCATAACATACAACACCACTGAGATAAACAAACAAAATTTTAAACCTTGAGGTGTTTACACTACCTAACAGAGGAGAAAGAGGCCTATAAAACTCCCACTAAAGGAGCCAGGGTTCATATCGTTTGCAGCTTGATAGGTAACCCTGCAGCCTGTTTTGATTGGGAGGTGCTGGCGCTGGTCTCAGAGAGCAATTGGGGTTTAAGAAGGCTTTGGACTGAGTGTGGCTGTTTCTTGAGGTTTTAAAGTGCATTTCATAATGTTCAGTTCAGACAGATAGCTAGGGAAGTTTGGATCTTTCCTCCCAGAAGCAGGGAAAAGTAAAACAAGGCTACACTTATGGTGACAGATGGTCTGTTACACACAGAGCATTGCTACTAATTTTGCTTCTTACACATTGAAGAAGGAGATCTGGAGTGATGCTGAAAAGCCAAGGAAGTCCTCTAATTCTCTCTTGTTCTTCCCAAATGTGTTTCCTAATCCATTCTGGTCTTCTGAAGCTATCAGTCTGAATTAATGAAAACAGAGCAAGGGAATGGTGCAATTTCTATTAATTATAGAGGCAGGTTTGTGCAATAAACAGAATTCATATCCCTACAGTGCTGCTTAAGTACCTATAATTCAGCTGCCCTGCTCAGAACTGCAGCATCTTCTTCACGTTGTTTTACAAATTAGCAAACCTGGAATCAGCAGCTGTGTACAGTGTGATGACATTTCGTTTAACTGCGGGGGATCTGATCTGCCGGAATCCACGGGTGGTCCTCCAAGTGCCGCTTTTTGCCAGGATTGAGTTACATCTCCCAAATTAAGTGCTCGGAGATCAGCTAAATGTTTTCCACAGAAATGAAAATACAGACACTTAGGAAATAGTATCAGTTACTTATTGCAACTGCTGATACTCCTCCAAGGACTGCCAAGCCAACCCTTGGGGGATGCCCTTTCAAAGATGAGCAGAAAGGGGGGCCAGGGCACCGCTGGGGCCAAACGGACCTTCCAGACCAGCCAATTGGTTTTTATTTGCAGCAGGGTACATGGAATAGGAACCCACACATGGATATCTTTGCTCAGTGACCAAGACGATATAGGAATTTACCTTGTGCACCAAAATCTGCAGAACAGAACTGGGTGTGCTGTCTCCTAGTCAGCCTTTCCCCTCCCACTGGCAGTCTCCTAGTCAGCCTTTCCCCTCCCACTGGCAGTGTTGGTGTGCCCTGGGGGGACTGCCAGGGCTGGATGAGCATCTTCTGTCACATCAGACCAAGTCCGGGACTGAAGAACCTCAGGAGGACCTGGCTGGTGAAAGCATTTGTTGCTCCAGCTGTGGTGGAGTGAGAGCTTTAGCAGTAATGATAGAAAAAAAAGCAAAATTCCTGGGGGCATGAAGGAAAGCTGGAAAGGTGCGGAGCCATAGTCATCCTTGTTCCACTCTGGTTTTTCACTTTCCAGATTAAATAAACTTTGCTTTTCTCTGCACTGAGTGAGAGGAAGCAAACTGCTGCTTCCCAGTTGGCAAATAGCAGTGCTTGATATCAGAACTGCTGCAAGCCCAGAACTTTGCCCCAGCAAACTGCTCTGACTGGGGAGCACTCTGGTAGCTCAAACACTCCAGTATAAATGTTTCCCAGCCCTTGTAAGGTGCCTATAGCAGACTACTTTGGGTGAAAACCTGTTCTGATAGCAAATTACTCCACCAGGCTACAGAAAAAAACAAAAAGGCACTTCTCTGAGCAAGAGTGCAAAAGGTTGATTTTTTTAATCGACTACTCACAGTGCTGCTGGTGGTACATTTTAAACATCTGACTCAGGCAGTCGAGTGGAAAGGTGATAAAATCCTTGACTTTGATTGAATTTCCATTGTGGGAAAAGGTAAAAATAAATACAAACACCGTGAAGAAATAAAAAAAGCTAATATTGGACAAAATGTTCCACATCATTCATTTAAATCTGTACAGATACCGAAAAAAAAATTTCTTTTTTGCCTTGCATGAAAGTCAACACTCAGCTCTCAAGCATTCTTTCAAAAGGCATTATGTTTAAATACTGAGCCGCCTGGCAGTTTAAGGAACTTATTTCTTCAATTACAGCCAACATTAGTGCAGCTGTTAGGATATCCCGAGGGACCACTGCAAACTGAAGAAATGCCTTGGCTGTGGTGCTGACAGGCTCTGTGGCACTGCTCTGGCCCTTTGCTTGCTTCTGCGTTCGCCTGCTGACCTCACTGATGTAAATAAGAAGAGAATCAAGTAGCCAGTGTCTTCTGAGTGCATATCAAAGAGCACTGAAATGGTAGACTTCATTAAGCTTGTGCAGCAGCTTTAAAAGAATTTTAAGAAAGCAGCTCTAGTGTAAGGAAGAGGAGCAGGTGTGGGTGAAAGTTAAATTTTTATACACTGTTTATTGTATTTTATACAATAAAAATGCAGTCCCTGATAATATTTTCTCTAATTGAATTACTACTATGAAATCAATAAGGGATAAAAGCCCTCTGAACACATTAGGAGGAAGACTACCAGCTTTTATTACCTAATACACTGTATTAGGAGAGGCACACACTTTACAACTGGGGCAGCTCAAGGCACGAGCAGGGCATTAGCTGTTACCTTCACAAGTTTCCCTACAGGTATGTCTGCTTAAATGATCCAAACAACTTGAAGAATTCAAACACCAGCTTTTAGGAGCAGGATAATATCCCAAGAATATCTCCATATGAAAAACATTTTTGGTTATAGTTACCTTAGCAGCTTCCTCAGTCACAAGCTCTGCTGTAAAGCACCTTTATAATGGAAATGGTCTTCAGGATCTCAAGGTCAATGTGACAACACAACTTCTCTGCATTTTGATTCAAATGTAATTCACATGATTACTGAGGCTCAGATTCTTAAAAGAGGTGGAGGCAGGAAGAACATCTGTAGAAACATCAATCTGGGTGAAAATTAACATGTAACTGTTAAACTGTCCTAAAGAGCAGAGAATACAGACATAACACATATGGTCTGATTTTCAGCACCTATTTCCTTGTTTCATTAACAGCAGTATCAAATGTTTAGTAAAAGTCTTGTGTTGTTTGGAAGCTGGTGGGTGGAGGCTGGCCAAATGATGGACACCTTAGGGACAGAGACCAGGGAAGGTGAGATGGTGCAGGCTGTGTCTGTGGGAATTATTTGAACAAATCCCGTCTGTGGGGCACCAGAGGATAGGGGCAAAGCTCTTGCTCTCTGGACAGGTCCCCTATGTGTCTTTGTGCACATTTCAACAGCCAGAATCTGGTTTTAATCTCCCTTGTGACATTTGGTGTGTTAGGACAGCGATTTCTGCCTTGATCCTGATCGTTCCTGTCATTCAGCAATGGCTGGGTGGCCGCTGGCTGGCATCAGCAGCATGGCCTGTGACAAAGCCAGCAGTGTGGAGGGTGATTGATCCCAGGGAGGTGCCACAGGGCTCCCCAGCTTGGGAGTGTCCCCAGGGCAGAGGAGGGATGTTCCTCTGGTTGTCGCTCCTTGATGGTGAGGAGCTTTGAGCCTGCAGCAGATGAACCACTTCCCACTTTGGGAGGTCCTTGGTGCTCTGTGTGTTGGTCCCCAGCACACAAACGAGCTTCCCTGGAGCCTGGGAAAGGAAAAAAGTGGGAGCTTTTACCCTGGAGGAAGGCATAACACGCATGGACCTCACACATCCACACACGAGGACATGTGGCCTGGCCTGGACACTGCCCCTGTGCAAAGCTGAGCGAGGTGGCTAGGAAGAAACCCACGCTCCCTGAGGTTCTCCCCAGCAGCAGTGGGGATCAGGATGGTGCGGAAATAACGGGATTTGGGGAGTTTGGAGCCCTGAGTCAGGACCTCTCCTGGGTCTGCAGCCTGCCCTGGTCAGCACAGCAGACAGATGTGGACAGCTGGACCCACCGGAGGAGGAGAAGCTGCTCAGGGCCAGAGCTCTCACTGCCTCTCCCAGAATGGCAACTCTCACTGCGTGTCTTGCACTGGAACTCCAGTTCCAAGATGGGTATCTTCCAGGAGCTATTGCAAAATAACTTCCCACAAATAGCCCAGCAACCCAAAATCTATCCCTGCATCCTCACAATTTCAGTGTGCTGCCAGCTCACAGCTCTGCTGCCACCAATTCCTTAAGGCGGTTTTGCCCAGCACTGTTGAAAAGGAAAACACTCACTGTGCCCTAGGGGAAATGAAGCATGGAAGTCCCGTTATCACTGACAGAAGTTTTGTCTCTAATTCCCCATCTGCTCTTCTGAATGTTAACCTACGGTGCTGGCACACCAGCTTAAATGATAAATAAGGATTCCAAGCAGGAAGCAACAAAATATTAGTCAGACAGGCCAGTGGCGTCTGCAAAAATGTGGTGTGGTTGCTCATGTTTCAAGGAAGAGAAAGTAGAGGACAAAATAATGTTGTTATGTTACATTAATCAAGGGAAAATGCTTTCATAGAATAGGAAGAAGTAGTGGTCAAAACCAGACTCATTTATTCGTTTACCTTTCATACATATAGGATCCTGCACAGTTCCTCCTTCCTATTCTTATTGTTACTTGTGTTTAGCAGCTGAGTAAAATAGCACACGAGGCAAGAAATCTGTGAGGAGAGTAATAATGTGATGCATGGTGTTAACTCGCTGGTTTTGGAAATATCCATTTATCTTGGTTAAATAAAAACTTGGCCCAAGTACTAAGCCAAGTAATCATGATTAGGGAGAGAAAAAGACATTCACCTCCTTGGAAACTCAATACTTTTCAACAATAATAGCACTGCAGTGACATTGTTCGAAGCTGGATGCTTACAGTAATTAATATAGATTATTGTCATATGAGGAATGGAAGCATCTGTGCCTGCTCCTACCATTACTTTAATTTCTAGACCAGTTATGAGACCAAAAATATATTGGGCTTTTGTTTCATGGACATGGCCCCTTCACTGTTCAGTGTGCTCTGCTGCCCTCAGAGAACAGCAGAGATTTTGTTCTCTTTTTTGGTCCAAAACTACATTGAGGGCATATGCGCACTCTCTCTCTTAGAGACTTTGCTTTTGTTCTTTCTCACTATTTTTTTTCCTGACTCTCAATAAAAATTGGTTTAATGCTAAAAAGTACAATACAAGAACACATCTGTAAAGAGATTAATGAACTCCTAAGCTATTGTTTTCCAAAGAGGCTGAATCTGCATCTGTATCGTCCAGCATGTCATGCACTGAACTCATCTGCAGGTGAGTTTACACTGAATTTTGACCTCACAGCTGGTGCAGCACCGTGCCGAGCCCAGTGCATCAGCCTCATCTCAGCAGTCCATCGACTCCTGGCCTCACCAGACTCCCCATCCACCTCCCACCACAGCTTTGTGCCTTTCATTACTATCTCGCTGCAATATGCTGCTGTTTCTGCTCTCTCTTGTGTGGGCACATCACTACTCTCCTTTAGGTTGTGGTCCCTGTCTTTCTAACACTCTGCTTTCATGTGACCCACTTAGTTTCCAGTTTTCTCCCTGCCTTGCTCATCAGGCTGGATTTGATCTGTGTCCTGACCATGAATGACTCCACTAGAAAGGTTTCCTTCCTCTTGCACTGGAAATGGTTCTCTGGGGCATGTAGCTGCCCTGTAGGAATTAGGGCTTTGCATTGCTCTTCCCAGTTGGCTTCTGTCCCGAATATGTGGCTGGACATCCTAACCATCACTCTACAGATTATTACAGAAGATATCTGCTCAGGTGTGAGCAGAGGTCCCCAGCTGGTGAGCATCAGCTGTGTTTAGAGGTCATTAGAAATATTGCTGCCACACTATTCCCAAGAGCTGCTCTATTTTGCTGTGAATAGTAGAACTACTCAATGGAGAGAAATCCCTTCCATTCAATTACTATCTTAATACTGAGCTCATTGTTAAAACAACAGTTCCTCGCCACTAATCAGCAAAAAGCAATCAGGCAAAGCAAACAGGGATCTCCAGGGGACACATGTGTGAGTTCAAAGGTCCACAGAGTTGTAGCCGTGTTGCATGACTTGGACTGAAGAGCCAGCAGGCAGCTGCACCTGCAGAATTACATTTAAAAAAAAATGAGGACATAAAACTTATAAATTCTGTGAAAATTATGTGAAATGTATGCAGGGAAAAAAATGTATGTCTGGAGCTTTTCTACAGCACTTGGGTACAAAATTTTGGTTTGTGAATCTGACACAGCAATTGATCATATTCAACTAAGACGGCTACAGATGGTGAAGTTTGTGCTCTGAAAGGATGACAAGGCACTGCAGAGTGCTTATGATGCAAAATTTACCCTTTTGTAATGAGACAAAGAGGAAATATTCACATGAGAACCAAGCTGGGTGTTTGTTTTTACCAGAGAGTTGCTTATGTTGCAGCTCCATGTCTCAGTATCAGTAATACTGGGTATTATAATGCTATTTGTCCATCAAGCCCTTTCCTTAGTTTCAAGGGAGACAAGTGATTCCTACCCAGTGTCTGTCAGTGTCAGGTTTCTGAGCTGATGTGCCAGGATGATTCACAACCATTCTGTAGACATTCCTTTGCATTCAGAGGTCCTCCAGCAGGTCCAAGAGACCATTTGTGATGGAACACAATTGCCAGTCAGCTGGAGACACAAAGTCATGCTCCTCTTGCTCCTCCAATCCAGCAGTCTCTGTCATTTAGGTCTCAACTATCTATTCCTTGCATATGTGAGCAGATTTAATGCAATATTTTTCACTGACGGCCAGAGAAACTAAACCAGCAGCAGACAGTTAAATAAGTTTCTCGAATTTCCTGCTCACATTGGCAGGGCTGATCCAGCACTCCCAGCCCTCTTCCCTGGTCACTGCTTTGCTCAGATATTTTAGGAGCTTGCCTGCACAAACAGTGCAAAAGCAGCTGCCTGCAACAGTGAAGTAGCTTTACACCAACACCCAAAGCAGAGAGCCAACCTGATTCCTTGGGGGAGCATTGCAGGCTGGAGCTCTTTGAACCAGGGGTGATACCACGGAAGATCTTTTGCAAATCGTGTCCTTGCTCTGCTTTGCATCTTTGTGTCACACCTGCACCTTTGCTGTATGGACAGATATCTCTGGGTAGGGGTCTTTAGGGAGATGTGACAGGACAAGCTGCAGCAGTGGCCTCACACTGGTGGTGATGTCCACCCCTCAGCAGCGCTCGGGTCTGGCCAGCTGCGCTCGGCTAGAGACTCATAAAAATTAACAAGAAGAATAACTGCAGACTGCTGTATTTTACCACAGAAAATAAAGTCAAACAACAGCTAAAACTGGGGAGGGGAGGAGGGAAAGGGGAGCACAGAAGACAGACCAAAGGCAGCATAAGAGTTGTATTTATTTTCTAATCCCATCTCTTTTAGTGTCTGTGATGAGCGCTGTAACTAAAGGAATCTAACTGAATTAGAATTTCAATATGTCCTGAGCAGATTGGAGCTGTTTCCATTCATGAGCAGCACGTCCCAGCTGTAATTGCCTGCTTGCTTATCCACACAGCTCTTTACAGCTAATCCAAATGCAGACTCAAAAATAAATAGTGCCAGAGCATTCACTTCCCGCTGGGCAGTAGTTTTAGCTCTCCTCTGCCTTTGCTTTGTTCCGGCTGGTGCTCTCCATGGCACGGGGACTGGCTCAAAGGAGATAAAAGATGATTGACCCGCTCAAGGATTTAGGTGACAGAAAAGCCACTCCTGCCGTATCTGCCCTGCCTGTTCGTGCTTTTCCTCTGGGTGCTGCTTTGCATCTGTTTATCTTTCTCTGCCCTCACCTCTCTCCCCAGCCACATCACTCATGCGATACGCTTCTCCTTCGTGGTTTCCCTAAAAGCTGCCGGTGTCCTCTGTGTCCCCAGCAGCACATCACCCTTCCTCTCCCTGTGCCCCTACCCGCAAACACACCGCCAGGGTTTTAGTGCAGAAGTGGAGCTCTCTTCAGGGACATTTAAAAGCCATGTCCTTCTCAGATCAGCTTCTCTGGAGGGGTTTAAAGCTGAAGCACAGTGGCACAAAGCTGGACGGGGTGTCCCCATGGACGGGGCTTGGCACAGCCACAAAGCAAGGCTCTGCCTTTGCTCTCTGACACAGGAATCTGTGCGTGTCTTGGCTCTCCTCTCTCCTCACTGGGTGGAAGGTGGTTGTCCACAGTTTTTTACGCTGTTTTTTTGACTGCAACCACCACAGACTTCCTGAGAGCCTTTGGGCAAGCCTCAGCAGCCTCTGTGCCTCAGTTCATCACCTCTAAAACAGCACTGCCAACACCCTGTTGTTTCACGCTTCGGGGTGTAAATCCCAGGTCCCTGAAATGGCAGCAGCGGAAGGACATAGGACTCAAGTCAGAAGCCACTTCACTTCAGCATAGTCAGAGGGATTCAGCTCACACTGTGCAATGAATTATTCTTAAAAATAGACTTATTAGTATCCAAAGGAGCATCCTTTAAGATCTGGTCAAGAGTGTACCCACAGAAGCTCAGCTGGGGAGAAGGTCATTCCCTCTTGATGGCCATCAAAGAGATTGACCTCAGCATGGAGCAGTGAGCCTCCACTCCATCTCCTTTCTCTCACCACATCTCCATTTCCCACTGGATTTGTTGGGGCATAGCCACAGAGCCCTTCACTGCCACCCACATGCTCTTAGCCAGGCAGCCTGGTCCAGCTCTTGTGGTGCAGTGCAGCACCAGAATATGAGATATATGTGAATATATCCCTCTGCAATTGCAGAGGACTGTGCTAAGATTTAAAGGACAACATCAAGTGAGGAAGGGCAGCATTTTCACTGCCTTCATCCACACTTTCACTACCTTCATCTGCACTTTCACTGCCCTCATCCTTACCCCCAGTATCCTTCTCCATCAGTATTAGCTCTGTCGGCATTAGCTGCCTGGTCTTCAGCAGAGCAGATCTCCCTATAAAACTCTCTTGGATCAACTGGATAGAAGCAATTGCAGGCAGGTGACCCTGCCCTTGCCACTGCTATGCCCCCTCCCAGAGCCAACCCCATTTTGCAGGCAGATTGTGCCCTCCTCTGAAGCCAGAGAGCAGCTGAGATGATGAATATAGTGCTTGTCCCATGTGTCACTCGCTACGTAAATTCAAATCCAGCACAGAAAGCTAAAAATGTTTGCAGAATCCTGACAGGCAAAGTGGACAATTATGCTCAGCTGTTCCTCACAAACGGTGATCCTCGTGACTGCAATGTGCCAAGAGAGGCATTGCCTCGTGCTTGGATTGCAAACTCCCCAGCACCAAAACATGAGGATGGGAACAAGGGCTGGCTCTTCACTACATGCTCTGCCACCTGGAGAAGACCTGAAAGTGTCCTCTGCCAGGTTCAGTGGTGGCACCAGCACATGCTCCAAGGCAACTAAAAAGTCACCAAAGAAGGAAAGTTGTGACTCTTGCTTGCGGTGACAGACAGTAACTCCCTCCTTTGTAGCTGCCCTGATGGCACAGGAATTTCTTCAAAAAGTTTCTGTTTCTGTCAGCTAAATCAGAATAATTGAGACTAACACGGTGTGGCCAAGATGAGTGAAACAAGTTGTCACTGGGGTAGTAATGTATAGGAAGAGACACTTGGGGGAAAAAAAAAAAGAAAATTGGAGAAGGAAGTTAAAGTTAAAAAGATCAGGAATAATAAAGGTTATAAAGCCTACAGCCATGCTGTGTGGGCTGCTTGGGCTAGGAAGGCAGCTCTTGGGAAAGGGTAAGTCTAGGGAGGAAGGGCATCATTAAATGGAAAGGCTTGAAAGCTTTTTCAAAACAAAGAGAGTCAGCACTGGACAGAAAAACATCAGGAGATGGAAGCCTGGAAGATTCAGAGGTTACATTGGAATATTTAATTTTGAAGTGTGAACATATTGTCATGTAGCAAGGAGACAAAGATACCTCAGCCTTCCTGAATACCTCTCTTTCTCCCATATATACTGGAAAGAGGGAATTAACAAGGATGGCTTTAAGTTTAAAGAAATATTGCCTTAGAAAACATACCCAAATGTCACTGTGTTCCACACACAGCTAATCTGCACCTCCATGCGATGGCTTCAGTTGTCCCTGGCAGCTCCATTTTCCTCCTTTGGATGTGGAATGTCCTAGACATGTCTGCGACATGGGAGCCCAGCAAGGCCACCCTGTGTCCAGGATGCTTCCCTCATTCAAATAAAAATCTAGATGAAGGGCTCAGCTTTGAGCTCTGAGCTCCAGGCAGATTTCAGAGCAGGGTCAGAAATAGAGGTGAATCATTAATGAAGCATCATTAGCCATCAGTCTTCCTAAACTCTGGTCGGTACATTAGCACCAGCTGCCCACTGTCCATTTTCCCCTTGCCGTAATGAGGAACCCCAGACTGAAGGTCATCCTCTGGTTGGATTAGTCAGTGCAGCTGGAGCTCCTGAGATGCTGCAACCAGAGCAGCAATTTGTGTCACTCTGCCCTGCCCTGTGCCCATCCGTTGCGGAGCAGCAGAGTTCCCTCACGAGGCAGAAATTCTCTTTTTGATGTTGCTTTTGCTGTTCCTCAATTCAGGGCTGCTGCTGCCAGAGCACTAAACGTTCCCTAAGTGGTGACTGTCTTCTGCTAGTGCAGATGCATTTCTTTTGTGAGTTAGCTTATTGCCGATCTTGGTGTGCGTTTTCTGTCGTGTTTTGGATGCAGACAAGGGTTCTAGGTCCAGCTCTTTCATTCTTTCAATACCAGGACTGGAAAGATGCCCTGGATCATCTCCTGAATCAGTCAGGAGCATCTTAATACAGTGGTTACTTCCACCACTGCCTGGGAAACTCTTCCCTGCTCTAAGGCACCTGAATGCCAGACTACCCTCCAGTCATCAAAAATTCAACAGGCTATTTCATTTATTCTCCCATCCTTTACCACACAAAACCTTTCCCTATTTTCTGGCTCATCAAAGCTGTAAGAGAACACACTATCACCAGACAGAGGCATGGGCAAGGCCTATTTGGACACAAAGTCTAATTGTCGGTATTCAGTAAATTCACCTCAAAGTGAACAAATGTCTCCTTGCAGGTTGTCTTTGGTGCCAGGTTTCCTTCTTTTCCTTTTCTCATGGGTGATGGGGAGTGGGAACACTCCAAAAAGAAAGGACTGTTAGGCATGAGAGACCAAATAGTTCCCATCACTCAACAGCAGCTGCCCTGACTGTCCAAGAACCGACACTGATGGTGACAGAGGGAGAGGTTAACATGTGGAATAGCAGAAAAACTTTGGCGTTTCCAGAGAACTGCCTTGGGGTTCAAATGAACCCTCTGGCTGGGAAATATTGGGATAAGACATCCAGCACGTGTCAGCATGGACAGTGTGGGACATGAGTGTATTCAGACAGAGCTGAGGTGGTCAATGATTTTATCTTTAGGTGAATGCTTAGCTTTTGCTGCCTTTTGATGACTCAGGATATCTTTTATGAAGAAAAATTAATGCAAGTGCTTCTCTTTTTACAGTGGTCACATTGCCCAGGAAATGAAATGTCATTAAGGGAAAAAAGCTCATTAGTTTAGTGCCATAAATGGTTCTCCAAGGTCTCAGAAGCCCTATGATTAACATAAACATAGACAGAGGCACTTACAAGCAAAGACACATATAAAACCCAGTTTTCCATCTAAAATTGTGGTCTGCAGCCTCTCTCTTTGGCTGTTCACAGCTATGGAGATCTAGAGGTAAGGGACTTTTCCTACCAATCATGTCACAAACTGAAGACAGAGGAAGGAGAGCAGCCAACCCAGGGTGAAAGTGAGGAAAACAGAGCGTGTAATATAGTTCCCAATGTGCCAGCTAAGGGATTTTGGGATTCACCCTCTGGACTACATCCTTTTTTGGAGCAATTTGAAATTCTGCCCAGGCATGTTTTCTTCACACTGAAATCCTCAATCAGGTGGTTGCTGTTGGGAGAGAATGTTGATATTTCTCAGGACAGGGCAGAACAGTTCTAATCTTATAAGAGCTGTCTGAAGTCTTCATCTTGCAATGACTGAAAAAGTGGAAATCTTGCCAGGTTTTCTGGTGAGTTCCATGAAACCCACCAGAAGGTAATGTTCAAGAGCAGGATGAGAACAAGGGAGGATGGGAGGAGCAGGACAACACCACAGACTCACATATTTGTAGGAGATTGTGCACTCTTTACTCTGCTTTTCTGCCTTTAACCTTGAGCATTTACTCAGAACAGACCCAGGTTTGAAGAACGAGCTGTGTTTTGTAAAAACCAAAGCTTGGCCTCCTCGCCTGTCTCTGTGGCAACCGTGTCAAGAGACAATTGCATTGATGCCACACTGCGTAAAGAGTGAAGGAGACAGAGATGTTCAGGCAAGGTCAGGCAGAAAGCCCAGAGTCCCACCCAGCGCCCCGACCAGCAAAAGTCACATCCAGAACAGCACTTTGTGCATAACCTGCCCTTTCGGAACATCCCCACAGAGTCCTGATAGCCAAAAAGCAGCTTGAAGCATCTCTTCTCCACTGCTTTGAACAGGTATTGTCGTGACTTTAGGTGCTCCGTCTGTTCAGCTGTAGCACAATCCAGTCTGAGTGCAAGGCTGACATCCTGCAGTAATGAGTTTCACAGGCTGATTACTTGTTGCATGATAAAAATAAGTTGCCAGCAGCTGACTGAGAAGGGAATGGAAAAAAAACCATGAGAAAAAGTAGTATTACTTGTTTTCTCAGAAAAGAGAGAGGGGGCAGGGAAAGAAGTGTTCTCAGCCCTGCCTAGGGATTTATCCAGGAGGGGAAAAAGACACAGAAGTTTGCTAACTGACCTGGTGGGGCAGAGCATGACCATGTAGGTTGCAACTCTTCCAGGTTATGAATCCTCCAAAGGCCTTCCAAGGAGGATCTTGGGGAGGTTGTATTTTTACTGGTGCACAAAAGGTTTTTACCTAACATCCAACCCCTGCCTAAAGGACCCATGGACTTCAGTTGGTTCAGTCTGACCTCTGGAGTAGTGTTATGATGTCATCAGTGTTACAATTTTACACAAAATTAGGTGTGCAATTGTGTGTTAAATGGCGGTAGTTAGCTTGGATTGCTCAACTAACGAAGCAGGCAGCATTAAAGCTGTCACATATGGACTGCTCCAGGGCACTGGCACTATAAGGGAGTCTGAAATCACTCCAGCTTCACTGGGAAGGGAAGCATCCCTTTTCCTCCTCTGACATCCCCTCAGTGGGACAGACCCCTCACCCAGCTCCCAGCCCAGCAGTGCTCCTGCAATTTGCTCTGGAGCTTACAAATCTGCGTCCCTGCCCAGGGAGCCCTGCCCCGGTGCCCCTGCATGCTCAGATAGGTGGCAGAAGCTGCTGATCACCTCTAATGTGTGCCCAAGTTTCGCTTAATTAAGAACAGGCTCTCTGATAGCATTCACCGCCATCTCCTGATGCCTCTGGGACCACTCAGGCTGTGGCAGTGCAACCAGCCAGGCTTTCCTGTCAAGTGTGACATCCTAAAGGGTGCAATGGCAAATATATAATTGTATTTTCCAGCATCTGACCTGGCCCTTGGGTAGCTGCTCTGAGCCCTCCTGCATGGCTTGGGGCAGAAGCACCAGCTGGGTCTCACCGTGGCTCTGTCTGAGATAATGTGGGTTAAATCTTACTCAGCAGTGCGAGGATTTGGGCTCAAGATCTTACAAGTGAAATTTCTGACCAATATCACTATAAAAACACTTAGTTGTTGGCTATATTGATTAGATCCCAGCAGATGCTACTTTACCTTCTAAACTATAGTTATTTCAGGGAGGAAGTGCCTCATCTTGTTGTTTATTCCCCAATACTTAGCTACAGTGGTTGTAAGGAAGGAAAAGGGTTGGTTTCGGCTTTCAGACTGCAATGATGACCACAGTCAGGGTGAGGGCTGGGGGACATTCCCCTCCTTCCTCCTCCCTTCTTTTGGGCCATCTTCTTGTCCAATTTGCTGTTCATAAATGCAGCCAAAAATCTTCATCAAATACCGCCACCTTTTATTTTAAGCAAAGTGTGTAGGTCCGAGTCCCGAGCCAGCATCTCTGAGCGTGGCAGCAGGACCCAGCAGGGAGGAGGTGACAGGGGCACCAGTTTGGTCAGTTTGCCTGGCCAGCTGCCCAACCAGGTGTGAATTTGGCCTAGGGCTGTGTCATGAACCCTGTGCTGGGGGCTCTGGGCTGACTCCAGGTGCAGTGCCCAGTCCCTCGGCACCCATCAGCCTGTCTGCACATGGATGGATTTTGGCTCCTGTCCACATCAGCCTTCCGCTGCAACCACCTCTACAGTATTTAAGTATTCTCCCAGTTCGCCACAGTGCAAATATTGGAACTAGCCCTTTGCATGATTATGGAGACAGTGACATTACAGACTTTCTCAGATCATGTGCTTTCTCTGCTGACAGCACCAACCATCAGGTTTATTTTTCATTGAGCTAAGGAATGGCCCCGAGTGTGTGAAAAACTTCACAATTAAGTACTTGGTATCTGGAATATTTCTTTTTCTTTTTTTTTTTTTCCCTTAAGCTTTTATCTGAACACATTAAAAACACAAAGTGTTGTGCTGTAAAATATCACAAAATGCAGCCCTCATAGGAATGGCCCAATTCTCAGAGAGGAAGATATTCAACTGAGCCTCACTAAAACCAAAAGAAATTAAGAAGGATTATGAGGGGAGCCACAGCTCCACTAGCAGGTCCAATAAGGCCTGAGACCCTGAGAGAGGCAGCAGGTCTCATACCCTACAGAGAAACGAAGTCCTTGGGCAGGAATATAACAAATTGCCTCAGGATAGTCATTTCTCCATGGGAAAAGATACCTTTGTCACATCAGTTACATTTCCATCAATTGTTGCATTTACATCTCACGCTTGTGCCTCATTCAGACACCCTCCCTGAGAGCCTCACCTTACAGACAGCTGCAGAACAACCAAAAATCTATAATGAGTGTGTCTGTGCTTAAACAATAGCCATTTTGTCCCCCAAAAATACTGCCATAAGAACATTGGACACAGCTATTACCTCTTCTTAAACTACTAATGATTTCTTGCCCATGGTGCGAATCCTTTGCAGTGTGGAGCAGAGCTAAGCCTGATTAGGCAGCCTCACCTTTTGCCAGTGGGGCTAATGGGATTTATTCTCCATTCTCACACGCTGGTCTCTCATCCCCATTATTTTACGTCTCACCTCGAGCTAACAAATGGTCCATCTTCAGAGCACACTGGGCATGGCCACAGGGCATGTGGCATGCTGGATATTGTGTGCTCTGCCACGTTGGATGGGCAGTGACAAAAATTATCCCTCTTCCCCCAGGTCCTTCCATCGTCCCACTGCAGCGAGCAGAGCCAACACTGGGCAACCCTCTAAAATGTTTATTTGGACCAGTGGCCGGGGATCTACATCTTACAGACATGATGAGAGAAGGTAAACAGCACCCGTGCTGATTGTCTCGTGTGGGTTTGAGTATTTCTGAGGGTGGCTTCTCCACAGTGGTGGCACTGGAGAAGCAGGAGGGGTGCACAGGGTGTCCTCCCTGTGCCTCACAGCCCCAGCTGCTGCTCCACCAGGCACAGGACCAGCCCACCAGGGCCAGGGTTACCCTGCCAAGCCAAAACAGAGCTGACGGGCAATGCCAGAGCCTTGGCCAAAGGCTCCCTTGTTCTCAGGACATCAGCAGCACAGCGTGACCATCTCTGAGGTCAGCACAACTTTAAAAGCACACTAACCCCCAGGCTCAGGTTTGCAGCCCCAGCTGCAGCCCCTGTGAAGCCTTTATGCTTTCTGCAGGTGCCCTCCTTGCAGCCACCACCCACACGGGCTCTGCACCCACTCTGGCCAGCACACAGACTCAGTGCATCCTGTCCACCAGCCACATCCCTGCCCCACACAGCTGTCACACATCTGGGTGATGCATCCAGCTGCCAGAGAGCTTTTCTGGCTCTACAAGTGCACGCGTGAGAATGAGCATGTGCACGATACACCACGCAGCAGCTGGGGGATGTTGAGCTGCTCCCCAGCCCACTTTAGTGGTGCTGCTGGAGGGAACAGGCTGAAGGAGACAGAGGAATAAATGAGGTACTGGATCTCCCAGGGGAGTAGGGAAATATGCCAAAGAGAAGGAAAGGGAAGGAGAGGTTTGAAGTCCACAGACAAAGGCAGTGCTCAGCTGGGAATGAAATAAGTTAAATATCAATGATGAAAGAACAATTGTCAGTAATGCTCAGACTCATCCTTCCAAAATCCCTCTCCTTTGTAGTAAGATTTGCTGGACAGCTTGTCTTGTCACAACAAGGACACACATGCCTTTCTTTTCTTCTCTTTGCCCCTTCCCTCCTCTCCTTCAGTTCCTCTTGCAGTCATTATTAAATGTAATCACAAAAAATCAGACTCCAGTGAAACAAAAACAGATATCAATGTATCTACAGTGCCAATTAGCAAAACACACTCTTCAGTAATTCTAATGAGACATTACTGCTGGCATCTGTTTGGAGAAATGTATTCGTGAATTCAGGCAGCAGATCTGCCCTCAGGACCCTGAGATTCTTTGGAGAATTGGCCAACTCGCTGAATGTTTCTGCAAAGGTTGCATAGGTGTTCAGCTGTTTGGATTATCTGATCCCAAACAGATATTTTGAAGACAAAAAGACCAGCTTGGCAGCAGGTTTCCATGAACTTTCAGTTGGAGCTGGTTGTCTCAACGCCTCCTGTACTTCTGCAAGTCTCTTCTTTAATTGAATTTCCCCCAGGCTAATGTTCTCCTGCATCAGAACACTGTCATGGTCCAAGGTTAGACTCTTGGAGGAGATATCTGCCCACACGTTGGGCTGGCTGGGAGCCATGTGCTCCTGATTAGCACAGCCTTTGACTCTCACCATGCTTTGAAGTGGGGCTTATTAACTTGGGCAGAGTCTGGTTGGTATAAACCCTGGGCAGAGCTCAACCCTGCCTGCCTGCAGGCACAGGGAATAGGGAGCAGCCTCCCTATGCCTACACACCAGCCTCGGTGAATTCAGACACCTTGTCAAGCTTTCAGGTGGATTCATTCCCCAAGAGGTTCTGTAGAGCTGCACAGAAGGACTTCTTTGTGCCTTGTGAGTGATTAATAAAATGCAGGATGGGAGAGGGAGCAAAAGAAGACGGAAATAAGAGAGTGCTGATGACAGCCTGAGGACTGCAGAGGAGAGGTGTGAACACAGAGCAAGTGCTGTTAGTGGGAGAAACTCATCCTCCTGTGTCTGGCAGTGATTTTAACACATGTAAGGTCACCAGTGCCATCATTCTATCAAACAGGGGGTGCCTTCGAGAGAAATTACTTACCTTAAATGACCCTTTCCTAGGGATTTTTTTTCTTTAAACTTCAGATGGGAAGATTGTCATATGGATCAGCAAACTTGTCACCCAACACATGCTACAATCACAGACTTTTGAGGGATTGCACTGTATTATTAACTGTGATACAATGAGTCACTTGCTGTGGAGGAATCACCTCCTCCTGGGTGGAAGGTATCTCTCAGGCATCTCTTTTTGCAGGATCAGCACCAAAATATCTATATTTCATTGCTGGTTTAACCATCAACAATTCCCCAGCTGCCACATTTTATGCTTTGAAAAACTGGCCGAGCCCTCATTCTTTCTCAGCTGTCAAAGAGGCTCTCCACAACATTACAACCATTGGAAAAACAAAGCACTGGTTTGATTTGGTTCAGTTTTGTCCAACCTGGCGAGGAAGAGGGAAGGAATTGAGTGAGCAAATCTGTTAATATCTACACGAATCCTTCTACAACCATCACTGAGTCTATTTTAAGATATCCAGAGAGATTTCCTGTTGCCATAGGTCTACTAACAAAAACTGATGTAACCAAATATACCTGTAAAGGAAAATGTAAATTTGGCTTCTGAGCAGAAAAATCCCTGAAAACAGGGAATTCTGCAGGTAAAATACAGTAGTTTCTGGCCATTGCATTCAAGGATTTCTAATATCAGCCAACACCTCACCATGAGGTAATTTGAGTGACATCTGCATAACAGCCGTGATATCAGAGCAGTGAATGTGAATTCAAAGTCATTCTGAATTATTCAGGCAGGCAGGCATCCCTGTCTGACAAGCCCCACGACTGCTTGGTGCCAGAGGAGGCAATACCTCCCTCAGTGTCACACCATGGTCTGTTTTGCTTTGAAGGTAGGTAACTTGTGTTTATTTGAAATAAATAATTGCAGATGCATGGTTATTCTATCTTTCCCATGAGGAAACTTAACACTCTTTTCAGAACTCCTAGATCTACTTATTTTGGAGCACGAGACACAGAAGGATGTGCTGACCACATTGCAGAGGGATCCCCATGTGTCCCCTGCTGCTGTGCAGGGACAGGAGAGGGAAATCTCTGCCCTGTCCCCAGAAGGCACAGTCACGGCTGAGATTTCCTCTCTGGTAGCTAAGCCTGGGGACAGCAGCCAGCCCTTATTCTCTGAGCAAATTGGCAAAAAGGACATGGAAATTTATCAGGGGAGAACTTCAGTTTGGAGATCACCAAGGGCACAAAGACGTTTTGTCCTTGGAGGTTTGCTTCCTATGAAATGCCTTTGCACAGGGTGGGGAGAGTCCCTGTTCTGACAGCTGGGACTTCTTTAAAAACAGACAGCCCCCCTCAGTGTCACCTGGGGAGTTATCCCAAGGATTAGATGGAGTCACCTGGATGAGCAGTGCCTGGGATGCAGCGATCTGTACTCAAACACAGCACAGCAGGCAGCTCACTGTGGCCGTGAGGCTCTGGGATCCAAAATCAGCCAGCTAAGCACGGCCTTCTTCCAGCTGACCAAGCAGGAAGAGGCCCCTGGGCTGTGCCAGAAGTTCACAGGTACACAACCCACCCCACACAGCTGCACACAGATGTGCAGGGCACTGCTGCTGCCCCAGTGAGGGACAGGCTGAGGCTGCTCTCTTAGAGGCACAGCACATCGTGTTCCCCAAACCAGGGCTCTAAGGGGCAAAGAAGCGAAGTTTTGTAACAGCAGATGTTCCCAGTATCACTCAGAGAGAATTGGCCCCTCCCCAGTGCAGGCAGAGCCTGAGGAGGAGGAGGAGGAGGAGGAAGGTTTGCTCAGCTTTGTCTCCTGGGCTGTGGCAGCACTGCTGGCTCAGGCAGGCATGTGCCACACCACAGCCCACCTGGGCAGGGTCACCAGGCTGACTCCTGGCAGGGATTCCGGGGAAAAAGCCCTCGGTGAGGTGTACCAGGCTATCACTTTACTATTATTTGGGGCCCTGAATAACAAATATTTGCAAAAGAGCAATGGAAGCAGTGCTCTGAGCTCAACCTCTGAAGCAGAGGTTTCTTTAGTTTTATTTTGTATGGTAAGTGAGCTTGGAAGGTGCACCTGGCAGATCACCAGTCACCTTTGCCAGGTAGCTCATTTCCACCACATACCCTTCAGTCCATCTCTTTTCACCTCTGATGGCATCTTCCTTGGCCCAAGGCCATGTGGGAAGCATTTGCAACCAATCTCAATTAGCTATTTGTTTTAAAACTGTCCATTTGTATCCCTTTTATGTCCTATGACATTAGTGAGTGATTGCACAGGGCCTGTTTTATGCCTACACATTGACATAAGTTATGCTGTGTGATCGTTTAATGTGCTGGAACTGCATGACAATCTCTGCCTTCCTGTCTGCTTCCATTTGGGAGCAATGCAAATCCTAATAGCAGCAGTTAAATACGGTTTGATAAATAATAATAGAAAAGTAACATTAGATTATTACTCTACATTACTTCTTTGAAGGCAATTGCATCTGCCAGCTTACAATATATTTTTTCTCCCGAACAGCAGAGAATTTTTGACAGCCTGAATTACCATTTCGTTTCCAACTAGGAAAACACTGACAAGCTTTAAAGGATGGTTTTGAAGAGAAACCATGGACATCTAAAGATGTAAATTACAGTTGGATAAAAAAACCTCAAGGGTTCTTAGGGATGGGAGACTATTGACTGCAGTACCATCTAAGCAAGATTTTTGCTACAAAACCCCACACCATATGTGCTTTTCCTGACTATGACTCACCATCTAAATAGAAATTCAATTCCAGTCTCAGAGAGTCTATGATTAAACATATTTTTTGCTGTTGCTTCTACTGTGTTTATGTATGATTTTACATCTGTCTCATCTCTATTTCTTTGTCCTTAATAGTCAGCGTAAGTTCTCTGGTCGATCTGACTCAGTGATATTTTTTTTTTCCACGGGTGAGTGAAACTTGGTGGCTTCAGCTGCAATGAGTGCTGGGTTTGCCAGAGCCCAAAGTGACGCTGATGTTGCTCACCTGCCATTTTGCAGACAGTGGAAGAGGAACTTCTCCCACCTGTACTACTGTGTCCATGTTATGGTGGTGCCAGGGCTCAGAGGTGTGCGGTTCTCATGCTTCGGGTGCTGCCTGGATGATTCTAAAGAACCATAACAGAAAGCACAGGAGATTTTGACCAGCCTCAGGTCTGTAAGTACATTTTAAACCCACAAAGTTTGAGTGTGTTTGAAATGTACTCAAATATTTCCTTCTCCGCCATTGTGTCCTCATGACCCATTGAATCATCAAAGGCTCAGAGATGAAAGAAGGACTTATGGTTCGAAAATGCAAAGGACTCTCTGCTGAAGGGGGAATGGTTTGTTGTATCTTCTTTTTCTTTTTTTTCTTTTTTTTTTTTTTTTTAAATCCCAGAACAAATAGCTGTGGTGGATAATTCTCTGTGAGGGTTTTCACTGTAATGAGTAACTGGGCTTCCAAAAAGCTGTTTTATGAATAAAGTAAATAAGCTCCCAAAAAAAAAAAAAAAAAACCAAAAGAAAAAACCACAGAAATCAATTGCAAAATCCCCACAGTGTTTCACAAGCTTTGAGTCACCCTCGGGGTGGAAAATTGCCCAAACCAGTGTCCTGTAGTGAATCAAAAGAGAGCATGGTACTTTTAGATAATACTAATGATGACTTTCTTCAGGCTGTTTCCTACATAAGGTAACATAAGACCTCTTACCCTATTCAGCTGAAGAAAAGGCACCTCACACATACACCTGAACATCTTCCAGTGGCCTAAGATGGCATTGGCAGGTCAAATGCACCTCTGGGAGAATTCCACTGAGCCAAAGGAGCTGTACCAAAGAAGGATTTACTGAGCTGGCACAAGTGTCTAATGTTTGCATTTGCTGTAAGAGGTTTTTACCTTTTCAGAAATGGCTGTAATTTATTTTGGAGATGACTAAGTTTCCACCAGGTCAGAGTGAATCCGTTGAAAAAGGACACCTGAGGACCCCTAAGCCTTTCTCTCCCTCGAAATGGGTATGGAGGTGGAAATGCCCACCCTGTAGAGGCTGCATTGATGATTTGATATGAACTTCACATAAGAATGTATTATTTTCAACCTCAGAAATATTTACCAAAAAATCAGGGATCACGACCTACTGGACAAAAGGAAAACAGTCACAGCCCTAAAAGCTGGAGAAGACCGGGCCATACTCCTCGGGCTGGCCATGATGGTGTGCTCTATCATGATGTACTTCCTCCTGGGAATCACGCTCCTACGCTCCTACATGCAAAGGTAATTTCGAGATGGCCCTTGGTTTCACACCCCCTGCTCCAGGTGGATTCGTGTGGTTTGTTCTTTTGACTCGTCTTTATTAAAGTTTTATATTTTTTCCTCTGGTCCCCATAGGCTGACCCTGCTCTTCCTTGCCCCAGTGTAAATTAGGCACAGCCACAGTGAGAGCAGTTCGAGTCACACTGGCATAAAGTGAGGGAGGAATTAGATCCCTGTTTGACAAAATCTTGATCCATAGGCTTTAGTCTTGGCACAGTTTAACACCAGAATAATATCCATATCAGCTGGCCTGCAGTCTGCTGAACCTTATAAGCTTCTTAGGGGCTGTTGCTGCAAAGCCCAGACTCAGGACAAAAGAGTAAAAAATGTTTTGCAGCCTTGAGAAACAGTACACTTCCAAATGAAAGACGGAGAATTAATTTGGGAAAGAAATCAAGCTCTTTGTAGCATGTAGTTTTCCATGTCGGTTATTACTTTCATTTTAACAAGTGAAATCCTCATGAAAGATAGTAATTTGCTGAAAGCAAAAGACCATCCTTCATCATTCGTGCATTGCACTTAATTTTTCTGAGGCTTTGTCTGGCTTCCTCCTCTGCCACAGAGCAGAGAGTTTGGCCTGTGATTCATTAGCAACATTTGTAATCAGTTTTCAAGCATCAGCTCTATTTAAAATCCAGCCCAGGCTGCCACAAGGCTGTCAGTGATGCTTTTTTCTGCCCTGATTGGTGGAGTTAAGGAATGAAAAATGTGTAACTGGGGATCAGAATATTATTCTGCCGTGCCCCAAACCACACTAAGGCAGGGGCACAAATCTGGCACATTTTGGGTTAAACACCACAGGCTTCTTCTTTAGGCACATAGAATAAGTGCCTACAGTTAACTGGTGTGAGCATCCTCAATTATAGTGGTGCACCTGCATGAGAATATTCCCTCTTGACCCTGCAGTGATAAGGAATACAGATGAGGATGAGCTGTACTGATGTGCAGCATCTTATTTATGTGATAAAATTATTTGTCCCTTTTTAAGCCAAGGCAAAATTTAGACTTTGAAAACTGAGATCAAGACCAGTTAAGCATCCAAGAGCATTTGCTATTCCAGATTGCTCTCCTAGACCTTTCAGCAATATCAGGGTCAATTGAAGAGGCTGCTAAGGTCAAAATTGCTCACGTGGAAAAAGTTGATTTATATTAAAAGGTATGTGAAAAAAAATTGCCAGAAGATATCAAAGCACTTGCAAAGTATCAGCTATTCCATCTTCACAGGTCTGTGGTAGGTAGGTGTTACTTTATTACCCCCCTGCATGAATAAAACAGCAGCCAGAAAGGTGAAAGTGAGGAGAAGACAACCCAGGAGTATTTGCTGTCATTTTTTTCACACAGCCAGACCTCCTCAGGGGTTATTCTCTTTTACAGCAATACCCCTCCAACAAATACTGCCTGGGAGGGGAAAAAAAATCCTTTCATTCAATTTCCCCCCAGAAATCATAGCATAATTTAATATAAATGTAGAATGGAATATACAAACAGAATTACTGCCAAAGTAAAACAGCAATAGAATTAGTCAGAAATCTTTGATATCACTTTGATATCACTCACTGCATAAAGCCTCTCACAGGTTTTGTGAGGGACAAGCAGACCCTCAGCCCATTCTTGGTGGGGCAGGACAGCCACACTGGGGGTGAGCTGAGGGGCTGAGCATGATTAAAGGGGAACCTTCAGTTCGGTGAAACCTTCCCCCAGCCCATGAAGGGTTTTTTGGTTTTTTTTGCTGAGCCCTCAGTGTGCCCTTTCCCCAAGGAAAACACAGCTGTAGACTTTTAAATATGTGCCAGTGAACATTGCTAGTGCACAGCCAGGCTCCATTGTTCCAGTTTTAGCCCCTGGTGAATTGGAGATAAGACTAAATCCTCTAGAAAAGTTACAACCACTGACTTAACTTGCAGAAAACAGAGCAAGCTGTCACTGGGAAAAGCTCTTCCATAGGCAGAGCTGCATGAGGCACCACCAGCGAGTTCCTGTGTCTTCATGCATATGTGAACTCAAAATTGTCCTCTCACCCTTCACTTTAAATTGACCTGGACTTGGTAGTTAAGTGTGTGTTGTGCTCTCCCCAGGGCAAGCTGCTCAGTTTTCTTCTCTCTCTGCTGACAGCCTTTCAAATATACCTTCTGCAGGGTCAAAGTTCCTCTTGACTTTTCATTTATACGCAGACATAAGTGAATAGGGTAGTTCTGTGCCCAAAGTCTAAACTTTGGGCACTGCAGAATGAAACACTGTCTGTGATATGTGACACGAGACAGCCCAGGCTTTGCTCAGTGCCCTGCAAAGAGTAGCCTCTCCTACAAGATGCCCCCAGTATACATCTGATGGGAATCCTGAGATGTCTTTAGTGCTTATTTGCCTATTCTTGCCATGCTCTAATGTCTTTTTTTTTTTCCTACTTAGTGTCTGGACAGAAGAGACTCAGTGCTCGCTTCTCAATGCATCCATCACAGAAACCTTCAACTGCTCATTTAACTGCGGTCCAGAGTGCTGGAAAATCTCTCAGTACCCCTGCCTCCAGGTGTACGTTAATCTCACCTCTTCTGGCCAGAAGCTTCTACTCTACCACACCGAGGAAACAATGAAAATTAATTCTGAGGTAGGAGCACCAAATAAAATTTGTTCCTAAATGGGTTTCTGGAGGGCTTCTCATCTCATTATACCCATTCCTCGCTTTAAAGCAATATAAGGCTTCCAGCTCCTGCTTCAGTGGTAAATACAGCGCAGGGAAAGCAGGAATCAGAGCATGAACCGAGCTCACATGTCTGGAGAGGGGTAATTCTCTCCTCCATCCATTCCACCCACGGTGCTGTGCCCCAAGGGCCATAGCCTCCCTCCTCCTTTGCAATGCTGTACAGCAGCAGGGCAGCACCGAGCACTCGCCACATTGATATTCTCGTGGAGCTGTGGACAAGTCACTTCCCATTCAGGGGTGACTCTCCATGGCAGTGAACACCCCTAGAAACATGCAGGGAGCATCCATGCGGCAGTGAGAATGGAAATGGCATCATTTCTGCAGGGAGTGATGAGAGCCCATGTCCCTCTCTGGTGACAAACTCTGCACCCTGAGCAGCTCCACCGAGCTCAGCTGTGCCGCTGGGGTCCAGGCTCTGCACTCACCCCTTTGTGTGGTGCAAAGATCCTGAAAGTTTGCTGAGTGGGGTCTGTCAAGGTAAAAGCAGAAGCATAAAAATAAAAGGCCCGGCTTTGGGGCATGAATAAGCTAGGGAGTCACCCCACCTTTCCAGCCCTGATTCCAGACGTTGAAATAGAAGAATTGTTTTGAGCAAGCTTGAAGAATTCCCCTCCCTGCTCCTGCAAGTACAAACTCCAGCGCAGCTCCATCCAGGTGGGACAGAGACAGCTCTGCGTGGAGGCTGTGCCTTGGCAGCAGACGCAGGGAAGGTGTCCCCAGGCAGTGGCAGTCACAGCTGTGTGGCTGTGCATCGCTCCCTGCGCAGGTGGCTCTACTCTCCTTCCACAAAGAAAGGCAGGATGGGACTGGGAAATGTCCCCGTGCCCGCCTTCCTTTCTTCATACTGACAGCACCCGTGTCCCTTGAGAATGGAGGCTGGAGTGAGCTGGGACACAGTGCAATCATTAGCCTTACAGGTGACAGATTTGCATTAACTACTCACTTGCCCAAGGTCACTGAACCCCAAACTGTGGGCACCTGGCAAAGCACACCCCGGAACAGCAGAGCCCTGGTTCAGGCTGCTGACAACATAACCTATTGTGTTGCTATTTACGGCAGCCGTTCAGTAGACCAAATTACTTCTGCATATTAAGATGAAGTGATATTAAAATTAGTCGAAACACAGCATGGTTGCACTAGGCTGCTTATTCTGCTGGATAATTAACTCCCGTGGCTGAGAGATGGAGAACTCTGGATCTCAAGTGTGGAATGGAGAAGAGTGCCCCCTTCTTCCCCTCTGCTCTGGCATCAGTGCGGGAAGAGGTGCTCGCTGTCCATGAAGCCTGAGGCAGGACAGACCCCAATTCCTGCTGGGGCACAAGCAAAATCACGATGTTCACGCCTCAAATTGATTAAAAGAGATCAGATAAATCTCTATGCTCCACTGCTTCAAATAAATCAAGAGATTCAGCATAAATCTCCACATTTTGTTATTGATAATTTTTGCTTACTGAAATGGACTTCGAAATTCTCCCAGATGCCACCTCCTCTTAATTTAGTGCAGGCACAGTTAATACTTCTCCAGCCCAAGGTTGTTTTACAGGTTAAGCTCTGCTCTCAGGAGGATTCCTAGGCTTTCCTGACATGCTGCTGGCTGTATGACCTGAATACAAAAGCAGTTTTGAATGGAAGTTTGCACTGACTATAAAATACCTGGCCTCTTGCTCATGGCTCAGACCAGCAGAGTTTCCAAGCTCAAATCAGCACAATCCATCTCAGGATTCCAAATGTGTTTCCCTTCTTCCCTGGCCAGAGAGAATCCTCATGCAGTCCTGAGCAGTGCTGGGTGCTGATGCTCCAGCTGGGTGCTGTCTGCCTCTCTCCACCTACTCAGATCCCTGTCTTTCCGCTTGCCAAATGAACAAAACTTAAAAAAAACCCCCGTGCCTGACTCACTGAGCTCTGACATTACTGGGGACAATGCAGAGCACAGTGTTTGCCCTCCAAGGCCAACACCAGTGACCTTCAAAAGGTCAGCAGCTCTCCACCAGTCTCTCCACTTTTCTGAGCACCCACATATGCAGACAAAGCAGAATCTAGAGCCCATCTCTCTCCTCTCCCTGCCAGCCAGCACGGATGGAGCAAATTCCACTTTGATTTTAAATAATGCTTTATCCAGGAGCCTTGCTGTCTAACCTGGCTGTCAGCTCCGAAGGTGGGGTGAGGAGTAGGTACAATTTACACTGAGATCTGCAGCGTGCTGCCGCCAGTCTCCGGCAGGAATCAGTGGGAAGTCAGTGGATACCTGTCAAGCTGCTCGAGTCTTTCCAAGAAAAGCACAGGAGATTTTTCTGGCTTTTCACTGCTCTTGCTGTGCGTACTTTATCTCTAGCCTTTAGGACAAGCCCAGCCCCTTGTCAATACCACAGACAAAATGGTTTAAATGTTTCCACAGCTGCACTTTCCTTCCTCGGCTGTCAGAGGCTGTAACAGCCTCTGCGAGAGGTAAATCGGCCACGGAGCCAGGCTGTCACCATGAGGAAGGGCTGTGGTAGTTAAAGCAATTTGAGAGACCCCATTTTGATCTCATATTATGTAATTTTGACTCTTTTCATGTCATCGGAGCTACTGCTGATTTATATCGGTTCTCCATTAGAGAGATAACAAGAAGGATTTAATCACCCAAATCAGCTGTAACTGCCTGAGACTCAGCAATGATGAGGATTCTCAGGGTTTCTCACTGAAGGCTCAGGTATTTATATCCCAGGCAGGAGTTTGCTTGGTGAAGGGAGGGGAAGCAGAAGTGTTTGGCTGTGGATTCCATCAGACCCATTTCTGGGCTGGAGCTGGAGAATTCCGTCGGGAGGAATCAGTGACAGGCCAGCCCAGGCACAGGTGAATCAATGGCAAAGCCAACTCAGGCACAGAATTCCATCAACCCTTGGTCCAAACCTGTTGCACTTTCCAAAAGAGATCCAAGTTGACATCCTGACCACTTTCTCACAAAGATTGCAACAGTACATCCTGTCTGAGTATCCAGGCTCAGCTTGGACACCAATCCCAACCACAGACACGTGATAAGAATTGTGTATTTCACTGCCTAGCCTGAACTCGGGGCTTTTCTGGAAATTTTCAGCGTAACATCATTGATTTAAAAGAAACTGCCTCCAGCTCACCTGGAGAAGTTGTGTGATAATAGGTAATTTGTAAAGAGAAAATGAGGAACTCTTCACTGAGAAATTTCCCCTACTTAGTAGAATATGATCTATTAAAGACTTGTAGGGCTCGTGACTTTGGACATTTAAGACGAATTTGGTAAGAGTACAAGAGAATCTCCTATAGGGAGCAGGCACGCACCAGCAGCAAGATGGATGAGATATTAATGCTCTGATATTTTTCATCTCTAATTTCTGGAGCTCTATGAAATATTCATAGTGGCAGTGTGGCCACGCTCCACCATTAATGCTCCAGTCTGCTAATGCCAGACAATCTTTCTGCCATGCTTCAAATCATATTCTGTGTTAATAACTTGCCAATGAATCAATCAAATCCTGTTATGAGGTTAATCCTTTGATCATAATTAGGACTAGAGATTTGTTGCAGTGTGTTAAAAAAAGAAGTCACAGCACATCACAAAAAAGAACGGAGGGACATTTATAAAGTATGTACATTAAAACAATAGTAATCAAAACTCACAGATCACATTATTTTAATCAAAACATCTCTTTTTCCTTTGCAAAACTCGCTTTCTCATTAAATTATCTGGGGCTACTTTAGGCTCTCACCAGGACAAGCAGCCTGCTGTGTCCCCCCATGCATGTCCAACAAGAATCCAAGCAGCAGATTTCCAGTCCTCCTGAAGCAGTTAATCAAAATGCTTTGCAGGTGTAGAAAACTTCCAGATTTGGTGGGGTGTAAGTGCACAGAAGAGAGGAGGAAGTGAGGGCCCCATGGCTGCTCCCATTAATCATCTTCCAGATCAGCAGCAGCAACAGCATTTTCAGGGGTTTCTGCTCCAGGTCAAAAGTTGTCCAGATGTGGCCTCAACCCTTGCGACTGCCCACACCTCAGCAGCGCACAGCAGCTCTCGGCAGGGAATGCTCAGCACAGCCCAGAGCTACTGTCCCACATTTCCATGTAATACCCTCAATGCATGCACTCCATAAGGTAGCTTTTAAAATAACTTGCTTTTAGTATTCTCTGGAACTCCAGGTTGCAACCGTACTAGATAGAGCCATCCCCAACTCTTATTTCCTTTGCGACTAAAACTGAAATTCCAGCAGCATCTTCAGAGAGGAGGAGCTGTTGGACTTATGCTGGGGTCAAAAGCCAAAACATCACTAAGAGCCACCCTGGCAACCAGGCTGATCTTCAGCTAGAGGCTGAATGAAAATCCTCTCAGCTGTTGGTAGGAAAACCTAGACTATTTGTCTCTAACTGAGGCACTTATACCCATGGGAAAATTTGTATAAAGGTTCTCCCCATCCCTCTCCCCTCTGAGTGAACTCCTGTGCCCACTGTGATCACTTTGATCCAAGCCAAGTGAGATCTGAACTACCAGATTTGTATTTACAGAAAGTCAATTACCCATCTAACTGTGAGCATATGTGCGCCACTTAAGATGAAGAGGTACTTCATCAGTTCTATTTTTGCATGTGTAAATTAGCAATAATAATATATTCACCTATCTCGCAAGGCACCGTGCAGATTAAAGCATTAATGTTTGAACAGCACTTGGAGGTTCTCCAATGGGAAATTCTGTAGATGTGCAAAATATTGAGTTTTGCTGTGATAAATTTATTATTAGCGTAATAGTATTCCACTCTTGTTATGAAAAGCATAATCATCTCGAGATTTCCCTGCTTGCCACCTGAAAACACACATTGTAACAGGTTTGGAGACATGGTTTTTTTCTCCCTCTGATTTCTCCCCAGTGCTCGTACATCCCCAAGTGCGGGAAGAACTACGAGGAATCCATGTCGCTGGTGAATGTCGTGATGGAAAACTTCAGGAAGTACCAACGCTTCTCCTGCTTCTACGACCCCGAGGGCATCCAGAAGAATGTGATCTTAACCAAACTGTACAGCTCCAACGTGCTGTTCCACTCCCTGTTCTGGCCCACCTGCATGATGATCGGCGGCGTCGCCATCGTCGCCATGGTCAAGCTGACTCAATATCTTTCCCTGCTCTGCGAGAGGATCCAAAGGATCAGCAGATAGGAAAGGAAACTCCTCTGAAATTTAATTACAGCGAAAATACTGTTTTTTCTCATTCTTCACCAAAGAACCTTAAGTTTGTAATGTGCAAGTCTGGTATAAGTTCCTTACTATATTCTTCTAAGTAGAGCAATAATGCAAAAGCTGTTCTATATGCAAACATGATGTTATTATTATGCAGACAACTGAAAAAGTTCCTGTTTTGTGTTGACCGTCTCTATGATCTTGTTTTATGCTGGGATTAGTAATTTCTTTTCTACAGCCAAGATAGGGCTCAGTGTGACCATTTGCCAAGCTTTAGTCAATTGACGTTTTCGGTGTAAAGGATTCTGGGGAAATTCACTGCTGAACAAAGGGCAGCCGACCACTCTAGCATCACTGAGGTCTCCCATCTGGTTCAATTTATTCAATGGATTTGTGGCTTTGGCTTTTTTATTATTGGCTGCAGAGGTGGGGGGAAAAAGCATTGACTGGGGTTTTTTTTAGGGTAAGATGGCAAAAAAGGGATGTATTTTGAGGTCAGGATAAGCGTACAGTATTTTCAGTCTCAGTAGGACTTGGTGATGCTTTGTATTTGCTCCCTCAGTTCAGAGGTAAATTGTACCCTATGGTGTTTAAGGTCTTTTGGAAAACACTTTGGAGTTTTATTTGGTGTAGTGCTATGATTTTCTTCTGTCTTATCAACATAATCTTTGTCACTTGCGAAAGCTGTAGCCAAAAAAGCAAAAAAACACCTTGTTCCATTTTGTATTCTAGTCTGAGCCCTATTTATGGAGGTGGGACCAGAATTCCTTACGTAAAGGTTTATTATTCATTTGTCTTGTATTTGCTACCATATCACTGTAAAGAAAAAAATAACACAATCAGCTATTTTTTCATTTTTTACTTCCAACTATTTTAGATTTTTTTACTTGATATATATACAGAGATATATATATAAAGAAAAAGCTATATTATATCTAGTTGTGTATTGAAACTTGTTTATGGGGGTTTTTTTCTTTGTTTTTACCCACTGGAAAATGAATACAACTCATGTATTTGTAACCTTCATCCTTGGATAATATCATAACATGGAGGAGCAGCACTGCAGGATCTTATCCAATATTCATGATGTTGTTTCAGTCAAAGGTCTCTGTTGCTGTGACATGGGAAATGACAGAAATCTCATCCAATTCTACGGCTCTATTAACTGAATTGTTAGATAATCATCATAACACATTCGGAAATCTCTCCTGACCTTAACTCACTGTGCAGTGCTGGCTGACGTGAATTATGATTTACAAGACCCAGGTGCAATGATTTATTGGAAAAACTGAGAATCTGGCTAAATTGTTGTCCTATCTGTCAAATATTTACCACAGTATACTTGCCAGTTTAATTTCATACCCACTGTAGTCACAATTTCTGCATAATTTATTTTTATTCCCCTACAGAAAACATTCCTCCTTATGTTTTAAAGACACCTCTCTCAGTTTCTCATGTTGCACCCAGCCTGAAGGACAAACCCAAGGCACATCCTGGGAGCAATCCCGTGGACTCATTATCCAATAGCTCAAAGAACCAATTTACAGGCCTATTCAAACCAAGAAAATAACATTTTTCCCTTCAAAAAGACTGCAAATCAAGTATTCTGCCTAGTTCATCTATATATATATAAGTACCTTTCTGCATCATAGCATTAAAAATTTCAAGATGTTACAAAACAAGTCATGCAAGTGTAATGTGAGCTGTAAAAAAAAAAATATGAGTTCTCAGCAGTGAAAATAAACCTGCAATCTTGTAATCAGTAGTATAATTTTCCTTAGGTAATTAAATTCCTGGAGGGTGGGGGTATAATGAAGGTTCCAAAAATATGTAATAAAAATATTAAATTAAATCTTCCAGATTTCAATATCTTCTGCCTTCAGATCTGGCTTGTTTCATTAAACTGTTTTCTGTAGCTTCGATCACCAAGAAGAGAGGAGTGCTGGAGCACCAGGGAATTCATAAATGTTCATTTGCAAAAACAAGGTTTTGGTCAATATGTTGGAATTGCAGAAACCTCAGCACCAGTGGGACCAGACTGCGCTGCCAATCCCAATTCCCGAAGCAGGAACGATGCACAGCCCTGGCAGCACAGAGCTCTGGTGTGGTGGCCTTTCCACACCCTCACCAACACTTACGTTGGTCATTTACACAATGATTTACGTGCCTTGTGACATTTTTGGTGCCTGTATTTGTGTGTTTCCGCTCGGTGACAGGGAAGCTGATTGTTCCTGACATTTACACATCAAACGCTGCTTGCAACATATCGTGCCATAAAACATTTCACCAGGGCTCCTGTGGGTGCAACATCTTGCTGCCGTTGTAGGCTATAATCATTTTGTTGACATTAAGGGAGAGATCTGTGGGATAGCAAAACAACTTGAGTAATTGGATGGAGTGAGGTAAAACAATAATTTAGAAGGGAATTATCCATCTGATCCGCGGCACTGTTAGCCCCCCACTGAAGTGTTAGCGCTGCAAATGCGATTTTTGACAACTCCTGCTGCCCCAAAGAGAGGTGGTGTTTCAGCAGGGATGTTAGTCTGTGCCATTTCTTTCTCTGCTCTATTTTAATATCATGTTTATCCCCTGCAAAAGGCATTGATGTTCCTGTAGGCAGCTCAAATGAATGAGAAAAACATGTAACACAATTCAGCAGCCAGGCTAACCTATGCTGTTTCCAAGACTGGTTCTGACTCTTCCCAGCACAAACATTTCAACTCTTGATGTCCCGGCTGGGCATTTGGGGCAGCAGGAAAAACCTATCCTGGAAAACCCCAGAAGGGAGAGGCACAATATGAAAAATATCATGTAGTTTTCCCAGGCATCAGAATCCTCTGACAGGCACCCTTGTGGGATTTAAAGCATGCATAAGTATTCCAGGTACCAACTTCATATGGCCTTTTAGAAGTTGTTATTTTCTTAATTAGATTATATATGTCAGGCCTTATTTCTATTCTGGAACATCTAAATCTGAAGACGAAGTGTGAACATCCCTTCTGTAATACTTTGAAATTTGGCATCTTGCAGCAGATTTACTAAATGTCACCAGCTAGGACAACAAGAGGGGTTTTTAATTTAGTTTTTCTCATTGAGGAGATATCACTTTATCTCACAAAATGTACCCTGTGGAAGAATATCTGTCTCCAGGGTGAGTTTGGGTGAACACAGAAAGGAGAGAGGAAACACAAGAGCCTGCCCATCTCAGAGAGACACAAAGGCAGGGATTTCTCACCTGAAGGAAAAACAGGGAATAAAGTCACACCTTGTGGCCTTTTTATTTCTTTGCACAGAGCATGGGAGTGAACTTGGGGAGTTAATTTTTTAATTCTGTTTGTAAAACAGAGTTGGGTTTAGGGTTAGGGTCAGTTCAATGGAAGAAGTTGCTGAAAAAGAGCAGGCTGGTGCTAGCTTGTTCCATGAGGTTTCCTGCTCTCATTTGACTGTGAAACCTTTAACCTTACAGCAGAACAGCCTCTCCAGTGAACAGCAGTGTCGAGTTAATACCACCTTTAAAACTGTTCAGCTCATTTACTGTCTCGTACATTCACGCCCTTATTAAATTATCTTTGGCATTCAAGGTGGTGGAAACAATATCTTTGCAGCAACACAAATTTTCCATAGACTATGAGCATCATCTCTGTACTGCATTAGCCTCTGTACAGCTCATCATCCATCAAAGATTTGGGAAAAAATCCTCACCTTTCTGCCCCACTGAACGCTTGTCTCTTCCCAGCACTCAATTTTGCAGAGGAAAACCAGGAACGGCTTGTGGTGTTTGCAAACATTCAACAACTGGATGCAAAGTTTGCCAAATTGTTTTTGTTGTGCAGGATAGAGTGAAAAGCAGGGTAAACATCAATTATTTTGTTTTGGTGTTTTGAAAACAAAATGCTTCCATTTTTCAGATTGAATTGAAGAAACATTTTAAAATCTAGAGAAGGGGGAAACTTAAAAGAAAAAATACGAAAAATATCAACAATGCTGCCTGGTGAATTCACACCAGGATTTTTTAAATAAATCAAATTTCTCCAAACACTGAAAAAAATTTGTTATCATTACCAGAGCCCTCCACACAGCCTGCCTACTTTATCTAGTTCTCCATTTTCACAGAAGGAGCTGGTAGGGGAGTATTTAACAGAGCTACAATTATTTAGGTAAGAAGTTAGTGTATTTAATTGCTATGGGATTTTATTGTAGTATAGTTGGTAATAGATGCTCATTCTTAAATGCTCTGCAAACTCTATTCAAACATGACCATTTCCAGGCAGAAGCTCAGCAAATGACTCATAAAACATCAGAGATGGGGGAACAGCTCTCATTGAACATACAGAAAACATTTGTTTAATTTGGAAGTCCAAGAGAAGCAGGTGATAGTTAGAAGCCTCTCCAGAGGCAGTCAGGCAGGTCAGATTTAGGGAACCATATAAATTTATGTTCACTCCCTTCAGTATAGCACAGCAGGATCAGCCACTGCTATAGGTTGCAAAAAAAAAAAAAAAAAAAAAAAGTATGTCTTTTTTGTCCAGGAGTGTGCTCAATTTTCAATACATTTCAGGAAAAAATGTTAGAAAACTGCTGAAATACTGTATTTGACATTCTATGCACCCAAAAACTTCCTTTTTAAAGATACCATTTCTACTGTATCATTTTTTTCGAAACTTGGAAAAAATGCTAAAGCAAAATCTGAACCTGCAGTGATCTACCACTATCTCACGCAACTCTTTGTACTGACCCAGCTTGATTTTTTTTCAGGTTTTTCAGTCTGCAGAATATTTGGAAGATTTTCTTCCCATTCAAAGCTAAAAGAAAATATTGTGGAATTGACAACATGCTCCCCACTCATCTCAGGCTAAAATCTCTAAGGTTTTCTAATATATCCTAGGACAGGTTTTCTAATATATCACATGGAAGGTGTCCTTTCCCATGACAGGGGGTGGAACTAGATGATCTGTAAAGTTCCTTCCAAGGCAAACCCTTCCATTATTCCACCATGTACCAGTGTGTGTGAGGAAGGTGGAAGGTTTCATTTTCTCTCCCTAAAGTCTCCACCTTGGCAATTCTTTTTCATAACTGCATGTACTATTCTGTATTCAGTTATTGCATGGTTTTTAACACCCAGCCACCTGCACAGATAACTCCAGATCACAAGCAAAGACTCTGTTGTGCCAGAGGCTGCTGAGCAGCGCAATCCCCAAAATCCAGTGGGCAAAAAGGAAGAGCACCTTGAAACCCTTCCACGGGGAAGGCACTTATGATTTCAATCACGGCGCACTCAAGCTCCGTTATATTCATCAGAAATTAAATAGGAAGCAAAGTCTGATGACTAAGCAGCAACACCTTAATCACTCCCCTCAGAAGCAAGAGTTCAAAGCCATTAATACAGCAAGATAGCTGAACAATGCAAGGGGAGGCTGCAAGCACTGCAGAGGCTGTAAAACCCCACACACAGGGAGTCCGATGAAATTACTTGCCATTTCCTCCGCACAAATTCACAACATGCTCACAGACAGTGGGAAGGCAAGTCTGGCCCAGCAGCAGCACATTCCCCATCTCTGGCAGCTCCCTGTCCTCCCCAGCACATGCTGGCTCCCAGCCCTGCACAGGGGTGCTGAGTCTCTGCCTCCAAGCACGAGACAAGATCTCCATCCTGAGAGCAAAACACAGGCCATGAAATCTGTCCCAGAGCAGGGCTCTTCCACAGAATGCAAAGTGCCACGAGCCCAAGGTTTCTATTCAACAGCCACCAGGATGAAGTGGGAAAGACTAAAAGCAAACACAAGGAGGTGTTCTGCTTTGCTCAGGAGAAATGAGGATTATCTGAATATCTTCTCACAGGAGTTTCCCAGGGCAGCAAACATTTGAGAGCCTCATTCTCTATGAGCAGATACATCATATTTGGATGCAACATCCAGCTCATTTCATATCATGAGCTCAACACAAGGCCCTTCACAAATCTCTACTTCCCAAGGAGAAGCTGCTTACTAGGTCCACTGAGCCAGATGCTAAAAGTTTTGAGTATTCAGTATCAAAAGTGAATTATTCAAAAGCCATCTGGACAGAATCCTGAGTAATGTGCTGTAGGGGACCCTGCTGGAGTAGGGGACTTGGACATCCCAACACCTGGTAGGCAAGTGGCCAAGGTCTTGTCAAAGGAGCAGGAATCGAGTCAGAAGCTCTGATGGACTTGGCTGTGAGTGAAGAATTTGATTAACTTCATTTAAAAAGCTGATTTTCTGCTAATACTCCATCACACTCCATTTTTCCCCTCTTTTAGCTCAAAGCATCCAGTGAAAAGCAGAAGCAGAGCTGGCAGAGCTGTCCAGGAGGCTTTCCCCACGTTAAGGAGCACCTGGCACTAGAGGGAATCCAGATCCTCTGCTGTCCAAACCAGGAGGTTTTCCCTGATAACTCCAACCAGAAGGTTAATCCTGAGACAGCAGCCAGGAGAGAGGGACTGCAAGCCACATCAGAGAGGGGCACAGGAGAGACCAGGCAGCTTCAAATGTCCCTGTCCCAGCAGCCCATGGTGCCTGGTCCTGAGCACCCCCAGCTCTGTGGTCATGCTCTGTGCACAGGAATTTGGGAGGCACTCCCTGCTCCTGGTTTTCCAGCGTCCTGCCATTAGCTCTGTGCAGCTCAGCAGTCACCTTAAGAGAACATCTGCAGTCCCAGAGCTCCACTCCTGTCCCTGACAGTCCTTCATCTTGAGCCAATAACACTGGCTGCAAATAGCAAATTAATGATCTAGGAAATCGGTTGTTCCCTCGTGCCTTTTCAGAGTCCTCTCCCACCCCTTCTGGCCTCTGTCCAGGTGAGATCTTGGCCATGCAGGAAAGCAGGAGAAGCAAAGCCAAAATTCCATCTCCTTCCCATTGACAGTCATGTGAACTGGATCAGCACTAACCCACATTCAGGGGCTCAGGCAAGGAGAGTTTGGTGTCACCAACCCTTTGGGTTTGGTGCTGGCCGTCACCACCAACAGCTTGCGATGGACCCATCACCACAAAAGACTCAAGGGAGGAAGGAGCATCCAGGGCCATCTCATGCAGCTGCTGGCCAATGACACTTCTGCTGAGCTGACGACATCCCCAGCTCCCAAACCCTCAGCCCCACACCTGAGATAACCCTCAAACCTTGCACACCTCAGTCCACTCCAGGTGTGCCACCATGCCCATAGAACAGTCCCAAATGTCACTTCATTTCTTCTCTATCTGTGGTACAACTATTTTGGTGATGATCTTTACCCTTCAGTGTGCCCCTTCAAAGCTCCCAAGGCATCCTGCCCACTGCAGACATCATTTGTGAAGACCCATGGGTGGGCTTGTCCTCTTCTCCACTGTGTGACTGGGAAATGCACAACTTTGTCCTTCCCTCGAGTCACTTGGCTGTTCAATACTAGCCTGACAATTACTTTCAGCCTTGGATAAAAATCTCCTCCCCTGATGCTGTTAAATTATGTAGAACAAGATTATAATTACATCCTAAAAAAACCCCTAAACTCTATACTTAAAAGAACATTATTCAGGTTGCAAAAGCAGGCACTCTAAAGTTACAAAATGCCAGAAATAGAGCTGTCTGAATAACTTCTATGCTGCACCACTTGTATATATGCACAGTGACACAGGCTCTAACTCTACAGGGAAATACCATTTTCCACAGGACCCCTGGCCCTGCCCTGGAGAACGACCTTTAGGCAGGGTCACAGCCATGGTACCACAGGGGCAGAGCAGGAGAGGAAGAGAGAGACGCACCTGATGTCCTTCCAAGGAGAACATTGCTGTGACATCTGTCAGGTGGGGAGGATCAAGTTGAGGATGGCTGATGGAGAACTTTCCTTTCCCCAAAATACTGTGGATCCTTTTCCTGCTCAACTCTGCCAAGGTTCAGTGAAACTGCCAGGCCAGCACAGAGCAAATATTGATCAGAACTCAGCTCAAGCAGACCATATTCCTGCTGAAAACAACTTGAAGGAAACATTTTTGACAGCTCCAAACTGATTGTCTTCAGACATTTTTGACCTGTGGCGAGCAGGGACAGTTTACTATTATTTTTTGAACTCCATTGTGTCAAAACTCCAGGAAAGTGCTGCTGGACAGAAGCCTCCTTTAGGTGCCCCTGGCTGCAGAGTTCAGTTTACCCATTGCTCTGGAGGGCTGCAGTCAGCTGAGTGGCCTGACCCCAAACCTACCCACCCCACTCCATGCCCTAAGGGGCCCACAGCGAGAGGCTGCTCCCCTCCACCAGCCCTGCTCTGGGAGCCCAGAAATGCCAATCCCTCACCTCTCCCAGAAAGGTCTTTTGACTTGTTCCAAGGCTGAGCAGACAGACCAGAATCAGACTGGCAAATCGTGGGTTTCAGGGAAAGTCTGTTTCTGTCTACTCCTCAAATGAAGTTAAAATCTATTGACACAGAGACTCTGTAGCCACCAAAGCCTATGTTCTTCCATATGCCAGGCCAAAGGTCAGGGTGTTTGTGCACTCAAAAAAGTTGAAACTGGTCAAAGCCAGCCTTAAGCTCCACAAATAGACCAAATCCTGTTCCTCTCACAGAGGACTCTTCCCAGACAGTACAGACTGGGAAGCCATGAGGGTCCACCTGGATTTACCATCAGCTGCCAACCCGCAGCAGCCCTGGTGCACATCATCATGTTCTAGCAAAATGTGGTGAAACACAGTAAAGCAAAGCAACAATCAGGAAGAAATGAAGCAAAATTCATTGTCTTACCTGGATTTTTTCAAAATTTTTGTCTCCTCGTGACTCCATCACCGTGGAACGGACATTCTCAATGGTCCTTGCTCTCAGTGACTTCTTGTTTGGGTTTTTTTTTAACGTTTGTTTTGAATCTGGCAAAGTTTGAGCCTTGACACACGTAGCTGAAGCTGTCTTAGTTACTAAAGTAAGCACCAGCCTCAGTGTCACCTTAATGGCTGATTTTCCATAAAAATAATAATTACAAAAAAGAAACCTCTCTGCAGCCTGGAGCATGAGACTGGTGAGGTGTCTGAACAATTTTCCCTGGGACTGAATCCCTGCAGGATGGGAACTGCAGAGGGTCCAACCACAACACCTCTGTGTGACCCAGAAGCCACAAGGAAGAAATTTCAACCCAAGAGCACATCCAGGGTGCAAGGGCAACACGTTGAGGTAACATGTAGAGAAGACGCAGATATTTGCTTGGGAATTCTTTTCCTTTTCTTGTTATTTTCAGGGTTTATTCACAATGCTGTTTGTTCTATCTCTGCAATCTCTTTGCACAGCATTCATCTTCTCACCAGTGATGGAAGACAGTGCCCTTAAGGACTTTTTGCTGGCCTTTTAATTGAGTTGTTGAAACTGATAAATTCAGCTGGGGAAAACTATCTGAGAGGGAGTGATGATTTTATTAAATAAAGAGAGAGCATGAGCATCTCCCAGGGCACAGCCAATCTGGAGGAGCAAGTGCTGGGGCACAGACCCACTCTCCTCTCCAGCAGCACTCCTGCAGGGCTAAAGATGGTGAGTAAAGGTAGTGGGGGCACCAGAAATGCCTTGAACCAACACCCCAGAGAGCTGGAGTACCACATCTGCATGTTCAGATGGTCTTTTATAAAATGGACTGGCAAAAGAACAGCATTTAGAAATTGTAGTACATTTCCTTGCATAAATGTAGTGTGTAAATATATACGATTGTGCTAGTGGGTGGAATATTTTTCTTTCCCCAAATCTGGGGACTCACTCTCATTGCTGGAGGATGGCTCAAGTAGAAAAATGCTGGTCTGTCTTGCAGAAGGGGTTTGCAGGTAACAAAGGTTCCTTCCACAGGGTATTGTCTGGAAAAATTAGTAATGAGAAAATGCAAGTTTAGAACATCATGGTTTGGAACAAGTTTTGCTTTTAAAACCTACTGCAGCATCTGCCTGCTATCAGTGAGTGTACCCCAGGGCCAGGTCCTGCTGAGGGCTTCACCAGGCAGCATCCACTCTGTCAGACACATCTTTGGCAGAGAAGAGCTGAAATCCAGCCTTTTCCAGCCTGTTCTGACAGCCATGCCTGCTCTGTTCATTTGGGACAGACACCAACACTCTCCAACTCAGTTCATCTTTGAGTTTTAAATTACCACAAGTGCAGGGCCCACATTAGACTCAGGCTCATGGGAGCAGCTTACAGCACAATGCAGCCAGCCGCCTGGGATCCACCAAATCCCACTTCGAATCCTAATCTTCTCTCTGGTACTATGGCTCATTTGATGTTTTCCTCTGTAGATTTTGATCCCTTGCCTTCCTTCCTCTGTATTTCCATAAGTGTTATTAAGCATTCCAGCAGCTCCCGGCCCAGATCAGATTTGCAGGGAGGTACCATCTCCTGCAGAGCACTTCTGCCTTGCTCTAGCAGAGAAAAAAATCCCTCCTGCCAGACCTGACACTCTTAGCCGAGGAATGCTGAAATACTGAAGTACATGAATATCAATCAACCTGAAGCAAAAAAATGAATTCCCTGCAGGAGCAGTACACTTCCTTCCTCAGAGAGCTGCTGATTAGCAAGGTTAATTGTGTACCTGCCAGCAGCAGGCAGCGTGAGCTCGCCCGTGCCGTGTAAGGGACACGAGCTGATAACAGCATCCTTGCTGTCCTTGGGTGTCTGAGCACACAGCAGCAGCTGCAGCTCCAGCTCTGCCGGCCTGGACTGGGATTGACTCAGGCATGTCAGAAGCAGCTGTGGTTTCATGTACAGTCCCCAGAAACACATCTTTCCACAGGTGTCAGATATTTCTCTCAGAGGCAGAATAACTGATCTTTCATCAAAATATTTTTCTATTGGATAATAATGCTTCTTATCCCAAAATTTCTGAAGGTGGAGTGTGATAGTATGAAAAACATTTTATCTTTAAAGATACAAAGAAGGCACTTGACGTCTTCGGATGGGGATTTTCTCTTTGAAATTCAAAGTAACATATTTCCTGCTTTCATTTTCTCTCTACTGTAAACAAATCAAATGTCATTTTTATACTGAAATGAGGAATCACCCAACTGTGGCACTTCCGCTAACCTGAATCATCACATTGAGAGAAACCACAAACCAGACCGTGGTGTAGAGCAACACATTCCAGGCTCCAGCTGCTGTACTCAGAGCAGGCATTTCATGCCCTGAACACCCCAGAACACACAACTCTGCTGCTGGGCACAAGGGAAGAATTTGGAAAGTTGCAGCCTCCGGGGATGTGGGAATTACAGAGCAAAAGCAGAGTGGACAGAGAGAGAGCAGGGAAATGACTGTTGTGTTTGGCCTGGGAAATCTGGACACCTGAAGGGTTCAGCTTTGTCACAGCAATTGGTTCTGGTGTGGAGTAGAGCCTGCATCAGGAACAGTTCAGCAGGGAAAGCTCTCACATTCTGGGTAATGGCTTGGGCTTTAAAGTTGAAGCTGAATTGGACTATTTAGGGGTGCCTGGTGAGCAGGCCAGGGCCAGAGCTGGGTGCTGCAAGGATGTGATGGGAAGAGCAGCACATCCCAGGGCTTGCCAGAGAGCTGAGCTGACCCATGCGAGAGGGGAAACTGAGGCTCGCTGTCCTCGGGCATGGGAAATATGGATTTCTCTTACAGAAGCTCAGTTTCAAACCCTGGTGCTGAGCTTGTGTTCTCGGAGTCACAATTTGCCCATGTGTGTCTGGAGATGAAGCTTCTGTGAATATTTCAGATCGTGGGCTGCCCTGCCCTGCTCATGCTGCAGTGTGGATTTAGGCAATCGGACACCTATGGTCCATTCTGCCTCGCTAAATTGCCTTAGAAACACCAGATGCATGCAAAACTCAGGTCTTTGAAGAGCCCAGAAGAGCAGGGCTGTGTCACAGCATTTTTAGAGGCTGCACTAAAGCCATTTTGGCCACTCAGCCCCCGAAAGAGCTTCCAAAGCACAAAGCCATTTGCTAAAGAGCCGAGCTGTCGGGGCTGTGCCTGCCCATCTGTGCTGGGCTGACACCCCTCATCAGCAGCATCCCCTCATCCTCTGCATTCCAGATGTGCTTCCAGCTGCCAGAGCGGCCACTGAGCAGAGCAGGCAGGCTGGGAGGGACCTGAGAAGGAGCTTTCCACTCAGCTAACCTGGCTGGCACGGCACATCCCATCAGCAGCCAGTGCAAGGCAGCTCCTGGAGGAAAAGCAAATTTTCCAATCATTATCCTCCAAAGGCAAAATAATAAATAGTATGGAAAGGGCTCTTTGGAAATATCAGTTCTGAAGGTATTCTTATAAATAACATTTTTATAACCACCGCTTTTTTTGTTTGTTTGAAAGATGGATGCAAAAGTGCAAGCTGGACAACTATGCCTAAACAGCTGGAATGCTGCACTGGATTAGTGTTGCCATTCAAGATGAAAATCAGCAGCAAACTCTCCTTTACAGAAATAAGTAATCCCAAGGCAGAGATAAAATTGGATAATGAATGTCCCATGTGATACCCATAAAGATCAGGCCAGGACACCACTGAGCTTCTCTTAGTCCAGGTCAATCCCATCCATTTCTTCTGTTTGACATTGAAATTTTCTGCAGAGGAGGTGTTGGAGCAGCATCCACAAAGCAGGACTTGCACATGTGCTGGGCTGTGGTTCCTCACATTGCTGCAGCATGTCCCAGGCCTCGAGAGCTGCAGATTAGCTCTGACATTGCTCATTGCCGAGAGTCCTTCACAGCAGAAACTCCAAGAATTTAATTTATACATCTCAGTCAACTTATTAAAAGCATTCAAGATGTTTAGGCCATTAAGCAGCAATGGAGAATTAAAAAAAACCCAAGTTTGCACATCATTACTGTTAACTGCAGTGTGCTGTGTAGTTCCAAGTTCCCAAATAAAACTCTGCATAGAGAAACCAGGGGAGGTGTGTAAAGTGGAGAGAGGAAGATCATGGAGAAGGGGAGAGCAGAAAGAAGTTCTCTTTTTCTAAAAAAAAGTAAAATTTAAAAAAAAAAAGTTAAAATCTTTTAGTTCTCATACCCTTTTTGTAAACTGAAATCATGAAAAACTTTGGCTGGCAAATCAAAAGCATCCTTTAAAAAGAAAATGAAAATGCCCTTAAAATATGTTTCTTTCCTGTAAAATTTCAGTTACACAGAAAAAAAACCCAAACATGCCACAGGAGAAAAAGGCATTCCAAAAAAACTATCATCAGTTCTTGCCAGGATGCTTCAAAACTTTGCCATAGCCAAGGTAGCTTCAGTGCATTCATAACACCACATGGCAAAAAAGGTGAGATATTACGAAAACCTTTTAGTAAATAGTTGAGAGCCTCAGTTCTAAGCCTGGCCTTGGCACCCCATGTCCTGTGCATGTCACTGCCATTCTGCCCCATTTCTACCCCACAACAGGAGCCCTGTGGTCCCTGCTCACCCCAAAACTGCAGCCCCACAGCCCCGGAGAGCTGAAGGGTTAACGCGAACATTTGGGTGTTTATTTTGAGTAGAGCATAAAACCCTGACAGGCCATAATTGCAGTGTTGATAAGCAGGGAAAGAATATTTGATGTTTCAAACATCACATGACTAATTGGTGCTGGAACAGATGTGTGTGTAATTTGGGGATGCTGCAGTGTGTCTCAGGCTCAAGCAGCACGCCTGGGAGGAGGGGGCTCCTTCCTCCCATGGTCCCTGCATCCCCCTGACACCACCAGCACTGGGGGTGACCTTCCCCTGATTGCATTGTCAAGATGAGTGAATAGAAAACTGAAGAAATAAACACCCATTTCTAATTTTTTATTATCTTGTCTCACTGGGCTTTTCACCAAAACATTATGGACACTCCAAGGAAATACTGATATTTTTCTGTCATGGGGCAAGAGACCACTGAGACAATCCTCAGAGGATCCCCTGGGCTGTGGAGAGCAAGGTGTGAGGCAGGTTTCTCTTGTAGTAAAACCCACCTTCTTTTTCACATTCAGCAGACCAAATTTCCTTTTTTTTGAGCTTAAGATAATAGCCAGGTATGTCAGTGGTCCTACAGCAGAGCTCCAGAAACACCAGAAAGCTCAGAGGGACAGGGTCAAACCCTGGTGGCACTGCCATCTTCTCTACACCCTTCACAGTGGGGTGGTTCAAGCCACAGTGAAACTTCGTTGTCTGTTCCTTTTGCCCTCGAACACTTCTCCTCCCTAGGGATATTTTTCCACAATTTTCCAGTAGGGATGCTAAAAGAGTTTAGGTATTTCTTTAGAAAGGGGTGAATATTTCACTGGTGTGAGTCTCCTTGTCCTCTTCCCTTTCTCTCTCTGACTTTGTATCTCCAGTTTCTCCCTTACCTTTCTCCTTGGGAAAGGTCTCCCCACCCAGCTTTCAGAAGGGATACGAATTTCACAGGCTGTTCTATCACACATTGCCTGAGAATCACTTTTTCCTTCCTGTAGTCCAGGGGGAATTGTGAGCTATATTTAAACCAAAACTTGGTGTGATAAGAGCTTTTAATTACTAAATACAATGTGTGCACCAGGGTATGGAGTTTGACTCTTTTTAAGTCTCTTTAAGGAAGAATTAACATGTCTATAACTGTTCATGAGCAAAAAATTCTGATATTCACTGGTGGGAGCTATTTGCCACATGAAAGGCAAAGTGAGTGCAAAGAAGAGAGTATAAGGGATGAGCATCTGATCCATCTGGCCAAGGTTGGGATGGAGCCAGTGACTTCCCACAAAAAGCTGCCCCCCAGCCAGTCCGGAATTCACAGCTTTTCAAAGGTGGAACACGCCGAGATGCACACACCCTATAACGCATATACAATTTTACAGACCTTGCAAATTAGTATATTCATGTAGAACTACCAAATAAGAAAATTAATAAATTAGGTCATGTTTCCTTATTCTAAAGAAACTCCCCCAGAATGAGGCTAGAGTTCAGTTTACAAAGTATGTCCTAGAGAGGAGGTTTCAACCAAGGTTAAAACATCGAGTTTTGAGACAGTATAGGGCTTTCTGGCCTTTTACTGTGGATGTTTGGTCTTCCTGCCTTGCAGAACCCCAAAACTAGAATATCAGACCACAAAAATTACAAGCATGTAGGCTAAGGGTACAAAGAATGTATAAAGGGCACAGAAAATATATAAAAGGGTATATAGAAAAGGCAAAAATCATCAGGCATCATCAGAAGATATCCTGCAGCAGCCCCATCTCTGGCCACAGCCACAGCACAGCAGCACGAAGAGCATCAGGGGAAGCACACTCAGAAGTCCAAGCTCACTGGGTGGTGCCAGGCGTGTGCCAGGTGCCCAAGGAGCAGCCCTGGGAGCAGGAGACAAGGCACACACGGCAGGCAAGGCTGAAAACATCCAAATGTGGGGGTCACGATTTCACCTCCTGCATTTTGCAAAGCTTGGTGTTTTACTGTAATTATGTTTTGGCTACAAACTGCAGAAGAGGGAAATGATTACGGGTTTTACTATCTCTTAGAATTCAGCACAAGAGCCACAGAGCAGCTGTGGCTGAAATGATGAAGTATTTATATTGCTGTTTTTCCATCACAGGTGTTTCCTAGCATAAAAAAAGATTCCCTTGCATTGCACTAATATGTGAGTGTACATTGGTCAGAGCTACTGGCACCTGGCCTCACAGCCAAGAGGAAAAGCAACTTGCAGTCCATTTTCTATTCATATATTTACAAGCTCACCAGAGTTATGTATGATATCATCGTTGTATCTATGCCTCATGCAACAGTAATGTGAAGGGGTTTGTTCCCCAAATAATGTTACAGCATGATATTTTCACCAGTGACTCACTGTGAGGTAAATCTGTATGTCTCTACATAGATTTAGAGAGGAAGAGGGAATTTTTATTGTTTCCTTTTTTTGAGGGGGAGGATACATGATGTGCTGTACTCTATGGAATGGAAAAACAGTAAATTTTTGGTAGGAATAATTTTTGAGTAAATCCACTGTGACTGAAGGTGAGATAATTTAGTACTTAATTTAAAATCCACTAATATTGATTTCTGAATGTTTTTCCTCCCCCAGGGCTGCAAATCAGGTAAAATTCTGTCAGAGCCTGGCAGCACAACCCTGTCTGTGGCCAGCATCTCTCCCAGACCTCAGACAGAATCCAGCAGCCCTGGACTGGGGAGAGGGAGAGCCCTTGGACCCAGCATGGCTGATGTGGGCTGAGCAACTCTCCTGCACCTTTCTGCAGGTAAGGGGACATTGACAAAGCACCTGCTTGTTTGCTTCTGTTCATCCTGACCCATGGGTGTCAAGGATTGGATCCACTCCATGGACTGCTGTAAGCCACTGGGGCTCAGGATGTTCTATCAGCTTCTCTTTCCTGCTTGCTCATTCACAAAGTGATGTGTGTGCTGATGCCTTAATAATTTCTAGTTTTTATTCTTCATGTATCTGTGACTTGGTGTAGCTCTGTGCTTCTTATAAAAGGCTGAAAGCCTCTGTTCCCAGAGTCGTAGCCAAAACCAATCCCTCTGAATAGGGATCCAAGGACACATTCATTGCCCTAGGGCCCAAAAATATGTAAACAACAGTGAGCTGGGGGGAGTGGGCCTGGGGTGGTTAACATCATCACCTGAGGGTGTGATTGGAGAATTAGGGGCTAACATGCTAATGGGACAGAACTTATAAAAGATACGGGGCTTGTGACCCGGCATCCATTTTGCGTGAAGTCCCATGAGGGGGACTTTGCTTGCCCGAATGTACCTTGAAGGCCTTGAATAAATCGTCCACTTTTTATTCTCCTAACACTGTCTAGTCCTCTGTTTCACGTAGCCTATGTTAGGCAGCAGTGCCCTCAAAAGCTCAAGCAGCCACACCTGAGCTCCTTGCTGGTGTCTTAGGTTACATGGAAGGTGTAACCAAGAGTATGTATTCTATTGCCATCTCCATAAGCTGTTAAAACAGGTGGGGCAGTGCTCTTTGTAGTCAGCATGACCCAGCCCTGATAACACCATCGGGGCTGTCTCTGATCATGGGCCATTGAGGGCTCTGGGAGTGGCCCACAAGATTCCATCAGCCATTGTGAGATTCCCCGCCCCGAGGGGAGGGACTGAACATTCCTACCTGCATATAAACTGAGACCCTGGAACACCAAGCTACCTTTTCCACTGGATTCCCAGAGGAGAAGAGCTCAAGAGCCACCACTGGACCTCCAGAGACCGACGAGACCTTTCCACAAGATCACCATTTCAACAAGAGCACATCCATCACTCCAACGGGACTGCAGCCACCATTTTAACTGCACTGTAGCACCACCCTAACAGCGTGCAGGTTGTATTCTGACTTTGCCTATTTAAGCTGTTATTTCTGTATTGTTGCCTTGCTCTAAATATTAGTAAAGAACTGTTATTCCTTTTTCCCATATCTTTTGCTTGAGAGCCCCTTGATTTCAAAGTTATAATAATTCGGAGGGAAAGAAGGGTCACATTCTCCAGTCTAAAGGAGGTTCCCACCTTCCTTAGCAGACACCTGTGTTTCAAACAAAGCCGGTGCGACAAGTGACACATGACACGCAAGTGACACTTGAGTGACACGCAAGTGACACATGAGTGACATGCAAGTGACACGCCTGTGACACGTGATGGACACGCCTATGACACGTGATGGACACGCCTGTGACACGTGATGGACACGCCTGTGACACGTGATGGACACGCCTGTGACATGTGATGGACACGCCTGTGACACGTGATGGACACGCCTGTGACACGTGAAGGACACACCTGTGACACGTGATGGACATGCATGTGACACACAAGTTACATGTGTGTGACATGTGAGTGGCACATGTGTGACATGCAAGTGACCTGCCACCCTTTGCAGGCTAGCCAGGGTGAGCCCATCCTGCCACTCCATCTCCCTGCCCTGAGCTCCCTGCCCAGCCCGTCCTGCTGTGCCATCCCTGCCCAGCCCTGTCCTGCTCACTGCATCCCTGCCCAGCCCCGTCCTGCTCACGCCATCCCTGCCCAGCCCGTCCTGCTCACGCCATCCCTGCCCACGCCATCCCTGCCCAGCCCCGTCCTGCTCACTGCATCCCTGCCCACGCCATCCCTGCCCAGCCCTGTCCTGCTCACGCCATCCCTGCCCAGCCCTGTCCTGCTCACGCCATCCCTGCCCAGCCCGTCCTGCTCACGCCATCCCTGCCCAGCCCGTCCTGCTCACGCCATCCCTGCCCAGCCCTGTCCTGCTCATGCCATCCCTGCCCAGCCCCATCCTGCTCACGCCATCCCTGCCCAGCCCGTCCTGCTCATGCCATCCCTGCCCAGCCCTGTCCTGCTCACACCATCCCTGCCCAGCTCGTCCACCATTACCCACATGACACAGACCTGACCTTGCCCCACAGCGCCCCCTGCAGGTGCACAGGAGTCATTGCACCTGCCCTGCCTGGCCAGGAGCCAACAGTGTCCCTGCTGGCTGTGACCAGAACTGCACTGAACAGGAAAGTGCTTGGCAGCCCAGGGACATCTGCCACGGCGTTTTTGGTTTTGTTTGTTATTGCTGCTGTTGTTGATTGTTCGCCTCGTTATAGATACCAGTAAAGAACTGTTACTCCCCCTCCCATATCCTTGCCTGAAAGCTCTTGATTTCAAAGTTATAATAATTCCGAAGGAAAAGGAGTCATATTCCCTAGTCCAAGGGAGGTTCCTGCCTTCCTTGGCAGACACCTGTCTTTCAAACCAAGACAGCTGGGGTGGGTGACACTGATGTCCCCACCACTGTCTGCTGCTGTGACTGTGGCCTGAGCTATGCCTGCAAACTGCTGCACCCCTGGGTGCCGCTGGTGCCTTAACAGTTTCTGGGTTTTTACTCTCCATGTACCTGTAACTTGGTGTAGTTCAGTGCTTCTCACAAAGTGTTAAAAACCTCTCAGCACCTTTAGCCAAAACAAGGCTCTCTGAATACAGATTCAAGGACATATTCCTTGCCCCGGGGCCTGAAAATATGTAAACTACTGTGGTGTGGGGGGATCAGGCCTGGAGTGGTTGACATCATCACCTGGGGGTGTGATTGGAGAATTAGGGGACAATATGCTAATAGGACAGAACTTATAAAAGATGAAGGGCTCATGACCCAGTGTCCATTTTGGGTGAAGTCTCTGAGGGGAGCTTTTGCTTACCTGAATGTATCTTCAAGGCCTTGAATAAATTTGTCCGCTTTTTATACTCCTAATTTGTCTCGGCCTCTGCTTCAGGCAGTTTGCTCTTAGGCATCACCCTGACCTTCCTCTGGTGTCACAGCCCGGGGCCTCACTGAGCTTTGCCCTCACCCAGGGCAGGTCTGCCCAAAGCTGTGGGGAGCAGATGTCACATCCCTGGGAGCCAGCCCAAGCTAATGGGGGAGAAAACAAATAGCTGATGCTCTCCGGACATCAAAGCATATCCAGAATGCTGAGCTCTCAGCTCCCCTGTTCAGGGCCCTGGAGATGTGCCCTGAGCACTGACCTGCTCCCTCCCCATGCCCAGAACTGCTCGCTGATTCATGTGAGTAGGAGGAAAGGAAAGAGGATCCTGTGGGAGGCTTTTTCCCCAGGATTAACTTCTGTCTGAGAGGGCTGATATCAAAGGGAAGCAAGTGGGCAGTAGGATAGCTAATATCCAAGACCTGTGGTGGTGGTGAAGGAGGAAGACACTCAGCAAAGACACACAGATGACTACTGGTAGGGAATGATTTGGAAATTCTGCACCTCTGAAAGAATACAACGGGAAAAGGACTTTTCAGCTTTTCAAAGTCCAAAAGCTACTCTGCCTCTTTGCATAGTTTGTGTAGCTGTCCAGACAGGAAACAAAAAGGGTAACAAGATGTGGAAGGCTGTAGGTCCAAGAAGCATAACTGAATATTTAATAAGCATCCCCACTGAGAAAAGCAGAATTCCTCACAGCTTATGATCCATGTTGGGGTTACTTTTTTACCAAGGGGCTATTTCCCAGGAGCTGCCTTGGTTATCCCACCGTCTGCTGCCCCAGGTCAGGGGTAGAGGTAGCAGTTAGACTAGACTAGCAGCAAGGCTTGTCCTAGTCGTGATCTAATTCATTGAGATTTGTGCAAACTTAAGCTAAAAACTGAGCTCGTGATGGCTTACGAAAAGCCTAGACTGGAAGCACAAAACAAGCATCTTGAAAGAAAATGAGGTTTAACTACAGCTGATCATCCAACTTTCAAGCAGATAAATTACTTTGCAAAAAGACTGCTACAGCCAAGCCCCTTTTCATTTACAGAAAGCTAACTCAATCAGCTCCTATTCTTTTTATATAGATCTGCTGGGTGTAAATGAATGTGTATAATATGTGGTCCATTTATTTCCAAGAACATTGCAATGAAAGTTTCTTTATGGATTTGCTGCAAAATCCTGAGTAAAGAAAAAAAAATCAATAGAAAGTATCCACCTTTCTTAAAAAGAAAAGCCATTTTTCACCCTAAAGTTCAATTCATTTTGCTGTGGCACTTACTGACTTTGATTAAGAAGCTTTCAATGTTTGTGCAGGGGCTTTCCTCCAACCTCCCTGGCAGACATTTCTAGTCTTTAAGCCGCAGGGGTGTCTAAAGAATTGGAGGGACTTTGATGGGGCGTGGGGAGAAATCACAAAGCTGAAACACATCTCTGCAAGTGAAGGCAGAAAGTTGGGGGTTTTTTTCCTAACTGGGGTGGGGGTGTCCATGAGTGTCCCTCTGTCTGTACGGCAGCATCATCTCCAGAGGCTGCACTGCCCCCAGGATGACCAGTGTACACTGGGTATGACAACCAGAAAAATGGACCAGCCCAGACCAGCCTGGGGCTGCCAGACCCCTCTGAGCTTGCCTGCAGCAACCTGACTTTGAGACATTGCCTGAGGCCTGGGGGCTTCGAGGGCCCGGCAGAACTCGGCATTGAAGTGTCGGTGCCAGTCCTGAGGCAATGAGATCAACAAGGGTCCTGGGAGCAGAACAGTCCACTTGGTCTTGCTTACTTAAATATTTTGCCTTGATTTGGCAAGGAAAAGTGGCCCCAGAGGTTTTGGCAGCATCTGTCACAACAGCACAGGGCAACATGCTTTTTGTTGGAGATCTAAAGGAGGCACGGGCACTTTGGGAGGCAGGTGGGGACCAGCAGAATGCAGGAGGCTCTGCCAGCTCCTTTTCATCTCTCTCAAGGACTAGCTTGGCTCAGCCACAGTTATTAGCTAGCAGAGTGGAGGTTTTCATCACCAGGCAGCTGTAAGGAGGTGGCAGTGCTCACTCGGAAATAAGACATGGAATGAGTGGGTCTGGTGCTTCTGTGAACTCCTCATTCCCCTGCACCTTCCACCATGCACAGCTCCTCACCAGGGCTGGGCTCTGGGAATGGCGAGACCCTTCTGAAGTGTGGGAATACTGCTTCTTCTGTGGGTGCTGGAGCATCTCTGCAAGACAAGGGAAGCAAACAGTGAAAGTACCCAACAGATCTGGTGCTTGTGGGGAGCCTGAGGTTATCCTGTGACCATGTACAGAGGGAATGGAAAATGTCAGGTAAATGCAAAGCACCTGTACATTCGCTTCATCCAAATTCAAGGCATGGCAGATGAACCAGGGGCAGGCAAGAACAGCAGCACGCTTTGTAGAAGCCTGGCTCTTCTCAAAATGCCCCCATTTTTTCTGAAGAAAGTCACAAATAACTTCAGGCTGAATAAATACTTGGAGAGAAATATTTTGCTTAATTTCTTGAGAGTTCATTGACTGGAAAAAAAAAATCCACGAACTCATTATTGAAAAGAATACATCTTACCTTTGATAAAGTACTTTTTCATTCTCTTTTGCTGGTGTTAAGTAGGAGGTCAGAAGAGAAGCACAAAGGAGAAAATTATTTCCTGAGATGATTTTCAAACCTCAGTATATAACTCAGAGCACTCTCGACACTGTCTATACAGAAGTCAGTTGTCCATAAATAATATCATGTAACTAATAAAATACTGCTCCTCAGCTGTTAAAATGAAGATATAGTTGTGTTTTTTAGTAACAAGTGTCTGGTATCTGATAGTTTTACCTATCTCTGGGGTTGGGGAGGATAGATGTCTCAGATTAATTATCAACCGACTTTCAGATTAATGTGGGAAAATGTCTACCCTGGCCTTAAAAATGTCTGACTACCTTACATTAATTGGCAGTCAATTAAATTGTGGTAAAAAGTGCCCAGAGTGGACACACTCAGAGGAAAAGAATTCACTCTGTGTGCTGTACATGTTAATTTAAAATCACTATAACAGCCATTTCAAAGCCAAGTCTTTCCCAGCGTGACCGAGGATTAATCTTCATTCGCATTCCAAGGGGGATAAGTACACTGCTGTTAAATAAAGCAATTTTTCAGTTTCCCAAGCTAAAGGAAGAATTACGACCTTTCTGTCAGAATATGTATCACAATTTTAGGGTTTTTAGTGACCAGCCTTTGAAGTTCCCCTCTGGAGACTCCCCATCAGACCTTGTGCTGTAACTGGAAAACCCCACACAGAGTGAGGATTTCCCCTAACCCCCCCTTACCTGTGGAAGGCAGGTGAGTTACTCAAGGTTAGGGAGGAAACTCTCTTCTCTTTGATGAGATGGCTCCTGTGAACTGAGCACCAGGAGTTCATTTTTCCCATCTCACTCAGAAAATTGAAAAGCTCAGCAAATAAAAAGTGTGAAATAAGAATTAAGAGCCAAACAGGGAACTGTATATCTTTTATTGCAAGAACTTTCATAGGGACATTAAGGGCTTTGCTTCATTGCAGATTGTTATTATGAACAATATATGAATTTCTTTTAGACCCTTTTCTTCGTTCTTTACCTCAAAAGAGAGAGGCATTAACAATGCTCTCAGCTATTAGGGAATCACTTTGTGCTGTCTGAAATTAATGTAAATTGAAATCAGAGCCTCAGGTGCTGAGGTGAAGTTTGAAGTTTCCTGTGATGTGAAGAAAAGAAAGCTGAAAAATCTCAAAGATACTCATCGAAATGGGCCATTTTATCTGCATGGCTTTTTCTATTTTCAGAAGGCAGTGGAGGTGAGATTATCACAGCAGTTAAGAGAAGAAACTGAAGTTTCATTGATCTGGCACATTGAGATAAATTAAATCTGGTTGTGAGATGTAAATGAATAAAGAAGACAGCAGAGATGGAAGGGGGGAAGTTGTTTCTTCCCTTCCTGCCCCTGAGTCCCATCTCCTGCTCTGACAGGCAGTCCTGGCCAAATGGCCACAAGAATCGCAGAATGGTGTGGGTTAGAAAGGACCTTAAAGGTCATTTAGTTACAATCCCTCAGCCATGGCAGGGATGGCACCCACTAGGTCAGGTTCCTCAGAGCCCTGTTCAGCCTGGCCTGGAACACTGGGGTGCCATGCTCCTGTTTTGTGGCAGCTCACATCCTCTGTCCTGCAGGGAACACTGGGGTGCCATGCTCGTGTTTTGTGGCAGCTCACATCCTCTGTCCTGCAGGGAAAGTCCCCATTCTGTCCGTACTGACTGGTGTGGTCACACTGGACTGGGCTGGACTGTCTGGAGCATGTCCTTCCATGTGCAGCAAAAATATTAGTAAATAAGACTGAGATTCCTCTCCAGAAGCAGCACAGGCAAGCTCCATCACACTTAGATCCTTCTGACTTTTAATTAATGCTAATAGGTTCATTCTGGTCTGGAGCAGCCTGCCTTACCTACACGGACCAGCTGCTGGCAGCCCTTGAAAACCCTCTGGCAGAGTAGCACTAGCTGCACTCCTCCTTCCAGATGCTCACTGGATCCAAGAAAGAGAAAAATATAAATTAAAAGGTCACTTTTCCACATGGACAACTACTATCCTTGCCGAGAGGATCTTCTATCAACTCAGATAAGGAAAATGGAGAGAGGAGATGAAGTGTTTTCCAAGGGGAAATACTCCTTACTTCCAAAGAACAGGTTTCGGTCTGAGTCTCTTTCCCACATGCAGAATTAACTCAAATGTACCACGTGGTTGTAAAACACAATAGTATAAAAACCAGGAGTTTAAATAGTGTAAATGTAATATAAGCTTTGGGGACAGAGGAAAATAGGCAGCAGTCTGAGTTTTCGCAGTAGAAAACAGACCTTTCCAGAGGATAATCTCTATTAGATTGAGGAGGGATGTTAGAGTAAATTGCCAGTGCTAAGCAATTTTCTGATCTAAGGCATAGGAGGTTTATAACAGCCCCATGTGCTTTGGTTTAGATCATTTAGTCTGTTTTGCTAGCAAATATCACCATGTGCTGAGCAGCTAATTTTCAGCAAACCTTGCTGGAGTCATGAGGGAGTCAGGTTTGTTCTGTGCTTTAACTTCATCAAAACACTTTCGTTCCTTTTTCCTTTTTTTTCTTTTTCCTTTTTTTGACTGAAGCACCGCAAATACTCTGATCCCAATCTGAAGAAACAATCTTGCACAGCAAACACAGGCTTCAGTCCCTAGAACCTGCTTTGCACCGTCCCAGGTCCCACTTGGCAGGTTTTTTGGAGGAGTCATGATGACACATCAATCACTCCAAGCTCCCTTGGTGCCTCCTCAACATCTACATCAGTTCCTTGATATGCAGAGCTTGGAGCAGAGTAAACCCAGCGCTATTACACCCTGGATTTCCACCTGCAGCTTCCCAGCCAGTTATCCCTCTCTCCCACATGCTGTAATTGGCCTTGGAAACCTGCATGTCTTAATTTCTGGGCCCCAGCCCAGCTCTTGGTGAAAGTCCACCGCATGGCAAGGTCGCTCCAGCCCTCAGCATCCAGCCCAGAGGAAAAAGGAGGAAAGGCTTCCTTTTCTGTGGGTGTAATCACATTTCTGACACTTTCCAGTTGTTTATTTGATTGGAACAGGGCAATTGGACCAGCTGCACTGTGCCTGTTGTTTCAGGAGAGCCTCCTCCTCCTCCAGCAGTATTTTGGGGAGCCAGTGACCATCAGTGGATGCAGCCCAAATCCCTAGGGTCTGGATCCTCCCCACGATCCCACCCAGCCTCTGTGGACCTGGCTCACTTGGAAGGATTCAGACAAACAACAGGGCATGGCTGTGCTGTGCCTAATTGATAGTAATGTTTAAAGACTGATCGTAATTTGAATGCTAATTAAGGAAGATAGTTATTGATTTTAATGGGAGGCAGAGCGGGCTCTTGCACATCTACCACATAATGAGAAAGTGCTGGGGTTGCTGTCAGTGCCCGGGAAACAATCACGATAATAATGTGCTGAGAAAAATGCAGCTTCCTCTGGATAAACCTTTACCAGCAGCAAGAATGGCACTAAAGAAGGAAGGATTTTCTGTTCCCATCCCTGGGAAGTTAACTCATTTCTTTCTGTATAATTTACCATAGTTATAATAGCATTTACAAACCCCAGTAAATACAAATATCCATGTTAGGAGGCACCCACGACTAAGTTATATGGATAACTGGAGCTTTTAAGATGCTTGTGTAAAATGTCATTTTCTCCCCACTCACAGAACTCAAAATTCTCAGATTTTAGATTTTTGATTAAAAAGTTCTTTACTTATAGTGGGTTTAGTGTGAGCTGAGGTCAGCCCTCCTCTAATAGCACTAATTAATGCTTCAGCACCCACACATGGTCCATGATTTCAGGGAAATTTAGAGAGAACATTATTTTACAGTGACCTTAGGAACTAAGTATTTGGTTTACAAATATCTTTCCCCAAAATTCAATGCTATAAGACTTCTCCTTACGATCATTTTTGCTACTATCAATTCATCTTTAATTTATTGCTTCATTTTTTAATAGCAGAGGGGGAGAGGAATGGGGCATTCAAATTTCACTCTACCAAGGTCCTCGCAAACAAATAAGAGCTCAAAAATCCATAAAATTGGCCATTGTCTTTCAACTGCAAAATCCATGTCGCATGCCAAGAATTACCACAGCAATAAAAACTTCTCCATCTTTATTGCCACACAGCATATGATTAATCGCAAAGTTTCCCAGGAATATTTGTATTTATGCATGTGACTCCATGTTGACCAGAGAAGGTGGAAAATCTCCAAGCCCCCTCTCTGGTCAAATTAGATTTCTCAGCTGAATCATTGAGATTATACTTCGATTTTCAATGCTGGTGCTGGCATTTTTATGACAGTGACTCTGGCTTATTAACAGAGCATATTGAAACCAGCTTGGTGATTTTCCCCTCCTTCTTTTTACTCTGTTATACCAAAGAACATTTATTACTTTTTGATAAAAGATGCACACCCCTCCCTTAGGAGAGGGGCACTGAAGCAGGATGAGATGGCTCCTGCCTTTGTCACTGTCTCCAGAGTAACTGGGGAAGGGCAGGAACTGGAGTGTAATCATTCAATAGAGTGACAAAATACAGGGCTGAAGGAAAAAAGCCTAGATTAAATAATTCTTTGGTGTCCCCTATGTCTTCATCTATTTCTCAAAAGGCATTATGTGCAAAGCAGAAAATGGTATTACTTTTTTGTATTAATAGCAGAGATGAATCATCTAATGCCATTCAACAGTTGGAACTAATATCAAGATTCAGGCTTCACAGCTGGTTGTGAGAGAGACAGGAAGAAAGTTTCATAGATCAAAAGATGTTTTGGGGAAGATCCCTGTCCAATCCCTCAGTCTGTGACATTCTCTGATCTTGGAAACAGAAGATCTCTCTTTAGAGCCCTCAAATTTAATTCTTGTTCTCTCAAATGCTTAACATCCAGAGAGAGTTTTCAGGATACGTAAGGAGGGCAGCATAGGCTTGCTGCTGTATAACCAGTCTCCAAAACCCCCCCAAAACCTTTGGAAAGATGATGATGGGGTCCTCCTGGGCGTTCAGAGCATCTTGTCAGACCATGAAGGCTCCAGAGAGCTGAGGCTGCCAAGGGTGCAGCCCACCAGCCCAGCCTGCCACGGACTCCCTGTCCAGGGACCACCTCCCCGAGCCCCCCAGCCCCAGGGACATGGCCATGGGACATAGCAGGGGCTCCAGGCACCTCTGTGAGATTTGGAGGAAGTCTGGGGTCAAAAATGGTGCTGGAGTAAGGCATGAGTAGTTCTACTGATAATGTCAAACTGTTTCCAAAGATCTGTGTGTTTTGGAATGTTCACTCAGGATTGGAGACTGAGGTGTCTCTGCCTCATGGATCATTCTTCTCCCACACCCAGAGGCTTCCACCTCCATGCATGCCCCACCAATCCCTGAATAACCACACGAAGTGGCACTGAATTGTGGGTGCCAGTTTGTCTGATAAATGAGATGGTGAAGCACAGAGGAGCAGGAACTGTTCCATGTGAAGCTCAGCTGTTTCACCACAGAGGTGACGCTCCAGATGCAAACTGCCACAGACAGCTGTGCTGAATCCACCTGCACAATCAGCCAGCTTTTTGGGAAAAGCCTGGATGTGAGGCCACTAGTTCAGGACATTATGACTGATGATGACAGAGGAGATAGAGGGAACAAAACGCAAGAGTAGTACCACCTCCAGAGCAGGAAGAATTAATTGCTTACATCCCAGTTCTCTGCGAGTTACAGAAGTCACAGTGAGGGAAGGATGCCCACGTCCTGCAGAATGAAGGTGTGTAAAGCCAGGGTCACCTTTCACAGCAAAACTTCATAGAAATTAGATGACAGCCCAACCGTGCTAAGAGTTTCTCCACATCAGAGGTTTTGAATTGCGGCAGAATAATTCCAGCATCTGTAATTAGCGCTTCCATTAAATTCTTCGTTGCTCTCATATTAATTTCAGGAGTTTGGAACTGTCAGGATCGTTATTAAGGGATGCTATCCTTGTCAGGAGCTGCAAATAAAATTTGAGTTTCTGATTAAAAGTTTAGGACAGCCCTCATTATTTACTGCACGAGAAGAGCAGTCTTTTTGGGGTACCCTTTCAGTCAGTACTGTTTCATTACAGAGGGTCTCTAATTATTTCTGCCTCAAAGCTATTAAAAAAAAAACCCAGACAATTTATTTCTCACATGCTCTCTGGTGAAGCCAAATACAAAAATCCCCATTTGTTTTCAGGGCTAGAAAGACATTGTGAAGGTGCTAGAAGAAGTCACCGTTGAGTTTTCCAAATTACCAACAAACTGGACCAATGAAGGAACTGGGAAGTCCAACATGAACAGAGATTAGCTGTCCCTCTCATTAAGAGCCACATGCAGGATGTGGCATCCAGGAAACACACAATAGACTGGAGCAAACACATCCAGGATATGTGTTTCCATGGGATTCAGTGCAATTATTTTGGCTTTAAAAACAGACTCAACTTCCTGGCTCTGGATCCAGCCATGCCCCCAGCACAGCCCCAGTCATGGGACCTGAGGAGAGAGGGGATTGTGGGTTTTGGATGGGGAACAGGCATCATGTGCAAAATCAGGTATGGGAAATTTCTCACCGAAATCCTGGCCACCCTGTGCTACAAGGCTGCACTGCCTTTGTGCAGTTTGCCTGCACTGAAAAATAGGTGTACAGGCTGAGAGGGAAAAACAGACTGGGGCTGGTGCCAGGGCAGGGCTGCTCTGAGGCTCAAATCAGGGCTCAGGGCTGCACACTAGAGCAGCTGCATGGTCTACAGCCAAGTGCTTGCCAGGAAATAAAGATTTGGATGGACTTAACCATGTTGCAAACTCCTGTCAAAGTTGTGTCATTGTTAACATTGGAAATGGAAGTTTGAAAAATTAAAACGCCTCATTTGAGAAATTACAAAGAAAGACTTCACTCCAGAAGGAATTTCATTCCAGAAGGATATTTTAGTTTGGAATTTATGTTTTTGTTGTTTAATAAAAATTGAAAACCTCTTTCAATTAAAAAAAACATTCATTTGGGGGGTTGAAAAGCATTTACTAAACCTGATTTTTCCATATCTTTCTGTACATACAGACAGTTGACAGCATTTTCTTTTCCTTTGGGCAGTAAATAAAGAAAATTACTCTTAATCCAGTGAGCTGCAGCTGCCTTTTACTCTTTCTGAAGCCAAACATCTCTGAAGACTGAGTTTTATATTCCCTTGGTTACTTTTTAATTACACTGCAATAAAATTGCAAGGAATCTAATCTTGCCAGACGAAATCCAGGGACTCTGTGGAAGGTGATGAGGGTTCAGCTGTTTCACACACTAATTACACCAGCACGGGCCCTGCAATACTGTGCTATTTTTATTCATTCATGAAAAAAACCCTCTCTCCTCTAGATCTGAGTGACTGCTATTTCATTCTCAAAAACAGTCAATGCACTCTTCATTTTCCAAAAAACAGCTGCCCTCTTCTCCTTCCAGGGAATATTACTACCTTTCAAAACCTAAAGGGTGTGCTGCTGAAATCAAAATAAAATGCCTGCCTCAAAACAACAACCCAATCCCAATAAAGCACTGCCACCTCTCTCAAAACCTCTGAAAAAGGGGCAATATTAAATAAGAGCTTGAAATGCGGGTCTAAGGAGGGAGCTGTTCGGGATTTCTAAAAGTATGTCTGCAGTGCCATCAGGAGGTGTGATCACAGCATAGGAAAACTGGGCTGAGCTGAGGCCAGGCTGGGCAAGGCAGTTCAGCCACCAGGACAGAGGGACAATGGGGCACAGATGTGGGGAAAGGCATCCCCCGTGCCTCTTTTCTGGAACAACAGCATCCTGAGAGTCCCAGGCACCGGCCAGAGTCACCACAAGGCGTTGTCACCTCTGTGACCACCCCTGTGGCTGCAGCCACAACCTCAGAGCCTCGACCTGGCTGAGCACCGACGGGAATTCTGCATCCAGGAGGCTCAAACACATGGAAACATGCAGCCTTCTACGGCCTTGCAAGGCTTTTGTATTTTTTTTCCCTTGATTTTTTTGGAAGCCAATGAGAAAAGCACAGCCTGAATCCACAGTGGGTGTGAGGCTGGTCAGTGCTGCCCAAGCAGCACATCACAGCCCACAGCAAAGCTGCTGGACTTGCAGGAACGTGGCAAAATTGGAGCCTGGGAAGGTGGATACCAACTAATAGGAGTTATTTTTGAGTTATGAATTACTGTGACCCATTTCCTCCAAAACTGGCCTCAGTTCCCTATTGTTCTCCATCTCCCAGCTACCACAGCCATCCCTCCAGGGAATAAAGATTAAACACTTGTTAGAGAATTTCAGGAGGGTGACTCGTCATCTCACACCACGACTGTTCACTCATCTCCTCGGCACCATAAAATGCATCATAAAAACACCTTATTTACTGCCCAGTAAAGAAGGATCAAGTGTATCACTGCATTTACACGAACATCCAGGACAGTCAGATTTGCCACTTATGTATTACACCATGAATGCTATTTATATCCTTGAAATAGAGATGAATTTAGTCACCCCACATGTGCTCTTTCCCCAGAGAGACATGCAAGACTCCACTGAGACAGAGAAACAAGATGATTTCTCCAAGGTCCCATTAAAAAAACCAAAAAAACCAGCAGTGGCTCAAATAGGTGAAGGTGGAGCAAACAGCTGTTCCCTGTTCTGTGCTCTGCAAGGAAAGCTGGACATGAGGATGCTGATTGAAACTGGCCTCTTCTTGGGCAGGTGGAAATGTTTTCTAAGTAATAGAGCCTGCTCAGAGTTAGGGCAGCTGGCTTTGTACATGTGCTCCAAATGAACAAGACTGCCCCCCAAAATAATACATTTCATTGCCAGTTTAACTTCATAGCAAGAACCTCCACTGCAGCTGGTGATTTGGGTTTAGAAAGGTAATAACATAAAGATAGGAAAAGGGGAGAGAAGCCAGGTGGCTGCACTCCTCCTCAGCTTGGCTCTGGGCTGCACAGCCCTGGCATCTCAGAGCCCCTGTTTTGTTTTTCCTTCCATGGGCTTTCCATCCACACCAATTAACTTTACACATTTCCCTGTCAGCAATACATTTCCATGCTTTGAGGATGTAAAAGTTAAACTCTTTGGAAAGAGCCTCAAAGCACACAAAGCAGATGAAGAGCCAACACTCGTTTAGTCCTTCAAAGGTCTAATTTCTGCAAGGTGACAATTTGCTTCGGTCATACAGCAAGTCTATGGAAGCAGAATGCTGCAGACACGATTTTTTCACAGTGCTGTAGGTGGAACCAGCTGTATTGGGTTAAAGGCAGCACTTCTAACATAGATAAGTCGTTTCTAATAAACAGAAATTGGAAAAGCCTCCAGCATCGAAACAATATTAAAGATTGAATCCTTCTGGGAAAGACATGCGATATTTGTCTGGCAAAATTGCTGCCAGCCATTTGACGCTATAATTGTAGAACATTAAGTTTCATCCCAAATGCCAAGCATTAAGTGATGCTCCTGCATGACATGACACAGCTTCACTTCCTTCTGGAGGAAATCTAGACCAACTTCAGCAGCACCTGCTGAGCACAGGGTGACCTCAACCAGTCTCCAGAAAGACTTTCAAAATTTGCAGTTCGACTGTGGCGCTGCAGCATTGAGATGATTTGGGGTTTCTGTATGGAACATGTAGCTTGAGACTGGAACCAGTAATGTACCCTGGCAGCAGCAGGGGACTGGAGTCCTTAATTTTGGTGTAGGCAGTTCAGGCAACCCTGGCTCCGTGCAGGGAATTGCCCTGGATTGTTCTAGCCAGGCTCAAAGGCTACAACTGCACCCACTGCAGCTGCACAAGCTGATGACTCTCTTGTAGGGTTAAATTCTGTAAAAGACTAACTCACTTGGGGGTTTAAACCTTGATTTCAAAGACAACTTGCAAACAGATTTACAAAAATGCTACAGCAATTTAAAATGCCTGTTTATGAAAACACTCAAGCAGCTTAAGGTGCCAAATGTTTTTAAATGTTACTCATGGCCTATGCTGGTCTTGTGTCCCTGGGTTGGCAGGATCCCCCAAGGCAACTTCAAATTTTCTGTCTGTTTATTTCTATCCTTGTTTCTTCCACTGATTATTACTTTCCTTTCTGGGATGTGTATGTAATATTCTCTTTTAAATACAATAGCCTGTGATCTGGACCCAAGGTGTATCTTTGGGTGCTGATATTTTAGGCACACGTGCTCTGATTCGGAAGACCTGTGCCGTATTCACTGTGGGAATATTATGTTGTATGCCAATGACAATAAATACTGGTTGGCATTTTCCAGCCTCCAAGCTCTCATGAACCATTGCAGGGAGCTTGGCTGCTCATCCATTTTGCCACGCAATTTGTTAAGTGGGCAGCCTGACAGTGGCAGTAGCACAGCTTCATTTTCTCCTAACAGCTTTAGGACACCATTTCTTAAATCAAGACAAAGCCTTTGAAGTCAGTGAGTGGAGAAGGCAGCGCTGGCTTTGTTACAGCAATCAGAAATGCAAGTTGAAAGCGTGTATGCTAATTGCCAAGACTGCTGCCATATAATTAGCATATACAGTCTGTACCCAAATTAAGAAGAACTCCCTTAGAAGCTTATTATGCCCTAATATATCCCCACTATGTCTATACATATAGCTGTGCTCTGCCCCACCTTTGCATTTCTCAGCAGCTGTGAGGAGCTGTGTGCAGATCAATGCTAATCTAGCTTAACCAGGTGTCTGCAGAAATCTGTCCCCTGTGTTGGACACCGGGCAATGCATGAAAGAACTCCAGGCTGATGGAACTGCATGTCAAGAAACCTGTTAAGAGGAGAGATGCTGCTCCATGCAGCCACCCTGACCTCCCCGTGCCTCTCTCGTGTTCAGCTCACCCGCAGCCTCCGATGCTCCAAAGCTCCAGGTATGCGGCTACATCTCACATTTTAATAATGCTGCCATGTCTTCTGTGCTGACACCGGGCTAACAAGGACAAGGTTTACCCCAAGGACAAGGGCTTAGCTTGGCCTCCTGCATTTGGCCTTTGTGGGAAGAGAGGGCAGGGGAAGGCACAGACTGCCCCGCTCTGAGGAACCATCTCGAGCCTCCTGCATCCTGCCTCGTCTGGGACTGCAGGAGACCAGCCTCCAGGAAAGGCTAGCAAAAATGGTCAGCAGTGCAGCTCGGCTTTTATCAGACTTTATTTCAAGGGTATAATTGCAAATACGGCAGCTGAACACCCAGAGTGTCTTGGGACTGTGGGATCGGCAAAAGACAAATTGGAACTATCCACTGCTGCCTCCTGTTCCTACCTCCTCGTTTTTATATCCTAGGGTCACCACAACCTTGAAAAATCTCTCTTACTTTTAATAATATTTTTCTTCTATTAATGCTTTTCTTCATACTTTTCAATAATATCCACTAGAAATTGGGGTTTGTATGATAAAAACCTGTGCTTCATGCAAGTAAATGTTAAATTGAGAAGGTGTCCTGTTAATTGCACACTGTGACTGTGTGACAAGGTAAGCCAAAGACACCCTGGTAAAAACTAGACCCTCAAAGACACAGTCACAAGAGGAGGCACGAGAAGCATTCAGCCCCCATGCCTGGGTACCTTGGTGGCAGCTAGCAGAACAGACCAGCAGAATGCATGGCAGCCCAGGACCCCACCTGACAAACAAATGTAAATATCCTGCAGATGGATGACGTTGTTCCTCTGACTGAGTTCAGACCTGCTAATCCAAACATGCTCTGAGTATCACCAGCTTTTACAAACAGAAGCTACTTGTCCAAGACTCCCAAATATTGAGTGGTTTGGCCACTTCCTAATTCAGCTGCTGTTGAGATGCTGCAGCGTTAGAGGAAACTGCAATAAGGAGCTACTGGAAAATGATCTCTCATAATTAGTGGACAATACCAAGGAGGAAGAGTCCTTACAGTGACATGCAAGCACATACATGGCAGAATTTGCCGCTTGAGGCTACTGAGACCACAGCCAGCCCTGCCTCACACAGGAGCCTCCCCCTTTGCTGGAACAATCCCCATCTACACAGGCTCACACAGAGCAAAAGGAGTTATTGTCATAAATGAGATCTCAGCCCCCAAACTCTCCAGTCAGCTGCAAGCAGAGATTTTTGGCATCATGGTATTGTTTTTACAAGTCCCTTAATTCAGAAGTATTCTTTCCAGACTCCCCAAAATATCAGGTGTTAATCTATACATCAAGCTCTTCTGGTGCCCAGGAATTTGGCCATTTGACTTTTTTTTCATACCTATGTTTCAATTTCTGTGTTATTCACACTATTGATCATGCTGCATTTAGTTAAGTACACAGTCTGGCTTCTTCAGGTAAATACTGAATTCCTGCACAAAATTCCAAAGACACACCAAATGCACCCTATTTTATTTATCATGCAACTGTGTTCATTTCTCCTTAGAACCCTACTCCTTGTTCTTTCACTCACAGTATCTTTGTACCTTTGTACTGCAAAACAAGCCTTAGATTAATACTTTTTTAACATCTTTATATGTACTGCAAACACCTGCCATATTCTCTAGCCTCAGATAATGCACTGGGGATGATAATCTTCCTATCTCTCTTTGCCCTCATGTAATTCCAGTGACTTTACACAGCCCAGCTCCTGTTTCACAGAGGGAGAGAAGTGAAGGAAGCCCAGTGGGATAAGGCCAGTCGAGAGCACATCATTCCCTGAAGGATAGGCCAATGAATCCTTGGTATTATCTGTTACAGTAGCTCATTACTATTCCAAAACAGAGAAGCAGCCTTCAATCCAAATGCTTTAGGAGAACTAGAAGTAGGAATAAAGAGAATTTATGTGAAGGGGACATAAATGAATACAGAAGAGCCTCCAAACCTGTGCTTTGTAAACCTGCGTCCTTTACAATCCTCCTAAAAGCTGTTGTTTTTCCACGTCCCCACTAAGGTTTAATGGCAGAAGCAATATTGGAAGATCTCTCTGCCAGGATTCATTATTTTTAAAGCACATGCTAAAGTCCTAAAGCTTTATAAAGCCACTACATGAACAATGAAAATCCAACTATTATTAATCAAATTGGTTTTAAAATCCAGTCATTTTCATTGGCCTGTGAGCAGGGAGGCTTGATGGAGATGAGGCAGGGACAGCAGCTTGGTATTTAAAGGCCTTGTGCTCACTTTGCCTTTTTAGCTGTAGACTTTCTGGACGAAGAATTTTTCCCCCTACCAGATTTTACTTCCTCAGTTGTACAATGTTGCAGGACAACCCTGTGAAATCCTTAGACCAGGGTAATTGTACAAGCAGACAGAGGGCTATTTATGCTTTCAAATGATACATTTAGTCTTTGATTTTCATCTCTTTTTTATAATGTTTTATTTGTTGAGTAGCTCAGCAAATGCCTGTGACTCTCAATTAGGTTGCCCAGGTATCCGTGTGCCACTATGGTTTTTGGCTGTACCAAATTGCTACAGAATTGATATAAAATACAATTACCACATGTAAGTATGAAAAAGGCAGTGCTTTAACATCTGATAATGGGGACGTGCTGCTTTGTAGAGGTTTGGGTTCCAGGATGACCAAACATAACACAGCCTGGATGGACATAAACAGCGAAGGGCTGGGGTGAGATTCAACATTAAACTGCACTTACAAGTTTTTATGACGCTATTTACTCTAAGTGAGAACACATAAAGCCTCCAGCATTTCATTGTTAGCACAGAAGCCACCTAAGCACTGAGGCAGCTCTCATCCCAAATGGCAAATCAGGATAATTCCACCAGTGTCAGTGTTCTCTGTGAGGCTCCAATGCCTTGAATAAGAGGGCAGGGGAGTGCAGGGACACATCTCTCTTCACAGCTGCTTTTCCACCCAGAGCTGTGCCCCAACAGCAGTCACACCCCCAAATGTTTTTGGTGTGTCCCCAGGACACTGCCCTTGAGGTCAACAGATCACTGCACCAACAGCACGGCTGCTACACCACAGAGGGGCAGTGCTTTGCTCTTACCTGAGCTGAACTTTAAAAACCCAGATTTTCTCTGCTTCCAAGGCTCCACTCAGAATGTCCTTTCTGTTTGGAAAGTCATCTATGCTGCATAAGCATATGCTCTTCTGGAGCCCTCAAGTAATGAAAGGGGGAAAGAGCACTCTGCTAAAAAAAAATGTGCAAATGTAAGTATCAGGCTCAGCTTGTCCCTACCTTTTCACAGTAAGAGTTGAAAGTCAGTCCGTGGTTCAGCCTGAGGCTGTTGCAGAGCTTGTGATGTCCACTCAGGGGAAAGCACAGACAGAAACAAAGTCTTTTGTATCCCTCTTGGCTCCCATCCTGCCAGACACTGAGCACTCCCAACCCCTCCTGAAGCCAAGACAGCTCTCAGCTGGCTCTCAGTAATAGCTGCAAGTACACTGACCCTCCTCCAGAGTTACAAATTCTTCCCAGAAATTCTTCTTTTATCAGTGCATGAAAACATATTCATGTAGTTGCACTCAGTGGTGGGCTAAAATCAACTCAGTCCTGCCCAGTCCAGCCATGAGCAGTAGCAATACCAAACACTAGGACTGTACAATGGTAAGAGCAAGATGGTTTATTATATAATGAAGAAGGAAAAAGAAAAAAACATTTTCATCAAGTATTCCCTCACGGGGGTCAGTACAATATAAAGGAAATAAGGAAAAATGTACAAAACAACCTGACAAGAAGGCTCTAGATGAAACATGTTCAAAGCACTTGCAAATGATGTTGCTGGACAGATGAAGAAGGAAATTAAATCAAGTAATTTTTCCCCTGCAAAACACAGACTGAAAAACTGATTTTATTTTCAAAAACCCAATTCTGTCTTTACCTGCAGATATTTCAGGTAAGAGGACACAATTTTAGCTGTGATACATTTTTTAAAGGAGATATTCCCAGAACTCTGTTTGACCACATTTATTTCAAAGTGAATTGTATTTTCCCTTCCAACTTTATGGAGGTGGCAAAGCCCAGCTCAAAATAACAGAAGCTTAGCCACTAACTTCAAAGAAACCAGGTCCATACTCCATTTTATGTTATCCTTTGGCAACTATGGCATTTGTTCTTCCATAATCAGCAACAGATTTCCATCTCATCCAGAGCATCCTTGTATATATGGTTATAAAATTTAAAATTTAAAAAACCCACGAAACAAAAAACACATATAAGAGAAAACATCAGCAGTATGAAATTCCTGGAGGTTTTCAAGGCTTGCTCCTAACTCAACTAGAGTCAATGTACTTCAAATTATTTTAGCTGGAGCAAGACCAAATCCTTACAGAACCAGACACACAGTCCTCAAAAAGCAAAACTGTAAGAGTGTTGTAATCCAAACAGAGGAATAAAAGACAAACTTCAGCAATGTACCTTGCCTGGCCCCAGCCAACATATCTTTGCCTTGGGTATTTTTTAGTCCTGACCCAGGCAAGATTCCCATTGGTTACAGTGAGAGCATTACTTAAGTAATGTAGCAAAAGGACATCATGCATTTGTAAGCTAAAATATGAATCCATGCTTATGGCAATAGCTTTCCCTTCTAATGCCCTACAATGGGCATCTAAAAAAGGAAACAAGACAAGCAGCTTTACAGAAAAAAGTCTGCGTTTTGTTACGTTGATGACCATCCTAAGCAACTCCACAGAAGTTTTCAGGGTTCCTTTCAATGTGCATGAAGAAAGCAAAAAGCCAAAAAAAGACCAATGTTAGGCAAGATTATAACAGATTTACTCATTAGTGCAGAATGCAAAACAACAGCTAATGCTTAATACAAACAAAATAGTATCACTTTCATACTCCTCACGAATTCATGGATTCCACATGGTTTACTTCCTTGCCTTAAAAGAAATGTTTAAATGAAGCATGAACTTTGTGTCTCTAAAAATACCATCTCGAGTTAGCAAAGCAACTATTGGAGGAAAAAGAAATTGGAAATTGACATTTCATAACAAGTTGCAAGGAAATCCCCATTTTGTTTAGCATGAAAAGAAACAAAGATCCATGGGTTGGATTTGGTTTGGGGAGGGTTGGGTTTGGGGTGGGTTTTGCTGTCTGGGTTTGGTTGGGTTTTTTGCATTAAGGGAAAGAACAATACCTATGTGGGAGGAAAAACATTTTCACAAATATAATAAATAATTGTTCTGATCCAAAAGCAAAGTGCGATGTAGAATTTTTCCACTTAAAAACAACCTACAGCATAATGCCTTAAATATTAACAAATCAATTAGTGGTCAGCACAGTAAAATAAATATGAACATATTGATTTACATTTTGTTTCTAGCAGCAAAGGTCATTAACCTACTGGCCAATGTGACAGCTTCACAAAAGTCCTGTTTCTTGGGTTTGGTACTTGGTTTAACATGAGAAAAAGATTAATTGGGTCTGGAAAATGGCACTTCAGCTGTACAGTGTTCTCCCAAGCCCACCTATGTCAAAAGGGTTTGCCCAGAACGTGTTTTCAGAATGTTTTGAACAGTGATTTGGAGAACACTTTTCACAAAAAGAAATAAAATCCAGATCCACTCAGTATCTCACGCTGACAAGTATGAGTTTGGATTGTCCTGAACCCTAAGGATAAGGGGGAGGTTGGGTGTTTTCTCTTTGCAGTCAGCAGCTTCCTATGCTGAAGCGGGAGTGGGAAGATCACAAGCCATTAAGCCATGCTGAAGAGGGAGAGGAAAGCTTTGGTCGCTTGTAGGAAGGGCCACAACAGAGCATCAGGGCAAAGTGAGTCTCAGCTGCTTCTCCCAGCAAGGCATCTTTTCCTCCATGTAGGAAACCTGTCCTGCCTTGTCACTTGAGTGCCACAGTGTGCCTTACATCTGCTCTACAAGCCACCACTCTGAAATCACCAGGATGACCACATTTACTTGAACAAAATGAAGCAGATTCAGGCCTGTCTGCTCAGGGCAGACTGAAGCCACCCCTCCAAACCAGACTCAGCCCCAAGCAGAGAGGAGTCTGCAGGAACAGCCCCATGTCCCCACCTCACACACCCTCCCAAAAGCAACAGCACACAGCTGTGCTGTGGCACGTCTGGAGAAACCAGGTTTTGATACCTCCAGCAGTCACTGGAAATGCCAAGTGAGGAGCAGAAGCAGCAACCGAAGCTAAGTGGGGAACAGCTGATTTTTGGGACACGAAAGCAAGCAAAAATGCCTCCTCATCCCCAGCAATAAGCCAGACAGTACCAGTACCAACAGCTCCTCCAGCTCATATTTTTCACAAAGGATTGTTTTTCTGCTACTAATTGCAGCCTGTGGGAAATGCCACGCTTTAATTTACAGCCAGAGGGATGCTTAACCACAATGCAGGGATCACTGCGCTGAAGCATGTTGTGGTAAGGCTCATCTAACTCCCTCTGCCCCTCTGGACAGTGGTGTCAGACTGGCAAACCAAAGGACAGGACACAAAGAGAAAACCAGAGCCCTTCTGTCAATGCAAATGATGAGGGGGAAAGGCTGATAAGAGATTTCGGAAAGGCAAATCTTCTTCAAGACTACACAGAGGGTGAGGCAGGGGCAGGAAAGAAGAAACAGACTCAAATGCTGTCAGAACTATTCAGTGAGTGCTCTATAACCTGGGCACCTATTCTACCTTCTAACGTGCTCCAGGGCACAAACCCCATTTAACTGAGTTGTGCACAAAGGAGGGGAGGGAATCCTATTCATGAGGACACCCTGCCTCTATCTGCAGGGCAAGGATCGGCATGGAATGATCTAGGGGGTTGTTTTCAACTACTTTGCAAGAGCTCACCTTGCCTGGATTCAGGAAGGCTGCATCAAGGTTGTATGGCTGCCTCAGCTAGCTAAAGAAAACAACAATCAATTTCTGAGGAGCAGCCAGGTGCAACAACCCTTTCGAAGGTGGACTAGAAAGATGAATAAACACTACCTGGATTTTTTTGTTAGTTTACTCATTCTTCATTTTTTAAGGCAAGCAGAAAGTCCTTCTGGAATGCAAGAGGCAGGATCAGAATGGCAATAAAAGGAGGCGGGGGAGCTACCTTCAACACTATGCACTAGGTACAATTCACCCCTGGTAAAATCCTACTGAAACTAATGGAGCTGCACCTAATTCCATATACTGCCTGAAGAGGGGTGGCAGATGAGCCACGGTGCTTCCTTGACCCTCTCTGCCCCTGAAGTCAGCGAAGCTACATCAGTGCACAGCCCCAGCAGCACAGTGGGGAATCAGGTCCAACAAAAGCCACCAACATGCTGCACTTGCCACTGGAGACCATGTTTTAATCACATGGTGAACTGGATTCCAATCACAGCTCCTCACATCTACCCAAACAAGCAGAAGAATAAATGTCAGCCCTACTTCTGCTCTTTATCTCCTTCCTACTTCTGCTAAGGAATATCAAAACAAACACACACACCTTTTGAGTTTGTCTACAATTAAAAAGCTGCTTAACAAGTTTCATGAATAATTCCATCTGGCGAAAAAGTTGTTAGTCAAACAATCATCACCCCTGACATTTAAATCCTACATAACTTTGGATTTTTTGATGGTCCCTAGAACAGTCATGTTCACATCAAGGAATGGAATTAAAACCCATCCTGAGACGGAAAGAGGGGAGGAAAGTAATCCAATATTGGTAGCTCTAGCTCAAAGGAGTATTTCATCTTTGCTCTATAAACAACCATTAGGCTTTGCCCAGGGAATGGCATGGAAGTGGGACACACCAATGTCTGCTGCCCACAGTCCAGGCAGCCCTGGTCTTCCAGAGCAAGGACTGCAGGCCAGAGACCAGCTCTTGCTCTCTTCTACATCACTATGCAAGAAAAGTACAGCTGACAGCTCCTTCCACCTATTCTCAACCTCACTCAGTCTAAGGCAGAATCAGAGCACAGCACATCTCACCTGAGCAGGTTTGCATTCCAGTTCACTTCGTTAGGCCACTGAGATCCCCAGAGACTCTCTTCAGGGAGATGAGCTACACCCATGGTATATTAAGGTGTCCAGGCAAAAAATATCAAGAGTAGAAGAGTATTTCTGAATGGGGCTAATCAGCTGAAATCCATGTCAGATGTTCAGAATGGAATTTGCATCACAGAGGAAGCAGTAAGAGGCAAGACCCTCCAAGGAGGAGAGGTATGCACAGCCTTTCTACAGGGATGTGGAAAGAACCTACTCTGGACTGTAATGGGGGCCAGAAGCAGCAAAGTGTGGACAAGTACACCACCTAATTCACACATTCACAGGCCCTACTCCTGCCCCTCTTTCACAAGCTGCCCAGAGATTCAGTCTGCTCTAGGGAGGCATTCTGGAGCACTGCTCTGCGGTGTGCCAAGAGGGGAGTGGGCTTTGCACATGGTCCACCCATGTGGTAGAACCACAGAAGTTCCCAGCACTTCTTGGGCTTTGCATATTCATGCAGAAGGCTGGGGAGAAGACACAGTTCCTCCCCACCACTCAACACAATGAAGAGCCTTAGATAATTAGCAAACAAACACCAAAAACACTTCATGTCCTGCACAGCGTCATCCTGCCGACTATGATAGAAAAAAAATCTAACCATACCAGTAAGTTTGCAGGTGTTACATGTACAGCTCGAGAGCATACTCCTACCCAATGGAGCACAAAGCAGGGCATGTGGCAAACAGCAGGCGAGAGACAAGCTGCTCTAGTTGCAAACTACTACCGAGGGTGGCGCGTCATTGGACATAGCCTAGGTTCTCCATCTCGTTCCTGTAGCGCTGCTCGGACACTTTGCTCTTGTGCTGCTTGCTCTCCAGGTGCTGCCTGAACTCCATCTCCTCGCCGGCGCCCGCATTGCACATGGAGCAGTAGAATTGGCCACTGGGCGTCACACACATGGCCAGGTCACGGGGGATCCTCTGGCGCGAGCGGGGATTGAAGTAGGGACCTGGGGAGTCAACAGAAAGGCCTGGTTTATCTGGAAAGAATAAAAGCTTGAGGCAGTTCAGTGACAAAGCCTAAGTCCAACGAATGATTGAAAAGCAGACAAAGATTTGCTTCTTTAACTGATTATAGTCTGATCCTTATTTTGCCAAAACTGCTCTGCTGATTTCCAGATTTACAGAGGTGCAGCACACAGGCAGCAGTTGGAATTGTATAAAGTAGCAGAGTGGGTTTGGTGTCCCAGTCTTATTGAAAATCGGGAGTCCAATCATTTAAGTAATGAATCAATTCTTTTCATAACCATCTAATATCAGAATTAGAACAATCTTTTGATTAGAATAAGCTGCCTCCGTTTAAAACTCACAAAATGATATTTAATAGAACTTTAAAAGATTTATGTTTTTCTCATGACAGTGATTAGAATGACATGATTAAACCAAGCTTCACCATGAATCAGGGTTTCAGCTAATGTCTGCTTGTAAAACAACTTAAAATGAAAAAGAGAAACAGATGACTGGCTGGAGACTGTAATACACTCTTTAAATCATAGTAAAGAGGCAAAGTTAGTATCTAACACCTGAGGAAGGACTCTATGCTAGGAACAGATGGTCTTAGAGGGAGGCTAACATGCTCTCTCATTCTGGTCATGGGAGTGCAAGTACAGGTTGATGTGCCACAGTAGGAGTCAAAGCACCTGGCCACCTGCCAAGAAAATAAAGCAGGAAAATTGTCACCACTTAGAGCAGCCTCAGAGACAGGCAGATGGTAAATTAAGTTACAAACTGAGAAACAGAACTAACAAGCAGGCTGACAAAACAAAGCAACTTTAGCAGCTGGGGAAAAAGCCATGCAGACAAGAAGGATCAGCAGAGCTTGGACCAGCTCCTTTCACAACCTGATTCTGCTAAAACAGACCTCAAAAACAGAAGAAAAACATATCTGTTTATTATTAATTACTATTTCAACTACAGAACAGATGCAAGCTCCAAGTTACCTGTGTTGTTCTGAACCGTATACGTATTTCTTCTGTTCTGCATCATCTTATATTCATTCCCTTCTTTCCTTGCCCTTCGTTTGCCTAGTTCTGATGCATCCCTGCAGATTAAACAAATATGACCAGCTGCAATTCAGAGTTTTCTGACAAAAGGACTGCCAGAGACACTGCCACACGCTTTCAGCCTGAGCATGAGGTTGAACAATACCTACGAGAATGAGTTATTCTGTGCCTCTGCAAGACGCAGCCGCTTGGCGTGATTTTTCCCTTGGTAGTGAGCCTGTGCCACAGCCGGAGAACTAAATGAGGCATCACAAAGCTTGCAGTAATCATTCTCTGTAGCCAAGATCACTCGGCCACCTGGTTTACTGGATCCCATCTAGCAGCAAAGGGAGAGACAGTATGTGAAACACAAGAAGGTTAAATTGTTGAAATATTTCAGTCACGGGGACTGAGACCAGTGTCATCTTCATCAGACAGCAGGAGAGCTGGAATTGAAGCACACAGATTAGGACACTCTGGAGTTCTCCCCAAAGTGTTCTTACAAGAACTTCATTTTTCCTGCCTCAGCCTCCAGGAGAGCCTGAAAATTCCTGGCCTGAGGTGGAGAGGAAAGCAATCTGAACAAACAGCTCCTCAATAGCCACAGAGCCTTGTTTACATCCCAGCAATGATTTAACTCCTCCTGACTGCTGCAAGCTGAACAGTGACTTTCACACCGAGCAAGACCACTGAAAGGCAGAGGTGCTCCTCTCTCCTATTTGCATCCACCTAAACTCTCCACAGTACTCTGTCTTTACACAGCTCCCTGACCACTGCAAGAGGGGAAAAAAAACTCAATAGCAAAGCCACCAAACCTCTGATCTTCAGCCTCCAGGCAGGAGGACAGCTGGATTCAGACTTCAAAAGAAAGACCCAGTCTCACATGAGTAGCTCCTGCTACGTGAAGGACACCTTGTCTGCGGAGTCAGACCACATACACTGATCCAGGCAGGAACCGTGCCTCCTCAGCACGTAACATCCAGGGAAAAATGTTTTGTAAACAGTGCAGCAGCAGTGATTCATGCAGCCAGGCCACTGCAGCACTTGACAAGCTGACTTTCTTTCACCTCTCCTTTGATACTGCTCAAACTTAGACACACACACAATTCTGACTTCTAGCTTACGTGAACCCTCATGTGGCCCCAGAAGGGTATTTTTATTGCCATGGGCCATTTCCTCCATTATAAAACACATCATCAGATACCCTGGCAGGTGCAGCAGCCACATCCCAGTACCCTGGGCTGGACCCCAGCCCATCCCAGCTCTCAACCATGAGCTGCAAAGCCAATTTACACAGGGCCAAGTCTCCCTCTGGTGGCTCCAGCAGCGCCTGGAACAATCTGCCACTTTGCAAATGCTCTTTGCTTCCCTACAGACAGCACAGGCTTATGTTGTGGGAAGTGACAGGCACAGCTTCAATCCCTGTGGCCCAGCTGTGCCTCCCTGCACAGCCACACGCAAAAGCCAGGTTAGCTGTCACATCCTATGACAAACCCAAGGGATGAATTATAGCAGGAGAAAGCAAAAACCATCTCTTTTGCCTCTAATATGCCCAAAACAGAATTAATCTGGATCACCGAGGGAACAATCCATTCACTCTGCACACAAGAATGAGCACTTGAAAAAGAGCAACAAAAGAGGAATTAGCTAACAGCCCTGGGCAATGGGTGTAGGAGCACCAAAGCACTTTTTCCATGTAGGCTTCCCTCACACAACAGAGGGATGATTGTGCAGAGTGGATGCCACACCCTCACATCCAAATCCAGTTCCAGCAATGCTGTTTTATACCTGCCCTTAAACAGCTATAATCAGCAGCACATCGTACTTACCTAGGAATCAAAGTATTTGCCAGGCAGAAATAGAACATTTGAAGTCCAATATTGTGCTGCAAGGGCAGATCAATATCTGAATCTTCAAAGGAAGGCAAACAGCTCACAACAGGCCATTTCCACCATCCTGTGCCATCACAAGGAAAATTCTTTCCCAACTCCTGCAGTAATTCTCAAAGCCTGAGATCTCATTATCCTTACTGGGGGCTAGGTGACAAGAAAGCATGATCTCAGTCCCCTTCCCATGCCTTACCTGAGCTGGAAGGGAGACAACCTGAGGTGGGGCAGGCTCAACCAAATTACTCATCCTGGCAGGTACCGGACAGCTGTTGGCAGCATAGTAATTCCGGAGTTTCTTACTGTGATTTTTACCCTGCAAAGATAACCCAGATTAATCACTCTCCTAATAATAGTATCTTACTCTGAAAGACAAAGGATCCAGAGGCTGAAATGAGAAAGTGCCCGTGAAGGTGGCAGCTCAGGTAAAGTAGCTGTCACTCAGAAAACAACAGCTCTGAATTCAAGACATGCTGGCAATCCTCCCTTTATCCAAACTGCTCATCACCTAGAATGACTGGGCCTCATCTTCAGCTCATTTGCTCAATCTGTTTGCCATTTCACTTAAAACCAGTATTTGTATTTTAAGCATGTTAACTGCTTTGCTAAGTATTTTGATAAACCTGAACACACACACACACATTTCATGAGACTGCAAGCATGAGTTAAAACATGAGACTGAACATAAAAATTCACCTCATATTTTTTTTTCCCTTGAAAAACATATACCATAGTTCTTGTTGGTGCTCTGAAAAGCTGGTGGAGCAACATGAGTATGTATATGTGTTGTGGATGCATAGTAAGGCATATGCATAAATGCAAGTTATGTACAAACTGACTTCTGTCCCCTCATGGCAGAAATTCTGCAGAAAAAAGATATTAAAAGTGTGACACCAATTCAACCTATCCCTTCACTAGGAGGATACCACTTTTTCAGCACCAACAGCAAATCTGAAATTTGGATCTGGTGTCCTGAGGATATGGACAACCACTCTTTTGCATTCACTGGTGGAGAAAGTCACTATGTCCATTACTCATGCAAACACAACACTAGGCAGAGTAGTAAAATGGGGTGATGCAAGACTGACATATTCTATCTCTCAGCAAGAAGCATATGCAAAGAATCCCTACCCTATTTCAGACAAGTCAACAAGATCAGCTCAAACAAAATTAATTTGTTGATGAGAGTGTTTGCATAAATGGCCCCACCAGATCAGTAGTGTGCACAGCCTCAGAAATGAGACCCTGATAAACACATGGCAGCAGCCCCTTTCCTAATGGCACAGCTGGATCCAGCAGAAAACATCTGTCCAGGCCTCATAAAATCATGTCTGGAATCAGAAGGTCAATTTTACTGAACTAGTGTAGATGTGAAATACAGGTTGCATAAAACAAAGGAAAAACCACAAGTGTCTGCTTTTTCACCCATGCCATCTTGGCACCACTTCTCTGTCCCTGTGGACAGAGTTTTGTTGCAAAAAGCTCCAGTAATCACACCTTAAAAGAAAGCACTGCAGCATGTCTGGACAGCCAGCAAATCCAAGCAGAGTGAAGGCATGTCTACAGAGCAGTTTCAGTCCATGAGGTGGTGCAAAGGCAGCTCCAGATGAGCAACTCGAATGCTGCTGCTGGTGTGCAGCACTCAAAACCCCCTCAAGAAGCTGAGTTAGTCCTCCTGCATTAGCCCACACTTCCCTCTGTGCTACCACAGCAACGCTGCTGGCAGTGCTCGTGCTGGCACGGGAATGTCTCCACAAGCTGCAGATGCAGCAGCCCCAAAAGCTGAGCCTCCTGCTGCTCTCCTTACCTGGTAATGAGCCTGGGCTTGCTGGGCCGAATTCAGAGTGACATTGCAAAGCTTACAGCACAGGGGCTTACATAGTTCCTCCAGCATAGGGTCCTGCTCCACCACCTTGGCAAGTTCCTCTTCTTGTGCGTGATGAAAGGAAGGCCCCAGTCCGAGAGACTTTGGTGGGGACAGTGGTGAGCTGGCTCTTGGCCTTGTAGCCACTGACATAGGAAGGGATGAAGGCTTCTCAGGATGAGGAAGAAGTCCTGCTTGCTGTAGAAGAATCATTGGCCAGGAAGACTGTGGGCATGCTACTACTGCCGGAAGAGGAGGAGTCTTCTTCAGATCTAGACCAGAAAGACACAAATGCTGAAATGAGCAACAATAACATCAAGGATCCAGAGGCAATTCCTATCATTCCACTGCCTCTACTTTATGCCTTTCCACAATGCCAAGCCAGATAAAGTCAGTTTGCAACACTTTACCACCCACGGGAACAGCAGCACCCCAGACAACCAGGGCCAGATTACAAGATACTTACAGGACCCCCTCCTGGCAGGTGAAGATTCTAACTCCCCACAGCACCTGACAACAGCACACACTCCCCACTGCTCCCTGACCAGGAGACATGAGGACATGCAACACGTACAGCACACAAAGCTGGGTCAATGGGGGGATACAAGCCCTATCTACATCCTCCTTTGGAAGCCCAAGGACAAGCTCACTCTCCAAGACCTAAACAAATATTACAGTGTATTACTGCAATGAACACTTACAAAGAATCCTAATACTTCAAAGCAGATTTTTTGTATATAGGTAGATACGAAATATATAAACACATCTATCCCTCAAATACTCAGGAAGATTTTACTGAGGAAAATATTTTTTCCAATAAGTCAACAAAAGAGAAAGAGTGGGAATGAGCTGAAGCACACCTCGTTGTATACAGTCAGCTCCCAAGGGCTCTCTCCCATGGTATTCTTGAATGACCTTGTGCTATTTTTCACATTTCCATTACTAACTACAACCAATGCAACATTTAAAGCTACATCTTGTTCTGCAAAATGAAGAACTTATCTCATATTAACCTTTATTCAATTATTTCTCAGTTAATTCAAGTTATTAGAACTAGCTCTCCATTTCCAACAAGAAGTTCTGAGAGATTTATTTAATTAAAGTTTATAAATCACATCTACAGCCTGGATGAACATCCCTAGAATAATACAGAGCAGTCACATTATGAATTAAGGCACAGCTACTTTTGTTAATGTCTTATTAGCTTCTTATCATAACAAATCCTGTTCAGTGCCACCCTGGGATCAAGAGAAGCATTATCTTGGCCTTTGCAAATCATTTCCAGCTAGGGCTGCATTGGTAGCAACCATGTTTATGCTGTGGGCTTTGTTCATTTGTTTAAGCAAATAATGAGACACATCTGCATTTTAAAACAACACCTGTGAAAAATTAAGGAAAAGTAAATTAAATGTCACCAAGGAATTTTGGTTTTGAGTCACTTTTGAAAATAGGACCTTCAAAGGCATTTAGGAACTTGGAGAAGCAGATAGCATTTATCTGGGATAACTTCCGGGATTTTCAATCTGCTAAAATTAGCTGAAGATAAATACCTTCTACACTCAAGCTATGGAAAATCCCAGTTGATGCCTGCAATTTTAGGTACTGTATTATCTTTAGATCTCTCTTCCCAGAGAGATCTATGTTCTATTAGGAAAAATAACACATTATTTAAAAAAAAAAAAAAAAAGTCAGTGGGACTAAAGCATTCAAGTGACAAAAACATTTCTGAAATATCTACCTCAAACCCAAATTTACAAGACAATAACACAAGACTGGAGACAGTTCAGTTATTATGAGTCAGTACAAGTAAGGAAAAAATTAAAAATTTAAAAAAAAAAAAAAAAAAAAAAAAAGCAGCATACACTGGCATAAGGACAATGTTTTGAGGCAGTAACAGAGCCACCACGAGTTTTCATGTTTATAATAGTCCTCCACCACCAAGGCTCTGAAACATTTCAGAGCTGGAATCTACCACAAAGAAGGAAGAGGACACACAGGAATGGTGCTGCAAATCATCCATCAGCAGTGTAAATTCTGTAGTGTTACCTAACTCCTCTCCTATTTTCAGCGCACATGTTCCTGGTTAAACAGAAGACAACATTTTAATCTTTATTTTCCTCAACTAGTACTCTGTAGACAGTCTAATTAATTTCTGTGGGACTACAGATGGAACAAGTTCATATTCATGTTGGTTAAATACATCATAACACAGGCCTATCAAGGCAGTTTAAATCAACTATGCAAGCAGGTAAGCATGCCAGCTAATTTCAGAGTTTTACTACATGAGTATAATGGGCCTCTTACCTTACAATGAGAGTAAATTATAGCCAAATACTTCATAGAGCAACATAAAGAGATGTACAGTAAATGTCAATTGAGATTCGTCTGCTTAATTCTGCATGAGCCTTTGTTGCATCACATTTTCTTGCAACTGGCACAAATGGGATTTGTCATATACAAGAGGACACAGTGCTTACAGGATCTATATCTACAGGGGAAAAGGTATAATGCAATATTCTTAGAAAATCTTTATTTATAAGGTCATGTAGTATTGGTTAAAGTAAGCAGTTGTTTGAAGATAAAATTAAGGCTGCATGGGCAATTTCAATAGTAGAACTTCTTGACTTGGCTTATGCAATATATGCAATTCTGATCTTCCTCTGACAGTGATCTTTAATCACTGAAATTGCTCAAATGATGTTCTTTTGTCTCTTACTGATATTTATAAGAAAAAAAATCACTCCAATTCAGCTTATTTACAGGTCCCTTTAATCCTCCACTGCTGGTTGTTACAGCTACCCTGCCCAGGAGAAGATAAAAGGACATTTTTAACTCCTCCTTTCCCTTCACATGAGAAGCTGTAAAATCTTGACCCTACGATACAGCAAAGGAACAAGGAACCTCCACCACCAAGGACCCCAACCAGCACAGCCTGAGGCAGGGTAAGGACCTGCAGCTCTCCAGGGTGAGCCGAGGAGCCATTCTGCCCCAAGACAGAACTCTGAGAGCTCAGCCATGCCTCTTCTGACATGCCACGATACACTTACACCCTGCGCCAGCTGTCCTTGAGCAGATAAAAGGGGGACAGGTGCACAGCCATTCTCCCTCCTTTCAGTCAGGGCATCCCAAGGGCAGCACTGAAGGAGCAGACCCATCCTCCACATCCCAAGTACCACAGCTGGTACTGCCCAGGTAAGGGGAACAACCTCCCCAGCTGACAGCACAGTGCTGGGAAAGCTGCTCTGGCCTCAAATCTGAGCATCAATGGATGGGGAAAGCACAGTGTGATTTTGCTTGGTGAAAAGCATAAACCACAGCAAGAAATGTACATGTTTCCACCAGAATTGGCTTTCAAATGCAGCTGAGGAAACTAACAACAGTGATGAAATCTGCAGAAATTATGAACGCGCTGCGAGTTTCACTGCTTCACCTTCCAGACAGGAAGCGTTTCTTCTCAAGTTCACTTGTCTATCAATGCATGGACATCCCTTAATGTAATTGTGCCAGAAAGTTTCCTTTGGCCACGGACTGGGCCTACACCCTTCACCGTGAAAGGCAGGTTGTTTTATAACGCTGCAGGGATCGAAGGCAGCACCAAACAAACACACATCATGCACAGCTCTCCCTTAAGGTCCACTGACCCTCCGCTGACGAGGACACACATTTAGCAACTCAGAACCATCCCTTACGTCAAAGGGGTATCAGAAACCACGGTGTAAATCCCGACTCCTCGCAGGCATTCCTGCAAAGCTGCTTGCCTTGCAGCCTGGGGGATGGAGAGCAAGGAGGAAAAACAAGCCCTGCTACCTTACTGCCTGGGAATCACCGCAACCTCACGGCACCACCGCACCATTCCGGGAAGGCACAAACCACAGCGGAGGGGCAGGGACAGGCATCCGCATCTCCCGAGCGGCAAGGAACGCGGCGGCGGCGGCAGCAGGGCGAGATCCCCCAGCACCGCCCCGGCCCCACGGCGGCCCCAGCCCCGGCAGACCCCCGGCAGACCCCCGGCAGACCCCCGGCAGACCCCCGGCAGACCCCCGCACCTACCGCGGAGCCGCGGCGAGCGCAGGGCCGGGCCCGGGCTTGGGCTGCTCTCAGCTGCGGGAAGTGACGGCGGCCGGGGGCGGGCCGGGCCGGGGCTGCGCTCGCCGGGCCGGGGCGGGGCCGCCGCTCCGAACGGCCCCGCACAGCCGCGCTCCGGGGCTGAACACCCCCGCGAAGGGGCTTCTGATAGTGTACAGTCCTAACCCGTGCTTCTGCACAAGGTCATTTAGTATTTTTTTCTTTTTTTCTTTTTTTCTTTTTTTCTTTTTTTTTGTCTCTTTTTTTTTTTTTGTTCCCACAGACGTTACAATGAACCTGATTTGCATATATAAACATCTTCAGGTTATTCATGCACCTCGTAGCCAAAATGAGTAATGATTTCCCCTCGAGCCACCAGGGCCTCACCCGCGTGGTTGGGCCACGCTGTTTCAAAGCATATGGAGTTTCTGTTGATTTTTCTCTCCTTTTGCTGGAACAGGAAAGTGCTGAGAAGACACTACAGCCTGAAACCATCACCCAGATTTTATAGTAGCCATCAGCCAACCCACCTGGGAATCCACTGGTTAGACACATTGATTGTTACTAATTTATGTTAGATCTTACAAAAAACCCCATTTATCAGATTCATAGAATCACGGAATGGTTTGGGTTGGAAGAGATCTTAAAGATCATCTCAGTCTAAGCTCGGGCCATGGGCAGGGACACCTTCCACCACACCAGGTCTCTCCAAGCCCCATCCAACCTCGCCTTGGATACTTCCAGGGATGGGGCAGCCACAGCTTCTCTGAGAACCTGTGCCAGGGCCTCACCACCCTCACAGTCAAGAATTTCTTCCTAACATCCAATCTAAACCTGCCCTCTCTCAGTTTAAAGCCACTCCCCCTAGTCACTACATACCCTTGTCAAAAGTCTCTCTCTGGCTCTCTTGTAGGCTCCCTTTGGGAACAATGCTACAGGCTGGAATCGGGAGCCATGGTGATGTGGAACAGAAGCAGCAAAGGGGCAGTTTACCATCAGGAATACTCATGGGAACTGCTCTGCCCTGTGCTTGCTGGGTGTGTTCTGCCATGCCCTGCAAGGCTGGTGCTCCCACCTATTGCAGTGTCACCTGCAGCACCTCAGCCTGGCTATGGCTGTGAATATGGTCCCATGTGGCCCCTGGGGCTTGGAGAAGTATTCCAAGGAAGAGAATTCACCAACGCCCTCCCTGTGTTCACACCTGGCTCCGTAACTTGATTATGCCATCTCTCCTGTTGAAAGGATAAATACCCCCTGACAACAGAGTGATTTGCAAAAACGCCTTAACAATTAATCACCCAGGTTATCCTGTCCCTCCTTCTATCACCACCTCAATGCCACCCTCACTTGTTGCATCTTGCTGCCTCTCACCAAGGTACCGCAGCCCAGCTCCCTCATTTCAGACCCCGAAGACCCACACCACCTGGGAGCGCGTATTTACAATGTAATTTCTCTTGGACTTCTAATTTGTGCGGGCATTCACTTGCCGGGCCACTCTTTCAAGAAAACACCGGACTCACGCACAGCGCCTTGATCCCAGCGGCAGCTGACTGTAAATAAAACTGGTGATCCAAATGGGAAAGGGGTCTAGCCTGCGATGGGCACGGGGGTGGCAATGACTTCACGGCACCAAGCGGGGTAAGACGAGCCCGCGATCCCACTCGCAGCCGGCTCCCCGGGCCCGCTCCCCACCGCGGGGCCGGCGCCCGCCTCCCCCCGCCGCGGTTCCCGTTCCGGCGGGCGGTGCCTTCCCCATCCGGGGTCAGCCCCGCTCCCTTCCTGTTATTCCCGTGCGGGAGGCGGCGGCTCTCGGGGAGCGGCTGCCGGCGCCGCTGCCGCCCGCGCCCGGGGCACAGCAGCGGCCGAGGCGAGCGGGGCGGCCGCAGCGGCGGGAGGCGGCGGGCGGGCCCGGGGCGCGGCGGGCGCAGCCCCGGGAGGCCGCGGCCGGGGCCGGGTGAGTGAGGGAGCGCGGCGGGGTCGTGCGGGGCCGCTCCCGGGGCGCCGCTCGCTGAGGGGGCTGCGGCGGCAGCGCGGGGCTGAGGGGCCGCGGGTGCGCCCGGCCGGGAGAGCTCCCCCGCCGCATCCCGCGTTCGGGCTGGGAGCAGGGACGTGACCCGGGAGAGGAAGAATAGCGGCTTGTTGTTTTCCAGTGTGGGTGCCTCCACCCCTGGAGCGGAGCTGCTTGCCGTGAGTGTGCTCCGGCAGTCCCGGGGATGGGGATGGGGCTGGCTGGGAGCAGAGCCTCTCCCGATGGGTGTGTGTGTGGGTCCTGGCACACAACCTCCTGCTCCCCATGCACTCGGCTGGCAGTAGCAGTGCCTCAGCCCTGCTACCTGTAAAACCCTCTGTCCTCTTTCATGCTGTCCGGAGATCGGTTTGTACTGATGTTAAATATGAAACTACTATTTCTTCTTTGTGTGTTTTCTGGTAGACTCTATATTAGCAAAACTTTGGCCGAACTAACACAAGCTGCCTGTTTGTTTATCTTTGAGGGTTTTGTGTGTGTTTTTATTATTCCTTAAGTTATTAAGGTATCAGGCCAATTACTTATATTGCTATTATGGATATGTCTCTAATTTTTATATTTTGTGTCTGTATTTCTTTTCTTGCTGACTAAAGATATGATTGAACAAAGGTTACTTTATAAGCAGTGCCTATTCAGAGCAAGCAGGAGGAAAGTGTATGTTTCAAGGTAGACAGTAGGGACTATGATTGATTTAATTCTTTTTCTTTATTTAATTCTGCAGCAGACTTGTGAAGGAGTGGTAAATTGGGCTCTGAGTCTGGATTTTGTAGAACTTTATAGAAGAAATCCTATTCTGTTCTGTTAGTTATTTGTACCTTCACATCTCTGCTTTGAGCTATACCAGGCATTCAAATTTATCACATTGGATAAAGTTAGAAACTTTCCCATCATGGTCTGACTCATTCTTTAGTTTCTCCCACCTCACAGCTAATTTATAGAGGTGTACTCATACTTGTTGCTTCCATGCTGCAATTCTATAATGCAATGTAATAATCAAAGTCCACTTACTGTGTGTAAACTTTGTTAGTTCCTGCGAATATTCTAGCACTCAAGGTGATGGGATTTAATGGTTTTTCTGCTATGAGGAGCTAACTAGATAAGCTGTTCTAAAATAAAGCCCCATGTGAACTTAAAGCTTCACAATAAATAACTTTATTCTCAAACAATAGCACTGGAAAACATTTTCAGAGTCATTACTTATTTAGGAACATATTTTAGGCAATGTAGACAAACCACACATCAACCAAGCTCATAGTGTTCACAGAGGAATTTATGAAACCACACAATTCCTATGGGATCCATGAAATATTCCACTTTTTCATTAAGACAATAAATAAAGCAGCTCCAGAGCTGCAGTTGGAATTTGACTGGAGAGATGCCCTGCATTTCCTAGGTGTTAAATTGGTGCCATTCTTAGCCACCCAGAGACAGCGTTTTGTGTTTTTTCAGGCCAGGCGAATCCCAGCCTACAGTTCCATGCCAAAGTGTTTTAATTGTTTCTCTGCTCCAAATTGTCATTCTGTATCAATGACAAGTTTGTTCTGTTTCTTGTTGCAGTTTAGTGCTTGAATGATGGCTCTGAGAAGGTTTTCTGGGGTTTTTTTTCTTCTTCTTTCTGGAGTGTTCTTTGGGAAAGGGGGTGTAGCTGATTTGTTTACAAAGCAATTGTGCTTTATTGGAAGTCATAAAGTGGTTCAATACTCAGTTAGCTGTTTCTCTGATAATCAGGCTATTCCTGCTCTCTGTGAGCAAATGGGGGAGTGCTTTTTCCCAGATAACTCACTTTTTTAAAGTTGCTGGAAGCTTTAGAATATGAATTTCTGCAACCAGCAAGGATTTCATGCTTTTCCCTCATGCTGTCTCACAAGACCAACTAAGTATCCTCATAAGAGGTTTCCAGTTATTGGAAGGAAATTACACCTTTAAAAGGTGTTATCTCATAAGGAATGGACTTCCTGATCCACAGATCCTTGGATTTTAGTATGTGGTCTGTTTTTTAATGGCTTGCTAATGTGTAATACAATTTTGAACAAACTTGATGATCATCATAACTTTTAATTTCTTTCTGAGGAAACCTGTCTATAAATGACTAGACAACAAGCCTAAGACTGACATTCAGTCTGAAAAAACTGCTTTCTTATGTTTTGTACATAAAAAGTCAACTCATTACGTAATCTTTGAGATTTCTGGTGCAGAATCTCTGGGTGCCAGGAATACCCTGAACACCTTGCAACTATCAGTCACTTCCAAATAGAACATTGTTGCTATTGGTTTTGTTTGCCTGTTTCAGAGGAAAGGAAATTGGGATGATGATACATAGTTCCAAATCACAGAAGAAATAGTAACACCTCTAGATTGGTATAATGTAGCTTTGCTTTGCCCGGTTCGGTGCATTAATGAAGGTTGACAAAGGTTGTAGTTAACAGGACATTTGGGGAGTGTTGTGTTTGGGTGAGGGGAAGCTAAGATACATTGTTTTAACTTCGATACTGATGCAGAAACTGATTTTGCTATTTGTAACTGAACAAGAATAATGCTGCAAAACTAGTCTTTCTAGTTTAGTTTCCAAATACCATTAAAAACTAAGTTTTCTCTTGTTACTTACTGGTTTATAATTACTGAAAAATCTGCGAGATCTAGTAAATCCTCCCCACTGAAAAATAGTGGGCCATATGTGCATTTTTTGTGTGTGTGATGGAGTTGGAGGGGGAGCAGCAGGGAAAGGATAAGAGTTTGCACTTTGGCTAACTGGAGAGCAGATGTGGCCTCTAATGTGAGCTAAGGTTTGGGGTTTTTGCAGCCTTTTTATGCATTGCATTCCATGCTCGTGGGAGTTTTGTCTCATCCTTTTAAAAAGCCAGACATCCAGCTGCTCCAAGTGGATGATGCCTGTCTAGCTATGACTAGAAGAGGCCACAAAAATATTTACGCTAAAGCCGGATGGGAATTTTCATTTGCTCTTTAAGTTGAACGTGTCATAGCAAAGAATTCTGTTACAATTATCTCTTTGTAGTATCCTAATCCAAATGGGAGCAGTGGAGAGAGAAAATAGATTTGTTTCTCTCTATATTTAATTGGACAACAAATGTATGTGATTTGTTTTGATTACAGAGTTGGTCATGATAACCTCCAGAGGTTCCTCCCAACTGAATTTGTTCTACAGATCTATTTCTGAATGGTTAATGAAGTGTTAAATGAACCAGAAATAATACTCTGAGTATTAACTGGTGGGGTTTTTTTTCCCTCTTGCAGCACTGGTATAGTATTAACTTCAACAAAATCAAAACAAACAAACCCACTCAATCAATCAAACAGACAAAAATCCCAGCACAAAACCAAGCCCAACTAGGGGGTAGAGGGAATTAAACTGGTTTTAAAAAGAGGCATTTTTATAAATCCTGTAGATTAACTTGTAGTCAAATGGAAATGCAGCAGACTGAGTACGGTTTATGTAATTCTGCATCTGACTTCTCAGCCTAAGCAATACTTAATGGTTTTGCAGCACATATGTTGTTTTATATAGCATGTATCTACACTTGAATTCTAGAAAAGTATTTTTCTGGTTAATTCTGGGCACAGATTTTGTGCAAGGCAGTCTAAGATTCCTGTGTATTTCAAACAAGAAATGTGAGGGGCAGTGGACATCATCACTTGTTCTCTGTTTCCAGTGTTCTTTAAGCCAGCAAAACAGGAGATAAACGCACTTGGTCAATTGTGCCTGAGAAGTAAACTCCCTGGGAATGTTTATAATCTGTCTTTGGAAAACTCTGCTCACCTACCTGAGCTCCAGAAATGTAAAAACTGAATTCTCAGAGGCCAGCTTACCTTTGTCAAGTTGAGGGAGAGAAATGATGAAGCACTGGTGAAGCTTTTTGCTTGAGTTGCAGCAACAGAAGTGTCTACTTCAGTCTAGTTTAAGAACAAACAGTTGGGTCAAACGCACAGCTTTAGGTTCAGTGATCTCTGGTTTCATACCCTGTTCCTTTTTACCAGTAGAGGGTTAGATAAACCCCAAAGAGGCTGAGTTTTTTGTTTGGGATTTTTATCTGCTCGTTAACACATTTCATTAAATTAACTTACCTTCATGGATTTTTATGCAGAAAAACCTTGGCACCTTTGCCTACGCCTTCTGATCAAAGAAACGTTTCCAAGTGTAGCTTTTGAGGGTTGTGAACCACAGAGCATATTTGTTGAACACAGGCGACCTACTGAATTGACTAAGACTGACCGTAAATTCCCTGAAATTTCAAGACAGCTGAGTCACATTTATTGACTGCATATTATGACCCTTTTCTAAGGCAAAGAAATGTAGAGAAACATCCCTTGGGTTATTTTCTCTCAAATGGGAAAAAAAAAAACAAAAACTGGAAGGTTGCCTCCTAGATTGTAGAATGTGTCAAAAAACTTATCTGTCATTAAGACTTCACTGTTTCTCTTTTTTCCATAGTCGTTAGTAAGGCTTTTGCCAATACTTAATCTAGCAGTTAATGGTGATGAATTACTCTTGCCCAATATGTTCCAAGACTGTTCCTGATTTTTAACTCTTGCTGTTAAATTGGATCTTGCTCCTTCCATGGATTTTCTGCTGAGATTACATTTCTTGTTGTGGAAAAGTGTCTTAAACTGTCAACTCCTTGCAGAGGACACTAAATTGGTGAATAAAAAATAATTCTTGTTGCAACCTTATTTGTTCTCTTACCTCTTAGCAGTCAACAAAGAAACGAGCTCTTGAACATCCTCAAAATGCAAGAAACTTTGAACATTACTGAAAGGAAAATATTCAAGATTCAGCATTTCATCTGAGACTAATCAGCCATAAGTAGAAATACATGCTTGTTCTGTGATCTGAATCTAATAGAACAAAATTTCCAGTACCTTGGGACTTTGACATCTGACTTGCTGGAAAAGTGAGGAGATTGATCTCTGCAAAGATGTTGGCAAACGAAATATGGAATGCTTGAGAATAAAAGTGCAAAAGAGGGAGAATGAGCAGAGGGTAAAGGCTTGTTTACCCGGCAAGCAGAGTGAAGAGGAATTGTTTCTTTCTCAAACTGAGTAAATATGCTTTCTGTGACACGGAATATTATGATCCAGCTTCAGTGCTTGTGCCATTAAGATACTTTTCATTAAAGCTGGAAAATACTTAACTTAGGCACAGTTTGAAAGGTTGAAATTAATAATGCTAACATAAGAAGTTTCTAGATAGAGCTAACTTCCTTCAGGAAAAGGGAAATCAAACCTGTCATTTCAAATACTCCAAAATATGCCTATGGTGTCATTAAACTGCTTACACTATTAACCATACCCTTAGTCTTTATTTTTTTTGTTTATATTCACACTTCTTTACAGAATAATCAGGAAATGCTGTGGCTGGATTATAAAAGTGGAAGTGATACTAATAACACTGAAAATGGTGCTTCTGCCTTTGTGTATGTTGAACAACCAGTTCCACTTACCAGTTTATCAAGGCAGTCTCCACTGGTGGGAGGGAGGTGATTAATATATTGTATTTTATCTTCTTGCAGTTTCATGCTGTCACTTCTGAAGTCTTCAATTTTAAGTTGTTAAGTACTGTAAAAGAGCACTTGTCCCAAGAAAGCCTCTGGTGTTTAAGTGAAAGAGGTAATTTTTAAGTAACAAACAGATATATGGAATACTCTTGGTTTTATAATTGAGGTGTATAATTGAGGATGTTCCTGTGAGTTCCACTGCCAGACTAGCAAGTCTTTTACGAAGATTGATTTATGATAAATTACATTTATATTTTGGTGTAAAATAGTCATATCTGAAATTGTAATGCTGTCATTGGAGAGGATAAACTTACAGTTACATGAAGTTTAGGATAAGATATTCCTAGTTAAAAGAAAGGGCTTAAATTGATTTTTACATTTTATTTGAGAAGGTAAAGATTAACTTTTTTGCTCATGTTCAGCCAAGGTTGAACATGTAAAATTCTAATAACTTGTCTTCCTTCTCAACTTGCTCTGAAATGGAGGATAAAGCACTGATGTTGTTATCACTGCTCAACAGCACTGCCTTGATCTTAGATAGCTCCAACTTGGATGTTTTGACGGTTCAGGAGTGATGGCAAAACTACCACCAAGAGATAAAGAGGCAAACAGAAGCCAAAGAGCAATAAAATGGCAGAGTTTATACATGAAGAAAAGGGTATCAAAAACCCTATTCCTAAGTATGGAAACTCTTCTTAAATAAGTTGTCAAATTGCTTTGTAATCCAGCTCTTCAAGTCTCCTTTCACCACCTTTTCCAAGCTTTTCATTGTACATCAGCAGATAGCACAGTATCACAAACAACTCTGTGCTGATATGAGAAGTGCAACCACAATTATAGATTCCAATCTCTTGCTGTCCTGGTATGTGAGCAAGTTATTTATTTAAACAACAAAAAAGATGATTTTCAAGATAGATACTCTTTCCTAATTGGTGTTTTTTAATGGGTAGAAGTTAAATCCAAAACACTTAAGCTTGCATGGTCTGTTCTATTCCCGGGTTAACTTCACCGGGCTGAAAACTGCTTTCAGACTTTTTGAATGTACACACCTACAAAAACATTAATGAAATGTTTCCAAAGAACTATCCATGTATTTAAAAAAATACTTCCTTGTTTATGCAGATGTGTAAAGTTCTCTCAGTAGCAGTGACTGATTGCTACCAGTATCTTTTTGGCTTTTTTAAAATAATGGCTATCCCTCTTACAGAGCTCTAATTGTGGTAGTGGGCTGCAGGTGCCTTAGTCTCAAATCATTTAATCTGGATATGAAAGTGACTTTCTAAACTGGGAAGCTGGGAAATCCTCAAACTACTGCAGAGATGTGACTGATAGCCACCGCTTAAATACCTATGGGCTTATGTCACTTCTTTGGAAAGTTCATGTTCACTGCAAATGTTATCTATTTAGACAAACACTGGCCATTTCTTTCAGATGCATCAACCATAATTTGCTGGTACCCTGACCTTGTTACAGAAACAATTTGGATTACAGTTTGAAGCAGAGGAAAAAGAATTGTGCAGAGCTAATTTTCATGTCTTGGTAGCCCCACACTTTCCCTGCTTTTGTTGCATAACATGGTTTGCAAAGCAGATGCTGTAAGGAAAGGGTTAATAACATTTGCAGCATCTGACTTAAACACTTGCTCAGGGGTGAAACTTGTTGCAAAAACAGCAGGGCTGCCTCTGCACAAGCCACAAAAAGGAAGTTTCAGTTCCGACCCAACCTGATGCTTTTCACAGGAGCACTCCATTGTGGTGTGTTATAGAACAAGCATGTAACTGCACAAGCCAAGGAGTGGGGTCACCAACTTGGTTTGGGGGATATGTGCCTTGTATGACCCCCAAAACAGATCCTTAATGACCAGCTAAATAAGACCTGACCTTGTGCAATGGTGAGGCCACGCCCACTCTCACCTCTCATGCTAATGAGGAACCAAAAACCAATCCCACTCTGCCTCATGCTAATGAGAGATGGTATAAAAGTGACTCGGAGTGACCCACATGGGATTCTATTGCCACTGTGAAGAAGCCCAGGGCACTGAAGGACCAACAGGACACCACTGGATCCATGCTGGTGACTATCTCTTCCGTGTACTTTTTTCTCTTTCCCTTACGCGCTTCATGTGGCAGAATAATGTGGGTACTGTTGAACAGGCATTTGGTCTCGTTTGCACCCTAATTTGCTCAGGAGACTTTAACATCAGATCATAACAGATGCTTCTAACAGTCATTTGCAGCCATGGTAAACATTTGATTGAAGACGCAGAAGCACCGTGCCCCAGTTTACCAGAGCTGGTTTTGTGCTTCAGGCTGAAGCTTGCAGGGCCTACTGACACACAGAGTCCCAGTGAATCATGTTTGTTTGCACTTGTTGAACACAAATGCAAATGTATTGACGTCTTGAGCACCCTGATTGTGGTGTCCAGCCTGTAAGTGCAGGGAAGAGTGCTGCTCAACCAGCATCAACAGCTAGAACAAGAATAAGCACTCCTTAAGCTTTCAGAGCAGCTTTGGTTTCTTTGTAACTTACAGGAAGCAGTCAGGTAAGTTTACAAAATCAGGTATTTAGTCTCGCAATGTTGTTTCACATAGGAGGCCCAGTTTTCCAATGTGCTTAGGTGCAATACACCCATGTGATCTGTGACCTTTAGGGAGATGAAGCCTGATGGGAGCAATTAGTGATACCAAATTCTTTGCAGATGAATATCATCCCCACTTGGTGTGGGGGGTAGACAGGACAGTCTTGGTCTGTTGAAAATATTTTATGGAAAATTGTTGCTGTTTGCCTTTCAGCAGGGTTATCATCTACTGTTAAATAAATATTTAGTTAATCACCATTGACTCTGTATCACAAACAAGTGATAGGGAGTAGGACTTCATTTCTGACTGACCCTTGAAAAGCTGTGGTGTTTTGCTGTTGTGATTGTAGCTCGTGTGGGAGTAGACAACAGCGTCCACAGGGCAGGGCTTGCATGGAACTGGATTTGTTTGCTGCTGTCTTATTGTGTGTGTCTGTACAGGATAACCTGCTAAAAATTGTATGAGTTTCGGCTGTTTAGAGGACAAGTGTCTTTAGCTGCAGAATTGAATTTTTTCATTACAGTGGCTGTGCTTTGTGTTAACTCTGCCACAAACTTCCTTCTCTCAACAAATGGTTTTGAAAAGGGAGCTAAGGAGTAGCTCAATGGAGAAAGCATTGTTTTTCAGGTTAGGAGTTTAAACAAAGAGAAAAATAAAACAACCTACTTCCATGGCTTTTGCTGAGGCGTGGGGTTCCTTACAAATCCTCTAACAAAAATGAAGTTGCATGCTATCGTCTGTTTGCCAGTAAATAAAAGATAATGATTTCTGCTAACTGAATTCAGTAAGTCCATGTAGACTAAACCCATACTCCCTTTAAGTACTATTTGGCTACAGAGGTCAGTTGAGATAGAATAAATGGGAAATGAAATTATATTTGGATTACAGAATTGAAACTTCAGTTTCCAGTTCACTATTCTAGGCTCAGTATTAAAAATCCGTGAATATGCAAGAATAGTGCTATCCACTGCCACTCGAAAAGTTGGGGTTTTTTTTGTTTTACACATTAGTTGCTTTCAGAGTCTGGAGTAACTTAGTACAGCAGAAATCCTTTATCTCAATTTAAAGTTGCTGCCAGACTGCATCCTAAGAAATGTCACATGGGAAGTAAACAAGATACTGTAAGTCAGTCTGAATCTGATGTCTTTTTCAGCTGCTTCTTAGTTAAGAAAGCTCTCACAGGATGACTATTCTGTGTAAAGATGAACGTAAATTAATAGTTGAACCCTCTAGATACTGTTGCTTATGCTAGAGAGGCAAGTGTAGCTGTGTGAGGTCTGCAGTACCTCCTGAGTTTTATTGCAGTTCTTTCCTTGCCTTTCTGGGTAGGGACAGTGGGAGAGGAAATCTTTCCTCTTCCTCAATGCAACTGCAGGTTCATTGTGCTGCAGCAGTTACTTCAAAAAGCCAAGGTGACAAGTTTGGGGGAGACCAGCACTGGAACAGGCCCTGGATCTGAGTTACAGGTCTGCTACACAGCTGCTCGTGTTGGGTGGGGATTCAGACCAGACTGGAGCACAGAACACCTGGATTAACTCTGCTCTGGTTCCTTGTCTGTGTGCCAACACTTCCTGTTTTTAAAGATCCTGTTTACTGTCTGCATTCCAAATATCCCAGGAAGGTGGGAGGATGGGAAGAAACATGGAAAGAAAAGTAAACAGCATTACTTAAGGTGGATTTTTTAATATTTTTATTTATATAATCAGTATTTGTTACTTTTCAAACCTCGTTGCATTAGTTACATTCTAGAGTAAGCTTTTGTTTACATTGTCTTGCACTAGTTTCCAAAAGCAGAACTGCATGTGAAAGCTGACATTGAAGCCATTAATATTTGTAGCAAGGAGCAGAGTAAGGTTTTGTGGTGTGCTTTGGCTCTTCATGTTCTTTCTGATGTTCACATAAAACAATGTCTGTCAGCCATATGAAATGGAGTATTAAACCAAAATAAGTAATCAGAGGAAAACCTTATTTCTGTGGGCACAAAATGGCATGTTGCTCTGATTTTGTTGCCAAACTTTAAGGCTTTTGATTTAAACAGCTTGAAAGAATTTGAGTGCTGTTCACTGACCTTCAGAGCTCACAGCTTACTGTGGAGGAACAGCTCCAACCAGCACAGAGCCAGGTGGGAAGGCAATTCTCATCCTGCTACACAGCAAGCCAAGCTAATTGCTGAAATAATGAGTAAGCAGATATGTGAAGTGTAAATAGATGATATGTTGCTTTTCTAATTCTTTGTTGTGCTTTATGACTACTAGTCCTCTATAAATAACAAAATCCTGTCCTTTGAGGTGGAGCTAGAGATGGAATTACTGAATTATTTTGGACTAAAAAGGAAAATATAATTCCAGGCTTTCCTTTGTTTAACAAAGAGAAAATATTCTGCCTTTAGCTGGAAGCAAATGTTCTAGGACAGATATTCTGCCTTTGGTATGTCATGGGATCCCTAGGGAGAAGGCACAGTCGTAGTGGGAGTTCTGGAGGTCACCAGGAACTTGCAAATGCTTCTTTCTCGTGATCCTGTTTTCATGGCTCCCAGACAGTGAGTGAAGCTATAAACACTATGCCTGCATGGATGGGGGAGGGTGAGCAAGGGGATTTGAGAATAAGAATTCACAAAGGTCTTTTGGTTCACTTGGAGAGGAAAAAAATACTGCAGCAATAGTAAATCTTTTTAAACTGATCATCTTGGGTTTGTTTCAGCTGTTTGATCCTGTGGTTTTTTCAGCAAAATAACACACATAGTGCCTCTTGGGCAGTACTTTGTAGTGAGTTATTCTTTCTTGAGGATGACCTCACCATTAATTTTATTCATAGTGTCTGAAAGTCACTAGGAAAATATTGTATTCTGAAAAAAAAAAAAAAAATTGGGATGTAAGGTAACTAGAGAACAGCTCTGAAACCTAGCTGCCCCATATTCTCATATCTAACTAAAGTCAAATTGCTTTTCACTAATTTCTAGTGAAAGAATGATCTTGTATTTCTGCTCTACTTTTATTCTACAGATGTTGCCAATAATCTTAGGGGGCTTTAGCTCTGTCTAGAACAGGGCAAATGTACTCAGCACTGTTTTTCAGGGGCGGAAGAAGTAGGTAACTACAAATAAAATTGGTAGTGTTTGGAAATACTTGCCTGTTTCAGCAGGAAACCAAATGCCAAGATGTTTTTGACAGTGTTAAATCCTCCTGTTTGCTTCCCTTAGGCTGCTGTTTGTGATCAGATAAGCAATTCCGGGTATCTGCACATTTTCTGGGAAATAAGGATGAAAGTAATAGTACAAAATAAGACACGACTGCAACGCAACAGTCTGCTGTTTTCTATTCTAAACAAAGCAGTATTTCTACCAGTTAAATCTGTGTGCAATAATGTTTTCGTGAAGGACAGTTTCAGACATCTTTGTACTAGTCTTCCTGGATTCTGGAAAAGTGCCAGCTTGGCAAACAGAAAGAACAAAAGAAGAGTACTGAAAATATCTAGTCTGTGGCAGTCTTACTGTCACCACACAGCAGGTTTGGACAGCAGCAAAATGAGACAGACAACTCTGCCCAGTTCTCTTCATGTTTTGGAGTGCCTGATTTGTCTGATGGTGAGAATAAAACATTTTGGCATTTAGAAAGGTGGAAATGTCTCTTGCATTCTGAAAAGTGTTGTTCTTGTTCCAGGAACACTTTTATTCGCACAGACTCACAGCTTCTGTTTTGGGGATTCCGCAGTACTTTACAAAAGCTTATTTGGGGTCATAGCTGTAATTGATACTTCTGTCAGTTTGACAGAGAATCAGGAAAATCATTTAACCTACGCATGAGTGCGCAGTAAATCAGAATCTAAAAACAGTTGGATTGTTTAATGAAAAGAAGGCGATGCTAGGAGTCTAGGGGAAACTTCTACCTGGAAAAGAAATCAAATCCAGATACAAACCCTAGTGAGCAGCTCTGATACCAAAGATGCCACAAATTATTATAAAACATTGCTACATCCTGTCTGTAAAAACACTGTGATGGGATTTGTCTTGTGACTGGAAAAACTAATGGACTTCAATTAAAGTGTAGCAGTTTACTGAATGACTCATTCAATTTCAACTGTGGGCTGATAAAATTGTATCGAGTGTTTAGTCTGTCCTTTTGAATGGGTTCTGAAACACAGGCTGATGTGTATAGCAGTACAGATCATTCAGTTCTCTGGGATGTGTTTACCTCTTTGCACAAGTGTCCCATACTTTAGACTTCAATACAATATTGCAGTGCAGTGCACTTATTGCTTCCTTGTACGCTTGCTGCATTTCTTGCTAGTTGGTGCTTTAGAGAGGGAAGAACTTTCTTGCAGAGCCTGAGGAGTAACTGTATGTGCTTGTGCTGGTGACAGACAGGCTTAACTATAAGTGTTAAAGTGAACAGTAATATTTTTTTCCCCTAGATTGCCCCACTGACATGCAGAGTATGTGTTCTTCTATTGATTCTGTTTATTCTGTGAGGTGATTAAACTGTCAGTTTACTGAAACCAAATTTTCTAAACTTGGAATCTCTTATTCTTAATAAGGGACTATATCAGATGATAGCTAATTTTTATCCTATAAGAAAATAGATTGTATGAATTAGCATTCATATGGTAAGTGTATCTGGAAACAAGTAGGAATCTGTATTATGGAAGGTATGTTGTTTATCTTCCTGCTGTCTTCCCTCATGCATGTTTATTCTTTTTGAATGGAATCTCAAAACTTGAGATTGTTTTGCACAAGCCCAGGTGTCCCAAAGCTTTTGGCAGGGGAAAAATGTTTAAGGTGCTTTAGGAAGGTCAGGGATTGCAGGTGTGATGAAGTGTTCATTTGAAGTGTTTGCATGTCCCCTTAGTTTGATTTAAATAACATCTCTCTAGAATTCCCTTAAAATTACAGTCCTTTTACTGTCGAAGAACATAATTGATTCTATTTATTCCAGGCAGCCTTCCAGATCTGAAAGTGTACACAGAAACACAAGCTGCCAGCTATACTTCAAAACTGTTTCTGTTTACATTCTTGCTTTCCAAATCCAAACCCTGGAGGCGTGCTTACATGTGCAGGCGAAATGAATGTGCACACAGAGTCACTGCATGCATCGTTCTGGCACATGCCTGTATCCCAGCTCAAAACAAAAGCTGCTGTCTTGGTGCAGTTGCTCTAAAAATTGTACATTTGGGGATGTCACATTTGGACCATTTGCACGTTTTTAAAGAAAAGGTATTGAGTTGTCATTTAACATTTGAATTCTTAAAGGAAGCCAAGGCTGACGTTTATTTTGAAGAGATGCTTGGCTAAAAGGATTTACATTTTTGATGTATGTGTATCCCCCACTCCTGCCTCTGTTTCTTTGTTGGCCGATGCTGCTGGGGAGGGAGGAAAGCTTGCAGTGGAGCGAGGCTCCATCTTTGGAGCTGCTCCTGCCCAGCACTGCTGCTGTCAGGCAAGCCCTGGTGCAGACCTGCATTAGGCTGACTCCATGGGGATCTCAGCAAGGAGCTAAAGCAACAGAAGGCAGCACAAGAAAGGGAAAGTGAGTTGTTCTGTGCCTCTTCCATCCCTCTGACCTTGTAACCAGCTGGCTCCGGGAGCCCCGGTGCCAGCAGGGTGAGGGGAGTGAGAACACACGCCTTGGGCAGGGTGAAAATGGGCTCTTGCAGTTCAGAGGAGCCTCAGCAGGATTGTTGAACTGAAATTAAAAGGCTGCTGATGTAAACTCAGTCTGTGTTGTGAATATTTAATTTGGTTGTGGTCCATCTATACTATCATTGTGTGTGTGTGGACAGGAAAGCTCATGTGACTGCATATTCTTGTTTGTTTGGGGCTTTGTGCTGGATTATGCCGTAACAGTGATGTGCTTCTGCCTGTGTTTGCAGTTAAGAAATGTAAATAGGCATGTGATTCAGTGATATGGAGAGAGAGTCTCATTCATGCTTTGCCTGATCAAAAAGATGCCATTTAACTTGTGTATTTCTTTTTATCTGTGAGCTGAGGATAGTTATCGGTGATTGGGAGCCCTCCAAGTTACTCTAAATGGTGTTATTTGGGTTCGCTGGTAATGTTTTGTAATTGGTAAGCTTCCCAAGTTTGTCTCTAAATACACTGAGTGTGCTGAGAACTTTCCATTTCAGCATCCGCTCACTGAGGCTATTACAATGATGAGGGAAATAAAACAGCTTCTTTAAGCTCTTTCTTAAAAAGAAGTCAGTTGCAAAGCCTTTCTAAATTTGCATGAGGTGTTAGTGGAAAAGCATTTTTCTAAATCTGCAATGGCACTTCAGTACTTATGTAGATATTTTTAAAAGCCCAAACTATACCTACTACAAAGAAGGGATTAAAAAAGACAACCCTATTGCTGCTCAGAGTTGCTTAGGAAGCAGTGGATTTGGGAAAACATTTTCATTCTAGTGTTTCTTTGTAAGAATTGAAGCGTGGCAAGAGCAGGTACTGGACGTACTTGGAAGGAAACTTTTCAGAAAAGAAATGCTAGTGCCTAAGGGAGGATCACTGAATTTTTTTTACTTATATATGAAATGCTATATATTAATTTTATATATACAACATTTAATTCATAGATGCAGAAATTTATTTTATATAATTTTTTTTTTACATGTGCTGAGCAAACGGCAAGCATAACATCCATTCCTTTTCCACAGTGAGAGCTTTCAGAAAATGGATCCAACAGAAGAGATGTGAAGCTCTTGGTTTGTGGGTTTCAATTCCTTTCTGTTATTGAGAATACTGAGATGCAGAGGCAGTCCTGAGAGGGTTTGTGACTGTAGTGATAGGCGAAGGAGTAATGGGTACAAACTGAATGAGGGCAAATTTAGGCTAGGTGGATATTAGGAAGAAATTCTTGACTGTGAGGGTGCTGAGGCCGTGGCACAGGGTGCCCAGAGAAGCTGTGGCTGCCCCTGTGGATTCCTAGAAGTGTCCAAGCCCTGTCGACAGGGCTTGGAGCAACCTGGGATAGTGGAACTTGTTCCTGCCCGTGGCAGGGAGTGGAATGAGGTGAATTTTAAGGTCCCTTGCA